>OU744724.1:49840602-52240602 GCA_916613615.1 Steromphala cineraria | reverse complement strand
TACATATATACATTGCATATAAGCGGGTTTTGTTAGGAAATTAATTTTATAATGTATTTGTCAACACACTAATAACCTGTTTGAAACTTGTAAGTTATACGCACATGGTTTGAAAAAAATTGTCGGTTTAGCAAATGCTTTATTTTTCACAGCTTCAAAGCGATGTATACGAAGTAGATAACCCATCATGTTTATATATAAAGAAATTTAAACGATCACCAGCAAGATTTTTACTCTTATTCTAATAATTTTTTAACTGTTAGCGGATTCTATGAAAATATTAAAAAGAAGACTTGGTATATACTCTTTATTGTTAAAAAGTAATTAAAGACCAAAACGTTTTTCTTTTTTTCTGTCCATTATATAATTTATTACGTTGCAAATATATTGAACAGTATTTTAATGTCCATCCAAATATCAGTTAATGCTATAGTCTGCTAAGCAGTTAAAATCAAAAGACAATAGAAAATCATGTGTCATTTGGCCTATACATGTATCAACAATGAAATGATCTATGAAAACATGCCATGTCACTTACACATATCATAATGTACTAAAGGCCCCTGTGGAAATAAACACCTTTGTAAAGTAAATAAAGCATTGAAATATTAAATAGTTATGGTAATAGATGAAATGTCTCACCTTGTATGAATAGTATACACAGCATAACACGCCAACACAAGGGATCGAGGTACATTTCTCTTTTCATTGAGATCACTATCCTCCACCATGCTCCCAAACAAGGAAGTGTTTAATGCACGAAGTGAGGACTCATGTTGCTATTATTGTTTCATATAACATGACCTCATTACATAACAGTTCCTTATTGCATTGATCATTTCCTATATGGATGTCATTGGAGGATTAATCACTTAGACGCATGTATGGCGAGTCATAACCAGTGACATATTTTTAAAATGTGCACACATCACTTTTGCCTGGCAACGATTTCTGAAGCGTTACTCCCCGTAAGGTGACATCATAAAACAATTGTTCATGACGTCAGTGTGGCCGACCTCCTCAAGAGAAGCATACTGATTTCTGGATATTTCTAAGACAAATGTAACTGAATCGGTAATAAAGAAATTATAACCCTCGGAAGTAGGTCGTGTGACTTTTATGAAACTTGTTCAAATTTGTATATGATCCTCGCTCTCGCTCGGGATATAAAAAATGACAATCGTTTCGCACAGGTGGTTATATCACTTTAGTATAGCGACAATTGTTGTAGCGCAACTCCCCATATATTTACGTCTTTTACATCATAAAACCATTCTTTGTGACATCACTGTACCTGTCTGTCGCAAGGGAGGCAGGCCGGTTTTTGCATATATGTTTACGGGAATAAAATTGAATAGACTCGATTATTAAGAAAATATTACCTTCGGAAGTGTGCCATATGACATAAAATGATTGTAGCATGTACCAACTCCTCAGCGACAACATCTTGTTATAATCACATCAAATCAGTGTTTGTCCGCCATGTTACACATGGTGATGAAATGAACAACTAGTCAATGAAATGATTAACGGTTAACACTTTATCATCAAATTTATTTTAACTGTGTTTTCGGCTATTCGAGACAAATTTTATAACAGTTATATATATTGGTTCTCCACTTTAACAAATATTGTTTGATAACTTACCGAAATTATATATACAAAAATATATATAAGATTTCCAAAAGGACTCTGTAAATTCATAAAGTAAAACGTCAGTATGATCCATCTGTCTAATAAATTCATTACAGTACCACATTTTTAGGGGAATAACAGGTGATGTCGGGAAAATAAAAGTTAATGGTTCCAATTGTAAGACAATGTATTTAAACTAAATGGAGCAGTAATAATTCAAATATATAACGTAAAGTTCAGCCATGAGATTACCTTTTATTACACAAAATGAATTAAAGCTGTTCACACATAAAGGCCGCCAATGGATTTTATGTGAATCTTCAATCTTTGTCCTCTGACTATGGATGATTGGCTTGTTTAATGGGATTTTTGTCACTTCAAAATTAAGCATTAACTTACGATATCAGTGAAACATTCAAAATATAAAATTATCAAAACACGTGCTACTGCCCCTTTAAGACTAACAAATATTTATACCACACTTCCGGTCTCGTTGCTATGGTTTCCTTTGTTCTAACCGTAGGTATATTAACCGATACACCACAACTTTTCTAATACACCTATTTTTTTTGCACACACAAATAAAGCCAAGTGTAGAGAAATACAACTTTGGCAAATTAACCAAGTTGTAAAATTTAGAATTTTTGAGAAATGTTAATGACCAAAGTTGGAATCGAATCAGGGGCCTTAATGTTGCGACTCAACGCCTCTATCGACTGAGCTACCGAGGCTCGATTGAGGTGGTGGTACTTTTTGTTGTGCCATGTCATGATTGTTGTATTTTGCTATATAAGCCATGTATAGGTACTAATTTGTACCACATTTTAATGTAATGAAGTCAGATTATGTTTTTAAAAACGTAAAAATAAGAGTATTGTTAATATTATTTTGTTTATCTAGTTAGGTCAAGATAAATATACATAGAGAATGGTGGGAAACTCTTTTTCGTCAAATATAACTCTACCAGAGTGGGGTATCAGTTAGATATACCCACCCTTCCCTCGGTGCATCACTCAAAATACCTCCTGCTACGCTACGCCTCGGAGACCCACGATTCAAACAGGAGGTATATTGAGTGACACACCTCTGGAAGTGTGGGTATATCTATTACTTATACGACACCTGTCCACTTTAAATATGTTCATTATTCGTCGCTAAACAACAGCTAAGCTTTTTGCATGAGGGAAGGGTAATTACATACATGTATTTTTTATATTTCCTGTGAAGGTGGCATGCATTTGACATTAATCAATCTCGAAAAGCACCAACATTTTGAAACTTTGCTGATAAATGTTCAAGTCCTTTGCAATCAAAATAAATTAAGATCAACAGGTTTTATATTGGGTCATACAACAGTATGACCTTGATTTAGATTGGGTCATTTGAGCTCACTGTACATGCGTTTTTATGGCATAAGGACACCCTTGTTTTGGGACAGTGTTACATCATGGCATCGAATGAAATGTTTACTGTTTATCTATATCATTGTTACTGCTTTGATATCTCAAATACTTGGATAGTGTAATCAGTTCTAATGCAACTTGCGCTGCAAAATATTGCAATACACCAATCACTGAGTCTAAACTTTTGTTATGAATATGGTATATGAACATCAAGTGAACAGTGCATGTACTGATTAATTTTAACTTTAGATGACATGAGAAGATTAACGCATAGCTCTGTTTTTACGTGGTATATGATAAAGCCTTCATATAGTCTGATTTAATGTTCTGTTAATTGCATGTTTAGTTTAATTTAATGTCTAATTTTGTTTAATGTAATGACGTTAACGTTAAAGATATAGTTATTGGTGATTGTGACTGATAAAATATGTTGATATACTGATATTGAATTGGTGTTTGATTTAGAATCATTGATGAGCTATGTTGAACTTTATGTTCATATCACGTTTAGTTTTTCAACATACATCCTTTGTATATACATCCGGTTATAAGTACTCATTGAAATCATTTCCTGCTACACACACACTGACAACGTTTAGGTCAATATATTAGCATTCAATGTGTAATGTGTTATTAATTGCATAGTTTTATGATACCCATCGTACTGAATGATATTCTTTATTTTCCAGATAACTTTTTAATTTCCTCAGAATCCTTTTCCGTTTCCCATTCCTCATTTCTGTACCCCAATTTCTATCTTTGTTATTACCAACATGTCAGCCTCCAGTACAGAGCATGGCCTGTGGTTGCTCTGACCTAAGTGACATACTTTCCTTTGCCCAGACAAGTTACCTTGTAATTTTGAAGAGAATGAATTTTTTCAAACATCTTGTCTTCACCCAGTAAACTTCATAAAGTATTCTTGTCAAACCCTAGTGACAACGATGTACATCTTAGGTTGTATGCATAATAAATGTTAGGAATGGTTCTTTAAATTTTTCGTTTAGTATATATCTCTTAGAACAAATTGATTCATCATAACCAGAATTTCAATAATTTGGAATAAGTACATGCAGTATAAGCAGAACGTTTGTCTATGTTATATATATATTGTGAAATGTCGTTTTTAAAGGGTCAGTAGCACGTAATAATTTGATAATTATATATATTTGTTAATGATTTAATTATTTTTTATAAATGTTTCACTTATAATTGTTAGTTAATGTTAAATGTATTATTTTGACAGTGTTATTCAGAGGACAAAGTATGAAGATTCACATACAGTTCATACCCAGCCATTTTGTGTGAACACCTTTAATTCATTTTGCGTAAGAAAGAGGATTAGCATGGTTAACCCTTATAGTGCCCCAGGACCATATATGTGCCCCTCCCCCAAAAATCCCCATAATGATGCAGGACCATATATGGTCCCTAGCCATAACCCAATATACAGCCATGGCAGTTGAAAAGATCCTGCACCGATTCAAGTTGACAGTCATTTTTTAGAATCTATATAAACATAGCTTCAATTTGGTACCACGTTTGCAATATAGAACACAATATCAGCAGAGGTATCATGCTTTTCACTAAATAATTCTATCGAGACACATATGGTCCCTGGGCATGGTCATTGGGGGTAATTTTCTACAATGCAAATGAAAAATGATATCAATCAATTGAAGTTCACACGTATTTTTAAATAATCTTCATAACAAAGTCATCAGTGTGATACCACTTTTACACTAATTGGCCTGATATGACAGAGATATTAAGTGTTTAACAAAATACAATGATAAGGACACATATATAGTCCATGACCATGGCGGATAGGGGTTAATTCTATTCAATGCATGGGTAAAAATATCTAAACCAATGCTCATTGAAACCCACATTTTCAGAATCACTGTCAAATTAGATTTAATTTGATACCACTTTTGTACTACAAAACCTGATATTAACAGAGTAAATTGATTTTATGAAAATACCTATTTTGGACACATATGAGAGAGAGAGAGAGAGTTTATTTCCTGTATTGGAGGCCACATGGCCCAGAGTACAATATTTGATACATTATACATTTCCATGGTAACAATTTTTACATTAACATATTAACAGGTGTGCGAAGCATATTATTTGTACATGTTCCTTTTCAAAAATAATGCTAGTGGTCTCAATATTTTTTCAGTTTTACATAACATCAATTTTATAAATTTATGTTGAGTCGGGTATTGAAAATAATGATCAGGTATAAGTTGTTTTCTACTTTCTTCAACAAAAGGACATACAAGAAGGAAATGGAATTCATCTTCCATCGCATCTGAATTACATTTGTCACAAATCAGGCAAGATGAATGTACATTTGCATTGTAACGCTTCAGTTGTATTTTAAGATTATGGGTTAAACATCTAAACCGAGAAAGGGCTTGTACTAAATAAAAATCAAAGGCTATACTCAAATAATATTCTTGTTCAAAAACAGTCTTATATGATGCATATGATTTCAAAAAAGTGGAATCGTTTAATTTCTGATACCAAGCCTGTATATCTAAATCAATACAGCTTTGCCTAAACTTTGACTTAAAGTGTGTACATTTCCAGTGTCTTGGAAAATCCAGACATAAGCATAACCTAGCCTGTGTGAAACAATAGCATTCTCACACGAGAAGCCCAATTAACTCTACCATTTTCATCTTGTATTTTTTGCATCTTATAACAGGCATGGGGGTTACTTTTAGAATCCATGTGAATTAAACGACACCAATATCGTATACATCGGCAGAAGTACATTACAGATAAATGATAACGACCAATTTCTCCAAGTACTGCACTTGAAGATGGTTTCTTATTGATTCGTAGAAAGCCCTTAAAATAGTTACTCTGTACCTTTTCAACACTTTCACGGTAGGTAAAACCCCATATTTCGCTGCCATAACCTTCCATTTGTAATCATACTTGACAAGACCCACATAACAGTGTTCAAAAGACGTGTTAACAAGTCGAAATGCGACGAATCCAGTCATCATTAAAATGATATCTACAGCAAGTGTCGTCTGAAGTATTTTATTTTCAAATCTACATTTACTTCACGTGAGACCCCTTCATCTTTATACCTATATATATATATATATATATATATTAAAAAGATAAGTCAGAAGTTGAATGAATCCATTTTACTGGCTAGTACTTTCAGTTTAATTTAGGAGCATCTTCAGGCCATATACAAATAACGGATATATATATATATATATATATATATTTATATTTTTATACAGGCCGCACAAAGCACAGTTTCGAGATATCTCTAAAAATGGTCAGAACTCATGTTCATAATTAAAATATTTGAGGGTATGAATGATTTCTTGTTTCGATTTTTATCTATGGTAAGAAACATTTTAACGTTTTCCAGATGGCAAAAGAGAATATCCTGAGTGTAAGACATGATTTTCTGTGCACGTGTTAGCATTTTCTCATCATATATTGACGCAGGATGTTCAGGTATGGTGCCAGCAATCTTTGAACTAATGTTTACAATCTTAATTATCTTGTTTCTATTTGTATGACTTGTCAATATCAAGTGTCACAAGGCGTACAGACATTGAGTTTATGCGATGCTAATAGTGTGTTGTCGTTGAGGAGTTGGTACTCGTTAATGTATTTCTTATGTCACATGACACATTTCCGAGGGTAATACTTTCTTTATTACCGACTCTATTCAAGTATATTCTCATAAACATATTAAAAGAAAACAGCCTGCTTCCCCTTCTCGATTGGCTACATTGACGTCACGAGCAATTGTTTTATTACGTCACAGACGTTAATATACGGGATTTGTGTTACAACAATCGTTGGTAGGCAAAGGTAATAGGTGCACATATGCACATATGCACATATGGAACGTGTTCATTGGTTATGATTAAACATAATAGTGTATAGGTAAAAACTCCTTTTCTGACATCCATATTGGAAATGATTAATGTTAGAAGGAACGAAATATGAAATGGGGTCGTTCTATATGAAACTACAATAGCAACAGGAGCCCTCACTTCGTGCATTAAACACTTCCTGGTTTGGGAACATGGTTGAGTATAGAGATCTTAATGAAAAGGGAAAATTACCTGTTTCCCTTTTGTTGTGTGTAATACTGTGTATACTATTTTTCTACAAGGTGAGACATTTTATCTATTATAACAACCATTGCATGTACATGTACATGTATCAATGAATCATTTACATTGTACTTCACATCATCAGTCAATCAAGGTTTATTTCCGCTCTGAAGAGGCCTCAGGTGTATAGTACATTTTCAAAATAGTTGGGATATACATGAATATTGTAGCGAATTGGTTAATGAAACATCACAGGCATCAGGTTTTCGACCGATTGAGGGAGCATTTTGACATTCATTCACATACAGCATGTTGCATGGTCGACTACCCTGTACCTATAAACCGTTTAAACATGTACGTCAACATAACACTCATTTTAGAAATGTTCAAATCAACTTTTCTAAACATTGACGAAAGGATGCCAAGCTAGAATTGCTGCTAACAATAGCCATACTATTTTAGAACACCTCGCTGCGGTAATATCAAAATGGCAGGTCGCCGAAAAACCTGTAACATCTTGTATTTAGCTTATCCTCCTTTCCCGAAACATCAACTACCAGCACCAACATCAAGTTGTCTCCAGCACTGAGTTGGTGGAATACACAAGCTTACTGCAGGTACAGGGAAGGGTTTGTACACATCAATGCGTGGCGACCAGACCTCTGATTCCTAAACATAGATCCAAACATGTTCTATTGGGTTGGTGCCTTGGAGGCGTCAGAGGGGATATGGACAGATGAGACGTATAATAAATATGTTTTGGTACGTATAAGTTGAATATATCATATATTTTTTAATTGTATGATAAAAATATGCATCAAATTATTGGCTCATTTACCTATCAAAGCAAAGTCATGTTATGTCAATATTATAAAATCTAATTTACAGCTTATTTACGTCATCTTATGTTATTTCTAAAGTTAGCTGAATTTATCTTTTTTGACTTTTATAAGACGTTGCGAAGCTGATTGATTTTTTAACAGACATATCCAATTAATCAACTTGTTTGTTAATTATGTTCTTATCACAATTATTACAGCTTTTACTCTTACAGAATATGTCAAAAGCCATGTCGGAACAGGATGAAAGCTTGTCATTTTACTACTTCCCTTCAGAAATATTTATGACAATTCATTAACACAATGTTACCGTGACTATTACCCAGATACCTACTTTGGACTTCGTGAAATGGTATCGACTCTCTCATTTTCCACAGGGAGTCTAACCCAAATATCTTTAATCAAAGTTAAGATATCAAACAAATTGATAAACGTACTAAGATTACTGATGGTGTTTTTTTAAATCTCAGAATGTGAATATTTACCTCATACGTAAAAAAAGGTTTACAATATCATTTCAGTTGCGGTGAGAAAAATCATTTTGTATCATAATTATAATAGTGGTAACTTTGGCTTAGCAAGGTCACACTGCTGAAAATATATTTCATCAGTCTCAATTTCACCGAGAATAAATAAACTTACAAATGTTGTAAACATTAATTGAAACTAATGCTTTTCACAACATGTTTTAAATTGTTTTTCAATTGTTCAAGAAATTATCTATTATACTTTACTGCAACCAGAGATAAATGCCCTTTAGATAGTGAACAATTGTAACAATGTTATATTTGGGATTACACTATCTTGAATAGTACAGCTTCTTGTACTTTTTCGGGCCGAGTCCCATGTGGGATTCGAACACACACCCTCAGGGTCAGGCAACACCGCCAGCAATGACCATACCAACAGCTTACCAACTCGCCCGTTTCGACATCCACAAAAATGGAGGTCCATCAAGTGGTAATTAAGCTGTTGTTATATCCATAACCCCTCTGATAGATGTAAATTGGCACAGCTCCCATAGCTGAATGTATTAGAGATAAATACCATTTAGATAGTGAACAAATGTAACTGGAAATCTTTACCCCGTTAATTAATCCTCTTTAACTGTTTCAGTTGTAGACACTTTGCATAGTCTAGGTATTTTTTTATATTTCAAATTTGCATAAGATTTTCTACTTGTTCCTTCATTGAAGCCTAAGTTGTACATTCCACTTTCTACTGCTTCAATTCTGTTTTATCATTTGACAACCATCCAATAACACTTTAATACTGTAGTATATGAAGAGATCATTTCAGGAAAGGGATACTTGCATGAGTCACATTATGGTATTTATGTATCAAGGAAGTATAATATAAACGGATAATTCTCCTTACTTCAATTGCAGCCCAAGCTATACATTTCATAACCGGAAGTCATAGAATTATCATCTATAACACTTCTTGGTTTGTAAACATGGCGGCTTATTGTAAAAGAGAGAGCAGTACAAATTATGGATATTTCAAACTATTGATCATATTGTGTCTTCAGTCTGTACAAGGTGAGTTTTCTGTTCATGATTTAAGTCTAGGAGTCATAACTCATCTGCTGTAAGCTAATTTGTTTGAACTTGTACTATTTCAGCAATAGTTGAAAACAGCCAGTCCAGCCTGTCGACAGACAGTTGTTGTCTCTATTAATTTAACACGGCCTCAGATTGAAAATGTAAAATATTTATGAAAATTTCAGGTTGAGAACGATTGTTTTCTGATTCTTCTGAAGTGAAACTTGGAGTGACACAAGGATGAATATTTACTCCTTTTTAATTTCCTTTTTCATAAATGAATTAGCAACCGAAATGTAAGCACTTGTGAATAAGGAAAACAGCTACAGCCAAAGTACTATTTTCTTTTGCTCTCTGATATGAGGACGGTATTGTTCTATTCTCTCGCATTCAAACAGGTTTACAAAGACTTATTAAAGGGCCTGAGACCTACAATTTCAAGCGAACTCTGAGAAATAACGGTACAACAATCACGAATTAGACTCTATTAATTCTTATGAATAGTTGGGATACATTTTTGGTAACTCTTTATCTTGATCAATGCTTAAAAGTATGCTTGCATTGTATGCGGGCAGAAAAGATATTCGAATCAAATCAATTTACTCGAAGACATACATACAAATTCATATGTTAAAATTTTCGGTGAAAAAATAAACCAATTTCAACGACTGGGGCTGCAATTTGGGATGTAATTTGTACTACGACGTTATCGAAAACGTAAATCTGAAAGCGTGTAAAAATCTAGATGTTAAAATCAATACAATTGTGCATAGGGAATGTAGTATATACCGATGTAGCTATAGACGAATATCTAAGCTATTAAGTATATGTTAAAGGGGCAGTAGCACGTTTTAGGGGGAACATAAGGTGATGTCAGGAAAATGAAAATAAATGGTTCAAATTGAAAGACAATGTATTTAAACTAAATGCAGCAGTAATAATTCACATATAGAACGAAAAGTTTAGCTGTGCGATTACTTTTTCTTACACAAAATGAATAAAAGGTGTTCACAAAAAATGGCCGCCAATGGATTTTATGTGAATCTTCATACTTTGTTCTCTGACTATGGATGATTGGCTTGTCTTATGAGATTTTTGACACTGTCAAAATAATACATTTAATATTAACTTACAATTAACAACGAAAATTATAAAATATAAAATTATCAAAAAACGTGCTACCGCCCCTTTAAAGTATATGACGATGGCTTTAACTTCCAATAACAATTCGATGCTGTCTTGATTGTTCACATCAATTTGAAAAATTCTGTAAGAAATTCACTTTTACCAAAGAGTTTAGGTTAGAATAGCTTTTTGACTCGAATGATAAACTTATTTTTCAAATAGCAGTAAACTAAAATATATCATTTTCCGAGAATGACTTGAGAATATAACACTTTCCAGTAAATGTTTGTATATTATTATAATATATTTTAATGAACGCTATGTATGTGAAAAAATTATTTTTTGTCCATCTTAACCTTTTAAGGTTTGAGAAATGTAAAAAAGAAAATTCCGTTAGCTCTTTGAAATCTAACTTACCCATATGTGTTTAGATTAGAAATTCATAACGTAATAAAAGTTACCATTAATAATTTTCGTCTTCCTGAAATTACTTTTACATGTACACGTTATTATGATGTATTGTGGACCAGGCCTGACCAGGAAATGAATTTGAGTTGGAGTCAGATGTACTTATCCCGATTCTTTCTTATTACATATAGAGAAAGAATAATGTTGAAAGTATTTATCTAAACGAATACCCTGCCTTGAAATGGCATTAAAAGCGTTGACTCTCTTATTTGTGGATACAGCTGCGACCTTATGTTTGTTCACTTACCTGCGTTTTTCAGTGCACATAGCAAGTAATTTTGATTGTCTTTGAGGCAACCTGGCTATGCAAAAATGAAACGGATAATGTTGAAATTTCACTTCATAAGTTAAGATCACATCTGTATGCTATACCTAACAGTTATCCGTAGCAATTTTGGCAGGTCATTCAAGTGTTCGGCCTAAGTCATTATTATTCCTCTGGAATAAGTCAATGCTATAGTGTTGAATTGTTCTCAGATAGTCTATATGGAATAATCTAATCGAAGTTTAAGAAAATTGGATTTTCAAAATTATGGTTCGTAGCTGTATGTTCAGATATTGGTAATGGTAAGTGTGTCTTATTTGTAGACCTGGTTTTTAAATAACATCATTTTGAATCTGTGCCACAGTCTTACACAAACACGGATTTCCTTTACTCTGCATGTTATGGAGATTATGTTTGATTTTACTGCCGATATTTATTTTATCATATTTTAACTGTTTCCTTACGTTAAAAAATCTCATTTAATGCGGCCACGTATATGAGTTTAGTTTTATTTTGATTTATACCCGATCCGTTTTTAACCGTTATTTAAATTTTATTTACACAACAAAAGAACCATTCTCTTCCACTCGTGATCTGAACTTCCCCTGTAGGAAGAAAATAATTTTATAATAGATTGGATCAAAAAAATTTAACTGGTCAAGGAGAATGTCATTAATAAAAATTCTCCTACAACTAGGACTTTTCTCATTCATGTACAACTTAAGGATGTCTTTTAAAGACTGTTAGTATATGTAATGATGCAGTCTGACGGATCATTTGGTATGTTTAAATAAAGTCATACCTGCCGAGATAACTAAAGTTGTAAAACACCAAAAGTGAAGGTACACGCTTTATTAAAGACACCATTTATTTGACAACGTCTTGTTACAATGTATAGAATAACTGGAACCATCGATTGTCATACTACATAATCATTTAAGGTTGAGTAAAAAGTTATGTGGTTAGATAGTAACATTTATTTTCAAGCATCATCAAACATCACAGTTGTGCCACAAGAACTGAACTGGCTGGAAGCAAGGGATAACTGCAAGACACAGTTCAACAGGGATCTCTTTATACCAAAGCCTGGCCTCAATCAAATATCAAATGACCTTCATCAAGAGACATACTATTGGATTGGCGCCTTTGCGTCATCAGAGTGGAGGTGGGAAGGTAGGACTAAGGATTCGATAAAAAACTTATCATTTATCATTGTGCAAAGGTGAATGTACTCGTTTATATAATTTAAAAAAAAATATATTCAAAATGCAATTAGTGTTTAAGACTAAAGTGCAGGTCATTGGTTTGAGTGAGTGGGCTGGGGTTTAACATGTTGTCAGCAATTTCTAAGCTATTTTACACATGACGAGGAATGGTCAAGAACATGTTATGAAATTTATCGGAAATTAAGACGGGGTTAAAGAACATTTTCAGAAAGAAAATTTTGTCTTGGTTTACATTACAGTTGCTGTTTATAACAGTATCTGCTGCTTTGAGAGAATAAGCAATGGATTTGGTTAATACTCGATTGCTTCGATTTCATCTGTCATTATTTCACCCTCAAATTGCTTTCGTTTTCGTTTAATATTATTTTTATAAATGGAAGATGGTTAGATATAGTGGAAGACTGTTGTCTTTTGCTATCTTGGGTTTTTTGTATCTGGTTTCCATGGAAACAGTTTTTACTAAGTGCTTAAATTGGAGAAAGGGAAGATTAAGTTCTTAAATTATGAGAGGATTTCCAAAGCTACGAGTAAATGTTCAATTGGGACTTGTAAGACATAAGAAACTTCTATCAGTGATGTGTTCTAATTTCTTCTTGTAGAAATGAATTAAACAGTTAGAAATACGATGACCACAAAGCAAAGAGAGCATATTAAGGAATCAGACATTTACCCCTTTAGGAAGGAACAAAATACTTAACCACACTCTCTTGTTATTTTCCAGATAACAGCTCACCATTTCAACATATTGGATACTTTGCTAAAGAGCATGTAGTCATTAGGAAGTCGAAAAGCCTTGATGGAAACTCATTGGCACAATGTTACAGACATTGCAGAAGCTATATCTACATTGGACTAAGCGTAAATATATTTGTCTTTTAAATAGTAATGAAAACGTCAAATGCTTGGATGCTTGCTTGATTCGTATCTGCAAGTTCATTTATTGTTAGATATAGTGTTAAAAGGAGGAACCACGAGCCTCAAATATAAGACGGTTGATATATAGTGGACACTAAATGACCTTCAATTTAATACTACTTATTATCATTTCATTGGCGGTAAAATACTGAGATCAACGGAAAAAAAATGCGCTGCGTTAAATCACGAGCTTAATAAAAAAAGTATTAAATTGAAGGAAAGTTTGGCATTCTTTTTTTAGTTACTTGCCGTGAACTTCAAGCAAACTTGCTAATAGAGTGTTTAAACTTATATTTCCGCGACTCGGCAGCCATTTCACGGAATGCTTACATTATGACGTCATACATGTAGCAACGAAATGCAGTGGCATCTTACTTGCGGTAATGTTTTTTCTTAGATATTACACCTCGGTATCTTACACGGGCGAGTGATAAAAGACATTTATGCCCTTCCAACGTATCTGTGTTACTTGTTGTTTCACAAGCCTGCCTAAATGACATGGGGTAATTTAATGTTATATTGTTAATTCTATTAAAATTCATATGTCTACCATGTAGAATCTCTTCTACAGGTGAAATAAATTGTACGCAAAGCACAGTCCTTCAGGGTAATGATGTGTGTAGCTTGGAAAAAGCACCATATAGATATCATCTTTATGATTATCATTATATTGTATGAAACAAGAATTGTTTTCTCTTGCTCTCTCAAGTAAGTATATGAAATATTAATTATTATTTACTGACACACAAAACCAGACAGGTATCGATATCATATTTTGAATATTTAATTTAATATTTAATTCAGAATTTAGAAGAATTCATGGCTCAAAGATACATAATATCAATATGTTATTTTCTTTTTGTGTAAAACCAATTATTTATCTAAAATTGTATCAGAGAATGAATATGTGTAAATCGTGTCCTAAAGATAATAGGTCTTTAGCAATGAGAACACTGAACAAAAGATAGTTATGAAAACATTTTAACTCTCTTTTCAGGACACAAAATGTTATTGTGTGGCCTACAAACCTGTGCAATTGTCTAATCCCGGCACCGAACATCCTTGCCCTGGTAATTTCGCGGAATCTTGTGGAAATGAACATGGACCGTCTGTTTACAAAACTGGTAAGTTATAGCAAGGATCCATCAATTAGCTATGATCAATGATCAATTTGTTATAAATTGATAGATATAAATAATATTAATAAATCGAAAATATGAATTAAAGTTGTTATCAACTATTAGTATGGTGTACATCAAAATATTTTTGTGAATGTATATTGTAACGTAGAACCAAAAAGCTGTGCATTTGTTAAAGGAAAATTCAAGTACGATTCAATTTAGTTCTAGCAAAAGTTTGAGTTATAAAAGACATTCTCACAAATTATTAAATTGTTCTGTCAACGAGATAAATATTTACAGAATTTTAAACCTTCGCCTTTGAGCGATGGCAGGGGTCGCCATTTTATTTGAAAATGTGAGGTGATCGACACACCACAAGAAATCGATGCAAGGACCTTACATTATAAACTCCGTACATCTTTGTGAAGTGAAGTTTCAATGATTTGACTAGAATTGCCAAATGTGTGCGCTGCGCACTTTGTAAACGTAAAACATCGTTGTGCCTAATATTCGGTTGTGTCTAGTATTATTAACGATATGAATTATCTAAAAAAACACACAGAAAGTAGAAAAATACATGTTTTTAAAAAACAGCAAGAGTATGATATCTTGTCGTGTTTTTTGTATTGTTTTCTGATTAAAACATGGTACTTAATGTTTGAAAACATGAAAAATGTAGCCGTACTGCATAAATGCTCCTTTTTTATCTACAAATAAGTAGAAAACGTTTCCTTTTAAATTTGATACATCAAACGTACATGTCAACAACTTACCTGTTATATACATATTATCAATCACTAAGACTTTTGCATATCATTTTATATCTTTCCAAAAGTAAAATATTATATTCTTTAATGACATTTTATTTTCTCAGAGTTACTACGATAGTTTTTTTTAAAAATCTGGTACTCTTTCACGTTCAATCTGTTGATTTTTGAAAAGCCTCTAGTCAGTTTTAAAAGGGAAAAATATTTTTAAAAATATATAAATGGAAATATTCAATGTAAATCATGCATAAATTACATAAATTACATAAATCTAGTATTTTGCACCCAAAAATTGAAGAGACATACGTTGTGATAATTTATGCATTGTTATCATTAAACTCATGTCTATCTGTTCAATTGAATAAAAAAAATCATAGTTAAATAGTTAAATAATTTTATTCACTAAATATAATCAGAAGAAAATTCCAAACAAATATGGATTATCAGCTACATCATAGCAACTTAGATATAAAAAAAACACTCGATGATATAAAGAAATTTTGTGAGTATAATATTATTATGTATTCCTTGCTTATGAGTTGATAGATATAGAGATTATTACCCGAGGAAGTGTGTCATATGACTTTTACAAAACGAGTGTGAATTTTTGTATAACCCGAGCGAGAGCGAGGGTTATACACAAATTTGCACGAGTTTCGTAAAAGTCATATGACACACTTCCGAGGGTAATATTTTCGTTATTACAAATTCTATTCAATTTTACCATCTTAGAATTATGCAGGAAACGAGCTGCTATTCTTGCGACGGCCAGCTACAGTGACGTCACGAACAATGGTGTTATGACGTCACAGGCGAATTAATACGCGAACTCGTGCTACAACAATCGTTGCTAGGAAAAAGTGATATGTGCACTAGTGCTCATATTGAAAATATGTCACTACTTATTTTCAACCATATAGGTAATAACTTTTAATATCATTCAAAACACCATTCCTTACTGTCGTTTTAGTATAGGGCCTACTAATGATATCTCATAATTTCATTTTGTTTTCTTTATGTATTGTTTAGCAGAAATGCCTTTGGAAAATTATGAACATGGAATGATATGTGAACATAACAAGAATCGTTAACAATATACATTGCGATAATATTTCATACAGCATGTGCGCCTAAGTGATGCGTAATCAAAATTGGTTTCGTAACGGCGACAACTTAATAAATAGAGTAACATTTTCTTCCTCAAACAAGCCAAGATTTATATAATAAAAACGTGAATTCCATGCCAACATAGAAAATGTCATCTTTCAAATTAATCAATCGTGTTTAGATAGATATAAGCAATTTCATTTTGATTACGAACCATAACACCGTCATTGCGGATTCGCTTTTTAGAATTCGCTTGACAACATCACGTCAGTAGGTCTATTTTTTCGAGTGATATAATTAATAAAAAAAATTATTCTATGTAAGGTTTAGTTTTTTTACAAATGCACTTATTTCAGCAAAGTTATTAAACAAATGATTTCAACCTAATATATGGTGTCTCTAGCTTATAAAACTTCTTAAAAAATGACCATGGGTGTCAGTGTTCAAACCTTGTGACGTCCGCACATGGGAGATCTATTCCAACCTGCACTGAAGTTTTCAGCAGTCTGCTGGTCAGTAATATTTATGTATTGTTTTGGGCATCATAGAAGTAGAATATTCTGGACCCGGCATGTCTCTACTGAAGTTGTGACGGTTGTTACAGTTTCATGTTTGACAGGCCGTCACCGCCCACTATTGAATCTAATGGCGTCTCCTAATTTCCTGGTGTCTCGCTGACGTCATATTCCCGGTGTTTCTCGCTCTCGTTTACCGTTCGAGATACCAATATGGCGTCAACCATCGATGCCGGTAAACTTGATTTTTCCTGACTTTGACTTTTTATTGCAGATTTGTTGATTTAGCTAAAAACTTATTACCCAAAATTGAAGGATTTATCAATAAACATTGTTTTAAAAGGCTCTCTTTCATTGGAGTTTTCCTTTAAGCAGGCAAGTGAGAAAGGGAATGATGGAAATACGGAAAGCAGAAACAAAGCAGGTTAAACCCTAGGTCTGAAACATGCTTTCACTATGCATTTCCTTTCGTAGTTTCTTATTCCTAAGTTTACCTTTCTCACGTATGTATCATCCTCTGTTGCATGACAACATTGACGTGTTTGATAACAGAAATATCTTTGAAAACGCGGTTCGCGAAAACTCACTAATCCCTTTTTATTGGATCGTTTCAGATATTGGTTTCCACATTGATGAAACCGAGCAATGTGTATCCGGATATTGGAAAACCATAGATTTGAAATTATATCTAATTTTCCTTGCATCCGACTGCACTGACAACTTATCTTCAGTTTGTGAGAAGACACGTACGTATCTCTTAACCTACTAAATGCATTTTCTTTATTTATATTACTTACTTCAAATTTGGTTTCCAAGAAGAATATTTTTTGTTGAAGGGTACCAAGGGTACTACCTAGTGTATAGAAAAAGGTAAATTGATTTGGGGTTTATCGCCGCATTCAAGAGTATTTCACTTTATCACGGTTGCTAGTATGATAGCAGAAAGAAAACCTGCAACAGTATTGTGGCTATGTATTGCAGTGAAATCTGCTAGCGAAACTAACGAATCATGGGTCGCACTTTGTTAAAATTGAGGTTTTTTCTGCAGTCAAAGTTTCCGCCCATGCCAGAATTGTATAGACAGACTCAAGCTATATCATATTATATTTAGCTCCAGTCAAAGGCTACAATCAGGCAATATCTATAATGCCTGACATGACCAGCCAATGTGCACATTCCCTAACGAGCCTCATATTCTATATATCACTCTTTGTATTTCTTGAGAATATCCCATGTTCTGTACCCATTTTGGCCAAACGTTTAAGGCAATGTACATATTGTCTGTTCTTGTAGACTTTTACACTTTTACTTTGTAACACATATGTATCCTACATCATAACTATCACTTTATATAAATAGTAGTATTAGTCAGTATCAGTATATATCAATATTTCAAGACCTATGAAGAGATGGTAGGTGTCTTTTTACCTAAAACTTTCAAACCACAACT
The DNA here is from genome assembly GCA_916613615.1 of Steromphala cineraria. Lineage (NCBI taxonomy): Eukaryota > Metazoa > Mollusca > Gastropoda > Trochida > Trochidae > Steromphala > Steromphala cineraria. The sequence continues at coordinate 52,222,116 of OU744724.1, read as the reverse complement.
TTAAATTCACCCTATTTAATTTGGATGTCTTTAACTTTCTAAAAATGTGCTTTCGTACTTAAATCATTTGTTTTATAAGTATTAAATGTGTTAACTTATGAATACCCTTGTGCGCACATTTATATCGGTCTATTCATATTTACGTCCTCAACGAAATATGAATAATGTTTGTGTCAAATAAAAGGTCCTTCTTAATTCCAATTCTTTTATTCAATATATTATTCCTCAGTTCTCAGTTCTCAATCGCATCTCAGATCCATAACCATTTCAAGGTCACCTTGCATGACCACACGTTCAGAAGAAAATAAATTCCAAGCAACTTCTAAATGCAAATTATTATTATTCTTCAAACATGATTAATTTAATCTTCAGACATTATTACACATATTGCTTCTTGTTAAGTCTTCAACTAGTTGATTCAACTTGTATATATAGAATAACCTCTTCATTAAACTTCTAATCATTTCTCAAAACACTGGCAGATAAACTGAAAACTAAAAGTCTTTTTTTGAGTCAAATTACTCACATAACCAATCGATTAAAACTGAAAAAGTGAAAATACTAGAAAATGATAAAATTGAATGTTTGCTACCAAAAACGTTTACTTAGTACAATTTCTAAATTTCTGGAAACTTTACAAAATGTACAATGAATAAACATTTGAAATGTATATAAGGCTATTAAATTACTTTCTTATCATTATTGTTTTGGCATTATCTTTCTAAAAACTCCAGCTTCTGAAGCATAGTCCAAACAGGAAACTATCAGAGTTAACCGCCCTTGGCTAAGACTAACTGAGTAAAAATGATAATGATGTGGGTTCAAGTCCAGGTACGGAAACAAAATTTTGGGAAATATACATTTTGCAAAATGAAATATTTTAGCAAACAAATGATTAAAAAGATCTAAAAGATAGCAAACCAATTACTGAAATGAATAAACTTTGCCCATTACAAATATTATGTCATTACAATGGCACTTTGTCATTCTTTTGTCGAACCCAAATATTAGAAATTCAATGAAACTCATGCAATTCAAACAAAAACGCAATACTTGCAATATCCACAGATGCTCACAAGGAGAATAGAAGATGCAGAAATGGATTATGCTTCAGCAACAAGAAGTCTCCATGGCATGTTGCAAGGAGGGAGTGTAACTTAGTGAAGGGAAACAATGTAACCAAAGACAAGCTTGGCTTCATTAAAGAGAACAGAACATTTTGGATTGGACTAAACAGAAGGTCAACGAAAAAATGGATTAATGGTATGTATTTTCTGATAAAGGTTATGCTAAAGAAAATTTTACCAAAACAACAATTTCACTATGTTATTGCCATAGATTTTTTGAAGTAATGCATTTAGCTTGAAGCAAAGCTTACTGACCATTAGGATGTTTGCTTACTGTTTATTGTGTTGTTACTAAGATGCAATAAAAACTATTTCAAAACAAGCAAAAAAGTGAGCGTGGCTCACTAATACCCCCGACCCTGCATCCCTGACTAACTGAATTATTTTTTACTTTCAATGTAGTCATCTCTTGCACAGCATTTGACCCCCAAAGAGGAATTGAGAAAAATGACTAATCAAAAAAATGGAACAAAAAACAAAAAAAACCCTTATCAATTTTAGAAGAAGACACATGCAAAGAATGAAAAGAATCAGATGAAAAGTTTTTCCCGTAATAGGTTGGCCAAATCTAATATTTGAAAATGACAATGTTCAAAATATGGAAATTTGTTAAAAATTTAAATATCAATGAAATTTGTTGCAACCAGCTTTTGTTGGACACTGCCAAAACGCTAGAAGAGCTGCTAGAAAACAAAAACATTGAGTGGGCAGTCATTGCCAACATGATGATAGAGAGAAAAAAAAAGATGCATGCAAGGGTCCAATTGTACCAGAGGCATGATACCACACAGTAACAGTAATTTGTTGCAATTTCGCACCGCATCCCTCCTAGTTGGGTAAAAGACATGTGCAAAATTTGAAATCAATCGGATGAATAGGTCGGACAAATCTGGAAATCTGGACATGGAAATTTGTAAAAAATTCAAATATTAACGAAGTTTGCTGTTACTTCGCATTGCACCCCTCCTAGTAGGGTAGAAGACATGTGCAAAATTTGAAATTAATCGGATAAATAGTTTTCGCGTTATAGGTCGGACAAAAAATGCCCTCGGACGGACAGACGGACAGACACACACACACACGGAATTGTTGGTATTACTAGATACCCGGGACCGTTGGTCGGGGGTATAATAATGCTTTTATTCAAGCATTCATTTTCTGAAGAAGCCTCAAATCAAGACGCAGAAATATTTATTTGGAAACTGATTGTCATGATTTTGAAGGTCTTCTCATTTTTATTAAATACTTTTATTTTTTATTTCCACGATTGACTTTTTAACTTTTTCAATATATATAATATATATTATGTGGTGCATAATTTATTATATTTTGAACTTGAAAATGTCTAGCTATTTATGTGTTCACCTATTGCAATTCAAAAGTTTTTAGAGTAAGTCGTTTTCCAAATTTTATCAAATCTACAATATCTCTCCATTCTTTATCCAAATAGTATTGATAATTGTCCTCCACTGCAACACAGAACAATGGACATTGTTTTCAGTGGTGTTGATCGTTAAGTCCGGATTCTTGTTATCTCATATCTCATTAACCTTTGCACTCAAGTCTTCATAGGTTGCTACGTCCTACATTGCTGGCATACGCCACCACTGCACTTTGACTACTTTTGAAACTTTTGTGATATCTCATGAACCGTTCCCTTCATATCTTCAGATTTTGGGGGATTACGCAAGACACCAGTCGCTTTCAGTAACCTTGATCTTATTTACAAGGTCACTCAAGCACTTTTTCGTATTTTTAAACTTATGGTAACGCATTATATATCTCATGGACCGTTGCACTCGATGTCTTCACATTTAGTCATCAGGTACAATGGGGAATACAGCAGTTGACTGAAGTGCCTTTGACCTTATTTAGACGGTCACAAAAAAAAACTTTGACAAATTGGTTTTAAACTGCTTCAGTCAGAGATAAGTTTGTTTAAAACCTGTATTGGTAGATTACATAAAAACTTTTTACTTTTACATTACTTTCAAGACACCATGTCATCTTTACGGCCTTCAGTCTCTAGGTTTTAGATATATTACATTTTGGCGGTGGACATTGCCATGTAATTGCCACACAATTGTGTCAATTCATGTATCTAGCAGATATTCAAGATAGGTATATCTTCTGGGTATTTTCTTTCTTTTCGTTGATAAGCTTTACTTGGGATAAGGGATCACATTACCTTCATTGAAGGGAAATGCCACTTAGATATGCTGATATTTCTAAAAGCATTCAGCCGTCGGAAATATGCAAATTTACATGTAGGAGACCCAACTTAATGTAGTAAATGGAAACATCTGCAGATCAACTTGATTTTTGTCAAGGCTCTGTAGGCTTGTTGCTACGCTGTTAGCACTGTGAGTGCTTGCAATGGACACGGACCCTGTAAGGATGTTGGTAAAGTCTCGGTAAGAAATAATGGTATGAACTTATATACATGTATACATATGCTTTGTATACTGATATGTCGTCATGGCATATTACACACATATTCAACAAGATTTCTGCTTTAAAATTTAAATTCACATCTTATCTATGCATGTTTAGGCAGAACAAAGATTTGACCCTTAACTTGTTTAGAGTAGAATCATTACAATTGTGAAAATACCTTGTTTTTGTTTTCACAAGGAACCAACGTTGCTGAGCATGATCAATTGAAAACCGAGGATCCCGGAGGTCAAATGTGCCTGGCTCTGAACCCTGGAAGAGAATTGAAATACAAATGGATAACATGCAATGGAACATATCCATCACTCTGTGCCGTCAATTTACCAACAGGTTTGTAGACTACTCTATTTACCAAACATGTACTGCACATAAACGAATCATGAAATGTAGCAGTTATATATCTCTCCTTGTTTATTGTTATTGTTTAAGTGAATAGTTTCTTTCCATTTCTGATTTTATTTCGTTAGGAAATTTAACAGTTTAATAAAATTTTGTTGGTCTGAATGAATCTTCTGATTACTCGTTTTTTAATTCGTTTTTCATAAAAGGTTCTGATGACAACACTTCATGAAACAAGCACTTATGGTCGCTCTTCATTAACTGGTATATCATTATGTTATCACCTAAACATATTTGTTAATGGTCATAAAATCTTTTCATGTATATTTACAATTGCGTAGTCACAGCTTGTTAACTAACTGCGTAACTTAGTTCAAATATACTAAACTTTATTCGTGGCACTGATTCGAAAGCGGAACAGATGTTATCATTTCACTTCAGGAGTTACGATTTATTATAGCCTTTTCGTATGTCATACCTATCAGTTTAAATTGAGAAGAGGTCAGAATTTTGAAAACCGATTTTTCATAATTGTTTTACAAAAGCCTTAATAAGGGATAAACAGCATTAAAGACAAGTCACATTAGTACATTGCACTAAACAAACGTTGTTAGACTCACTTGGTCTCAGAAAGTCTATGCAGATTCTTTTAAATCGAAATTAAGGAAAATCTGAATTTCCAAAATGACCCCAATCAGTAATTTTGCTAATTTTGTTTGTCCTCATATCGAGGACATAGATTGATTTTTAACATATAAGTAACACAATACTACGGCAAAGGTTGCACATTCTTTTCAATAATAAGATAACATCACAACATTTCCAACGCTTTAAGTTCTGGCATGGTTCATAACCATTCATTAAGTTTACACGGAATAATTCGTGTCAAAATAAGCATCCATTTCCATTGATCTTTTGTGTATCAAAAGACAACTTCAACTATTGTTCTTGATGAGCCAGTTTTACGCTAGGATTGAAAATTGTCATTTATGATAAAATAGTTATCATGCTCGTATATGTTTTGAAGGCATAACATATTGCATTAAAGTTAACCACTATGTATTTCCTCGACAAAGATCACAAAATTTAATGTATATTCCTGATATTGGATATTCATTATGCTTTTGATCACCTCTTTCAGTTTCGAAGACAGATGGTTAAAATGGTTGTCTCCGTGGTTATGAGTCAAAGTACCTTTCATATTGTTTTCTCTTGCACATCGATAATTATCATTTCAGTAACCTTGCCCGACAAGCATCACTGTCACTGGTCTTCATCATTGACTACTTTAGCTTTTCATTGACATTTTTTTTCCATTGTCTGCAGGCATGTCTGGTTACACGTACTTGTACATTGGAATCGGTGTTGGTCTTGGATTCGTCGTTTGCCTTTCTGCATTCTGTGTGGCGTTTTTCATAATCAGGTAAGAGGTTTGTTATTTTTCATTAAAGCAACATATTGGCTGATGTTACCGATATGTTACAAAAAGATAACCCCTGGTATCATTTCCGAACTCCCTATGGACCTTAATGTTGATTATTTACTCACATATATACCCTTTTGGACATACTTCAGTTTCAATGGCCTGAGCATCTGTTACTTTACACCCCTTGGGCGGTTATATCCCTTCTTTTTTCAATTGGTTTTGACTCATAACTACCTTCTTATAGGTGTTTACCCCTTACACCCCTTGGGAAGTTATTGCCTTTAGTTTAGTTGAATTTTATATGCCGTGAGCTCCATCCGCGTAGGTTGGTTATCTCATAACCACCTTGGTCGGTTATAAGATTGTAAACAATTGCAAACAATTGGACTTGTAAAATTTGGATTTTTAATCAAACAAGAAAGTTAAGATTTATAAACAACGAAAGTGGGATTCGAACCAGGGACCTCTATGTTGTCAAGCAGCGCTCGTACCTGTTGAGCTACCGTGGATCCATGCCAGTTGATGTAATTTTGTGTGTGTCATGTTTGGTTTTTTTATTTTCCCCTATAAATATATATTAATATTGCAATAAAATAGTTTTTAATGTAAGGAATCAAGTTTTTAGTTCTTAAACACTTAGCAGGGGGTATTGTAAGTAGTCTAAAATAGTATTCTTATCAAGACCCGCAAAATAGATCACTAAACCGTTTTTCAATTATTTGTATGTAAACCAATTTAGTTGAAACACCGTAATGAAATAGTTTTTATTGTGAGAAATCAAGCGTTTATTTCTAAAACCCTAATATGGGAGTAATTTAAGTATTTTTTCTTATCAAGAAATGATAAACCCGCGAATGATATCAGTAAAACGTTTTAAAATTAATTGTTTAAAAACAAATTAAGTTTAAACTATTGCAGGAGTCTTCCGCGGGAGTGTAAGTCAAATAATAACCCGTTTGCCTCGGGTTATGGAAATAACCTCTGCTCGGGCTACGCCCTCGCGAGGTTATTTTCCTTAACCCCTCGGTACCGGGTTATTATTTACTACTTACACCCCTTGGGCGGTTATATCCCTTCTTTTTTTCAATTGGTTTTAACTCATAACTACCTTCTTATAGGTATTTACTCTTTACTCCCCTTGGGAAGTTATTGCCTTTATTTTTGTTAAATGTTACATGCCGCGAGCTCAATCCGCGTAGGTTGGTTATCTCATAACCACCTTGGTCGGTTATAAGATTGTAAACAATCGCAAACATTTGGACTTGTAAAATTTGGATTTTTAATCAAACAAGAAAGTTAAGATTTATGAACAACGAAAGTGGGATTCGAACCAGGGACCTCTATGTTGTCAAGCAGCGCTCTTACCTGTTGAGCTACCAAGGATCCATGCCAGTTGCTGTAAAATTTTGTGTGTAATGTTTGGTTTTTATTTTCCCCTATGAATATATATTAATATTGCAATAAAATAGTTTTTAATGTAAGTATTCAAGTTTTTAGTTCTAAAACCCTAAGCAGGGGGTATTGTAATGAGTCTAAAATAGTATTCTAATCAAGACATATCAAACCCGCAAAATGGATCACAAAAACGTTTTTCAATTATTTGTATGTAAACCAATTTAGTTGAAAGACCGTACTAAATAACTTTTATTGTAAGAATTCAAGCATTTATTTCTAAAACCCTAATCTGAGGGTATTTTAAATATGTTTTCTTATCAAGACATGATAAACCCGCGAATAATATCAGTAAAACGTTTTTAAATAAACTGTATATAAACAAATTAAGTTGAAACCATTGCAGGAGTCTTCCGCGGGAGTGTAAGTCAAATAATAACCCGTTTGCCTCGGGTTATGGAAATAACCTCTGCTCGGGCTACGCCCTCGCGAGGTTATTTTCCATAACCCCTCGGTACCGGGTTATTATTTACTACGTACACATGTGTTAGCTCTTGGACTTTCATTAATTTTGTTGCCAATGGTAGAATGTCCGATACCTTGAAACGTTTCCTCAGTCACAGATGCTAAGAGTCTGTGATACTCATTTATAAACCTCCAGTGACGTCACTCTATTGTTCTATTAGGTTCTTCTTTTACCGGATAAACCTCTATTGTCAGATTGCCGGGCGTTCTCCAAGAATGCCCAGGGCTTTCTCTAGGAATGCCCGGGGCTTACTCTAGAATTTATCCTAAATTTACTTTGATTGGGGAATTATACACGTTTTGAAATAATTTGATTCAAAGTCCTTCTTCGAATAAATACCATTACAAAATATGACATTTTTGACAAATCACAAATATAACGTTCGCATGCCTGGTTTGGAACTCTGGACCTTTCGCTTACTAAACTGGCGCCTTTGACAACTCGGCTATAAAGGCCCACGAGAACAAAGATGTATTTTCCACAGTGACAATCATGTGAACTTCATGAGGCAGATAGCGCATGCTCACGACTTGGGTAACGAGCGCAAAGCACGTGCAGGGCGCGGATGTGCTGTCCGTTTGCTCATGGTGATTCCCTACCAGTAAAAATCAATGAATCCACTTTTATACTTATTATTGAAATTATTTTGTAACTACGGTTTATCTCGGTTCATAAGTTAGATCAAAACCTCGCCCTCGGTGTTGTTTGATAATGTAAGCCCTCAGCCTCGGGAAATTGGCGCGGGCCTGTCGACCCTTTCCAATTTCCCTCTGCTGCGGGCTTACATTATCAACAACACCTCTGACTCGGTTTTGATCCTACACGTATCAACCTTGGGAATATCCTTGAATTGGTGAATGAAGAGTTGAGTTGATTACTCAATATGTTCAAAGTTTTGACTTATTCACTTGCATTTGCTCGTGAATATATCACAACATTTGAACTTACATTCCACTTAGACCTCGTCGTCCATGGCAACCATTCATATAGTGTCCTGTTCATTATCGATATCGGGAACTCTTAGGCCAAAAAGTCCTAACATCTGATGCAAGGACACTTTTATTAACCTTTCCTCCACAAGGTTTAACAATCAATCGACAACAAAGATATAGAAGTCAACTGAAAATATCAATAATCAAATAAAACAAGCTGGAAAACAATCATAATACTTACACATTTTGCGCGAATCAAAATATTAAAATCAACTAATAACACTGTAGAGTTTAGTTTGCACTAGAAAAAAACGATACCAAGAAATAAACATTATATGTATATATTCATTGCACCAAAACTTTTGCTTTGTTAGGAAAATAAGTTTAGAATGTCCCAAATAATTAGATAATGAGACATAATTAATTTATTTCATAGTTAATTTTTGGGGGATAATCTTGTTATTGGAATGATTAAAGTACCTTCTTATTAGAAATCCAAGAGAAACGTTTCATAAGTAGAAACCACTGTCAAAATTTAACTGTCTATGAGAACTCTAATAACACATATGCTACCTTCAAAATCGAAACAGAAATGGACAACCTGTGAAACTTTGTCTTGAAACAGGCTCATATTCATGGAGTGCACGAAGTCTGCAAGCCGAAAACATTTACTTCGCTCCTTGCGCTTTGATACGCAAGTAGCATTTGCTCATACAACATCCATAGTACTACAAATTTCATTCATAAAACAGTGAAATGCGCCTTTGAAGGTTTTCTAAAATTGAAATGTTATTTATAACTATTAACTTTGTGGTTGATCGTACTCGGATTAAGTGAGATGTAAATCATTTACTAGCCTCGTACTGACCTCTCGAACAAAGTGTCCCTGCCATTATCCGATGCATACTATTTACTTTGTTAGTAATTATTACAACACACATGAGGCGAAGCATTCCCCTGAGCTGATTTCGTCCTGATGCGGTTAGTATTAGATGTGTACATCATAATTATTAAGTGTAGTTATTACAAATTTCATTATCTTACCTTACAGTGGAACACTCGTTTTTATCTTATCAACCCTTGGGGTCTCACCTCTGACAGTGTAGCCTTAAGATGACGTTACCAAATGATCGAGAGTTTACATATATTTCTTTATGATGACAAATCATAGGTTTCTTTTCTCATCTGTCTTTGTTGTCTTTTTACATAAATCTCTCAATACATTACTTTTACATGCTATAGAATTAAAATACAAACTAGTATCTTTCGATAGTAGTTTTATGTAACACGATTCAGTCTTGTTTGAAGACGGCATTTTGTTTACATTATGGGTCAAGGTCATTGAAGCGGTGATGGCTCATTCGTTTATTACAGTTAAAGTGAAATTATTATATTGAGCTTAATCACTATTGATATGACGGTAAGAAAAAAACGTTGTATACTTCTCTCTCCGATAATTTGGTCTGATTTTCCATTCTTGTAGAAATGTAAGCCCTTGCCTTCCAGCTTGGGCAATATTTCACCAAAGATGGAACATCAAACCCTATGGCCATCGTGAGCAGCATACACCTTACACATATTAGTTAATGATTAACTGATACCATTGTGTATCATAGGTGCACTAGCGTTCACAGTAACGTTTTGTATTTTGTGACATATTTAAATTTAAACATATCCATTCCATATAGCAAAATCATGTTTTTGATGTCCTACATGTACGTCCCCAATTCACGTAAACGATTCCGGCATGGGTCACAGTGCTTCATATCGTTTGCTTTAATTGTTTCGCAATAACAAATTACGCAATTTGTCGATTATTTATACTAATGTATCATTGACACATTATCATTTTCCAGAAAGAAAAACAAGGACAAGAGAGAAATGAGGGCTCGTTATGCAGTGCCAGAGAGGGCAAATGGCGGTATAGAGCAACCTTACGAAGGATTACACATCTATGATACAGTGAATCTCAAAGTTCCTGAGTGTTGAAACAAGTCTGTGAACGAAGAAGGGACACATATAGGAGGGGGGGAGGCGGGTCCTTTTAACTGAAACAGGTTTGAAACTCGTAATAAAAGTAAATATATTATTTAAATGTTTTAATATTATGATTCATACATCAACTTGTGCGACTCGATTTTTCCAACCTTTTTTGTCCACCCCCTGGGAACTTATCTTATACATATATTTTATCTCTATCTCGTTTTTTTTAAAGAATGTGTTTCCTTTTAATTTTAACAGAAACAGAAACTAAATCGTTCAATTCTGAAATAATTTTTGAGCTTTTTAAAAGACACAAACTAAATACATCTTTTAAAGTGTCTTTCGTCATCATACAAATGAGCCTTTTGATCCGAACCAAATCGAACTATTGAAAAATCACTTCACAAATTATTTGAAGAAATTGTCTAAACAATATTTGTGTATTTCAGCTTGCAGAGGCAGATTATTGCATAAGATTACCCCTGACAGCATCATTATTCTTCAAACATAAATGCAATCATTCTATCAATATGACAAGGAACTATATAAATACTCTCAGGGCTGTCCTCGGGGCTTAAAACAAATTCTTTCTTTTTGCGATTAAGAACTCAAATCAAAATTTTAGAAAAAATATATACTAATTGTCTCTAACTATTGTATATGTTATGAAATATTATATGACTGTATTTGTTAGTGGTTTAGTTTCAATGACTCAACAAATTCCGGGCTTTGATTTAATTAAAACTCTGATTATTAATTTAAAAACGTTTTACCCTGACCCATTGTCATACTTTGTCACATCATTTCGTAAAAGTCACGTGGAATATGACATGACGTTAACTTTGTAGCAATTGTAGATGTTGTTTCCTTCTTTGGATATTCTTTGTGGTTGGTGTCTCCAGTAACTTAGGAAATGCCTCCAAGTTGATATGGAGAGTTTTGTTTTCTGCAAACTATTTGAGAGTAATTAAGTGATGTTCGACAGAGGAATAAATGTCAGAATTTCCCAATCACAATCACAAGTACTACGATGTCTCTAAAGTAAACATTGTTACATTGCTTTAACTAAACTTAACCTGAAATTAATAGATCTTTGGATTAGACTTGTTTATTACGTAACATATCGGACAATTAATTCTGGCCATTTGTGTCAGCACCATCTTATTTTTCATTAGGTATAGGCAGGGTAAACATTTATCATACATGTTTAAGATATCATGTTAGTGAGTTGAAATATGATTTATTGAAGGTTGGCCTTAAAGCAGATTCAACATGTGAATGTCGTTATTATGCTAAATTGTTTTCACTTTATGTTTGAGTGCTCTATATATGATGAACACAGATTAATAATGTTAAATGTATTAAATCATATGATAATGATGATGTCGAAAATTTAGATTTAGTTTTATTAGGCAGTAAAAGCCTTTCGTTGTTACAAAATCAGGCCGTTTTCAAGGCAGTCAAGGAATATTTTTTAAACAACAAGGGCTTCTGTTAACTTCAGGTGGTTCATACCTGCTTTTGTAAATATCTTTCTGCTATTTTACATTATACTATTTTCCATCTTTCATGTATCCCTCTGTATCTATCATTTTTCAAATACTTAGGAGAAGGTTACCTAAGTTTGATCACTTGTTCATTATCCCTTTCTTTATTGAATAAAACATATTTAAATAAAATAAAAAAAACATTATTTATCTGAAATTTGTACATGTACTGTTAACTTTGTGTTCATATACCATTCGACAAAAGTTTAGTCTCAGTCCTTGGTGTATTGCAATTGTTTACAGCGCAAATTACATTAGAAAAAGTTACACCAATCCAGGTATTGTAGCATAAATTAATGCAGAAAAAATTTATATTAATAAATAATACAAATTTCATTTGACTACATTGATGTAATACTGTCCCGATACAAGGGACATTCTGTGTTATTATGTCTTTAAAAACGCATTGATGTCAAAGGACTTGCACACTTATCAGCAATGTTTCATAATTTTTTTCAAGATTTATACATGTATGTAATTGTAGATAGCAATTATCCTCCTCTTTTGGCAGACATGCTGTTTAGTGACGAAGAAAGAACGCTAGTTGTCCCCTGTATATAAATTATTGAATGTCTAATGGAAATGAATGAATAATGCAGATTTTTTTTAAATTACTGCTTAAAATAGCATTTACAGAATACTTTTTTGAAATTTTGTATGTATATTTGTATATATGAGTTGAGTTAGTTTAGATAAGGATATTTGTATAAACAGAGAACCAATATGGGTATATCACTATTCCGAAGCATGCATGTTGTTAAAAGATTTGTTAAAATTGATGTTGATAATAAAGAGTAATCGTTAATCATTTCATTGACTAGTTGTTTTTAGTTTGTGTCAATATCAAGTGTAGCAAGGCGAACAAACACTACTTTAAGCCATTGCAAGAAAATATAAGATAATACTTTATTACCTTAAAGGGAATTCTTCTTACATCCGACAGAGCATGACACACTACTTGTAAAACTTAACAATGAGAATTACCGATAATAATTAGATACAAATATCAACACACACAGATATTTATATTTATGATACAGGCCGCACTAAGCACAGTTTTGAGATATCACTAAAAATGTTCAGACCTCTTGTTCATAATTGAAATACTTAAGGGTATGAATGATTTCCTGTTTCGATTTCACCTTTGGTAAGGATTATTAAAACCTTTTTCCAGATGGCAAAAGAGAATATTATGAGTGAACGACATGTTTTTCCGTGCATTTATTTCATCATATGTTGATGCAGGATGTTCAGGTATGGTGCCAGCAATCTTTGAACAAATGTTTACAACCTCGATTACCTTGTTTCCATTTGTAAGACTGAGAGATCCGTGCCAATTCTGCATTCTATGACAAAGAACGCTTTGCCCAAAGCAGGTGAAGATTATTTTCATCAATTTCACAACATCATCATTGACAGATCTTAATTTCCTCATAAGGTATAGTCTTTGTTGGCATTTTTACTATAAGACTGTTGTTGTATTGCTATTCCAAGTCAACTTATTGTCAAAGAAACAACAGTATTTTTGCGTTGAGGAGTTAGTACACGCTATTTAAAAAGTAATTAAAGTATTTAAATCATCTTATGTCTTATGACATACTTCTGAGGGTTCTCTATTCAATTTTATTCTTGTAAAGATATTGAGAGAAAACAGCCTGCCTCCTATTCTCAGCCGGCTAAAGTGACGTCATGAACAATTGGTTTATGATGCCACACATGTAAATATACGGGGAGTTGCACAACTACAATCGTAGTCAAAAGTGGTAAGTGCAATCAAGCTTTATTTCCGCCCTCAAGAGGCCTCAGGACTATACAACAAATACAAAAATACTTTGGATAAACATAAATAGATATATAAGGATAATGTAGCGAAATGGTTAATCAAACATCACAGGCATCAAGTTATTGACCGAATGAGGGAGCATTTGATCCTAAACTTGGATCCAAACATGTTCTATTGGGTTGGTGCCTTGGGGATTGAGGCGTCAGAGGGGATATGGACAGATGAGATGTAAAATAAATATGTTTTGGTACGTATAAGTTGAATATATCATATATTTTTTAATTGTATGATAAAAATATGCATCAAATTATTGGCTCATTTACCTATCAAAGCAAAGTCATGTTATGTCAATATTATAAAATCTCATTTACAGCTTATTTACGTCATCTTATGTTATTTCTAAAGTTAACTGAATTTATCTATTTTGACTTTTATAAGACGTTGCGAAGCTGATTGATTTTTTAACAGACATATCCAATTAATCAACTTGTTTGTTAATTATGTTTTTATCACAATTATTACAGCTTTTACTCTTACAGAATATGTCAAAAGCCATGTCGGAACAGGATGAAATCTCTTCATTTTAAAACTTCCCTTCAGAAATATTTTTGACAATTCATTAACACAATGTTACCATGACTATTACCCAGATACCTACTTTGGACTTCGTGAAATGGTATCGACTCTCTCATTTTCCACAGGGAGTCTAACCCCAATATCTTTAATCAAAGTTAAGATATCAAACACATTGATAAACGTACTAAGATTACTGATGGTGTTTTTTTTAATCTCAGAATGTGAATATTTACCTCATACGTAAAAAAAGGTTTACAATATCATTTCAGTTGCGGTGAGAAAAATCATTTTGCATCATATTTATAATAGTGGTAACTTTGGCTTAGCAAGGTCACACTGCTGAAAATATATTTCATCAGTCTCAATTTCACCGAGAAAAAATAAACTTACAAATGTTGTAAACATTAATTGAAACTAATGCTTTTCACAACATGTTTTAAATTTTTTTCAATTGTTCAAGAAATTATCTATTATACTTTACTGCAACCAGAGATAAATGCCCTTTAGATAGTGAACAATTGTAACAATGTTATATTTGGGATTACACTATCTTGAATAGTACAGCTTCTTGTACTTTTTCGGGCCGAGTCCCATGTGGGATTCGAACCCACACCCTCAGAGTCAGGCAACACCGCCAGCAATGACCATACCAACAGCTTACCAACTCGCCCGTTTCGACATCCACAAAAATGGAGGTCCATCAAGTGGTAATTAAGCTGTTGTTATATCCATTACCCCTCTGATAGATGTAAATTGGCACAGCTCCCATAGCTGAATGTATTAGAGATAAATGCCATTTAGATAGTGAACAAATGTAACTTGAAATCTTTACCCCATTAAATAAATTAATCCTCTTTAACTGTTTCAATTGTAGACACTTTGCATAGTCTAGGTATTTTTTGATATTTCAAATTTGCATAAGATGTTCTACCTGTTCCTTCATTGAAGCCTAAGTTGTAAATTCCAATTTCTAATGCTTCAATTCTTTTTATCATTTGACAACCATCCAATAACACTTTAATACTGTAGTATATGAAGAGATCATTTCAGGAAAGTGATACTTGAATGAGTCACATGATGGTATCTATGTATCAAGGAAGTATAACATAAACGGATAATTCTCCTTACTTCTATTGCAGCGCAAGCTATACATTTCATAACCGGAAGTCATAGAATTATCATCTATAACACTTCTTGGTTTGTAAACATGGCGGATTATTGTAAAAGAGAGAGCAGTACAAATTATGGATATTTCAAAATATTGATCATATTGTGTATTCCGTCTGTACAAGGTGAGTTATCTGTTCATGATTTAAGGTCTAGGAGTCATAACTCATCTGCTGTAAGCTAATTTGTTTGAACTTGTACTATTTCAGCAATAGTTGAAAACAGCCAGTCCAGCCTGTCGACAGACAGTTGTGGTCTTTATTAATTTAACACGGCCTCAGATTGAAAATGTAAAATATTTATGAACATTTCAGGTTGAGTACGATTGTTTTCTGATTTTTCTGAAGTGAAACTTGGAGTGAATATTTACTCCTTTTAAATTTCCTTTTTCATAAATGAATTAGCAACCGAAATGTAAGCACTTGTGAATAAGGAAAACAGCTACAGCCAAAGTACTATTTTCTTTTGCTCTCTGATATGAGGACGGTATTGTTCTATTCTCTCGCATTCTAACAGGTTTACAAAGACTTATTAAAGGGCCTGAGACCTACAATTTCAAGCGAACTCTTAGAAATAACGGTACGACAATCACGAATTAGACTCTATTAATTCTTATGAATACTTGGGATACATTTTTGGTAACTCTTTATCGTGATCAATGCTTAAAAATATGCTTGTATGCGGGCAGAAAAGATATTCAACTCAAATCAATTTACTCGAAGACATACATACAAATTCATATGTTAAAATTATTGGTTAAAAAAATAAACCAATTTAAACAACTGGAGCTGAAATTTGGGATGTAAATTGTATTACGACATTATCGAAAACGTAAATCTGAAAGCCCGTAAAAATCTAGATGTTAAATCAATACAATTGTGCATAGGGAATGTAATATATACCCAATGCAGCTATTTACGAATATCTATATATTAAAGTAACTGTCTTTAAGTTCATATAAATGTTACAATATGATGCTGTCTTGATGATTTGAATGTTCACATCAATTAGATAAATTCTGTAAGAAATTCACTATTTCCAAAGAGTTTAGGTTAGAATAGCTTGTTGACTCGAATGATAAACTTATTTTTCAAATAGTAGTAAACTAAAATATATCATTTTCCGAGAATGACTTGAGAATATAACACTTTCCAGTAAATGTTTGTATATTATTATAAGATATTTTAATGAACGCTATGTATGTGAAAAAGTATTTTTTGTCCATCTGAACCTTTTAAGGTAGGAAGAAAATAATTTTATAATAGATTGGATAAAAAAAAATTAACTGGTCAAGGAGAATGTCATTAATAAAAATTCTCCTACAACTAGGACTTTTCTCATTCATGTACAACTTAAGGATGTCTTTTAAAGACTGTTAATATATGTAATGATACAGTCTGACGGATCATTTGGTATGTTTAAATAAAATCAGAAATTTACCTGCCGAGATAACTAAAGTTGTAAAACACCAAATGTGAAGGTACAAGCTTTATTAAAGACACCATTTATTTGACCAAGTCATGTTACAATGTCTAGAATAACTGGAACCATCGATTGTCATACTACGTAATCATTTAAGGTTGAGTAAAAAGTTATGTGGTTAGATAGTAACATTTATTTTCAAGCATCATCAAACATCACAGTTGTGCCACAAGAACTGAACTGGCTGGAAGCAAGGGATAACTGCAAGACACAGTTCAACAGTGATCTTTTTATTCCGAAGCCTGGCCTCAGTCCCAACGCGAGAGACCTTCATCAAGAGACATACTATTGGATTGGCGCCTTTGCGTCGTCAGAGTGGAGGTGGGAAGGTAGGACTAAGGATTTGTTAAAACTTATCATTTATCATTGTGCAAAGGTGAATGTACTCTTTTATATAATTTTAAAAATATATTCAAAATGCAATTAGTGTTTAAGACTAAAGTGCAGGTCATTGGTTTGAGTGAGTGGGCTGGGGTTTAACATGTTGTCAGCAATTTTTCATCTATTTGATTTTCAAATACGCGTCATTGGTTTGAACTTAAACTCATGAGAAGACCAACAATCAAGGTCGCAAGACAAGCAATGATCAGTGAGAGCAGCAGATGATGGAATTGTTAAGAACAGGTTATCAAATTTATCGGAAATTTAGACGGGGTTTAAAGAACATTTTCATTAAGAATACCATGGTTTGGTTAATATTGCCGTTGCTGATTTTCTAAGAGTATCGGCTGTTTTGATTGAATAAGAAATTGGTTTAATTCATGTACGATTGACTTAGAGTTCATCTGTCATTAATTTTTCAAAAGACAAGCAGCACATATGCAGTTAAAGTCCAGTCCATCTTGCATCACAATCCCACAAAAAACAGTCGTTTGTCGCAAGTGAGAATCTGCCTGAACCGACTGTGAGATCAGTTTAGCAATTAGTGGGAGAAAGGGAAGATAAAGTTCTAAAATTAAGACAGGGCATACAATGCTAGAGTCAATTTTTAATCAATTTGGACTTCACGACATAAGAAATCTCCAAACAAGCTAATCTATCGGTGGTGCGTTCTCATTTCTTCTTGTATAATTGAATTAAACAGTAAGAACTACCATGACTACAAGGCAAAGAGAGCATATCTAGGCATCAGACATTTACCCCTTTAGGAAAGAACAAAATACTTAACCATACTCACCTGTTATTTTCCAGATAACAGCTCACCATTTCAACATATTGGATACCTTGCCAAAGAGCAAGTAGGGAATGAGAAGTCGAAAAGCCTTAATGGAAACTCATTGGCACTATGTTACAGCAACTGCCGAAGCCATACCTACATTGGACTAAGCGTAAATATATTTGGCTTTTGAATATTATTTAAAACGTCAAATGGTCCGATGCTTGCTAGATTCGTATCTATATGTCCATTTATTATTTGATATAGAGGAACCACGAGCCTCAAATATAAGATGTTTGGATATATGGAGGACACTTAATGACCTCCCATTTAATACTACTTTTTATAATTCGATTGGCGGTAAAATACTTTCAATGAAAAATGTATTAGCTGTGTTAATTCACAAGTTCAATAAAAATAGTATTAAATTGAAGGAAAGTTTGGCATTCTGTTTTTACTTGCCCTAAAATTCAAGCAAACTTGCTGACAGAGTGTTTAAACTTCCGTTCCGGAACTCGGCAGCCATTGTCACGTCACGTTTACATCGTGACGTCATAGCAACAAACTACTGTCACGTCATACTTGCGTTATCAAATTTCACTAGTTTAATATTGCCGTATAAATATTACACTGAGGTATGTTACACGAGCGAGTGATAAAAGGCATTTATCCCTTTCCAATGTGTTTGTGTTACTTGTTGTTTCACAAGCCTACCTAAATTACCTGGCATCTTTTTATGTTATCTTTTAAATTCTATTAAATTTCGTATGTTTATCGTGTTACAATGTGTGAAAGTACAATCCTACAGGGTAGTGATGTGTTCAGCATGGAGAAAGCGCGATATAGATATCAACTTTATGGTTCTCATTATATTGTATTGTAGAAGAACTGTTTCCTCTTGCTCTCTCAAGTAATTATGTAAAATATAAATCTTGGAACACAAAATCAGACAGGTATCGATATCATATTTTGAATATTAATATCTATATCCATTTAATTCAGAATTATAATAAGAATTCCTGGCTCAAAGAAACATAATATAAACATGTATTATTTTCTTTTTGTTCAAAACCAATCATTTTTCTAAAATTGTTTCAGAGAATGAATATGTGTAAATTGGGTCCTAAAGATAATACATCTTTAGTTATGAGAACACTGAACAAAACATTGTTACGAAAACATTTTATCTTTCTATTCAGGAGACAAAATGTTACTGTTTGGGCTACAAAACTCTGCCATTGTCAGATCCCAGCAGAGAATATCATTGCCCTGGTAATTTCGCAGAAACTTGTGGAAATGAACATGGACTGTCTGTTTACAAAACTGGTAAGGTATAGCAAAGTCCATCAATTAGTTATGATCAATGATCAATTTGTTATATATAAATAATATAAATCAATTGAAAAATATGAATTAAAGTTTTATCCAACTATAAGTATGGTGTACATCAATATCTTTTTGTGAATTTATATTGTAACGTAGAACCACATTTTAGTATTTGTTAAACGGGTAAGTGAGAAAGGGAAGGAAAGAATGATGGAAATACGGAAAGCAGAAAGAAAGCAGGTTAAAACCTAGGTCTAAAACATGCTTTCACTATGCATTTCTTTTTGTAGTTTCTTTATCCTGAGTTTACCTTTCTCATCTATCTATCATCCTCTGTTGCATGACAACATTTACCTGTTTCAAAACAGAAATATACTTTCAAACACGCTTAGCCCAAACTCACTCAACCATTCGCATTGGATCATTTCAGATATTGATTTCAACATATATGGAACCGATCAATGTGTATCCGGATATTGGACAACCATAGAATCAGAATTATATCTAGTTTTCATTACATCTGACTGCACCGACAACTTATATTCAGTTTGTGAGAAGACAGGTACGTATCTCTTAACCTACCAAATGCATTTTAATTATTTCTATTACTTACTTCAAATTTGGCTTCCAAGAAGAATATTTTTTGTTGAAAACGATTTGCACTTACATGTACTTCTAGTTCCAAAGTTACTACCTAGTGTATAGAAAAAGGTAAGGTGATTTGGGGTTTATCGCCGCATTCAAGAGTATTTTATTTTCATCACGGTTGCTAATATAATAGCAGGAAGAATGCTTGTAACACTATTGTGGCTATGTATTGCGGTGAACTCTGCTAGCATTTGCCCGAACTAGCGTATCATGGGTGGTACTTTGTTGAAATTGAGTTTTTTCTGCAGTCAAGGTTTCTGCCCATGGTGGATTGTAGAGACAGACACAAGTTATATTATGTTATATTTAGTTACAGTCATAGTCCAGCCTTCACCAGCCAATGTGCACATTCCCCCAAAGAGTCTCGTGTCCTATATATCTCTATTTGTATTTCTTGTAAATAAACCATGTTTTATTCTGTTCTGCCTAGTCATTGTGTACATTACCTGATTAATTTACCCAGTTTGGCCAAAACTTTAAGCAATGTACATATTGTCTGATTGTAGACGTTTACTGTAACACATATATACTTGACAAGACCCACATAATGGTCGAAATGAATTCATCGTATTAAAGAAGATTGATCCAGTCCGTACCATCTGATGTTTACTCTTTCTTATATACAACCTTTCTTCACGTGAGAAACCAACTCTCCTTATTCAAATATATATATATATATATCTATATCTTATATCATAACTATCTCTTTTTATAAATTGATTAGTCAGTATCAGTATATTCTTCATTCTCCCTGAAGATTAAAAATGAACCCGGTAGGAGAAAAATCCGACATTATGTTTTTATTTAATATTCATTAGACGAATTGTACCATTCACCTGGACAATTAACTTTTTGTGAATATATATATATATATATAACCATGAATATATATATATGTAAAAGTTAAATGTTTATGGTTTATGTATTAAATATTCTTTAAAAATAACAAACTGAAGATTGGTCTTCATATAAGTTCATTCACATATAGATGAATACGCAAAGAATTGCAATCCCCAGTTCACAATCTGTCCTATACACAAAATGCGCACAGATAATGAAGAGCTGAGAAAAATAAAAGAAGGATTCCTTATTGATGGATACATGTATACTCCTAAATTGAACTGTAACTAATATGAAATCATGTTGACGTTGCATTTACTATATATAGTTTAAGTGGTATGCATATGACGTCATGAATTACGTTATGTATAAGTTACCCTGATGATCACTATGTTGTGAAACCGGTTGGTAATGAACTTATATGAAGACCAATCTTCAGTTTGTTATTTTTAAAGAATATATATATATACTTTCAGACCACAACTAATTAAGATGTATTTAAAATTTTCCAAAATGTGCTTGCATACTTAAATTATTTGTTTTGTATGTATTAAATGTGTCAACTATTGAATCCACTTGTACACACATGTGTGTTATTGCATCGGACTATTCATATTGACGTCCTTAACGAAATATGATTAATATGTCATGACAATATTCGAATATCTTGTCGTACCCAAATATTTATTATTCAATGAAACCTGTTCAATTCAAACAAAAAGGCCCTGATAATGCTCATGTAAAGATTCTGTCCACAGTTGCTGACAAGAGGAATAGAAGATGCAAAAATGGATTGTGTGTCAGCTACAAGAAGTCTCCGTGGCATGTTGCCAGGAGTGAATGCAACTTAGTGAAGGGAACCAACGTGACCACGATGGAGAAGCTTTACTTCATCGCAGATGACACGAGATTTTGGATTGGACTAAACAGAAGATTAACGAAGAAATGGATTAATGGTATGCATTTTCTGTTTATGGTTTTGCTGAAGTACAATGTACCAAGACTAATATTTCACTATGTTATTACCATAGATTTCTTTGAAGTAATGCATAGTTCTTGAAGAAAAGCTAACGATGTTACGTTACTATGTTGTCTGTTGATTGTGTTGTAACTAAGATTCAATAAAACAATTTAAAAGTAGTGCTTTGCTTCAAGCATTCATTTTCTGACGAAGCGTCAAATCAGAATTGTTTATATTGGAACCTGATAGTCAAAATTTTGAAGGTCTCCTCATTATTATTAAATACTTTTATTTTGATTTTCATGATTGACATTTTAACCTTTTCAAAATATTTAATATATATTGTGTCCTGCATATCATATTTTGAATTTGAAAATGTATAGCGATTTATGTGTCCACTAATTACGATTCAATGGTTTAGAGAGTTAGTCGGTTTCCAAGTTTTATCAAATCTACAATATCTCTCCAATCTTTATCCAAATAGTATTGATAATTGTCCCCCACTGCAACGCAGAACAAGGGACATTGGTTTCAGTGATGTCCATCGGTAAGTCCGGATTCTTGTTATCTCATATCTCATTAACCTTTGCACTCGAAGTCTTCAACGGTGGTCACATCCTACATTGCTGGCATACGCCACCACTGCACTTTGACCACTTTTGAAACTTTTGTGAACACGATATCTCATGAACCGTTGCACCTCATATCTTTAGATTTTGGTCATATCCTACATTGGGGGATTATGCAGATACCAGTCACTTTCAATAACCTTGATCTTATTTACAAGGTCACTCAAGCACTTTTACCATTTTTTTAATTTTGTAAACGAGTTATCTCATGAACCATTGCATTTAAAGTCTTCACATTTGGTCATACCGTACATTGGGAATACAGCAGTTGCCTGTTGTGTCATTGCTCTAGAACGTCTAAACAGAACTTGGACAAATCTGTTTTGAACTGCTTCACTCAGGGTCACGTTTGTTCAAAGCCTACTTTGGAAGATTAAACAAACAATAGTTGACTTGGAGGTTTCAAAGACACCATGTCACCTTCACGGCTTTCATTACTCGGGGGGACATTGCCATGCTAGTGGCAAACAATTGTTTCTGTATGTTCAAGATAAGTATACTTCAATAAAATCGTAGCTTTGTCGCTAGTGTCTTTCCTTTATAAGGTTTGAATGCAACTGATGTCAAATCATTTCAATGTTACGTTGATATATTACGAATCACATAATCTTCATTGGAAGAAAATGTCATTTAGATATGCATGTATTTTTTTATTATTTTTGTTGTTGTATTTATTGCTACTCAAATGAAATGAAGGTTCTGACCTATATTTCTTCAAAAACTCTTCATTGAGGAGGAACCATTGTCTGGTTCGAAACGGGAGCGTTGAACATTGTTGTTGTTACATCAAAAAGGTGAAAAACTTTACTTACCTTATCATGTAAGGTAGAAAATAGATTTTACCCTTAACTTCTATTGAGTAGAATAATAACAGTTGTAAAAAATATCTTGTTTTGTTTTCACAAGGAACCAGCGTTGCTTGCCGTGATCAATTGAAGACCAGGGATCCCGGAAGTCAAATGTGCCTGGCTTTTAACCCTGGAAGACAATTGAAATACAACTGGAGAAACTGCAATAGAACATATCCATCACTCTGTGCCATCAATTTACCAACAGGTGTGTTGATAACTTTATTTACCATTTACATGAATGTACCGCACATTAAGAAATCATAAAATGTAACTTTTTTCTCACCTTGTTTATGGTTATTGTTTTAGTGAACAGTTGGTTATCATTTCCACTTCACAAACATTTCGCATGAAAATTACAAATCCATGTTCAAAACAATATTACAAATTTAGTTCGCCAATGGAATCTTTTGTTAAGTCAAAGTATTTGTCTGTCTTTCAGAAAAGATTCAAATGACAACACTTCATGAAACAAGCAACTATCCTCGATCTCAATCAACAGGTATGTCATCATGTTCATCCTAGTTACCATCTGAAAATAATTCAATTGTATATCTTTAATGG
Source organism: Steromphala cineraria (assembly GCA_916613615.1). Classification (NCBI taxonomy): domain Eukaryota; kingdom Metazoa; phylum Mollusca; class Gastropoda; order Trochida; family Trochidae; genus Steromphala; species Steromphala cineraria. The sequence goes on along the minus strand of OU744724.1, from coordinate 52,198,410 downwards.
AGTAGAAGCACATTTTTCAGATCTACTATTTTAAATGTTTCATTGAGATTTTAAGAAGAAACTAAACTTACCACAGGGTAGTTGAAGTTCGATTGCTATTCTACCCCTTGCTGACGAACTCACGACGTTATGTGAGATGCGCACGCAGCCTGACGTCATACTTTAAAGCGTGATTGGCTAAAAGAACTCAAATCCTGGCAATTGTAGGGTTGGGAGGACACATGACCTCTAAGTTCATCAGGGTAGAATTGCAATCAAACTTCAACTTCCCTACGGTAAGTCTCGTCTAATCTCAAATTATGTCTTGCTGTATGACGTACCTTTAGAGGTCACGTGAGATGTTTAAATTTCAATCCAATCACCCCAAACAAACCCAGAACCACTGTAAAAGAAAGACAACAAATATTGTGTTCAATGTCATAATATAACACAAAGAAATATCTGCAGAATTCTCAATCTAATTTGTAACAATTGAGTCAACTCCTTGGAACTCTGTCCTGACTCCAACAACTTTTTTCTCAAAACTGTCCAGGACGCTCCACATTCTTGTGATAAAACCTAGTAAAAGTAGATTGACGGGTCCAACCTGCCGTTTCCATGATAGTCTCAACTGGTACCTGGCTCCTCAGAGCCCCCGTAGTCGACGCTGATCTCGTGCTCAAGGGACAAAACTGTCCATGTTCACATCTGCTGCTGTGAGCAACTCCTTAACCACCTACTTTAGGTCTCTCTGGTCACAGCTTTAAACGGTTTAATGAACTTGATAAACAATAAATGCCATTCTGAAAGTTTTTTTGTTCCGGCCAAATACTCAGAAAAACTGGAATAATACAGTGCCTCCTGACTGGAGGAAAACCTTTGGTAACTTTCTCTCTCTGTTGAAACCCTAGTCTTGTTTGTTTCACTAAACCTCAATTGTTGACTTAATTGTTCCTTTTGAGACGAAAACATTCTCACATCAATGAAAGAAAAGGTTTGGAGTCTCTTACCCGAGAGCAAAGCAATTAATACTAGCACCTTAAAAGTCAAATACTTGAGACTAAGTTTTTAAACGGTCGAAAATCTTCGCAAATAAACAAGTATGATAACTGCATCCAAAGTTGAATTATTGTGAGGCAAAGAGGGTATCAAATTTAAAACACCTAAAACAATAAATAAAAAGTGAGCGTGTGTAGTGCTTTTACAATTTGGAGCACTACAGCGTGGCTTACTAATACCCCCGCTTCATACGTCCATCTGTCCATCCGTCCATCCATAAACTTTTCACTTTTTCGACTTCTTCTCCAGAACCAATGACTCTAGAGAGCCGAAATTTGATGTGCAGACTCCTTGGCCAATGGCCCAAATGGGGTCACAGGGATCAAAAACCTTAAAAATCTCTTTTAATTTTCTTCTCCAGTCCAAAAGGTCTACAGAGCTCAAAAGTTGAGTGTAGACTTCTTTGCCAATGGGGATTTTAAATTGTGGATATAGTGAACCCATGACCCCAAATGGGGTCACAGGGGTCAAAACCTGAAAAAACTTATTTTCATCTTCTCCTCCAGTTCAAAAAGGTCTAGAGACCTGAAAATTTATGTGTAGACTCCTTGGCCAATGATTCTAAATTGTAGATTTGGTTCCCCCTAGATGGGGTCACAGGGGTCTAAACCCAAAAACCTATTTTCATCAAAAGTCTGATGAGCTACAGAGCCCATTGCTCTATTTTTTGCCTAGTTCGCTTTAGTTTCTTTCAACATAGAGATTGACCTGGCCAAGTCGAATGACACGCACTACTATCAGAGAAACAAAGCCCAAGCTTTTCAGTTGCAAGAATGAAATTGTTCGAAAGATGAAAGCAGGTTGCTTTGGCCCCCCTGTCTCAATATTGGGCTAAATTCAAGGGTTGTCTAGAGGTCGGTTGTGCTAACATGGTCAGCATAAAGGGGTCAGTGCTAAAATAAAATAAATTTAGTTGATGGAATCAACTAAATGGAATCTTCTGTTGACTCATACTACTTTGCTTTTTTCGGAAAAGTTTCAAATGACAACACTTCATAAAACAAGCAACTGATCTCCAACAACTGGTATATCATAATGTTTATCCTAGTTATCATCTGAAAATAATTTAATGGTAGATTTTTAAAGAGGCAGTAGCACATTTTAAAAAAGTTATATTGCAAATTTTCACTGATATTAGTACGTCAATGCTAGATGTATTATTTTGAAAGTGTCAAAAATCTCATTTCACAAATCAATCATTCGTAGTGAGAGAACAAAATATAGATTCACTTAAGGAGACACAGAGTATGTTGATAGGATCACATATGTCAAATTTTGAAATCAATGTTATCATATCGGGAACCACTAACTGTTACTGAAAATAACAACCTTGTCATAAGCTGACAGAAAGATATATTCAATTCGATTGTGTTTAATTGATAAATTTATTGGATGCATAATTTCGAATATTAAACGTATTTGAGATGTTTTCTTGATTTTTCCATAAAATCTGGCATTTTAGAGATATTATGCATAAATGGATATACTTGCAAGTCAAGTGATGAGATATGAACTTCAATCAGCATATTAGATATTTTGTAGCTTATCAAAACCAAATAAAATTTTAAGAAATATACTCTGTGTCACTTTAAAGTCTACTGACAGCCATTTTTGGCCGGCATTAATTCATTATGTGTAAGAAAAGGGTATGGCTGAGCTTTACATTATATATTTCATTTATTACTCCTTAATTTAGTTAAAATACTTTACAATTGGAACCATTTATTATCCCCCCCCACGAAGTGTAAAGGGGATATATGTTTGGGCTCCGTCCGTCTGTCCGTCCGTCCGTCTGTCCGAGTTAAAGGGGACAGCTTTCCTCAGAAACTATTCAAGATTGGATAACCAAATTTGCTGTGTGTCTTTAGAGTATAAACTTTTTATTATTATTTTCGTGTTTTTGGACTCTCTTTGAGGGTGTCGTTAAAGGAGACAACTTTTCTAAGAAACTATTTAAGAGAGGTTCACCAAACTTTCTGTGTGAGTTTTTCGATCAAAACCTGGACAGAGTTCGAAAATCAGAACCGCAAAATCATTTTTTACGGAGTTATTGCCCTTGTTTCGTGTTTTTGGACTCTGTTCGAGGGAGTCCTCAAAGCTGGCAACTTTTCTCAGAAACTATTTAAGATAGGTTAACCAAACTTGCTGTGTGTCTTCATTGTATCAATACCTTGATGGAGTTCGAACATCAGAACCGCAAAATTACTTTTTACAGAGTTATTGCCCTTGTTTCGTGTTTTGGACTGTTCGAGGGAGTCCTCAAAGGGGACATTTTTTCTCAAAAACTGTTTAAGATAGAATAACAACATTAGCAGTGTGTCTTTAGGGTATCAATACCTGAGAAGCTGAAATTATTTATCATTTGTTGGACAGTCAGTCTTTAAACATGCTCCTTTATTCTTCAGGACTTTACATTGGAGCTGCTCTTGGGATTATTCTTGTGGCTGGTTTACTCACCATTGTTATCGTCGTCTTGAAGAGGTATGCTCATAAGATCGTCTATCTGATTTAGAAATAGCCAAAATATTTAGCAACCATCGATAAGCATTCAAGGAAAAGTCAAATCATTCCGCAAAAACATGTATGAGTAAGTTGAAAATAGTTCATGTTCATAAAAGACAAATTCATTTGTAGGTGTCTTAATTGTGTCAAGATTTGTTGAATTTGGATGCAATAGGGTACAATACAATATATTAATCAATCCAATAACCTCTGATTTTTGAAAGGGGAAACTCTGCTATTGCATCGTAAAATTTCAAATCAGTACAAACCAAAATGCATATTATAATGGTATAATATATATAGTTTCAACATATTTCATATATTCATGCTCAAATAAAAAATATATGATAGATTCTTGTCTTCAATTTCAAAGTTATCAGTTATATAACCTACTATTAATATCATTTTGTAACTATCCTTCTGACTGCTATCGATCAGTTTCCAAATCAACGTTTGACTTATTGTTGCGCATCATTTTCCATATAGGCCTTCTTCTTCTTCAAGGTATAGCTGATTCTGTAAATTTGCTTCTTTTAACAGTTCTTTCTCTCTCTAAATGTAGGCATATAATTCCACTTCCTATTCATGAAGCCAAATATCTTTTCAAAGCATTTGTTCTTAAAAACTTGTTTTATTCAATAAGATAAGGATAACAAATTAAGTTATCCAGCTAAGAAAACACTTTTCTAAGTATTTCAATTGGTGATTTAGTTTTGTTATACATTAAACTTCAGGAAAGAGAAGATGTGCTTTCAAAAGCAACACAGGGTAGCCTTACGGTTTCAACCTGGAACAGGAAACCTGACCCATGATCCTGGGCCGGAGGAAACAGAGATAGTGCCATCATACGTGTCTGTAGGACAAGCTACTACTACTGCTGCTGCTGCACAAGCTTCTCCACTGAACCCTCATACCGTATCAGATTTGTACAGTAAGGTTAATAAACCAAAGAAGATGAAGATAAATCAAAGTGGTGAATCCAAGGAGACCAGCAGAAACCCTTCAGTAAAAGGTGTTGATGAAGATGACACCTACGACAGATCAGGTAACTTCAAGAGGGTTGGATCTGAGGTAGTTGAAAACTGCTACGGTCATCTGAAGGCGGGTATGGAGAATTATTATGACATCGCTGGTCGTAAAATTGAAAACGACCAAATCGATAGCACGTACAACCATTTGGGTGCAATACGAGTTGCGCAGGAATCACCAGTAGTTGACAATATTTACAGTCATCTGAAGGTGGATGCTGACAATGTGTATAACATTGCTGGTCAGAAACCTGGAACCGACCAATTGGATAGTACGTACAATCACTTGGATGCAATAAGAGGTGACCAAAAAGAAAGCGATGAACAAGATGATGACGGAGATACAGATAATTAAACAGACTCAGTATTTTTGCCTCAAACGCATCTTGCATTCTATTGATATATAGACATGAGGGCAAAACACAAACGAAAGATACAATTCATGTATTTGTAGCGAGAGGGTCGAAGACTCGATGTAATATAATGTTTTGTGGAAACATATTTGCTTTATTGATTTTCTTTTCACATTTTGAGCAAACTGAGACAGCGTGAAAGACGCAAGAACAGAAAGAGTTTATGTAATTGTAAATACCTTAAGAGTCATTCGTTGCTTGAATTACAATCTGACGTTTTATTATTCAGTGCTTTTGGATATAATCAATCATTGCATTATTGTAATATATAATCGATTTCATTTTATGACTTTTAATGAAATACTTGTATCTTCAATGTTTTGGCTTGATTTTATCATAAATGGATTAAGCTGTATATTTATTTTATTGCATTCGTCTTATTATTTGTTGTTTATTGTTATCACTTTTTGACTTGTATATATGAATGCTTAGATTTAAAATAGTTTTTTTATCATATATCTATTGTTTTGTTTTGGGCTAGAAATGAGAAGTCTGGCCAGATGCAATTAAAGCGACGCCCTTTAAAAATAATTCTTAAAAGTGGAGGATTGATTTCAATCAGAGTTCTCCTAAAACCTTTGTTATATATTTTATTAACATTATATATCATATTTATCGCTTATCGTAATATTGTCAAATCATGAAACAAACTGTCATTGATTAAACGTATCTACTTATTGAATCCGGTTCTTTTCTACGTCTTTTTTCTGAATAAAAGTAAACATAATTCGTATAAAAGTAACTGAAATGTCTGTTTTGAACAACAAGATTTATAACAGGAGTTCTTTTAAAAATAATGTACGTGTGTGATGTTCATGAACCTGATGAAAGCCATTTCATGTATATGCTATAACATTTGTTATAAGTTAGGATCTGATAAGATCATGGTAATATAAGGCGAAACATTCATAGGTTAAATGCCAGTCTGATTAAAAATCAACTGTGTTCCAGGGGAATAAAGTTTCAAAATATTGACGTTACGGGAATCGAACTCCATCAGGGAGCTTCCCCTCCATAGTTCACCTCTCCGTCTAGTCATTAGCCAACCAATCATATTGTCACTTTATAACGCTGATTGGCTGCGATCATGTAAAATGAATTCTACATTAGAGTTGTCAAAGGCAAAGTAAATGCTTTATTGATGAGAATCAATTGTACATAGAGTTGTAAAGATGTTTGCAAATATATATGAATGGCTGTTGTGAAATCACGTATGTGCAAATGCTACTTTGTATCAAATCTTTGACATTTGGAAATGCCTGTAAATGTTGAAAACATGAGTCAACAAGATGTGTTTGTGAAACATGACTGCCACCGGTTGCATCCTGCTCGCTGTGTCAAGGTCAAGGTCACAAGGTCAAATGTCATGGTGTCATCTGAAAGGTCTCATCACAAGGGATCCATATGTTAAGTATGAAAGACCTAGCTCTGACCAATCAAAAGTTATGACCAAGGTTAAATTTTTGTGGACAAACGGACAGACGGACAGGTGAAAAACAATATACCCCCGGAATCTCCGATTCGGGGACATAAAAAGCAGTTCAATTGTAGGGGTCTCCTTTATGATATACATGTACATATTTGTAAAATTAATTGAATTTACCTAGATCCAACTTAATATGTTGTCAATGTCATTAAATCATGATCAAATGTGTAACTGTTAGCTTTTCCGCAAACAGGGTCATTTAAGATCCTGGTGTTCTTTACACCTCCTGTTGTACACGTGTTCTGTTGTCAGGATTAGAACTGCCAGTAGAACACCAGCTGCAGCTGCATAGAATACGCTCTGTAGAGCCAGAATGTCTGCCCTCTTTGCTTTATTATCTGGTTTCTCACATCTTACAGCTGGTAACCATCGTTGATGCCAGACTTCAACCAATCCACTTTCTTGTATACTTTGTAACCTTAAATGATGATATTATCAAAACATAAAACATGTAATAGTAACAAAATTAATCCTTAGTATTTCTGTAAATAAAAGATAAAGGATAAAAGTCATAATTTCAATATAGAATGTCCTATATGAAGGACGATGAAAATACTTATATTAACATTTTAATTGTTATTGTACTGCTTTACAGATAGCTATTGTTTAGAAATCAACGCAAATCACTAATTGTCTTGCTGATGTTTTAATGCACTTCTGTTACAGTTAGATATTAATTCAAGAACATGAAGCCATGAGCCACTAACTATATATTGATATGGAACTGTTGATGACAAGAACAATCCCATAATTTTAACAAGAATATTTCATTAACGAGTTTAATGACAGATAAAAGTAAATATGTTGTAAATATTTGAAATAATAAAAAATTGTTTATGTAAACCTCTAGACACCTTAATCTCGGTTCTGTGTATACAAATAAATATATATTTAATCTACATCAATAGTGCAATTTTGTTTTCAATTCTTACAATATTTTACAACCCAAATAGGAAACAAATATGTGGTTTAACATTCATTCTAGAAGACTATGAAGAAGCTAAGCAATCCTTACTGATCTGAGAACACTTTGGTATGGATACTGTTATTCGGAAAGCCCATAGCATACGTCATTGGATAGAAGCGTTCTCCCAGGAGATCGAGATCACAGGACTCCCTTTGCCAAACATCCCATGTCGTTGTCTCTCCAATAAAGGCGTATTTCTCCGAGAGAACCCTTTTCAGATGAACATTGGTATCAAGACTCTGAATATCAGAATCTATCGCTGATTCCTTCTCAATGAACTTCCATATCTGCTTGTAGTCACTTACGTTGGAATTCTGGAATTCATTTTGACTGATTTGATTTGTATCATCATGCGAACAGTGGTAACATTTACCCCAAATTTACCTCAAATACGAACAGAATTTTACAGCAACTCATTGAAATGTAAGGGATGCTTTTTTCATTGTAATATTGCTTACACATTGAAGGATTCATTCCAATCTGCAGGAACTCACAAAACATTGTGCTAGCAATTCCCTGAATTCAGGAGGTCATATAAGTACGTTGACATAACTATATGATATCTCATTAGAAAACCAATCATCCATAAGGAAACAAATTTTAAAGATTCACATAAAGTCCATTTGCCATTTTTGTGTGAGTACCTTTAATTCATTTTGTGTAAGAAAATTGAATCCCATGGCTGAACGAAACATTATATATTTGATTTATTACTGCTTCATTTAGTTTAAAAACATTGTCTTCCAATTTGAACCATTTATGTTCCTTTTCCTGAAGTCACCTTATATATTTCTTTAAACGTGCTACTAACCCTTAAACCATTTGTAAACGAAATGTGTGTGTGATGTCTGCAAGAGTTGAATGAGTTCCTGAAAAACTGATGCAATGTACCTTAAACAAGGTGACCATTGCTGATCCACCGAGTAAACCCCACTTGTAGTCCGACTTTATCATTTCGGAGATTGAGGTAAATGGTTGGGTTGGTCTATTAACTGCCAGGAAAGCAATAAGGTTTCCACTGTATATTGCTGCCACCATCACAGTGAAAATCCACCAGCACGCCAGAACAGATCGGCCAGATACAGTATTTGGTAGATATGCACCTCCTTTTAGTCAATAAAGTTTAAAAAATTGGAATATATTGTGACTAAAACATATATTGTATTCTTATTAAAATCATATGACGTTTTGCAATATACATTTACTATTCACAAAAGATGGATGTTTAATGTTGCAAGATATGATGTCATTATTGTGTCATTTTACGATGCTTATCTGACTTTATGTTTTAGGTTTGATGTAAATTAATTTACAGTAAGTATGTTAACCAACATTATTGGAATTTGTGACATCATACCATGAAAATCTGTTGACATATGAATAGTATATCTATGTATGAAATACAGTTTGATAATGAATTTATGCTTAGGTATCTTGCTTCTATAATTTTGAATAAATTGAAACATACCATTAGCCATCAGTGCTCCAAAATGATACCAAAGAATATCCCCATATCTCTTCCATCTTGAAGCAAGTCTTGTATCCGTCAAGAAGTTGGCAGGATTCACTTCCTCCAGTAAGAACAGGAACAATGTGCAGAGAATCAGGGAGACGAAAATACAGATGAGGACTTCGTAGCGTAGAGGAGCAACAAGAGTAAGCCATTTGTTTGCATTTGGGGTCTGTTTTTCAAAAATGATCATTGCGTGATCAAAGGAGTAACCAGAGGTGAAATCCATCACAGTTTCCCGGTCGTATGATATTGTTAGAGGACTACCAACTAGGTCTATTTTCTGGATGAGAAATAAATGGGAAAGTATCAAGTAATTCTCATTTTGAGTGACAAAGAAACTAGAAACAACTTTTTCTCAAACTACATGGTGTCCGTAGCTATTGTTGTCAAGTTCATCACAGTTTCTAGTTCATATGATAGCGTTAGAGGACAACCAACTAGGTATATTTTCTGGATAGGGAACAAATTGGAAATATGTACATAACTACTAACTAATAACATAACTAATGCTCAATGTGAGTGGCAAAAACAATGTTGTTACGCATTTTCAAAAGTAACTTTTTCAAAACAAATATATGGTATATGTAGCTGATAAATTAAAAGGGTGCCATTTTTGGCCTATCTACACATTTAATTTCAGTGCATGGAAAAACATACATGAATTTCAAGGGCATTAGCATTTCATAGTTTAATAAAACTATCGATATGATATTTTAGCCAAAGAAATTACATTGTAACGTTTAACACATTTCAAGTCATTGTCCATGTCAAACTCACAATTTGAACCTCCTTAGTTATTTATTCCAAAAAGGCATTAACATTTTTTAAATTTATGACAGCTTTACAATAAATAGCACAAAAAATTATGTCTGACTCTGACATGCTGTTTGTATGATACAAAACATATCTGAATAATGGTATGACAAGTAATCTTTCGTCCTCTTTATATATTTATTGCAAGTACCTAACAGTCATACCTATCAGTTAATCGTAAAATTTTGGCAGGTAATTGAAGCGACCAGGGGTCAATATTACGAAAACACTAATTTAAACGTTTTACAAAGTCCTTCATGAATGATTATTAGCTTTATGCCCACGACATTTTTGTTTCTATGTACTAAGTTTAAGTAAGGGTGCAGATTTGTTATCAGTCAGTTCATACCGATTTTTTAAAACGAAAAATAAGAAAATTAGAATTTCAAAAATATGACCAGATCTGTCTCTTTTTCAATTCTAGCGAATGACCAGACAATTCAAAATATGGTTTGAGAATAGTTAATTAACAAACTGACAATTGAGGATCCTTTGTCAATGTTGATTAATGTCCAAACAAAGCCCATATTGAGTGATATGATCACTAAGATGCACCAGCAATTGAACAAACTTAAGGTTCGCAGCTGTAAAAGGTGTATAATCAATAAGGTGTAAGACATTTACCCTCTCTGATACTTCTCCAACAAGACCAGTCCATTTACCATTGAGAATTCGTCCCCATTCCTTGTCATCTGGTTCTTTGTAGACATAACTGAGGAAAAATACATATCATTTGGCAATCTTATCAAGATATATATGTTAAATACTGGTTCCTCGCTGTGAAAATTTTGCTTTACATGTTCTAGCCTAGGTTACAAATGATCTAGAATGTATAGGGACTACTCGTTGTTTTTGCCGAATATCATTCTATCTCATCGAGCGGTGGATAAATACGTCACTTGTGAAAAAATAAGACTTTCCTACTTCGCAAGATAATATAAAAGTGATATTCGGAAAAAAACGATGAAATAGTCTATTTATCATATACTTTATAGCATAATGGAACACCAAGTTTCAGACATCGAAAGGCAAAGTCAAGAACTATCAATAAAAGTAACATGATATGAACTTCAGATGGCCTTTAGATACAGAAAGACACTGCAAAATTTAAACAGTCACACACACAAAAAACATCCCAAAAGAGCCGTTTCAGTCCTTACCAACGCCGTTAGGCGAGGCCTGCGTTCGATTCCGCAAAGGGAGATAATCGTGTTTCAAAAAAAGGTAATAGGCTCGGTTCTACTTTTTTCACTGTTGTGAAAATATGGATTATATTGTGAAGGCAGAAAGAAAGATATCCTCTACTCATAACCAGTAGAGCACATGAAGTGTATGTGTGTATACATGTAGATACAACTTTAAGTGAAACATGTACTTACCTAAAATTCAATCTTCGAGCCAGTTCATCAAGAAGATCAATTGAAAGTCCACTAAATTCTACCCTTCCGTTTATTTCCTTTTTAAACACAAACGGATGCCACTGAAATAGAACATCGCTATGGAAACAAACTAGATATCAATATTTTTTCATTGTTATACAGATTGATTGAGCAAAATTTTCCCCACTCTTTCATTCAAATGTTGTACAGACAGTTGTTTACTTTGGAAGTACTTCATTTTTCATAAATGGCACAAAATCAGTTCGCAAATATTGCACCTCCTAACACATACAGAACCATTTGTAGTGAATAATGTAATGTTTCTTGGTTAGAGGAAGGTATTTGCTTTTAATTAAAGTGGCGGATGCTTTGATATTCAGTTACATTGGAAGTAGTAACTACATTATTCATAAATAGCACTTAACGCAAAATCAGTTCACAATTATTGCACCAACTAACACATTCAGAACCATTTAAGTGAATAATGGAAGGTATTTTTTTAATTTAAGCGACTCAGTTATATTGATTAACCAAAGTATGTATTGTTTTAGGATAATATCTCATATTGTATCGTAGGAACTACATCTTTTAGTGTTTACATTCTCAAGGCGCCAAAGTTCCAGGTATATTTTATGCAATACCTATGTTTGTTAAAGGTAATGTGATTCTTACCGCCAATATTCCAACAATGAAAGTCCTATTGTTGAATCCATATTTGCCCCTCTCAAATATCTGCCCTTTTAGGACTTGGCTTTTATCACTTGCAACGTTACCCTTTAATCGGAGTTGATTTCCACTGTTGGTGGCAAACAAAGTGTAGACCTCGGCAACGGCAGGCTGCTCAGTTGCAAGCAGATTCTAAATATCGATAAATAACACTTAAAGGCTGTATGTGGTTAACACTATTTACAAAAGCGTAAATAATGGATGAATAGTTTATTGATTACACTAAAAAGCACTATGTGATAAACATCATTTGCAAAGCGAATACAATGGATGAATAGTTTATTAGCAGATTTAGCAGATTAAGCAGATTTAGCAGAAAACATAGACTATTTTTAACCAAGCCAACGTATGTAATATCAATGTTTGTATATAATGTGCATCACGGTATTCTAGGTACTGAAATTATAATTGAGTTACGAGTTTGCTAACGATCATCTCTTTTACCAATGGCTTTGAACTGCTCTATAAATGTAAGAGAAAAACAGTTTTGCAAAAAGAAATTGAAAATATGAAAACAAATGTTTCCCTTGCAATCATCATTGATGTTTAATGATCAATTTGAGACTTAACTCTGAATATCAAGGATATATTGCAAACGAGTTAAAAGAAATGTTTTCAATTCAATAACTCAGTCATCCATATTTATTCATTGTTATGTTACAATTGATTTATTCAAAATATCACTCCAAGCTTGTGTTTGTGATGGTTTGCACAAAAATAAAAAATGTTATTTAAAATACTCTTTGGTTATATTTTACCTTGATAACGTATCCTGTTGCTTCCTTTGCGTTCTGCTGACAGCCGTTCTCAACTATTGCTGTCATCTGTCTGGTTATTTCTTCTATATTCTGAAACACTTGATTGTATAAAACTAGATGGTATAAAATAATTCATTCAATCTTATTTGTTTTTATTTATTTGTGTAATATATGGCCTTTATGCCCAGAAGGTCGACAGTAGTTCTCATGAATTAACTAAGGTATTTTCTATCACGTCATTGTTAGGACTAGAAAATTTAAATTTGTTCTTGTTTTCGCCCTCGTAAGACTTTAGCCATGTATCGGACCTTTTGCCGTATTTGTTCCTAGGAACAGACTCGAAGATTGTTCGAGAAACCAAGAAAAACATTAAAATATAATAAAACATTAAAAATGGATCACGTTTCTGTTTATGTAGGCTTTCAAAAATGTTATTACAATTAAGTGAAATAAAGTTTATTTTTCTAATTCCTGTTGAACTGTTGTAAGTTTTTTACAAATTAAAATTATTGAAATACAATCATCAGCGCCATCGTCATTATATAATTTGTATCTGCCTGCAAAGACCGGAATGATTGTTTGTGTGCCTAAGACTAAGGTGCCTAAGGTGTCTTTAGGCGCTGTGCAATCCGCAGATATATCTATGTAGCATTACCAAAACGCCACACTTGTTCTGACAGGCATTAAAGTTGACTATGGAGATGTCAGCAGAGTCTACTCTTGGAAATCCAGCAAGGAATTCATCTTCACTATGACCAAGTCCATTGGTTGGAACCAACAACCATCGAGATCTCTTGAAATAAGTGGATCGTTCTACTTCTTCCTCTGTTGCCTGCAACTGCATAAACAGATTTGATTCGGATTATCATGTTCATGAAATGGTTGCCTCAAGTTTCATTCATGATGATAATTGAAAGATGTTTAAAAGTCAATCAAAATGATATATTTAAAGCCGTGAAGAGTACCCTTTGAGATATTACAAACTACTATATTGAGGTAAGAACAATTTACAAGCTTTCATGAGAATCCACTACTTTTTAACAGGATGTTTCGTTTTCTTTTGACTACGTCCCTTTAGTACGAAAGCCCGTTACCGCCAAATTGCAAATAAAAAAAATATATATAAAACTCGTAATTACGACTTTATTTCTCGTAATTACGAGTTTAATTCTCGTAATTACGAGTTTTATTCTCGTAATTACGACTTTAAAATCTCGTAATTACGACTTTTAAAAACTCGTAATTACGACTTTTTAATCTCGTAATTACGACTTTTTAATCTCGTAATTACGACTTTTTAATCTCGTAATTACGACTTTTAAAATCTCGTAATTACGACTTTTAAAAACTCGTAATTACGACTTTTAAAAAAAACTCGTAATTACGACTTTTTTAAAAAACTCGTAATTACGACTTTTTCAAAAAAAACTCGTAATTACGACTTTTTCAAAAAAACTCGTAATTACGACTTTTAAAAACTCGTAATTACGACTTTTTAATCTCGTAATTACGACTTTTTAAATCTCGTAATTACGACTTTTTATCTCGTCATTACGACATTTTATTTCGTTATTACGACTTTTTATCTCCGCTTTTTATATGCCCTTTATGTCCACGAATACTCGGATAAGAAACGCACAAAGGCACGAGTGATATGAATGTTTTGTGAGACTGTGGTTTAAGTGATGTAGTTCATGCAATGGGCACACTCTGTGTGAATTTATCTTTATGAAAAGAATTTCTTTTTTAAAGGTGAAAAATCAAGTTAAACAGCCTCATATACATGTACCCGGCTTCTCTTGTTGGTCACAGAAGCTTCAGGTACAGGTACTGAGCAAGCTGTTTTAAAACCGCAATTTAACTGTATCATATTCATCTAGGTTTTTTCTGTAACTCCATCTTAGAGACCTTTTACCAGTCATTAATCTTTTACCTAAAAGTGTCTTTCCTTAACACAAAACTGACCTGCTGGTTGAGTCGCTGTATATGTCACTATGATGGGAAAACATGGAAATAACCTACTGTACTGAAAGTTCATTAGGAGTGCTTTGAATGTATATCAAGGTAAAGCTAACACATAAGGTATATGCGTATGTAGTTGACAGGGGATATTATTCTTCGTCACAAAACAAATGCACAATTTATGCTTATTAGGGACTGAATCATACATAAGGTACACATACACACCAGAGTGCCATGTTACCTTATATTATAGCATTTGCTTTGAAATTATCGATGGAACAAAAAAGTGGTGGACGAACACAGAAGGATGGTTTGAAACGCCGACCAGAAAATGCATCAATTCTTATCCTAGCAAACCATAAAGACGCAAGATATGCCTTGTAACTGACAGTAACTAGTCTGTGAAATAACCCAGTCCTCAATCATCGTTTAATATCGAAGCAACTCAAGCCATGCATTATATGAACGTCTCTTATGGTTATACATTGAAATAAATATTGAATTTTAAACCTTTTAAATCCATGACAAATGTTTAATAATATTATTACAGTATCTAAATAAATGCACCGAAACGTCGTATTGTCATAATTATGTATCCCTAGACATCTTCCTTTATCAGCTTAACTTCTAGTTTCGAAGTATGTACATCACAAGAGGTCAAAGAATAAAACCATTAATAATCAAAGTGTATATCATTAAAGGGGCAGTAGCACGTTTTTTGACAATTATATATTTTAAATTTTTCACTTATAATTGTTAGGTAATGCTTAATGTATTGCTTTGATAGTGTCAAAAATCTCATTACACAAACCAATCATCCATAGTCAGAGGACAAATTATGAAGATTCACATAAAATCCATTGGCAGCCATTTTTGTGTGAACACCTTTAATTCATTTTGTGTAAGAAAAGGAATCGCATGGCTTAATTTTACAATATATATTTGATTTAGTACTGCTTTATTTAGTTTTAATACATTGTCTTTAGATTGGAACCATTTATTTTCCTTTTCCTGACATCACCTTATATTCCCCCTAAAAACGTGCTACTGCCCCTTTAAGATCTAACTGACAACAGCTAGAGCACATATTTCATGTGATAACACAATACAATGGTCTGCAATTAATCAGTGACATGAAAACGTATATTATTAACAACATCGTTTAACTAACACGATATGTCGTGATCAAATTGTTGTGTTAAAGACAGTTTATCTCGATCGTAACACTTCCAAAATATCACAATTATATCTAGGACACGATTCCTTTCCTTTCCCTTGTGATAAACCATTGTTATAATAAAGGATGATAAAGGCACTATTATTGATTATTAATGAACTATCAATGATATGACACTAATACAATCTAAACGGCCTACACTATACGATTCGACAACTGGGCCAATACTGGTAAGCTGGGCCAATACGGGCAAAACTGGGCCAATACGAGCAGACTGGGCCAATACGACTCTGAGCATGCGCATATACACAAATGGCGCAAGTCCGAAGCTATCGATTCAAAATTTTCAACATGTATTACTGTTCACCAATCTCTTTTATAATTTTGATTTCGATGAAATGAACTCTCTAATGTTGTACAAGTAAATAACAAAGAAGTTGGTTAATAAAAATGTCATTAATCATGTTTTTCCGTATTGGCCCAGTTACAAGTCCTCGGTTCGCTTTATAGTAATAATCAGAATATGTGTGATGTGTTGAACGAAAAAGATCATTATTGGTGTTTTGACTCGTATGGAAGTCAAAATATATGTGATGAAAATCATTTAGCGTAATTGTAATCATAAAAGCTGCACGCTTTTGGGGAAACATAAGGTGATGTGTCAAGAAAATTTAAATAAATAATTTTTGAAATTAAAAGACAATGACAAATGAAGCAGTATTAAATCAAATATATAAGGTCATGCGATTCCTTTTACTTAAAAAATGAATTAAAGGTGTTCCCACAAACATGTCAGCCAATAGACTTTATGTGAATATTTATAATTTGTTCTCTGGCTATGGATGATTGGTTCGTGTAATGAGATTTTTGACACTACCAAAATAATACATTTATTAGCATTACCATAAAATTATCAGTGAAAATTTAAAATATAAAATTTTCAAAAACTAGCTACCGCCCCTTTAAAGTGTGATATAATTCGTTAAAAAAAAACATATCTTGAGTATTGAGTGTACCTCAAAGGCTTATGATATGTTATTATATTATGATAATTGTGGATATGACAACTATGCTTCATCTGTTCGCAATTTATTGTTTTCATATAGATTTGGACATGTGTGGTTTTATCAAAGTGTCGGTAATGTATCACTGTTTCTTCAGATATTTTAAAAACGAGTTGCAGTTGACATGTATATTCAGTCATGGAATAGTACAATCGAAGATAGTTCAAGATACAGATTGTATAGACATTATAAAGGTTTACTTGAACCAGAGAAATATCTTACATTGCTAACGAATAAAAACATAGAATTATTTTTGTAAGGATTAGAGCAGGTATATCAAAATTAAAGGTAAATGAGGGGCGGTGGCTTGGAATAATTACAATGACCGTATATGTCCTATGTGCAGTAAAGGCATCGAGGATGAGTTCCATTTTCTATTGATATGTTATGTTATTATGATATAAGAATCCGTTATGTACCACAGCTTTATTATATTAATCCATCCATTCATAAATTCAATCAGTTACTATCATCTTCATCTGCAGAATTACTTATTGGTCTGTGTAAATATTTGTGTATGAGTTTTTACTTAAGACAAAACACAATCATTAGTTAGAGATATATTTAAAATATATGTACATCAATATACTAATATTTTCACTATGCAATTTTGTGTCATACATTGTATGTTCATTTGTGTTGAAAATGTATATAACCGATGGCCTTCATACGAATAAACAACTTGACTTGAGTGTCATGGGGATCATGAGAAGGAAAACATTTTGTCGAAAAAGCTAATCTCTTAAATAGGTCACTGTCAGATTAAGGTTTTAATTGTGTAAGTCTTTATCATTGGCTAGAATAAGCCTCACTACATATGATAAACATAGTATGCCAGATTTATTTGTTTATCTCTTCAAAAAAGGTTCAGTGAGTAGTTTTGCTCATACCAAAATCTCATTAAAGCAATCCAATCACTCGTGCCTTGTTGTGTTTCTAATTCGAGTACTGCTGAATGAGGTGTTGGTGTTTGTTTAAAAGTCGTAATTACGAGATTAAAAAGTCGTAATTACGAGATTTAAAAGTCGTAATTACGAGATTTAAAAAGTCGTAATTACGAGTTTAAAAAGTCTTTAAAAAGTCGTAATTACGAGTTTTTTTTAAAAAGTCGTAATAACGAGTTTTTTTAAAAAGTCGTAATTACGAGTTTTTTTAAAAAGGCGTAATTACGAGATTAAAAGTCGTAATTACGAGATTAAAAAGTCGTAATTACGAGTTTTTAAAAGTCGTAATTACGAGATTTTAAAATGTTGTAATTACGAGTTTTTTTGAAAAAGTCGTAATTACGAGTTTTTTGAAAAAGTCGTAATTACGAGTTTTTTGAAAAAGTCGTAATTACGAGTTTTTTGAAAAAGTCGTAATTACGAGATTAAAAGTCGTAATTACGAGATTAAAAAGTCGTAATTACGAGATTTAAAAACTCGTAAATACGAGATTTAAAGTCGTAATTACGAGATTAAAAGTCGTAATTACGAGAAAAAAAGTCGTAATTACGAGTTTTATAAAAAAAATTATATTTGCAATTTGGCGGTAGCGGGCTTTCGTACTTTAGTATGATTTTGACTTAAAAAAAAATTTGTGATATTTCAGTCTAGAATATTGATAAATATTTACGTTGTTCATAAGATGTGTTATGCAGTCTGTTGAGCATATCACAACAAAGTTCAAATGCTCCTCTTCAAGGGTTTCGAATATTTCCATCAGATGTTCTTCTGGGAAGTAGCCATGTTGATCAACATCGAAGGAAAGTGTCATGGTTCCTTCAGTGAGCAAATGAAACAAAGTGGCTGAATCTGAAACAATAAAGCATTATAGTTATGTTATTAAAAAGGCAAACTCAGCATTAAGTTAAGAATGATTTATCAGTATCAATAATTCATTAAATATGGATGACAAATAATTTATAAAAGCTGACACAGTAAAGGGGATCTACTAATGTGCATGAGTGGAAAAAACATGGAGCATAGATATGGAAAATATTTGTGTTAATGCTATATTGAACTATCTTTAGAAGCGTATTGTTATGAATGGTTATTATGGACCTTTGGTTAATGAATGTTAACTTAACATGAAGAAAAACTTTGAAAAAAATGTTCATTCATGAAAAATCATTTCAAAAGATTAAGGATTTTAATACGTACTATCACCAGACCTCATGATAGCAATATATGTTGTTAGTTTCTCATTCGTTAGGATATATGACAGTATATCAAGAAATTTGTCGTCTCTTGTTTTCTCCTTGTTATTCGTGCCATTGTAAATTGAGCCATCTTGTTGGATAGTGGATGGATATAATAAATGGAGTGAATTCATGAAACAATCGAAGCAGCAATATCCATTGTGAGTAATCCGGGGGTCTGAAAACGTTTCAGCAAACGATGCACATTTTGAAGCAATTCCAACATCTCCCCGAAACTTTCGGACTGTAACAGAAATGTCATGGTACCATTGTTAAAAAATAAGTCTATGTCTCGGAAAATCATGCATCATGTTAAATATACATCATCACTTTACATCTTCTAGAAAAATTAATATAGGTACAAGCTTAAGACATTGAAAGATGTATATTTATAATTATTTTTTATAACCTAATGAAATTGTTATAACAGTAAATATACGTACTTGCTTTGAACTCTGCGAATGGGTCACCAGATTGGAATGTGAGGAGTGATATGTTTAAGTGGTCACTGGAGTGTTTTACCCAAACATCATTTTGACATTGTTCCCCTCTGTGACAGTTCCTGTCAGTTTCCAGTAAAATGTCTGAAATAAATGAGCTGTTTGATTTAACTTATCATTGAAAAACAATTTTTTTAGGGAGGATTAAAATGTTGAAACAAATGTAAAAAAAGGCTTTCATCAGACCAGGAACTTTGTATTCATGTATATCTATATATACAATGATAACCTATATATATATATATATATATACATTACTGTTACTATAACCTATATATATATATATATATACATTACTGTTACTTAGTTACTGCATTAAACGGCCTGATGAAGCAGGTACAGGATGTACCTGCTGAAAACGTTTGCCAAACTTAATTCAACTTTATCTTCTTCTTTTTAATATGTACTGCCATAGAGTTTGAACATTCTTTGTGATATTTCTATATATATACATATATATTCATACTTTAACGAAATAGGTCAAGAGAAAACATTAGCATAATTCTCGACCTATTATATAGAAAACACTTTTCGAATCTCTTTGCTTCAAATGTTGCTTTGCAAATGGACACATTCTGAAGCACATGCAATAGTTCTGTAATGATTCATCAGTAATCTGAAAGCTTATTAGATGCTAATTTGGAAAATTATAAAAAAAGACTGTACACAACGACTCCAGGCCCTTATTTAGTAAATAAACTTACCTAGATTAACTGACCATGATCCTATGACTGGTACGCAAGCAATGAGAAGAAATTTGAAGGATTCAACCATTGTCTTTCATCACTGTACCACACTAGCGTTGTCCAACCTGTAATCCTCCAAGTCATCAGCAACGATCAATATCTCCAATCAAATGCTACTCTTAAATTCATATTGGCTTGTGTCAATTGCGACTAATGGTTCTGTTTAATGAAGTACAAACATTTAGCATTGTGGCGCTGTATCAAATAGTATGAGTGCATTATAACCGAAATTAAAATAGGTAATCAATACATCTATCTCAACATCTATATCATCGAAATGAATTTGAGACAATTTCTATTGATTTGCCATTTGAAAATGGTATAGTACGAGTATGTGAGAAATACAAAACTTCTAAAAATGCGTTAAGCCATCAGCAATCGATTGAACTAATTAACCAATGTTAACATGCAGCAAACTCTCTGCAAAATAAATATACATTTTGCTATGTATTCAAGTTACAATGCATGTCAATGATATAGTTTATTGACTCTCGACATAATCGTCATAATCCTAGCAACGGTGATAAATAGTTACTTAGTTTCTAGTTGAGGTTTGAGAGTGAACTTACATGAAACATTGTACTTTTATTTTTATCACACCAATACAAAAAGATACTATAATAGGTACATGTACAAAAGGTAATTGTTCATGAATCATTTTACTGGTTAATTTAGTCAATGCGAAATAGTATATGATGATGCACCATATAGATAGAGAAACATGTAATTAATAATTATGTGTTGCAAATGCTGTCTGTTTATTGTGCATTCCAACATTAACCTTTTTGGGATCAAAGATCACAATGTGGTCAACCTCAAAATCGGGTATTTCTTCTAATGGTCTGAATCTTTGCTGCTTTCAATCTGACGTGACAGGACGTCTTAATGAATGTTATTCAAAACGTAAATACACATTTGCATAAAAATCAGGGGAATACGCATTCCATGACAGAATGTCAACGTTATTCTCCTTCATACACATCTGTACAACCTATGCAATATACAGTTGAGGATTATCCTATTCAACAATAACGCCAAGTTGATGCCATTGAAGGACAGCACTCTGTTCAAGGTAGCCAATAGAAACGATTTTGACAATCACAAATTAAGTTCCACTCCTCCATATCATGACTGAACCACCACCAAAACAAATCATTTCATTGGCTTCAGTAATGCGTTCCCAATGTGGCAGCCAATTGAATTTGCAAGGTTGTTCTGGATCAATCCTTATAAACCTCGGTCAGATTCGCTCTGTTATTTCAGGTTTCATTGCCAAGAATAACCCCATGTGATGTTATCATTTTGAAAGGAAGATCTGATGGCAGGTTCATTTTGGAAATTAAGCCCTTAATGAGACTTTTAATAATTCCTACAGAACTACAAACCAATTTCTATCCCACAACAAGTATTATATGACTATACAAAGTCAACATGTTTGTAGTATAGATTGCTGGATTCGAACCTGGACCCCTTCGATCTTGTAACCGAATAGATTAGCACCAGTCCGCTGAGGGCTAGCTGAACGAGTCTGCTTGAATTACTTTTTAGTAAAGCTTTCTCTGCCTCGATATAACGCAAAGAAGGGCAACATACTCTCTATAACGCCGTATTTAGGATTCATAAACCATAAATGTATATTTCAACTTTCAACTTTTTTGGTTATGCTACAACTTATCCCCTGATATCCTCCTATAGTATTCTGCCGTATCGCTGACGGATGGTTACTCATGCGTTATTTATAGCCTGTCTGTTTTCAGTCAAACTATTTCGAACTCCATACACTGTTGTCTAGTGATGTCGCACGTGGAAATCTAAGAGAGCGTGATTTGGAGCTTACAGGGAGCCCGCAATGAGAATCAGAGTTATTATCATATAGCAATCCCATTGGTTAATTTAAATCACGAGGTGAGCACGCGGAACGAAGCCAAGAAACCAGTTTGCCGCTATCGCTAAAAGGGCACCATTTGATTGGCTTGCTAAATATAGCGATACGGCAGAATACTATAGGAGGATATCAGGGGATAGGTTGTAGCATAGGCGGAGACATATACGTTGATGTAGCAGGATGGATAGTTAATAGCTTTGCGGAAACATTACTCTTCGGTT
Source organism: Steromphala cineraria (assembly GCA_916613615.1). Classification (NCBI taxonomy): domain Eukaryota; kingdom Metazoa; phylum Mollusca; class Gastropoda; order Trochida; family Trochidae; genus Steromphala; species Steromphala cineraria. The sequence continues at coordinate 52,176,053 of OU744724.1, read as the reverse complement.
TAATGCTCTTAAAAAACTTAAAACTCTCCCTTCAGATTTTTCCTGAGAGCATTTTTCTCTACTTCTCCAAGACGAATAGGCATAGAAAACTGAAATAAGGTGTACAGCATGTGGAGAAGAGAACCACCTTATTCTTCTTCTCAAGAAGGAATAGAAAGCTTAAATGTGTGTACATATTTCTTACCTAATGGAGATAATCATATGTAGATATAGTACCTTTGTCCAATCAGAGAAATAATGATAAATGCAATCATACAGTAGGATTTGGCTAAAAGACCATAACAGAATATTAGTTATGAATAAAGTTATGTTTAGAAAAGTAAGGGAGAAGAGATTGGGCGAATTCGGACACTGCTGGTACGTTCAGTAAATTATTGTCAGTGTTTGGCATATGATGGTTTATGGCATCAAGTAAAGAGGATTTGTAATGATATGAAGGTTTCTGAAATATGTTATGTGTTGAAAATGTTTTATAAGGATAATAATTGCTCTCTGACATGGACAACTTATATGACCAGAATCACCGATGTATGTAGATAGAGGAGCCTTAAAGGGGCAGTAGCACGTTTTTAGGGGGAATATAAGGTGATGTCACGAAAATGAGAATAATTGGTTACAATTGACAGATGATGTATTTAAACTACATGAAGCAGTAACAATTCAAATATATGGTGAAAAGTTTCGCCATGTGATTCCTTTTCTTACACAAAATGAATTAAAGGTGTTCACAAAAAATGGCCGCCAATGGATTTTAGGTGAATCTTTATACTTTCCCCTCTGACTATGGATGATTGGTTTGTGTTATAAGATTTTTGGCACTGTCAAAATAATACATTAAGCATTAACGTACAATTATCAGTGAACATTTTGAAATATAAAGTTATCAAAAAACGTGCTACTGCCCCTTTAAGCCTAATGATATGTTTGAGTATTTAAGAGGTGATCAAGGGGCTCTAGGGGAGTGCGCTCCTATAGTTCTTTTCAGAACGCTTTTTATTTGTAGACGAAAATGATTAAGCGGCCTTATTGACTCTTGTGTTATTTTATGTTGTAAAGAAATGGTGACTCTTGAGCCGTTCACAGCTGAGCTACATACATACCCCAGGATGGGAATAAGTTACAGGATCTATAAGCTGTCAAATGGTGGAGATTATATACCGTGTTACTGATAAAACAGGCAAAACATCAATGCAAAAATGTCAGATTATAATTGATTTAAACAAGATTTCCAGTCTAAATGTAATACATTTATTTCCAAATTTATATTACAAAGTGATTACAATAAAACAAATATATACATTACATAACATTACATTACAAATATTGAATAATAGACAATAAAGCCAGAAGAAACAGTCAGTCACATGTTTTAATCAGTGAAAAAAACAGAAACATCGCGATATACAACACATAATTGCGAATTACAACATGCAAAACATAAACAAGACTCATTTCGTTTGAAAGTCATCATAATTTATATACCACAACATGATATTTACAGAATAGTATTTGGAACAGAACAAAACATTCATTGATTAAGCAGCAACATTTTTTTTTATATTGGTAAATTTTGGATTAGTCTGTCATCATTTGTACAAATTCTTATACTTATTTTGTATTTTACCAACCAGACCACCAAGATATTGACAAAAACCAAAACAAATTTGTACTTTCTAAATTAATTGTTTTTCAAAGGCATGTGCCTACAGTATTACGTATGTTATAAGAGTATAAATGACAAACAATGTTTGTGCTATTAGTGCCTTAAAGACCCAAAATCAAATAATTTTAAACAATTTTTTTACTGTAATCGTGGTATATTTTAACAATATTTTGCGAAAAACTATTAGAAGATCGGACCAAAATTCATTAAATAGGAGACAGGTTATCAAATTGATCAAAACGTAAGCCCCCCAGGCCCCATGAATCAAGTGTAGCTATCTCACAGTGTTCGGTTCCTAAATATATGCTTGAAAGACGTCTTTGTCGCACACGACTTGATTTTCATTTATTTTCTCTAAAGCAATGGCAATTTTGCAGAGGATACTGTACTTTGTACGTTGGATCAAGTTTTAAATTTGTGATTATAACATGTAAATATGATATGGAACTTCAAACGAAACATTTTTCTCCCGAGTGATGTATTTTTTTATCAATAGCCAAATTTAATCACGAACCGCATGCAAGTATGACAATGGGGCTTTAATATTAGGAACAACAGCGATTGATGTACTCATATCAAGGCATGAGTGCCTCAAGGGGTAGTATGTCATGGGAACGAATATTATGGTTATAATCATAGTCATGAAATAAAAAAGAATCGATATGAACATTTAAGCCTTGGTGGATGTCTTGCTATTGGAGTTTTTTTTAATCCAACAACATGAGAGCATTTCTTATGACATGACATGATGTATTTTGCCCTTGGGCATCATATGACAATTAAAAAACCAGATAAAATTTCCATTTTGGATATTAGAGAATTTCAGAATTGCCTTATGTTGAAATGCAGGACGTTTAAATGCATATACATCAGATCATCCAGATTGGAAATCGGAAAGGCCTTTAGTAGATTGATAAATATAATAACAACAGTTTACGTGCATCCTTCAAAGATTGTACGCATTGTGTTGGAAATTGATAAGGGAAATGAAGTTCCTTTTAGAACAATGTATGTCATCACTGAACCTATATCAATCGTAACAATCTCTATCCTCTTCCTGACATTGTTCATTTCTTTCGATTGTCAAATGTTCAATTGTCACCCTGTATTGCATCCAAATGGTTATACGTGCTATCCACTGGGTCTCTTTCAGGCTTACGATCAATTGCAACGATGTCATAATCATTCTCTCCATCCGCCTTCGAATTGATGTAGGCGTTGTCAACTTCTTCCTTGTCAATCCGTATTACATCTATGTGGTTGTACGTGCTATCCCAATTGTCAACATCCGGTTTACGACCAGCAATGTCATAATCATTTTCATCACCCACCCTCAGATGACCGTAGCAGTTTTCAGCTACTTCAGAACCTGTGATTGGACCAGCCCTACTGTATTCATCCTCATCACCAAAACCCTCTGACTTCCTGTTCTCAATACATTCATGATAATCCGCACCCTTAGCAATAGCCTGTTGTTGGTTGTCAGCTCTTCCGACTGTTCCCTGTTGCTTTTCAAAGCACACCTTCTTTCTGAAAAGGTTTTACAAACAAAATCATGTTTTGTTGAGTTGCATTTAAGATAATGTTCAAAAGAAATACTTTAATGAACATTCAATCTTAAAATATATTATATAAAATCAATTATGGATTAAGTTTGTGTCATGTTGTTCACTATGGATTAAATTTCACGTTATCTATATATAATGGGTATAATCTATTCATTGATATGTGAGCAGAGAACAAATGTTGCTGAAGAAGAAGTTGATGGTGGTTGAAGGATGAGCTATGAGTGTAAGAACACTTGTCAACGAAAATAAATAATTTAACTTACTTTTTCAGGACCACAATAACTACAACAAGCAAACAGACCAATAGAACTACTCCAAATCCTGTTCCAATATAGAGTTCAGATCCAGTATACGGTCCTGATTAACAAAACGAAAAAGATAAAAATGTATCACGATTCAATACCAGAAGTGATAAATAAATCTATCTAAATGATCTTTGAAAAAGCAACAAAAAAAGAACAATTTACCCTGTTGCTCCTGAGTGATATCAATGTCATTCGTGATTTATTATTGCTCCGACATTTTGTAAACCCTAATGAAGAGACAAATAGTTATGAAAATGCTTATGTCATTACAACTTGTACTTATATGCACATTTTGTAGACAATATATATACAAAAATAGATATTGCAAAGTATTTGTAGACGAATTTTTCTGCAACAATGAATTCCCTAGCAGGAAGGTAAAATTATGCACACAAACCTTTTGGAAATGTATTTTTCATACATATTGCACGATGATTTTCACTGCATGGGATCCACTTGGGTATCCAACTTGTATCATTTCTGTACAACAGAGCTAAACAGACCGGAGTCACATTACCAACATGTCCATAATCAGTCTCGATGTCTTTCCCTACAAATAGAACAAACATTTTAAAGGTCATTTTACCAAATGATAAAAAGGGAGCTCCTAGTTTCAAATATTTGAACCTTTTATGAAATAAGCAAGTTTGCATATTCAACATATCTGCCTTTTGGAAGTTTCACAATTCAACTTACCTATACCATAGCTACGTTAACGAAATACTTAAGTTTGCATTGGTATTCCATCGATATATAACACCGTGGGATATAGTCACGGCCCCATCCCTATGTCCATCTGTCAGTCAGTCCATCCGTAATCATTGAGTTTCGACAGATGTAATTTTAATATAGCGTTTCTGATTATTGGGGACTGTTCCCCTTTATAATCTTCTGATTAATATTGTTAATATTTTGGTCAAAATATCAGGGACGACATAATCGATGCGTGATGTTTGTACTAAGGTCTTATGTTCACAAATAGAATTCGCTTTATCATTTGTTTTGCTCTGAACATGTGAGAACAATAGTAGAAATAGTAGAACAATAGCTGGGAGTAAACATGCCCGGTGTCTAACTACATACTAAATTTTGTAAACAGCACTCATTAGATCTAAAGAAGTAGCCTACCCCATGTGCAATAAGAACAAATTATTTCCATGGAAACCAGAAAAACAAAAATTTTGAATACCAAAAGTAGCACAAGACAGCACTTCCACACTAGATCTAACAACATACAAAGTTTAGTAAAAAAGATTAACTTTTTTAGACATAAATAAAAATTTAAAGCTTTGCGGAGGACATAATTATGTTAAATCACACAAATGAATCCATGGAAATAGTTTCGAGCTGGTCAATTATGCTAACAAAACGGAGTTCTGACTTGACAGACATCAGTATGTGTCAACAATTTCCACACTTGTTGCAACTAAATATATCAAATGACAACATCAAAACCAAACATCAAAGTAACTAATTGGACTTTAGCGCAATCACTGTAGCACTTAGAGTGTACAAACTTAACTCATCTCTTACCATCAATCCACATCTTCCTTGAAACTTTGTGTAATCCTGTCCAGTATCTTAATTCCTTTGGAAGTGGATACAACACTTGGTCCTTGTTTTTGTTAGTTACTTTCACTAAGTTGCATGTCTTTCTTGCAATATGCCACGCAAATTTGTCGCATGTGACACACACACCCTCACTGCATCTCGAGTATGTATCTGAAAAACGATAAACATTTATAAGTTTGTGTTTAAGTTTACCGCCAAGATAATTTCATTCTTGATTTTACTGAAGAATTCAGATATGCCTGATCACATGTTTGTTACCCATAATATATTAAAACAATATTCTAAAAATCATACAGGATATTGTAAGGATAATGAAAGGTGTCAAGACGTTTTTACCATAGATTAAACAAGTATCCCAAACTAAACCATACATTTTAGTTGCCCGTGATAGTTTTTTTAAATAGTATCTATCGACATTAGCAGAACTAAAAACAGGAATGTAATAAAGTATATATGCATCTCAAAAATGACAATCCAAAGCAAGCTCGAACTTAATATAAAAAAATAGTTTCGATTTGATGGTAACAATATTTTACTTTGACGGTAACAATATTTAACTTTGACGGTAACAATATTTACCTGATGCACAGGAGAAGTTACCATCCTGAACTGAAATGACTTGGGAAAAGAAATATTGTAGTTGAACAATCAAGAGTGATAGGACATTATGACGATACATGATATGCTAGTCGAACAATACAATGTAGGATGAAGGACAGACAGGAATATGCGATGCGAAAATAACGATGAACATGTTCAATGGCTAGTTAAAGTTTGTACTCTTCGGTAAATGCACTGTGCCCTAGAGTCTTCTTGACAGATCAAGGCTTTTTTCTCGGTGATAGCAAAAAACCTTTCAATTAATGAAATAGTTGTATAAATAACTCTGTTGTCCATAAATATCTTCCTTGTCCATGTTCTGATACTGAGACGGCTTAGTTCAAACCAATGTTTACTTGTTGAAGAGGGTTTCTCTAAGTTGGATTACGTGTACCCAATCCTTTTTTTTGAATAAATAAACTATTCAATAAAAGAAACGCATAGGCAAATTTTCACAGTTTTAATTACGGGTTTGGATCAAGCTTACAGTCGTAGTTAATGTTCGTAACTCATTGAAATTCGGCACTGTAACAGAGTATATATTTCATTTCAATTTTCTGAATACAAAAACGAATTATCACAAATAGTGTCTCTGATATGGGTCACTGCTTTCAGTATCTGTTATGCCCACCCCTGGCTGTCAACACTGCTTGGCACCGACGCGGCATGGACTGGATAACACGTCGTATTGCTTCTCTTGGCATGTGTTTCCACTCTTGCTGCAACGCTAACGCAAGTTCAGGTAACGTCTGGGGTTGACGTTGACGGCGACGCAGACGTCTATTCAGCTCATCCCAGATGTGCTCGATGGGGTTCAGATCCGGGAATTTGTAGGGCCATGGGAGGACATTGATGTTCTCAGTTGCAAGGAAGTCAACTGTCAAACGTGCTGTATGGGGCCTGGCGTTATCCTGCTGGAATATTTCCCGACGTCGGTCAATAACATTGCATAGATGAGGACGTAGGATTTGTCGGATATACTCGATCGCCGTTAAATTGCCCTGGACCACAACAAGCTCCGATCTCTGGTTGTAGGAGATCGCTCCCCACACAATGACACTCCCACCGCCGAATCTGTCGTACTCATGGACACAATTGTGGGCAAATCTTTCAGTTTGACGTCTGTACACTCGATGTCTTCCGTCTCTTGAAAACAGCTGGAAGCGCGACTCATCGCTAAACCAGACCCTTCTCCAGTTAGCCAAAACCCACATCTTGACATTCCAGCACCATCTGACCCTCTGACGTCGGTGACGTACCGTCAAAATAGGCCGAACGAGAGGCCTTCTTGCCCGCAACCCAGCGACTGGCAGATGGTTCCTGACAGTTTGGTCGGACAATCTTCTCAGGCCGGGCAGTCTTAACATGGTCTCTCTGCATGTGCAGTTGTCGTATGTAGCGGTCCTGACGTAGGGTCGCCACTCGAGGTCAACCACTTCTTGGGCGATCTTGAGTGGAATTGGTCTGGTTATATCGGTCCCACAGCCGGGAAATAGTGGCTTGGTTAACCCCAAAGTGGCGAGCAACATTGTTTGGGTCTCTCCGGCTTGAAGGCGTCCTAAGGCGTTGTTCCAGTCAGTGTCGGATAATCTCAGCATTTTCAATTTCTATGCTTAAATTTCCTTGAAATGAAGAACCGGGAGTTTGTCTTTTATAGCCATGCCATCTGACACAATTTCGACGAAACACCCGTATTTGCTAATGTTATGACTGTATGGTTGCGTTTTAGTGCACTGTTAGGCCTCATATCCCTTGGTAGAATTTCATCAACAAATAGATCCAATATTGTCAATATATTTTTGATAATCACTTTTGCAAAATCCAAATTTTCCTATGCGTTTCTTTTTTTGAAGGGTATATTTTCAATTCAAAAAAAGGAATGTAATGAATAAAAAATGATAATGAATAAAATAAAAAAGTCAATTTTGCACATTAATTGTCCTGCACTTTGTTCCACCAGCTTAATGAGTCGGAGACCCACGAACTGCTTACATTGTACTTCATGGCATCAGCTACATATACCTCAATAGGAACAGAATGCAATTGATCATAAAATAGAGTACGAAATAACTAGAGTGCTTAATCATAAAGCTAATGTGAGAAAACGTTTACATTAATCAAGTGACTTGTAACCATTACATTGATATACATGTTCTTAAAATACGTTTCTGGCAATGTTTCTGCACAGCGAGTCCTCTATTGATATTTAAAGGATTTGTGAAGTTAAAAGTTGTGGTTTTCCTCACCATTATCGGAGCAAATTGCATAAAATTCCATTGTACAATTTCCTGTTTTGGTCTTTTCAAAAAAACGGTTGCCATGACCGGGTGTTCGCTGCTGGATAAAATAAGCAAAGATGCATTGTCCTTCTCGATTGTCAGTGAAGTTGATATCTGAAATGTGTATGTAATTGCTGTGTCAGCAAATAATTTGATAACTTTAAGAATGCTGTAACCATTCAAAATTTGTAACAGGAGAACCTCAATAGAAAAAAGGTTAATATTTTCAAATATTGTTGTCGTTGATAAACTTTTTAAGTTGACGCCTTTATACATCATTTTTCTGATAAATAATCTGACCATCCTAAACAATGTCATTTTCTGTTTATGTCCAAGGCTACATTTTCTCCAAAAGAAAGGAAATTGCTTTTTTCACATTAAATTTATCAAACACTCAAAGTACAAAATATGAATCAAAAGAAACACTAATGTTTAGTCTGTTTCATCTCTTAACAGTTCGAACACAATCTTAAGACCTTACATGTACCTGTTTGATAGATAGACACTCCATTACTGTTGCCACATTTTTCTCGAAAATGTCCCGGGCAGGAATGTTCATCTTCATGAACTGACACCATGGTTGATACATTGTTACTTGTTAAGCAGTAACAACGATTATTCTGAAAAACACATTAGGCATTTCATGTTGATATGTATTTTTCGTCTGAAAAGCCTCCAAGTTATAATCCCTGTTAAAAAAGTAAGGAAACCAAAATAGATTCGAATGATAACAACTCATTGTGAAATGTTTTGGTTGTTTATCCAAATTGTTGATTTTAAATTGGGGAAGATGCAACGATTAATCATTAAGTAGTGATATCACAAAGCCACGATGTCATAAAATAATGATCACATAATTGATAACGTCACCAAATTCACACGTAGTAAGATTTGGGTGCAAAGCTACACTGACTTTAGGCCAGTACCGCCAATGGCAGCGCAATATAGACCCACAATGGTGTTGCGGGCTTTCTTCATGCAATAATAATAGCAACCACGTTATAAGTGAAATACTCTTGAAAGCAGCGTTAAACCCCATATAATCTCATCTCACCGAATTCAAAGTTCTAACCAATGCTGTGTTCAGGATTAAAGGTAAAGACAAATGTCCTCAATAATCTTCTTATTTCATAAATTTGTTTGCTATCTTAACTTTGATATAGAGAATGCTGGGGTCGGATTTCTTGATGAAAATGAGATGCTTAAATCAAATCTAACTTACACTCAGTCCAAAGTATGGTTCTGTATAACAGTCAAGGTAACATAGCGCCAATGAATTTCCAGAAATATTTCTGTTGGAAACTTGTCTCCATAATGCATCTGTTGGCACGTATCCAATATGTTTAAATGGTGAGCTGTTATCTGGAATAAACAGAAATATATGTGTTTTACAACTGAAACCAGGAATTAATAAAAGTGCAACAAATCTTGTAAATGTTTTTTTTAAGGATCTACTATTGTTATGCAAAGTAGATATAAAATTGAAGCAGTGAAATTACCAGTTTTCACAATGGTCTGATATTGCTGTGGACATATTCTGTCAGAGTAAATGCTGATTTAATTGGGGTGAGGACAAGCTTAACAAACACGTCGATTAATGGAATATGTCTACATACTTGCCTGGGATGTCGATGTGATCAAAAATCAAATTTCAGAATAACACCTGATAAGAGTCAACACTCATACATGCACCAATCATTTACAAATCACGTAAGATGACTTGCATATGCCATTAAGGAGATTGCAGAGCTTTTTCTCAAAACATTGTGAAGGAGGATATTGACATAACAAACAGACGTTGCTTAAATAGGACAGTAAGCCGTTAATTTGATGCATGTATACAATTAATGATATTTAAACTTGTATATTGATTTAATATACTATGACCAAGAAATGAAATAAATATACAAAAACCAAGGAACCCCCACCTGTCCATATCCACTCTGACACCTCCAAGGCACCAACCCAATAGAACATGTCTGGATCTAACTCTGCGAATTGAAGGTCACGCCTTGACGTTGACATGTATAGATCACCATTGTCCTCGCTCTTGCAGTTAGCTCTTGCATTCCACCAACTCAATGCAGGAGACATCTTGAATTTGCTGCTTGCGGTTGATGCTTATTTTTTTAAAAATAAAAACTTTTCTTACTAACGAAAATTAAACACGTATGACCGTATATACTCCATGGATCTTTTATCGTTCGCAACCAAATAAACATGTATTTGAACCTTACTGCGTTGTTTTCTAAAGGATGTTGTTCAAATACACGTCAACAAAATTGTATCATTAATCCAGCCGTCAAATGAAGAAGTTGTGATGCATTTTTTAGCATGATCTGGATTTTTCAAGAACAAATTACGTGTTTCATTATAAAGAGTGCTAGAATCCAAGGGATATGAAGATTTCCAAACAATACCATCAACTGCGTTTTGAGAGTGTTATTATTATTTTTTTCAAATGGTGGCAGATTAGGATTTTTATGTTAGCGAAGGCATACCTTCCCAAAAGGCTTCTTAAATTTTCAAAACATTAACTCTTGATTCTCTATCAAATTGTTTGACAGATTATTCCCATACATATTCTATTCATTAATGAATTACACGGTATCGGGAACGTCCAAAACGTTTATTTCATATAAATTGAAGCTCATTATACATCATATCGATTCAAGGGGAAAATATTGTATAATTACAGAATACCAGTACATATAACAAATTATGCATTGCATTTAAGTGGGTTTTGTTAGGAAATTTATTTTATAATGTATTTGTCAACACACTAATAACCTGTTTGAAACTGGTAAGTTATACGCACATGGTTTGATAAAATTTGTCTGTGAAGCAAATTTATTTTTCACAGCTTTATTTTTCACAGCTTCAAAGCGATGTATACGAAGTAGATAACCCATCATGTTTATATATAAAGAAATTTTAACCAGCAAGATTCTTACTCTTATTCTAATAATGTATTAACTGTAAGCGGATTCTATGAAAATAATAAAAAGAAGACTTGGTATATACTCTTTATGTTAAAAAGTAATTAAAGACCAAAACGTTTTTCATTTTTTCTGCCCATTATATAATTCATTAATTTGCAAATATATTGAACAGTATTTTAATGTCCATCCAAATATCATTTAATGCTATAGTCTGCTACGCAGTTAAAATCAAAAGACAATAGAAAAACATGTGTCATATGGCCTATACATGAAATGATCTATGAAAACATGCCATGTCACTTACACATACCTTAATGTACTAAAGGCCCCTGTGGAAATAAACACCTTTGTAAAGTGAATAAAGCATTGAAATATTAAATAGTTATGGTAATAGATGAAATGTCTCACCTTGTATGAATAGTATACACAGCATAACACGCCAACACAAGGGATCGAGGTACATTTCTCTTTTCATTTAGATCTCTATACTCCACCATATTCACAAACAAGGAAGTGTTTAATGCACGAAGTGAGGGCTAAAGTTGCTATCGAGTTTCATATAACATGAATTCATTGCATAATAGTTCCTTGTTGCATTGATCATTTCCTATATGGATGTCATTGGAGGATTTATCACTTAGCCGCATGTATGGCGAGTCACAACCAGTGACATATTTTTAATATGTGCACACATCACTTTTGCCTGGCAACGATTTCTGAAGCGTGACTCCCCGTAAGGTGACGTCATAAAACAATTGTTCATGACGTCAGTGTGGGCGACCTCCTCAAGAGAAGCATGCTGAGAATAAAATGTAACTGAATCGTTAATAAAGAAATTATTACCCTCGGAAGTAGGTCGTGTGACTTTTATGAAACTCGTTAAAATTTGTATACAAGCCTCGCTCTCGCTCGGGATATACAAAAAAAATGACAATCATTTCGCACAGGTGGTTTTATCACTTTTGTATAGCGACAATTGTTGTAGCGGGACTCCCCATATATTTACCTCTTTTACATCATAAAACCATTCTTTGTGACATCACTGTACCTGTCCAAGGGAGGCAGGCCGGTTTTTGTACATATATTTACGGGAATAAAATTGAATAGAATCGATTATAAAGAAAATATTGTCCTCGGAAGTGTGCGTTGAATTGTAGCGTGTACCACCTCCTCAACGACAACATTCTGTTATAAACACATAAAATCAGTGTCTGTATGCCATGTTACACTTGATGATAAAATAAACTAGTCAATGAAATGATGAACGGTTAACACTTTATCATCAAATTAAATTATAACTGTAGCTATTCGAGACAAATTTTATAACAGTTATATATACTGGTTCTCCAATTTAACAAATATTGTTTAATAACTTACCGAAATTATATATACAAAAATATGTATAAGATTTCCAAAAGGATTCTGTAAATTCATAAAGTAAAACGTCAGTATGATCCATCTGTCTAATAAATTCATTAAAGGTACAGTACCACATTTTTAGGGGAATATCAGGTGATGTCGGGAAAATAAATGTTAATGGTTCCAATTGTAAGACAATTATTTAAACTAAATGGAGCAGTAATAATTCAAATATATAACGTAAAGTTCAGCCATGAGATTACCTTTTATAACACAAAATGAATTAAAGGTGTTCACACATAATGGCCGCCAATGGATTTTATGTGAATCTTCAAACTTTGCCCTCTGACTATGGATGATTGGCTTGTGTAATGAGATTTTTTACACTGTCAAAATAATACATTAAGCATTAACTTACGATTATCAGTGCAAAATTTAAAATATAAAAGTATAAAAAAAAAACGTGCTACTGCCCTTTTAAGTCTAACAAATATATATACGCAGGTACGACACGTGTCCTCTATAAATATGTTCACTTTTCGTCGCTAAACAACATGACAGCTGTCCGTCTTTAGCTTAGTGCATAAGGGAAGGGTAATTGCTATCTACAATTACATACATTTCCTGTGAAACAAGTGGCATGCATTTGACATTAATCAATCTCGAAAAACACCAACATTGTGAAACTTTGCTGATAAGTGTTCAAGTCCTTTGCAATCTATATAAATTTAGATCAACAGGTTTTATATTGGGTCATACAACAGTATGACCTTGATTTAGATTGGGTCATTTGAGCTCACTGTACATGCGTTTTTATGGCATAAGGACACCTTGTTTTGGGACAGTGCTACATCATGGCATCGAATGAAATGTTTACTGTTTATCTATATCATTGTTACTGCTTTGATATCTCAAATACTTAGATAGTATAATCAGTTCTAATGCAACTTGCGCTGCAAAATATTGCAATACACCAAGCACTGAGTCTAAACTTTTGTTAAGTGGTATATGAACATAAAGTGAACAGTGCATGTACTGATTAATTTAGAACTTTAGATGACATGAGAAGATTAAGGCATAGCTCTGTTTTTACGTGGTATATGATAAAGCCTTCATATAGTCTGATTTAATGTTCTGTTAATTGCATGTTTAGTCTAATTTAATGTCTAATTTTGTTTAATGTAATGACGTTAACGTTAACGACATAGTTATTGGTGATTGTGACCATATATGTTCATATCTTGATATTGACTTGGTGTTTGATTTAGAATCATTGATGAGCTATGTTGAACTTTATGTTCATATCACGTTTAGCTTTTCAACATACATCCTTTGTATATACATCCGGTTATAAGTACTCATTGAAATCATTTCCTGCTACACACACACTGACAACGTTTAGGTCAATAGATTAGCATTTAATGTGTAATGTTTTATGTATAACAAAGTTTCATGATACCCAGTGTACTGACGATATTCTTTATTTTCCAGATGACCTATTTAATTTTCTTTTAAATCCTTTTCCGTTTCCCATTCCTCATTTCCGTACCCAAATCTCTATCTTTGTTATCACCCAACATGTCAGCCTCCAGTACAGAGCATGGCCTGTGGTTGCTCTGACCTAAGTGACACATTTTCCTTTGCTCAGACAAGTTACCTTGCAATTTTGAAGAGAATAAATTCAATTTATCTCCAAACATCTTCTCTTCACCCAATAAACTTCATAAAGTATTCTTGTCAAACCCTAATGACAAGGATGTACATCTTAGGTTGTATACATGATATATGCAATAAATGAGTGTTAAGAATGGTTCTTTAAATTTTTCGTTTAGTAGATATCTCTTAGAACAAATTGTGATATCATAACCAGAATTTCAATAATTTGGAATAATTACATGCAGTATAAGCAGAAAGTTTGTCTATGTTATGTATATTTATGTATATATATATTGTCTTCATTAAAGGGGCAGTAGCACGTTATAATTTTATAATTTTATATTATTTTGATAATTGTATTATTTGTTATAAATTTTTCACTAATAATTGTAAGTTAATGTTTAATGTATTATTTTGACAGTGTCCAAGCCAATTATCAGACTTATTCAGAGGACAAAGTATGAAGATTCACATAAAATTCATTGGCAGCCATTTTGTGTGAACACCTTTAATTCATTTTGCGTAAGAAAGAGGATTAGCATGGTTAAACGTTACGTTATATATTTTAATTATTACTGCTCCGTGTGGTTTAATTACATTGTCTTTCAATTGAAACTATTAATTTTCCTGGCATCACCTTATACTCCCCCAAAAACGTGCTACTGTCTCTTTAAGGTATATTCTAGTATTGTTCCCGTAAAGATCAAAGGCGCCGCCCACCCTTTATTCCGCAATAAAGTATAGTTTTTGAGTGACGTCACGAAACAATTGACGTCAATAACAATCGGCTATGACGTCATTATCCCTGGCCCTAATCGAGGAGTTTCAATTCGCGGCCGAATGTGATTTTAAAAATTTGCTTATTTTGGTGTAGAAATAGCTTTAAAATGGAGATAAAATCGACATGCTAGAAAAGTAATGGAGTAGCCCTTACCATCATGTGTTTTGCAATAAAGCTATTATAACGTCAAACAACTCGGCCTTCGGTCTCGTTATTTAACTATAATAGTTCAGGGCAAAACTATTATTTTTTGCAAAACACATGATGGTTAGGGCTACTCTATTTCTGAAGCAAGTTTGGTAACTTTGTTGTATTACCTTAAACAAATTGTATTCAATGCTTATCAATAGAATTCAGAATATTGTTTCTGCTTTCAGGGTAACCAAAGATCTCAGTTAGATTTGTTAGATTTAATTCACATTGTGTTTTAGATACAATCCAATTGGTCGTTTCTAAGCAGATATGTTTTGATATTTCGTAATCATGAAACCAGTGGAGCAGTGTTTCTGCACTTTTTCCACAATTCCACTTTGACTTTTACGAAATGAGTTGACATGGCGTGACGTTCGAAACAGGCTTGAGGGACCTTTTGAATTCAATAATGAGAGTAAGAATTTCGCATAGTCGGGATATTGTTGGAATATTGATGTAAGTGATAACCAGTGCTTTATCAACCTGATCACGCCCATTGGCTTAAAATCGGTTTATTTTGCCGTTTTTAAGGCCATGAGCTAATGAAACGGATGGGCTTAGATACGTGCTGTCACGGTAGGTATTGCCTTTTACATTGCAAGACTGAGTTTATAACTATAAATAGTTACCGTTGATCGTAATGTTTATTTGCCAAAATATCACCATACCACATCAAAAGAATTTCCTTCGCATTCTTTCACATCTAACTGCTCTCTGAAAGGGGCAGTAGCACGTTTTTTGAAAATTTTGTATATACACGTTGATTTGAATAAAGCCCTGAGAATAGCCCTGGAAGTCAATATATGGTAACATGACATATTGACAGAATTAATGCATACATAATTGAAGAATAATGATGCTTTCAGAGGACATTTTCGCAATAATCTACCTCTTCACGCTATATACATAGAGAATACTAAACGAATGGTAATGTGATAAAATTTTTAAGCAACGAGTGTATAGAATTGGTATCATACGAACGAAAGTGAGTCTGATACCAAATTCTATTCACGAGTTGCTTAAAAATGTTATCACATTACCATTCGTTTAGTATTTTATTTATTACTCAACCCTCATATCAATATTTATGTAACCAAATCGTCAAAACAAGAATCAGCTGACTTGGAACAGTCGTGGAAACCAGCGTATGAATTGCCATGAGTCCAAATAAAATAGTTCGCTATTTTTTGGATGTTTACACATATCATATCCTATAAACATGATACAAAGTATATTGGTGAAAAATATTTCATTATCAAAAGATGCGTTGATAAAATAAACACTATTAAGCAACGAAAACTGTCAACACATCATGCACTCACAAAGTGACGTCATCAGATCGCCAAGTGACGTCATCGGAATGTGTCCTGTTTCTAGGTCATGCTATGTAGGCGAATAGTGTCAACGGCAGCGATTGATTGATTGATTACATTGACATGAGTTACTGAATGTGTTGATATGAATCGGGAAAGGTTGTAAAGGTAGTTACACGATAACATGTGTGCTTGTTGAAGGGAAAGCTTAAGGTTATGGTGGCATCGAACTTCGAAGCAAGTAAACAGTCGAAGCGCCATGTTAATGGTACGGTAGGCAGAGGAGGCAACACCGCTTGTGATGGCACAGAAGGTGGACAAATGATCAAGCGAATGATTGATTTGTGCTGGGTAGCGAAAAGATAATGCATTTAAGAAAACGCTAAGATAATATTCTTTCACATAAATTAACATTTTGTTGAGAATGTAAAATTTGACAGTCGCCACTTATGAGTCACGTGATTGGACAATGTGACGTTCGAAAGTAGTTCCGTTTCTTTGCACGAGATGGTAACACACATGTGTTATCTAATGAGTGATCTCACCACGGTTGAGTAATAAATGTATATTATCTCCCTTGAATATCCACTAACAATTTGTGTACATATTAACGTAGTCCTTGGATTGGGCGCACATATAAACATGCATATTAATAAGATTATTGTAGAGCTCCTATGCCCTGTAAAGTTCCGATACTTGTCATATATGAGGAAAGGTCAAATAGTAACAGAATCTTGATGAAAATCTAATGACATGTCAAGCCTTTATATGTATGTATGTCATTGTAACCATATTTTGTTAATGTGTAGAAGTTAACCATTAACAAAATATAATGTGTTGAAATAAGATTCAATGTCACAAAATCAGAGTTAATTAAAGTTTAATCAAACTTTTTTAGATTAAGAGTTGACAATGGTTTAAAATACAAAATTAAGAAAAGAGTGTACCCCTTCTCCCATCTCTCCTACAAGACCTCTCCATTTACCACCAAGAACACGCCCCCATTCTTAGTCCTCCGGTTCTTTGTAAACATAACTGAAACAACAAGTATGTTTAATTGTATCCAATGTGGTAGAAACTTCGACTCCTCTGAAAAATGTCAATTCTACGATTATAAGTATTAATAAATAGTCCATTATGTGTTCATACCTCAATAAAATGTGTATTATGCACAAGTTCAAGAATAAAAATAACATTACTTGGATTTTACTACCGCTTCAATTTGTTTCTTAGTTTTGACATACATGTATGGATAGTGAAATGGCAGTTGCGAAAGGAGGTCTTGTCAAACTAGGACATTTTAAGAATGAATGAACACTTTTGCCAGTGTTTGTTATAAAATGTAACTTGTATGCTCACATTGTATAAAAAATATACACTGATTTTATTAAATTCCAAAATTATTTTTGAGGTTCTTGTTTATTTTATTTAGGCCCATTGTACCACCATACATGTAGTTATCAGTTTCACATCGTTTCAATATATTTTTTGTTCGGTTCTCCCTGTTTTTTGAACCTCAAACATCGTCCTTATCCTACTAATACAACATATTTGCATGTTCATATTAGATGGTTATTTTTCCATACATTAACGTTTATTAACATTATCACTAAAACTATTTAAACAAACCAAAGTTTTATAAACTTCCCCAAATCCCTAACTTTATTTGATCAGTATATATCAATTAAAAATGGTATTAACCATAATTGATATGATGTAATATTCGAAATTAAAAACCAAAACAATAATTATCATGTTTCATATTAAACTCAAACTCAAAACTCTTTATTCTCTGAAAACCGTCAACGGCGGTACATGAGATAAACATATACATTTACATATAAACAAGACAACCATACAAAATTGAGGAAGTTCAACCTTTCAGCCAATTCATTCAATAGATCAACAGATAGTCCACTGTACTCAATTGTCCCATTGACGTCTGATAGTACACAAACGGTGGCCACTATAAAGGATATGTAGGAATTATTTTATTTGAAATTGAATTTCAATTCCATTCATTGTCAAAAGCGCAGGTTGTCAAAGTAAAATATATCATGATGTTATAACATGACAAGATCTTTATGAATATAATATTATTTGAAACAGCAAACATAGATGTTACTGTGTTTACGTACATGTCACTGTGTTCACGGAAGGTTATACACACATAAACCGAACAAGAGAAACTCTTATTTCTTAGAAAGACTTTCTGTCAATAGTTTGATTTCGTCGAAAGAGAAGCATTCTGTCCTTACTTGTAACGTTACAATTAAAATGAATTTCAGCTTTAGGTGATGTGTTATTCTTATATTGTTTTATTGTGTTAACTGTACAGACCAAATCAAATCACTAAAGCGAAATACCTGGCAGTTTCAATAATTATCAATTTCACTTTTCATTTACATTATGAATCATTATCCAAACGTTTTGAAATGTTCCGCATTTACATTTATAAAAGACTTAAAAAATGGAGTTCATAGGTCACTTTTTTAGAGCCACCTTGCTTTACACTAAATATATAAGCTAATGGTGCAATCTATTTTTAAAAGTTCTGAAATTCGTCACTGCCAAAGGTGAATTGAAACAAAATGCTTATATATGTTACAGTCAATATGTCAAATCAGTCATTTGATCAAATGACTGTGACCACCAGGCAGTTTACGAAATGACTACTTTTTCAGTCATTTGACCAAATGACTGAACAATTACACCAGGCATTTTACTAAATGCCTATATAAGAGAACAGAGAATTTTTTATGAATTGATGCTTTATTCCAGAGCTTCAAGACATAGTTATATAACAGTAAACACAAAAACATATTTACACTGTTGTAGCACACATGATATGGCTGTTATTGAACACTATCTGTTGCAACAGTTAAGACTCACGCGGTTACATTTCATAAAGCCCTGTCTACCTGTCGTCGATTTTGATTTGACAGCCTCACGTAGTGATGTCAATTTATTTTTTTCGATTCCTGCCAAATTTTAAGATTTTTTTCTGGGCAAACATCAACTGATTTCTAATCCCTAATAGTTATTCCTCAAGTTAGTCTCAATGACGAGTACTAAGTCCCTCACAATCTGGGATTCGTCCCTTAAAGCTGTTCATTAAAACTCAAAGTCGCGTAAAGAGTCCCAACAATCTGAGTATCGTCTCTCAAAGTCGAACAGTAGGACTCAAATTCGCGTAAAAAGCCCCTGACTATCTGGGAATCGTCCCTTTTAGTTATTCATTATGTCTCTAAGACGAGTACAAGGCCCCTCACAATCTAGGAGTCGTCCCTCAAAGTCGATCAGTAGGGATCAAAGTTCAGGTCGCACAATCTGCAGATTGTTTAAACAATCTAAGAATAAACAATATTCCTAGATTGTTCGAACAATCTGCAGATTGTGACCTCTTTCATTGTGATCATTCCTAGATCATTCAATCGACTCACGTGCAACATTAGCATATTTCTTTCCAAATTCCATTGATAATTGTGTTCATACGTTTCTTTAACATTGACAAAATACAACACTGTCGAGTCACCATGTTCACGCTTTTTGAAAGATAATAATCACTATTTGTCAGTTTCATGTTCTTCGATCTGGCATTACTTGAAAAATACTCTTCTCTTGGAATTAAAACCTTCTTCATTGCATCATACTTTTTTGGTAATTGAGACACAAGATTACTAATTCACAACACTTTAGTGACATGTTAGAACTATTTTGACATATTGCCTAAACAGTAACAGTCAAATTGTCAAAAATAGAAGGTCCAATTTCAGTCTTTTAGCTAAATGCCTAGAAAAATTCAGTCATTTGATAAAACGCCTGATACATTTAGGCATTTGACTAAATGACTGATTTGACATATTGACTGTAACATATATAGTTATACATCGCCATTTTGGTTTTACACCATTGAGCAAGCTTGTAAATTGCATTACGCGAATTCTCCTTATAACATCCAGGTTCCGTGGACGTGGACTTGCGAGCACTTAACGAGCCTTTTTCATAAAAACTTCATTTATTTTGCTTTACGTATTCTATGGAGTAGACCAAGCAATTAGTGAAACTTCGATCGATCTAGCAACGTTAAGAATTGTCAAATTCAAATACATCACTGCTATGTATTTGTGTAAAAAAATATTTGCGTTGTTCTCAAATCATAACCTAAAACTTGTTATCAATCAATGTCTGTTATGTTAACATTTCCTGCTCATTTATTGAAATCATACGACTATGCCGCCTTAGCAACAATCATGTTAACATCGACTTGAAACTTTGCAAAATAATTCTGGTTTGAGCAAAGCACGTGTAGACATGTATATTTGCAGAAAGACAACCACAGACTTTCTTGTGTTTATTTTTAATTCACAAGTCAAGGAATGTTTTCGATTTTATTTTGTCTTTGTGTAAACTATTCAAATTCAAAATTCAAGTACGAACCGATTCAAGATATAATTAAGACAAAGTTTGTAATGGTATTTAAACGATTTCGATGTTATGTGCCGCTGCGAGTCCAACTGTAATTCAAGCAGGGCACAATAATGCTCTGCACGTGCTGAAGGCATACTACACATGCTGTTCACGTGAGCTACATATACTTTCTATCTCTAGATAAATAGGGATCCTTTTGACAAGCCGAACCGGGGTTGGTATAACAGCATATTGATATATCAAGGATAACTTCAGACCTCAAAAACAAAGTATGTGAGTTGTGTATTTTAAAATGGTTTTGATTGAGGTAGGGAGATTTGGAATCATCAAATTACACACACCAAATCATTCTTTGCAAATTAGATTATTGGTTATTCCTAGAAACGGGTCCCGGTCTTTCTCCAGGCATAGACAAAAGTTTCAAAGAATTTACAGGAAACTGAATACGGTCGTTTACACTTTAAAAGAGACCTTTATTAAACAACAGAGTGATGTCACTAGAGGTTTCAGCGACAGGGGGAATCAGAACTTCTACTCTTCTGTCTTAGGAGATTCGTTAAAGCATTTTAATTAAAATTGATCAGAACGACATGAGCATTATAAGGACTGACCTCTTGATCAAGTTTAACCTGTCTGTAGATGAATCTCTCTACAAAGCCATGTTCTACTTCACTTGGCAGTTTAAGCAGGGCGCAGAGACCAGTAAATAGAATTTGTTTCATTGAACTTTTCAACACTCTAACCTCGCTAAGGTTAATTTCGGCTCACATTATAAATCCTAGTTAACCTTTTTCAGTATTTGAATTAAAAAGAACTTCATTGATATGAAAAGGTGACGTGTTATTTGGTACAAAAGTAAGTTGTACAATAAGCATGTTAACTAAACTTGACATTGTTTCTTCCAGTAAGCTAAATACAGGTTAAGAGTGATGCAAATATTAGACCGAATAGCTTGTATTAACTAGATTGTCCGATTCAGAGGGATCAGCCAGTTCTTTTTTCATTGGCTGATTTCCGCGCATACGTGACACGGACCAGGTGGGTTAGTTGCTAGATGTAACGTAAGGACGATAACATTACAGCTAGTTTAAACTAGATTGTAGTGTTGAGATCTCATTAATTTATGTCAGCCCATTGTCATTCCGTTAGTCAAGGATGCGTTCTGCGTAAAACCATCATGTCCATCGATCATTCCACTTTCAAAATAATATATTTAGCATTAACTTACAATTTTTAATGACAAATTAAGAATATAAAATTACCAAAAAACGTGCTACTGCCCCCTTAACACCTGGGACATTTACAGATATTTAAGAGAGTCAAATGATTTGCTCAGAAATCAAAATATGAGCTAAATTGTAATGACAAGCATCTCCTTAAATTGAATTAGGTATAATAGATTAGATGGGTTTTTTTAATTACTACCAAAAGGCTCAGGGGACCAATTTGATGTTACATTATTTTAATGAAGTTGTGTAGTGATCATTCAATATTATCTGTTTCACTTATGTAAAGATACGGTGCCTCAAAGCAATCATGAATTAAATTATATATGCACAAGATACGCAGGTTCGTAAAAAAAAACCTCTCTCAGCAGTTTGTGAGCATACCTTCTATGGACGTCATAATGAAGATGTATGTAGATAAATGCTCCTGTTTGACAATATCCAGCAGCATGTCGTTTGATCTTGCTATGTCAATGGTACTGTCATAACTTGGGTGGTCTTGCTGGACATAAAGAGAATGTTGATAACTGCAATCATTCAAGCAGAAAGTTCCATTGCGTCCGGTCCATTTAGGCGTATTCATTGTCCAACATGATTTACACTTTGTCGTAAACACAATATCTGCTTGACTACGGGCTGAAATGGCGACCTCACAACATTAAACATTTAACAGCAAAAGGCATTTACAGCAATTCATTATGTTGTCACGTGCAGTTTATTTCATAGTCAGTGTTTGACTCAAAGAATAATTCAAGACAACTGTATTTCAATACCGAAGACCGGGTTCTTGTGGTTACTTTATACTTGTTTTTGAATCACGGACAATCGCATTGCTCTTTAATGTTATAAGAACGATAACCAAGCATTATATTTCAGTTTAGTAAATATTCAACATTATTTACATTAATAGTGTAGTAATAACTTAAATTTATTTTCCCCATGAATTTGACACCATCAATAATATCGTTGATATGAGTATACGAATTTTCCACATAAACTTAAGTTTTCGTTTAATCATTGGTTGTTAGCTTTATGCATGTTTATGTAGGAGAAAAGACTTCCTCTTGAATTACACCAAGAGATGTCACACATGATAATGCATAAATAAACTGAGATACAAAAGAAAGTATACACATTAGTTAGTTTTATCATATGTATGATTTTCAAATTCAAAGGGGAAATCCCATTATTAATTGTATTTATTGATTTTCAAAAAAGTTATTTTTTTGGTTAAAATAAAAAAATTAGTCCCATTCCTTACATGTTGACAAAATGTTTAACATGGTGGGGGTCATGTTAATGTAATTTTACCCCTCCCCACATTGAACAAAGATATCTAAAAGAAAAAATGACGAGACACCAATAGATTCGTCTGCAGATACATTTCATTGTGATAAGAGATAATGCTTCGCAGGTCAAACAAAATCAAACTAAACTGCGGTGGGAACTTTTTTTTGTACTTCAGTATATATACATACACGCTTTAACCTTTGCATACGGGTCACCAAAGGGCATAGTGCAAACTTATACGTTTAATATGCCAGAGGAACCATGAAACACTAAATCTTCTAGACAATTGTTATGTTTTTGTTATGTTCTTGTCCGTTTCTAGTTGTATTATTGAAACAAAGAGCAGAGCAAATAGTAGACACTGAGTCATGGTTTCAATTATTATTATTTCAATTATTTTACTAGCGTTCAAATATGGTTTAATAAATTACCCTGAATATAATCAATATTTCTTATTAGTTCCCTTAGTTGCAGAGGTAAGCATCAGAGTCTTCTCAACGAAAATATGATTGATAAATGATTCACATCAATACAGAATTTAAACAATTGTCAAATTCTTAAGTTTGCGATGCATACATGCCACTTTTTTTTAATGTTATTATTTCATTTTTATATATGGAACTGAAATTCAGCAAAAGATGGCCTTAAAGTACCTTTTTAATCTAAACAAGTAATTAAACGACTTACCTTTATAATCAATTTGATGTCATATTTAAATCAAAATCGAATACCTATTTTTCGTAAATAGAATATACATCTGTAGAAAACTACTGCTTCGATTACAAATCTCACAGTACAATTCTATTTTGAGAGAAAAAATACAAATAACTTGGAAACACGAACAATTCAAATGCCTTATTGTTAAATTATAACTCTCAATATAAATGGAAAATCAGAAAGTATATTTAGAGGATATTTGTGTTGTCTTGACAAATACCATGTTTATCTCATCGAGTGAGGAAGAAAGTTTATATTTTCACGAGTGGCGCAGCCACGAGTGAAAATTATGTCACTTTTCTGCCTCACGAGATGAGATAAAAATAGTATTTGTCAAGATAACATAAATTTTCTATTTATTTTATGATTTAATCGTTGTATTTCTAACAAATTTGAAGTGCATTTACGTTCAGTCGGCTCCACAGAGAGCCCGTCGCCAAAGCAACAATATGACGTCATGAGCGTGTCATTGCGTCAGAGCATTGTTCGATGACGTCAGGTCATTGTTGTTATCAGTCACTAGTGACTGCTAACACGTTCAATTGTTATTGTCACTAGTGACTGATAACACGGTTTACTGTCATTGATAGATCTCGGTATTTCACCGCCAATCATATAATAAATCACTAATCTTAACAAATTATTTACGTAACTTGATAATCCAGGTAAAACTACAGGTACAATGATACTAAGAAGCATTGTAAGAGAAAACTCCATTCTGTACCGGCGTTGTGGGATGAAGAAGCAACTCTTCTTTTTCTTATTGTAGAAATAGAGGATATCTTTTGTCTTGAGTGTGATATCACTTATCTCTTATCGAGTGACGGGGTAGAGTCAGTATTTCCATATATACTCCTAGACTAGACCTAGACCTAAACTATAGGCTTTACCCTGTCACGAGATGAGAGATAAGTGATATCACACTCAAAACAAAAGATATTCTGTTTATTATAAGCCTCTGTGGTCGAAAATGTTGTATTTTATGTCGAAAAAGGTTTTGATTCGATAGTTTTCTGGCGACGTTATATCGTTGTTGATCGTTACTTAGCGATGGCAATGACGTCGCGTTGATTGTAGAAGTGACGTCAAACCATTGTACACATGACGTCATCCCCTCTGTGACATTTTCACTGACTTGAAAAAGTGATACCACACTCTGTGGCGCGCACTCTTTTCTGGAACTGAGTAATCTCAGTCTCTCACCGTTTGGCATATAATAAACTGGAATAATCGATGGAGGTGATAGTTTAATACAGAACGCATCAATACCTCGGCTAACGGAATGACAATGGGTTCACATAAATTAATGAGATGCTCAAAAATAAGTCCCTAGATTTATCAATGATATCATGAATCGTTGATATCTGATCTACGAAATAATATTCATTAATACATTTTTTTCGCTATCTTATAGAACTTATAGCATATGTGCATGGTTGCGTCAGAAACATAGACATGACGAATATTTAGCATACTTTATCTGTGGATTAAACACATTGATGATTAGTAAGCATTGCGTTTCGATACACTGTACCTACTGCAACAATTATTTTATCAGTAATGACCTTAAAACGCTCTTTTTTTTTCATATGAATTTTCCAATTCTTCCTCGTCACAAGGTGAATCAATGCAAGGATGCCATACGTGTTAGTTTATATTGCTTTTCAGAAAAATACTTTTTCATAGGCTGAAAGTTGATACATATAGTGTTTTTCTTCGCCTGACAATATATGTTGTTTTTTTTTTTGTTTTTTTTTCTCGAATAATAATAATAGTAATACGAACATGTGTTCCATCTCTGTACCATCTTTGTTTATCACGAGTTGCAAGGAAGAGTTTTATCGCTATAGATTTTCTTAATGAAAGTCCAAGGGATAATAGGGTGATATATGATCATTTGGTCCTGGGTTGCTGAGGATGTTCAGTTAATGATTTTCCTGTGTGTTTTTTTTTCAAATCTCAGAATATGAATATTAGCCTCATACATAACAAACGGGTTTACAACAATATTTCAGTTGTGGTGAGAAAAATCATTCTTGTGCTATATTTGTAAAAGTGGTAACTTTGGCCTAGCAGAGTGACACTGCTATAAATAAAAATAATAGAGCATTTATATAGCGCATGTATCCATGAGAAAAGTTCCATGCTTAAAGCGCATAGAACAGAAAGACTGAGTTATTGGTCATATGCAAGGTGAAAAAGGTGAGTCTTGAGTCTTTGTTTAAAAAGAGAGAAATCATCACAATCTCTAAGTTGCTGTTGAAGATTGTTCCAGGCGATGGCTGCAGAGTAAAGATAATTAATCTGTCTTAATTTCACCGAAAAAAATAAACTTACAAATGTTGTAAACAGAAATTGAAACTTATGCTTTATGTTTTGATAGTACAGACATATCAAAATTAAAATTAATAAATACAAAAATTATTTATTATATTTAACTCGAATCCTTTTTCTCGTTAAATATATAAATCCTCTTTAACTGTTTCAATTGTAGACTCTTTGTATAGTCTAGGTATTTTTCAACATTTCAAATTTGTATTAGATTTTCTACTTGCTCCTTCATTGAAGCCTATGTTGTACATTCCAATTTCAAATACATCAATTCTGTTTTATCATTTGATGACCAGAATGTTTTCAACAACACTTTAATACTGTAGTATATGAAGAGATCATTTCAGGAAAGGGAGACTTACATGAGTCACATTATGATATCTATGTATCGAGGAAGTATATAATAAACGGATCTTTCTCCTTACTTCTATTGCAGCCCAAGATATACATTTCATAATCGGAAGTCATAGAATTATCATCTATAACTCTTCTTGGTTTGTAAACATGGCGGGTGACTGTAAAAGTGATAGCAGCACAAAACAAAGATATTTCAAACTATTGATCATAATGTGTGTCCAGCCTATACAAGGTGAGTTTTCTGTTAATCTAGTCTGTGATTACAACATTTGTTTAAACTATATTAGCAACAGTCGGTACTTGTTGATTTGATTTGATTTAAACATATTTTATTCAATAAAAAAAGGGATTAGGAACAAGTTATCTTAGGTAACCTTCTCCCAAGTATTTACAATATGATAGATATATAGTGACATACATGAAAACATGGAAAATAGTATAATACAGAATGGTAGAAAGATATTTACAAAAGTAAATATGTACATGCTGCAGTCAACAGAAGCGCTTGCTGTTTAAAATATATTGTTGGACTGCCTTGAAAATGACCTGATTTTGTAAAATTGAAAGGCTTTTACTGCCACATAAAACTAAATCTAAATTTACGGCATCTTCATTAACATATGATCTTAATACATTTAACATTCTTAATCTGTGTTCATCATATAAAGGACACTCAAATGTTGTATAGATGTTTATTGAGTCCCAAACTGACGTCATCAATTTGCACTGAATGACCCCGGATATAGGTCAAGGTGACCCTATATATAGAATTTAGCATAGCAACAGGTTATTTTTAGAATGTGTAGGTCAGTGACCTTAAGGGGGGTGTACTGAATGACATATCTATTTTAAGAATATGATATCACTTTCTATTTTTAACCAACTGAGCTCATATTCTATTTTTATCTAGGGGACATGTTAAGACATGTTGGTCTTTTGCGCAAAGCATGATCATCTCTATAAACAAGCCGTTTTTTTTAAACAATATCTAATTTCTAGCTGCTACTGGATCTATAACTCGGAAGAATCTTTATGAAGCAGATTTATTGAGAAATCTTCGAGTTTATTTGGGAATATATAACATTTCAATTTTGATTTAGTTTTTAATTCAATTTTAATTCAGTTTAAGCTGTCGTTTGGACCACTTTTTGTTAGCCTGAATCGAAAACAAGCTCCTTACTCTTTCACTGATATTAACTGGTTTATATACTAAGGAGAAAGGTCTTTTCAATGATCACGAGTGTGAAATAACTAGGATATATCAACTAATGAACAATTCATACTTTCAAAACATGAATTATAGTTTTAAAAGCTTTTATATGACTTATCTTTATATTGTGATAAATTTATACTTGTGTTTTATCAAAAAAATAACTTTGCAGTGACGATGATAACAGGACAAATATATCTCATGGAAAGAGTTACCTCCCTTGGTACCTCGAGAGCTTTTGTTTACATGTCTATTTTTAGAACACCTCCGGTATAGTATTCATTCAATCACATTCTGAGTGTTAGGGTACGCAGATAGAAACAAGATTCATGTTGATTGTAATTGAAATAAATGTTCACTTATCAAATGATATACTGTTCAAATTCGATACTATGTAATTGTTTAATGAATTGCAATAACAACGAACTGAAGTGTCATATAAAGGGGCATAACTCGTCATCTGAACATTTATATCTCGCCCCTACACACATGTTTACATACATATTAATGCGATCTTAGATAATTTCAGAAATTTATAGAGAAAGAAAGAAACCTTTATTTCCTCTTACCTACATAATTCCACTGGATCCCCAAATTCATTCGTTTCATATTATTTCATTGGAGATTAATTATTCAGTATTTGAATATTTTAGAGAAGTGAAATCTTCCTGTTCAAATGTTCTTTTGGTTGGTATATTTAGTATTCCTGGGGGTTGCCTATGTTGAGAGCTTCCATTCTCTGGACACCAGGTTTTTATATGTCTCTGTAAATTACTCATGTCCTGGAAAACGGTTCCGCAGCTGTGACAAGATGGCAAATTGGAGAGGTCTTCAGGGAACGTCTGCACACGTTGGAGGGTAGATTCTATATGAGGACAGTTTTCCAAACTGCTTTCTTTACAGGCATTAGGACGAAGTCTTTGATCTGCTGGTGTATCAGGTTTCAAATCAATCAAAAGATGGCCATAAGGTTGACTCGTGGCCTCTTCAAACTTTTACATGAAATGTTGAGATCGGGTTGGGTACATTTGACGACCCAATGTCATGATGGATTGCTGGTCCACTGGATTGTTAAACATTACTATATAGTGACAGTTTCTCCTTTGAGTAGGGTCTTTGCTGTAATATAAGTTTTGGTTGATGGCAATGACAGAGAGATTCCGATGATGAGAACCTTCTGTAAACAGGTCTGTTATTTTAGGATCTTTACTTGCCCTGGACATGAGATCATCCAGGACAATAACATTTCTCACTCCTGTGTCAAAATAATAGTCTTGATCCAAATCAACAGGAATACCTTGAATAAACTCTACAGGAGGATACACCGATTGTAGAATAGTATCGTAGAGAGGTTGCCAGCGACGATATAGCCATAAGATACGTTGAGGGTAAGGTTTAATTTTTAAGCTTTCTAATATTTGTCGAACCAAGTAAGATTTCCCGGAAGCGGTCGGCCCCGAAATAGACATCGTAAATGGATGGCGTAATGAAAATTCTTGTTCTGGTAGTGTGTCCATAGTCTTATGCAATTTTTGCTGCTGCTGCTGCTGTTGCTGCTGTTGTTGCTGCTGCTGCTGCTGTTGTTGCTGCTGCTGCTGTTGCTGATGCTGTTGTTGCTGCTGCTGCTGCTGTTGTTGCTGCTGCTGCTACTGTTGCTGTTGTTGCTGCTGCTGCTGCTGCTGTTGCTGATGCTGCTGTTGCTGCTGCTGCTGCTGTTCAGTATCTTCTGAATGTTTTGCACGCATATGACGAATCAAATCATGGGGCCATACGTACTGCTTAGAACACATCGGACAGGAATACATGTTGACAGCTCGATTGCTGATACCCAACTATTAAATTTTTTTTAAATCAGGACATTTTATATCACTTGTAAGTGGTAGTTAAAAACTTGTCTTCATTCGTTTCCTCTGACCTCCTTTCACTATCGTTTCCTTTGACCCTTTTAGAATTGCTCGTTCCCTTTTTTCCATGGCTTCTGCTTGCTCCACGACTTGTTGGGTTGAAGAGACAAAGTTGATTTTAGGTTGTAGTGAAGAGGGCATGGTCAGTGCCTGTTCTTTTCGTTTCCTTTCTTCTAAAATTTTAGGCCATTCCGGATCGAAGAGCTCCAGTGTTTTGTCAACCGACATGCTAGGCAGTCCATTCAATTTACCCTGGACTTGTAACATAAAATAGCGAGTCCATTTCTCTGTGTCTGGCACACTTAATTTATACTGACTCATGTTGATGCGTCCTGTCTGAGTGTTCTTAAGCAAATGAGTCGAGCATTACGTCGGTCTTTTATATACTTTTTGACTAACCTGTAGCTCTGGCCCATAGTTCTCTCATAGTCAAAGCTTCCTGTCTCACTTCATCCATATATTTTAATATAAATGCTATCACTGGTGTATTTTCGATTAAAAGTCGTTTTCGCACATCATCTGTGGTGACAGGGTCAGCCAAACGTCTTAGCATAGTCAAATAGTTATTATTAGGATTTGGTTGAAGATATTTTCTTCTTTCACTCATTGTCACCACTATACGAGCATCTAATAAACGTCTAGCTATGGCAACCATGGCTAACATCTGTTCACCATTCATATCCGTCACTTCTTGTATGGTATATTCACAGTCATGAAACAGAATTAGGCTCTGCAGAAAATCATAATGTCTCAATATATAACGTGCCATGTTAGAACCATAAAGGAAGTGGTTTCAAGTGAAGAGTCACTGTGACTGTACCAGTTAAAAATGTAGCTGACTGACCTTCTTCGTCAGTGATGATGATATCAATGCTTGTGAGATCACGTACTTTGATGGGAACATATTGATATCTTGTGAAAATAAAGGATTTTTCATTGTTTAAACATAATCGTCTAAGCAAGGGCTCTTGGTTTTCACCCACATAAGTTGAATCACAGATAGAAGATAAATTTCTTTGATATTTGAACTTTTTCTGACACCATTAATGCTGATTTCGGTTAGAGCAATCATCCAAGAATGTTCAAAATGTAGTAGTTCATTCAATTGCACTCGAAATGACCAGGACTTGTTGTCAGGATATCTATCTTTACTGTCACTACTTTCCATGATCACTTTTGAGATTTGATTTTAGGATAAGGGAGAAGATAACCAAGACTACTACTCAATAATGCTGTCCACAAATTTGAATTCCCTTTATCTATTGACAAATTTACAATACAAGTAATGACCACTATGTAAATGATAATGATTTGCGAGAAAAATACTGTTTCGTTTTTGACCACCTTTTTTCCAAGAAAAGTCCAAGTTTCATTAGATCTACTACGGGAGAGAGGTTGTTCCTCAACCGTTTCTTCCATTCTTATGAAAGTCTATAAATTCATCCACTGCTTTTATACATTCTGATACAGTTTCATATCTTTCTCAAATATACATGAATTGTATTTCTTAGGCCAGTGTAACCATTTCACAAGCGTTTGTTTTTGTTTATTTCGTGTTCTCTTTTTAACAATGTCTTGTATTCTATAGTCTTGATCAGGGTTTTCCTTCACTGGTTGTAGTTCAGCAGCATAAAATGAACCTTCAATAGGATCACCTCCCCAATCTTTCAGTTTGTACAAATCATTGTCTTGCGACCAGTACCGCCTTGTTATGGTAAAAATTTCACCACTCCATTTTTCTTGGTATTCCCTATCAAAGGTTTGTCTGAGGTGACTAATACGAACTTTATCTCCTATCTTGAAAGTGAACTTTTTCTTTTTAAACTTATTGTTTGTTTTCTTTGGTTTCAACTGGACTGATTTAAGCGTACTTCACTCGCATTTTGCTTTGTTACACTCTTTGGCGTTTGTCCTAACATTCTATGTGTTGCGTTGTTGTAACTCTTGATCACTTTTTGTAAAATATCTAGATATCTGTATGTAAACTTAGTTAACATGTATCGATATAATTTCATTTTGATAGTCTTTATCACTCTCTCAGCATAAGGCGATTTGGTTTCATTCAGTGTAAAAAATTGAGTGACCTCGTGTTGTTTCAAAAAGTTTTTGACCCATTGATTCTTAAATTCAGAACCCATATCAGATTGAAAAATACCAGGTCTTCTTGACTGTGATTTCCATAAATCCCTTAATGCTTTTACTACTTCTTGACCTTTAGTGGACGGGAGTGGATACACCCAAACAAAACGTGAAAATAAATCTATGATGACTAATAGGTATTTAACCCCATCATTGTATTTGGCTAACGATTTCATATCCATGAGATCGGCTTGCCAGTGACTATCCAAACCTTCCACAGCATATGTGTTTCGTGGAAACTTTCTCCTCACTTGATGAGTCATAGTATAGGTTTCCTGACCTTTTAACCATTTCTTGATACGATAAAGACCAATTTTAAATTGACCTTCAACTTTAACAGTTTCATACAATTTTTTGGGACCAGCATAGCTACCTGGATGTTCCGTATCATAATATATTTCATGTAAGTAGTCTTCCCAAGGAGCCATCTTGACCGACTGAACAGATTACTCTTTGACTAAGGTATTTATAGATAACAGACATATGTTATTCATTCAAAACAGTTTTATTCAAAATTAATGCATAGTTTATGACAATACAATATAAATCTATACAATCAAATAAATGTTATGCTTGTTTTCTGTTGAATGCTGTAGACCCCCAAAATCCAGTAGTTTGGGGAAAGTTCTCTTTAGACTCTTTAGTCTCCATCATCCCCACCATGCGGAGATAGTTACAGTCAGGGGACCACTTCTCGTGCTCCACCCAGGGGTCGTCCTTAGGCATCCATTCTTTGAGTCGTATACCACACTTGAAACAAATACACAAGTCCCCACGATTCAGGTAGTAGAGTCCAGCATGAGCCAAGTCTCTAGGACTTTGCTTCATTTGAAGAGGCCAGTCCTTGAACGATTCCAGTCTTTTCTCAAAAGAAGTGTAATCAGTATTACTGGGTAATCCACATCAATCAGTCTCATATCCACAGACATCCATGGTATCAGAGCAAAATAAAAAACACGTCTGTACAGTTCAATAACGGGGAACACACTGAGTTTTACCAGTTCATGTAGTCATTAGGATTGCAGAAGGCACATCTCAAAGCCCCCACCTGATTCTGGTGATCCTCTTGTTGTATGCAGGAGACCATGTCATTGAGTTCGGGTACAAACTCGGGCATCACAGCTACACAATCTCTCAGTTTTTTCCACTGAGCTTGGAATAATAAAATCCCCTTGGCCGTAGGAACCAGAGAATCCTTGTCCCAACACCACTGTTGAACACTGATACCGGTATCATCCATCACTACAAACACATTAGCGCCCAGATGATGTTTGAAGTCTTTCCCCGTGGCTTCATCCGCTAGAGTGAAGACTGCACAAAGTTCCACCCAATGTTTTAGGCTCAAAACTATTCCACGTTTTGTAGGGTAGCTTTTTCCGTTCGGGTAGACATCATACTTGCGAAAGTGTATGTTTAACATTCCATCCCATGTCTTGGCCGTCACATATACATCGCCACCTATCTCCAGATGACAACGTGGGTCCTGTAATTCTGCCATCTGCTTATCCGTCTGAGTTGCAAGTCCATATCTGCCCATCAAATTTTCCATTTTCTATCTTCGAGGTAATCTGCCAACAACACGAGTAAAGTCAAGAGCATAGAAGGTTCCTCACGTCTCGAGCTTCAGCTGAGAATGATGCTGTAAAATGATGGGGGGTTTATATCCTCTAACTGGTCCTAAAAATAGAATATGAGCTCAGTTAGTTAAAAATAGAAAGTGATATCATATTCTTAAAATAGATATGTCATTCAGTACACCCCCCTTAAGGTCACTGACCTACACATTCTAAAAATAACCTGTTGCTATGCTAAATTCTATATATAGGGTCACCTTGACCTATATCCGGGGTCATTCAGTGCAAATTGATGACGTCAGTTTGGGACTCAATAAACATCTATACAACACTCAAACATAAAGTGAAAAACATTTTCGCATAAATAACCACATTCACATGTTGAATCCGCCTTAATGCCAACTTTAAATAAATCATATTTCAACTCACTTACGTGATATCTTAAACGTGTATGATAAATATTTAACCTACGCATACCTGATGAAAAATAAGATGGTGCCGAAACAATTGGCTTCTTCAAATATGATTTGAACTTTTCTGTTGATGTTACATTTCGCTTATCTAATGGGATATCGTTCCATAACACTGTGGTTGAAGGAATAAAAGACATACATGAATGTTTCAATCTATATGATGGAATAACAAAATTATTTGCATTTCTAAGATCATAAGAAGTAGTGTCTCCAACAGTCGGTGGGAGTAAATCTACAAGATATGATGGTGCATTACCGCACTGTAATTTATGATAAAGTGTTAACTTTCTCCTTTCTCTCCGTTCTGATAATTTTTCCCAACCAGTTTCAAAATAGAGATGTTTCAGTGAAGTGTATTTTGGTAGACCAGTACTAACACGAGCCGCTTCTAACTGTAATTGTTCAAGTCGAAATGACTGTTCTGAGTTACACCCATCCCAAACTTCACAAGCATATTCAAAATGTGGTCTAATAAACATAATATTAATCTTATCTAAATTTTGCCTGTTTAATATGAATTTAAGTTTTCGCATTGAATTTATCATTTTAGAAATCGACAATACTAATTTATCAATATGTTTATTCCATTTCCCATCGGCTGAAAGTATCACACCTAAGTGTTTATGTTCATTTACATTTCTGATTTCGCACCCGTCAAGATACAGTGTTATGTTTTTACTTCCTTTCTTAAGAGTAAAAATGATAGCTTCTGTTTTATTTGGATATTATATTTGACTAGCCAACGCTTTGCCCAAGAACTAAGCTTTTCAAGGTTCGAGTTTAAAGTATATTCAAGTAATCTATGGTCAATTGATGAAAAGCCAAGTGATGTATCATCGGCAAAAAACTTTGTTAAACAATTAAGTTCATCAGCAATGTCATTTATAAATACAATAAAAAGAAAGGGACCCAATACTGAGCCCTGGGGAACACCGGTTGTCAAGTATACAGGCTTTGACAATGCTCCATTTACAAAAACAGATTGACTTCGATTGGTTATATAACTTGATAACCACTGAAGTATACAGCCTTTTAAACCATACATTTCCAATTTACTCATAAGCCCTCTATGCCAGACACGATCAAAAGCTTTCGAAACATCACAAAACACCATGCAAAACATTTCCTTATTATCTAACGATAGGCATACTTGATTGTACAATTCAAGCAATTGATGTACAGTTGAGTGACCTTTCTGAAAACCAGCTTGGTACTTATAAAGTAAATCATTACAATGAAAATAATTATATAAATGCTTATAAACAACTCTCTCAAACACTTTTCCAACACAACTTATGAGAGAAATGGGTCTATAATTTGAAGCAATTGAATGATCACCTTTTTTAAACAATGGTAATACATGTGCCACTTTCCAAACATTGGGATAAGTTGATGATTGTAGTGAATAATTAAATAGGAGACACAAAACTTTGCTTATGGAATTAACTGTGTTCTTGAGGAGCTTGTGACTTATTCTGTCTGGGCCACATGCCTTTTTCTCCGGCAAACATTTAATAATATCAGATATTTCCTTTGGAGTTATATTGATATCACTAATTTCCTTATTTGTGCGTTTCCCAAAGTATGGTAAATGCTTGTTGCCACCTTCCAACGTAGACACAGATTTGAAATATTCATTTAACTTTGTGGCTTTATCTATATCAGTAAACAAAGTTGGTCCGTCATCAGTGTCATTTATTTTAAGGGGCGGTATATCTGACGATATTGCAGACTTTCTTACAACATGACGCAGAATTTTCCAGTATGATGATTTATTTACTATATATAATTCAGTAAGATATTCGTCAAGATTTGCATAAAATGTTTCTTTAGCAAAGTACTTCATATTATTTACTTTGTTACGCTGCTTTTTGTATGAAATTACATCTTTTTCATTACCAGTTCTTTTTGCTTTTTTCCTTAATCTTTCTCGTCGTCTGCATTCACGTCTAAGTTCTGAGTTAAACCATGGTTTGTCGTTAGGGTGTATAGTAACTTCTTTTGTTGGAATGCACCTTTTAATTAACTCATTCAGTCTGTCATAGAAAGAATTGCACATGTGATCTATATCATAAAAATGGCTAAATAACTCAGCCCAACATGCAACTTGTTGATCAAAATACATCATTTTCGTTGATTTCATATTGCCTATCCTTAGACCGAAAATGAAAAAACAATATCTATAAAAACTTGTAAACGAATTCATAATAAATTCTTTTGAAGCAAAACTTGGGATTAAACAAGGATGAATATTCATCCCGTTTATTAAACTTCCCTTTTCATTAATGCAGCTTCATAGTTAGTTACATTCTCTTGCCACAGAGGCAGATCAAGTCATGAAAGCCACTCTTTCATTACGCCGAAATCCGTGGGTTCCAGGAGTTTCCCCTAGCGAAAACAAATTGCGTTAATCCATTTGAATTTCTTTATCAGATGACAACGCTTCTTGTATGGAAAGCGTGGTTCATATCACAATGCCTTTGCCATGATATAGTAGCCAAAATGATGATTTTAGAATAGCATCACTGATTGCACAACCAACTTTGATTGCGTCCAATTTAGACATGTCCCATTCGATCCCACAAAGTCGCTGTAATAGAACAGAGGCTGTATCAACCTATCATTACATGATCTGCCTCTGTGGGGAGAGAATGACTTAAAAATATTCATTGTTTTTGCTCTCATGTTGTTCTCTCGTATCGTAGCAGGTTAACAAAGACTCGTTAAAGAGCTTGATATTTACCTCAAATTCAAGAAAACAGTAGATTTAAAAAACTCTAAAGTCTTAGGGTTTTAGAAATAACAAAACGAAAATTAACAATTAGACTGTGTTAGTTTTCAGGATAATGTTTCAGCAATTATTAGCGTGACCACTGAATACGAATTACGCTTGTCTGCGAGCAGAAAAGGTTATGATCAGCAATTCTAAACAAAACAATGTTTGAGACCATCATACAAATTCATATGTTAAAATTATTAAAAATAACAAATTTTAACGTCATTGGAAACGTTAATGTGAAATATCTTGATTATAAAAATAATACAATGGTGTATGGAAAATATGCTACCCTACCCGATGCAAACATCTGGAGTAACCGGTGCCGGGGGTATTTTCAACTTCCACAGAAATGTTACCATATGATAATAAGATTGGTCTCTTGATTTGATAATTTTGTTAGAACTTTCTTGTTTTCAAAGGGTTTTGGTTTTGTAAGAATAGACTGACATGTTGACTCGAATGATGAATTTAATTTTCAACTAGCAACACACAAAGAATCTTAATTACCGCGAATGGCTTAAGTAGATTCAAGTAAATGCTTGATATATAATATGTTTTTATGTACTCTAGAATCAAGAATCTATCCTTCATGCATGTAAATGTAAAAAAATTGAGGATAGCATTATGTAGATTTAGATGTTCTTCACATGAACATTGGCTCGTTTCAAATTGTCTATTTTATGATTCACTGAAAAGGTTGTATGTAAACAAAATCAAAGCCTTTTTAGTTTGCAGAAATGTTAAAAACAAAGTCATGCAGTGCTTTCAAACCTGTACATGTTTGTTTACTATGCTATCTTATCAAGGTCAGAAAATGTCTGATGTAAAATATTTTTGTGTGTACATAGTATTCCGGAAATATAATTGAAGTCAGATCGAGTTATCCTTTTACATGTATAAGCAAGGTGGAAAGTAATCATTTATCGAAATAATGTTAAAAGATATGACTCTTTTATTCAAAAGATCTCATTTATTGATAATTGGTGAGTCTTGTTGATTTTTTGGTTTCTTGTTTTCGTATGTTTAGAATCAATTCCACTGTTTAAACAACATGTAACCCCGAGGGGGTACACAATGCAGAAATGGATACATAAAGATATCTTGGATAACATCGATATTTTGTTTGTTCAAAAACATGCGCAAAAAAGTCATTTAATGACTTTGAAAACAAACATCATATTTTCAGTCTGTAAAACTTCTCTCAGCCAATCATAACCTGCCACATCACATCGCCCTTTCTCGCCAAACTGGTCAGGCTATTGCTATTGTTTACAGTATTGAGTCAAGCGGTCACTTACTTGCTTGGCGTATATTTACTATACAAACAAAGAAAACATCTTTCCAGTATGACGGTTAGTTAGTGAGACATATAATGAAGACATTTACTAATTTTGGTTGAATCTTTTTGACTGTTGATAGCTTAATCACGGCTTCTACAGAGGGATCTAAAGTCAATTCATCAATGAGACTACATGGTATGTCACAGCCCTGTCATAAAACTATGTTTCGCATATCAATTTTAAAAAAAGAAACGGGGTATATGTTTATATTTATGCCGCTCCCTAACAAAATAGTGACGTAACGTAAACATGGACAGATCAGTACACATATCATATACAGTGACAGTATTGAAACAACGATTTTCGAAAACATACAACAAAGCAATTAAATGCTAAGGTTATATCTTCATTAATGGTATAAACATAAGGATATTTCATCAAGGCAAAATCTTAATATTCAATCATGTTTTGCAAATCTCTTAGATATTACGGTATAGTTATGTTTTGAATTTAGTAGTTCTAAGTTTTCATTTTGTGATGAGTGGCCAGATAAAATTGAAGACAAATCAAACAAGTTTGTGAAATGTTTTAAGGAACTTATGAATAATCCTGAAGTAATGTTATATAATCTGAATGAGGTTTTGCTATATATACACTACGAAATATTCGGAAAGAGAGTCATTGAGGCATCATGTCATGAAATTGTATTAAGTTCGCAATACAAGGATATTCAGGATATACACCTTTTGACACCATGTTTCATCATGTCTTGAGCGTTTCTCAATCAAATAAAGAAACAATGTTAGTTTACAAAGAGACAACTCATCAGCGTAAAATAAATACCCTTCTATATCTTTGTTTG
Organism: Steromphala cineraria; assembly: GCA_916613615.1. Classification (NCBI taxonomy): domain Eukaryota; kingdom Metazoa; phylum Mollusca; class Gastropoda; order Trochida; family Trochidae; genus Steromphala; species Steromphala cineraria. The sequence goes on along the minus strand of OU744724.1, from coordinate 52,137,250 downwards.
AGATAATGTTATTTTAAATTTTAAATATTTGTAAACTTCTAACGCAAACAACTGCCTGAAATAACGAATATGTATACATATAAGTTTGAATGCACAAAGTTTAGTTTACATATCATGTGATCAAAGCCTACCTTATTCAAGTCACTGTAAACGCAAAATATTCCATCTCATGTGTACTGAATGTGTTCATCTCAAGACAGATGCAATGCAAATGATAAATTCTAAATGTTTAATTTTTGATTGAATCTAGTTTGTCTTATTGTTGACCAATGGATGACTAGTGCTTTGACAACTGGGCGTGTCATAGATGGGCAGACATGCTTGATCTCTAAAACAACATCCCCTAATTCTTGTAACAACATTGTCAAAGAGTGTGAAATATCCCAAGCGCGACTCCTTGGGCCTGTAATTACACAATCAGTTACGACGTGCCATTACTGTTTAATTACTACTCTGTTTTATTGCCGGACAGATGAAGCTTCTAAATCGTGCTAAAACATGTTTATTCTGTTTATTTACCACCATTGTCTGTTATATTTACATTGATTAGGCCCATTTCCGTTCTGTATATGATGTAATAATACACAATCTGTAAAACTTCTCTCAGCCAATCATAACCTGTCACATCACATCGCCCTTTCTCGCATGCGCAGTAAAGGCAATATCGTTCACCCGGTAGAATCCCTTTTCAGACTGTCAAATTGAGAAGCCTAAAATTTGCGTACTTTGAAGGGCGATATCTTTGTTATTAGAGGACCGATGAAAACGTTTTTTGGTGTTTTTTTAAGTTGACAATGTTTTCTGTACATATTTACCAATTAACATGGGAAAAATTATGAGGTTTCTTGGTGTTTAACACTTCCGTGGATTTTCTATCCTCTATATGTTTTAATAACATGTTTGAAAAGAATTTCCCTGCAAATATTTATTAATAATTTACAATCCAATCATAACAATCTCACTGAGGTCAATCATTGATTCCTCGCTTATTTCATGTTACTTTGTTACTTGTCATTCATCTTCCATTGAGTCCCGTGTCCACCGGAAGTGAAATTTCAACCGGTCACCATCGTGCTGACAAGTTTGTGAAAGTAGCTTAGAGGTTCAAACATAATAGTGATGACAATACAGTAACGACAATTCCAAGGTTTTCCGAATGTCTAAGTTCACTTGATTTGCTTTCTTCTGCCAGACTGTAAAATGATTGCTAACACTCTTATCGTAAGAATGATTTACATCTACATGTACTTTACGAATTGAAATTTCAAATCATCGGAAACTAGATACACATGTGAATATGAAGCTTTGATGTATTGAATATACATTCTAAAGCCCCAGTCACAATTCAGCCTATACTCACTGCGTACAAGTTGCGTATGGCAATTTTTCTCATACGCAGCAATACGCAGCCTAACGCAGGACTCTCAACTCATACGCATCATAGTTGTGTCAAGGTAGTTTCTTGTACGTCGGAATGCGCGTGGACCATTTTCATACGATAGTTTTGGACACGCTCAAACCTATGCTGCGTATGGTTAACACGCAACGCATAGGTTTTACGTCGGTCGAGGGCAGTAGATGTACGTTGTGGCACCCAATGTACAATATATAACTCCCCTTTTCTAAAGAGTTTGCACACAAACTTTCAGCTTTCTAGGCCTGATACTTCTTTAGAAAAAAAGATAAAAATAGGTTTTTAGGCTGTGACCCCTGTGGTCCTTAACAGGTGTCACATGGTCACCAAAGATACAATTTACAATCCCCACAAGTCAAGGAGTCCGTAAACAAGGTTTCAGCTTTCTAAGCCTTTTGGTTCTGAGAAGAAGTCGAAAATGTACAAGGTTACGGACAGATGCCAGACAATATATCATGCCATAAGCCCATCTAACACGTCTAATTTTACTTGCTGAGAAATAGTATAGGCACTAAAAGTGAAGTTACACTGTCTATTAAAGACCATGTCTAATAACTGGAGTCTTCGACGGTGGTACTTTCAAAACAACGTATTCATTTAAGGTTGAGTAAAATGTTCACTTTTATTTTCAAGCATCCATAAACATCACAGTTGTGCCAAAAGAACTGAACTGGTGGGAAGCAAGGGATAACTGCAAGAGGGAGATCAACGGTGATCTATTTATTCCGAAGCCTGGCCTCAGTCCCAAATCAAACGACCTTCATCAAAATACGTACTATTGGATAGGCGCATTGACGTTGTCAGAATGGAAGTGGGAAGGTATAACGAATGTGTCGCTAGAACTCTATTGTCCTTTATTTTTTTATGGTGAATGTACCTTATTTTAGAAATAGAGTAGCTCTAACCATCAAGTGTTCTGCAATAAAATGTAGCTTTACCCTGAACTATTATAATAGTACAAAACTACAAGCCGATGGTCTGACGTCATTAAAGTTCAGGGTAAAACAATACTTTTTTGGAAGACACATTATGGTTAACGTTACTCTATAACTTTTCTTTACTTTTACTTAGGACATTTTAATATGTTGATCTAACTCAAGTTTAAGTTATTTTTACCCGAAATAAATGTATACTTTTTAATGATATGCGACCGCTACCTTTGATCTTTACTGCACCGAATCTCGAAATATTTTCCCGTTAGATTCAGAATGTCAGTTTGTTGTTGAATTAAGGTAAGTTGGTGGTACACGTGACTCGTGAAAATGAAATTCAGCAAGGGTTTTAAGAACGAAAAATAGTTAAACTCTTATTTCGAATTTCATTTACTTGTCTCTCTGTACGTCGTGCAATTTGGACTTCAAGACATAAGAAACCTCAAAACAAGCTAATCTATCAGTGATGCGTTCTCATTTCTTCTTGTATAATTGAATCTATGACCACAAGGCAAAGAGAGCATATCTAGGAATCAGACATTTACATTTAGAAAAACTACTTAACCATACTCACCTGTTGTTTTCCAGATAACAGCTCACCATTTCAACATATTGGATACCTTGCTAAAGAGCATGTAGAGGAGAGGAAGTCAAAAAGCCTTGATGGAAACTCATTGGCAAAATGTTATAGAAACTGCCGAAGCCATACCTACTTTGGACTAATCGTAAATATATTTGGTCCATCTATTAATGGAAATAGTGTTTAAAAAGGAACCATGAGTCTTTAGGGTAAAATGGTTAGATATTAGACATTTCAAGATAACATCACTTGTTCTTGTATTAGTCTACTTAAACATGAATGTTTTATTTAATCTTCTGTCCAGTTTCTTAAGTTTATCCTGTACTAGTTCTATATAAAAATGAATAAATTTAGCTTTTTCAATAAAAATAATGATATAAAATATAATTTGTGGACATACTGAACTTAACATACACATACGACTTTCATATTTGGTTATCTACGGTATATCCATTTCTCAATTCAGATTCTTTGAGGAAGTCCTAGCTCAAAGATTGAATGTTTCATACATGTAATGAGTATATAGTTTTTCTCTGCTTGAGAAACCAATAATCTACTTAATATTGTATCACAAAGAATGAATATGTGTAGATCAGGTCATAAAGTTAAAACATATTTAGTCATGAGAACACTTAACTTTCTGTTCAGGAGAAAACGTGTTACTGTTTGAGATCCACAAAATTGCCATTGTCAAACCCAGGCAAAGAATATCCCTGCCCTGGTAATTTCGCGGAAAAATGTGGAAATGAAAATGGATTGTCTGTGTACAAAACGGGTAAGTTAGGATAAGGATCCATCAATTAATTATGATGAATATGTGTAAATGAAATTGAAAATGAAAATTATTAGTATGATTTTACCAATATATACATACGGAAAAAAGTTAAGCACCCCCACGATTTTTCAGCTGCAAAAGTTGCCTGATAAGAAAGAAAGCGATGTGTTTGTAGAAATAATCGTATGGTATGACAGAACCATTGTTTAGCAGTTAAGGGAAGAACGTTTCATCCTGATAACGTTTCGCATCTTTGGGATATTTGCATTCATAAAATTATTGTAGTTTTATGTCAAAATACAAGTTACATTATTCTGAGAAAACTAAGTTGTCATTGGTAGTTGTGATGTGGGTAATTCAATTCTTTCGAGCCCTCAGTTCAAACATTAGTATAACAATTTTACTCAAAAGTCACTGTTTAGACCTCTAATAACCTTCAAAGTCCCAAAATCTCCAAAAACAAAAATTCAAGGAAAATGGTTTAATAACAAAAGATGGCCAGTGCCAATTGTAATGACCCCTAGAATTAACACATTGAACTCAAAAGAATCCAAAGATTATTCCAAAATCGTATGTTTTTAGTCATTTCGTCATTAATTGACAATAACTGTTGAAAAAAGGGATGCCATTACAACGACAAGTTACTTCCTTTTTTTGTAAGATATAAGATGATTTGATGTGTGGATGTCAAGTTGGTAACACAAATGTTATTTTTGATGTCTGAAACTCATTGTCTATTGCCTACCATACTTATTTTGGGTAAAATTTCAGTACCATTACAAATTCAATCGCAATTTCAAAAATGTCTACATTGACGATCTTTCTTTGAAGAAGTTATTACAAATTTAACATTTTCATGTTAAATAGTCATATATTTATTCATGGTACCGTAACTTTGTCATAGCATTATTTTTTAGTTTTGAATTTAGGGGGTGCTTAACTTTTTTCCGTATACATTCATGTAATCGATTTTTGCATTTATAGTGTTACATAGAACCAAAAGGTGTGTACTTGTTCGATGATAAATGATAAAGGAATCCACATGATAATGAAAACATGAAAAGAAAGGCATAGTGAGAGAAAGAAAGCGTATTACAACCAGAGGGATTTTTATTGTCCAAAAAAAATGATTTAAAACGGCTTGGGTCGATGATCAATCACATATTACTATTAAAAGATGTGTTTGATTGTCGACTCAGATGTTTTAAAACCTTTATTTGCGACGATAAAAAGTCCTGTGGTTAAAACCTAGGTCCAAAACTTGCGTTCTTTCTCTCAATGTGCCTTTCTTTTCGTAGTTTCTTATCTCGATGTTTCCTTTCTCACCTATCTCCTGTTGGGTGGCATCGTAAACGTGTCTAATATCTAAAATATCGTTGAAAACACATTTAGTCCAAACCCACTCAACCCTTTTGTATTGGATCATTTCAGATATTGATTTCTACATTTTCGGAAACAGTCAATGCGTATCCGGATATTGGGGAAACAAACAACTATTATTTGTTATTACACGCAACTGCAACAAGAACTATTCTTCAGTTTGTGATGAGACAAGTACATGTACGTATCTCAAACTCTTACTAAATGCATTCCATTTATTCCCATTACATGTACTTACTATAAATCTGGCCTTTCTGAAAGAAGATTTTGTGTTGCAAACGATTTCCATATATCTCCCAAGGTCACTACCGAGTGTATATAAAAAGGTGAGGTGATTTGGGTTTCAAGAGAATATCACTTTTATGACGGCTGCTAGTATTATTGCAGGGAGAAAGTCCGCGACACTATTGTGACTGTGTATTGCGGTGAAACCTTCGAACATCGACGGTAACTGGCGAACTATGGGTTGTACTGCACTGAAATTCAGTGTAGCATTGCATCCAAACCTTATTGCATATTGAACAGTTCTCTACTGCAGATAAAATTGCCCCTCCCCCCTGACGGGATTGCATAGGAAGAAACTAGTCACATTTTAACTAACGATAATCTATTAATCATATTTTGAAATTGAAACAGGAACCAAAAGAAAATTTTAAAACGTGTACAGTACGTTTATTTAATGTACATGTAATCATCGCTGTAAATCAAACTACGTTATTTTCTGTAAACCTGTATGATGTCAAGCAATAAATCGACGAGTTCAAGCACTCACTTTAAAAAAAAACGGGAAGACAATGTTATATTGATATGGTAAATTATACATTTTATTAAGGGAAAACAATGTTGTTTCAGATGTTCTGGTAAGAAAAATAATCGTTATTGTATAACATGAAGTTAATAGTTGGCTGTATACCCTCTCTTATAGCATGTCTTTCTATCTCTATTTCTCGGATAGACACGTTAACATCTTGGGTAAATTTATTACCAAAAAAGGTGAAAACGCTAAAAACGCCGACAATGTCTTATAACAACCCAACACAACCCAACAAAATGAAAATGTTGAATTTGGTGGAAGACCTATCAATTATAAATATCACTCCTGTTAAGGAATCACAATTTTGCAATAGTTGAACAGTTAAAGAGACGCTGTATAACCTTTTTAAAGTATTAGGCCAAAAACGCAACGATACACAGTTTCTCAATGAAACTACAGCTAAGTCAACATTGCGTAACAAGGCGTCTGCTTGTCACCGTCCAGCGACAAACCAAAACGCGGCTGAGAGGCCACGGGAAGGGGAAGTAGGTGAAGCTTTCGTCTGCTTATATGGAAAATGATAGGCGAAATACGTAGTTCTGCGTTTTTCCAAGCGATTAACAGTATGTCATATCATTGTGTTACTGTCAACTGTCCTAGAATATCTCCTGATGAAGTCTCCGTAGACAAATTTCCATCACATTGATCGCCAAATTGACCCGCTGTGTTATGTCAAACAGAGCAATGTCACAATCTACTTTCGATCACTACACCGATTTTTTGTTTCGACCTCGCATTTTCACTAAATGAACAGTTTGGCATGCAGAGAAAAACTTTTTTTTTTCTGATAAGTAAAATATAAAACAAAGCGCAACGTTTTGGGCTGATTTATGGCAATAATCCATAAATGTGTAAACATGTTGAATAAACAATGACATTGGTCTGCAGGTGTTATTTACTTTCTTTAGATCAGATACTCACTTAATACACAATTACTTTACTGTCTATCGTATTTCCTGTCTGTTTCCTAATTAAAAGCTATTAAATAATTACTATAGTAGGTAGGTTATATAATGTACAATTATCAACACATGGCTATTTTATGACATCAGTTTATTAGGTAACATCAAATAGCAATTGTATGCCTTAACATCCTTTTTTCTCTGATTGGTAAATTATAACCTGTTGAAATTAGGAATACTGTTTTTGCTCTATCTGATAATTATTTTGGGTATGTTTCATTTAATAAATCTTCATTCTGCTGGGCCATGTATCGGGTATTGTTATGAAAAAAATCTTCTCTATGTACAGGAGTGAAAACATTAAGATTGTCATTGAAATTACATATATATATGTTTTCAATGCCCTATTAAAATAATGTTTTAAACAAGACATCAGTCATCATCCAATACATGCCTTTCATTGAGAAATGTAACTTATCCATAACTAAATGAAATAAGTAAGAAAAAAGTATATTTTTTATCCTGATATAAAATGAAGTCAAAGGCATTTTTAAAAAATTGGTTAAAATGTAAAAAAAAAAGAGTATTATTTAATAACATCCTTTCTGCTGTGCTACTTAAGTAATATTCAATAAAACAAACAACTGTGCACGCAGATGTAACAGTTCTCATGTGAGCATTGTTAATGGCGAAAATACATCCGGGTTCTCAAGTTCAGCTGCATGCTGTTACAGTGAAGGAATATGCGCTCATCATCGTTTCATTTATTGTCTTACATATTCATGAATAGAAATTGCAAGATGACTAACTTAACTACCGATTCGTTGAGTTTGAGATATTTGGAGGATGTTTAGTATGTTAAATCGACGGTTAAACTTTGGGCTTTTACCCTTAGCTTGTGTTGTTTTTCATAACGAGGGCATACATAGAGGGAATCCCGTAACTACTAACACGTCATGAGGCAGCCACGAGGCAGTCACGCGTTTTATTCTGTTCGCCGGCCTAAGTAGACGGTGTCTTTATAAAGTCGCAATTAAACCGTTACTAGGTCGATTTAATAAATTTAAGTTAATTCAATGTCAAATGGCTATCCCTTTTTCATGAATCACAAGTTGCCATATGGCATTTCAGTCCATCTTTAAAAATTATTTTTGGTTGCAAGACAAATTTCTATGGAATGATAGGGGCTCTTAACTATTATTGTAAGTCAATAGAAGTTTAAATCGAAAAGAAAATACAATACAATACCAATTTTACCTTTCTTTTTACAAAACATAACTGGAGACCAAAAGGTTGTAGAGATATATATATGACATACTCATAAACAATCAAAAACAAAAAAATCTCTTGATTACCGAAATATATGGCAAAAGTATTTAAACAAATTCATCAACGCAAATACATAGGAAACCTTAAAGAGATAAACATTTTAAATACTACAATAGTATTAAACATTCATGGTTATGATTTAGTATAGCAGGGATTTCTTCCGACAAAGTAGCTCCTAAACATGAGATACAAAGAATCAAACAAGTAGACGTTCAGCAAAACAGAGAATGAGTCAATTTTACATATGTTTTATGATTGTAAATGTATCAAACCTACGTGGAATTGTTTTTGGAAGAATGGTTATTTGAAAAACAGGAACATTTATTATCTTTTCTAAATAAAATGTCATCTTAGGATATTCCGAAAAACGAAATTATGTTCTGAATTTGCTGATAATCATTGTGAAGTATAATATATTAAAAATGAAACAACAAGAAAAATATGCCACGTTTTAAACATATTAAAGAAGAAATTCAAACTGCAAATTTTGTTGACCGATTTAACGCCTACACAAAATGTAAATATGACAGCTATATGAATTTCTGGTAAAGTTTTCATTATCAAGTCTGAATTATTAGATCAGTTTTTACTTACTACTATATTCAAGGTAATGTCAGATTTATCTCTGAATCGCGGTTGCTTATCAATCAAACTCTGTGTTCATTTATAAATCATTACTTGTGTGATAGTGTTATGGCTGGCACTGATTTTCTTGTATGTCCTTTTTTCTCTATTGAGTATTTTTGAGAGAAAAAAACAGTTTCAGTTTCTATTAACTAAGACCAGTATACATATAGGTATTTTTTAATCTTTCAAGATCTATGAATAGATGGAAAATATCTATTAATCTAAAAGTTTCGGACCTTAAATGAGTGAAGTGTGAAAACGTCAGACTGCTTTGCTTGCTTTTCAGTTTGAGTTGAGTTTAGCGAGTTTGACGAAATGTCGGACCCATAATCAATATACCTCCGTCGTCTGAATATCTTGTCGCACTTGAAGATTAATAATTCAAACAAAAAGGGCCTGTTAATGATCATGTTACGATTCTGTCCACAGTTGCTAACAAGAGGAATAGAAGATGCGAAAATGGATTGTGCGTCAGCTACAAGAAGTCTCCGTGGCATGTTGCCAGGAGTGAGTGCAACTTAGTGGGGGGAACCAACGTGACCACAGAGAAGCTTCACTTCATCGAAGAAGACACAACATTTTGGATTGGACTTAACAGAAGATTAACGAAAAAATGGATTAATGGTATGCATTTTCTGTTAAAGGTTATGCTGAAGTAAATTTTACTAAGACTAATATTTCACTATGTTATTACCATAGATTTCTATGAAGTAATGCATAATTCTTGAAGAAAAGCTAACGATGTTAAGTTACTTTGTTGTCTGCTGATTGTGTTGTAACTAAGATGCAATAAAAACTATTTAAAATAGTGCTTTGCGTCAAGCATTCATTTTCTGACGAAGCGTCAAATCAGAATTGTTTATATTGGAACCTGACAGTCAGAATTTTGAAGGTCTCCTCATTATTATTAAATACTTTTATTTTTGATTTCCACGATTGACATTTTAACCTTTTCAATATATATAATATATATTGTGTCCTGCATATCATATTTTGAATTTAAAAATGAATAGCGATTTATGTGTTCACCAATTACGATTCAAGTTAGTGACAGTTAGTCGGTTTCCAAATTTTATCAAATCTACAATATCTCGCCAATCTTTATCCAAATAGTATTGATAATTGTCCCCCACTGCAACACAGAACAAGGGACATTGGTTTCAGTGGTGTCCATCGGTAAGTCCGGATTCTTGTTATCTCATATCTCATTAACCTTTGCACTCGAAGTCTTCAACGGTGGTCACATCCTACATTGCTGGCATACGCCACCACTGCACTTTGACCACTTTTGAAACTTATGTGAACGCGATAGCTCATGAACCGTTGCACCTCCTATCTTTAGATTTTGGTTATAACCTACATTGGGGGATTACGCAGACACTAGTCACTTTCAGTACCCTTGATCTTATTTACAAGGTCACTCAAGCACTTTTACTATTTTTAAACTTTTGTAAACGCGTAATCTCATGAAGCATTGCATTTAAAGTCTTCACATTTGGTCATACCGTACATTGGGAATACAGCAGTTGCCTGTTGTGCCATTGCTCTAAACAGAACTTTGACAAATCTGTTTTGAACTGCTTCATTCAGGGTCACCTTTGTTCAAAACCTACATTGGAAGATTAAACAAACAATAGTTGACTTGGAGGTTTCAAAGACACCATGTCACCTTCACGGCTTTCAATATCTCGGGGGACATTGCCATGCTAGTGGCAAACAATTGTTTCTGTATGTTCCAGATAAGAATACTTCAATAAAATCGTAGCTTTGTCGCTAGTGTCTTTCCTTTATAAGGTTTTAATGCAACTGATGTCAAATCATTTCAATGTTACGTTGATATATTACGGATCACATTATCTTCATTGGAAGGAAATGTCATTTAGATATGCATGTATTTTTTATTATTATTTTTTTGTGTATTTATTGCTACTCAAATGAAATGAAGGTTCTGACCTATATTTCTGCAAAAACTCTTCATTGAGGAGGAACCATTGTCTGGTTCGAGACGGGAGCGTTGCACATTGTTGTTGTTACATCAAAAAGGTGAAAAACTTTACTTACCCTATCATGTAAGGTAGAAAATAGATTTTACCCTTAACTTCTATTGAGTAGAATAATTACAGTTGTAAAAAATATCTTGTTTTGTTTTCACAAGGAACCAGCGTTGCTTGGCATGATCAATTGAAGACCAGGGATCCCGGAAGTCAAATGTGCCTGGCTTTTAACCCTGGAAGAACATTGAAATACAAATGGAGAAACTGCAATAAAACATATCCATCACTCTGTGCCATCAATTTACCAACAGGTGTGTTGATAACTTTATTTACCATTTACATGAATGTACCGCACATTAAGAAATCATAAAATGTAGCTTTTTTTCTCACCTTGTTTATGGTTATTGTTTTGGTGAATAGTTGGTTATCATTTCGTTCCAGTTCACATTTATTTCGCATGAAAATTACAAATCCATGTTCAAAACAATATTACAAATTTAGTTCGCCAATGGAATCTTTTGTTAAGTCATAGTATTTTTCTGTCTTTCAGAAAAGATTCAAATGACAACACTTCAGGAAACAAGCAACTATCCTCGATCTCAATCAACGGGTATGTCATCATGTTATCCTAGTTACCATCTGAAAATAATTCAATGGTATATCTTTAATGGGGCAGTAGCACATTTTTTCAGATAGTAATAGTAATAGTAATAGTCCACTTATATAGCGCCTTTCCAGGATAAATATCATGCTCAAAGCGCTTGGAAGAGATGAGAATGGTCAGGCAAAAGCTTGGAGGAACAGATGAGTCTTAAGATGTGATCGGAATGAAGCATAGGTTGGGCAAATACGGATATCTTGAGGGAGATTGTTCCACTGATAGGCAGCTGCATAGGAGAAGGATCGTTGTCCATAACTGCACAGCTTCGCTTTTGGCACAACGAAAAGCTGTTGAGATTCTGAGCGAAGGGATCTGGATGGAACGTAGGGATGGAGAATGTTTTTAAATTTTTCACTGAGATTTTAAGAAAAAACTAAACTTACCACAGGGTAGCTGAAGTTCGATTGCTATTCTACCCCTTGCTGACGAACTCACGACGTTATGTGAGATGCGCACGCAGCCTGATGTCATACTTTAAAGCGTGATTGGCTAAAAGAACTCAAATCCTATCAATTGGAGGGTTGGGAGGACATATGACCTCTAAGTTCATCAAGGTAGAATTACAATCAAACTTCAACTTCCCTATGGTAAGTCTCGTCTTAGAGGTCACGTGAGATGTTTAAATTTCAATCCAATCACCCCAAACAAACCCAGAACCACTGTAAAAGAAAGACAACAAATATTATGTTCAATGTCATTATATAACACAAAGAAATATCTGCAGAATTCTCAATCTAATGTGTAACAATTGAGTCAACTCCTTGGAACTCTGTCCTGACTCCAACAACTTTTATCGCAAAACTGTCCAGGACGCTCCACATTCTTGTGATAAAACCTAGTAAACCTGCCGTTTCCATGATAGTCTCAACTGGTACCTGGCTCCTCAGAGCCGCCGTAATCGACGCTGATCTCATGTTACGAGGGACAAAACTGTCCATGTTCACACCTGCTGCTAAGAGCAACTTCCTTAACCAGCTACTTTAGGTCTCTCTGGTCACTGCTTTAAACGGTTTAATGAAACTGAAAAACAATAAATGCCATTCTGAACGTTTTTTTGTTCCGGCCAAATACTAAAAACTGGAATAATACAAAGTCTCCTGACTGGAGGAAAACCTTTGGTAACTATCTCTCTCTGTTGAAACCCTAATCTTGTATGTTTCACTAAACCTCAATTGTTGACTTAATTGTTTCTTTTGAGACAAAAACATTCTCACATCAATGAAAGACAAGGTTTGGAGTCTCTTACCCAAGAGGAAAGCAATTAATCCTAGCACCTTAAAAGTCAAATACTTGAGACTAAGTTTTAAACGGTCGAAAGTCTTCGCAAATAAACAAGTATGATAACTGCATCCAAAATTGAATTATTGTGAGGCAAAGAGGGTATCAAATTTAAAACACCTAAAACGATAAAAACAAGTATTTGTCACAAAGGTGACATTCCCCTCCGCAAATTGTTGTTAACAACAAGAAGCGGGACGGACGTACAGAGCGGAATACTATGTCCCCCGTGAAGACTCAAGGTTAATGGGTTCATGAGATATGGCGCTAACAACATTTGAACTTGAAAATGAGGTCAAGGTCACCAAAAACTTTTCAGGTCTGCGTATCTCCAGATGAAGACTGGTACCAAAATTGAAGATTCTAGGTTGAGCGGTTCATGAGAATTGGCGCTAACAACATTTTCAAAACTGGTCAAAGTCTCGCCGTGACCTTGAAAATGAGGTCAAGGTCACCAAAAACTTTTCAGGTCTGCGTATTCCCCAGATGAAGACTGGTACCAAGTTTGAAGATTCTAGGTTGAGCGGTTCATTAGATATCCCGCGAACAACATTTTCAAAACTGGTCAAAGTCTCGCCGTCACCTTGAAACTGAGGTCAAGGTAACCGAAAACTTTTCAGGTCTACGTATTCCCCAGATGAAGACTGGTACCAAGTTTGAAGATTCTAGGTTGAGCGGTTCATTAGATATCGCGCTATCAACATTTTAAAAACTGGTCAAAGTCTCGCTGTGACCTTGAAAATGAGGTCAAGGTAACCGAAAACTTTTCAGGTCTGCGTATTCCCCAGATGAAGACTGGTACCAAGTTTGAAGATTCTAGGTTGAGTGGTTCATTAGATATCGCGCTAACAACATTTTCAAAACTGGTCAAAGTCTCGCTGTGACCTTGCAAATGAAGTCAAGGTCACCGAAAACTTTTCAAGTCTGCGTATTCCCCAGATGAAGACTGGTGCCAAGTTTGAAGATTCTAGGTTGAGCGTTTCATTAGATATCGCGCTAACAAGAAGCGGGATGGACGTACGGACGGACGGAGGTGAATACTATATCCCCCGCTTTTAGTTATAGTGACACCTTGACCTCAAATGTGGTCACAGGGGTCAAAACCTTAAAAGCCAATTTTCATCTTCTCCTCCAGTTCAAAAAGGTCTAGAGAGCTGAAAAGTAATGTGTCGACTCCTTGGCCAATGAGGATTCTAAATTTTAGTTTTAGTGACACCTTGACCTCAAATGTGGTAACAGGGGTCAAACTCTTAAAAGCCCATTTTCATCTTCTCCTCCAGTTCAAAAAGGTCTAGAGAGCTAAAAGTTGTGTGTAGACTCGTTGGCCAATGGGGATTTTAAATTGTGGATTTAGTGAACCCATGACCCCAAATGGGGTCACAGTGGTCAAAACCTGAACAAACTTATTTTCATCTTCTCCTCCAGTTCAAAAAGGTCTGGAGACCTTAAAATTTATGTGTAGACTCCTTGGCCGATGATTCTAAATAGTAGATTTGGTTCCCCCTAGATGGGGTCACAGGGATCTAAACCCAAAAACCTTTTTTCATCAAAAGTCTGATGAGCTACAGAGCCCATGGCTCTATTTTTTGCCTAGTTCGCTTTAGTTACTTTCAAGGTAGAGATTGACCTGGCCAAGTCGAATTACACGCACTACCATCAGAGAAACAAAACCAAAGCTTTTCAGTTGCAAGAAACAAATTGTTCGAAAGATGAATGCAGGTTGCTTTGGCCCCCCTGTTTCAATATTGGGCTAAATTCAAGGGCTGTCTCGAGGTCGATCGTGCTAACATGGTCAGCATAAACATGGTCAATGCTAAAATAAAATAAATTTAGCTAAGGAATCAACTAAATGGAATCTTCTGCTGACTCATACTACTTTGCTTTTTTTCTGAAAAGTTTCAAATGACAACACTTCATAAAACAAGCTGATCTCCAACAACTGGTATATCATAATGTTTATCCTAGTTATCATCTGAAAATAATTAATGGTAGATTTTTAAAGAGGCAGTAGCACATTTAAAAAAAGTCATATTGCAAATTTTCACTGATAATAGTACGTCAATGTTAAATGTATTATTTTGAAAGTGTCAAAAATCTCATTACACAAACCAATCATTCGTAGTGAGAGCACAAAATATAAATTCACTTAAAGAGACACAGTGTATGTTGAAAGGATCACATATGTAAAATTTTGAAATCAATGTTATTATATCGGGAACCACTTACTGTTACTGAAAATAACAACCTTGTCATAAGCTGACAGAAAGATATATTCGATTCGATTGTGTTTAATAGATAGATTTATTGGATGCATAATTTAGAATATTAAACGTATTTGAGATGTTTTCTTGATTTTTCCATAAAATCTGGCATTTTAGAGATATTATGCATAAATGGATATACTTGCAAGTCAAGTGATGAGATATGAACTTCAATCAGCATATTAGATATTTTGTAGCTTATCAAAACCAAATAATATTTTAAGAAATATACTCTGTGTCACTTTAAAGTCTATTGACAGCCATTTTTGCCGGCTTTAATTCATTATGTGTAAGAAAAGGGTATGGCTGAGCTTTTCATTATATATTTCATTTATTACTCCTTATTTAGTTAAAATACATTACAATTGGAACCATTTATTATCCCCCGCCACGAAGTGGAAAGGGGATATAGGTTTGGGCTCCGTCCGTCTGTCCGTCCATCCGTCTGTCCGAGTTAAAGGGGACAGCTTTTCTCAGAATCAATTCAAGATAGAATAACCAAATTTTCTGTGTGTCTTTAGAGTATAAACTTTTTATTATTTTTTCGTGTGTTTGGAATCTCTTTGAGGGTGTCGTTAAAGGAGACAACTTTTCTAAGAAACTATTTAAGAGAGGTTCACCAAACTTTCTGTGTGAGTTTCGCGATCAAAACCTGGACGGAGTTCGAAACTCAGAACCGCAAAATTATTTTTTACGGAGTTATTGCCCTTGTTTCGTGTTTTTGGACTCTGTTCGAGGGAGTCCTCAAAGCTGGCAACTTTTCTCAGAAACTATTTAAGATAGGTTAACCAAACTTGCTGTGTGTCTTCATCGTATCAATACCTTGATGGAGTTCGAAAATCAGAACCACAAAATTACTTTTGCCCTTCGTTTCGTGTTTTTTTCACTGTTCGAGGGAGTCTTCAAAGGGGACAACTTTTCTCAAAAACTGTTTTAGATAGAATAACAACATTAGCAGTGTGTCTTTAGGGTATCAATACCTGAGAAGCTGAAATTATTTTTCATTTGTGGGACAGTCAGTCTTTGAACATGCTCCTTTATTCTTCAGGAATTTACATTGGAGCTGCTCTTGGGATTATTCTTTTGGCTGGTTTACTCACCATTGTTATTGTCGTCTTGAAGAGGTATGCTCATAAGATCGTCTATTTGCTTTAGTTAAAACCAAAGATATTTAGCCACTACTGATAATCCTTCAAGAAAAATTCAAATCATTTGTGAAATATGAGTAGTTCATGTTCATAAAGAGATGAATTCATTAAGATGTCTTAATTTTGTCAAGATTTGTTCAATTTTGGAACAATAGGGTACAATACAATATAATAATCAACCAAATAACCTCCGACTGACTGCTATCGATCAGTTTCTAAATTAACGTTTTGCTAATTGATGTGCATAATTGTCCAAATTTAAGTAGAGACTTACATCCCACTTATCCCACTTTGTGTGAGACATAGCCCACTCTGTAAACTTGCTTGTTTTTAAAAATTCATTTCTGTCTCTAAAAGAAGGCTTATAATTCCACTCTCCTATTGATGCATGGTTTATCTTTTCTAAGCATTGGATCTTGAAATATTCAAAAAAAAAGAACAAAGATAAATTTAATTAACTAAGAATACACTATCTTTAGTATCTTCATAAGTGATTAAGTTTGTCTTATACATCAAACTTCAGGAAAGAGAAGATGTGCTTTCAAAAGCAACACAGGGTAGCCCTGCGGTTTCAAACTGGAACTGGAAACCTGACCCTGACTCATTAGATCGTCTATCTGATTAAGAAATAGCCAAAATATTTAGCAACCATCGATAATCATTCAAGGAAAAGTCAAATCATTTCGCAAATATGAGTAAGTTGAAAATAGTTCATGTTCATGAAAGACAAATTCATTTGTATGTGTCTTAATTGTGTCAATATTTGTTGAATTTAGATGCAATAGGGTACAATACAATATATTAATCAATCCAATAACCTCTGATTTTTGAAAGGGGAAACTCTGCTATTGTATCATAAATTTGTTTCAAATCAGTACAAACGAAAATGCATATTACGATGGTATAATATATAGATTCAACATATTTCAAATATTCATGATCAAATGACAAATATGTGATAGATCCTTGTCTTCAATTCCAAAGTTACCAGTTATATAACCTACCATTAATATCATTTCGTAACTATCCTTCTGACTGCTATCGACCAGTTTCAAATCAACGTTTAACTTATTGTTGCGCATCATTTTTCATATAGGCCTTCTTCTTCTTCGAGGTATAGCTGACTCTGTAAATTTGCTTGTTTTAAAATTTCTTTCTCTCTCTAAATGTAGGCTTATAATTCCACTTCCTATTCATGAAGCCAAATATCTGTTCAAAGCATTTGTTCTTAAAAACTTGTATTCAATAAGATAAGGATAAAATTAAGTTATCAAACTAAGAATACACTTTTCTAAGTATTTCAATTTGTGATTCAGTTTTTCTTATACATTAAACTTCAGGAAAGAGAAGATGTGCTTTCAAAAGCAACACAGGGTAGCCTTACGGTTTCAAACTGGAACAGGAAACCTGACCCATGATCCTGGGCCGGAGGAAACAGAGATAGTGCCATCATACGTTTCTGTAGGACAAGCTACTACTACTGCTGCTGCTGCACAAGCTTCTCCACTGAACCCTCATACCGTATCAGATTTGTACAGTAAGGTTAATAAACCAAAAAAGATGAAGATAAATCAAAGTGATGAATCCAAGGAGGCCAGCAACAACCCTTCAGCAAAAGGTGTTGATGATGATGACACCTACGACAGAGCAGGTAAATTCAAGAAGGTTGGATCTGAAGTTGTTGAAAACTGCTACGGTCATCTGAAGGCGGGTATGGAGAATTATTACGACATCGCTGGTCGTAAAATTGAAAACGACCAAATCGACAGCACGTACAACCATTTGGGTGCAATACGAGTTGCGCAGGAATCACCAGTAATTGACAACATTTACAGTCATCTGAAGGTGGATGCTGACAATGTGTATAACATTGCTGGTCAGGAACCTGGAACCGACCAATTGGATAGTACATACAATCACTTGGATGCAATAAGATCTGACCAAAAAGAAAGAGATGAACAAGATGATGACGGAGATACAGATAATTAAACAGACTCAGTAATTTTGCCTCAAACCCATCTTGCATTCTATGATAACGTCAATTGTTTATTAGTTACATGAGGGCAAACACAAACGAAAGATGCAATTCATGTATTTGTAGCGAGAGGGTCGAAGACTCGATGTAATATTATTATGTTTAATGGAAACATATTTGCTTTATTGAATTTCTTTTCACATTTTGAGCACACTGAGACAGCGTGAAAGACGCAAGAACAGAAATAGTTTATGTAATTTCTCTGTAAATACCTTAAGAGTCTTTCGTTGCTTGCATAACAATCTGGTGTTTTTTATGTCAATGCTTTTGAATACAATCAATCATTGCATTATTGTAATAAATGATCAATTTCATTTATGATTGATAATTAAATACTTGTATCTTCAATGTTTTGGCTTGATTTTATCATAAATGGATTAAGCTGTATATTTATTTTATTGCATTCGTCTTATTATTTGTTGTTTATTGTTATCACTTTTTGACTTATATATATGAATGCTTAGATTTAAAAAAGTTTTTTTTATCATATATCTATTGGCTTGTTTTGGGCTAGAAATGAGAAGTCTGGCCAGATGCAATTAAAGCGACGCCCTTTAAAAATAATTCTTAAAAGTGAAGGATTGATTTCAATCAGAGTTCTCCTAAAACCTTTGTTATATATTATACAAACATTATATATCATATTTATCGCTTATCGTAATATTGTCAAATCATGAAACAAACTGTCATTGATTAAATGTATCTACTTATTGAATACGGTCCTTTTCTACTTCTTTTTTCTGAATAAAAGTAAACATAATTCGTATAAAAGTAACTGAAGTTCTCTGTTTTGAACAACAAGATTTATAACAGGAGTTCTTTTTAAAATAATGTACGTGTGTGATGTTCATGAACCTGATGAAAGGCATTTCATGTATATGCTATTACATTTGTTATAAGGTAGGATCTGGTAAGATCATGGTAATATAAGGCGAAACATTCATCGGTTAAATGCCAGTCTGATTAAAAATCAACTGTGTTCCAGAGGAATAAAGTTTCAAAATATTGACGTTACGGGAATCGAACTCCATCAGGGAGCTACCCCTCCATAGTTCACCTCTCCGTCTAGTCATTAGCCAACCAATCATATTGTCACTTTATAACGCTGATTGGCTGCGATCTTGTAAAATGAATTCTACATTAGAGTCATCAAAGGCAAAGTAAATGCTTTATTGATGAGAATTAATTGTACATAGAGTTGTAAAGATTTTTGCAAATATATATGAATGGCTGTTGTGAAATCACTTATGTGCAAATGCTACTTTGTATCAGATCTTTGACATTTGGAAATGCCTGTAAATGTTGAAAACATGCGTCAAAATCAAATCCTTTTATGATATACATGTCCATATTTGTAAAATTAATTGAATTTACCTAGATCCAACTTAATTTGTTGTCAATGTCATTAAATCATGATCCAATGTGTAACTGTTAGCTTTTCCGCAAACAGGGTCATTTAAGATCCTGGTGTCCTTTACACCTCCTGTTGTACACGTGTTCTGTTAACAGGATTAGAACTGCCAGTAGAACACCAGCTGCAGCTGCATAAAATACGCTCTGTAGAGCCAGAATGTCTGCCCTCTTTGCTTTATTATCTGGTTTCTCACATCTTACAGCTGGTAACCATCGTTGATGCCAGACTTCAACCAATCCACTTTCTTGTATACTTTGTAACCTTAAATGATGATATTATCAAAACATAAAACATGTAATAGTAACAAAATTAATCCTTAGTATTTCTGTAAATAAAAGATAAAGGATAAAAGTCATAATTTCAATATAGAATGTCCTATATGAAGGACGATGAAAATACTTATATTAACATTTTAATTGTTATTGTACTGCTTTACAGATAGCTATTGTTTAGAAATCAACGCAAATCACTAATTGTCTTGCTGATGTTTTAATGCACTTCTGTTACAGTTAGATATTAATTCAAGAACATGAAGCCATGAGCCACTAACTATATATTGATATGGAACTGTTGATGACAAGAACAATCCCATTATTTTAACAAGAATATTTCATTAACGAGTTTAATGACAGATAAAAGTAAATATGTTGTAAATATTTGAAATAATAAAAAATTGTTTATGTTAACCTCTAGACACCTTAATCTCGGTTCTGTGTATACAAATAAATATATATTTAATCTACATCAATAGTGCAATTTTGTTTTCAATTCTTACAATATTTTACAACCCAAATAGGAAACAAATATGTGGTTTAACATTCATTCTAGAAGACTGTGAAGAAGCTAAGCAATCCTTACTGATCTGAGAACACTTTGGTATGGATACTGTTATTTGGAAAGCCCATAGCATACGTCATTGGATAGAAGCGTTCTCCCAGGAGATCGAGATCACAGGACTCCCTTTGCCAAACATCCCATGTCGTTGTCTCTCCAATAAAGGCATATTTCTCCGAGAGAACCCTTTTCAGATGAACATTGGTATCAAGACTCTGAATATCAGAATCTATCGCTGATTCCTTCTCAATGAACTTCCATATCTGCTTGTAGTCACTTACGTTGGAATTCTGGAATTGATTTTGATTGATTTGATTTGTATCATCATGCGAACAGTGGTAACATTTACCCCAAATTTACCTCAAATACGAACAGAATTTTACAGCAACTCATTGAAATGTAAGGGATGCTTTTTTCATTGTAATATTGCTTACACATTGAAGGATTCATTCCAATCTGCAGGAACTCACAAAACATTGTGCTAGCAATTCCCTGAATTCAGGAGGTCATATAAGTACGTTGACATAACTATATGGTATCTCATTAGAAAACCAATCATCCATAAGGAAACAAATTTTAAAGATTCACATAAAGTCCATTTGCCATTTTTGTGTGAGAACCTTTATTTCATTTTGTGCAAGAAAATTGAATCCCATGGCTGAACGAAACATTATATATTTGATTTATTACTGCTTCATTTAGTTTACAAACATTGTCTTCCAATTTGAACCATTTATGTTCCTTTTCCTGAAGTCACCTTATATTCTCCCTTAAACGTGCTTCTAACCCTTAAACCATTTGTAAACGAAATGTGTGTGTGATGTCTGCAAGAGTTGAATGAGTTCCTGAAAAACTGATGCAATGTACCTTAAACAAGGTGACCATTGCTGATCCACCGAGTAAACCCCACTTGTAGTCCGACTTTATCATTTCGGAGATTGAGGTAAATGGTTGGGTTGGTCTATTAACTGCCAGGAAAGCAATAAGGTTTCCACTGTATATTGCTGCCACCATCACAGTGAAAATCCACCAGCACGCCAGAACAGATCGGCCAGATACAGTATTTGGTAGATATGCACCTCCTTTTAGTCAATAAAGTTTAAAAAATTGGAATATATTGTGACTAAAACATATATTGTATTCTTATTAAATTCATATGACGTTTTTCAATATACATTTACTATTCACAAAAGATGGATGTTTAATGTTGCAAGATATGATGTCATTATTGTGTCATTTTACGATGCTTATCTGACTTTATGTTTTAGGTTTGATGTAAATTAATTTACAGTAAGTATGTTAACCAACATTATTGGAATTTGTGACATCATACCATGAAAATCTGTTGACATATGAATAGTATATCTATGTATGAAATACAGTTTGATAATGAATTTATGCTTAGGTATCTTGCTTCTATAATTTTGAATAAATTGAAACATACCATTAGCCATCAGTGCTCCAAAATGATACCAAAGAATATCCCCATATCTCTTCCATCTTGAAGCCAGTCTTGTATCCGTCAAGAAGTTGGCAGGATTCACTTCCTCCAGTAAGAACAGGAACAATGTGCAGAGAATCAGGGAGACGAAAATACAGATGAGGACTTCGTAGCGTAGAGGAGCAACAAGAGTAAGCCATTTGTTTGCATTTGGGGTCTGTTTTTCAAAAATGATCATTGCGTGATCAAAGGAGTAACCAGAGGTGAAATCCATCACAGTTTCCCGGTCGTATGATATTGTAAGAGGACTACCAACTAGGTCTATTTTCTGGATGAGAAATAAATGGGAAAGTATCAAGTAATTCTCATTTTGAGTGACAAAGAAACTAGAAACAACTTTTTCTCAAACTACATGGTGTCCGTAGCTAGTGTTGTCAAGTTCATCACAGTTTCTAGTTCATATGATAGCGTTAGAGGACAACCAACTAGGTATATTTTCTGGATAGGGAACAAATTGGAAATATGTACATAACTACTAACTAATAACATAACTAATGCTCAATGTGAGTGGCAAAAACAATGTTGTTACTCATTTTCAAAAGTAACTTTTTCAAAACAAATATATGGTATATGTAGCTGATGAATTAAAAGGGTACCATTTTTGGCCTATCTACACATTTACTTTCAGTGCATGGAAAAACATACATGAATTTCAAGGGCATTAGCATTTCATAGTTTAATAAAACTATCGATATGATATTTTAGCCAAAGGAATTACATTGTAAGGTTTAACACATTTCAAGTCATTGTCCATGTCAAACTCACAATTTGAACCTCTTTAGTTATTTATTCCAAAAAGGCATTAACATTTTTTAAATTTATGACAGCTTTACAATAAATAGCACAAAAAAATATGTCTGACTCTGACATGCTGTTTGTATGATACAAAACATATCTGAATAATGGTATGACAAGTAATCTTTCGTCCTCTTTATATATTTATTGCAAGTACCTAACAGTCATACCTATCAGTTAATCGTAAAATTTTGGCAGGTAATTGAAGTGACCAGGGGTCAATATTACGAAAACACTAATTTAAACGTTTTACAAAGTCCTTCATGAATGATTATTAGCTTTATGCCCACGACATTTTTGTTTCTATGTACTAAGTTTAAGTAAGGGTGCAGATTTGTTATCAGTCAGTTCATACCGATTTTTTAAAACGAAAAATAAGAAAATTAGAATTTCAAAAATATGACCAGATCTGTCTCTTTTTCAATTCTAGCGAATGACCAGACAATTCAAAATATGGTTTGAGAATAGTTAATTAACAAACTGACAATTGAGGATCCTTTGTCAATGTTGATTAATGTCCAAACAAAGCCCATATTGAGTGATATGATCACTAAGATGCACCAGCAATTGAACAAACTTAAGGTTCGCAGCTGTAAAAGGTGTATAATCAATAAGGTGTAAGACATTTACCCTCTCTGATACTTCTCCAACAAGACCAGTCCATTTACCATTGAGAATTCGTCCCCATTCCTTGTCATCTGGTTCTTTGTAGACATAACTGAGGAAAAATACATATCATTTGGCAATCTTATCAAGATATATATGTTAAATACTGGTTCCTCGCTGTGAAAATTTTGCTTTACATGTTCTAGCCTAGGTAACAAATGATCTAGAATGTATAGGGACTACTCGTTGTTTTTGCCGAGTATCATTCTATCTCATCGAGCGGTGGATAAATACGTCACTTGTGAAAAAATAAGACTTTCCTACTTCGCAAGATTATATAAAAGTGATATTCGGAAAAAACGATGAAATAGTCTATTTATCATATACTTTATAGCATAATGGAACACCAAGTTTCAGACATCGAAAGGCAAAGTCAAGAACTATCAATAAAAGTAACAAGATATGAACTTCAGATGGCCTTTAGATAGAGAAAGACACTGCAAAATTTAAACAGTCACACACACAAAAAACATCCCAAAAGAGCCGTTTCAGTCCTTACCAACGCCGTTAGGCGAGGCCTGCGTTCGATTCCGCAAAGAGAGATAATCGTGTTTCAAAAAAAGGTAATAGGCTCGGTTCTACTTTTTTCACTGTTGTGAAAATATGGATTATATTGTGAAGGCAGAAAGAAAGATATCCTCTATTCATAACCAGTAGAGCACATGAAGTGTATGTATTTATACATGTAGATACAACTTTAAGTGAAACATGTACTTACCTAAAATTCAATCTTCGAGCCAGTTCATCAAGAAGATCAATTGAAAGTCCACTAAATTCTACCCTTCCATTTATTTCCTTTTTAAACACAAACGGATGCCACTGAAATAGAACATCGCTATGGAAACAAACTAGATATCAATATTTTTTCATTGTTATACAGATTGATTGAGCAAAATTTTCCCCACTCTTTCATTCAAATGTTGTACAGACAGTTGTTTACTTTGGAAGTACTTCATTATTCATAAATGGCACAAAATCAGTTCGCAAATATTGCACCTCCTAACACATACAGAACCATTTGTAGTGAATAATGTAATGTTTCTTGGTTAGAGGAAGGTATTTGCTTTTAATTAAAGTGGCGGATGCTTTGATATTCAGTTACATTGGAAGAAGTAACTACATTATTCATAAATAGCACTTAACGCAAAATCAGTTCACAATTATTGCACCAACTAACACATTCAGAACCATTTAAGTGAATAATGGAAGGTATTTTTTTAATTTAAGCGACTCAGTTATATTGATTAACCAAAGTATGTATTGTTTTAGGTTGATATCTCATATTGTATCGTAGGAACTACATCTTTCAGTGTTTACATTCTCAAGCCGTCAAAGTTCCAGATATGTTTTATGCAATACCTATTAACGTTAAAGGTAATGTGATTCTTACCGCCAATATTCCAACAATGAAAGTCCTATTGTTGAATCCATATTTGCCCCTCTCAAATATCTGCCCTTTTAGGACTTGGCTTTTATCACTTGCAACGTTACCCTTTAATCGGAGTTGATGTCCACTGTTGGTGGCAAACAAAGTGTAGACCTCGGCAACGGCAGGCTGCTCAGTTGCAAGCAGATTCTAAATATCGATAAATAACACTTAAAGGCTGTATGTGGTAAACACTATTTACAAAAGCGTACAGAATGAATGAATAGTTTATTGATTACACTTTAAAGCACTATGTGATAAACATCATTTGCAAAGCGAATACAATGGATGAATAGTTTATTAGCAGATTTAGCAGATTTAGCAGAAAACATAGAATATTTTTAACCAAGCCAACGTATGTAATATCAATGTTTGTATATAATGTGCATCACAGTATTCTAGGTACTGAAATTATAATTGAGTTACGAGTTTGCTAACGATCATCTCTTTTACCAATGGCTTTGAACTGCTCTATAAATGTAAAAGAAAAACAGTTTTGCAAAAAGAAATTGAAAATATGAAAACAAATGTTTCCCTTGCAATCATCATTGATGTTTTATGATCATTTTGAGACTCAACTCTGAATATCAAGGATATATTGCAAACGAGTTAAAAGAAATGTTTTCAATTCATTAACTCAGTCATCCATACTTATTCATTGTTATGTTACAATTGAATTATTCAAAATCTCACTCGAAGCTTGTGTTTGTGATGGTTTGCACAAAAATAAAAAAAATTATTTAAAATACTCTTTGGTTATATTTTACCTTGATAACGTATCCTGTTGCTTCCTTTGCGTTCTGCTGACAGCCGTTCTCAACTATTGCTGTCATCTGTCTGGTTATTTCTTCTATATTCTGAAACACTTGATTGTATAAAACTAGATTGTATAAAATAATTCATTCAATCTCATTTGTTTTTATTTATTTGTGTAATATATGGCCTTTATGCCCAGAAGGTCGACAGTAGTTTTCATGAATTAACTTAGGTTTTTGCTATCACGTCATTGTAAGGACTAGAAAATTGAAATTTGTTCTTGTTTCGCCCTCGTAAGACTTTAGCCATGTATCGGACCTTTTGCCGTATTTGTTCCTAGGAACAGACTCGAAGATTGTTCGAGAAACCAAGAAAAACATTAAAATATAATAAAACATTAAAAATGGATTACGTTTCTGTTTATGTAGGCTTTCAAAAATGTTATTACAATTAAGTGAAATAAAGTTTATTTTTCTAATTCCTGTTGAATTGTTGTAAGTGTTTAACAAATTAAAATTATTGAAATAAAATCATCAGTGCCATCGTCATTATATAATTTGTATCTGCCTGCAAAGACCAGAATGATTGTTTGTGTGCCTAAGACTAAGGTGCCTAAGGTGTCTTTAGGCGCTGTGCAATCCGCAGATATATCTATGTAGCATTACCAAAACGCCACACTTGTTCTGACAGGCATTAAAGTTGACAATGGAGATGTCAGCAGAGTCTACTCTTGGAAATCCAGCAAGGAATTCATCTTCACTATGACCAAGTCCATTGGTTGGAACCAACAACCATCGAGATCTCTTGAAATAAGCTGATCGTTCTACTTCTTCCTCTGTTTCCTGCAACTGTTTAAACAGTTTGATTCGGATTATCATGTTCATGAAATGGTTTCCTCAAGTTTCAAATATATGACGATAATTGAAAGATGTTTAAAAGTGAAGAGTTTTCTTACACCAATTTGGGATATTACAAACTACTATATTGAGGTAAGAACAATTTACAAGCTTTCATGAGAATCAACTATTTTGACAGGTATTTTCAGTCCTTCTGTGTAATAAAAGTTGGACTTCAACAACAGAATTGTGATATTTCAGTCTAAAATAATGACGAATATTTACGTTGTTCATTAGATGTGTTATACAGTCTGTTGGGCATATCACAACAAAGTTCAAATGCTCCTCTTCAAGGGTTTCGAATATTTCCATCAGATGTTCTTCAGGGAAGTAGCCATGTTGATCAACATGGAAGGAAAGTGTCATGGTTCCTTCAGTGAGCAAATGAAACAAAGTGGCTGAATCTGAAACAATAAAGCATTATAATTATGTTATTAAAAAGGCAAAGTCAGCATCAAGTTAAGAATGATTTATCAGTATCAATAATGCATTAAATATGGATGACAAATAATTTATAAAAGCTGACACCGTAAAGGGGATCTACTAATGTGCATGAGTGGAAAAAACATGCAGCATAGATATGGAAAATATTTGTGTTAATGCTATATTGAACTTTCTTTAGAAGCGTTTTGTTATGAATGGATATTATGGACCTTTGGTTAATATATGACATGAAGGAAAACTTTTGAAATTTCACGCCATTCATGAATAATCATTTTAAAAAATTAAGGATTTCAATACGTACTATCACTAGACCTCATGATAGCAATATATGTTGCTAGTTTCTCATTCGATAGGATATATGACAGTATTTCAAGAAATTTTGTTTCCTCTTTGTTAATCACGCCATTGTAAATTGAGGCCTCTTGTTGCATAGTTGATGGATATAATAAATGGAGTGAATTGATAAAACAATCGGAGCAGCAACGCCCATTGTGAGTAATCCAGGGGTCCGGAAACGTTTTTGAAAACGATGCACATTTTGAAGCAATTCCAACATCCCCCCGAAACTTTCGGACTGTAAAAGAAATGTAATGATGCCATTTTAGGAATTTCTTTGTCTCGAACATCATGCATCATGTTACACAAACATTATCACTTTACATCTTCTAGAAAAATGAATACAGGTACAAGCTTAAGACATTGAAAGATGTATATTAATTATTATTTTCAACAACCAGATGAAATATTTATAACAGGATTTAAACTTATAAAGATTTTTTTAAAGAAGGCTTTCATCAGACCAGGACCTTTGTATTCATATATATCTATATATACATATATTAATACTTTAACGAAATAGGTCAAGAATAAATATTAGCGTAATTCTCGATTTATGATATAGAAAACACTATTCGAATCTCTTTGCTTCAAATTTTGTTTTTGCAAATGGACAAATTCCGAGGCACATGCAAGAGTTCTGTAATGATTTATCAGTAATCTGATAGCATATTAGATGCCATTTGGAAAATTATAAGACTCAACGACTCCATGCCCTTATTTAGTGAATAAACTTACCTAGATTAACTGACCATGATCCTATGATGGGTACGCAAGCAAAGAGAAGAAATATGAAGGATTCGACCATTGTCTTTCATCACTGTACCACACGAGCGTTGTCTATCCTGTAATCCTCCAAGTCAGCAGCAACGATCAATATCTCCAATCAAAAGCTACTCTTAAATTCATATTGGCTTGTGTCAATTGCGACTAATGGTTCTGTTTAATGAAGTACAAACATTTAGCATTGTGGCGCTGTATCAAATAATATGAGTGCATTATAACCGAAATTAAAATAGGTTATCAATACATCTATCTCAACATCTATATCATCGAATTGAATTTGAGACAATTCTTATTGACTTGCCATTTGAAAATGGTATAGCACGAGTATGTGAGAAAGACAAAACTTCTAAAAATGCGTTTAGCCATCAGCAATCGATGGAACTAATGAACCAATGTTATCATGCAACAAACTCTCTGCAAAATAAATTTACATTTTGCCATGTATTCAAGTTACAATGCATGTCAATGATATAGTTTAATGACTCTCGACATAATCGTCATAATCCTAGCAACGGTGATAAATAGTTGCTTAGTTTCTAGTTGAGATGAGAGTGAACTTACATAAAACATTGTAAATTTATTTTTATCACATTGATACTAAAAAGATACTATAATAGGTACATGTACAAAAGGTAATTGTTCATGAATCATTTTACTGGTTAATTTTTTCAATGCGAAATAGTATATGATGATGCACCATATAGCTAGACAAACATATTAATAAATATGTGTTGCAAATGCTGTCCGTTTATTGTGCATTCCAACATTAGCGTTTTGCGAGGTCAAAGATCACAATGTCCAAGGGGTCTTTTTTCAACCTCAAAATCGGGTATTTCTTCTAATGGCCTTTCTGCCTTCAATCTGACGTGACAGGACGTCTTAATGAATGTTATTCAAAACGTAAATACTCATTGGCATTAAAATCAGGGGAATTCGCAGTCCATGACAGAATGTCAACATTATTCTCCTTCATACACATCTGTACAACCTATGCACTATACGGTTGAGGATTATCCTATTCAACAATAACGCCAAGTCAATGACATTGAAGGACAGCACTCTGTTCAAGGTAGCCAATAGAACGATTTTGACAATCACAAATTAAGTTCCATTCCTCCATATAATGACTGAACCACCACCAAAACAAATCATTTCATTGGCTTAAGTAAAGCGTTCCAAATGTGGCAGCCAATTGAATTTGCAAGGTTGTTCTGGATCAATCCTTATAAACTTGGATCAGATTCGCCCTGGTATTTCAGGTTTCATTGCCAAGAATAACCCCATGTGATGTTATCATTTTGAAAGGAAGATCTGATGGCAGGTTCATTATGGAAATTAAGCCCTTAATGAGACTTTTAATAACTCCTAACGAACTACAAACCAATTTCTATCACACAACAAGTATTATATAAATATACAAAGTCAACATGTTTGTAGTATAGATTGCTGGATTCGAACCTTGACCCCTTCGATCTTGTAACCGAACAGATTACCACCAGTCCGCTAAACGAGTCTGCTTGAATTATTTTTAGTAAAGCTTTCTCTGCCTCGATATAACGTCAAGACGGACAATATACTCTCTATAACGCCGGATTTAGGATTCATAATCTATACATGTATATTTCAACTTTTGATAGTTGATAACTTTGAGGACACGTTACTCTTCGGTTTAATGCTCTTAAAAAAACTAAAAACTCTCCCTTCAGATTTTTCCTGAGAGCATTTTTCTTTTCTTCTCCAAAACGAATAGGCATAGGAAACTGAAATGAGGTCTACAGCATGTGGAGAAGAGAACCACCTTATTCTTCTTCTCAAGAAGGAGTAGAAAGCTTAAATGTGTGTACATATTTCTTACCTAATTGAGATAATCATATGTAGATATAGTACCTTTGTCCAATCAGAGAAATAATGATAAATACAATCATATGGTAGGATTTGGCTAAAAGTCCATAACAGAATATTAGTTATGAATAAAGTTATGTTTTTGAGAAGAGATTGGGCGAATTCGGACACTGCTGGTACGTTCAGTTAGAAATGTATGTTGTTATCATATACATTATTGTCAGTCAGTGTTTGGCATATGATGGTTTATGGCATCAAGTAAAGAGGATTTGTAATGATATGAAGGTTTCTGAAATATGTTATGTGTTGAAAATGTTTTATAAGGAAAATAATTGGTCTCTGACATGGACAACTTGTCCAGAATCACCGATGTATGTAGATAGAGGAGCCTTAAAGGGGTAGTAGCACGTTTTTAGGGGGAATATAAGGTGATGTCACGAAAATGAAAATAATTGGCTCCAATTGAAAGATGATGTATTTAAACTAAATGAAGCAGTAACAATTCAAATATATGAAGGAAAGTTTAGCCATGCGATTCCTTTTTCTTACACAAAATGAATTAAAGGTGTTCACATATAATCGCCGCCAATTGATTTTAGGTGAATCTTCATACTTTCTCCTCTGACTATGGATGATTGGTTTGTGAGCATTAACGTACAATTATAAGTGAACATTTTGAAATATAAAATTAACAAAAAACGTGCTACTGCCCCTTTAAGCCTAATGATATGTTTGAGTATTTAAGAGGTGATCAAGGGGCTCTAGGGGAGTGCGCTCCTATAGTTCTTTTGAGAACGCTTTAAATTTGTAGACGAAAATGATTAAGCGGCCTTACTGACTCCTGTTTTATTTAGTGTTGTAAAGAAATGGTGACTCTTGAGCAGCTCACAGTTGATCTACATACCGGGGTACCCCAGAATGAGGAATAAGTCTCAGAATCTAAAGAGTGTCATATGGTGGAGATTTATATACCGTGTTACTGATAAAACAGGCAAAACTTCCATGCAAAAATGTCAGATTATAATTGATTTAAACAAGATTTCCAGTCTAAATGTAATACATTTATTTCCAAATTTATATTACAAAGTGATTACAATAAAACAAATATATACATTACATAACAATACATTACAAATATTGAATAATAGACAATAAAGCCAGAAGAAACAGTCAGTCGTGCACATGTCTGTGAAAAAAACAGAACCAGTGCGATAAACAACACATAATTGCGAATTAAAACATATAAAACATAAACAAGAAAGTCGTTTGAAAGTCATCATATATAACACAACATGATATTTGATTGCTACACTGTGTGAAAATATTGCTGCGCCACTCGTGAAAATATGTAACTTTTCTGCCTCACGAGATGAGATAAACATGGTATTTGTCAAGAAAACACACATTTTCTATTTATTTTATGATTTAATCGTTGTGTTTCTAACAAAATTGAAGGGCATTTACGTTGAGTCGGCTTCAAAGAGAGCCCGTCGCCAAAGCAACAACATGACGTCATGAGCGTGTCATTACGTAAGAGCATTGTTCGATGACGTCAGGTCATTGTTGTTATCAGTCACTAGTTAGAAGATAAATAGTTGCGTTTGTAAAATTTCCGGGATTCATTATTATTCAACACCCGCAAATTTAGTTTAAAACCGACGGCGTTAGCCGGAGGTTTTAAACGCTTAAATTTGCGGGTGTTGAATAACAATGAATCCCGGACATTTTACAAACGCAACTATTTATCGATATTGTAACATGACCGTTAGTTATAAGCATTTTAAGAGCGAACTCTATTTTTGCGTAGGGAACTCCGAGTTGAAAGGATCTAACGACTGATCCATTATTGTTATAGTTGTTCGCAGCTATAAAGAAGAAGGAATTCCCAGTGTTATAGACATTAAACTTGTGTTCTGATATTGCAAACCAGTTGCACTCATAATGATGAGATCTTATAGTTTTCACTGTGAAATTTATGAGAGAGAAAACAGTTATATAATTCATACACCAACAGGAACAAACCCGACTGAACAAATATCTTATACTCGCCAAGACCATTGTGACGGTGAAGCGATCATTATGACGTCATAACCGTTTGCCTTTGTGACGTCGTGCCATGGGAACGGCATTCGAAAGAAACCGGCCTCATTGTACAAGGTGGCAAATTAGGAGAAACTTAGCCAATTAAGAAAGTTTGGTTACATAAAACTAAAGCAAATAGAAAATGATTCTTTTCATCTACGGGAATGCGCAAGTTAGAAAATGACAGCAACTACAGTAAAATGTGAATCGGTCACGAATATTGGGAGAATCGGAACATTTTAATATTGAGGCGGACCAAATAATGTATCCTTTCGCGGTGATTCGCCTCAGCCAATTTGCGGGTGTTCATTGCGATTTAACACTGGCAAATCCTTCAAATCAACCAATCAGAAACGAGTTTTACCGAATGTCATGTTACAATGACTGATAACACGTTCCATTGTTATTGTCACTAGTGACTGATAACACGGTTTATTGTCATTGATAGATCTCGGTATTTCACCGCCAATCATATAATAATTACAGAATATTATTTGGAACAGAACAAACTATTCATTAATTAAGCAACAACAATTTATTTTATATTGGTAAATTTTGAATTAGTCTGTCATCATTTGTACAAATTCTTATACTTATTTTGTATTTTACCAACCAGACCAGCAAGATATTGACAAAAACCAAAACAAATTTGTACTTTCTAAATAAATGTTTTTCAAAGGCATGTGCCTACAGTATTTAGTATGTTATATGAGTATAAATTACAAACAATGTTTGTGCTATTAGTGCCTTAAAGATCCAAAATCAATTAATTTTAAACAATTTGTTTTACTCTAATCGTGGTATATTTTAGCAATATTTTGCGAACAAATATTAGAAGATCGGACCAAAATTCATTAAATAGGAGACAGGTTATCAAATTGATCGAAACGTAAGCCCCCAAGCCCCCATGAATCAAGTGTAGCTATCTCACAATGTTCGGTTCCTAAATATATGCTTGAAAGATGTCTTTGTCGCACACGACTTGATTTTCATTTATTTTCTCTAAAGCAATGGCAATTTTGCAGAGGATACTGTACTTTGTACGTTGGATCAAGTATTAAATTGGTGATTAAAACATGTAAATATGATATGGAACTTACAACGAAACATTTTTCTCTCGAGTGATGTATTTTTTTTATCAATAGATAAATTTAATCACGAGCCGCATGCAAGTATGACAATGGGGCTTTAATATTAGTAACAACAGCGATTGATGTACTCATATCAAGGCATGAGTGCCTCAAGGGGTACTATGTCATGGGAACGAATATTATGGTTATAATCATAGTCATGAAATAAAAAAGAATCGATATGAACATTTAAGCCTTGATCTGAAAAGATACCATCCAGATTGGAAATCGGAAAGGCGTTTGGTAGTTTGATAAATATAATAACAACAGTTTAAGTGCATCCTTCAAATATTTAACGCATTGTTTGGGAAGTTGATAGGGAAATGGAGTTCCTTTTAGAACAATGTATGTCATCACTGAACCTATATCAATCGTAACAATCTCTATCCTCTTCCTGACATTGTTCATTTCTTTCGATTGTCAAATGTTTAATTGTCACCCTGTATTGCATCCAAATGGTTATACGTGCTATCCACTGGGTCTCTTTCAGGCTTACGACCAATTGCAACGATGTCATAATCATTTTCTCCATCCGCCTTCGAATTGATGTAGGCGTTGTCAACTTCTTCCTTGTCAATCCGTATTACATCTATGTGGTTGTACGTGCTATCCCAATTGTCAACATCCGGTTTACGACCAGCAATGTCATAATCATTTTCATCACCCACCCTCAGATGACCGTAGCAGTTTTCAGCTACTTCAGAACCTGTGATTGGACCAGCCCTACTGTATTCATCCTCATCACCAAAACCCTCTGACTTCCTGTTCTCAATACATTCATGATAATCCGCACCGTTAGCAATAGCTTGGTTGTCAGCTCTTCCGACTGTTCCCTGTTGCTTTTCAAAGCACACCTTCTTTCTGAAAACGTTTTACAAACAAAATCATGTTTTGTTAAGTTGCATTTAAGACAATGTTTAAAAGTAATACTTTAATGAAAATTCAATCTTAAAATATATTATATAAAATCAATTATGGATTAAGTCTGTGTCATGTTGTTCACTATGGATTAAGTTTTATGTTATCTGTTTCAATGGGTATAATCTATGCATTGATATCGATATGTGAGCAGAGAACAAATGTGGATGAAGTAGAAGTAAATGGTGGTTGAAGTATGAGCTATGAGTGTAAGAACACTTGTCAACGAAAATAAATAATTTAACTTACTTTTTCAGGACCACAATAACTACAACAAGCAAACAGACCAATAGAACTACTCCAAATCCTGTTCCAATATAGAGTTCAGATCCAGTATACGGTCCTGATTAACAAAACGAAAAAGATAAAAATGTATCACGATTCAATACCAGAAGTGATAAATAAATCTATCTAAATGATCTTTGAAAAAGCAACAAAAAAAGGAACAATTTACCCTGTTGCTCCTGAGTGATATCAATGTCATTCGTGATTTATTATTGCTCCGACATTTTGTAAACCCTAATGACGAAACAAATAGTTATGAAAATGCTTATGTCATTACAACTTCTACTTATATGCACATTTTGTGGACAATATATATAAAAAAAAAAGATATTGCAAAAGTATTTGTAAACGAAATTTTCTGTAACAATGAATTCCCTAGCATGAAGGTAAAAGTATGCACACAAACCTGTTGGAAATGTATTTTTCATACATATTGCACGATGATTTTCACTGCATGGGATCCACTTGGGTATCCAACTAGTATCATTTCTGTACAACAGAGCTAAACAGACCGGTGTCACATTACCAACATGTCCATAATCACTGTTGATGTCTTTCCCTAAAAATAGAACAAACATTTAAAGGAAATTTTACCAAATGATAAAAAGGGAGCTCCTAGTTTCAAATATTTGAACCTTTTATGAAATAAGCAAGTTTGCATATTCAACATATCTGCCTTTTGGAAGTTTCACAATTCAACTTACCTATACCATAGCTACGTTAACGAAATACTTAATTTTGCATTGGTATTCCATCGATATATAACACCGTGGGATATAGTCACGGCCCCATCCCTATGTCCATCTGTCAGTCAGTCCATCCGTAATCATTGAGTTTCGACAGATGTAATTTTAATATAGCGTTTCTGATTATTGGGGACTGTTCCCCTTTATAATCTTCTGATTAATATTGTTAATATTTTGGTCAAAATATCAGGGACGACATAATCAATGCGTGATGTTTGTACTAAGGTCTTATGTCCACAAATAGAATTCGCTTTATCATTTGTTTTGCTCTGAACATGTGAGAACAATAGTAGAAATAGTAGAACAATAGCTGGGAGTAAACATGCCCGGTGTCTAACTACATACTAAATTTTGTAAACAGCACTCATTAGATCTAAAGAAGTAGCCTACCCCATGTGCAATAAGAACAAATTATTTCCATGGAAACCAGAAAAACAAAAATTTTGAATACCAAAAGTAGCACAAGACAGCACTTCCACACTAGATCTAACAACATACAAAGTTTAGTAAAAAAGATTAACTTTTTTAGACATAAATAAAAATTTAAAGCTTTGCGGAGGACATAATTATGTTAAATCACACAAATGAATCCATGGAAATAGTTTCGAGCTGGTCAATTACATGTATGCTAACAAAACGGAGTTCTGACTTGACAGACATCAGTATGTGTCAACAATTTCCACACTTGTTGCAACTAAATATATCAAATGACAACATCAAAACCAAACATCAAAGTAACTAATTGGACTTTAGCGCAATCACTGTAGCACTTAGAGTGTACAAACTTAACTCATCTCTTACCATCAATCCACATCTTCCTTGAAACTTTGTGTAATCCTGTCCAGTATCTTAATACCTTTGGAAGTGAATACAACACTTGGTCCTTGTTTTTGTTAGTTACTTTCACTAAGTTGCATGTCTTTCTTGCAATATGCCACGCAAATTTGTCGCATGTGACACACACACCCTCACTGCATCTCGAGTATGTATCTGAAAAACGATAAACATTTATAAGTTTGTGTTTAAGTTTACCGCCAAGATAATTTCATTCTTGATTTTACTGAAGAATTCAGATATGCCTGATCACATGTTTGTTACCCATAATATATTAAAACAATATTCTAAAAATCAAACAGGATATTGTAAGGATAATGAAAGGTGTCAAGACGTTTTTACCATAGATTAAACAAGTATCCCAAACTAAACCATACATTTTAGTTGCCCGTGATAGTTTTTTTTAAATAGTATCTATCGACATTAGCAGAACTAAAAACAGGAATGTAATAAAGTATATATGCATCTCAAAAATGACAATCCAAAGCAAGCTCGAACTTAATATAAAAAAATAGTTTCGATTTGATGGTAACAATATTTTACTTTGACGGTAACAATATTTACCTGATGCACAGGAGAAGTTACCATCCTGAACTGAAATGAATTGGGAAAAGAAATATTGTAGTTGAACAATCAAGAGTGATAGGACATTATGACGATACATGATATGCTAGTCGAAGAATACAATGTAGGATGAAGGACAGACAGGAATATGCGATGCGAAAATAACGATGAACATGTTCAATGGCTAGTTAAAGTTTGTACTCTTCGGTAAATGCACTGTGCCCTAGAGTCTTCTTGACAGATCAAGGCTTTTTTCTCGGTGACACAGTCGTAGTTAATGTTCGTAACTCATTGAAATTCGGCACTGTAACAGAGTATATATTTCATTTCAATTTTCTGAATACAAAAACGAATTATCACAAATAGTGTCTCTGATATGGGTCACTGCTTTCAGTATCTGTTATGCCCACCCCTGGCTGTCAACACTGCTTGGCACCGACGCGGCATGGACTGGATAACACGTCGTATTGCTTCTCTTGGCATGTGTTTCCACTCTTGCTGCAACGCTAACGCAAGTTCAGGTAACGTCTGGGGTTGACGTTGACGGCGACGCAGACGTCTATTCAGCTCATCCCAGATGTGCTCGATGGGGTTCAGATCCGGGAATTTGTAGGGCCATGGGAGGACATTGATGTTCTCAGTTGCAAGGAAGTCAACTGTCAAACGTGCTGTATGGGGCCTGGCGTTATCCTGCTGGAATATTTCCCGACGTCGGTCAATAACATTGCATAGATGAGGACGTAGGATTTGTCGGATATACTCGATCGCCGTTCAATTGCCCTGGACCACAACAAGCTCCGATCTCTGGTTGTAGGAGATCGCTCCCCACACAATGACACTCCCACCGCCGAATGTGTCGTACTCATGGACACAATTGTGGGCAAATCTTTCAGTTCGACGTCTGTACACTCGATGTCTTCCGTCTCTTGAAAACAGCTGGAAGCGCGACTCATCGCTAAACCAGACCCTTCTCCAGTTAGCCAAAACCCACATCTTGACATTCCAGCACCATCTGACCCTCTGACGTCGGTGACGTACCGTCAAAATAGGCCGAACGAGAGGCCTTCTTGCCCGCAACCCAGCGACTGGCAGATGGTTCCTGACGGTTTGGTCGAACAATCTTCTCAGGCCGGGCAGTCTTAACATGGTCTCTCTGCATGTGCAGTTGTCGTATGTAGCGGTCCTGACGTAGGGTCGCCACTCGAGGTCAACCACTTCTTGGGCGATCTTGAGTGGAATTGGTCTGGTTATATCGGTCCCACAGCCGGGAAATAGTGGCTTGGTTAACCCCAAAGTGGCGAGCAACATTGTTTGGGTCTCTCCGGCTTGAAGGCGTCCTATGGCGTTGTTCCAGTCAGTGTCGGATAATCTCAGCATTTTCAATTTCTATGCTTAAATTTCCTTGAAATGAAGAACCGGGAGTTTGTCTTTTATAGCCATGCCATCTGACACAATTTCGACGAAACACCCGTATTTGCTAATGTTATGACTGTATGGTTGCGTTTTAGTGCACTGTTAGGCCTCATATCCCTTGGTAGAATTTCATCAACAAATAGATCCAATATTGTCAATATATTTTTGATAATCACTTTTGCAAAATCCAAATTTTCCTATGCGTTTCTTTTTTTGAAGGGTATATGTTCAATTCAAAAAAAGGAATGTAATGAATAAAAAATGATAATGAATAAAATAAAAAAGTCAATTTTGCACATAAATTGTCCTGCACTTTGTTCCACCAGCTTAATGAGTCGGAGACCCACGAACTGCTTACATTGTACTTCATGGCATCAGCTACATATACCTCAATAGGAACAGAATGCAATTGATCATAAAATAGAGTACGAAATAACTAGAGTGCTTAATCATAAAGCTAATGTGAGAAAACGTTTACATTAATCAAGTGACTTGTAACCATTACATTGATATACATTCATGTTCTTTAAATACGTTTCTGGCAATGTTTCTGCACAGCGAGTCCTCTATTGATATTTAAAGGATTTGTGAAGTTAAAAGTTGTGGTTTTCCTCACCATTATCGGAGCAAATTGCATAAAATTCCATTGTACAATTTCCTGTTTTGGTCTTTTCAAAAAAACGGTTGCCATGACCGGGTGTTCGCTGCTGGATAAAATAAGCAAAGACGCATTGTCCTTCTCGATTGTCAGTGAAGTTGATATCTGAAATGTGTATGTAATTGCTGTGTCAGCAAATAATTTGATAACTTTAAGAATGCTGTAACCATTCAAAATTTGTAACAGGAGAACCTCAATAGAAAAAAGGTTAATATTTTCAAATATTGTTGTCGTTGATAAACTTTTTAAGTTGACGCCTTTATACATCATTTTTCTGATAAATAATCTGACCATCCTAAACAATGTCATTTTCTGTTTATGTCAAAGGCTACATTTTCTCCAAAAGAAAGGAAATTGTTTTTTTCACATTAAATTTATCAAACACTCAAAGTACAAAATATGAATCAAAAGAAACACTAATGTTTAGTCTGTTTCATCTCTTAACAGTTCGAACACAATCTTAAGACCTTACCTGTTTGATAGATAGACACTCCATTACTGTTGCCACATTTTTCTCGAAAATGTCCCGGGCAGGAATGTTCATCTTCATGAACTGACACCATGGTTGATACATTGTTACTTGTTAAGCAGTAACAACGATTATTCTGAAAAACACATTAGGCATTTCATGTTGATATGTATTTTTCGTCTGAAAAGCCTCCAAGTTATAATCCCTGTTAAAAAAGTAAGGAAACCAAAATAGATTCGAATGATAACAACTCATTGTGAAATGTTTTGGTTGTTTATCCAAATTGTTGATTTTAAATTGGGGAAGATGCAACGATTAATCATTAAGTAGTGATATCACAAAGCCACGATGTCATAAAATAATGATCACATAATTGATAACGTCACCAAATTCACACGTAGTAAGATTTGGGTGCAAAGCTACACTGACTTTAGGCCAGTACCGCCAATGGCAGCGCAATATAGACCCACAATGGTGTTGCGGGCTTTCTTCATGCAATAATAATAGCAACCACGTTATAAGTGAAATACTCTTGAAAGCAGCGTTAAACCCCATATAATCTCATCTCACCGAATTCAAAGTTCTAACCAATGCTGTGTTCAGGATTAAAGGTAAAGACAAATGTCCTCAATAATCTTCTTATTTCATAAATTTGTTTGCTATCTTAACTTTGATATAGAGAATGCTGGGGTCGGATTTCTTGATGAAAATGAGATGCTTAAATCAAATCTAACTTACACTTAGTCCAAAGTATGGTTCTGTATAACAGTCACGGTAACATAGCGCCAATGAATTTCCAGAAATATTTCTGTTGGAAACTTGTCTCCATAATGCATCTGTTGGCACGTATCCAATATGTTTAAATGGTGAGCTGTTATCTGGAATAAACAGAAATCTATGTGTTTTACAACTGAAACCAGGAATTAATAAAAGTGCAACAAATCTTGTAAATGTTTTTTTAAGGATCTACTATTGTTATAACATTGAAGCAGTGAAATTACCAGTTTTCACAATGGTCTGATATTGCTGTGGACATATTCTGTCAGAGTAAATGCTGATTTAATTGGGGTGAGGACAAGCTTAACAAACACATCGATTAATGGAATATGTCTACATACTTGCCTGAGATGTCGATGTGATCAAAAATCAAATTTCAGAATAACACCTGATAAGAGTCAACACTCATACATGCACCAATCATTTACAAATCACGTAAGATGACTTGCATATGCCATTAAGGAGATTGCAGAGCTTTTTCTCAAAACATTGTGAAGGAGGATATTGACATAACAAACAGACGTTGCTTAAATAGGACAGTAAGCCGTTAATTTGATGCATGTATACAATTAATGATATTTAAACTTGTATATTGATTTAATATACTACGCACCAAGAAATGAAATAAATATACAAAAACCAAGGAACCCCCACCTGTCCATATCCACTCTGACACCTCCAAGGCACCAACCCAATAGAACATGTCTGGATCTAACTCTGCGAATTGAAGGTCAGGCCTTGACGTTGACATGTATAGATCACCATTGTCCTCGCTCTTGCAGTTAGCTCTTGCATTCCACCAACTCAATGCAGGAGACAACTTGAATTTGCTGCTTGCGGTTGATGCTTAGTTTTAAAAAATAAAAACTTTTCTTACTAACGAAAATTAAACACGTATGACCGTATATACTCCATGGATCTTTTATCGTTCGCAACCAAATAAACATGTATTTGAACCTTACTGCGTTGTTTTCTAAAGGATGTTGTTCAAATACACGTCAACAAAATTGTATCATTAATCCAGCCGTCAAATGAAGAAGTTGTGATGCATTTTTTAGTATGATTTTGATTTTTCAAGAATAAATTACGTGTTTCATTATAAAGAGTGCTAGAATCCAAGGGATATGAAGATTTTCAAACAATACCATCAATACTGCTTTTTGAGAGTGATATTATTATTTGTTTCAAATGGTGGCAGATTAGGATTTTTACGTTCGCGAAGGCATATCTTCCTAAAAGGCTTCTTAAATTTTCAACACATTAACTCTTGATTCTCTATCAAATTGTTTGACAGATTATTCCCATACATATTCTATTCATTAATGAATTACACGGTATCGGGAACGTCCAAAACGTTTATTTCATATAAATTGAAGCTCATTATACATCATATCGATTCAAGGGGAAAATATTGTATAATTACAGAATACCAGTACATATAAAAATTATGCATTGCATTTAAGTGGGTTTTGTTAGGAAATTTATTTCATAATGTATTTGTCAACACACTAATAACCTGTTTGAAACTGGTAAGTTATACGCACATGGTTTGATAAAATTTGTCTGTGAAGCAAATTTATTTTTCACAGCTTTGTTTTTCACAGCTTCAAAGCGATGTATACGAAGTAGATAACCCATCATGTTTATATATAAAGAAATTTTAACCAGCAAGATTCTTACTCTTATTCTAATAATGTATTAACTGTAAGCGGATTCTATGAAAATAATAAAAAGAAGACTTGGTATATACTCTTTATTGTTAAAAAGTAATTAAAGACCAAAACGTTTTTCATTTTTTCTGCCCATTATATAATTAATTAATTTGCAAATATATTGAACAGTATTTTAATGTCCATCCAAATATCATTTAATGCTATAGTCTGCTAAGCAGTTAAAAACAAAAGACAATAGAAAATCATGTGTCATATGGCCTATACATGAAATGATCTATGAAAACATGCCATGTCACTTACACATACCTTAATGTACTAAAGGCCCCTGTGGAAATAAACACCTTTGTAAAGTGAATAAAGCATTGAAATATTAAATAGTTATGGTAATAGATGAAATGTCTCACCTTGTATGAATAGTATACACAGCATAACACGCCAACACAAGGGATCGAGGTACATTTCTCTTTTCATTTAGATCTCTATACTCCACCATATTCACAAACAAGGAAGTGTTTAATGCACGAAGTGAGGGCTAAAGTTGCTATCGAGTTTCATATAACATGAATTCATTACATAATAGTTCCTTGTTGCATTGATCATTTCCTATATGGATGTCATTGGAGGATTTATCACTTAGCCGCATGTATGGCGAGTCACAACCAGTGACATATTTTAATATGTGCACACATCACTTTTGCCTGGCAACGATTTCTGAAGCGTGACTCCCCGTAAGGTGACGTCATAAAGCAATTGTTCATGACGTCAGTGTGGGCGACCTCCTCAAGAGAAGCATGCTGATTTCTGGATATTTCTAAGAGAATAAAATGTAACTGAATCGGTAATAAAGAAATTATTACCCTCGGAAGTAGGTCGTGTGACTTTTATGAAACTCGTTCAAATTTGTATACAAGCCTCGCTCTCGCTCGGGATATAAAAAAAATGACAATCATTTCGCACAGGTGGTTTTATCACTGTTGTATAGCGACAATTGTTGTAGCGCGACTCCCCATATATTTACCTCTTTTACATCATAAAACCATTCTTTGTGACATCACTGTACCTGTCCAAGGGAGGCAGGCCGGTTTTTGTATATATATTTACGGGAATAAAATTGAATAGAATCGATTATAAAGAAAATATTGTCCTCGGAAGTGTGCGTTGAATAGTAGCGTGTACCACCTCCTCAACGACAACATTCTGTTATAAACACATAAAATCAGTGTTTGTATGCCATGTTACACTTGATGATAAAATAAACGAGTCAATGAAATTATGAACGGTTAACACTTTATCATCAAATTAAATTATAACTGTAGCTATTCGAGATAAATTTTATAACAGTTATATGTATTGGTTCTCCACTTTAACAAATATTGTTTAATAAGTTACCGAAATTATATATACAAAAATATGTATAAGATTTCCAAAAGGATTCTGTAAATTCATAAAGTAAAACGTCAGTATGATCCATCTGTCTAATAAATTCATTAAAGGTACAGTACCACATTTTAGGGGAATATCAGGTGATGTCGGGAAAATAAAAGTTAATGGTTCCAATTGTAAGACAATGTATTTAAACTAAATGGAGCAGTAATAATTCAAATATATAACGTAAAGTTCAGCCATGAGATCACCTTTTATTACACAAAATGAATTAAAGGTGTTCACACATAAAGGCCGCCAATGGATTTTATGTGAATCTTCAAACTTTGCCCTCTGACTATGGATGATTGGCTTGTGTAATGAGATTTTTTACACTGTCAAAATAATACATTAAGCATTAACTTACGATTATCAGTGCAAAATTTAAGATATGAAAGTATAATAAAAAACCGTGCTACTGCCCTTTTAAGTCTAACAAATATATATACGCAGGTACGACACGTGTCCTCTATAACTATGTTCACTTTCGTCGCTAAACAACATGGCAGCTGTCCGTCTTAAGCTTAGTGCATAAGGGAAGGGTACTTGCTATCTACAATTACATACATGTATTTTTTATATTTCCTGTGAAACAAGTGGCATGCATTTGACATTAATCAATCTCGAAAAACACCAACATTGTGAAACTGTACATGCGTTTTTATGGCATAAGGACACCCTTGTTTCGGGACAGTGCTACATCATGGCATCGAATGAATTGTTTACTGTTTATCTATATCATTGTTACTGCTTTGATATCTCAAATACTTGGATAGTGTAATCAGTTCTAATGCAACTTGCGCTGCAAAATATTGCAATACGACAAGCACTGAGTCTAAACTTTTGTTAAGTGGTATATGAATATAAAGTGAACAGTGCATGTACTGATTAATTTTAACTTTAGATGACATGAGAAGATTAAGGCATAGCTCTGTTTTTACGTGGTATATGATAAAGCCTTCATATAGTCTGATTTAATGTTCTGTTAATTGCATGTTTAGTCTAATTTAATGTCTAATTTTGTTTAATGTAATGACGTTAACGTTAACGTTAACGACATAGTTATTGGTGATTGTGACCATATATGTTCATATCTTGATATTGACTTGGTGTTTGATTTAGAATCATTGATGAGCTATGTTGAACTTTATGTTCATATCACGTTTAGCTTTTCAACATACATCCTTTGTATATACATCCGGTTATAAGTACTCATTGAAGTCATTTCCTGCTACACACACACTGACAACGTTTAGGTCAATAGATAAGCATTTAATGTGTAATGTTTTATGTATAACAAAGTTTCATGATACCCAGTGTACTGACGATATTCTTTATTTTCCAGATGACCTATTAAATTTTCCTCAGAATCCATTTCCGTTTCCAATTCCTCATTTCCGTACCCCAATCTCTATCTTTGTTATCACCCAACATGTCAGCCTCCAGTACAGAGCATGGCCTGTGGTTGCTCTGACCTAAGTGACATACTTTCCTTTGCCAAGACAAGTTACCTTGTAATTTTGAAGAGAATGAATTCAAGTTTTCTCCAAACATCTTGTCTTCACCCAGTAAACTTCATAAAGTATTCTTGTCAAACCCTAATGACAAGGATGTACATCTTAGGTTGTAAACATGATATATGCAATAAATGAGTGTTAAGAATGGTTATTTAAATGTTTCGTTTAGTAGATATCTCTTAGAACAAATTGTGATATCATAACCAGAATTTCAATAATTTGGAATAATTACATGGAGTATAAGCATTAAGTTTGTCTATGTTATGTATATTTATATATATATTGACTTCATTAAAGGGGCAGTAGTACGTTATAATTTGATAATTTTATATTATTTTGATAATTGTAATATTTGTTATAAATTTTTCACTAATAATTGTAAGTTAATGATTAATGTATTATTTTGACAGTGTCCAAGCAAA
This sequence comes from Steromphala cineraria, assembly GCA_916613615.1. Taxonomy (NCBI): domain Eukaryota; kingdom Metazoa; phylum Mollusca; class Gastropoda; order Trochida; family Trochidae; genus Steromphala; species Steromphala cineraria. The sequence continues at coordinate 52,092,514 of OU744724.1, read as the reverse complement.
TATCCATATTCAAAGGACAAAGTATGAAGATTCACATAAAATCCATTGGCAGCCATATTGTGTGAACACCTTTAATTAATTTTGCGTAAGAAAGAGGATTAACATAGCTAAACCTTACGTTTATATATTTGAACTATTGCTGCTCCATATAGTTTAAATATATTGTCTTTCAATTGAAACCATTGATTTTCATTTTCCTGACATCACCTTATATTCCCCCAAAAACGTGCTACTGTCCGTTTAAGGTATAACAAGTTTGGTAACTATGTTGTATTAATTTAAACAAATTGTATTCAATGATTATCAATAGAATTAAGAATATTGTGTCTGCTTTCAGGGTAACCAAAGATCAAAGTTAGATTTGTTAGATTTAATTCACATTGTGTTTTAGATTCAATCCAATTGGTCGTTTCTAAGCAGATATGTTTTGATATTTCGTAATCATGAAACAAGTGGAGCAGTTTTTCTGCACTTTTTCCACAATTCCACTTTGAGTTTTACGAAATGAGTTGACATGGCGTGACGTACGAAACAGGCGTGAGGGACCTTTTGAATTTAATAATGAGAGCAAGAATTTTCGCATAGTCGGGATATTGTTGGAATATTGATGTAAGTGATAATCAGTGCTTTATCAACCTGATCACGCCAATTGGCTTAAAATCGGTTTATTTTGCCGTTTTTAAGACCATGGGCTAATGAAACGGATGGGCTTAGATACGTGCTGTCACGGTAGGTATTGCCTTTTGCATTGCAAGACTGAGTTTATAACTATAAATAGTTACCGTTGATCGTAATATTTATTTGCCAAAATATCACCATACCACATCAAAAGAATTTCCTTCGCATTCTTTCACATCCAACTGCTCTCTGAAAGGGGCAGTACCACGTTTTTTGAAAATTTTGATATACAATTTTTTCCTGATAATACGTTAATGCAAAATCTATCATTTTGATAGTGTCAAAAATCTCATTACATAAACGACTCATCCATAGTCAGAGAACAAATTATGACGATTCGCATAAGTCCATTGGCGACCATTTTCGTGTGAACACCTTTAATTCATTTCGTGTAAGAAAGGGAATAGCTTGGAATTTACCTTTATATTCTATTTATTTCTGCTTAATTTAGATTAAGTACGTTGTTTTTTTAATTGTAGCCATTAATTTTCAATTTCCTGACATCACCTTATATCCCCCCTTGAATCGTGACACTGCTCATTTAAAAGGATTTCCAATAAAAAGAGGAATAATACCCCTTGCCAACGTTATTACTAACGTCCCATTTGTCTTTAGCTATTATGTGTCAATATTCGATAGTCTAAATGGCACGTGACAACTTCAAAGATTTTTTTCTCAAGAAATGAACAAACTCATAGAAAAAAACAAAGAAATCAGTCATATAATATTTTATTTCATAATATATACAATGGCTAGAGGCATTTAGAATATTTTTAAAGTTTAATTTGAGTTCTTGATCTCAACAAAATATAAGTTGATTTAAATAAAGCCCTGAGAATAGCCCTGGAAGTCAATATAATGATTACATGACATATTGATAGAATTAATGCATACATAATTGAAGAATAATGATGCTATCAGGGGACATTTTTGCAATAATCTACCTCTTCACGTTATATACACAAATATTGTTTTGACAAAAAAATATATCAATGTATAGATTTTATAAAAAAATATGATACGAATGTAAAATGTTCCTAAATGAATCACACAAGGAGTTTTGGAAATGACAACTAAATATTGATATTAAGTGAAAAAACTTCAACTTTCGTCAAAATTTATTAATGTTTTTGGAAATTTGTGGTTCAAATTCGTCTGAGAGGATACAAAAGCTATTTGACGGCAAAAGTCATTTTATAAATATTAAACGTTGATTTAATTTTGTGTCCTTTTAAAAAACAAAAAAAGTCTTTCAGGATTGCTACGATTCACTTTCTATTTTCTGTACAAATGAAAACAAAAATACATTCTTTGAAAAATATGAGATAAAAAGAAAAATATATCTATATTATATACATGTACATATATGAAATTGCAATGGGGATACACAAAAAAAAACATTTAAAAAACATCGCTATATACAAACTGATGTCTGAATCAGTAATGTTAAACGATTGAAAATAATATATTTACTTTAATTTGAACAATTTCAGTAATTCGCGTTAAGGCAAGTGGATTTCTGTGACACTGCTTATTATTCTCATGAACTTATATATTTCAAAATTCAGATTAATCATAATATAAATATATTAATATGTATATACATGTACATTAATTGGGTTATCCAATTAAAAAGCTCGCAAACAGCAACCTCCTAATGAAAGGATACAAGACCTGGATATATATGTATATATAATTAAGATAATATCATAATTGTGCTCAATACATTGAGAAAAGTAGCAATATATCATATTTTAATGAGATTGCTTGAAAATTGACACTTCATCGGATGAAAGAAATATATCTTTCCACACAAGCTGAACACTGCATCAATTAAATTCAACATGGCATCAGTTGATAATGCAGAAAGTGTATTTCTTTCTATGAGACTAGCTCATTTGTTTGTTCGAGTATTCATTTTTCATACTAACTACAGAACACGGATGTAACGAACTTAAAGGGACCAGGGAATTTAGTTCGCCATGCATAGGGCTTTTTATAGGACATCAATGTAAATTTAGAAATACAATGCAGTAGATGCATGGGTTCGAACAGGTGACATGTATATTTCAGCTAACCATTAGACCACGAAGGCCAGTTTGACATGCAGGATGTTTTTCAGTCCCTTATGATTAAGGTTGTTTTCTGATTTAAAACATTTATTAGAAACCACGAACTTACACTTCATATAATGAACAATTTAATGAACACCTCGGTTTCAGTTGGTAACTACTACAATCCACCTAAAGTCAAAGTTCACCTGTTGATGATAGGAGAGAATTATCTTGACAGATATCAGGCAATGTCAGAGCTGCGCTGATACCAATTGTGTACACTGACCAATGGATATCGCTTACAACTTGTTATTCATGTTAAATATTGCATATTATTAATTAACTATCAATGATATGGCACTAATACAATCTGAACGGCCTACACAATACGATTCGGCAACTGGGCCAATACAGGTAAGCTTGGCCAATACGGGGCAAACTGGGCCAATACGAGCAAACTGGGCCAATACGACTCTGAGCATGCGCATATACACAAATGGCGCAAGTCCGAAGCTATCGCTTCAAACCTTTCAACATTTATTACAGTTCACCAATCTCTTTTATAATTTTGATTTCGATGAAAATGAACTCTCTAATGTTGTTCAAGTAAATCACAAGGAAGTTAATTAATAAAAATGTCATTAATCAAGTGTTTCCATATTGGCCCAGTTACAGGTCCTCGGTCCGCTGTATTGGCCCTTGGCTTCGCCTCGGGCCAATACAGCAGACCTCGGACCTGTAACTGGACCAATACGGAAAAACATGATTAATAACATTATAGGGATATTTCAACCATTGATTGCTATAATGCAAGGAGGCTTAAGCAAAAAAATACCAATACTGAAGCAAATTAATTGATGATTATTCTTAAATTTACTTGGAATATCAGGACATTTTTGTATCAATAATATGGAACTAATACAATCTTATCGACCTAGACTATGCGATATGCCAACAGAGCCAATACAGGTAAGCTGGGCCAATACAAGCTAAACTGGGCCAATACGAAACAGGCACGGCCAAAACTATTCGGAGCATAAGCATAAACACAACTGGTAAAAGTCAAAATTGTCAAAATATCTTCTTCATTAACATGGTTGTGCCAACCCCCAGGAACCTCAGACATTATTCAGGAACATGGATGTGTCAACCCCCAGGAACCTCAGACATTATTCAGGAACATGGATATGTCAACCCCCAGGAACCTCAGACATTATTTATTAACATGGTTGTGTCAACCCCCAGGAACCTCAGACATTATTCAGGAACATGGATATGTCAACCCCCAGGAACCTCAGACATTATTTATTAACATGGTTGTGTCAACCCCCAGGAACCTCAGACATTATTTATTAACATGGTTGTGTCAACCCCCAGGAACCTCAGACATTATTCAGGAACATGGATGTGTCAACCCCCGGGAACCTCATAGATTTTTCATTAACGTGGTTGTGTCAAACCCCAGGAACCTCAGACATAATTTATTAACATGGTTGTGTCAACCCCCAGGAACCTCAGACATTATTCAGGAACATGGATGTGTCAACCCCCAGGAACCTCAGAGATTTTTCATTAACATGGTTGTGTCAACCCCCAGGAACCTCAGAGATTATTCAGGAACATGGATGTGTCAACCCCAAGGAACCTCAGAGATTCGTCATTAACATGGTTGTGTCAACCCCCAGGAACTTAAGACATTATTCAGGAACATGGTTGTGTCAACCCCCAGGAACCTCAGAGATCCACTGTTTCATAGATATGGGAACCTCCATCAGGTTGCTCCATCACTCCCCCATTTGTCCTTTCTAGCGTCGCATAACGTTTCCTAATTTCTCTCTTTTCCTTGTTTTTCTTTCTGGAATATTGGAAGTATCATTGACATATACACATACATACTTTAACATACACAAGTACACAAACTAAAATTGTATTAAACATTATCAATCAACATAAATCCTATGACAGTTATAGGAAAAACTCAAACTGGTACAATACAGGTATTAGATTATTTTTGTCGACATCAAATCTCAAGATGACTCACTAGAGGTATTCAGTTCCACAGCTACCTACCTCACCATTGTTCACCTACCTGTGTATCCTAGTGCAAATAGCATGTACATGATATTTTAGATGTCTTTGAATTGGCTCAACGAATCGATTAATGTTGAAATTTCACAGGTTTAATTTTCAGGGTTCACTTTGAGTTAACACATTTAATGTTATACCTAACAGATAATGTAAACAGGTCATTTAAGTGACCAGGGTCCAACTTTCAAAAACAGTAGTTTTTATTCTCTCTACAAAATATTTATTATAATGGTCGACAGCTTTAAACACATTTCAAAACTGTTCCTCTGTACTAAGTCCACGGTGTGGATATTGAAAATTTATTTGAACTTTTAGAAATTTCAAAATTGTTAGTATATCATATCTTTCTATTCAATAATGCCAAAATGTTAACTTTTTGACGAGACAATACTATCCTAAGATGTATAATATTATTTAACGTAAGTAAAATGGTTTATCTTTTGTCATTTCAGCAAAAGCTAACAACTTGCCGTAAAAACTTATACCAAATTCTTTCCCACTGACCTAAGATACAATTGGTATCTATATCCATTGCAATGCAGTTCGATTAGAAGTGGTCATAAAATCTTTATAAGCATGCTGACCAGTCCCGAATCATAGATGCATTTGGTCTGATAGATACCAGGGTTACGAAGGAGGTCTGTCGATGCAAATATATAGCTACGAAGATAGGGTAGAAAACCCACAGCTAGGTTATTGTCTTTCTAAAAAAATATTTTTAAAAAGAATGTCTAAACCTGTTCGAGAGAAGCATTATGCGGTGTCAATACGGACTAAGGCAATTTTGACAAAGTATTTTCATTCACATTAGGATCATTCCATAATGTATACTTGCAAATATCTTTACCTAATTCCTATACATGACCTATTTGTCTGTACATTATGTGTGGCCAACACAGAATATAAGAGGTGGGATGGTATATACATGTATGTGTAAAGCAAATAACATTCAGTTCTGTGTCACAGAATAGTCCCAGTGTTGATACATGAGTAGAGTATCAGATATTCAGTCCTGTGTCAAAGGTTAGAAAGAGTATCAGATATTCAGTCCTGTGTCAAAGGTTAGAAAGAGTATCAGATATTCAGTCCTGTGTCAAAGGTTAGAAAGAGTATCAGGCATTCAGTCCTGTGTCAAAGGTTAGAAAGAGTATCAGATATTCAGTCCTGTGTCACTGGATAGAAAGAGTATCAGATATTCAGTCCTGTGTCACTGGATGGAAAGAGTATCAGATATTCAGTCATGTGTCAAAGGTTAGAAAGAGTATCAGATATTCAGTCCTGTGTCAAAGGTTAGAAAGAGTATCAGGCATTCAGTCCTGTGTCAAAGGTTAGAAAGAGTATCAGATATTCAGTCCTGTGTCACTGGATAGAAAGAGTATCAGATATTCAGTCCTGTGTCACTGGATGGAAAGAGTATCAGATATTCAGTCATGTGTCAAAGGTTGGAAAGAGTATCAGATATTCAGTCCTGTGTCACTGGATAGAAAGAGTATCATATATTCAGTCCTGTGTCACTGGATGGAAAGAGTATCAGATATTCAGTCCTGTGTCAAAGGTTAGAAAGAGTATCAGATATTCAGTCCTGTGTCACTGGATAGAAAGAGTATCAGATATTCAGTCCTGTGTCACTGGATGGAAAGAGTATCAGATATTCAGTCATGTGTCAAAGGTTAGAAAGAGTATCAGATATTCAGTCTTGTGTCAAAGGTTAGAAAGAGTATCAGATATTCAGTCATGTGTCAAAGGGTAGAAAGAGTGTCAGATATTCAGTCCTGTGTCAAAGGGTAGAAAGAGTATCAGATATTCAGTCCTGTGTCAAAGGTTAGAAAGAGTATCAGATTTCAGTCCTGTGTCAAAGGTTAGAAAGAGTATCAGTTATTCGGTCCTGTGTCACTGGATAGAAAGAGTATCAGATACTCAGTCACGGGATAGTCAGTGCGAATAGATGAAGAATATCGGTGACATCAGCCGAAATGTCGCTGAAATGAAATTGACAAATGACAAACATCTTACCTTTTTATGAAAAACGCCACACAGAATGCAGAAAGGCAAATAACGACTCCAAGACCAGCGCTCATTCCAATAAACAAGTATTTGTACCCAGACACTCCTACAAACAATTGAGAAAAAGTGATAAGCTAAATCAGAAAATTATGAAGACCAGAGACAGTGCTGCTTGTCGGGCAAGGTTACTGAATTGATAGTGACCGACGTACAAGAGAAAACATTTAGGAAGCACTTTGACTAACTATCATTAAACATAGATTTATGCAGTGAAATACTATGTGGTTGTCATATTACCTGTTTCTATGTCCAATGTCGTTATTTCCGCTTCTGTTGTCATCGTTGCTTCGAAACCATGCTGAGTAATTTCTTCTGTTTTCTCTGAGATAGAAAATTTGAAAGATTCTGCAAGGGTGTTCTCATTTATTATGATAAGCATTACAAACTTTTCATGATATGATCTCATGTATTTTCATTTAAATCACATACTTTGGACCATACAACGCAAAACACGTAACTTTAAAGCAAATTATCATTTCATGTTACAAAAATAACCACGCCATAAAGTGAACAGGGTATGGTGTCTATGTTGCAACACAACTGAATAAAGTTTGCTTTTATATGAAGATTCAAAATTAGTGCAAATATGACATTGTATGATGTTCAGTTAAGATAGAGTCATTTTTAATAACTTGAATAGCTTTCAATCTTCCTATAAAGAATGAGAAATACTTATCAATTAACATTGCGACTTTACGGAGATGCCTGAAAAGTTACGCTGTAATATACATGCTTTTAGAATGAACTCATACAGATATCAAAATCCCGATACTTCTTGATAAATTTGCAAATCTCAGTTAGAAAATGAATTCCATGTTGTTTTGATATGCCATAAATATAATGAATTAGGGCGTAAATATCTTCCAGGTTATTTTCAGCTCAACCCTAACATGTACAAATCTTCATATAAAAGAAAATCAAGTATAACATTTCTAAATTTGGAAATATTTCAATACAAACCCTTCATAACTTCATTAAAGGCACAGATTGCTTGACGGCCTTCACTGCATGGAATCCAAACTGGTGTCCACCTTTTGTTTTGGTTGTACCGCAGACTCAAGCAGCTCTGTAACGCATTACCGTCAGTGCTGAAATCTTTGATGACTTTCCTGCCTGAATAATGATAAACGATGATGATATGATAAAGAATGAAAAAGAGACAGTGGCTCTGTAGCTCATCGGGTTATCTATACGTACGTTATTATGAAAATGGTTAAATGGACGCCATGAGGGTCGATTAATATATGAATTACATGCTTCAATTGCCAAGGGGTTTGACTATGAACGTATAAACGTTTTGCCTCTGGATAAGATATTGAAAATAGATTGTTTGTGTGTGGCTTCTATCGTCTTTGAGTATTTGAGGTCACAGGGTAATAAAATGTATGAATTATAATCCACATCAGCTTATGAGTCTGGACATAAGGTTTCAGATTTCTTGGTTTTATGCTTTTGAAGATGAAGGTAAAAATAGGTTTAAGGGTGTGGCCCCGATGGCTTTGGGGTTAAACAATCTATTAAGCATGCGCGGTATTATCGATATATCGGTATATTGCAATACAGGATCAAGCTTAAGGTGATACGAATCGGTACACACTTTTGAAATTATCCAATATATCTAACATTTTATAAGGAGCTATTTCAATATAAAATTTCTAACAAACACAAACAAATGAAACAAGATTTACGTAAGTATAACGTTGTGTTCTGAATATAGCTCACATTTGTATACAGATCATAAAAAACTGATTGAAAAAATATCCTTTTCAAAACGGCTCATAGCTGAGCAATGATGATCGGTCTCAACGCTCATATTTATACAAGATAGCATGCAAATTCTTGAATGAAAGATGTACCAATATATTGCAATACGCATCGCAATATATTGCAATACAGAAAGGAGGAACGATACCCATCCTTACAATCTAACAATCAACCAGTCTGATTAAATCGACCGTACTCCGAGGAATAAAATATCAAAAACATTGTCTCTATCGGGGCACGAACCAGCCAGAACATCCTCTCCGACTCGGTCTGAATGCACCCACCTCTATCGCATGTTCCTATGACCACTTTAGCGCAGACAAACCCTGTCATAAGCTATCCAATCACATCCTCGTTTTTAAATAGAGTTTAGCGGCGATTATGTATAACGAATGGTGCACTGGAGTTACCTGCCCCTAGCATGATATCGAAGCTTATACTGCGCCCCTTGCGATTGGCTAGATGAGCTTTCGTCAGAACATGCGGGTAATAGGGTGCCTTCAGACTGTGAATGAGAGGAAAGCCGGGCTGGTTGAAGTTCAAACCCCACTAGAGACAAAAATAATTACACTTTTTTTTCTCGAATCACAGTCGATTTTAATCAGACTGAACAATCAACAAACTTCAAATCTTACTCTACAAACAAAGCAGTGCACGGGTAGGTATCAACTTTTCTAGACCCTTTGCTTCTGGAGAAAACAAGGCAAACTTGGGCACAGTTCACTTACCCCCGCTGTTATTTGACCACAATTACATGACAATGATAAAATCAAACGCATACATTGATTCATGTGAACAAATGACGATAACTGGCAATGGACTAAAAGTTGAACGAATTATCAACTGAAGTCTAGAAGTGACAGCTTAAACACTTTGAAGACACAGAAGCAAATCATCATACTTGACTTTTTCTGGTATAACGTAGAAAATGTTATGGCCGCTTTGAATTTTAATCAAGGAAAATGAAAATCTCATATTTGTTTATGAAGTTTCAAAATCACATAGTTATCCAGTTAATCTTCAGAGGCTGAAGAAAGTAAGAAATTTTACGGCTTTGGGATTGATATTCTTGATAAAATGGAGTACCCTGAAATATTTACTCCAAAAAGGCACATAGGTATTATCAATTTCAAATTCAAAGTTTCTAAGTCAAATAGTTTTCAATACTCCGGAAACGGAACAAAGTCAGAAATTTAGCTGTTTGGGGCTAAAATTTCAAAAATTTCTTGTAATCTGGAATCATAACGCCAAATAAGCTCATCTGTACCACACAAGGGACATCCATACCAAATTTGAAGTTTCTAAATCAAATAGTTTTCTAGTTATGCTCCGTAAACGGAACAAAGTCAAACATTTTACCGTTTTAGAGCCAAATTTTAAAAACGATTTGGTACCCTGGAATGGAAACCCCCAAAAGGCACATCTGCACTACACAACATCCTTACCAAATTTGAAACTTCTGAGTCAAATAGTTGAGTCAAAAAGTTATGCTCCGGAAACGATTTCGGACGCGCGGACGGACGGACGGACGGACACGCGGAGCACTGTATACCCCCGCCTACGCCATAATAGGGATATACAAACAAGAAAAGCCTTTAAAAAGGCAAGCTTTGGGGCACCCGGTTATGTATCACTATATAGAACCAGGAGATTTAGGTTAGGGAGGACGGGGACGGGGACGGGGACGGGGACGGGGACGGGGTCTTTTACTTGAATAAATTGTTCAAATCGGAGACGCATATTTTTTGCTCTTTGCTGTGATAGTTATCAGTACACTATGTACATAGTACAACATCTCGTTCGTTCCGCTTAAATTCCACCCAATGATAGATACGTCTCCTATCTCAATTACGATATAAATTGTTATGATATAAAATTTCTAAACATTAATATGGCAATTCAAATCTATGTTGCTTTAAGTTTAAAAGATAGCTGACGGTGAGTTTAATACAAGAGTCAGTGATTAATTAATAGAGAAATTGTTGCGCTAGTAAACTTTTCGGGATACATTGTTTTCCAATACCCGCAAATTTAGTTTAAACCGGACGAATTTCCCATTGACTTTCAGGTTAATTACATGTTGCAAGAATAATTTTCCTTAAGTGAGTGTTGATCGTATTACAGCCGAAAGTTGCTAAAAAAATTTAGAAAAGATCTCAGCTACAAGATCATTATTTTCATTATATTATAGGATGACATTAAAGAATATATAGAGAATCTCACCCATGTGTCTTCTGATATCAAATATATCAACACAAGTTGATAAAAGTAACAAATATCCGAGGCTTGTTTTTCTTTTTTGGCAATGGGATAATTTTGATGTTTTCCAAAGAGTGGGAACATGATGGAAACTTAATGATAGTTGACAAAACGTTTGGAAAATATCAGCCAGTTGCAACTTGCACTCTGCACTCTTTTAGAACTACACCTAGCAAATTATCAGGTCCACAGGCTTTATGTGAATTTATCTTAGCAAAAGACGTTAACACATAATCTTTAGAAATATCTAACACCTCACATGGTGGGAGTGATTCAAGTACAATGTTTCTTTCTTCTGAAAAATTACAACTTTCAAAGCGATATCTCCTCTGAAACACAGTTTTGGGTGATAATTTATCATAGTTTAGACCCTGTCGAAAGTGTCGATACTTTCTTCGAAAGACACCTTTAATCGTAAACAAATCACCCATAACGTTATTTTTTTAAATTGCATTGAGTGAACGATCAGTCATTGACAAGGCGGGACATTTAGCGTTAGCGTAAAATTGAAGGAACCGAATTCCTAGTTGATACAAAAATGGTCTGTCGTTTCCGAATGTGGAATGCAAAAAAATACACCGAATAACTACAAAACAGCTCACATGCACATGCAAAATTTATATTTTTAAGGGTGTAAACGCTCATCCATATATTTTTGAAAATTTACGATATATTTTACATCATAACATTATTATAATAATCAGTTTCCGAATTAAAGCTTGCCAATTATTTCGTACCACCCACATGGTCACGTGGGTATAAATTTGCAACAGCTCTGTCCATTGGTCGTCGAAATACCAGAATGTGCTTAAGACAAATATCATTGGCTGAAACTTCTCTTTGAAGTTTCCAAGAGTATTATAGAGAGAACCTTCTGCCATTAGTTTTCAATATCAAATGTTACATAACTTTGGGGTCTCTGGACCCCAAAGCAATAAAGACGTGGCTCCTGTGACTCTTTAATTTTCATCTATCAATTATCGTTCCAATCAGCAAAGGAGTCTTTCACAAGGTTACAGTTTTTCGAACTTTTAGCATTTTGTTTTGAGAAGAAGATGAAACAATGTTTTTAAGCTGCCGGGGTCACAGAGTCACTAAATCTGTAAATCAAAATCACAATCAGGATCGAGGATGCTGTACATAAGGTTTCACCTTCTTGATATTTGGTAATGATATTGATGTTTTTAACTTGTTACGTCCCTATGTGGCTCACTTTGATGATTACATACAAATATTGTATTTCAATTTATTTATTTTATTTATTTATTTATGGATATTTGTATAGCGCGCATATCCAACCACTAGTGGTTGCTCAAGGAGCTTACATTGTTTCCGCTGGTCAATGGTCCGTTCATTTTTCCAATTCAACTCCCTTGGGAGTATTCAACCGGCATCCATATGTGGCGCTCAGGTTAGGGACCATTCTATGCCTCACAGGGTACCCATTCACAGCTGGGTGAACTGAGACACATATTGCCCTGTTTACATGCGCACTTTACTCCTGAGAGTATAATTACTCCTAGGAGTATTTTTGCTCCTAGGAGTAAAAGTATATTTACTTTACGTTTTTCATTCCATTGGAATTTAAGGACCCTTAAGTATATCATGATTTGCTTACAGTAGAAATATATTTTTTCATAGAAAACTCAATGTGTGAAATGCAAATCTTGAAGCAGAGAAGAATTTAACACAATTTTACCATAGATTTTGTTTGGTCAATCAACTTCTAGTGTAAAAGGAGTGAACGCAGCTGGTTTTCGGTTTTAAAAGAAAGACACCAACAACAAAAAACACATTTCCTTCATTAGGAAACATGCTCTCGACAAGTTTAAAAGAATAATCTTGAATGCAAGTTATTATTGATGAAAACACTATAGTAGTGTTTAAAAACTATATACATGTACTTAGTCATGTAAATGCAAGTCATTTACCTCAACCTAATAATTCAACTATGCTAAAACTATAGAAAATGACAGGATACTCACAGGAATAAAAGTAAATATACTTTTACTTTACCTCTAGGGGTGGAGTATTTAACTCCTAGGAGTAAATATACTCCTGTAAGTAAATCTGTTTTGGGCTGTTTACATGGCACGTTTACTCCCTGTAAGTATATTTACTCCTAGGAGTAAACGTGCGCATGTAAAAAAGCAGTTTGTCCAACACTGCTGAACGCTGATAACCGACAACTCGGTGTATGTACGTGTTCATGTATCCACCATTCAGCCACTGACATGAATTCGTGGGATCTTTTAAGTGCGCAGTTTTCGTTGCACTACAAACTAGGGCTCCAGGGTGACACGTATAGAGTTCTAACATAGGTGAACTCTAGGTTTTTACACCTTGGCCTGGATGGGATTCGAACCCCGGACCTCAGCAACGTGAGACCGGCGCTCTTGCCGACTGAGCTATCCCGTACCCATGGGATTACCATTAGACTTGCTACAAGGCCTTTAAACCTTAATTTGATTTGTAGGTCAGAACTTTTCTTACCATCAATCCATCTCTTCATTGAAGCTCTGTGTAAGCCAACCCAGTATTTGAATCCGGGGGTCATGAAGTCAAATAATTCAGTTTCGTTTGTCACTCCTAATAGTGTACACGTTTTGTTGGCATTAAGCCAAGGGTAAACCAAGCAGGTTGTGCACATCGTATCATCACATCGAAGAAATGTTGTACCTATATTTGTTAATATTGTAGATAAAATAGAAAGAATGTGACGTGTCATAATATTGAATTGTATAAAGATAAATCTACAATATGCTTGTTTAACTTTTTATATGTTTTCAATGTTATAATGTTTGTGTGTCGTAATTATAAAAATCATTACTTCATATTATCGGATGTTGTACTTTCATACACGTTTTCTCCCGATTCATTTGACAAAAGAAATATGATGTACAATAATCTTTCTTGAGACATTATGCAAAAGAAATATGATGTCCAATAATCTTTCTTTAGACATTATGACATACTTGATGTTGAAATTCTTTGCAAGTCCTCATGCATATAGCAGAAAATAAAAAAATACTTTAATTCAGAGAATTGCTGAACAATATTCATCAAGCTATTATTTATTCCTAAAGCTCCTTAACAATAATAAAATGTGTTGTACCAGTATTTGATTTTAATGATTAATTAGAAATGGTGTCCGCATATATGTAATTAATTTGTTGTGGCTTAAAACGTCCAGTTTCCCTTGATAAAGACTAATTCGTCTCCAATCCTCAAAAGACAGAGAACAAGGCATATGGCTTTTATCCGTTACCATACGCCGAGGGCAAAAAATGTTTTAAAAAAATATTACCTGGTACACAGAAGAAGGTGAAAGCGTCATCTGAAAAAGTTTTTATTTCTGTAATAAAGTAAGCAACAAAACATCTCGAACAACGTTTTACTATTTTTACAATAACTATCTTTTCATTGTCCGAATATCAAAATTCTTCCACATTGAAAAAGAACTTAAAGTGCTTAGAATTTGGTAGTCTGTTCCTGTTTCATTTTGTGTATGTAAAACCTCATGGTTGTTATATTATAAACCGCTAGGCAAAAGAAAGTACACACCATATTTTGTTTAAACTTACCTAATATCTAAGAGCAAAGTGATATATTAAGTCGCGTAAACAATATAATATACAATAAAACACATATCTGCAGTAGTTTGAATAAAACAAAATTGTCTTGTTAATGTTTATTATATGTAATATGGCTTCCTTGTTGATAAACATTTGTTTTATATCAAAATAAACTTTGGAACAATTGATTAACATCAAATAATTATTTTTCTAAAACAATTAAAAGTAATCTTTTACCTAGGATTTAACTCTTCACTATCAGTTCAAAGATATGACATCAAAAACTAGAGAAATTTGTAAATGAAAATCTTGCATATGATAAATTCAACTGAAGTGTGTACATTCTTTCGCCTGACTTCGTGTTTGGAGCATCGGTATATATCAATAGAGATCGGTGGTGCTAAAGCGAGGATTAACGGTCAAAACTGCGAATAAGTAAGAAAATTGGACAAGAGTTCTATTATTTATCAAGTTCAAACACGAGATTCGAACATCTCTGAAAGTTAATTATTCATTCAGCGATACTTCAAAAAGTGTTATAACTGGTTGAAATTTGCTGATAGTTTATGGTATATAATTTTCGCCCAATCAACCGAAAGCTCAAGCAAGGAGTGCATGTGTCAATACAGAAATTATCTATGACCTAAGCAACCTCTGTGTGGTAAGAATGTCATAAAAAATTTCTGTAATTTCCCAAAAATCATCTCGAAAATACTACTCGTGCCTCGCCGCATTTCTGATCTGAGTGATTCCGATTGGGTCTAGTATGATGGTTCTTTTAGCCTAAGCCTTAAACTGACAATGCCATCGGCAAATTTTGACATTGTACATGTAGCAGCTAAATGATAGTTTGAAACGTTCCCAGTCGAGCGATACTCATATCAGAATCGCACATGTACGAGCGATCAGTTCTCTTACTTAAATGAGATTTTAACATCATAATAATAGAGACATCTTTCTAATTATGCTGTTTACAAATTGACGACTTGACGTACCTGGTGTTGAGCAAATTGCTGTATAATTGTTTTCACAGTTCCCTGCTTCAAACTGTCCCTCATGACCTCCAGGTCCACTCAAATAGCTGTACACACATTGCCCCGTTGCGCTCCCTGAGAATTCTATATCTGAAATCAGTAAACAACTTCCGTAAAAATAACGATAACAAGTTTAAGCCATATAAACTAAGTTCAAAATTAACTTTTATATCTTGTAAGAAATTATACTTCTGAGGCAGCTAGATCCTAGCGCGACTATATCGGTCCATAATATACAATCATAGACTGGTGATGAGGTCAATACCTGTTTTTATAGACCCGAGGAAAACAATATTGACCGAGGACGAAGTCGGGTCTATAAAACCAGGTATTGATCGAATTCACCAGTTAATAATTGTTTTATTATGTCTCGGTTAAAAATCTCGTTTGTTGGCAAGGACAGGTCAATGACGTCATGTTAACAATAGCATGGCGTCATGAAACAACGGTTTGACGTCATCGGCTCTATTTTTAGTAACTCAAGTCAATATCACTTTTGGTCGGACCCGGGGCAGGGGGGGTCAAGTCAACATCACTTTCTGTCGACCGTCACGTGACCGGTTCTCGAACAATCGGATTGCCGGAAAATTACGCTCACATAATAATGATTGCCGGAAAATACGCTAACATAATATTGCAATGTATTATGTGAGCGTAACAGTCGACAGAAAGTGTTTTTGACTTGACCCCGAGTCTGATTAAAAATGATATTTACTTGATTTACTAAAAATAGAAACGATGACGTCAAACCGTTTTTTCATGCATATGACGTCATGCTATTGTTATCATGACGTCATTGACCTGTCCTTGCCAACAATCGAGCCGAAATGCCTCTCATACTTGTAGTTTTTCTATTTTCTTTTTCTTTTTTTTACCCGAGACATAATAAAACAATTATGGATTGGTGAATTCGGTCAATACCTGTTTTCATAGACCCGATGAAAACAGTATCGACCTCGGACTTCGTCCTCGGTCAATATTGTTTTCCTCGGGTCTATAAAAACAGATATTGACCTCATCACCAGTCTTTAATTGTATAATATTGTTTAATGAATTTAATATAATTGCAATAATAGTATGTGCGATATATTGGTATTTCGCTAATATTGCACAACCCTACCAGATTTGTAAACTGACATCCCGTTGGAGTCGCCACAACTTTCTGCAGGGTTCCCAGGGCACGGTAGACTTCCCTCGCTATCTTCTATTACTTCTATTTCGACTTCTTCGTCCAAACAAAAGCATCGATTTTCCTTGGCAGAAATGCAAAATATATAAATGAACATTCATTAAAGAAACAGTCCCATCGGGGAACGAATTTCAGAGGACGCATTGATTTGTCAAATTGTTTAATCTAGAACAACGGAATCTTACCCCAGTAACATCGATTAAAATAAGTTTGAAATAATCATGTTAGAATCATGCAAAAGTAAAAACCGGGAAATACCCCGATAAGACTGTCCCTTTAACTAAAAGCGTTGACTGGGTAATGTTTGTTAGTTAATGACGGTGTATGTCCTTTAAAGTTTTTGTGCACCGACAAATACTTTTGGGGATGACTACCAATTGTATATAATCATTAAAGGAATATATATCATTTTCAATATTTTCAATATTAAGTATTATTCCCAACAATCCGGATTGTAAGCATAAGCCATTATCGAAAGATCGAACATTTACATAACATGACCTATAACACAAACCACATATATTGTTGCCGAATTTATTTGTGAAAACTTCATTTGTGGCCAATTGACATGATCCTATGACAAACTATATTGTTTTCATATGCATGTTGTGTATTTGTCTTGTTTTCCAGTAAAACAGTTTTGGGGAGTTATGCCCTAAAGGGTCTAATTTTCAAATGTATATTTCGATTGTTAAAGGACTTTCATCACACAAAACACGTTTGTATTACGTAAATAAATGATTCTGTGAAAAATGAAAAATGGAATTGAGACAAAAAAGATTATATATTTTTTTTTAAAAGTATAAAAATAAGAATTTAAATATTACTTTTAAAAACGACCCGATCTATTTATCTAGTGCAGTTAGTAGAAAATCCCAATATCTCTTATATCTTGAAGCTTGAAACATTTTTTGACAAATTATGTAATAATAAATGCAAACTTGGAAGCCTTGGAAGTGATCAGTCTAAGTAAACCTAGCCTCAATATTATTCGTTTCACTTCCTATACTGATAGAAGTGAAACGGATAATATTGAGGCTAGGTTTACTTAGACTGTGGAAGTGATGTTATGAAAATATCTACCAAAGGGGTATAGACAAAAAGAAAGCTTAGAGTCTACGCCATTCATTGAATAAACTTGTTATGGCACTAAAGACGTTGGTATTGGAAGAACACATTGATTTATCAACACGAGACACATGACACCAGCCTCTTATTCAAGTAAGGGAGGAATCATTGTGCTTTTTTCAGTTTTAGTTCATGGTAACAGGGAATAAGTATGTGACACAATAAAAGAAGCTCTGAAATTTTCAAATTATTATCTTAAAGTAAGATGCTATATTGTGAATAAATAATATGTAAAATATTACATATTTTGAAAATTATTAGTATGCTTTAAATCAAAATTTAAATTGCTCTCTAATTATTGCTCTTTAAAAAACTCTCCACTTAAAAGAGAGATAAGTAAGATGTTTTGAGTTCAGAGTGTGCTGTTACTAGAACATAAAGCAGGTCGGGTCAGTTCATTGATTAATTAGGGGTGGTCAGCACTGCTCAGCTAATAAATGTTGTGATTGATTCTGTCTTATGGAAATTCTGTCTTTTGGGAATTCTAGCTTATGGTACTAAATCCTTTGAAGTACGATATACACATACCGCTAAACCGAAAAAGCTCTTGCGATAGCATCGGCTGTAGCAGAGGGCCACAGAATTTCCTTGAAAGTACCCCGATGACCAGATTGCATTAACTCCACCATTTTTCATGTAACCAATGTAACTAAACGGCGAGCTGTTATCTGAAAACAGAATTATATGATTGATTATATGATTGAACCATTTTAAGTAAACCTAGCTTCAATAATAGCGATTTATATCGGAGTTAAGCGAGTATATATTGAGGCTTATTTTTTTCAACGGGAACCGATTATTATCAACGTTTAACGAGTATAATTGAGTATAGGTTTACTTTGACTGATAATTGGACGTTATATGGATTTTTTTTAACGGAACCGATTATTATCAAAGTTTAGCGAGTATAATTGAGTATAGGTTTACTTTGACTGATGATTGGACGTTATATGGATTATAGTTGGATGCAAGATTCAATTCAAAATGAAAATATATTTAAAAAATTATGCGTAAGAGTACACATTTAAATTCAATAAATTAACGAGACAAAGCAAGTTCTCTCCTTTACATGAACAACTGTCGTGCAATGGTAAAGGAAGATAAGGATATACAGTTTTACGAGGCAGTTGCACGTTTTTTAGGGGAAATATAAGGTGATCGATGTCAGGAAAATGAAAATAAATGGTTCGAATTGAAAGACAATGAAGCAGTAATAAATCAAATATATAATGTTAAGTTCAACCACGCGATTCCTTTATCTTACACAAAATGAATGGTGTTCACACAAAAATGCCCGCCAATGGACTTCATGTGAATTTTTATAATTTGTTCTCTGACAATAGATGATTGATTTGTCTAATAAGATAATTGCACCTATCAAAATTATACATGTAGTATTAACATACAATTATCAGTGAAAATTGAAAATATGAAATTTAAAAAAACTGCTACTGAATCTTTAAAGAATAATGTTGATAATCTAATAACAAAAATGTCTAATCAGCACTCAAACACTTCACAAGGTTTTTCAAATAACTTGTGTTAACGGAGAGCGTTGATTGAGTTTGATAACGTCACTGCATTAAAGATAACATCACACAAGGCAATGGCAAACTGTATATTTATCATAATTACTTCACTTAATGTTAATGATAATCATAAAAATCGCGTACACTTTTCATGTACAAAGTATAAACAATAATTGTTTCAGGTAAAATTAGTCTAAGACACAGAGAAAACATAGTTCAAAGGGAGGAAACCTCGCTTATGTCGAGTCTATATATAATAATAATAATAATAATAATAATAATAATAATATTAATTGTAAATATGGAGAAAAAAAGTAGTAGTAGCTTAGGCTCGTTATGGGACCCAATTAATTACATAACAAAAACATAAGAGAAGATAATTAGCAAATAGTATTTTATATCATATAAAACAATCATTGGAATAAAACATGATATTGGCCTATTCAGCACACAAGTCCTCTCCCTTAAACCCATCTTCCTACGCATAGTCTAAAACGCCAGTTTCCGAACTGTCAATTTCATGCCTTGCTGCAGACCCTTGAGTTTATCTGTGCTTGCTCTCTATATTGCTATGAGAGAAACCAATTTTCCAATCAGAAAGTAACTGGAGATTGCTAACAATCGCTTGTATGGGAGCTGATATAAAAACTCAAGGGTCTGTAGCAAGGCATAAATCTGACAGTTCGGAAACTGGCGTTTTAGGCTTTGCGTAGGAAGATGCCTTAACCCCGATCTTCAATTCACGGGACTTAATAGAGGCCCTACCTGTCCATTTCCACTCTGGTGACGCAATAGCCCCAACCCAATAGTGAGATGGTTGTCCGAGTCCGAAAAGATTGTGCCAAGGTTCTGGTATATACAAGCTACCGTTGTTCAATCTCTTGCAGTAATCTCTTGCATGCCACCAGTTCATTACTGGAGAAAGCTCCAATGTGATGTTTGTTGAAGCTTGAAAAGCATACATCATCATCATCATCATTTATTCTCAAAAATCCACCAACGGTGGTACATATACTAATACAATTACAATGAAATATATATAACAAATACCAAAATGGCAAGGATTTACAAAGAAATGTGTTATTAATGATACATGATACAGGGAATATCTCAATATGATAAGTTATAGATATTATATACAATTTATTTCTTTATTTGGAGTCTTGTAGTCACTAACTTAACGTATTTAGCTAATTTTCGTAAAATGTTGATTTTGTTTGAGTTCAGAAGATTTGTCATCTTTATGATATTTGGCCAGGTGACGTAATGGCTTGGTATTGATAAAGTTCTTTCAGCAATAAAGCATTCGCATCTAAAAAGATAGTGAAATTCGTCAGCAACTGTTGGAGAGTTGCAAAGAGGGCAGATTCGTTCTTCTCTGGGTACTCCGATCCATCGGCCAGTTTCGACTGGTAGATTATGATTTGGTGTTCGAAATTTCAAGGCATTGGGTTATTGGCATCCTATTCCGAAACCACCAAAACAGAGATAAACACAGTATGTAGTGTTGCATTAACATCCAAATAAACTTGTTTTGCAGAAATTTGGCTTTCACACAGTGATGACATCATATTTACTATGGTTTGACGTCACTTCTGCAATCAATACGACGTCATAGCCTTTGCTAGGTCACGAAAATTATTTGAGTTAAAAACTTTTGTACGTAAACCACCATATATTCGATCACAGATGCATGTAATATACAGAATATCTTTAGTTTTTCAGCGAGTGATGGAATAAAACCTATACCGACTTCATTCCGTCACTCGATGAGGGAAAACAAAAGATGACATCTTTTGTTAGGATATGGTTAGTCGAAATATAGCACACCAGGCCGATTGGTTTAAAACGATGCATTGAGTCAAAAACATTTAGACTAAATGTGTGCAAGAGAACCGATTGAATCTCGTTTTCGGCCTGTTATCGCAAATGAAACCAGCAAGAACATTGTGGTGGTTTGATATCACCTGTTAAAAGGTTAATCCAACCCCCTTTCCAAATTTGAATCCCCCAAAGGAATATACTTACATTTAAAAGTTTTTTCTACGATTATACCAGTTTATCTTCTGGAATACATAACCTTTAAATAGTTTTGATGAGAAATCAATCTTTTATTTTGATTTTAAACATTATTATTTAATTCTTATATATTTAATGTCCTAAACGGCATGAATTGATTACTTACGAATGTGATGGGAGGTGACCATGGTTGAATTATTATTGCGTTTAAACCAGTTGACCTTCGGCAATACAAAATATCAATTGAAAAATAAATTTGAAAGTTTTATTTACGATTATACCATTTTACCTTCAGCAATACAAAATCGTTAAAGACTTTAAATGAGAAATCATTCATTTCCTTTGGATTTTTAACATTATTTTTCAACTCTTATATCTTTAATATTATATGACATGAATGGATTACTTACGAATACGATAGGAGATTACTTTTGGAGTGATGGCCGTTGAAGGTGTGGCTTGTGGAGTGGATGCAATTGATGTAGTTGCCTTAGATGTGACGCCTCGTGAAGTCGTGGCGGTTGAAGTCGTTCCTTCGGGAAATGTTACTTTTGTAACCGTTTCTTCAGCAATTGTGGCATGAGAAGTGAATGTTGATGACAGGGTAGCGGGAGGCGTGATGCTTTGTGAAGAACCTTGCGAAGAACTTTGTGGAGAACTTTGTGAAGAACTCTGTGGAGAACCTTGCGAAGAACCTTGTGGAAAACTGTGCGAAAAACTTTGTGGAGAACTTTGCGGAGAACTTTGCGGAGAACTTTGTGAAGTGATGTCTACTGCGTTGACTGCTCCTGTAAGAAAATTTAATTCGAGAAAAATATGAAATGTATCGTTCCGTATACTGTCTTTGTTTGTGGTGTTTGTTTACAGTACTGTTAGCACCAATCCTGTTGCTTTTTGCAAATCATTTAAATGTTTTCTCAAATCCTTTATTCAAAATCATTTAATGTTCTCTGAAATAGTCCACCTTAATGCTATAAGGCTTTCTGGCAAGCAGGTTTCAGTGTCCTGCCTTCACGGGGCCTGTGGTAGGGACAGCACAAGGGTAGAAACTGTGCAGTCAACTCTCACATTATAGAAAAGATTCTGATGATGCAATGCCCCTTCAGGGCTCAAATATGCTCGTTCAGACCCCAGGCTTGTGTCAGCGCAAAATGTAATGCCCATTTTATATATATATATATATATCTCGTAAAATTTTATCATCACTTTCAAACAACTTCACTACGATTTGGATCACTTATGTGATCTTCCATGTACACAAACATTTGTCACATGGACTAAAATATTTTGCGAGTTAACATTCAATTAATTTAAAAACGAGGATCCATTGGTTGAGAATTCAGCAATTTTATAAATGTGCATATCAAACGATTAATAACTACTGAAGCTATATCAGACGATAAGTAAACAAGATATTAAAGATATACTCTACTTGGTGACAATGAACAACTGAATGTCTGTACATGGAGGGTATTATATGAGTGTCCATGACATACTATTTTAACGGCACAAGTGCCTAATTCTTAATAGTTCCCGAGCGAGAGCGAGGGCGAAAGGGAGGGATTTACAGATATATAGACACGAGTGTTGTAAACATATTATGACATGGGGACTCATATAATATTCTGTTTTACCGTCGTCGCAAAAGAAAAAAAAGTACTCACAATACGCCACATAAACATTTATAGTTTGCCCCAAGGGCATCAAATGAAAAATATGAAATCCGATATGATACCCCTTGTAGGTAATAAATATATTTATTCTGTCATCGATTGACCACTCGATTTTTCAATTGGCCTACAAAATCAAAATGCACTTCAGATCTTAAATTCTTTCAATTTGGTTAAAATGATTTTTAGTTTTGAATTTATAGCCGCAAGATCTTGGTTATCTTATCTTGGTGGTGCTGTCAAAGTTACATGTACATCAAATGTGGGTATATATTTGATAAAAAAATAAGTCATAGAAACTTTGATGAAACGCCAACATATGTGAACTTCAGTTATAAGTTTTGAGCACACATTTCAAATGTACCTACGTATTGTCTGATATTTTGTAAGTAAGCATTTTGCCATGCAAGCTTGAATCATGTTTTAGTTCAATCTCATTAAAATGATATCTTAATTGCTTCACTACGTTACATAGCGTAGTGTAGCAAATAGATCATATTTTAATAAGATTGGTTTTAGTTCTGTGATGTTTAAATTTTGGAAGAGCAGCTCAACTAGCCGTTCTCCCTTTAAGAAATTCCAGCTTTCTCAGAAAGACGATCAGCAGGTTAACATGTCTACTACCTCTGTGAAAAATACAGGGCGTGTTTGATGGACAAAGGGGATTTCAGTTTGGATGTGTTGCACTGTAGACAAGAAAGACCATCGTTTAATCAAAGAAAATTGTTTTCAATTGTGATTGAGAGGAAGAGAGGAGAGGTGTGAATTGGTGTTGTGTAGTGTAATGTAGTGTTGTAATATTGTGTGGAGGTGATAAGTGTTGTGCGGTGTAGTTTTGTGTGGTGTCGTGAAGTTTGGTGTAGTGTAATGTAGTGGTGTTATATTGTGTAGTTTTATTTTGTGAAGTGTGGTGTAGTGTTATCCATTGAATGGCATCAATTCAACATTTAATCCTCTAACCAAAAAACCAGTTCTCGCTAAAGAAACCCGAAATTTGCTAACATTTTCAACATTTGAAAAACACATTAATACATACAAGTATTCCATATTATTTCAAAACCTCGAGCATATATTTGTAAAACACATATATGCTCATTTCGGTTTAGACATATTGCACATTTCCGCGCAAAAACAATCTGTGGTGTATTTTAGAAATAGAACAATAGATTTTAAGGATATCCGTGATTAAGACGATACTGTTATTCATCAAGTGAATTCTGATGATAGATGCTACATGATTGCGTGAGAAAGACAGTACAATGAAGCAAAACCAGTGACCATTTTACTACAATCAAGTTAATTGTATTCTGATTTCAGCTAAATCGAAATAATTCTGTCTTGTCGAAAATGCACTATTTTCATTGAAACAAAACCAATAACTAAACTTTATAAACATGTTTGGGAACATTCTCTCCCCACATATGCCACGCTAACCTATGTTTTGATACATCAACATCGCGTGATCAAATCGGTGCAATCAAAGTTAGTTATACACAATTAGGATTGGGATTTTATGACTAAATCTACCTCTGTAGGGTTGTGGAACAAAAACAACATAACCAATCATTTATTCAAGGAGAATACAAGTAATGATTTGAGGTTTCTAACTTCATTGGCAGTGATGAAAGTGGTGTCATTTCTTTATCCAATGTTAAGATTGTATAATGAATGGCAACAATCACCTATAACTCTCTTTAAAGGGGCAGTAGCACGGTGGTTTTTTTGAAAAAAATAAATTTCAAGCTTTTCAGTTTTAACTGATTATTGAACGTTATTGCTTAATATATTATTTAAATACTGTAAAAAATCTCATTACACAAAACCATTTTCCATAGTCAGAGAACAAATAATAAAAATTAATAAAGAATGTGACCATTTATGTGATTTAGTTTAACTGGATTGTATTTCAATGGGAACCATTAATTTTCATTTTCTGACATTACCTTATATTCCCCCTTAAAACGTACTACTGCCCCTTTAAGGAATTGAATAAAGTACTATAGAAACTGAGATATTGTCTCTTCAATTATTTCATAGTGAATAAATGAAGTCTCTTTTGTTTTCAATTGGTATTTTTGAAAAAGGTGCATTTAGTTTTATTCTGACGTTAATTTGCAAAGGTGTTAAAGCATTTGTCGATATTATTTGATAACAATGAAACGGCAATCTCAGAAAGCTTTATCGTCATAGTCTTGTATTGACTGTTTTCTGAGGTACAAATATTTTAAAATATTGCCGTTGCCAGATACAACTCGTATTGGTACTTCCTCTTTGCAAAATAACAGCTGTTATTACCCATAGGTTGGAATATAACTTGTGTCATATTATCGATTATATTATATGAATAGCAACGACTGATGTGGCACGACACCCGTATATTGACATCTGTGACGTCATAAAACCATTGTTCGTGATGTCACTGAGCCGGCCGTCGCAAGCGATTCACGCCGTTTTTAAATATCCCAAAGAATATTAAAGGGTGAAAAATCGATCATAAAGATTTTATTACCCACGAAAGTGTGTTATGACTGTTACGACAATTTTGCAAATTTATTTATAACCCTCGCTCTCGCTCGTGTAATACAAAAATCCACACTCGTTTCGTGAAAAGTCCTTCGACACACTTCCTCGGTGAATCATCTCTATGTATAGACGCATTTTATGTTACAAGACAAAGTCTAGTAATTTGCTGACAAATCACATCACTGCATTGAAAACGAAAGACGGAGGTGATCATGTGAAAGAATTTTCACAGCATTACATTGCCCCTCACGAAATATACATAAAAAATTGTACGATGCCTTATGATTGGCTATCTAAAATTATAAAGAACATGCGACTCTATGGGTTGTTTACAGACCATAGTGGAAAGGAAACCCCTCGGTGGAACGAGTTTTTATTCGTCACATTCTATGAACGTTTAACATGGTTGTTTTTTATCTGACGGCTCATATAAGGCAACCGTAAAGATTCTAGAGAATATGTTTAGAAGTCTACTACAGCTTCCTACCCATCGAGAGCACTTATAATTCTGGTATCATCATGGAAAATTTGATTCTCAATTTTGAATCTGTTGATATTAACCTAACGATACTTGATGGTACCGTCCAAATAATTTGAAATTTCTTTCTAAGTTAATATTAACGAAACAATATCAAAATTTCAATATCAATATCAATAACATAAGTGATACTTGCAAATACGTACATTGAATGAATGTAAATGGATATTAATAATTTGTATTATCTGTAGAATATAAAACACTTTGCATAAATTTTCGCCCATTTGAAAATATTAAAACATTTCCCGAAAAGTGATTGACAGATATCAATACAATGAAAAGCGGATATCCTTCATCTGAGATAACAGAAGCGCCCAGGGACAGCAATTGGATCCGGTTAACTAGATGCGTCATTGAGTTTATTCTATTGTTTAGTTTAATCTCCATCAATACATATAGTTCAATTCATAATGGTTCAATCGTAGATAAACTAAAGAGCCACTCCTAGATTTTCAACACATATTGTTTAGCTTAAATTTAATAAGAAGCTAATGCCATTACTGTTCATATAGATTAAATTTGCTGACATTCATATTCCACAATTACAAATATTTGAGAAATATCCGTTTTCAAAGAAGATTTTAAAACAGTAGCATATATTAATATATAGAAGACGAAATCACTCCAAATTTTACATCAAGGTACCTATCAAACACTATTTCTTCCTAACCTTCTGTCTGGTGGCCTTAGATAACTTTTATAAATAACGTTTGGCTAAAGGACGCCAACTGTCCGGTTTTCGATCACAATCGCGTGTTAATACTCTAAAGTGTCCTTATACAAAGTTAGGTAGGCATAAATTGATTCTTTTTACATCATGTGGATACTTCTCGATTACATGACACCATTGATAACATTTTGTGTATGTGACTCCAATAAACTTACGAGTGACTCTTTAGGACCAGAATGAATAACGAGAATTGAAGTTGGCATACCCTTTAAGGGGCAGTAGCACGTTTTAGGAGGAATATAAGGTGATGTCAGGGAAATGATAATTAATGGTTCCAATCGAAGGACAATGTATTTAAACTACATGGAGCAGTAATAATTCAAATATATAACGTAAAGTTTAGCCAGGCGATTCCTTTTTCTTACACAAAATGAATTAAAGGTGTTCCAAAAAAAATGGCCGCCAATGGATTTTATGTGAATCTTCATACTTTGTCCTCTGACTATGAATGATTGGCTTGTGTAATGAGATTTTTGACACTGTCAAAATAGTACATTAAACATTGACTTACAATTATTAGTGAAAAAATTAAAAAATAAAATTATCAAAAAACGTGCTACTGCCCCTTTAAAGGGGCTGTAGCACGTTTTAGGAGGAATATAAGGTGATATAAGGAAAATGAAAATAAATGGTTCCAATTGAAAGACAATGTATTAAGAATAAATGAAGCAGTAATAAATCAAATAAATAATGTATTGTTCAGCCATGCGATCCCATCTTCATATATATATAAAATGAATTAAAGGTGTTCATACAAAAATGGTTGCCAATGGATGATTGGTTTGTGTAATGAGATTTTTGACACTGTTAAAATAATACGTTTAGCATTTTATACAATTATTAGTGAACAATTTAAGATACAAAATTTTCAAAAAACGTGCTACTGACTCTTTAACAAACACGTCATCTACATATGTACTAATTAACATAACATTAACCAATTATGATGTGTAACATGATATTATTCTATACAAAACCTTTCAATATCATTAAGGCTTCTAAGTTCAAATCTTTGTTAAGCACAGCTGAAACCCAAAACCATTACGACTTGAACATAGGAAACAGATTTTGTCAATCTAAATAAATTTAGATCAACAGATTTACTATTTTGTCAACATGTATGACCAAATATAAAACCGGTTGATCTAAATTTATTTAGATTGAGATTTTGTCAAATCATCCATTGTCGCCTCAAACTCGGCTGTAGTGATCTAAACGCCGACCGATATAATCGACATATATCAGAGGGTGTGTCTGTAGGAGAGAGGGCGAATGTGTACTGTGTGAGTCTGATGTTTGACTGAGAGAATAAAGTATTGTATACGGATGCGTTGTATATCGCGGTTTCTTATGAGTGCAGTAATGTATTGAGAGTGTATGTGGGTTGGGTAAGGATTGGTAATGTGGTGAAAAGGTGGTGTGAAATCTGACGAATGCAAAATTTAATGTATTGTTGTATTTGTTATGAATTTGTAATTGTAACTGTATGTTTGTGTCTCGTAAGCCTTATGGCTGGGTGCTGACTTTTAACAGCTTTTTATACTGTGATATATATATGTACAGCATGTGACACATTAATAAAAAAAAATTTCTTCTTCTTCTTCTTCTCCTTCTATATCAGACACAACTACCTTCACATGCGGTCATTATTATGAAGATGTAGTCCACTTCTTATTCAGTTGCAAACACTATCATCTCCTAAGATCAAATATGTATTTTTATGTAAAAAGATTCCAACTGCAAACATTTTTGTATGGAAATAGTTCCCTGAGTAAATCAACGAATATTCGTATCCTAAATTCTCTATATCAGTTTATCATGAAGAGCAAACGTTTCTCTAAACAATAAATTCGTTGAAGAGCAGGTTGTTGTGGATGATCAACTTCTTTATTGCGTGGGATGCGGCGTTTCGGTGTAGATACTAACACCGCTCATCGACTGCTTGATAGCATTGTTGGTGCCTGCACCGGGGCGTCGCGTTTTATGCGGTGGAGGGGTTGACTATCCATAATGACTTGTTCTTCTTCATCAACCAACTTCTAAATGACCCTCAAAGAAGTTAATAGATTCGTTCCTCTAAACCGCAGCAATACATTACAACGGGCACGCTCAACATCAAAATGTATAGATGACATTGTCAGGACTACATGTATGTATATCAGTTACCTAGTTATTTGGTACATTCACATTAAATTGTTATTTCTATTTTGTAACCAGCTGTATGTGTGTTGTATTGGAGAGGCGTTCAAATAAGCCTTGAGGCCTGTTCGCCAATCCAAATTTCTTTAAAAATATGTTTAAACCATATCATTAAGGGGAGATTGGAACCCGAAATCGAGCTCACTTAAGGTCAAATTCTGCGGCATTTTTGTGTTGTCATTAAACACAAAGTATAGCATTACATTACCTGCGAGAAAGGCTTATCCGTTCTCTAAAGCAAATTGCATAAATTTACCGTCACGCCTTTTGAACGGGGATTTTACGACATGCCGACACCTATTTTCGCGGTAAATTTAGTATTCTGTTATTCGAATAACACAAATGCCCGACTTATAATGTGAATTGAATTTGCTTTTTATTTCCCACCGATGGTTACAATTTCACTCTGCAGTTAATGGTAAGCAGTGTTGTTGATAATAATTACGCGATAAGCCGTCAAAATTGTACGTCAAAACTGCCGTGACGTCAGGTTTATACGTTTTAGGAGTTATGTTACAAATTAGGTCAATGTGTCGGAAATCCTTCGCTGACATCCTTCATAATATTTTTTAAATATATTTTTGCAATCCACTGAGCGCATAATATTGCAATTTTAACAATATCTAAAATATGTGCATTAGTGAAAATAAGTGTTGAATTCGAAAACAAAAGTATTAAAAAATGGCAGTTTTCTGTCATCGGGTGTCTTATTTTATTTTTCCCGCTTACATTATTTTTACACATATATTTCTCGGTAAATATCGTTGTTTGTAGGCTATTTGAAATTCCATTGACATTGTTCTAAGTTTATTTATGAAAAGCGCGGACCAAAATTGGTAAAGAAAATATGGCGTAATTTGCCGACGGCAATAATTTTATTAATGCTGATTACTCTTTAAAGGGGTAGCAGAACTTTTAAGGGGTAATTTAAGGTGATGTCATGGAAGAGGACAATGTATTCAGTAATATATCAAATATATAATGTAAAGTTCAGCCATGTCGTTCCTTTTTCTTACACACAATGAATTAAAGATGTTCACACAAAAATGACCGCCAATGGACTTAATGTGAATTTTATCTCTAACTAGGCTATGGATGATTGGTTTGTGTAATGAGATTTTTGACACTATCAAAATGATTATGATTATAATAATACCTTTAGAATCAACGTACAATTATCAGTGATAAATTTCATTCAAAATATAAATTATCAAAATGCGTCATACTGTCTCTTTAAATCGTTCGAGACCCCATAATTTTATTACATTTTTAAATAATTGATATCAAAAATTTGATACAAAGAAAATAAAAACGAATTCTAAAAAACTTCATGTGTTCGTCCCACCTCCTTTAATTCATGTGGAGGAACAATTTATGCAAGTAATAGATAAATAATATGTGGCCTTATTCATGTCCATAAAATTGTATTGGCTTAAATAACACTTTCTCGTCCAGTTGCACATTACATAGCACCGATCTACCAAGAATCCCCCCCCACCTCCCCTATCAAATCCCCTTTTCTTGTTATTATGTTTATCAAAATATCAGTAAATTATAAAGTCTGATGAGCAGAAAAAAATAAAAAGATATCTTTTCCATTCAAATATTGGCTTTTCTTGTTATTATGTTCATCAAAATATCAATTAATTATATACTCTGATGAGCAAAACAATCAAAAAAATTCGTCCATCCGAACAGCAGTAACTTCTAGTCTATTCAATGATCTATAGAAAACATATCATGGCACTTTTATATATAAAAACATTTATCATATATACATCCTAACTATTAATGTACATACATGTATACTATAGGTCCGAGGCCTCTTCAGTGCGAAATAAATATTGATTGATTATCCCTCTTGTGAAGTTATTAAATATTCATAATATTCAATAGTTATTGCAATAAATAAAATGTCTCACCTGGTATGAACAGTATACACAGCATAACACACATCACAAGGGAGCTAGGTACTTTTCTCTTCACCTTTGGATCTTTATACACCACCATGTTGACAGACAAGGAATTGTTAATGCACGAAGTGAGAGCTCTTGTGGCTACAGTATTTGTATTAACATGATTACTTAGCATATTTAGTTCCTTGTTACATTTGTCATGTCCTATATGCGGGTCATACCATGATTTTAACACGTCATCGTGTACATGGACGAGAGAGTGTTAGATATAATCGCATAAAATCAGTGTTTTTGTGACTTGTTACATTTGACGTTGACATAAAACGAAAACAGCTAGTCGTTGAAATGATTAACGATTACTCTTTAATATCAACTTAAACTTCTTTTTTGTATATTGATTTGTGTATAATTATGTGTTGGGTGCAGGCACATTTTAGTTCAAGTAACATAGAAGGTGGCATTTCACATTGTAACATTTACATGACAGAATTTTAATACATATGAAGGCTAATCGTAGGCTTTTTTCAATTACAGTGTTATACAGGTACATACATGTACAGAGGAAGTTTATTACCGGTACTCTTTGAACAACAAATGGCAGGCTCACCAGAATTTCATGTAATTTAAGTATTTGCAAGTCGAATAAGCGTTACAATGTGATGTCATTCATAATTATTGTGAAGTTTGGTTTCAGACCGTTTTGTTTTGTTTTGAAAATAGTGTATTTCACAGTTGTTTGTTATTATCATGTTCAGTACTTTGTTTCTGTACTAGGGATACATGAGTTTATACATGTTTCAGTCTCTGACTCTATCCATTCCTTAACTTTAATTTTTTCAATTCTTCATATTCAACTTAAACCGCACTGACTTTCAGTTACTCGACAAGTATGGGTTCTCCATAATCTATTTACAAGAATCTTATCAAAACTATCTTAAATGATATATATGTATACTATATATACTCGTCAAAGAATTCGACTCACTGTCAATTAGGGATGAGCAATAATGGAAGCTATAAAACTTAACAATGCTTGTTCAGGTCTTGTCTTTATACCCGAGTGTCAATCATTTAATATCAGTTCAATTTAAAAAAAGGCGTCGTGAAACATTGCTTAAAATTGGTGAAGAAAACTACGTCCATATAGTGTTAACTGCACCAGCGCGCCTTTGTTTCGTTACAGGGTTACCGTATGTCTTTCAAACAAAATTGAAGTTTGTTTTAAGCCGTCTTTTACTATAAATACCTGTAAAATGTTTACTGAGTGAGCATTTATCTAATGGTTAGGACCCGGTGTAGGAGCCCCAAAACACTCCCCCGCCCCAAAACACTCTAGAGTGTTTTTACAAGGGGAGCGTTTTGAGGCTGCTACACCGGCACTTATTAGTGACCCGGCGCTTATAAGAGATCCGGCACTTGTTTTCTCAACTACCACGAGGCGTGGCGCTTATTGGAGACCCGGCGCTTATTAGAGGAAATACTGTACGTTGTCGTAGATACATGTATCTGATTCACATGTTACTGCATCCATGTTTAGATATGTCGACTCGAGACATCTCATCGAGGAGTATCGACTTTTGCAGAAAAGTGTCGTTTAAAAGGAAATCAACATCGTATAATGACAATTAATAATAATAATAATAATAATGCATTTGTATAGCGCCGAATAATCCAACAAAGTTGCTCTATCGTGCTTGACAAAATAGTACTAAGAAATAAAAGCAAAAAAACAAACAAACAAACAAACAACATATACATTTGTGTAAACACATATACTGGCAAGTCACTTCACACACAAAAACATTCTTCACAAAGAGAAATGTTTTGAGGTTCTGTTTTTATGGTGGATGAGTTTCTGATGAAGAGAGGGATGCATTCCAAAGGGTAGGGGCAGAGACAGAGAATGAACGTTCAGCTGTTCTGGTCCTCGTGCTAGGGATGTCGAGTTGGAACAGCTGGGAAGATCTGAGACTGCGGGCTGGGGCACAGAGGTTCGAATCTCGGAGTGGACCCTATTATTTTTTTGCAAACTTTTGCACTCACTTTTGTTTTCATATGTTGAGATAAACCTACATTTCAAATTTGAACGAAATCGGTCAAGAAATAAACATTTTAGCGTAATTTCATATCTGTTATAAAGAATACAATTTAACAGATAGGAATTACGCTAAAATGTTTATTTCTTGACCGATTTCGTTCAATTTAAGAGATAGGAATTACGCTAAAATGTTTATTTCTTGACCGATTTCGTTCAAATTTGAAATGCAATTTACTCTATGCAATTAGTATTATATCGTTTCATGTTCCTCCAGTGTTCACTGTTGACTGAATAGAGTGATCTTGTGATAGACATATTTGATGCTCAACAGATATTCAACCTCAAATTCAGCTTCTTTGGACACATTATGTTTGCAGTCTTACGACAATGTAAGTTATCAATCTTTGTTTTCTGATTTCAATGCATTTCTGTACTTGATATTTAATGTTACATTGTGATAACTTTACACTTAACTTGGGGAAAACAACGTTTGCAATGGGCCATTTTCTAGGGGTTTTGGTAATTTTCAATTGCAAATTCCGGACCACTTTTTCATCAAATGTGCAAAATGGCCCATGGCCCCTGCCTCACTGGGCTGACTCTTGAAAGTTTAAATCTTCTTTACAATCATCTTTGCAAGCAATATCATGAATTGTAGTTTTATTTAAGTGACTTTTTGGACCCTATTTCATCTTCTTTTATAACTTGCATGGTAATAATAATACTTCATAATTAAAAAGAATTAATGGATTAATTACACCCCTGCTATGACAAAGTGGGTTGTATAGTATAGTGTTCCCCGAAACCTTTTCGGAACTTAAAATTTGGTAAGATGTGCCTTTTTTTTGGTAACAATTCCAGGGTTCCAATTTTTAGCTCATCTGGCCTGTTAGGCCTGATGGACTTATGGCGTAGCATGTTGTTCACCGTCCATCCGTATGTAAACTTCTCCAGAAGCATAAGGCCTATAAAAGCTGAAACTTTGTGTACAGACTCCTTGACTACTGAGGATTAAAATTTTTAACTTTGGTAACCCTGGGACCCCTAATAGAGCCACAGGTGTCAAGCCATAAACATCTATTTTCAACGTTTTCTCCAGAACCAAAAGGTGTGGAAAGCTGAAATCTTGTCTATTGACTCCTTGACTAATGGGGATTATAACTTTGGTGACCTTGTGACCTCTAATAAGGGTAACAGGGGTCACACCCTAAAAACCTATCTTCTTCTTCTCCAGAAGCATAAAGCCTAGAAAGCTGAAACTTTAAAGGTTGTATGTACAGACTCATTAACTAGTTTGGATTATAAGTTATAGCTTTTGTGGCCCCTAATAACAATCACAGGGGCCACGCCCTTAAAACCCGTTTTCATCTTTGTTCTGTCAAAACAGATAACCCCGGCCATAGAAAGCTGACACCTTGATTAGTAAGGATTGTATATTGTAGCTTTGGTGGCCCTGTGACCCCTAACAAAGGCAACAGGGCTGATTCCTAATAACCTATTTTTATGGCTTTTTCTCCAGAACAAAAAGGCTTAAAAAATTGAATTAAAGTGTACAGACTCCTTGACTAGTGAGGAAAAAAAATTTAAGGTTTGGTCCTCATAAGTGCCACAGGGGCCATGTCCTTAAACAATGAATTTTGTCTTCTTCTCTAGAACCAACTAGAAAGCCGAAATCTTTTTTACAGACTCCCTGACTAGTGGGAATTATGATTTATAGATTTGGTGACCCTGTTGCCGGGAACTTGCCGCTAATAGAGGCCTTACAAGGGCAATGCCCTTAGAACCTATTTTCGTCTTTTTCTCCAGCACAGAAGGCGTAGAAAGCTAAAATCTTGTGTAAAGACTCTTTGAACAGTGAATACTGAAATGTATATGTGTATCATGCGGAAATAGTACATTTGGTGACCCTGTGGCCCCTGGGTGGGAAGGTGGGAACCACATTGGCCACACCCTAAAAGAAAATTAAAGATGGAGCCTGATGACCTACAGTGCCAATGGCTCTTTTCTCCAGTTGCACTATTGTTGCAGATGAAAATCTATGCTTTAAACCTTTACATTGTTGTCTTTAAATGAGTAGAAAAGAATTGATTTGCATATCTGAGGCTGTGGAATAGAATAGAACGACCCAGAGCATGAATAAACACATCTATTGTTCACAAACAAGAACGTCACTGCTAAGAACTGGCGTGGACTGGTTGGAACCCCAACTGTTAACCAACGACCAGATCTAGTGTGGAAGGATGTACCACAGAATATTTCTCGCCTTCTTTGGAGTGACAACCACTCAAAGGTAATTATTTTGTACCTCTATGGCA
Source organism: Steromphala cineraria (assembly GCA_916613615.1). Taxonomy (NCBI): domain Eukaryota; kingdom Metazoa; phylum Mollusca; class Gastropoda; order Trochida; family Trochidae; genus Steromphala; species Steromphala cineraria. Next base: position 52,057,204 of record OU744724.1, on the reverse strand, counting down.
CAAACACTTGGGGCATGGGTATTGCTCATATAAACTCATGTCCAAAAGAAACGATACCAAGTTTTCAACGTCATCTGAAACTAAATTCTCATACCTGACAGAGCCGAATTTATGTGTGTCTAACAGGCGTATGTCTTGTAAAAAAGTATGCACATTTTCAACTGCAGGAAAAAAACACTTTTGATTTTGTGTCACTTCAAACGCACATGGGGTGCATAAATCGAAATTTCAAATTGTTTTATGCACAGAACTCTTGTCATTTCACTTTAAAATTGATGAAGTATTGAATGTAGGTAAGAATACAATCTTGTTGATATTATGTACTTTATTTGACATAAATTCGTTGACGCGTCATTGCACTAGAATGGTTTAAAACAAGCGTAACTGTCCAATTTCTCCCTGCTATATCGCCTAGTTAAGGAGATTCCAGATCGATGATTTTTTTAAATGCACGTTTCTCGCAAATATGAAACGATAATGTTTCAAAATTGTGCATAGAAGTTAGTTGACTACTGAGGAAATGATAAAACTACGTTTTAGTCGTATCAATATATAGTGGATTGAGTTATTTGCGATTTGTATGGTATCGTTTCTTTTGGACATGAGTTTACTATATATAACAAGTCTTTCCCATCGGCATTTTGATGCCGAAATAAACATAATTATAACATATTCTTTTAGTGACATCGGATACATATCGCCTATAATGTGTTCCTAAATGCCTTATTTTTCATTCGACATCGATCTTACATATATGTCACCTTCATAATTAAAACTAATTAGCGTTTGAGTATATCAGTCGAGTTTTACGGCGTCATCGCAAGACGGAAATGCCCATATATAGTGTCAAAAGGTCGCGATCTCCTGTCTCATTGGTCACCATTTGTTTGTTTCGGCTTTTGAACCAATGGGAGAGAAGGTCGCGACCTTTTTACACTATTTTGAACACTTCCGTCTTGTAATGACGCCGTAAGAATCGCCTGATATAGTTACATAATTCGAATTAAGAAGGTGACATATTTGTAAGATCGATGTCGAATTGAAGATAAGGCATTTGGAAACACGTTATAGGCGATAAGCAACTAATGTCACCAAAAGAATACGTCGTTTATATTTTGAAATCAAAATGCTGGTTGGAAAGCCTTGTTGTATATAGTATAAGAGCACTGCCAATGCATCAAGTGTGTGTGCTCTCATGCCTATTAGGGTAGGTTTTCTTCGCACATTCAGTTTCGGTAAAATTGGTTTAAATTGGTATTTGATAAATCTGTCTCATAACTCCACACCACAGCGTGAATTTGCGTCTGATTAAAATGAAGCAAAGTTGATATAATAATAATCGTACAACAACAGTGTCAGTAACAGAAAACATCCAAACTGCATTCCTAGTGGCATGTCGATGAAGCAATATCTCTTAGGAGATATCCTTCAGAAAGAAGATTTTGCAGAATGCCCTGTCAGCTTCAAATACATGAATATTGTCCCGCGGGGATAATAACGTTTATCTTATCTTATCTGTCATATTAACTTCACATCTTCAAATAATGACATCACAAAGCTTTAAAATCAAAGCAATAATATCGTCAAAATGCTATGGTAGAATTACATTTTTAGAGAAAGGTTAAAGACAGAATTCAGACAATATATTTTTGTGTGGAAACGAAATATGACTTATTTTGATATAATCTCATCTTCATGTATCTATCAAAACTGTTCACAAATGTAAATGCATCTTAGCAAGCCTCGGATATTTGTTCCTTAAATCAATTTGTCACAAAATCTATTTGCTTTGAGACCGTACAATAATCTATTCATCGTTCTGAAGGAAGACAATTGTACAAATAAATCTTGTGAATCGATACGTTTTGTCAATCCACTTTAAATGTTACACAAACCTTCAACTAGGACTTACTGAGACACTCTGCAAATGTAAAGTGAAGGCGATCAAATCAATATAATCCAGGAAAGTACGAGACGGTGACTTCATCAAAGATAGATGTTTATTTGCATGTGTTATGTATAAGTCGAATGAAGCTTTAAATTTTTTCTGAATAAGTACATGCAAATGTCAGTTGACTTCGCATCAAGGGAACATGATTATTTATATAAACAGTCCTGGAAAGCATTGGGATTTTTCCTTTCAATGTCCAACTGAATATACAGTGAACCCTGGTTATAATGCCAAGCTGGAAATAATTCCATGTTTGTTTTTGCCTGGTTTTTCACTGGTTATAATTCCGGACTGGATATACACGTAGCGCCCTTTTTCAATGCTTTTTGGAACAAACCCTAGTGTTTTATCACTAGTTGCATGTTGAATAGGTACCTTAAGTGGTTGTTAACAAACTAGTGTAAATTCCAATTCAATCGCAAGTTATTTAAACCACGGATGACTGAAACGTCTGAAGGATAGTATTATCAATTCAGCGGGACCCAGATTACTTTGATTTATGATTTTGAAAGTTTTTTGTGAAAGTTTGTAAAAAACACGCTTTCCAAAAAAATATTCGATTTGAAATCTCCTAGGCGAGAGAGCAGAGAGCAGTTGAACACTTTTGCTTCTTTTAAAACGCCCTACAGCAATCACGCGTCAACGAATTAAAATCAAATTAAGTGCATTTTTTCAACAAATTCAATCTGTGCCGAAAGAATGAAATTGTGTGTATTCTGGTTCACAAAACATCTGCGTATCAGATATATTCAAAACAGACAGTCCGATAAAAGGGTTTTATTTTTGTCGTTGTTGACGTTGTTATAGCGTTTCTTTTAGATGTAAGTTGTAAGATAAAAAAAAATAACTGTCAGAGTGTCTTTATATTCGCCGCAAACCAACTGACATAACTAATAACATCTTTAAGCAGTGGCTTGCACACCAGTTTATCATATCACATCATGTCAACGCCTTACCTCGTTGCAATGCCAACCTGGTAGACTAACATTTAGTCTCAGAAATAAGTTTTTCCATTATCAACAACATTTTACTAAAATTACAAATAGTAAAACAACAAGGAGCCCAAGCAATGCCTTGATTTCTGAGGCATCTAGACTTGCTATAATTTTCTAGACTATGTTTGTCGTCAATTGAATATTTTGCTTTAGGGTCTGGATGACAGACTACCAACCTGGATATAGTCCATATTTTCTCTTAGACAAATGGTGGCCATTCTCTCCCCACAGAGGCAGCTCAGTCATACCCAAGTAAGCCTGTTCTCACCCCGTAGGAGCGGTGAACGGCAGAGGATATTTCATGTCCGGAAGTGAACTATTTGCCACGCGAGAGAGGAGCACGTTTTATATTTCAGGTGTAGGAACATTGTCAATATCTTCATATTAAGAAGCCAGATTGTCACCAAAATTCAGGCTGTAAAATAGTAGATATTGTTGCGTAATACCACCAAATATAGCCAAATTCTGTTTTGATACTAGCCCATGAGCCTCTAAAACAATGTTTGGCTGTATTTCTTCCAAAAAGGTTATAATCTACCATCTATCCTCTACGGTAATTTTGGCTCGACTCATCAAGAAAATAACGAAATTTTAAAATCCGTCCATAATTTCATAGTTTCTTCAAAAGGATTTTCAGATTTTTCTTAACTAAATTATCTCAACCTCCTTAGAAGCCTTGCGAAACTGTTCTTCTTAATTTAAGTTTTGTCTGTAAGCCTGCACATGTACATTCATGTCTGATCTGTTTCCATTGTTCTGTGATTGTCATCTTTATTGAATGTTTATGTCTGTATGTTGTCGGGAGCGGCATTCACATAAGCAAAGATTTGCTTGTTTGCCAATCCTGTCAGTTTGTTTCTGAATAAATATGTTTAAACCAATTTGGTTTTCCTTATATTAATATGATATATTATTTTAATACACACATAACTTAACTAAGCATCCCCTATTTTGTAAAATGAAATTGGGTGCCCTCAGAGTATTATTTTTGATAGATTTGATGTATTAACCACCCCAGATACAACAATTGCTTTTTAATCAGCTATTTAATTAAACTAAAATACCCTCATATGCAAAAATGGGATAGAATTGAAATTTAGCCAAAATATTTATTGTCATTAGTTAGAACCTACAAAATATTCTTTGGAATATTTGTTGACATGCATACACAAAAGCCCTTTTTTATCATGTGTGATGAGAGGGTAGAAGGACATTGATTTTTTAGTTCTTTGTTAAATAATTGAGAAATGACTACAATCTTAAAATCTGTGAGTAAATTTGACATTCTTTGGGGTTTACTGTATTGACCAATCACTTCATTTTCTCTAGATAAGCCGTTATCTAAAACAGTGGCCAGATTTTTCTTGGAGCGGATTTATAATTTGATACATAAATACTTTGGTGATTTTGAGGGTTTAATCTGATCTAACGATTAACTTTTGCTGCTCAGATCGTTTACCAAAATGCAATAATTTCTGTCAAAACAATGATACCGTATTTCCTCGAATAGAGGCCGGGCCTCGAATACACGCCGGGTCTCGAATACACGCCGGGTGATAAGTTGATTAATTAATGCTCACGTAGTTAAATGCAAATAAAGTATTGTCCCTCTACATGTAACCTTGACGAAATTTCCTACAAAAAATAAATAGACGACTCGAATAGACGCCGGGGCTCGAATACACGCCGGGGGTAAAGGGGGTTTGAGGAAATACGGTAAGTATCACATTGCAGCAAAAAAATGATGATCGTTATATCGAGAATCCTTAAGTGTTTGCCTGTGACATAAACATAACATAACATGCAAGCTTGCATGTAAAAGTATCAAATTGAAAACGAAATAAACGTCACACACAAGTGTTGTCCCTGTGTTTCATGGATAAACGCCATTTCAACCTCTTCCCACATTCGTACATGTACGGAAGTTTGGGAGAGTGCGCACTTTTTAGGTTATCCCTGATTTTCATCATATATTGTTTTGCTTTGTTACGAAACGTAAATCATATCATATATTCATTCCAAAAATGGAAAATAAATATGAGAACTAACATTTAATGAAAATCTTAAACATTATATATTCGAGGAAGCTAGATTCACACGTCCTATTCATCTGAATGCTTATTATATAGTAACCTACATGACATGATCAACTCGTGAGATTAGTTCTGACTGCTTGAGATAAGTTTCCAAAATTACGTTAGAGTCATTGACGCACGTCAATGTCCGGTTTTCGACATGTCATAATAGCGACTTGACGCCTTCCTGTTGTCATTGACGATGCCGATAAGCTTTGAAAAGATAATTTCCTGCATTATCGATACTTCTCGTCCTGATGACACTACTTGTCAAGTTTAGCATATATGATCCGGAACTCACGTAACTCGATCTCTTCAAGGTACTGGGCGGTTTTGAAATCATGACTGCAACCCTTACAGCGCTGTATGTTTGATGTATCACATTTTGTACACATTTTCTTGTTGTTTTTGTTCAGAGCGCTGCAGCGTAGGAAATTGATGTTTACATCTTAGACATATGTATGATTTTCTTTTGTACGATTTAACAAAAACGTGAATAAAGTCAAGTTGATTAAGATTAACCTTATTTTGAACTAAAGTATGTTGATACACTAATCAAAAGAGCAATTCTCGCTACAAACTTCATAGAAACATCACATTAAACCGTTCACTCCGTAAATAACGGCTTGACGTGACATAGTTCAACATGACGATATGAAATAGTTCACTGGGAATCTTTCGTGGAAGACTGAAAAACAAGTCACGTAGGCTGGAAAGATCAACATCCAATTTACATGTTTGTTTTTTTTCCAAAATACACATTTGTATGCATTGATAAATAACTCATGATCAAGGGCAACTGCAACATATAATTGCATGTATTAGTTGTCATACACAAACTTGTTGAGGAATAATGTCAAAATTTGATTTAAGTAAAACCAAGGTAAAATCAGCATATAATAGATTGTTAAAGCTTGAACCAACTCGTATAAGCGTTTGAAAAGTTGACCAAAGAAAATAACATGTCTAAGATATAAGTCCATGATCAAAAATGATTTGATCATTTGAACGAGTTTGTGGTTAAAAATAAAATCACTTTCCATACAACTTCTCAATATAATTTAATTTACTGTCCCTATCAGTGTGCAATATATTTTATTTGTTTTTATTTTGTTGATTATCTTAAAATGTTTAGTAGTTTTACTATATCTGAGGTCGTGTAGATGTTGGATATTAATAGTATAGTATATAGTATTATCTCATGATCAGTTCAAAATATTCGTTTCATGCGACTAAAAACTTATCCCCAACATTTAAAAGTAAACAGCCTTTGGTCAACGAAAAAGTAAAATTCACTCAGTCGCATGCGCCTTAGCTGCATCGATCTTAATTCTCATCTATTTGATAGAGGTTTGTCAGAAAAACTACGCTACTGTTTCCCATTAAGTGTAGCTTAATTAACACACTTAGCATAGTCAGTGTCAGACATGGTCATAACATGGATATTTCATGTGCGCCTCAGTCAATATATATGTGACAGGGTGTACCATCCGTATGACCCGTCAGACAAGTCACATGACAAGCCAAACGGGTCTTACGGATGACCTTGACCTGTAATGGAATGCGGCAGTAAAACGGCTAATCGACTAATTTCAGAATCAAATTTTACAGTAACAAGTATAAGTAGGGAGAATTCACAGCATGTATATTGTTAGTTGTGTCTGGGTCTTCAGTTCAGTCAAGTATCACAAAGTGTCGCATGTTAATTCTTTTATTATCATCGACTAAGTTTCAGAGAGTCAGTTGTCAGAGTTGTTCCCCTTGATCTAACTGACTCTTAACTCTGTACAGCGTTAGTTGCGTTTAACACTGCGCTGAGCTAGTACTGATGCCTTTGTATGACTTCATATAGAGAACATGATAATAATAATAATAACAAAAATAATTAGGGTATTTATATAGCGCACGTATCCACACCGAATGCATGCTCAAGGCGCTCCCTAAATTATTACCCTGGTCTAACCCAAGCTGCCGACTAAGCGCTTGATGGGTCCCCTCCAACACTACTTTCACCAGGTACCAATTTCCTGCCGGGTGAACAAAGGCACATTTTGAATAAAGTCTCTTGCCTAAGGCGACACCACAAGTTATTCAACTCGTGTCTCAGTGTGGGGCAAACTCTCAGTTCATTCAGCAATGAATCGGGTAACCCACCCATCCGGTGAGCCACGCCAGATGTTGCTGAACTACACTGATAGCGGTCAACTGAGCTTCGCACAGGACCACGTGCCACCACACTAGTGAAGAATTAAAGGATCGTTACATGGTGTTTTGAAAGGGTGTATGGGACTGTAAGACCCTTGTTGAGTTCGCACTTCCTTCTGCTGCGCCTCAGGAAATACACACTCTACAAGGGTCTTACAGTTCCTGTCAAAACACCGTACGTGTGTGTTATATTAATACTAATAGTTTTTGTTTTCATGAATTAAAGGAAAGAGTGAGCTCTAAATGGGCATCCTTTTGTTATATTTCCCTTTTAAGTATGGAAGTCGAAACATATATGTTATGTTATCATTATTTAAAATTAAAAGATTTTGACATTCAAGACGTAATAGTTTTCTTTTCAAACAAGTATCAGAACGTGTTCAATATTTTCCCATTTATCAACAGTTTGAATAAATCTTCAAAGTCTATTTGATATTTATTCATGTGTTTAATATGATTATCAATAACAATAGTTTCCTGGATGTTATCCACAAAACAATTAACAAAAATATAATCATATATTGGGTGAGATGAAAAAATGGAAGGAATTTAACTTAAAATTCTAACTTGAGAATACTATACTAAAGACCATGATGACTTATTTTACAATCACAACAATGCATGTTATTGTCTGCTTCTCTTCAGCTCCTGTGTGGAAATTCCCTTGAAACAAATCCCTTCAATGAGTGGTTACAACATCACATCCTCGATGCTGTTCTTGGGCCCGAGTTATAAATCCATGACAAGCTTAGGTTGTGCAGTTCAGTGCTCGCAGTCCGACTCTTGTCTGTCGTATTTCTACAACTCCAACACGAAACAGTGTCAGTTCCACATGGAAGTCTTCCTTGATGCTTCTGGAGCTGAAACTCAACCTGGCACAGAATACTTCTACAAACAGAAGAATGACCAAACAACAACAAATACTTCTCCAACAACAACAACCACGACCCCCACGACTCCAACAACAACAACAACTTCGACCACAATTCCAACAACAACAACAACTTCGACCACCACTCCTTTAACTACCACGACCCCCACCACTCCATCAACTACCACGACCGCCACCACTCCAACAACAACAACAACTTCGACCACAACTCCAACAACAACAACAACAACTTCGACCAACACTCCAACAACAACAACTACCCCCACCACTCCAACAACAACAACAACTTCGACCACCACTCCTTTAACCACCACGACCCCCACCACTCCATCAAGTACCACGACCCCCACGACTCTAACAACAACAACTTCGACCATCACTACAATGATAACTCCGTTCTCCTGCCCCACTAAACTAGGTTTCCAGGTGCTGGGATCAGATGAGATGTGTGTCAAGTTCCACACTGACCTCAAGACCTGGTCGAAAGCTAACACAGTATGTGAAAGCTACTCACCCAATGGACATCTAGTGGTTGTTGACACGGAGACCAAGAACAATCTGGTGAGGGAAGCAGGAAAGGTTATTAATTCCCAGTTCGGTAAGTATAAATGTGTTGCATAAAAATAGTTGATGTTAATTTAATGTAAACGGTAACTTTTGAAATGAATTAAGCGTCAACTACAAGTGAATAACATGAAAAGCAATGTGGTTAATTTTTCACAGATTTCTTAAAGAGACACAGAGTATTTTGATAGGATCAAATATGTCAAATTTTGAAATCGATGTTATTACATCTAATACCACTAACTGTTACTGAAAATAACAAGTTAAAGGTCAATCAGTACATTAGAGCGAAAATACGGCCATTCAAAGTCGGGATTTTGATCGAAAACCGGACAATGTGGCTCGAGTGGCGCGCGCAAATTCGCCAATTTTGAAACCTTGTCATAAGCTGACAGGAAGATATATTCGATTCGATAGTGTTTATTAGGTATTGTCACTAATAGGTAGATTAATTGGATGCATAATTTCGAATATTAAACGTATTAGAGATGTTTTCTTGATTTTTTCATAAAATCAAGCATTAAAGAGATATTATGCATAAATGGATATATTTGCAAGTCCAATGATGAGATATGAACTTCAATCAGCATATTAGATATTTTGTAGCTTATCAAAACCAAATAAGATTTTAAGAAAGATACTCTGTGTCACTTTAATGTAATGTAAACAGACATTCAATCGACTGTTTTCGTTCACTCTCGTCCTGCACAGTTATGTTATTGATGACCGTTGTTATATAAATAAAGGGCTTTATTAAATCATTAGCAAACATGTCAACGAACTGATATCCATCTATTTATGTTTTCTAGCAACCGGAGTGTTTATTGGCCTGTCTATGGCAGAAGACTGGGTAGACGGAAGTCCCCTATTGTACAAGGCTCGGGACAATTTTTCCTTTAAATCCGAGGAAGAATGTGCCACTTATGTGAGACAGTCCGACTGGGCATGGTCTACTACACACTGTCTTAACAATAAACATTACATTTGTCAGATTTCATTTTGAGACAAGCACACAAGTGAACAAGCCGATTGCCATTTTTCCGCACACACGTCAGTGTTAAATCATATTTCATTGGAACACTTACAGTTTCCTTAATTTTATTAATGTTTATAAGGTGATCGAACAACTGATAATATGAATTGTATTTGGTTTTCATAGGTGAAAATATGACATAGGTCTAGATACAATAGCGTATTGATACGCTGGTTCATGTACATATCAAAGCCACAATATAGTTCATTTCACATTTGTGAATTGACAATTGGAAACAAATGACAGGTTGTTATAAAATTTAATATAGAATTCTGCCTAATTGTTTCTACCATGGGTATATTGTATGCAAATTCTACCAATAGTTTTAAGCTTAAAATCTACTCGATGAAGGTTAAGCATATTGTAATGACCAATTTAGATAAACTTTCCTCTTGGAACTAAGGCTAGTTCTGGTCGTTGCCCTTCTGATTCTTCGTGGGGCAGAGCATTCACCTCAGTGATTATTTAGGAAAAGTGATATTTCAACGTGGGTAAATATAAACTTTTCTCTTCTTTGTGAATTCAAAGAGGATGATTGTTTTGTACATTCCTTTAAAGGGGCAGTAGCACGTTTTTATTGGGAATATAAGGTGATGTCAGAAAAATGAAAATTATTGGTTCCAATTGAAAGAAACTGCATTTTAACTAAATGAAGCAGTAATAATTCAAATATGTAACGTAATGTTTAGCCATGCGAATTCTTTTTCTTACCCAAAATGAATTAAAGGTGTTCACAAAAAATGGCCGCCAATGGAATTTATGTGAATCTCCATACTTTGTCCTCTGACTATGGATTATTGGCTTGTGTAATGTGATTTTTGACACTGTCAAATTAATACATTTGGCATTAACTTACAATTATTAGCGAAATCTTTAAAATATAAAATTATCAAAAAACGTGCTACTGCCCCTTTAAAGGGGCAGTAGCACGTTTTTTGACAATTTTATATTTTAATTTTTTCACTGATAATTGTACGTTAATACTAAATGTATTACGTTGATAGTGTCAAAAATCTCTTTACACAAACCAATCATCCATAGTCAGAGAACAAATTATAAAGATTCCCATAAAATCCATTGGCAGCCATTTTTGTGTGAACACCTTTAATTCATTTTGTGTAAAAAAAGGAATGGCATGGCTCAACTTAACATAATATATTTGAATTATTACTGCTTCATTTAGTTTAAATACATTGTCTTTAGATTTGAACCATTTATTTTCATTTTCCTGACATCACCTTATGTTCCCCCTAAAAACGTTCTACTGCCCCTTTTTTGTCTTTTTTTAGAATGGACAAGATAAAAAAGAAACGCCTTGGACAGCACTTATGTGTAAAGGAATGGTATAGATCTTACCGTTTTCTTGTAATCTCGTGTTTGACTGTTACAAGTTGCAGGATTGGCTGAATTGAACTTCTACAAACGCGAGAGTGAACAAATAACAACAACCACCACTACAACAACATTTACTACTACTGTTAAAAGCTTAATGTAAAAACTCTAGTATTATGTTTCATTTTAAAATCGGATTTCTTCGCATCGCTTTTATAGACATGTTTTCCTTGTATTTGATTCGTTTTGAATTACCCATAAAACATTGTAACCTTTAATTTGTGTGATTCTTTCACAGTAGTTACACTAGCATTAGTAACCTTAAGCTTTTGTTTCAGACGGAGTTTACACTCCTAGTGTGTAAAAAGAGAAAGAATTGTTTTGAATCCTAATCCGCCCAATGTTTCCTTTTTGATCAAGCCACTAACGTTAAGGAGCACAAGGTGTCACCCATGAATCCTAGTTTAATCCCCCTTTACACAAACACAAAGACCATTTTGCCTCCTCTGTCCGACAAAAATGCATACAAGGTCGCCATTGGACGCTCAAGGGAGGCAGAATGGTTCGGTTGCCAGTGTCGTCATGAGGTCGCACACAGGATGTTAGGAGGTCGTGAATGGATTTCAAGGACGCAAAGGACGCCACAAAATTTTGAAAATGCTCCAAACTTCTGGAGTGGGGACGCCGTCGAATAAGATCGCAGAAAGGTTGCTGCCAGGAGAAGTCAAAATTTTGCTTATGAATGCGACATCCCTGCGACCCTTGTGCCACCCTTCTGCGACCTGTGTGCAATCATAGGCGTTCATCACAAGACCCTTCTGCCTCCATGCAGCGACCACGATGACGTTTGTGCCACCATTGTGCCTCCTTTCTGCCTCTGGTCACCGTCCTCAAAATGTTTTCTATAAATAGACGACAGATGCTCATCACACCAAAGAAATTTGTAGTTGCTATCAAATAAAGCCAACAAAATCACAGAGCAAATTCCCTTGTTATTATAGTAAAGGCTGCCAGTGTTTGGAGAACGTCGGATTTGTATGCTTTCCATCAATGGCCGCACATGCATGCGGCACATTCCACCTGGTCTTGAAAACGTCTGCAACAGTCTTCCATAATTGTTGGGGTCGATGGTCATTGGACCACTTCATTGACTTTACCATGATTGCTCTGCATACTTCTGGGATAAAGATACGTATAACAGAATGTGAAACTCGAAAATGGTACTGGAGGGTAGGGTACTTGTCATCAGTAGCGAGATTCCTGAGTGAAACAGCCAATTTATATCTCAAATAAGTATTTTGATTTAAGATTTCTGGGCCAATTCTCTAAAGGAGTTCATCAAGCATTGTTGGTTCCATTTGAAGATAGTTATAGAAAGACCCTTCATCTTCAAATGCAGTTCCGACATCAGTCTCGTGAAGTCACCAAAAGAAGTCGTCTTTCTTGTGTCAACCAGGGACGAACCCACCACTTTTGTTTTCTCTTTTGTCCTGTGTACAGCAAATGCCATGTTGTTGTGTATCACAGCGTGTTGTTCTTGTATTAAAGCTGCCAGGACTAATTGGTTGTTCATCTACGACTCTCAGAGAAGAACTGACAAACCTGCACACCAACGCAACTTATATATACCCTATACTTCTGGGTCGCTGAAGCATTGTTCAGTACTTGTCAAGGAGGCAGAACGGTTGTTCAATGGTCGTCAAGGAGGCAGCATTGTTGTTCAGTGGTTGTCGAGGAGGCAGAAGAGTTGCTGAATGGTCGCTGTACTGTCTTCATACTCGTCACTGATGGCACAGAGGAGGCAGAGTTGGTTCGTCTTCACTTGATGAACGCCCAGTGAAGACAGAAAGGAAGTTCCATGAACGTGCAGGATGCTCAAGGGTCGTTATGAAAAGTCTCGTTTTGTATTTTTAGGTTGTTAAAAGGACGCAGAGAGATCGTGTGAGCAGTTACACATTAACATGTGAGTGACACGTGCTTTGAGTCAGTCGGAAACCCTGATGCCTGTAGCCGATCAATGTATTTGACAACTGAAGCCTGGAATAAAACTCTGGAACAAGAACCAGCTTTGACTATTAGTGAACCTGAGTTATTCATTGTAGCCTTCGTGGCGGGAGACTACGTGTTTCCGCCTCCACCTCGGTTAGCCCAGCGTCTCATTTCCTGAATGGAAAGATTAATATCTACTAGTAGGATTCGGTGGATCATGCCCACATGACGAGAGTCGTTAAAACTGGTATTATGTAATCCTTGACTCGGTATAGAGTGAAGTAGAAAAACATGCACGTTAGATTTCACCATTTAACATCGTGTTTTGCTTGACCTACCAAAACCTTAATACAGAGTTGTGGTTTTGTTAAACATGGGCTTTCTCAAAATAAAGAATCAACCATTCTCATGTTTAAAACTATATTGATACATCTTTATATGTTTAAGCTTGATATATACTCTTGTAAAATTAATTATTCGAAAAGGATATATGCAAGTTATATGCAGACCTATGATCATCCTGATAGGGTTTTGTAAGAATATATCTTATAATTAACACTGGCGGAAGTGTAATATCATGATACGCCGAAAGTTTCTGGGTTCTGGTTTATTTTAAATGAAGTTTCCAGAGATATTTTGATGTTACACATTCCCTATTCGGTATATTGTGTCATACAATAGAAGAAGGAAAAATCAGTTTGTAATCTTGAACTCAAAAGGTAGAATTTCAAATATGTCCTCTACGCATGGAAATAAATTTTTAAAAAACTCATATTTTCATTGACAAAACCGGCATAAGATCTAAAATTTTCAAAAGATGAATAATTGATAATTGCAATTTAAGATTCCTGTTAAGAAATTGACGAAATGTGACATTCTTTTCCGTAAACTGCCGAAAATAGCGTGCAATAGTGCATAAATACAAAACCCATCACCATGTTCTGCCACAAAGAAAATGTAAAAAAACGAATTCATAATGCTATCCAAAAAAATTAACAAATTATGTTGAAACCATTGCAGGAGTCTTCCGCGGGAGTGTAAGTCAAATAATAACCCGTTTGCCTCGGGTTATGGAAATAACCTCTGCTCGGGCTACGCCCTCGGGAGGTTATTTTCCATAACCCCTCGGTACCGGGTTATTATTTACTACTTAATTTAAAAACGTTTTACTGATATCATTCGCGGGTTTATCATGTCTTGATAAGACAAAATATTAAAAATACATCCAGATTTTGGTTTTAGAAATAAACGCTTGATTTCTTACAATAAAAACTATTTTATGACGGTGTTTCAACTAAATTGGTTTACATACAAATAATTGAAAAACGTTTTAGTGATCCATTTTGTAGGTTTGATATATTTTGATAAGAATACTATTTTCTACTACTTACAATACCCCTTGCTTAGGGTTTAGGTCTAAAAACTTGATTCCTTACATTAAAAACTATTTTACTGCAATATTAATATAAATCTATAGAATAAAATAAAAAACCAAACATGACACACACAATTTATTGTACATCAACTGGCAAGGATCCTCTGTAGCTGAACAGGTAAGAGCGCTGCTTGACAACATAGAGGTCTCTGGTTCGAATCCCACTTTTGTTGTTCATAAATCTTAACTTTCTTGTTTGATTAAAAATCAAAATTTTACAAGTCCAATTGTTTGCGACTGTTTACCGACCAAGGTGGAGATAACCAACCTACGCTATCGGAGCTTACGGCTTATAACATTCAACTAAAATAAAGGCAATAACTTCCTAAGGTGTGTTAAGGGTAAACACCGATGAGAAGGTAGTTATGAGTTAAAACCAATTGAAAAAAAGGAGAGATATAACCGCCCAAGGGGTGAAAGTGATGATATTGTTAAGCTTATTACTTTTTGTTGATATGATTGAGCTTTTGATATTTGCTGACTTAAATAAAAACTGTTGATCTAAAAAAACAATTAGATAAGATTATATGTCGACCGCCCTGTTGACATTGTCCGTTTACAGTAATCGAGTTTTACAATTTTGTTCATCTGCGTACACATCTCAAAATGTAATTCTCCCAAGAGAGTTGCGTCCCTTCCCATGTTGGACTTCGCTTGCTAGTTTGTCACTTCCAAGGGGGGTGCGGTGGTGTAGTGGTTAGCGTGCTGGCCTCTCACGCCAAAGACCCGGGTTCGAATCCAGGTGGAGACACCGAAGATTTGTGACCTGGGCTTTACACCGTGTTGTGTCCTTGGGCAAGGCACTTCAGCCACATTGCACTCAGTCTACCCAGCTGTACAATTGGGTACCTGAATACGGGAAGTACGGACCTAAGTGGTCGCGCGAGGCGCTTAGTAGCGGCTTTGAAAGTACTTCCTTCAGTGAAATAATGTACAGCCAATGAGCAGTGCTTGCACTGGATATTAGGCTTTAAAATGTTCATTATTATTTATTATTAAGGGGGAATTTAGGTAATGTCATTGAAGAGCAAAATGCCATTCATTTTTCTTAGTATACACATAATGAATTAAGGTGTTTTCACAAAAATGACCACCAATGGACTTTATGTGAATCTTTATACTTTTATCTTTAACTAGGCTATTGATGATTGGTTTGTGTAAAAAGATGTTTTACACTATCAAAATAATAATAATAATACTAATAATACCTTTAGAAACAACGTACAATTATCAGTGAAAATTTTAATTCAAAATTTTCAAAATACGTGCTACTGTCCCTTTAAATCGTTCGAGACCCCATAATTTTATTAAATTTTTAAATAATTAATATCATCAACTTGATACTAAGAAAATATAAACGAATTCTAAAAAGCTTTATGTGTTCGTCCTTACATTCACCATCTTCCTACGCAGAGCCTAAAAGGCCAGTTTCCAAACTGTCATTTTATATAATGACAGTTTGGAAACTGGCCTTTTAGGCTCTGCGTAGGAAGATGTACATTCACGTGCAGGAACAAATTATGCAAGTAAGAGATCAACAGTATGTGGCCTTATTCATGTCCATAAAATTGTATTGGCTTAAATAACACTTTCTCTCCATTTGCACATCAAAAAAATCCCCCCACCTTGCCCTATCAAATCCCCTTTTCTTGTTATTATGTTCATCAAAATATCAGTAAATTATATAATTATATAGAATACAATTCAACAGATAGGAATTACGCTAAAATGTTTATTTCTTGACCGATTTCGTTCAAATTTGAAATGTAGGTTTATCTCAACACATGAAAACGATATATGAGTACAAAAAAAATAAATTATAGGGTCCACTCCGAGATTCGAACCTCTGTGGGCTAGGGTGTAGTAAGGCAGTTTATCTTTAAGATAGCGTGGTGCTGCATCAGAATGAAGGGTGGTATACGTTATTGAGAGGAGTTTAAATGACACACGATGACGAATCGGAAGGTGATGTGGAGTGTTGAAGATCCGGATCGAGAACCGGACAATAACGTGCGTCCTTCAATCAAACGTAATTTTAAAAACTTATCTAAAGCAGTAAATATGACAAGTATGTCTTTGATCCAAACTCTGTTTTTATTTTTAGGTATTCACTTATCCCATGCATCGATCTAACGTCAATATTTTGTTGAGATTTTAATATTTTAATGCATTAAAGTTGTTTCACCGAGGTATTAAGATCTGTGAGTTATGTTTAATTGTTTGCATTTCATTCATGTCATGCATATATTATGTTTATCCTTTACCACTAAGATTTAACACTTACTTTATATCAATACGTTATATCATTATTACGTTACGTTATATTTTCTAGTGGTTTTAAATGTTGGGGGGTGGGGGTTACTGTGAGGGACATGATGATGAATATCAACTAAATCTTAATTGATTTACTATAATTGTGATCACAAACATTTCATGGTTTTGTTAATTTAAGTTTACCATGATTTGATGTTATGTATATAGTATGATGGTTTTAAAGCTACTTTATCACTCAGTTTGCAAATTGGATTTAATGTTCATCAAAATCCGTACTTTAAGATAAGATAAGATAAGAAATTCTTTATTGCCCCAAAAGGGAACTTTGTTTTGTATAATTACAATTCTCAAGGAACTAACTACTACTAATTACATAATATTCAAAACAATTCATATCAAACACAATTCACATAGACTAGAATACATGTAAAACGTGATGCAGCATTAGACAGAATTTATTTCTCTATTGCTGCACGGAATGAACGATTGGCGGGACCTGTTTGTTCGAAAAGTCGGCATACGAAGCCTACGTCCGGAAGGTAATTCACTAACTTCGGTAGGTGAAAGCTTCTGGAAATTCTGAAACATGATTTAGCGATTTCACACAAGTTCTCACATTGTTGCAAACGGCAAGGACATTATCGATGTAGGTGATAAACTATTTGCCTAATGTGCATAAATATTTGCTTGCAAAATCTGCTTCTATAACTTAATAGGATACATGTAGCATAACCATTCTACTAATGGCTCTGTTTTCATCTTTAATATCCGAATGAAAATGTTTGATGTATGATTAGATTATAGTTGTACATGATACTGCATGTCTTCATTTTAAAAAAAATACTTATATATACTATTTTGTTGTAACTAACATAATTAACACAATAACGCATATCAAATTTTATCATATATCAATTAAGTTACAGAAAAAGTTTGTCCATGTATCACGTAAAACATCTTATGATACTTCACTTTTATTTATGTAACTTATTATCAATTAACTTAAATATTTCTTTTCAATCAGGAATTCTTTATATTGACATATTTCTTTACACACATATGGATCAAATAAGTACACATATACTTCTTAAAATATCTACTAAAAATTATATTTATGAAAAGCATTTTGTAATATTTAGACACAATTGCACTTTAATTTAACTAATTTGACCTTTATTGGGGATTTGTTTGGTATATTATGTAATTAGTTGTCATCACATTTCTGGAGAATTGTAATTATACAAAACAAATTTCCCTTCTGGGACAATAAAGATTATCTTATCTTATCTTATCTTATGTATTTGTTAATTAGAAAACAGAGGTATTAAACCCTTGGAATAAACATGTGCATAACGTTGTTGATTTGTTCTTGTGTTTCAAAAACCTTCAGCATTACTACCTATTGCACGAAAACAC
This sequence comes from Steromphala cineraria, assembly GCA_916613615.1. Lineage (NCBI taxonomy): Eukaryota > Metazoa > Mollusca > Gastropoda > Trochida > Trochidae > Steromphala > Steromphala cineraria. Next base: position 52,039,043 of record OU744724.1, on the reverse strand, counting down.
TGAAAACAACCATTACACTTTGACAACCTTTAACTTTCAGGGAATTTATCATATCTGAATCAAATATGCTATATATCTTTGGTAACGATGTTGCAAATTATTTTATGGCCGCTTCAAATGTCCACAGCATAAAAGACGACAATCAGGGTGCCATTCCACAAAAAGTCTACAATAGATTGTATCCTCTCAATGTTTAAAAATGGACTACTATAGATCGTAACTTTACAACCGACCATTTAATTTTTTTGAGTAATTGTGTTTAACACCCAGGTTGACAACATTAATTGTTTATTGTACCCTTTTCCATTCATATTCCATATAGTCGTTCATCATGAACATACATGTAAATGTTTATAGAAAAATAAAAGATTTCTCAGAACATTCTTTTAAGAAATTAAGAAAAATTATAAAATTTCAGAAATCTAAAATTATATTCTGTTATTCATCTTATGAATGTACATGTACGTACTGAAAAGTTCAGCCCATTCTGATAAGGATTAATTGGTTATCAATAATTTCTTTGATTATGTTATTAATTGTTAAATTTCACTGATACTTTAAATAAACTTGTCGTGAAGTGACGTGATATATTTTTCTGGTTCGAACAATATCATTCTGCGTTAAGTTTGCTTACAGTACGGAAAAACAAGTTACCTCCCTTTGACTAGAACTTCGCTACATTGTTTGATCTGCTTACTCGCAGACAAGCGCTGCCTACGTCTCTGTGAGAAGTTTGTTGGTATCCTGAGCAACAAGCATGGCGGACGACGCTTTTCCTGCAAGCAGGTGCGAGATTTGCGACATTTCGATAAATTTGAAACGATGTGCACGATGCAAGCAGGTATTATACTGCAGTCGAGAACACCAAATAAAACACTGGTCCCTCCACAAGAAAGTATGTCACAAATCAAACCTAAAAATGGGTGCAGATGAAACGGACCCCGAAAGAAAAACGAAGTCGGATGAAAATGATTTTATTGAATTTGACCCAAGACCTTATAAAGAGGGTCACTGCGAGGTACCTGCATCGTACGATTTTGAAGATCTAGCTAAACAAATGACAGAAAAACTCAAGTCAAATGGCCATTGTGTTATCGACGGACTTTTCGACGAGGAATTGATGGGTAAACTTTGTGAAGAATTCGAAATGGTCAGTTCAAAGGGGGATATGAAGCCGGGTAAGTTGTCCGGAGGGAAGACGAGTGGCGAAGATGACCTCAAAGTGACAAAGAAAGAGATAAGAAGCGACTTGATCACATGGATTGACGGCACAGAGGAGCATATACCCACCACATGTGAAGTCGTGAAAATCATTGATGATATTTTAGAGCGCTTCAATCAATATTTCGACGACGAGTGCATTGTGAAAGGAAGAACTAAGGTTTGATTGAATTTTGGTTGAAAGTTTTAAATTTTATGATAAACATTAAAACGAAGAAGGAAGTATTTTTTTAAATATTATTCCTTGAATTTTCCCCATGAAACTAAGGTTTGATTGAACTTTGACTGAAAGTTTTCAATGTTATAAACTTTAAAACCTAAGGTGAAGAAGCAAGTATTCTATTTTAAATGTTATTCCTTGAATTTTCCCCATAAAAGTTTAGTTTATATAATTACATATACCTCAAGTTCTAAACCCCATTTTACAGTCGTAGAAGAATTATCAAATAAAAGTAGAAAACAGCTGGCGGTCATTTGTGTGTGAACATTTACAATCATTTGAGATACAGAGATAGGGAAATGCATTCGCGTAAATGTGGTGGTGAACATGTGACATTAAAATTATGTCTGATTACATGTATTTGACACTGGTCCAGGGAATGAGAAAGACATCTTTGACTATGGGCGATTTTCAGGGTTTATGTTAATTTTCTGAATTTCAAATTGGCTATATGCGTATTAAGTAAATAGTGAATGGGCCTTTTTTTTCATCCAATGTCACACCCTGTAATACGCACCGTTGGGAGAAAGATTGTTACTGGGATTCCGGATTGTTATGGGACGGTTACGGATTGTCATGGGAACTGTTCTGCCATGCATGGCATATTTAATGATCGCTAGAGTAGTAAGAATTCATGTTTAATCCCAATTGACACTGTTCATAGGTTCTATCATAATATGTCTATAGATTTGTACATTCATTACGCATAGAAATCTACATTGAGCAAAGTAAACACTGTTGGCGTCCTGAATATTGGTCCAAAATAACTACCTTGACATCATAAAGCGTCCTTGTTTTTTTAATTGAACTATGTTTACGCAAAAAAAGTAATTCCGTGTTTACATAAATGATTGTTTTAAATGATAGGTCGAACAAATGTGAAATAATGCCCTTGACAAAAAAGTTATTGTAATTTTCCCGAGAGAGGGATACAATTTTATTACAACGGATTGTTACATGATGCTTTTCCGGATTACTACTGAGCAAGCACATTTTTGCTACGGATTATGAAGGGATGTTTGGCAAATAACAGCATAGTATTCTGGTGTATTCTAAACAAAGAGTTCAAATTAAATCGTTTTTTGCAGAAAAATGACACAGATGTGAAACAAAGGATGATTACTTTGATAAGAATATTTCTGTGATCAAAACCTTGATCGCGAAAACGATTTAACAAGCTCCAGCATGCCACTGCTGCAAAGTCGAACAAGTTAAGTGAAATATGAATGCAACATTACAAGACATTTGAGCACAAAATTGCTGCCATATGCCAAAATTAACTAGCGTCATCAGAAGATAATATACCCCACTGGTTCCAAATATTTCAGAATTAATATGTTATATATGTAAGTGAGAAAATTTGCAATTTATTTTAAATAGAATTGGCATAGTAAAATTCCTGAGAATCTATGTTCAAGAAACACAATTCTTAGTAAAAACGTTAGAATGTACATCAAAAGAAGTTGAAATTCCAAAAGGCACATCTTTCTACACATCAGCTATGTCTTTTATGTTTGAGAGGTCTGCTTTGCAAGTTTAAGATTTAGGACATATCGACAGAACTGGCGATAACTAGGGGAGACCAGGACAAAGAGCGCCCCCTAACATATAAACTGTTTTCTGGGCATATTAATATGTTTAGAATGCAACTTGCAGCATGTCTCTAATTCTCATCAGATAAACTATTGTATGATAAATGCTTTTTAACCTACCATGCCTACATAAAGAGATATTAACGAAAATGTATTTCGACAAAGGCGGTGCACTAATGAAATTGCCCCGTAGTTTAGGGCAAAGTGCCCCATGCGAAAAGACACACAATTGTTATATGTCAAACACCTATAATAAGCCATTATCATACAAAAATGTTTTTTAAAAGTGCCATGCAGCTCACAGGCACCCTTATGAAAACTAAACAAATAATAAAAATCAAAGCTCAGTATTCAAAGAAGGACAAAATATGTTTTTATTTGTCATGGACCTATATTTTCGAAGTTTTTATAAAAAAACTTACATGATTACTATATACGAATTTCTAATAACTATGGGAACCTTGACAATTCAACTCATTTATTATCAGAAACCAGAAGTGTTGTAGTTATAAGCTAAACAAAACGTGACGAAAATAAGAATATTTGCATAGTTATGAAAGGTAAATTATTGGTATAAATAAAGTCATTTTTTTGTCTTAGCGCCAAAGCGAAAGCTTTTCCGCATTTTTAACACGTTACATTATGCATCCCTTTAATATGGTCATCTAATTTATCGCGTCTACAGAATACTTTATTGCAGTGTGTGCGAAACAGATTCTTGTTGTGTCCTATACACACTAACATAGACGTGTCAACACCCGACCCTTCGAGACCAGAAAGATCCACTGTATCCATTATGTTTGATTTTTGATGGAACTGAAACCAGTTAGTGTCAAAATATTATTACATTTTGCATCAAAAACATGTTTTTGTTGATTTCGTTTTTTTACAATCCGTATCGTACTCATTCACAATCCGGAACATCTGTAAACATAGCCCAGTAACAATCATTGACAATAACATTACACCCGTCTGAATAAACATCAATAATAAACAATTAAAATAACCCTTTTCATTCATCGAATATGGAATTGTAAATGTCAATTGAATGAAGTTTTGAAAAATTGAAGTTTTAATACATTACATCGTCCAATTTAGTTTATCTAAGAGTTTTAATCAGTCTTAGATATTAAAGTTTTCGATGTCATCAACGAATGTGCTAAATGAAATGAAAATACAAATTAATGACAGCTAAAATGGTCTTTGGATACATTCATTTAATCATGGTTACCAAATATTGCAATATTCCGACCCCAAAAATATAAAATTAACACTTTTTTTAACCAAATTAAATTCTTACCAAAAGTGAAAAATCCCATGACAATCCGTAACCGTCCCATAACAATCCGGAATCCCAGTAACAATCTCTCTCCCAACGGTGCGTATTACAGGGTGTGAATGTGCAAAATGGCCAATGGACTCTGCCTTTGAGTTTCCTAATCATTGTCCGGTTTTCGATCAGAATCGCGATTTTATACATTTTACACATTTTACTGTTTTTTAAGGAACCGATTTGTAGCTGTTAGATGAACTTTCTAGTACCAATCAGTACTTCTCGTTTAAATGATACTATTGATAAAGTTTGGAAACTCAATAATTACTCAAGTGTTCGATAGATTCGCTTACCAAAGAAATCTCTATGACCTTGTTGTTTGTTGTTACTATAGCTTTTCTGAAATATAATTATGTTCATCATTTGATAAAAATAAAAAAATAAATTTAGGAAATACAGTTCAATTTGTTTCAATTATTTCATGATTCCAATAGTCCGAAATATATTTTTCATATACATGTATACTGCTCAAGAAACGCATAGCGAAGGTTTTTCCATATGATATTTTTACAATTCTGACGAACGTTTTCATTATCAATTTCGAAGCTTGATAAATGTTTATGTAAAATGTGTTTCCAAGAAGAAATTAACTGCATTTTTTAACAGAGCACGATTTTTTTTTAATTATGCACTTTCTTTTGCATACACAATAAAAACATTGGCAATTTAACCGTCAATGCATCTTCCCACGGCAAGGTCGAAACGTATATCTAGTTAGACTCTTCGTTTCAGAACGGAAGAGTTTAAAAACTTTTTCGTTTCGCCCGTGACGTTGTGAAGATGCCGTCAATGATGAGTTTAGTCATGTCATGTAATTTGAAGTTAAGTCAACAGAACAATTGGACCAGCCATTTCGAGGGCGGTGAGTAAAATCAAGGATTGAAAGCGTACCTAATGTGTTCCAGGGTAACGTAACGTTTTGGCATTGCCATTTGGTTTCAGCAGCATTAAACAACACTTTGTTATCCTGGGTAAGAAGACTTTGGATGATCACACCCAACTCGGTTTTGGCAGTCTGTCTTGGTTACTTATGTAACATGTTACGGAACCCTGAGGAAGGCTATCATAATAGTTAAACTAAATGTAATTTTTGTCCAATCTATTGAACGCGAAAGTAAACCAAAAATGTCCCTAATTGAGATCGCAAAATGTATTGACTGCTGTGTGACCGCGACCTGTTGAAACATGTAATTTGCTCCGCCAAGTCTCTTCTTTCATTTGTGCAGTACCAACCGATGCACGCAGGTTTCATCGCAATGCATAGCCACAGTGTTGCGGGCTTTCTCCCTGCAATAATACTAGCAGCCGCAATATAAGTGAAATACTCTTGAAAGCGGCGATAAACCCCAGATCACCTCACCTCACCTCTTCTTTCATTTGACAAAACATGTTCAACAAAGGCTTCTTTTCTCTTATCAACTTCACTTATACATGTGATATGATAATGTACAAATCTGTTTTCAGATATGCGTTTCATTGTATGAGTAGTATGTATTATATTTGTTTTGGAATGGTTCCGTGGTTTTCTTGAGTTACTCAGTTGCTTTCATTGAATACCGGCATGTGTAATATCTATAAAATGATGTCTCTAGGCAATGATGGCTTGTTATCCGGGTAACGGAAGTTGCTACCGGCGTCACGTGGACAACCCAAACAAAGATGGCCGCGTTATCACGTGTATCCTGTACTTGAACAAGGACTGGGATGTTGAGGTATTTCCTTCTTCTTGAAGTTGTGAATTTGTAAATATTGAGGATAAAAGTAATTTCAAATGACATTTTGAATCACTAATATCACTGATATGAATTATTGTTATTACATAATTGAGTGATTATAGTTTTGTTCTATTCTATTCCGTTTTGTTCATTTTAACTTAAGAATCTTCAAACGAAAGGCAAACAATCCAAAGTGCATGTAAAGTCGAAATAAGGCTTCTGTTTAACCGTTGCTTACGGTGAGATGCAATATAATCTACCTGCAAATCCTGACCGTAAATAATCACCAATCGTACCGAGGACTCATTGACTATAGTAATCGGTGTCTCAGATCTGAAACACAGTGAGGTACGAATGTTACATGTTTACTCAGCAATATTATTAGTCTTTTCGATACAAGAAATGTTCTTTTGAAGGGGCGTAATAACCAATACTGAACTTAAAGCGCAACTCCCGGGTGATTTTGCTCCAACTTCGTTCATATATCTTCACAATGCTTAGCATATAACCAACCCGGAAATGAATCCCTTCAGGGAATCGTACAGCGAAACAATGCGATTTTCAGTTCAAATACATCTAGGAAAACATCGGTTTTTTTTTACATAAACAATTTCTAATGTATGTGGGTTTGTTTATCAGTGAAATTGCGTCTTTTGTTTCTGTCTTTTTGTAGTTTGATTTTGCAAAATACAGCACGATACCAAAGTCCGGGTTAGAAGGACTACTTCCACAGAACACCGACAGGAAATACCAAATTATAAGAAATGTTTAGTTTTTTTTTTACATTATACGTATAAATAAAGAAAAGTTATCAAAACAATATGTTATGAATTGCATTGCAATGTCGTAACACGTGGACGTGAAATCGTCCAGAATATCCTTCAATAATTTTACAATTTCGCTAAATATCTATAAATATCATATTACTTACCGATCATGTTACGATATATGCGAAGTCTTTATCTAATATATTATCAAAATAAAATTTAGATTGATTATATCTGCATTTTATAAGGGGTTTTATCAATAATTAATATTAAATATCAACGATTTCAGTCAATAATACTGTAGTTCAGAGTTTTGAAATTAAAAATAGTTCTTAAATTTTTCTCTATGTTATTAAGATGCTACTCTGCTGTAAGCTGGGAAATATAAAACAAACATTATTCAGATTTGTTTATTAAATGAATATCATACTTAATATTATTATAGAATTATTACAATATTAGAATTATATATAAATATCAACATTTTTGCAAAAAATAAATTCGAAATTCCTACGCAGAAAGTTTTGATTATGAATTTTTTCCTCAAGTCCCCTCCATGACACAAAATGTTTATGCATGGAGGTAAATAATTAACAATGAATATTTTATTTATTATAAAATATTGAATTTAGATATGTTGGTGCCTTCTTATAGCTAAACGTCTGGGGATATGCACATAGCATTCACATGTTTTTTTAATTTTCATTTGATTGTATTGCTGTTTTTCTAATTGTGGATTCTATTGAGCATTGCCTGTAAAAATAATATTAAAAATCGTTTTGGATTCTGAATTAATACATGCACATACACTAGATATTAATAGAATAAATTTATTCCTTATATTCAATAAATATTTTGATAATTGTTTCAGACCTCTTGGTAAAAACATATATATATTTGTTAATAAATTAAATGTTTTTGAATTTCTCATAAACAAGATAATTGACTGATGAAATGAAGTTATATTGTATATAAAATTAATACTTTTAATGTTAATTTTTTGGGGGATATCAGAGTATAGAAAGAAATAAATAAATGTTTTCCAGAAAAGCCACTCCAAATATTTATACCTGTCATTATTACTTTGAGTGATTGCTCAGAAAAAAAAGCCTTATTTCAGTTTGAAATAAAGAAAATAAATGTGCTGTTCATTCAAATAACAAACAATTTTTAATATGGAACATGAAATATTTTTTCATGTTATATAAATTTTTAAAAGAAAATAGTTGAGAGAAAAACCCACATGCATTGTTTGTTTTTTTTAGTTTCAATTATATTTAACAAATGCCTCATATTTGTTAATCATGGAAAAATTCATATGAACATAAATAAAACATGTAAATCATCTGGATAAATATAAATTTTGTTCAGTCACATTTATTTCCAAAGGAATATTTCCATTTTATGTTTTACATAAAACTTTTCTTGAAGGATGGAATATTCTCTTCCAATAAACATATTATATGTATTTATAAAAATTAAAACCATAATATTTACTTCCTTCATTGTTTGCATGAGCTTCAAAGTAAGTAAAAAATAGTAAATGTTTATTTTAGTGAGTGATGCCAGATCATGATTTTGAAATTGGACAACAAAATTTAAATTTGATAAATCATATTTACAACGTATATTGTCGTACACTGATGGGGCTATAGTCCATATGCCGTTTATCAAGAAATGCATTAGGCGAAAACGAACCAAAGGCAACATACTGCAAACACGGAGGGCCACGTTTCGAAAGACGGCAGATGATATTTTTTTCAAGGCTAAATATTGAAATATTTTCATACATGCAAAAGGAATTTTAATACGAAGATGGTAAATGAAAGATTCCATACACAAACAGATGATAGTATATAAAAGGAAAAAAGACACAACGACTAACTCACCAGAGGCAAACAGTGCAGCCCACAGGTTTTCCCGAGTATGGCATTGTCAATATACCGGATAATTGACATTAATTGTTTCCGTAAAATTTGCCGAAATAATCATATAGCTTTTCCTTCACTTAGAATATCCTTTCATACAGCAGATATAAAAATGTAATCACTAAAACTTAGTTTGATAGGCCAATATCGACAAGAACATGATCACTGAAATAAAACGTGGTGTTGTTTACGTTAGTAATGGCGGCCACGTCACTCTTGTTTTCCACAGTTGACGTAACTTCCGGTAAAATCTACGGAACAACACGATCGAGGCAGGAAGCTTATTATCATTTTTAAAATCGCAATTAATCACTCTTTTGATTAGTTTAAAATTATGATGACCTCACGTAAATTCATAATATGAACTATATATTATGAAAACATGATCATAAATATACAGTTTGGCCTGGATAAATTAGTCTAAATTATCCGGGAGCTACGCTTTAAAGCGTAGCTCCCGGATAATTTAGACTAATTTATCCAAGCCAAACTGTACGTTTATAATCATGTTTTCATAATATATAGTACATATTATGAATTTACGTGAGCTCATTGGAATTTTAAACTAATCAAAAGAGTGATTTATTGCGATTTCAAAAATAATTATAAGCTTCCTGCTTCGATCGTGTTGTTCCGTAGATTTTACCGGAAGTTACGTCAACTGTGGAAAACAAGAGTGACGTGGCCGCCATTACTAACGTAAACAACACCACGTTTTATTTCAATGATCACGTTCTTGTCGTTATTGGCCCATCAAACAAAGTTTTAGTGATTGCATTTTAATGTCTGCTGTATGAAAGGATATCCTAAGTGGAGGAAAAGCTATATGATTATTTTGGCAAATTTTATTGAAACTATTATCCGATATATTGACAATGTCATACTCGGAAATCTGCTGGCAGTGCTGCGGTCTTCACTGTTTGACTCTGGTGAGTTAGTCGTTGTGTCGTTTTTCCTTATATGTTATAATGTTATCATCTGTTTGTGTATGGAATCTTTCATTTTCCTTCTTCGTATAAAACTTCCTTTTGCGTGTGTGAAAATGTTTCAATATTTAGCCTTGAAAAAAAAAACATCACCTGCCCGTGGCTTTCCGTATTTGCAGTATGTCGCCTTTGGTTTGTTTTCGCCGCATGCATTTCTTGATAAACGGCATATAGACGTCCCATTTACATCAGTGTACGACAATATACGTTGTAAATATGATTTATCGAATTTAAATTTTGTTGTCCAATTTCAAAATCGTGATCTGGCATCACTCACTAAAAATAAATTTTACTATTTACTTACTTTGAAGCCCATGCAATTTTCAATTTTCATAAATACATATATTATTGTTTATTGGAAGAATGTGAAACATAAAATGGAAATATTCATTTGGAAATAAATGTGACTGAACAAAATTTATATTTATCCAGTGATTTCTGGGACAATGATGATGTATATATGTTTTAGTTATGTTTATATGAATTTTCCATGATTAACAACTATGAAGCATTTGTTAAATATAATTGAAACTAAAAAAAAATCAATGCATGTGGGGTTTTTACTCAACTATTTTCTTTTAATAATTCATATTACATAAAAAAATATTTCATGTTCCATATTAAAAATTGTTTGTTATTTGAATGAACAGCACATTTATTTTCTTTATTTCAAACTAACATATGTCATATTTTCTTGAGCAATCACTCAAAGTAATAATGACAGGTATAAATATTTGGAGTGGCTTTTCTGGAAAACATTTATTTATTTAGTTCTGTACTCTGATATCCCCTCAAAAATTATGTCACCTAAACAGGAAAGACAACATTGTACAAATACAGATAAATACACATATGATAATTGGCAAAGTTATTTATTCTATTAATATCTAGTGTATGTGCATGTATTAATTCAGAATCCAGAACGATTTTTAATATTATTTTTACAGGCAATGCTCAATAGAATCCACAATTAGAAAAACAGCAATGAAATCAAATGGAAATTTAAAAAAATTTGAATGCTATGTGCATATCCCCAGAAGTTTAGCTATAAGAAGGCGCCAACATATATAAATTTAATATTTTATAATAAATAAAATAGTTATTGTTAATTATTTACCTCCATTCAAAAACATTTTGTGTCATGGAGGGGACTTGAGGAAAAATATTCATAATCAAAACTATCTGCGGAGGAATTTCGAATTTATTTTTTGCAAAATGTTGATATTAATATATAATTCTAATATTGTATTAATTCTATAATAATATTAAATATGAAATTCATTTAATAAACAAATCTGAATAATTTTTGTTGTATATTTCCCAGCTTACAGCAGAGTAGCATCTTATTAACATAGAGAAAAATTTCAGAACTATTTTTAATTTCAAAACTCTGAACTACAGTATTATTGACTGAAATAGTTGATATTTAATATCAATTACTGATAAAAACACTTATAAAATGCAGATATAATCAATCTAAATTTTATTTTGATAATATATTAGATAAAGACTTCGCATATTTCGTAACATGATAGGTAAGTATTATGATATTTATAGATATTTAGTGAAATTGTAAAATTATTGAAGGATATTCTGGACGATTTCACGTCCACCTGTTACGTTATTGCAATGCAATTCATAACATATTGTTTTGATAACTTTTCTTTATTTATACGTACAATGTAAAAAAACCCAAAACATTTCTTATAATTTGGTATTTCCTGTCGGTGGTCTGATGAAGTAGTCCTTCTAACCCGGACTTTGGTATCGAGCTGTATTTTGCAAAATCAAACTACAAAAAGACAGAAACAAAAGACGCAATTTCACTGATAAACAAACCCACATACATTTGAAATTGTTTATATTAAAAAAAACCGATGTTTTCCTAGATGTATTTGAAGTGAAAATCGCATTGTTTCGCTGTACGATTCCATTGAAGGGATTCATTTCCGGGTTGGTTAATAGATAGTTATAAAATTTTATGGTCAATGTTGGGGTTATTCCTTTCAACTATTGCTTCAGAGAGTTATTTACAGACATTTTGCAAGTTTTTACATGGATTTGTCAAGTGGTATGGCCGCTACAACCCTCGGTGTTTATTTGTCTGTCAGTGCTAATAATACGACAGACGCCATTTTGCGAGCCGTGTTTTCCACAGTTGACGTCACACATTCCATCGGCAACAATCGAGATTTTTCCGGTCTTTTCCGTAAAACAAAATGGCCGACACGTCAAAAAGCGACGTAAACAGTACAGTTTTTCGCCTTCTTTTACGATTTTCATGAAATATACTTGATTGTGATGGCAAAGAGGTGTATTGAATTGATCGCTTATACCTTATCACTGCGATTTTTACGTCTTCGAAATGTACATGCTAAGCATTGTGAAGATATATGACCAAAGTTGGAGCAAAATCACCCGGGAGTTGCGCTTTAAGGTGTAGTAGCCTCGAGTCAAACCTTTCCCAAATTGGAAAAAGTTCCATATGATCTTTTGTTGGACGATGGGGTCTTATAACTGGTCTCCATTCTGTGTGACAGAAAGATGGAGGAATGCTGCGTATTCTTCCCGAGGAGAGTGAGGACCATATCGACATAGCTCCAATCCGCAACCGTCTCCTTATATTCTGGTCTGACCGACGGAACCCGCACGAAGTGCACCCTGCCCATAGGACCAGGTGAGGAGGTGTTAGGATTCTCATACATGTATGGAATTTATATGATTCATGTGGAGTATTGATTTGATTCATGAGGTAATTTTTATGTCTTACGCGGGTTGATTTGATTCACGTTTGTGATTTATGTGATTCATATGGGGAATTGATATGATTCACGTACATTGGTAGTTTAAATCATTCACTTGAGGAATCAATATCATCCATGTCAAAGGGGCAGTAGCACGTTTTAAGGGGGAATATAAGGTGATGCCAGGAAACTTTTAATAAATGGTTCCAATTGAAAGACAATGTATGTAAAGTAAATGAAGTAGTATAATGAAAAATTCAGCCAGCCATGCGATTTCTTTTCAACCGTAAGTTGCCCTTAGCTTCTGGTATCAAGCCTGATCAAGCTGATTTTACGTCAGAACATGTAACTGTGCGGACTGTTGTCAGACCGTTGTGACAACCGACATTCTCAAACTCTCTTTTATTATTAATTTACAGATACGCCCTCACAATTTGGTACTTTGACGGCGAAGAACGGACACAAGCAAAAGCAGATCAGTTAAACCAAGGTAAGCATAAGGGAAGGGTTGGACTTTGTTTCTGATTTCTGTAATCCTAGTAACTCAAAATCATTTTTGAGTTTTTATATTTGTCAAATTATGCCAATGCATATGACTGTGTAACTATATGAGAACTGTCAAATACATATTGTTTATTTCTGATTAAAGTGCATTAGGTAAACTATATTATAGAAAATGTTGGCAAGTCTATATGCCTCATACTGTCCATGACTCATTTTTATTTTAAAATTAAAATTGAAAAGATTTTTTTAAAATCATAAACTCTTTTTTTCAAGTGACTGTTGGTCTACATAAGGTAGTACAATTAAGTATCTTTCAAATTTCAGATTATATCAAATTTTCAAATTCTATTGTCATATTTATATAGCACTGTATGGTTCCTGAATATGCAGATGGTTTTACCTGTTGATTGTATTTTTAGAAACATCCAAGGTTCAAGAAGAACTATCGTGGTTGACTTTAAAGACTAAACAAACTGAAAAGGTACGTGTAAAGCACCTTATATTGCCTTGGATATTTCTACCATTTTGAATAACATCTTCTTGAATACTTAGGGGAAGACAAGAGATTTTAACCCGTTAAAGTTATGGTAAAATACCGAGCATCAAACGGCTTATGAATGTCTAGAAATAGGAAAATCGGGGCTTTATATATAAAGACCATGTTATCAGATTTGCTTCTAAGAGAAACTAAGTAGTGTTCTCATTTACACTGTCAATTCATATATCCTTCCATTTATATCACTACCGTTTAGAGCCAGTTTTGCTAATTCGTTTGTTTTCTATGTATTCCAAATGTTGTGTAGTACTTTGGAATAGAAAACATCCCATATATATATGATAGCGGCAATATTGAAAATCCAGCAACAGCGCAAATGCCTCGGTATCCAGCTATACTTGCAAATGACACCTCATGCCGTCAGTCTATGTATTTATTGTTTAAACATATTTCTATTCATTTAAGAATCCAATTCGGTAAGCAAGGAAAGAACTTAACAAAATAAACAAACGCAATAAACAGTATACTGACATTTGTACGTTATTACCACTTTTAAAAGAGAGAAATTTAAATTCAAATCAATTCTGAGCCTTTCGTACATTTGTGCATTTCCAAACCTGAGTAACTTTCCTTTGGATGTAATTTCTCTCCAAGGATGTACCCATTCAACTGCAGGCAACCCGTGGCACGTACAGCACGAGTTTCATAGTATGGTGAAATCTGCACGTGCAACACGAGATGTGCGTGCATGGTTCTGATTGCAGGGAGATTGTTGACTATTGAGTAATCACAAAATATTGACGGGTTTTTTTCTAGATAGTGACGATTTTCATTTACGTATTGATTATTTTCTTTTACATATTGATGAGTATTTGGAACACAAAATACGACCTATCAAAGTTGGTTTAATAAGATATTTGAGACAAAATTCTGAGTTTCAGTATATCAATTGTAATACCAGTCTTTGGTCTGTATTTAAAGTCCAGGGGTAATATTTTGAATCTTTACCCCCAGATATATATAAGTCATTCAAAATGTAGGAAATTGTAGATATAATCCTTTTTTGGGAAAGATTAAACTGTATTTGCACAGATGAAATTTTCACAAATAACTTGACTTTCTGTAGTCATTGAAACAAGGAACTTGCTGTCGAAAATTATTGTGATTTGATATTCAGAATGAAAGACTTGAATACTTCATCGGAATAGTTGAATTTAACAAGCTTTATACAGTAGTACGATTGAGTTATGTTCATCATGCATTGTCTGAGTTGCATTTACATCATACAACTCACCAATCGGCATTTGCTAATGCCGGATTATCACTATTGTCGCTAACATATATATAATCCATATTTTATGCTTAAAATTTTTTTACTAAACATGCGCGTAGTTTGTCATCTTGGTTAGTTTATGATTAACGTTGCGATGACTAAACTCTATACTGCGACGGTGCCTTCAATATATGTAAGTTTAGTAGGTCCAGTTAAATTTCAGGCAAATACATGAAACGTGTCAATGCAAAGCTGTAATCGTTGAGAATTTAAAGGGGAAGTAAATCGTTTTTAGGAAAATGAAAATTAATGGTTCCAATTGAAAGATAATGTATTTAAACTTAATGGAGCAGTAATATTTCAAATATATAACGCAAAGTTTAGCCATGCGATTCCTTTTTCTTACACAAAATAAATTAACGGTGTTCACATAAAATGGCCGCCAATGGATTTTATGTGAATCTTCATACTTTGTCCTCTAGTTATGAATTAGTGGCTTGTGTAATATTATTCTAGACACTGTCAAAATAATACATTTAACATTAACTTACAATTATCAGTGAAAATTTTAAAATATAAAATTATCAAATAACGTGCTATTGCTCCTTTAATCCATCTAATTTCTTGTCAATTGCGATAACATATCGAAGTCTTCAATCTAGAAAATCTGTTTTGATCTGTTTTAAAGACATTTCCGTATGTGTTTTCATATTCCAATTATATCACACATTTATATATATTTCTTTGCTTTGTTTGAAATAATAAATATAATAATGTTTACACATTTTCCATCAAAATTTGAAGCAGTCGTAAAATATCCAATTTTGCTAAGGTATCATCGATTATTTGTTGGATAGTTGATAAATATACAACACGTTGCCATACGTCAGAAGTTAAACGACTGCAGTTTCAAACTAATCATACACCTTATGTGTTTTAACAAATTCAAATTCTTTATTCTCTATTCACTACCGACAGTGGTACAAGAGCATAAATATATATACAAGCAAAATAGATATATACAATGTGAAGGTCGATTTTACATCAATTTTTTCAATACAGAGTTTACAATTGTAAAAAAATTTGACATATTTTTTATAACTGATAGCCTATTCGAACACATCAACATTTTCATTTTATGAATATTAGGGAAAACACAAAAATATTCCGGTATGTAAATTTTTCTTATATCAGCAAAAGCTAAGCATCGGAAAAGATAGTGAAATTCATCTGCTATTGTTGGTGAGTCACAGAGCGGGCAATTTTGAAGTAATTATCCAATGTCATAACAATACACCTTTTGGCGGAATCATCAGCAAATATTATGTTTGGATCTTCATATCTATTCACCAATCGATCTAAAATCAAACAAATAGTTTCGTTTATGAAGCATGATTGGTGTTTCACCTTTTTCCAAGTTTTCAAAGTTTTGCCTTTGCCTTGCTCAGTTGTAGGTAGGTTTGCCGTAGAACAAACATCTCTTGCGTTTGCTCCAAATCCAGCTTCAATTGGAAACTGTCCTTTTCGGTGTAAATGCATTGTTACATTGCATTAAAGGAGCAGTAGCACTTTTTAGAGGGAATATAAAGTGATGCCAGGAAAATGAAATAAATGGTTCCAATTGAAAGACAATATATTTAAAGTAAATAAAGCAGTAATAAATCAAAGATATACACAAAGAACTTAATTAAACCCCCCAACTTTTTCAAACAGAAAAACACTGCTTATAATAAACAAAACAAATGTACAGGCAAACAAAAATGATTTTTTAATAGAACGATCATCTAGCATGGTGGAAACGAAAACTTCATTCGGTTTACAATTCACTGTCGCTGAATAACTGGTTTTACACCAAAAAAAATCGAATTTTAAAAAAACTGCACAAAGACATTAATTGGCCACTGTCAAAGATAATGGCTTATCTAAAGGAAGAAGAACTGTTTGATCAACAAGTTCAACTCAAGGAATCTCAAATTTATTAACAGATGTTAAAATTATAGGCATTTTATTTTTTTTATTTTTTATTTTTGATGAAAAAAGTACTGAAAATTCAATGTCTTGCTAGCCTGTTATCATGCATGATAAATAGGGTTTCTTTTATGAATGTCAATTAGGGATCAAAATTGTTATTTTTAATTCATAACATCCAAAGTTTAATATGTAGCTTTTCCCCTATGACAATAGTAATATTTGGTCAAATTTCAGCAGTCTCACAGTTTTTCTCAAAGTTTCGTTATTTTTGCACATTAGCGATTTTTAGTTCAATTAAATAGTCAATAAAAAAGCAATTGTAATATCTGGAGTGGTCAATACATCAAATGTATTGGTGCTTAATGAAGTTCTTTGTGTATGTAATATAAAGTTCAGCCATGCGATTCCCTTTTCTTACACAAAAAGGTGTTCACATAAAAATGGCAGCCAATTGACTTTTTGTGAATCCTTATTATTTGTTCTCTGACTATGGATGATTGGTTTTTGTAATGAGATTTTTTACACATTCAAAATAATACGTGAAGAATTAACATACAATTATTGGTGAACAATCGAAAATGTCAAACCTTATAATTTGTTCTCTGACAATGGATGATCGGCTTGTGTGACACTATCAACATAAAACATTTAGCATCAACGTACCATTAACAGTGTAAAATTGAAATATAACATTTTCAAAAAAAACGTACTACTGCCTCTTTAAAGTTAAAGTGCCTTCGGGCAATGGTTTGACACTAGGTACGATAAATTTTACACTTTGGGTGGTGGCAAAAGACTTGTCTCGCCTAAATGTTACTGTCATTCCCCATTTGTCCACCAGGAACGCCGACCCCTAGGCCAATTCAAACCTGCCTAGATTACCAACCAACCATGTACCAACATATTTCAACCTGTTCAATCGGCCTCAACCATGTAAATTATAGCCCGTCCGCCAGTCCTTCAACTGGCAGCTTTTTGCCAGGACTTGTTACTTTTTGGTAAGAACTAGTAACTCCCCCCCCCCCCCCCCCCCCCCCCTCAAGGAAATGACCAATTTATTTTCAGGACAGGCCAGGTTTCCTATCTAGTTTATACACTGCCTCAACCCTAGTTCTTTTGGTCCAAACTAACCTAAACCAGGGGCGGAACTTTCACGTTCTCGATCCACTCTTTCCACTCCAAAAAATCCCACTCCATCGCATCTAACCCAACTCACCTTAATCCCTAGTCCTGATTTTCTCAACCTCTTACCAACCCGACACCCAAAGGCCAAGCTCGGCGTTTGTGCACTGATATCAAAGTAACCAGTTTTTCGTATGTACGAACGCGATAGAGGAAAAACTGGTTTCTTTCCAGTCTAAGGTAATCCTCGCCTCGATAATACCCGTTTTACTCCGATATGGAGTCTAGCGAGTTGTAGTAGAAGATCGCGTCTTCCGACCTTTGCCGACCTACTGACCCTCCAACGTTACATGTGCGAATGCAGACTATTGCGGCTTGGTAAGACGATCCCTGATTGGTCAATTCGATAGATCAGCTGACGCGAACAGCTACTAAATCTCGCTAGACTCAATATCAGAATGAAACGGATATTGTTGAAGCTAGGTTCATGTAGATTGGAAACTTTGTAATCAGTGCGCAAACTCAAAACTTTGCCTTTGCTCCATTCCAACCCAGCCTGCACGAACACATCACTTCATCATCAACTTTGACTGTCATGTTCTGTCTTTTGTAGGAAATCATCGAGACGAAAATAACAAGCATATCTCAGAAAGCTGTAGCAGGTTTGACAGAGGGAGAATTGGATGTAAGTTATCGATAAAAGAATCATAATTTTTTTTAAATACATAAAAATCAAATTCTCTAATAAAAAGTGTAGAAAACATCTCTACACGTTCCACTCTTTTTTTGCGATTAACAACTTTTTAGGATTGATGCAATTTTTGCAAGAACAAAATCTGACAATTTGCGTGAATCTATCCCAATCTTCCTCAATTCTAAAATGTACAAGATGTCCTAGAAGCAAAAGCTTGAATCGAGCTCACGATTCCTGTCACTTTTACCAAAAACTCTACCATTAAACCATGTTGACTGTTGTATTATAATCTTCATCTTCTTGAAGAAGGCAATCTTTCTGCGCTTTGCAATCACAAATGTAATCACAGTGCTATAGATGAATTACGGTAAACGGCAGAGAAAACTCCTAGATAAGTTTGGTGGATATTTCAAGAACCCAACAATGCCAGGGTTCATGTTACCCAATACCAGAATGAAAAGGGTGTTTTTCAAATACGATATTGACTGCTGACAGATGATTCCAAAGGTTATCAAACCATCAATAACATCATGGCTGATTTTTTTTGTAAACTCACTTGTAAAAGACTTTGCAATAAGGAATGAGCATGTTCCACTAATAGATATCCAGAAACATTCTGAAACTTTGTTACACTCAGTAAGCTTTAGGTGCAATGCTACACTTAATTTCAGCAGTACCAATAATGGTTTGTTAGTTCCAGCCGATGCTCGCATGTTTCACATCAATGCATAGCCACAATAGTGTTGCAGGCTTTCTCCATAAGTGAAATACTCTTGAAATCGGCGATAAAACCCCAAAACACCTCAACTCTGAAGGTTATTGAAAATCTGACGTGCTAATGTAAACATACAAGATGCTTTAAAATTGACATAACTTGTACTTTCATTTAGTATATATGAAGTCTAAAAGCAAAATTTAGATGTGGCTCTCTAAGATAGAACATATCAACGAGGAGATAATGTATTAATCACAGAGTGAGACAAATCAAAATGTTTGTAATTCTTTGCGTTAGCTCATTAAGCAAATAAATCTCGTGCATCACGTGTTTTCAGGCCTTTGGTACCCTGGTCCGAGGTCACCCTGACCCACGTGGCGCTCTATTGAGCCTCGGTATCCCTTCCAGTATCCAGGATGCTCTTCTCAGCGTCCTTAGCAACAAGGTCACGTGACAGTGAAAGGGTGGCAGACAGCAAGACAACTCGTCACCAGGATAAACACTTGTTTACTTTACTTTAAAACTCCCAGAAACAACTTAACAAGATGTCTGGGGCATTCGGTACGTCTGAAACATGCGTGTAACTGTTGTTTTTTGTTAAGAACTGCGCATTATTTAGAAAGCATGTGAATCGCCGTTGCTAATGGTTTTGGTTCGAAATGAGAAGTGGTATGTGTAGGATATTGAGTTTAATCATGAGAATTATATATCCTGATTATGAATAATAAATAATAAGAAGTTAAGAATGTTATTCGAATATTTTTTGTATTTTGTTGCTATTTATCATTGTTTAATTATATCATATATGAAACTGTAGAAATTGTGAATCTCTTATAGTTTTTTATATTTTCTGAATAAAACAAATTTACGAATTTTCACCTGCATTTATTATTCTTGAACCTGAGATATATCCTGTTGCTTTTATGTATGCCCCTTTCTCAAGATATTAGAATTTAAATTTCTATTCGGTGGTGAAGATTTTATTATTTTTATCAAAGAAAAGCATCATCGCCTGAAATGGATTGTTTATTTATTTACGTGGTTGACACCTCCCTAAGTTGCATTTATCTACTTTGTACGGGGTTTAATTAGAGGAAGATGTTTCGGAAAGGAAGGTGCCGCAGCCTGTCAATATTCCATAGATTAGAGAGGAAATGAGATGGAGGCACGCACTGGGACTGTTTATGTGGAAATGGCCTTCAGTCAAACGAAAACAAGTTGTTGAGAGCCTGTATAGAAACTCTTAGCATCGCTGATCTATCTAATGAAACGAAAATCTATATTAGAGCATTTATGCAATATGCTATATGGAATAATAATTTAAACAATGTCCCGTTTAATATCATATCTAACCTCTATTGTAATACGGACAGCTCTCTGGCTAGAAAGGGAGAAGCATTTTTAGATTTTTGGATGCGATCTGTCATCAAAATTCATCAGGATTTAATGACTTAAGCAATCTCTTTGGGATAATATCTAAAGACTCCTTATTCGTTTCAAGCAAAGGAATGTCACGTTGCAATCTCTTTTGTAAAGCGTTCCGTTGTGCACAGAGCTGAGAAAGACACTTTCGTCGCCTGTTCGAAGTGTGCATATGTTTGGAAGACAGAAGTCAAATTAAAATGAATGTCAATCTCATTTACATCAGTGATAACATATCACTCGTACCTAGCTGTCTTTCTGGTCTGAGTATTGCTCCACAATGGTCGGGTTGTGGCCTTGACCATGGCATTGCGCCTTTTGTAAATTCAAACAATAAAGAGCCCGGTAAAATATATCTTCTGATGACTTTCAGCCTCGTTGCTGATTGGCTGTATTGCAAAGGTCACATGACATGACCCCTGTAGAGCAGTTCTCTGTTAGAAGCGTACCTCGACACGGATGATGGGAATGAACTTGTTTTAATGAGATTATTCAAGATGCACATTAATTCGTTCTTTACAAGCTAGGATGGTATCTGCATTGCATATTTTCACCGCAGGATGGCGGTAAGACTTGTTATGAGAACATAGAAATGTGTTCCCCCTTTTTAACGCTTTAAGTGAGAATAAAGCTGGTTTCCCAGTGACGGTAGAATGTATGGTGTGTATAGTTTGTGTTAGAAAAGTCTCATCCCAAGAAGAAATTGATGCAAAGGTAGTACATTCAAAGTAAACAGGGATGGCAATTTTCAGCTGATCAGCTGAATTCAGCTGATTTGAGATTATCCTCACTGTAGTTTTATTCATAAACGACCATCTAAGAACCTAAATTCCATTCATTTCAGCTGATTTTCAAATTCACCATTGCCATCCCTGAGTAAAAGTAAGGGTTTTTTTCAAACCAAGCCTTAATATATCTGGGGGAAAAGAGATAAGGGGTGTTTAGGAGGAAAAAAACAAAGAACCCCTTTCTCTCATCCAGAGAAACTCGGAAAGTCTTATACAGCACTATTTAGTATAATATGATTAACGCCAAAATAACGCCATAAAACAGATTTGTATTTGACAAAATATGTTAGTTTTCATTACGAGAAATTTACATCAACAGTTATTATATCATAAACTTAATTGCATTTTCATGTCTACCATTCGCACAATAACATAAGTGAACCGTAACACAAAAAATTTGGGCCATTTTCGGAGATATTGTTCATCAAATTTTATTATTTTACAAATAGGTATATTACAATGAATAAATACTAGTTCTACAATAAAAACGCACGCGAACCCAATGACTTAATAAAACACACCTGCAAAACAAATGCAAAGACCCAATAAAGGTATTTTCGTCAATTTATCGTCTCCTGTTATACGTGTTTGTGAATCTTAATCTGTCACCTGCAATTTCGCAAAGGGGGGAAATATAACACACACAATAGTTGGCAAATACTCTGTGATCAAACTCTGTCGCCAATTTCACAGCTCATAAACTCCCACTCTCCCGACAACTCCAAATATAGTTCACAGATTGAGTTTCAACGGATTGTTTGCCTTGCGTTCAAATAAACGGTCTTCATAATTAGAGAGTTCCGATTATGGGCACTGCATCATTAACTGTCTACATTGTTACAAATAATTGTTTGGAAGCCCCATGTTGTTTCCACCGTTGCATAGTGATTTGTGGTATTACTTACAATTGTGTTAATGCAACTCTTCGGAAAATCTTTAAGTATTTATTATCTTGACTGTTTTGTAATGTCATTAAGATACGAGTTGACTCGGTATGCACAATATATATATACTACGCAAACTAAATTAAAGACACTCAAGTAGTAATTTCATTTGTGCTTTAAATGTCAAAAACTCAAAGAGAAGTGTTTCGTTTGGAATTTTGATCACATTTAGATGCATACCTGGCATTGGGCTCCTGATTCTTAAACTTTTATTTTTTTGGGTTAAATTTGATTAATTTGATGGAAGTTTTCAGCACATTTTTTATTTTGAGCTTTTTAACGATGCTTTTAAAAACGATTTATGATGTACTATGATAAGACTTTTAGTTATATCTGCTGGATTATGCTTATCAGTGTCCTTGTGCCACGTGTCCCGTCTTAATTTTATTGACGGTTGTTATCAGAAAAAACTCTAATAGTATCTATTTATCTAATCAATCCAATGCCTATTACTGCACGAATTCCAATTACCATCTAAATGTTGTAAAATTATCAAAACATATTTTTCGAATAAATTTTGAAATATTCTAAAAATTCTTCTTTTCCAGTTGTCCAGCAATCGCGATCTCACTACTGTAGCTAGATGAAATACAAACCGGCTGTATTAATTATTTACGTTTTACAAAAGTAGGATTAACAGTACTTGTTCATGGATTAACACCATTTCTTTAATGTTCTAGCAATGAACACGAGGTACATGTATATAACGACCTTGACTGACCGTATATATATATGGGAGTGGCTTACCTTTTATGATAAAACATGGCAAACATTTGATATTCATACTAGTAGGTGACGTGAGTACGTTTTACCTCTGCATTCAAGAATATTTAGCTTCTGATATTTTAGGAGACAATCCCAAACGTCATAGTGTATGGGATATGTCTTATTTATGAAAAGATTTATGATAGGTAGTGTCAGTATGTAATAACACTACTTGGAATATTTCAATCATACCAGATTAGCTTATAAGGAGGAAATCTCAAAGTCATGAGGATTTTAAATTGATACAACAAAATCGGCACATTCATAACCTCTGCACGTTTCTACCTTATCAAGAATAACTTGTTAATAGGATATGAATATGTTATAAAGAGTTTAATATAATTGAAAGTGTGCTACTTGAAGTAACCAATATTCCAAAACTTAATAAAATGAAAATTTGTTGTGATATAACGATTTCAACAGTTAGATTTTACAGTTTTCAATTACTTTAAAACAATGACATTTTAGAAAAACCAAGCTGAAAAATAATGCGCTTATCAATAACTATTTTACTTCCTCAACCGTTGGTGAAGAAAAAGACGTTTGATTATCAATTTTATCAAACTTATGATTATCTAACTTTGATATTTTAATAATCATCATAAATAATAATCTTACAGGAAAATGATATATCAGTGTTGATGTCACATGAAAAGTGGTCAAATTGAGTAAGACGCTGTGGTCAAGTGGTCAGTGAAGCGTGATAGGACACTGACCATTATGAGGGGGTGTCCAGCTATCATTATGACAAAGTAATAAACTGTATAAATATTTAATCTACATGGCCTAGTAAGTAGCTTTATCGGTCAGGCATTTGTTTAGAAAACAAAAACCTTGTAATAAAACCCTCCCTATCATTGGCGGTATTCACGTGAACATATATAATGTAGTTTTACCTATTGTTTATGTATGTATTACCTGAAGAAGGATGGGGCGATTATTCATTGTTGGTTTGTATAGCAAGAACGACTGTTTATGAAATTATCTGTTGAGCTTACCAAGACATTTGTGCAACGTTACAATGAGTTTGTATAGCAAAAAAGACTGTTTATGGAGTTATCTGAGTCCGTTGAGCCGACCAAGACATTTGTGCAACATTACAATGGTTGTATCCCTTGTATACCCTTGTGGTTTTCCATTATACATGTAATGTATGTATGATTGACGTAAAATACCGATATTTATCAATGAAAATAAACCACTAGTGACAATAATGTTCTGACCTTAACAATATACATATAATCAGTCTGATTAAAATCGACCGTATTCCGAGGAATAAAATTGCAAAAATATTGTCTCTATCGGGGTTCGAACCACTCGGGATATCCTCTCCGTCTCGGTCTGAATGCATATTGTACATACAATGTTTTTCATATGTGCACATGTGTAAATGCTTAAATATTCCTGGATATTTGTACCCCAATAACAAGAAAATAGTGCAACAATAGAGAGTGTGCTTGTTTTCTTTATAAAACAAAAATCTCGCTCCGGAAATTAAAAAATCACACAATTTCAATAAAAACAAATGAAATGACACACATCTCTATATTGTGAATTAAAGATAGTTGTATGACTTCTGTACATTTATTGTTAATGATCAAGTTTATTAACAATAAAATACGTCGAATCGAAACGCAATGCAATACTCTTTATCGGGTTACAAGCAGGTTTCTTCCTGAAAATATCTACAGTGGAAAGGTGGTATGCTTTTGAAAGCAGCGTTTAAACCGATTATATATATACCAAACCGTTGATATAACGTTTTCGTAATATCGTATACCAATTTGGCCATCTGTTATTACAAAATTATTAAATTATTTATAAATCGATATCAGACGATGGAATTTTATATACTAAATACATGTACCATTTAAGGTATGTTTCTAGATGACCTTCGCACTTCGCGATTATGTATTTATTTTTTCTTTGGTAAATGTTTACCCATTTGATCCTCTATTGTTAACCCAATTATGAAATTCTGTAATGATATTAACCAATTCTTCAAGTCAAACGTGTTTCTTTAAATGTCATATCGGCAGTATATGATTACGTTCTAATCCTTATTATATGTCTACCCATTATATCCTGATTTTCAAACAATTATGACATCCTTTATTGATTTAAGTCAATATAATTATATATGTTTATCCTATACAAATTATGTCATTAATCCCCTCGTTGGAATGCGATTATGATCTTATCTTTATATATATATATACCAATTTGGTCGTCTTTGCTCTGTCTTCAAGATCCGAGAGCAAAGCTATTCAATTGACGACCAATCTTGTCTAGAAAAGTATAGCAAGTCTATGTTACTCAGCCTTAGGAGTTAAAGCATCTTCTGGTATCCTTTTTGTTATAAGACATGAATTACTTTTTAAATATTGTCAAAAATTTACTTCTGAGACAAATATACGTCTAGGTCACCTTTTGATTTTAAAATTGTGAAATTTGTAAAACAACAAACAAAATTTCGTTCAATAAAATACTTATGATTTAAAACCATTTAAATTATAAAAACTTTAAAGGGGCAGTAGCACATTTTCATGGGGAACATAAGGTGATGTTAGGAAAATGAAAATAAATGATTCCAATCGAACGACAATGTATTTAAACTAAATGTAACAGTAATAAATGATAATAATGATAATAATATAATGTAAACTTCAGCCATGCGATTCCTTTTTCTCACACAAAATAAAATAAAGTTGTTAAATAGCTGCCAATGAACTTCATGTGAATCTTTATTGTTCTTTTCTTTATTATCTTTGTTCTCTGACTATGGATGATTGGTTTGTGTAATAAGATTTTTGACACTATCAAAATAATAAATTTAGCATTACCGAACAACTTTCACTGAAAAAATGTAAAACAAAAAATTTCAAAAGACGTGCTACTGCCCCTTTAAACCATCTCGTAAATATACGACTATGTTCTTATCTTTTCTCAGGTACATGTATACTTATTGGGTCACGGGTAACACAAAGGTGTGGCCAGACTTGCTGTAAACACTATTAGCCTTTTGAACCCATCTGTCCTTGAGGAGAACGACAGTAGTAGTTAATCATGATCCTTACTCTTTTATTATTGGTTCTGGTCTACTGACTGGCTTCATGCTGTGTCATGGAAACAGAATTGATTTGGCTTTGTAGAGAACCCTATGAATGTGCTAACACCGTAACATCTACGCTTTCACTGAATAGTTAGTTACCTAAATTCTTGTATTTTGGCCATGAGAATATTTTTACGAGATTGTTTTCGAACATTTGTTTTGGGGAACTATAAATTTTCCAACCAAAATTCCTTGGACTTCCTTAGTTACCAAAATTGTTGTATTTTGGCCATGAGAATATTTTTACGAGATTGTTTTCGAAAATTGTTTTGGGGAACTATCAATTTACAACCAAAATTCCTTGGATGTTTGAGATGGGGCGATGTTAGGACGAGAGGATGTATTTGTGTTATTGATTGAGGTTATGTTCTTTTGTGTGGTATAAGTGACGATAGGCCACTTTTAAACTCTTGATTTTTCTTAGCATAAAGTCAAATTTATCAATTGAACTCGTAGGTTCTTGCCTGTTTTAAAATAGTGGTTGATGAATGGACGTAGATGTTCATTCATTCATTAGGAAGTACAATGAATTACACTTTCACGGATAAATGGTTATTGATTTAAAAACATGAACAATAATTCAAGAAACATGTTGTCATGGCTACGTTTCCGGGAAACCAGACACTACTTCCGTTCATATTCAGATCCGGAAGTGGCATACTCGGGAAATCTGAATGAATAAACACGTTAAACTATTTGTGCTCTCGCATTGATCGTTTATAGATGACTTACAGTGAACACAAGGAAATACAGGGAATTGTACCTGTCACTTGATCAAACTATAATAAAGCGTAGGCGAGTATTTATATTGTGATTCGAACAGTGCAATGCTTGAATGACTATCAACCAATGCATTACAGCGATAATCTACCCGTTGTTATCCATAGGCTACACGTAAAGGGTATTCAACCTCTATTGATATTTGTAATACTGCATTATCAAATATTATATCATATTGAGAATTATTATATGATACGGTCATCAAAACTCAATGGTGCGTTAAGCTTCCAAGCTATCTGGCTTGGTTCATTACGACATGTGAGCAGAAGTTAAAATTATTATTTAATTATTTCCTTGATTAAAACAGTACACCAAATTACATGTTCAAGACAAAACTTTTGTTGTAACTATATACTTATATATATATATACTGCATTTACTTGAACAAATATCGAAAAATGGCCACATGTATAAGTCATACAACACAAGATGTGTCGTTACCAACATGATCTTTTACAAACTTTTGGTTAAGAATTTCAACAACAAACATATCGAGTAATAACCATGCCCATTGTACAAACTTGTAAGTCATAAGTAGCACCATAACACATCCCGACCAATAACCATTCTCCGTTGGATGAACTCGTACGACACAAGTAGCACCATAATTCATATCGACAAATAACCCTTCCTCCGTTGTACGAACTTGTAAGTCTTAAGTAGTACCATAACACATCCCGACCAATAACCATTCCCCGTTGTATGATCTCGTACGACATAATTGCATCATAACACATACCGACCAATGAACATTCTCCGTTGTACCAACTCGCACGACACAAGTAGCACCATAACGCATGTATCGACCAATAACCATGCCTTGTTGTACGAACTCGCACGACACAAGTAGCACCATAACACAAATCGACCAATAACCATGCCCCGTTGTACGAACTCTTACGACGTAAGTAACACCATAACACACATCCACCAATAACCATGCCACGTTGTATGATCTCGTACGACATAATTGCACCATAACACACGTATCGACCAATAACCACTGTAGGAACTGTACGATATAAGTAACACAATAACAAACATATCGACAAATAAGTGAAATAACCATGCCTTGTACAAACTCGTACAACATAAGTAGCACCATAATACACAAACACCGTATTGTACATTCATACTATAGTGTAAGAATACACATCAAACTATCGACAAACAGCGAATATGCTATTAACTCAAATGCAAAAGAATATACAATAAATTGACAAATATTTGTCTCGAAATGTACAAACTCGGTCAGTATGAACCTACCAAATGTGTTTTACTGCTAGCATGGCGTGTTGAGGGACGTATATCAATATCTAACATATGTAATATCTACGCTTGATTAGTCACAAACACACCTGTCAGGTGTATTAAATGCGTCTAGCCACTCGAATAAACACAGGTGAAATATATCTTGCTTGTATTTACATTGAGGTTGCCCTTAGTTCTGAAGTAATCTTTCCAGGGGTCCCCCAGACCGGGGAGGGAAACTCGACCCCCATTTTCAAAGGCCGGGGGTGCCTTCAACTAGTACCGTTCAAGTTCGAATCCTGTCACGAAGATTAAGTAGTCACCTTTTTATGACATATATTCAAAGGTGTGTCATCTCCTGCTAAAAGCAGATGACATGCTGTCGTTTTCACTTGTTTAAGTACTTGAAGTATTTACACTTTGACAACCCTTTGAAATTGAATACCTTTTGAGGTACAGCCAGTGGGAGTGAGTCATGTGTTTTCTGAATGGTACTTGATGTTAGATTTATTGCCGTTATGAATTCTTCTTCGCTGTAGGTAACTTCGTTTGATATAATTTATAATTTTATGAAAAAATATTTCGCTTTATTTGGTTTTTATTCATAGACATATGGTCGACGTTAAGTCTCTAATTCTTCAAATTAGCAATGCTTCAAAGAGATAGATTAAGTTGTCACTGAATACAGTGTTACAGTGTAACATGTTATAATCTTTTGTCAACTATCATTTCATATTTACTTACAGTTTTACGCGTTGAAATAGTTCCTAAGTCTATGTTTTTCAAACGGGGAAAAACAGATTAAAGTTTGTTTAAAGATAATATGTTCTCTTTTACCTTTAAGGAGACCTTAAATAATTATGCAAAATGAAAGCCGAGTGAAAAGTCGAAGGCTTTTAGTCGAGAGCGGCGACCGCACACCAATACAGTGCCGATCAGGAGGTCCGTGGTTCGAATCCCGCCAGGGGCTCGGCAACTTTGGCTGTAGTAGAGAACTGTTCTACAGTCAGGTTTAGGTGCAATTCTACACTGAATTTCAAAGCAGTACCATCCATGGTTCGCTAGTTCCAGCCGATGCTCGCAGGTTTCAACGCAATGCATAGCCACAATGGTGTTGCGGGCTTTCTCCCAGCAATAATACTAGCAGCCGCGTTATAAATGAAATACTCTTGAAAGCGGCGGTCAACCCCACATCACCTCACCTCACCTCAATACAGTGCCATTGCAAGTCTTCGTATCAATCGAACGTAGCTGGTTTTCAGAATTGAAGAGGGAGAGCGAATTTTCCATTTTTTAATTGAGGGGTGTGGGTGTGGTATGGTCGGTGTAGGTTGTGGAGTTTTAAATCCAAACCACGGAATCTTTGATGTATTGGCTAACGGATATGTGTGCTGCATGGTTATTTAAAATGATTGAAATATTGTTGAATTAGATTTAGTCATGAGAGCAGAGATGAGTGAGTTTCGCTGTGCAGTGTAGCAGAGACCAAAATGAGTATAGTATGAACAATTTGGGAGATGTCGTCAGTGCAGATGTGAGTGGATCTGTTTTGCAGTGCCTGTATCCCACTGAGTGAGTCAAATGAAATGGCCTTGGGTTCATCTATAGATAAGTCGGAGAAGCTAAGTAAGCCAATGTCTTTATGTAACATTTGGTTTCCATGGTTCCATCACCCTCGAACGAACCACCCACATGATGGTGATTGTTATACTTGTGACTTTACATATTACCTGCTGGTCAGTAATTAGTGTTTATTATTCCAACAATAAATGAGTCTTCTTTAGAAAGACGTGTTTCAGCTGTCACATTTTCACCTGGCAAAAGCAAATCTATTTGCAATTAACACCTTTTTGCCAATATCACAGGTAGTGTTGGTAAAATTAATCATCAAACACCACTGTCCGAAACATACCACCTACGCCTTAGGGATATTCCTTAGTAACGTGTTGTATAGGCTACTGATTGTGTCAAATGTTTCGAAATGCTTTTATCCTTCATCATGGTTCATATTTCTTATGTCATAAATACGATTTTTTGCGGAAAACTTGCTGTTCGATTTTATGGAAAGTGAAAGGTCACTTACAATGCCATCTGACACGAACACTATTGAAATGTACTCAAATCAGAAATTTAGTGAGGTACGAGTGATCTTTTCGATCTAGATCAATGTGATTGGTCACCATTTCGATCAGAGGACTCCTCTTCAAAGGAATAGCGTCATGATCGATATTCAGCAAAGCGTTAATGCCTATCATCGTGGTAAACTATCAAAATTACATATTCTAGTTCTAACGAACATGCATTTACAGGAATGACGACGAAGAAGAACTTGTTGTTGTATGGCTCATGGGCGTTCAAATATTATTATTTATTATTATTATATTATTATTATTATTATTATTATTATTATCATTAAATTATTGATCCCATCCCTAATGTGATTCACTATTTAATTCTGATTAGCATTGATGTCAAATTCACTTAAATTGAAACAAAGATTAAATATTGTAATAGCTGAAGTGAAACTGTATCATTGTTCCTTTAACCACGACAGAGTTATTGATAGGGTCGTGAAGATTAAATATTGATACAGTTTATTACTTTCTGTCTTCAAGACAGGTGGACACCCACTCATATTGGTCAGTGTCCTTTACGGTCCGCTGACTTCTTGACCAAAGACTGGACTTTTGGCTTTTCAAGGAATATAAATAAGTCTTTTAAGCTGATTTCCATGACTTCCGAACTCTTGTCTATTTAAATTATGATTTTAATAAAAGCATAAAAGGTTCAGTCAAAATTCTTGGACTCATTTGGTTTTCTCTTTCACGCTTTCTTGTAATTTTAGTTCGTGTCATGTCAACCAAACACCATAATGATAGGAAAGATAATCCTGAGAAATATAATGATACGTGGTTTTTTGGTTTGTACAGGTATACCTCCATAAACTTTTTCTTTTTTGAAGTCAAAAGAAAAAACCTACTTCTAAATTCAACTAAAATATTTGAGCATGACAATGTCAATTGATTATGTTGGGCAAAATCTTTTACTTTATATTGTCAATTAGGATTAAGGTAATTTCAAATAATTTCACACGACATGACTTTGTGTCCACTCAAATCACTATCATCAGATAAGCCAAACTCAAGTAATACAATAAGTGTACCATACACAAACACTTAACTACATTTACGAGGATATGTCCCCTTAACTTCAGTAACAAATTAAAGAACCCATTGAAGCCTATTGTAAGCTTTTCGCACGTTTTATTGCAACTGTATTCCCTGAAGGTATCACCTTTGGCACGTCAGCATTTTATAAACAAGCACTCGATCCAGTTTCTCACTTTATAGGTAAAATTACAGTTCTGAACAATGAAGTGCATTTACTGCACCATAATCAACCAGAGCTGTACGTGACAAACGCAGACATGTTGCAGTGTGCACCTATAACCATTCAGTTCCACTCGTATGTGTAATTACCTGCATAGTGCAACAAGTGCAAATACGTGACTGTTGCAATTTCGTTTGGTATTCATTTATACAAAAAGCTGGTCTTTTGTGAAATTGATTGAAATTTACGATGAGTTCGATTGACTGTGACTATTTTGTCTAAGTTCTCTAAGTGCAGAATTGGTAACATTATAATGCATTGTAATGTTAGGTAAGACAGTTTGATAAAAGTGTTTTAAATCTACGAGTTTCACGCTGCTCGTAAAACAAGGATAGGTACAAACACGAAATAGGGAGTCCCAAATTGCCCAAATTCATTGTTTTCGAAATCTTTTAACTCTGATATCGCATTTTTATTGCATGTTCTGATCACAGGTTTCCTGTAGGTATCAGTTCTATATAATGCTACCATTGGAACGTGTTGTAGTTCTAATTGGCTTTGTGTCATTTTTATCGTTTGAATATGTAAAATAGCATACTTGTGAACTCTTTCAATATGCATCGTTTTTAAGTCTAAATGGATCTTGTATGTGTTTTATCAAGCATCAGGGGTATTGTTTCGTTTAGCCAATAGTACTATGTAATTTCTTATAGTTTGTCGTGTTGGGGTTTTAATTGGCTTTGTGTCATTTTTATCTGTTTAATATTTGAAACTGTATACTTGTGAACTCTTTCAATACATATCGTTTTTAAGTCAAAATGGATTCCGTATGTGTTTCATCAAGCGGCCGGGGTATTCTTTTCGTTTAACCAATAGTACTATGTAATTTCTTATAGTTTGTCGCGTTGGAGTTTTAAATGGATTTGTGTCATTTTTATCTGTTAAATATGTGAAACTGTATACTTGTGAACTCTTTCAATACATATCGTTTTTAAGTGTGTATGGATCCCGTATGTGTTTCATCAAGCGGCCAGGGTACTGTTTCGTTTAGCCAATAGTACTATGTAATTTCATCTCGTTTGTCTTGATGTATGGTAAATAATCCTTAGCATTAGGTAATAGAAAACCTGTTATTACGCTTTTCCTGTGTGAAATAACCCTGCAAAGAGACAAAAGAGGCAAATTATTATTTGTCTGTTTAATTATGCGTGCAAATCATCCACATCGTTAAAGTATTAGATAAATCGGTGAAGAAAGACGAAAATGATTAGGGATGATCATCAAACTAACCGACATTTATGCCTACAGCTGTATCCTGGAAGTTTGATCAGAAAGGTGTGTTTTAAGCGCATATTTCATTTCATTTTGATAAAGTTTGGAGCTCCATCCAAAAAGTTTGTTTTATGTCAGACATGATGTCATTTGGATTTTCATTAAAGAGCTGCATCCCGAAAGTTTCCTCGTTAATTGATGTGTCAACATGTGTATGTATTTCTGTGTTTCAGTAAATAAACACAAGCCTATTAAAGGGGCAGTAGCACGTTTTTAGGGGGGATAAAAGGTGATGTCGGGAAATTGAAAATAAATAGTTCCAATTGAAAGGCAATGTATTTAAACTAAATGAAGAAGTAATTAATCAAATATATAATGTCAATTTCAGTCATGCGATTCCCGTGTTTATACAAATTGAATTAAAGGTGTTCACACAAAAATGGCTGCCAATGGACTTTATGTGAATCTTTATAATTTGTTCTCTGCCTATGGATGGTTGGTTTGGATAATGAGATTTTTGACACTATAAAAATAATACATTTAGCATTGACGTCAATTATCAGTGAAATATCTAAAATATAAAAACGTGCTGCTGCCACTTTAAGTGGTATTTACAAATATTCCAAGCTTCACATGTTTGCTACTAAATGTTTAAAAGTTGCTGTGTATTTTATTGTACATCTAAAATTTAAAACATATTCTACAAAAACTCACACAGTTCCGATGAGGGGTTTTTATTTCTCTCGCCATGTTATCGTTAGCCTTTATCTTACACCAGGTGTGTGGAGTGGGGTTTATACAGAATGAGTGTATTAAGTAGATAATTAGTCTTCGCCTCTGAGCACATATAGGACGTCACGTTATTGATTTAATTTGTTAAAAAGTTCTTCTTTTTTTTCGAAAGACTAACTTGGTATCCGGTTTAAACAAAATTACATAACCTCTTCGTTTGTGAAAATCATTTTTAAAATCGTCATATAACATATATTAGGGATAATGGAAGTTCATTGCTTAATATAATCGTAAAGTCAAAACTGATTTATCATAAAATATCTAATTTAATAACTTCATTTACGATGTATCAATTACATCATTTTTTTCTAAAGCTGTAATAGCACAAATGTTTCTAAAATAGATTTTTCGTATTCAATGTCCAACAAATGTTTCTGTTCAATTTGAAACACTTCAGTGTAAGTGCCGGTTTGAAAACGTATTGGCAGCCAATGGCAGGTATATATTTGCAAATCTCGGATTCAAGGGCCGTTTGGAGTGGACAGTGACGGATGATGTATTACAGATAAAAAGCAAAACGTGCGCCTAGAGATTTTAATGACTGTTGAGGTGAAGAGAGATTTCATATCTTTCTTCAATTATTTATCTCTCTTGCCATTGCCAGTTGTTTATCGCATAACGATCAATCTATATCTATCAAAGCTTTTATATGTCATATGATAATTACTAAATAGCATTTTAAAACATCATCTAGAATTAGAATGATATATGTATAACCACTCAAATGATTATCACACACCACTAAACAGTCGATTTATTGTTGTCTTGATTGTTACTTGAATTGTTAAACTTATTTATAAACGTGATGTATTGAATAAAAGGTAAGAACAACGTGATTTTGCAATTTTAAACAATTGCTTTAAATTTGTACCACAAATCTTCTTTGGTGTGCTCGATATACAATTTCGTTATGTCATGATGTTACCAAGGCAACAACTTTTAAAAGAAGATTAAGGAATCAATGCTTTCATTATTGTTAAAAGAGAAAGCATTCTATCAAGTTTCTT
Organism: Steromphala cineraria; assembly: GCA_916613615.1. Taxonomy (NCBI): domain Eukaryota; kingdom Metazoa; phylum Mollusca; class Gastropoda; order Trochida; family Trochidae; genus Steromphala; species Steromphala cineraria. Next base: position 52,004,299 of record OU744724.1, on the reverse strand, counting down.
TTGCCATATTGGGTGACGACAAAGACATCTTCTTACTCCCTGTCTTTGTAAAGGATAGTCTGAAATAAGCTAAATGGTGCATACGCCATACAACAATATAGTGCCTGCCTTAAAATCCTCTTACGACATTAAAAACGTCGACCTTTACAATTCACGGTAAGCAAATATGACGTGGATTAACCTTTAGCTGCCGACCTCAGCCTTTTAATATCAACTGCAGGGCTTGGTCTTTGGTTTCAGAAATAATTCAGCTTTTGTCCAGCTCAGACTTTGATAAGTTCCACACCCCTTTGTTTAATTCTGGAGGTAGAGCATACAATTTTAAGTTTTGTGACAAATATAGATTTTTATTCATAACACTATTTCAATTGTACTAATATTTCTTAACATTTAAATCATTCTTTTCATTTCAACAATTGTACAGTTGTAAATATATAAATGTATTATTTTAATTGGTTAATAAAACTTTAACATGATTAGAACACTTCTCATGACAATACCCCTTTTATCCATATAACATTAATTTTAAAGGTGAAACCGAAATCTTACCTTTTATTTACCCCTTTAGTACATGTATTCATGTATTATCTAACCTTGCATGACACCTTTACGTTCGGTCATCTTGGCGAGTAGGGTCATCTGTTCTGTTATCAGCAATATCTCAGGTGTGTAACACGTGTCAGCCACCTGAAATCAACAAAATCAAAAACAAAATTCTTTTACTTGATTGAGTAGTTTTTGACAGACATATGTCTTGTGAAGAAGTATGCACATTCTCATTCGTCAGAAGAAGATAATTTTGATGTTGTTTGTCTTCAAACGCACATTGGGTGCATAAATCGCAATTTCAAGTGATTTTGCACAGAATGTTCGACCTTTCAGTTTAAAATTAATAAATTATGGTATCTATGTAAGAAACAATATTCAATTCAATTCAATAGTTTTATTGTTTCAAGGCCAAATGACCCATAATACAGCACAAAAATACATATAACAATACTGTCAATAAATATAGATATCTAAAGATAGATATAGATATAGATATATAAATTAAACATAAATTCGATGAGGCGTCATTGCTCTAGAACGTTTTAAAACAAGCACAATCGTTAAATTTATTGATGCTATCTTGCCCGGTTAAGGAGATTCCAAACAGTGGATTGAAATATCTTGCGATTTGTATGGTAGCGTTTCTTTTGGACGCTAGTGTATGTGGGGATGAGCTAGCGCAGTGGTTAGCGCGTTCGGCTTCGGATTAAGAGGTCCGGGATTCAAATCCTGCCATGAGCTCTGTGACTTTGTCTGCAGTAGAGAACTGTTCTAAACACAGTAAGGTTCTGGTGCAATGCTACACTGATTTCAACACAATGCCATCCATGGTTCGCTGGTTCCAGCCGATTCTGACAAGTTTCAACGCAATACATAGGCACAATAGCGTTGCGAGATTTTACCTGCAATGATACTAGCGGCCATGATATAAGTGAAATACTCATCTCACCTCATATCTCTCAACTGTTTTATTGTTAGGTAATGTGAACTCGTCATAACGACCTCAAAGTGAGGCTAACTTCTATAGCATATTTGAGTGCTTATGTACAAGGTGCTTAACTTTTGAATGACACTACAGTTGATAACAGTGACACCTGAATTGAAATTGATTACTCAATTCATACACTTCCCCTGATTGTTTATGTCATATTCGTTTCGATTGTTGAAATTCGTACATACAATGTTCTTTCTACAACAGGATTTTATTACTTTAACTGCCTCTGGCAGGGAGACATTGATAAATAATAAAACTTTAATTAAAGGGATCAATGTCTTATATATAAGTCTCGAAAATAACAATACTGTGAATAATGATAAGTTTTTTCTTGATATTCATATTTACATCGGTAAGTCTGATTTTTAATTTCCATTTATCATGAAGGATAAAAAAAAAATTTAAATGAGGCTCCAAATTGATGAAATGTCCCTAATTGAAAACCAATCCGACTAATTATGTTGAGATTATTAACAAAACTTTTTTCTGGAAAAATGAAAGTTATTATTTATATCTAAAAACGTTAAGGATAATTCATCAAATGAATAAAAGGCTGTCGAGACAAATAGGTGAGTACATACAACCTTAGAGTGCTTTATAGTCTTCATATTTGGGTGGTAGCTATAGCGTTTCTTTTGGACACTAGTGTACAACCTTTATAGTCGCCAGGTAGGCACCAAGAAGATGCTTGTCTATAATTTACAAGGAAGATCATGTCTAGAGCAGTAAGTATACCCAGGAGAAAGAGAGATCGCTACCACCCAGGTTGGTGTGCTGATGACTAACGCTACCCAATAAATCATGCCAAATGTATAACCTTGTCATAAAACATACACTTTGTTTATAATGGTGAGCATAAATAGACAGTGTTACCCCCAACGGTTTGGATTAATATTGAGATCATATATCATGCACATTCGGTTTATGATGAACGCTAGTGGTATGTTTTTGAAGTTGAACCAATTGCGGGAAAGGGGATAACAGAGGGGGTGAATGCATACTTTCTATTCTACATGTGTGCAACAATAAAAACTTAAATGATGAAGGTACTCATGACGTTTGTGAAGCTTGATGTGCTGTAAAATACGTTCTTAAAATTGTATAATTTCAAACTTCTTTAAAATACATGATTACGTATCTTTCAATGTTAACTTCTTTTGTACATGTAAGTTGAATATTAAACTGATTTATGTTCAGAATTCATATTTCCGTCTAAATCTTGTTTATTCAAATTCTTTTATAAAATTTCTATCATATTGTGAATCTTCACAAGATAATTTTTTATTATTTTAACAATACTTGATTTCACAATGAACGATTTTCGGGACATCGATGTAAGCATTTCTATTAGCTTGGATTTTAACAAGCCTAATTTTAATGTACGAATCGTTTCCCTGCTCTTTTAGGCTTTAATGGGGTATTTCCTTGGGGACAAGATTAAATAGTGCGAAAATCTATCATTATGGCGATTTTGATTTTCGCAATTTGAGAAATGATTAAGTAGTGGTCATGAGAAAGGATTCACATAAACCGAAAAAAGATTTTAACAATATAATCATTAAAGTTGTTAACAAGTCTCTTTCGTAACAAATTTATTAATTATATTCATGAAAATTACGTTCCTCATGAATTCAAATGGGTTTTTTTTTCATGAAAGTGGTTTTGACCATTTCCTGATGGTTTGTTACAACCTTAACAATAACGAAAATGACAATTCTCTTCTGTTAGACCTTGACTCAGTAATTTTACCATCAATATTTTCAATGCCAGTGCTTCCTTTCATTGGTCAACTGAATGGTCCTAATGAATGGTGTGAATGGTGTTGTGGTCAGTCACATGGAACCCTTGGACATGGCATGTGGACAATTCCTGTCCTTGTCATAAACCATTAAAGCGTTGAATCCTGTAATAATAATGGTCAGGATAGTCATAGTGATAGATACGCGGACTCTCGTATGGTACAAATATTTACCAATTCGGGAACCATGATAACCTACGGTGGCCAATCATGTAATAATAAATGATCAGAATAGTCAAATTGGAAGACTCTTTGAACTGGAATCCAAGCACATCGCTTACAGCAAACGTATTTTCTCTGGTTACCAATGTAAAATCTAAATATAAAATGTTACCAATGGTTACCAATGCACGAATCATGGTAAATTGATCGACCAATCCTGTAGTACAGGATGGTGAGAATAGTCAAAATGATAGATACACAGACTTACATCAATGTCATAGCAAATGGTTAAATGATAGATACACAGACTTACATCAATGTCATAGCAAATGGTTAAATGATAGATACACAGACTTACATCAATGTCATAGCAAATGGTTAAATGATAAATACACAGACTTACATCAATGTCATAGCAAATGGTTAAATGATAAATACACAGACTTACATCAATGTCATAGCAAATGGTTAAATGATAGATACACAGACTTACATCAATGTCATAGCAAATGGTTAAATGATAGATACACAGACTTACATCAATGTCATAGCAAATGGTTAAATGATAAATACACAGACTTACATCAATGTCATAGCAAATGGTTAAATGATAGATACACAGACTTACATCAATGTCATAGCAAATGGTTAAATGATAGATACACAGACTTACATCAATGTCATAGCAAATGGTTAAATGATAGATACACAGACTTACATCAATGTCATAGCAAATGGTTAAATGATAAATACACAGACTTACATCAATGTCATAGCAAATGGTTAAATGATAAATACACAGACTTACATCAATGTCATAGCAAATGGTTAAATGATAGATACACAGACTTACACCAATGTCATAGCAAATGGTTAAATGATAGATACACAGACTTACATCAATGTCATAGCAAATGGTTAAATGATAGATACACAGACTTACATCAATGTCATAGCAAATGGTTAACATATTTCCTTGTTTTCCAATGCAGTGCCATGACATCTTAAAGAGTTCAATGCTGTGATATAAGAGTGAAGGAATAGTCATAATGATAGATATTCCGATTCATTTGACACGAAGGACATACTATATGGTAAACATATTTTTCGAAGCAAGAAACATCATAGCTGCCAAATTCTGTAATTATGAATAACATAATGAAATCTAATCTGACCCTTTGAAATTGAGGCCCACAACATATGATAAACATATTTCCTCTTGTTGTCACGTAAGAAAGACTGGCTACTTTAAGTGTTCAATCATAGATGTTCAGAATAGTCAATTCACTTATGACTCTTCGACTATAGTTCCAGCCAATGTTTCACCACAATGCATAGTGCTGCGGTCTTTACCCCTACAATAATACTAACAGTCCTGTTATAATAAAATACTCTTGAAAGCGACGTTATACACAAAATCACCTCAACCACCTCGAATCTTTGAATGCGAATCCAAGGATGAAGCATACAATTAGGATATTTCTCTAGTTTCCAATGTAAACATCGCAACCAGAAGCGTTCAATCCTGTTGTATCGGATGGTCAGACAGGTAGGAATATAAGACGCCCTAATTGGATGCCTCACCTGATCAATACCTGTAATAAGTGACGGTCACACAGGTGAATCTGATCATGTTACCTGGCTAGGTGTAAAGTTATGAAAACAACAACAAATCAATTGCAGTCTGATGTAGATCAATGTTCACATTGGTCACGATTCTGTGAGAGTATTAATAAAAGTAAGCTTTATCCTTGAATTGGCTGTGTTAACCTGATTATAAATAATAACCATGGTTTTATTACATCTCGGTAAATGAGTTTCTGTGATTCTGAAAATATTTCAAATTAATGAAACTATACATCTTAATACGACAGTCATATCGGGGTTCATATTTTTCAAACGATGCTCTTGGGCAAAATTTTTATTTTTCGTTGTGACGTCACGTAATAGATAAGGCTTTGACGGCGTGGATCCTCTTATACATGTACGTTAATGTCTATGTGCGCGGGCGGCGGCTAGATCTCCTGTGTTTGGGATCATATTTACAGTATTTCCTTTATTGTACGACTTGTGCTCATGACATCCTGAGTTCACGACACTGGTGCCTGAATATCAGTATATGCCTCGCTCTCGCTCGGGAAATATTGATATCAAAGCACTCGTGGCATGAATAAAGTATGTCATGGGCTGATATAACACTCTCTATATATGTTACTACCATGACAATACTATATTTTCCTTGAAAGACCAAGTGACTTCAAAACGTTACTAATTAAGGAAGGCAGAAATATTAAAAAACTCTTGAAGTGAAGGAGTCGTATAAATAATAATTTCTCATTTTGATTAACAGCGTTCCAATCTAGGGTTCACTCTTCAAAAAAACCGTAAAAAATTCACCCTGCATTTCATATTTTGTCTTGTCGCATTCGCTGAACGATGTTGCGTGTTGGTGATTTGGTACATTGAGATATCACTAGCTTCAGTTAAAGGTTATCAATTGTGATAAACTGTCAGGCAAAAGAAAGTACTCACCTCAGTTGAATTTATCGTATGTATGATTTTCAATTACAAATATTTCGAGTTTTTGATGTCGTATTCGCAAACTCATAAGAAAAAAAGAGCTAAATCATCCTTCACAGAATACTTTAATTTGGTTTGAGCTTTTTTTTTTTTAAATGAAATTTGATTCTGATAAATTGTTACAAAATTGATTTTAATTAACACAAATGTTCATCAACAAAGAAGACATATTCTATATGAAAATCAATTATCGTGCCTATTTTTTCGCATATTGACAATACGTTAAACATGTAGGTTATGCTCGTGTAAATTTTATTTCTTACCGCTGCCTGTATCAAACAAAGTTATTTTAACAAAACCTTAACCAGTCACCAATTATTTCATTCAAACTACTGAAAATATGAGTTATTGCAAACGTGCCAGAATTTAATAAATCGCATGTCTCTTAAATATTAAGTAAGCAAATATAAATATAAGTAAATCTAAACAAAGAGTGGTGAATACTTTCTTTTGCCTGGCAGTTTATTATGTTTTTATTTATGTTATAAAAGCTTGCAAGGAATCGTTAATATGACCTTATTCATACATTGTAGGTAAGATATTGCTTCTTAGTTCGTGTAAGGTATCTTTATGACGTCAAAGTAAATATATAATATGACGTTATATTAATGTTCAGCATTACTCAATGTCACAATATTTTCATGATATGTTTATTAAATAGGGACATTTTCATGATGTTTAATATGATTGATATCTATCCCAAATCGAACTGCTTTCAGCTGAAGTAAATGTGTATTCAACGGTACTGTTCTACAGACATATATCTAGCGTTGTTTAGGACAATGATTCTAACCATTCCGTCTAGCCTACTTCATTATTGATGGCCAAAACACTGACCAAGAGATCCGAAAATCGAAGACTGGTGTTCTGAGAGTTTATCTGGAATTCAGTCTCAATACATTTCTAGAAGCGTTCTTAGAGAAAAGTTATAGTCTATTCATCATAAAACATAAACAAATTAATTAGTTTTTAAATCTAATTTGCGGTGGTTCGATATCGCCGAATTGTATTATTTTGCAAAAACAATTTTTTTTGTAAGTGAACCATTAAACTAATTCTAAATAATAAAACTCATGGGCTAATGGATTTCCATTTTTCAAAAACCATAATCTTAGGAATAAGTGTAGTTTCTTCTAAGCGACCAAGGAAAAACTAGGTTTCTTCAGAGCTGAACAAAGTAGTATTTTATCATGTAAAACTTGTGTAAGGCCGTCATATATTTGTGCACTTCTAATTTATAAACAGCCGTGAAAGAGAAAGTATAAAACAAATATGTACCGACGATCATTTTTTTTTTCATGTAAGACGCATGTCTGCCTTCATTGATGCAATAGGTGTTCATACAAGATTTATAAACACTACTTTCGTTATCCTGTCTGTAATATTTGAATTCTGACCAACTAAAAAATAACAATCTTTTTGGTTAAAAACGATGATTTAACGATGAATAATATTTATCCTGCATTGTCATGATTCGTACCAGTCTGTCAAACTTTATTTCACCCAAATATAGGATGCATTTTCTATTTTATGTCGTTTTAAAACGCGTGTTACACTTTCTTTTGAATGGAAGTTAGATTATCACCATTCTATCGTTCACTGTAATGAAACGTTTCTCAAGATTTGTACCATGAGCTTTTCAATTGCCCTTTTTCGAAAAAAAAACATACAGTAATGTCATGAAATGCAGAAATATCACCGACAATCTAGATTGTCAAAAACATGGAACATGCTTTTTCTCATTCTTAGCTCATGATTTTATTCATCTTAATATGTTACTAATCAGGCGATATTAACATTTTTAAAGGGGCAGTAGCTCATTTTTTGATAATTTTGTATTTCAAATTTTTCACTGATAATTATAAGGTAATGCTTAATGTATTATTTTGAAAGTGTCAAAAATCTCATTACACAAGCCAATCATCAATAGTCAGAGGACAAAGTATAAAGTTTTACATAAAATACATTGGCGGCCATTTTGTGTGAACACCTTTAATTCATTTTGTGTAAGAAAAAGGAATCGCTTGGCTAAACTTTACATTATAAATTTCAATTATTACTGCTCCATTTAGTTTAAATACATTGTCTTTCAATTGGAACCATTTATTTTCATTTTCATGACATCACCTTATATCCCCCTAAAAACGTGCTACTGCCCCTTTAAACATAACACATTTGTGAAAATATGCAAATCACACGTAGTTCCCCCAATCGGGTCGTTGTGTTCTATATATTTCATATCAGTATGCTGACGACCTTTTTCTTTACTCAGCAAGACTCACATAAAGACATAAGCTAAAATGATAATTTCTAATTCAAAAAATGTCAATGTGTCATTTCCACCGTGGACGCCATATATATATAGTTCGGTTAAACTTCATTTCTCTTTAAAATATAACCGAAGGGTTAGAAACAGACAGACCCGTTAATTCACAGCACAATACTTACACTACTGTACAGTGTACACTCTGTCCGAGGAAAATCATCAGTACTGCCATTTGCATGAGATTGCGAATAACGTTGTGAGGCTTGTCTTGAGATTTAAATGAATGAATGAAAATCAAAAAGCAAACAAAAATCTGAAAATAGTTTCTGAGGGGAGGGGAAATCGGTGTCAGTCGAGAAAAACTTGGCTGAGATGCATACTATTAGATATTTGCTTTGCACAATTGAGTCAATAACTTTAATCGGAGTAAATGCAAATCACGTGCCCGCCAACAGGCAATAAAAGTAACTAAAAGATGATTTAAACGAGCACTCCAGGTTACGTATGAAGAGTTTAACGTCACATGGGATTCACAGTTGAAATGACTGATAAATAATGCTATTGCACATCTACTTAAAGGCGTAATCACTTTGAAATTCCTGAGTAGCCTAAGCTTAGCCTAGCTGCGTGGAAGTTTAATCTTCTTGCGTTGTCTGTTCAACTGACAATCTATCTTTATTAGCGAGTTATAGAGAAACTATTAACTGACTGAGCACTGCAGATGTTAATGGTGACAGCACGTAACATAAAAATGCTTTCATTTTGAAAAAGGTTTACATGTCTTACCCAGTTGTTGATTTAAAAGTTCGGACAGAGGTGAGTACTGACTGTTATGTTTTCAGTTTATAAACGGTAACACAATATACCGTGAAAAAAAATAATCATAACAGATTTATAATTAAGGATGATTTACTTCATGTTTGTAAAATGATATTCTGTTAGCATATTTCACGCTTTTAGAGGTGTGCAGTTAACCCTAGTATAAATTACATTTGTGAAGTCAGCCTATTTCTCTCCAATGATTTATTTGTAGTAGAGCTTTACATTTTGTAGTGTAATTTAAGTCATATTAACGTAACTCTCCAATCCTTGAAATTAATGGCCTTCGGCCCCTGGGGGCCTCGGTCCATTGTTTTAAGGGAATGGAGGGTTGCTCTAAAATAATCCTATTCATAAAAAGAGTAAACGAAAGCAGCTCAAATTTTGAAATTTGGATCGCGATATAACTGAGACGGAATTTTTTAGTATTATCACGTTTTGTTTTCTGTGAATTCAGGGAAGTATTCAAACTGTAAACATTTAGTGACGATGAATAGTACACGTACGTCACGACTAACATATGACGTCACAATCTATGCGGACCGGCTGCGGCTAGTCCGCTAATGCTGAGAAGTAAACTAGTGTCCAAAAGAAACGCTACACACATTTTTTCCAAATAATATTTTTACTTTGTTATCATTTCGTTTGGAAACATGATTTTGTATATCACGTATACCAAATACTGTCTATTTGATCGAAAATACCGGGAACATGCCATCACTTCCGGTTAAATCGTGAATTTTGTGAAAAAGGAATTATTGACTGCAGCAAGTCTTGCATGGGCAGATAAATTGAATAAAACGGCTCGACCCACACGTTATTGTCATAGCAACAAAAAGAACACCAAAGAATGCAATGTTTGACAGTTAATGAAAGAGAGAGAGCCCTTGGAAATGACCTACAATGGGCCTCACACGCCGACGTCGCCAGACCATTTGGTTGTCTGAGCATAACAGACCGCAGATTAATGTATCGATTACGTCAAGACATGCCCAAAATCGGCAGACCATCCTTGACCTCTGCCAGTGAAGACCACTATATCCGGTTATAACACTTTCGGAACTGCGCCATCACAACAGCGTCAACAGTGGTTACAGCACTGGGAAACAGATTCAGTCGATAGACCGTGTACCGGATACTGCGACAACATGATATCCGGCCACTCCATCCTACCGCGGATGGTTCCTGATACCTGACAAACAGACTGATGGCCAGGCGAGTTAGCCGGTGGCAGAGTCGCGACTGGGCACAACCCGATATGAACCCAATCGAACATTTATGGGATTATCTCAATCGGAATGTCAGAAGTCCTTGTGCGTCAATCCAACATCCAGAATGTTAAACAATGCCTCCTCAACGAATGGCAACGGATCACCGCAGACGTCATCAGACGTTTGACGACGTCAGTCGGTAGGCGTGTCTTTGCCTGTATAGACTCTTATGGTGTACATACCCGTTACTAACATCACTTTGTAACATGTATTGTGCCATTTATCCACGCTTTCGCGATCAGTATTTAAATGATTTTGTCAAATATTGGACCCCACTCAACTTTACAGGCTTGTCCTTACGGTTATTCTGACTTGATTAAAATGAAACTTTATACACATTGTGTGAAAAGGACACTCTTTAAAGTTAAACCAAAATGATATTTCTATATGGGTTTGTTTTTATTTTATGTTGATGCTAACACGCGGTAGCGTTTCTTTTGGACACTAGTTTAGGTTTGGAGTATTTTCTTTAATTTGAGAACTACGGTAATAAACAGAGTATTATATTCGTGCCCATGACATACTATGTTTACGATACTCGTACCTAAATATCATTATATACCTCTCTCTCGCTTAGGACATGCTAATATTTAAACATAGTATGTCACGGAGACTCACATAATATCCTCTGTATTTTATTGTCAACCTTGTTATGAGAACAATGTCATCTATTATTTATGTTATGGTATCTACATGTTAATTTCAAATCGTGATCTTTTAGTTTATGGGGTAATTATTTGCTGAAGACATATATCTCTCTTTGCATCGGCAACAAATAGAATGCTACAACGCTGAATATTAATGTCCGATTCGTTTGAAAATTAATCTATATAATTATTTCTATCTATTCCATCTCTCTGGGTTACAGGTCTACATCTTTAAAGACATTGTTCTAAGATGATTTGAAATAACATCCTTTTATTTTTCTAAATCTATTATTTGCATGTATATCATGTAATTTGATTAACATCCTAACCAAGAGATTTAACAAAGCAATTAGGACAGAAATAGAATTTGTCTTACTTTTGAAACGAAGTAATGAAAACTTATTCATTTCTACAATACATAAGCGTTTTTGAAACATATTAAAATCATTCTCGACCATTCGTTTACCTACATTCTTTGGCAAATAACCAGAGCCTTCTCTTAATTAACAATCTTTCAATGTTCCAATTTTCTTTCAAGAAAGGAAACAAGTCGATAGTCTGTAATTACATACCATACTGTATCCCATATATGATATTGATTTTTTAGAAAACAACAGATACTTTTAAAGTTAATCATTTCTTGCCTATTAGCTTCATTAAGGAATTTGATTTACAGCTTATGAATCGATTATTCTTAATATCTACAATCTAGACGCTCTGCGAATGACCACGAATCAATAGAGAATCGTCCAGGAGTTGATACCGTTGTGAAATTACTTCTCTTATTTTTTTTTATATTTATTACATAAGTGCATTAAAGTCACATAGAGTATCTATGGTAAATATTATTTTTCTTTGATAATGGCAAAATAAAAAATAATAACTTCATACAAAACTATATATAAACTTAATAATACGTATATACAAACTATGGAAAATGTACTTATTATCGCTGATAATAGTACACGAGACTTAATAAAGCCCACGAACTTTAATTCTACGCCCATTTGTTTGAAACCTATAAGTACAATATCATATGGAAAGTACAGTTCCTTTAGTATTGTGGTAGCATTTGTGTGAATTTAGAAACATTTGACTGGCAGAAGCGCAATACAAATAAACTGTTTTATTTTAAATAATCACGTTTACACGCAAATAACGTATTAAATATTTCCGAGTCATATTTGTATTTCTTACCTAGATAAGTTCGAAAATTACCTTTTACCCGTTGTCGGCGGCCAGCAACGTTGTATTGTCCGGTTTTCGATCATAAGCCAAATATTTCACTCTCATATTGTTACTCTACTTAATCAGTTAGCAGTCAAATGGTGATGTTTAGCACTGTCGGTACACAACTTTGAAATAACATTATCAATATCGTTTAACAAATCCGACGCCAAAAACATAGTATACAATGTATATGTGCCGTTAATGTTGTCAAGATGAAGATCATCAAGGCATATCCTTGCTTCAGTATTGTTTATTAGCAGGTACGCCACTGGTTTAACGCTGGTTATCAAGAATTTGTTTTATTTCCATTTATTTCTCACTTCAGTACATTTAAAGTCTTTCGGATAGTTCACCATAAACACCAAGATTTATTTTTCTTATCAGGGTCACATCAGTAAACTAAACGTACTAGAATTCTAACATCTTAAGTAATATATTACTAGAAGGAGGATCTTTTACCAAATTAACATTTTCCCGATAAATCAATGCCCCTTGTACATACATAGAATGTTATAGAACAATGCAAAGAAATTGAAATTGTATGTCCTCACATTTTAAACATAGTATAACACAAATTTAAGGTTCAATATCACCTGCAGAACTTTCATATTCATTAGATATATCCGAAGTCAGTGAATTATGACTCTAATAATTATTTTCTACCTTTATGTACTCATTATAAGTATGTCTATATGACGTCACGAATATGTCTAAAAGAAAACTTAATTACCTCTTAGTAATCTATAATTAAGTATTTAAAAATAAAGAGAACATTAGGAACAAAGTAAAATATCATGTAGAATCAATATCATGTCTAGTGTATGCTCATTGTCTCGTTGTTTCACTGAAATGACATTTACGAATGTCCCGATTCAAATAAAAACAGAAAAAGATGCGTATCTGTCACTCAAGCTGGATATCATTAATAATAACTACCATAATAAGCAATAGGAATCCAGTGCAGTGCCTCTTTCAGCCATTTATAGAAGAAAATCAAGATATATTTCACACAAGTACTGATGAACCATCTTTGTAGCAATGTGTCCCGAGCTGCAAGTCGAGGGCTGACATGTTACAGATGGTACATCAGACCGTATTAATCGAGGGAATGCGTATTTATCCTACCGTAATGTCAGAAGTAACTTCTTACTTTTTTTACTTTTACTGTCGATAACGGATGAGCAATCATCATGTATTGTGCCATTTATCCACGCTTTCGCGATCAGTATTTAAATGATTTTGTCAAATATTGGACCCCACTCAACTTTACAGGCTTGTCCTTACGGTTATTCTGACTTGATTAAAATGAAACTTTATACACATTGTGTGAAAAGGACACTCTTTAAAGTTAAACCAAAATGATATTTCTATATGGGTTTGTTTTTATTTTATGTTGATGCTAACACGCGGTAGCGTTTCTTTTGGACACTAGTTTAGGTTTGGAGTATTTTCTTTAATTTGAGAACTACGGTAATAAACAGAGTATTATATTCGTGCCCATGACATACTATGTTTACGATACTCGTACCTAAATATCATTATATACCTCTCTCTCGCTTAGGACATGCTAATATTTAAACATAGTATGTCACGGAGACTCACATAATATCCTCTGTATTTTATTGTCAACCTTGTTATGAGAACAATGTCATCTATTATTTATGTTATGGTATCTACATGTTAATTTCAAATCGTGATCTTTTAGTTTATGGGGTAATTATTTGCTGAAGACATATATCTCTCTTTGCATCGGCAACAAATAGAATGCTACAACGCTGAATATTAATGTCCGATTCGTTTGAAAATTAATCTATATAATTATTTCTATCTATTCCATCTCTCTGGGTTACAGGTCTACATCTTTAAAGACATTGTTCTAAGATGATTTGAAATAACATCCTTTTATTTTTCTAAATCTATTATTTGCATGTATATCATGTAATTTGATTAACATCCTAACCAAGAGATTTAACAAAGCAATTAGGACAGAAATAGAATTTGTCTTACTTTTGAAACGAAGTAATGAAAACTTATTCATTTCTACAATACATAAGCGTTTTTGAAACATATTAAAATCATTCTCGACCATTCGTTTACCTACATTCTTTGGCAAATAACCAGAGCCTTCTCTTAATTAACAATCTTTCAATGTTCCAATTTTCTTTCAAGAAAGGAAACAAGTCGATAGTCTGTAATTACATACCATACTGTATCCCATATATGATATTGATTTTTTAGAAAACAACAGATACTTTTAAAGTTAATCATTTCTTGCCTATTAGCTTCATTAAGGAATTTGATTTACAGCTTATGAATCGATTATTCTTAATATCTACAATCTAGACGCTCTGCGAATGACCACGAATCAATAGAGAATCGTCCAGGAGTTGATACCGTTGTGAAATTACTTCTCTTATTTTTTTTTATATTTATTACATAAGTGCATTAAAGTCACATAGAGTATCTATGGTAAATAATATTTTTCTTTGATAATGGCAAAATAAAAAATAATAACTTCATACAAAACTATATATAAACTTAATAATACGTATATACAAACTATGGAAAATGTACTTATTATCGCTGATAATAGTACACGAGACTTAATAAAGCCCACGAACTTTAATTCTACGCCCATTTGTTTGAAACCTATAAGTACAATATCATATGGAAAGTACAGTTCCTTTAGTATTGTGGTAGAATTTGTGTGAATTTAGAAACATTTGACTGGCAGAAGCGCAATACAAATAAACTGTTTTATTTTAAATAATCACGTTTACACGCAAATAACGTATTAAATATTTCCGAGTCATATTTGTATTTCTTACCTAGATAAGTTCGAAAATTACCTTTTACCCGTTGTCGGCGGCCAGCAACGTTGTATTGTCCGGTTTTCGATCATAAGCCAAATATTTCACTCTCATATTGTTACTCTACTTAATCAGTTAGCAGTCAAATGGTGATGTTTAGCACTGTCGGTACACAACTTTGAAATAACATTATCAATATCGTTTAACAAATCCGACGCCAAAAACATAGTATACAATGTATATGTGCCGTTAATGTTGTCAAGATGAAGATCATCAAGGCATATCCTTGCTTCAGTATTGTTTATTAGCAGGTACGCCACTGGTTTAACGCTGGTTATCAAGAATTTGTTTTATTTCCATTTATTTCTCACTTCAGTACATTTAAAGTCTTTCGGATAGTTCACCATAAACACCAAGATTTATTTTTCTTATCAGGGTCACATCAGTAAACTAAACGTACTAGAATTCTAACATCTTAAGTAATATATTACTAGAAGGAGGATCTTTTACCAAATTAACATTTTCCCGATAAATCAATGCCCCTTGTACATACATAGAATTTTATAGAACAATGCAAAGAAATTGAAATTGTATGTCCTCACATTTTAAACATAGTATAACACAAATTCAAGGTTCAATATCACCTGCAGAACTTTCATATTCATTAGATATATCCGAAGTCAGTGAATTATGACTCTAATAATTATTTTCTACCTTTATGTACTCATTATAAGTATGTCTATATGACGTCACGAATATGTCTAAAAGAAAACTTAATTACCTCTTAGTTATCTATAATTAAGTATTTAAAAATAAAGAGAACATTAGGAACAAAGTAAAATATCATGTAGAATAAATATCATGTCTAGTGTATGCTCATTATCTCGTTGTTTCACTGAAATGACATTTACGAATGTCCCGATTCAAATAAAAACAGAAAAAGATGCGTATCTGTCACTCAAGCTGGATATCATTAATAATAACTACCATAATAAGCAATAGGAATCCAGTGCAGTGCCTCTTTCAGCCATTTATAGAAGAAAATCAAGATATATTTCACACAAGTACTGATGAACCATCTTTGTAGCAATGTGTCCCGAGCCGCAAGTCGAGGGCTGACATGTTACAGATGGTACATCAGACCGTATTAATCGAGGGAATGCGTATTTATCCTACCGTAATGTCAGAAGTAACTTCTTACTTTTTTTACTTTTACTGTCGATAACGGATGAGCAATCATCGCTTGAAGGGTATTGACCCTAAATGTAAAAAAATTACCTCATCCTCCCCGACTGAAATGTTATGAATCGTGTTACGTAAACCTACTAGCTGAAGCATGATTAATAACGATTTGATGTAAGTTTTATGCCATTTGTAAGTGATGCAATGCGGAATTTGTTTCCAAATTAACCATAAACAGATGAGAAAATAAACGTATGGTTGAAAACCAGGAAAACTGTTAATTGAACTGTAATAGGTACATACACTTTATATAGGAAAGCCACGGGGTACATAAACGAGTTAATCGTAAGCAAATCAAAAACAGTGTTTTGTTTTAAGGAAAGTAAAAGTAACTATGTAACTTTATTTTGCAAAATGTTATAAAATACGTAAGGAAATAGAAGATCACTGCTTGAGAAAACTGTGCCTAGTTGCCATAATAGAACTTATCTGACCTAATTCGTCATTATGTCTTGAAGGTTCATCGATTTTTCATTTCTTTCAAACAATGTACATTGTAATCATTACGGCCTCATAATGTTTTGTTGCTGATCATTTACCTTATCAGTTTCATAAAAAAGGAGGCAATGGAAAATAAATCCATACCTTAATGCATTCGTAATAATCAGTAATGATTTAATACACGTCAGTCATCTTTAAGTAACAATTATCCCTCTCGTAAAACTTCCCTCCTGCCCTCGTTAGATGCCTGCCATGAAATAAGAAGACACTCCGCTGGGAGATGATACAATAAATGTCATTATTACTTTGTAATTGTTAAACTTCGTATCTTTGGTTTCATTTACCAAAGCAATTATTGATCGGGACTTTGTATGAGGCCATCATTAGTTGTAAATGAAACCTGGTTATTGGTTCAACTCTTAAAGTGACACAGAGTATCTTTCTTAAAATTTTATTTGGTTTTGATAAGCTTAGAAAAGCTTAGAAAATATCTAATATGCTAATTGAAGTTGACTAGCAAATATATCCATGTATGCATAATATCTCTAAAATGCTTGATTTTATGGAAAAGAAAACATCTCAAATACGTTTTACATTCGAAATTATGCATCCAATTAATCTACCTATTAGTAACAATACCTAATAAACACTATCGAATCTAACTATCTTCCTGTTAGCTTATGACAAGGTTTCAAAATTACGTTTGGCGAATTTGCGCCCGCCAGTCGAGCCACATTGTCCAGTTTTCGATCAAAATCCCGAATTTAAATGGTTGTATTTTCGCCCTAATGTACTGATTGACCTTTAACTTGTTATTTTCAGTAAAAGTTAGTGGTTCCCGATGTAATAACATCGATTTCAAAATTTGACATATGTGATCCTATCAACATACTCTGTGTCTCTTTAATTTGATTGGTTGTTGTCAACCATTTAAATGATTTTTGTTAAACAGATTCGTAGGACGTATCTCGGTTAATCTATAGAACTGGTCTTTCTGAAGGTCAAATGTAAATCTGACTTCAATTATAGTCAGGTAACAGATTATGTTGTTTTAGTGTGATTGCACCAAATCCATAGTTTCATTTGGTGTTTGGTCTAATGTTGCACTGACATTGGCCTTTGTCCTTGACAAATTCACCAAGGAAGTTTTCTTACAAAACATATTCTGCGCCCATATATTTTGTAAAGGGTGATCAGGGTTTATTGGAGGGGAAAACATTATTTCTTGCAAATGCATCACCAACATGAATTGGACGAATGGGATCTTACATACCGCTCAGTAATTCGGTACATGATTTGCTACAGCCATTTGTGCTCATTTCAGGAGACACCCAATGCTGTATAATAGACAGTGCTACTATATGTTCAATATTGATACGTTAGAAAAGTGTAATTGAGTAAATAATGGAGAGCTTGTTGGTTTTGATAGCTCAATGAGCCATGATCATACTTGTATTCGGTTTGTGATGAAATTTAGTTTTTGAGAAAACAAATACCTCACTCGGTAGAATAGTCTTTCTTCGAAAGTTTTGTATCACCTTTACATGTTTTAATCAACAATAAACTACTTAATTCGACGTCCAAAGAACAGTACCCTCTACAAAAGAGCCATAGCATTTAACGATCCCACTTTCTCTGACGTATTCATTATGAATGTAGAATTTACACCGCGTCTCAGTTACCACTATTGCGTCTGATGGGTATTAACTTCGACGGCAACGTGTACCTGATTCGGGGAAAAAGGAAAGAACATCTAGTCGTGCGTGACAAATACGGATTTCAAGGGAATATTTAGGAAACGGAAGTTGTGAGATGGCCACACTTTATACGCCTTCATGTCGTCTGTCGTATCATTTTGGTAAATGAATTTTGGACCGATTTTCTCTAGGTTGGTTTCACAAATTTGCACACACACAAAATTACACTTTGAATATTGGACTTTAAGACATGGTTTGATCTTAACCAAAAGTATAAATTGGATTTATCCTTATCAATTGAGCTCTTATGATTTGTACATCGGCTGTTGTTACAAATAGATGCTTCTATACGTTTTTTCTAGGTGCATATTTCACTTTTCGCCATTGTTACATCAATGGCAAACATAACTACAAAAAAGCTATTGATTATCAACAACCATTTTTTCTATCAATAACATTGTTGATTGAGATTTGATTCACTGATTCCTTATATCTTTTGTTGATGTCATTATGGTGCCATATAGGTCGGCCTGTCTTTAGTTCCAGCTGGTTTATATGGACTATACCCATTATTCTCTCAGTCTTCCTTTGATCCATCTACTTTGTGTCGTTTTGTAATATATCCTTTATTATACCAGAGACGGTTGTCTTTTCAGTGTCATTGGTTATAGCTTGACTAGATCCGTTGGTTTAAATCATGTTGCGGCAATACTTGGAATGAGACTCTTGTATGTCACTTGTTTACATGTTGTTAAATAAAAGATAAACAGCAACAAAAACATTTTCATCCTCCGCAACTTTATTCAGATTCCCAAAAAAGTGACAGGTCTGAAAGTGACATATATCTATGCTTATTGTTGTATTTTGTGTTATGCATTCTGGAGAAAATCAATGTTCCTAACTTACTGGTGTAACCAGGGTTTTTAAATTTCCCTTTTTATCTGTGGTTTTACTTTTTGCTTCAAAAGTGTATTGGTGTTACTATTGATTTTTGATGGTAGTATAAATATTGTCTTGGGGAACAGTCATCTTTTAACCAATGGTCATGATGTCATTCTATTGTGTTCACAGTGAATAATTTTTTAAGAATTCACCGCTCTTTACTATTACTATCCCGGCTCTTGGGAGTGTCAGGTTTTTTATATATTTTTGGGAATATTGAGTCAATTAAAACAATCAACCAATCAATCAATCAAGAAAAACTTCGTTAACAAACTCTTAGAACGACACGAACATGGCTCGGCGCATTTAGCCACTAGGCTACGGGTAGAAGACAGATGTTGGACATTGGAATATAAACACAACTACTCAATTACTCTACTTCTAACATTAATCATATTAATAATTATTTATTGTTATCATTAAGATGTCATGACCACGTGGAATCATAATGGTGAATTGCCAATTATCGTCGTTTTTGTCATTTTCCGAGGCACGTTTACAATTTACAAATAAATAATTTGTCTTTTGATCATAAACACTTCCCTCTTTCTGAAGATATGCATAATCCTTACCTGCAAATTGTCGATTGATACCCCCATGTGGCTGTGGTACATTAGAATTTAATGAGATTCTAAATGAAAATTAGTTTGATTAGTGACTAATATATATACACTACAGGAGGCCGAGGGAATCGTTAGATGGATGAGAAACAACGGCTATTAAGATATTATTTTATGGTTGTGGTTGTTCATTAACGCTGCCTTAAATACATAATATTCATATATAGATTTTCATAATGATAAAGGTTTGCTTATCATTCAAATACACATAAAACGTAAATTGAGTATTTAGAGTTGATTATAAAAGAGGTATTTTCAGAAAAACGTATTACATTTCATTGATTGGAATAAGGAATCAGTGCATGAAAGGTAGGTAAAAGATAGCCGACTCATTTTAGAAGATTTGATGGACGTTGCAGCTTCATTGACTTACTCAAGGGTGGATGTTTCAGCTCGGCTTTTCTCAATCTAAATAAATTTAGATCAACAGATTTTTTATTTATTTAGATTGGGCTTTTCTGAGATAAATCAAAGGTGTTGCGCATCAGAACAAAGGGCTTACTTGGGATGGCTTTGGTCAGGTTTCTTTTGAAGACAGTTAAAGCAGGATTGCATCGTTTTATAATCATACCAAATGGAATTTATCTCAAACAAGTTTTCACTGAAATGTCAAGTTTTCAAATGAAGGGAATGGTGTAATGCTAAGAAATAGGAAAACGTCAATTCTGTTATTACAGGAATAGGAAAATATCAATTGTTTTATGTTAAGGGATATGATAATATCAATGGCATGTGTGTGTTTCTCATAAGACTATTGACAAAACTTAAAACGAACTAAAGTAATCATTTGTTTTAATAATTAATTAAATGTATTAAAGTGAGAAGCGTTGATGGCCGGCCGGGCGATTGACCACTTCAAGGATCACTTTAATGACCACAGGTGATCAAATAAATTGTAAACAATTCAGTTGACCATCAAGTTCATATTTGAAAAGAAGCCTTCCATGGGTGCAGCAAGTTGCAATAGAACAGAGTGTGAGATTACACATTGTTTGAAATAATTAAGTTGTTGATACATGTTTTATCTTATTCTAAACCTATTTAATGTGAAAGTAGCGTTGAAGATAGTTTCTTCAAATATATAATGTTAAAAGTTTTTTAAAATGCACCAAAAATGAACGTGTTTTCAGTGGTCACATATGTGAAATCTACATCAGAACACTTGAAAGATGTTAAGATACTTTACATTTAACTTCACAAGCAAAAACCATATGTATACTTTAACGTTTGATTATTTGAATTTTTTCTGTAGATACGAATTAAACATGGAGTTAGTTAGTTAAACTTAATAATTTACTGTATAATTATGTGATTGATAAAGTATCTTTCCTCTTCTATAACCTTGACACATGTCACGTATTACTTACTACAAAGGCGTCATTTTGTTACTCTTCAATGATTTCATAAGTTAATTCCGTACGTAATGTTACCAAGATATCATAATTAGACAATAACATGTAATTACTAAGTAAATGTATTGTCTTGTTTTCACGAAACAACAAATAATGCATTTCATTATCACAATTTCAATATAAATATACATTTTAATTCAAAAGCACAACATTACGTAGATCATTTATTCATATATTAAATGAGATCTTATTTTAATGAGATTGCCAGAGATCTACCCAGCAATCCACCCGTTTGTCAATGTCAGAGGCCCTCTCATTCACAACCAATCTGGGCATTCGAAATCACTCCAGGATATCTTGCTCTCCACTCAACAGTGTCGAATAACACTTCATATCGCAACGGGATAGCTTGTTTATCAAACAGTGAAATAAATAAATCGAGTCGAGGGCACGAGCACTGCAGACAGTGTAACAGAACAATAAACCTCTAATTTGCTTTTTGGTTCGATGGGTCGAGAATTGTTGTCACTATTTTCCAAGAATGTTCCCCGTTTGATTGATTCTTGCATCATTTAAGCTAATTTTTGTCTCAAGATTATTGGTTATTGGCTTAATTGGGTGTTCATTTAAACTCAGTGTCATGTATAAAACTTGAAACCAAATGTTCATGCATTTTTTTTCTTTTTCTTTTGGTTATTTTATGAGTTTCACAGATAATATTGATTTATGACATAGGTGTTAGTTTCATAACCATAATGCGTAGTAGTAGAGTAAACTACGTAGTTGTAGATGAAATCGGCAAATATAAAATAAAATCCACTCGCAACCTTTTTGTTTAAATGATACTTTTCATTTGAGGTAGGGAATTGAACGATGGCCAAAAGGGGACATCTATACATTTTTGATTTTCTTTTAATCAAAATCGACTGAAAACTGGATTGAAAACATAACATACCTAAATTAAACCTGAATATGGGACACGAACAACTGGAACTGAACTCAAAATTGAGTCCATTTAAATGGTAACCAAGAAACTGTCTAAAAACTTGTATGTCCACTATGAGCCAACATCGAAATAGATTCGCGTAGATTAATTAAACATCATACGTTTGTTTAGAAATGCAAACTATTCTGACATCATTGTCTTGCATTAGAAAAATAAATCCGTTATCACTTTACCTAGAAACGTGTTACTGTGCCTTTAAGACATCAACCACATTTCAATTCAAAAGTTATCTACTTCACGTTATCACATCACATGAACTAAGATTGAAGCTATTTATTATCCCTTAGCTGCAGGTGTCCAATATACTTAAATAACATGCGATGAATATAGATTCTTATCGAAACAAAGCATCAATTTCAATTGATAATGAAACTCTTCATAAAAACATTAGAAATTGATTTTTATTTTACTTCCCTTATTTAGATATGTACATGTTTTGAATAAGATGAACCTGGGTTTTTATTATATTTGACATCGTAATATTATAACAGAACGCCTTGAAGATCAATTATTATTTTCATATCAAATAAATTTATGACCATACATGTATATACTCTAGGTTTAAATTGTTCACCAACACGAATACCTAACTACCTCTTTGTCCCTTTAAGTTTTCTTTCAAAGAGAGACAACCATTTGATATCTAATAGACTTTATAATGATCAATTGCCCCCTACTATGCTATCTTAACTGTTTAAATCTTCGGCACGTACTGTAAAAGGGTTTGTGGCTCAAGATTAAAAAGGGGTATAAATTAGTTTCGAGGTAGACTCCAACGTGTTTTATCAGCAAGTTACGTTCCAACCATAAAAGCTTCTCAAATGAGTTTCCGCATTTTTGGATTAACCTTAGATCAACAGGACATTGTCCATTTTGTGAACCTATAAAAATAATCTTTAAAAATCATACAATCATTGATTTTATCCCATGGTGAGACAAATCAGCTTTTACAAATTGGATGTTCAGTTTTACATCATTTTTATTAAATTCATAAACACTCCTGGAGTGATAAAATCTAGAGGATCAGAAGATCACGACAATATGTGACAAACCATCTCACGATAACAAGCTTACAACCTTTCTGTGTATGTTGTTATCCCGTCTTGGTTTATGTAACCCGAAACCAAAATGAAATCTCAAAATCATTTTTGCAATTGTTTCAGACCAGTTATTTATCATTCTCATATTTTTATAATATCATAATGCAATGGTCAACCATTTAATCGAAATAATTTCGTTAGCAATATCCATAGAGACGATCGGCTATATTGAGCAACAAACGCTGCGTAACGTATGTACACACTACACGGATATCATAAATCGTTGAGGCTTAGCCAGTGTGTAGTGACCTGTCACCCTATATTCCCGATGTCAACTATACCTCACACGGAATGACCACTAGAAGATACTGAAATTAACCAGTACATTGAACTTCCGTGTTGGAGGGACGTTATGTCTTAGTACTCAATGCGGGGTAAAATGGAAGCCTTGTCCAGACATTGGATATAAGCTGAACAAGTTATGAATTATCATGTACAGATTTGGTTGTACAGATTTGTACAATTGTGAAATTGATTCATGATTGATTGCTATCGATATGTGACCATTTTGGATATAGTACTGTCAAATTCGAAATCTACAGATTTATCAATATCGTTGTCTCATCTTTGTAAGACAATCTTGAAGCTACTGTCAATCTTACTGAAGTTTTTGAGAAAATTTGAAATATTTGTAAGCAATGTCTAACAAGTTTTTGGAGTCTTGCTTCTTAAGGTGTTAGTATCGCCTTGGTCAAGATATCTTGGTATTAGATATATCCGCTCATAACCTAACCCTCATTTACATATGACCGAAGGGTAAGAACAAGACCGGCAAGTGTAGTGACAGCACATTTATACCGCCTGTCCGATACAGTCAATTGTAAACTACATAGGATGCCAAAGAACGTCAGGATATTGGCATGGCAAGGCTATTCGTACGGTAACGGGTAGCAGTAGTGTTGGAGATATAATATGGAGATTTAGACCCACACAAAAACATCGATAAATTTTGTTTCGATGACAGCGATGAACTTTTGCCCTGAGGTTAAAGTTAAATTACTTTAATTTGATTGTTGAGTAGAAGTCAAGAGAATCATTGAGATACAACTAAAAAGGTTTATAAAGGAAATGTTTAAAGGACCTTGGAACTTTGCAAAACCATTGTTATTGATGAATTAGCGCTAAGTTGTTCCAATGACTGGAATCTAACGTTGTACAAAAGCTTCAGTAAATATATTTGATTTGTTTTTCAAGTAACGACTTTGAGTAGATACCATATGCATTTTGTGGTCTCTGAAGAATTATCCAAGCTGATTTCATAACTATCTCACTTCTAGCTTTTGTCGACAAAGTGAAAATGAACGTTGTAAGTTATAAATGTATTAGACTAAATTGATATTATATTACATTTTGTATCAAGAAATGAAATACGAGCTCGTATGAAAAAAATCAAATCGCTCGCTCATTAGATTTACTGATTAAACGCACCACTCATTACAATTTTCATCTTCAATGTATACAAAATTAGATAGCAAAATATACGACAGGGCCAAGATTAAAGCGAAATCAATGAAACTTTTATAATTTCTTATATAACGTCTACCTGTACGCAATTGATTACAGTAGAGGGGCCAGATTTATTTTACCTGCCCTGGTGGCTGAAACGCTAACACACCTAGCATAATCTTAACGAAAATCCCTCTCACGGCTTAGATTATTACAAGGTTGATTAAACAACAAATACGAAACCAGGGGCTTTTTCCAATAAGTGAACTATCCTATTAGCCGAAAAACGTTATCCCCTGCGTGGCCATGCTGGCTACTAAAATGAAATATAGTTAGCCAGGGGAATTTATTTTCATATGTGACATGCTGTTAAGAAGGTTCGTGCTATTTTGTAGACCTACAGCCGTTTAACGTAGGAGAAAACCCACCTAATCCAACGGTGAATTCAACCAATAACGAACCTATTGATGGTTTATAACCATTTGCGGTTATCTCCCTTGTTTGAATCTTCGATGTGGTTATTCAGGTTTAAGATCGAGTACCTTGTTTTGTGAGAAGCTCCGAACAGTATGTGAACTAAGAGTGTTGTGAGCGGACTAATACTATTGTCCTGCACCGGTTTACCATCACAAGTCGTAGTATTAGTATAACAGGCTTACCTTTATCTGGCTGGAGATATGTATTTCGTTGTAGGATACAACTTGGATGTTCATTTCATCAGGTGAGTATTTATAAATGATTTGATGAAGATTTTATCACATTTAGAAGGTATCATTGATTTCAAGTTGTAATTGTGCTTTACATGCCAGTAGACTGCTCTTGTAAAATGATGTTATTTTGGTGTTTCTTATTCTCTTACCAGCTGAACTTTGCACATGTTGCACATATGATTTCTATAAACCGTGTACGTTAGAAAGTGTATTGTTAAAAGTAACTAAAACATGTTTCTCATGTACATGTTTGTTAAAATTCTTGTTAAAAATCAATTTCTCAAAGTTTTGACATTCCTTGTTTTATAATAGATACGTTTTGTATACAACCATGGATCATTTTGTGTTAGGCCTAAAATTATGTTTGGTAAAACTCTTATGGAAAAACAGTTTAATCTTGTAATATATAGAAGGCTGGGGAAGTGGATTCGGGGAGTGCTTCCTTCACAGACCTTTAGTGCAATATCATGAATGAAAGGTAATTATAGGTACACTGTAATTTGTACAAAATCAATAAGTTTAATACTTTATTATTAGCCAAATGTAACAACATTAACATATTAAACGTCATTACTTATGCAAAAGTACTTGTAACATGTACTTTCATCAAAAGACATTGTAGTTATATAAAAGGTTACCATGCAACCCAACATAAAGCGTCTAATTAAGGTATTCACCGCAGGTGATATGGTGAGGTGAGATAATTTTTGGTTTAACGTCTGTTTCAAGGGTGTTTCGGTTATATCATAGGTGCTGGTATTAATGCAGGGGTCATATTGATTTTTCTCATATCGATTTGTAATGAATAATAGTACGTGTGCATATGTTCTTCTCATTATTGTCACACTTAATCTTCAGATCTTTTGAAAATAATTCTGTCAAATGTGAATATATAGTCAAATGAAATCATAAATGTATATCTATATATATACAAAAAGTTCACAATCTTGAGATTGTTGTTCAGCTCTCAGGTAATATATATTGAAAAGATAAGTCAGAAGTTGAATGAATCCATTTTACTGGCTAGTACTTTCAGCTCAATTTAGGAGCATCTTCAGGCCATATACAATATATATAAAAATGAATGTATATCTTCCATAAGCGAATATGACTATGATACAGTGTTTGATCATTATATGTTTTCATAATTTGTAAATTTATTTTTGCATAGAAAGATGTGTCACCATCTTTTATCTGCATTTCTTTCTGAACTTTGGTACATGATACAGTCTTTAATCAGGATAATATTCAAATGATTGGAGAATTAGTTATTGCAGGATGTTGAATCATAACAGTTATTCTTATGCTGGTAGAATTGGTTTTTGAGGGTATACGGTAATATCGGCTGTTCTAATTCTGATAGATTTGGTTATTGAAGGATATATGATCATACGAGCTATTCTTATGCTGGTAGAAGTAGTTATTGAAGAATATATGATCATAAGAGCTATTATTATGCTGGTAGAAGTAGTTATTGAAGAATATATGATCATAAGAGCTATTATTATGCTGGTAGTATTGGTAATTGAAGGATATATGATCATAACGGTTATTCTTATGCTTTTAGAATTGGTTATTGAAGGTTATGTGGTCTAAACGGTTATTTTTATTCCAGTTGAATTGGTTATTGGGTGATTTTGGTCATAACGCGTACGGTTATTCTTATTCTGGTAGAATAAGTTATTGACGGATATATAGAGGTTATCATGAGAGTGTGTTTTGGGATCGTAAATATCCTGCATTAGGAATAAACAATGTATTTTGCGAGCCTTGGCGAGCTAAATACATAGTGTTTATTCCTAATGCAGGATATTTACGATCCAAAAACACACGAGCATGATAACTTCTTTATCATACAATGTCATTTTAAAATTTAATGAGAAAAAATGCCTGATAATACAATTTTAATAGTTGAAATTGTTTTAAGATTCGCGCATTGATATATGCAAATGAACAGAGCAAGGACTCTGACGGTGAATTGACAAAATATAATTCCTCCTTATAAATGCCTTTTATTGCCGTTTGAGTTATTTTATCACGACTCCAAAGTTTTGAAATATTAAAAGTCTATAAAATACGACGATTTGAAAAATTAGACACATTTTAAATGGTCTTTGGCGGGATCGAACTGACGTTCTTTAATCCGACGTCATCGAGAGGACGAGTCAATCTCACCAAGGGGCAAGAGTTGCTTCCCTTCGCCTACGTGACAATGGCAGCTTGCGTTGAGACAGCGATTTGACGAACATCGATGGCCGGAGAACTAAACTAGATGATTGTCTGTGGATTTCCGAATACAAACTAAACAATATTAAAGTAAAGAACACCGAAGATGGGTAAATGACGTGTTTGAACATGAGACTTGAACTGCCTTTGGTACCTGTGAGTAAAATTGTTCGGTCGGTTTCATTCAAATCGTGATGACAGTGTTTTAGCACTGCTAAGTCATACATATGGCTAAATACCATGCAGTGTTGTTGTTATTTCTTAGATTAATGTTTATGCAATGTATCATTCATATTGTAATGCCTCTCTTCGTTACTAAAGGCGTTCAAAATGTTAACGCTTGTGACGTCATCGGAATTTTCGAAAGAAGTTCCGACCTTGACCTTTGAAATTTGCATCGGTATCCGTATATGACCCTTAGCCACGCCCAACGGATATCGAAAATATCCGTTGGCTTTATTATGCCGAGAACACTATCCATTGTATGATAAATGATTATAACGGTTATTCTTATACGGTCAAAAGAGTTGTTCATAAGCTGAAGGAAACGGTTATTAAAGAATATATCATCATTGCAATTATTCTCAAGCATGTTGATTTGGTGCATTTAAATGATCTGTCGAAGGTGCATAAAAAACGGATCCTGATTCTTATCCATATGATGCATGGTTCAGTCAAGGATATGTGATTATGATCTCACATTATCACATGATGTCACATGATGTTATATTATTGTGGTAGAATTGTGCACAATCTTTGATTGCATATCTAGAAATACGATCATTGATCATAATTGATTTCATAGGCTTGAAACGTTGATGCAGTAAACGGCTTATCCCATTATATCGGATCTTAGTTACCTGTAACTTACATGTATTTACAAAGTGAAAATGCATCGTATAAATATGACCTGTAAGTTACATGTATTTACAAAGTGCATCAAAGTGAAAATGCATCGTCTAAATATGACCTGTAAGTTACATGTATTTACAAAGTGCATCAAAGTGAAAATGCATCGTCTAAATATGACCTGTAAGTTACATGTATTTACAAAGTGCATCAAAGTGACAATGCATCGTCTAAATATGACCTGTAAGTTACATGTATTTACAAAGTGCATCAAAGTGAAAATGCATCGTCTAAATATGACCTGTAAGTTACATGTATTTACAAAGTGCATCAAAGTGAAAATGCATCGTATAAATAACAAAACGAACCCCCCCTTAGAAACAAGTAACAATTACGTTTGAAGTCAGATTTCTGGCATGCAAGGGCGAAAGGGGGCAATTGTTGGCTGTTGCTATGGTAAATGGCATTTAATAATGAAAATGACTTAAGGTTAAGTTAAAAAGTTGTTTTATATCTGGTGCAGTCTTTTTTTTAGACATAGCTATAACACACTAGTTGGAGATACTTATCTAGTTTC
The DNA here is from genome assembly GCA_916613615.1 of Steromphala cineraria. Lineage (NCBI taxonomy): Eukaryota > Metazoa > Mollusca > Gastropoda > Trochida > Trochidae > Steromphala > Steromphala cineraria. The sequence goes on along the minus strand of OU744724.1, from coordinate 51,974,965 downwards.
GATTCCTGCTAGGAGATCTAGATCTTTCCCTTTATCAGTTCTATACTAAATCATCAATGCTTGCTATGTTATAGTTCATTCAGTGATTCTATTTCAGTTACAATCTGCAAAACATTCATTTGCAAACTGATATTTCGAAATAGCAAAATTCAATGACACAGGTTTTCAGATAAACGTACAATATTTATGAAAACGATGTTAAGCCACATATCACCTAAGTGCCATTTCATCACATTAATAGCTATCTACGCTTTTATTATCCCTTTTTTTTCAAATGTATCGTCAGAGGTCAAACATTTTACTCTACTCGATGATCCTTAATCGAAAATCGCAAAATATATCAGGTTCACGTGATCCCTTTAAACTGTTACTTTCCATAAAAATAAAAAAATGTGCTTGCATGTACGATAAGCGCAGTGTATGTACATATTTACACAGACGCAAATTTATTATTTTTTAAATTGTTATTGCATATTATGTTAAGTGCATTCAAATACATAATTATGCAATAACAATTTATGTCATAACTTCATGTTAGATGTGCCAAGTTGGTTTTATCATAGTATGAATTTCAAATACAAATTAAAATAGTTTTTGACGTCGAACGTTAGGTGAGGTGAGGTGATGTGGGGTTTTTCGCCGCTTTCAAGATTTCACTTATATCGCGGCTGCTAGTATTATTGCAGGGAGAAAGCCCGCAACGCTATTGTGGCTATGTATTGCGATAAAACCTGCGAGCATTGGCTAAAACGAGCGAACCATGGCTTGTACTTCGCTGAAATTCAGTGTAACATTGCACCCAAAACCTCACTGCGTGTAGAACAGTTCTCTACTGCAGACAAAGTTGCCTGGCGGGACGTCGTACATGTACGTTAAAGGGGCAGTAGCACGTTTTAGGGGGAATATAAGGTGATGTCAGGAAAACAAAAATTAATGGTTCCAATTGAAAGACAATGTATTTATACTAAATGAAACAGTAATAATTCAAATATATAACGTAAAGTTTAGCCATGAGATTCCCTTTTCTTACAAAAAATGAATTAAAGGTGTTCACAAAAAATGGCCGCCAATGCATGTTATGTGAATCTTCATACTTTGTCCCCTGACTATGGATCATTGGCTTGTGTAATGAGATGTTTGGCACTGTCAAAATAATACATTTACCATTAACTTACAATTATCAGTGAAATATTTAATATATAAAATTACCAAAAAATGTGCTACTGTCCCTTTAAACCTGACTCATATCAATAATAATAATAATAATAATGACAATTTTTAAGCCTAATATCCAGTGCAAGCACTGCTCACTGGCTGTACATTATTACCCTGAAGGAAATGTACTTTCAGAGCCGCTACTAAGCGCTCCGCGCGACCACATAGGTCCATACTTCCCATATTCAGGTACCCAATTGTACAGCTGGGTAGACTGAGTGCAATGTTGATAAAGTGCCTTGCCCAAGGACACAACACAGTGTAAAGCCCAGGTCACAAATCTTTGGTGTCTCCACCTGGATTCGAACCCGGGTCTTTGGCGTGAGAGGCCAGCACGCTAACCACTACACCACCGCGCTCCACAATCCCTGTCAAGGATACTTCTATGTTGTTTTGATTTTGCTTCTCCCAATTTTAAAAGACTTTATTTTGGTGAAACATAACTGTTTCATATAGACATATAAGATAAAGCAGGATGACAACCCAATTTTCAAAAAATAGATATTAAAGTTGTCGTAATGATGCAATGAGAACTACCATATTTAATATTGGAAAAGTTCTAAAATCAATATGCTTGTTAGAGTTCTCAAATGCCATTACGCAGAGGTCGGTTTTATGTATGACAATTTTCTAATGTCAGTAAACGAATATAACTTGAAACACAAACACACATACACATTTCCTTTGGTGACTCACCAGTGTATCATAAAATACTTATAAATATAATCTTTACAGAGAAGATTTTATTATTTGACTTTGATTTAAACATATTTTATTCAGTGCAGAAAGGGATTAGGAAAAAGTTAGGTTACCTTCTCCCAAGTATTTACAAAATGATACATAGCAACATGCATATAATATTAAATGGAATAAAACTAAAGAAATTATTAAAAGTTTACAGACAAGAAATACTAAACGTGCTACAGTCAAGAGAAAGGCTTACTGTTAAAAAATATGTATATTGCTTTCCTGCTTTGAAAATGGCCATGTTTGAAAATATGTCAGTAAACGAATACAACTTGGAAAAAACACACAAAGACATTTATTTGGTTCTTCATAAAAAAAATACTACACCTCAATCTGTACAGAGAATGTTTATTCAAATGTTTGATAAATGGTCTTTTATTTAACACTTGTTAGAAGTTTTACATGGATACTGAGTTGAAACTGTGTTTATTTCCGTAAAGGGGCCACCGGTCCATTATACATATACATACATCATGATCATATTGATTATAGTTGAAGCGCCATAACATGATATAGATTGCTAGTTGCATGATAGGAAACTGGATCGTTTCTGAAATGCTAGAAATACACATTTTGGCAGATTATTAACTATATTGTTATTTCGTGATGACATCAACTGCAGAAATTTACTGGATACTGAGTGAAACGGAAAATACTGCAAGTTGAACTAATATACGTAATTACTGATTTCATAGATATACTCACTAGTTCCAGTAAAATCATGTTTTGTCAATTGTTTGAAAATGTTTTTTTTATGATGTAAACACTTGTATTTCTTAAAAGTATAACGTGTATACTGAGTGAAAGGAAAATACTGAAACTTAAAAATAATAACCTATAGCTAATCACTGATTTCAGATATACTCACCATATACTCCTCCGTCCAAATTAGCAAGATGGACACATCTGTAATATGTAATATTTTAATATTGATAAGGTATATGTAATTATAACAGGTTTCCAACGACACCATTGTCACACACAAAACACCTACGCCAAAGTTATTAGAGAGAACGACGTATTTGCAATTATCTCAACGTTGCCTTGACCTTCTGATGACCTACCACTTAACCAACTTCATTATCATCCAAACTTATTTGTAGGATAACCATATGAATTCGAACGACGCTTGATTGTAATTATCTCTACGTTGCCTTGACCTTTTGATGACCTTCAGATTACCACTTAACCAACTTCATTATCATCTCAACTTATTTGTAGGATAACCATATAAAATCGAACGACGCTTGTTTGTAATTGTCTCTACGTTGCCTTGACCTTTTGATGACCTTCAGATTACCACTAACCAACTTCATTATTATCTCAACTTTGTAGGATAACCATATGAATTCCTGATATACATATATACCAAACCTTGAACGTGTGGCCACTGTTGACATTGTCAATACTTACCATAATCAAATATTGGTCTACTTTGTTTACATGTTGACAAGACAGATTTAACAATGCACTATATCAACACAGTTCATCCCGCTGTTTGTTTTACTATTAGTTCATGCAATATGTTGATTTTGAATTGGATTATGGGTGTATTTATCCTCCTTTTATTACTTATTGAGAATACCTTTGTCATATTGAAATGACATTTACTTTCATGTGCTTTTCATACATATCCGTCGTACTGAGTAGAGTACATAAAATATACATGGATACCATGTATTACTTTTTATCTATATTCTAACACTTTGAGTAAGAACGTTTCAAATCATGTTTGAATGATGTTTGAGGGTCTATTTACATAAATTTTATAAGAAAACGTTCATTTTACAAAGAATTTGTCAGGATTGATTAAGGTTTTGTTCTCTTTACTTAAACATATATAAAGGTGTAAATCTGACAATATATTTATCATCATCAGGGGATGTTATTCATTAAGTATTAACACGTGCCATTGAAATGAAAAAACGCTTTGTTTCTCAATGATACAGCCGTCAATTTACAATGATGAGGTCCTATTAACTTGACATAACCTGATTTCTTACAATATGTACATAAATAAATATGTCATAGTCGAAATTAAATAACGTATAGCAAACATAAGATTAGTGCTTAATTTACAGAGTCTTATTCCTCTGTACAGTTCATGAAAGATTATGTGCATCTTTATATAAATGCACAAGGTATAAATTGACGACCTTGTCTTAACATGCCAAAATTCAAAGTAATAGAACGTTAGATTATACGTGTACAGACTGTTATGGTTGCATGATGTAAATGGCACATGTTTCTGTCTTTCTAATGTATTGCACTATTCTAAATGAAAACTTGCATCTACGTTTTAAAACCAAATCGAAACAATTTGATATCGTTCCTCTATAAACCAAATTAATCATTCTTCAAACACTGCTCTATTTTTTATGTAATTTGACGAGATTTTATGCCACGAATGTCAATCAAATGGTTAAACCTACATCCTGGAATATATATATAATATATAAATTATTCACCTTGATATGATTACCTTAAACTTATCTCAAATAAAAGCTACATACATAAATATAGTAATTAACCATTTACATAGATATAACCTCATTCAAAAGAAACGTTTATATATAAAAATGAATTAATACTTCATTTCTATTCATTTAATAGATTTGTGATCAATAAATCGTTGAAAGTGTTTAAGTCAAATATTTTCAAGAACGTAGTTATTTCTATCCACGCGAACGATGAAATTTGATTTTGAAAAAAATTAAATTACATTAACTTAAAAAAACTCTAATAATAAATTGTCGTTCAGCCTGCATTGACGATGTTTTATATTTGACTGTGACCAGTATTGATCTCGTCAATGCTAAGATGCCGGAACTACTTTCAGCGAATAAGGGTTATTTTATTACTTTTGAAATAATAACATTTGATACCTAATCTTTATAAGTAATATGTTATAGCAGGTACCAGATTTAAAATAAAATAAACGTTTATCCTTGCAATCTCCATTTGGTGTCCTGAAATTAAAGATTTTGAACGACCCTGTAACTTAAACTATACCCAAAGAAACATAAAATGTCTTAAAAATATCAATGTCACTTTAACCCAATTCTCTCCTGAAAGAAACCAACAATTTTGCATAACACTTAGAAGAAGAACAATTGTAGCGAATACTAATGTATAAGATTATAACGCCCAACTTGCTTCTTCAAGATAATCCACTAAGGGTCCCTTTGAATTCTTTGTGGCTTATCCCATTTGCGTACAGAAGCAAATCTGCTTATGTGTATTACTTACTTTCTTACTGAGATACATATGTTACCTACAACTTGGAAACAGTCAGCGAGTCGTTACACAACGAAAAGGAACCTCGGGCGGTTTGTGTGATTTACCTTCAGGTTTGGTCGTAAATGAATACTTATTTGCTGTTCCTTTTCTCTATATCTTATGTTTTTAAATGTTTCCAGTACTGTTTCATCTGGGGAGATTTAGAGACTGCTTGCGATGCGGTTTTATGTCACATGGTTGAATTGTGATCACCTCGTAATGGTTTTGGAGTCATTGGGATATTGTTTTATGTGTCTGTCCTTAAATATAGAATAAGGTAATTGTAACAAAAGGAAGATTTGCTTAACGGAATTGAAAAACCTTTTAAATGTTGACATGATTGGTAAATTGGCAGACTCATATTTTGCAGAAATGGCTTTAACCAGAGCGTCGTTAACGTTAAACAACGTTTTAGAACAACGACTAGAGAATGTACTTTGCCAAACATGACAAAGCAACAGCATTGTTTCTACATTATATTTTAAAAGAAAGGTATCTTTCTAAATTATGCAACTGTATCATGAAATGTTAACGTTGTGACTTTATTAAAGGCTATTCTCGTGCTGATCCATAAACTCGCTCTTCTGATTGTTCTGACTGTGTGAATTTCGTTTCAGATAAAAACATCGTGATGTCATGACTCCCATTGTCACAAGGGCGGCTGGTTAGCCATCAAATCCCAACATCTTGTGTCCTCAAACTGCCAACATGCCGGTGATGACAGAACATTCACAGAGACCAAACTGTGTTCCCGGAAGCAAAGACGAGTGTTTCCTGCCTCGGATCTCCCACCGAGGATCAAGTTCCGACTCGGACTCCCTCCAAGACTACAGACGGGCTCCCCAAAACCTCCCGTCCAGCGAAACAGCATCCGTCTCCAGCAGTCCAATCAAACTCCCGGCCATCAATGGCAAGTCCAAGTCCAACAGCGTGTCCAGCTTGTCCAATGGTCATTCGCCCAGTCGGGAGAGAGAAGAGCCGAGGACAAACCTCTGCCGGTCACCAAGCTGTCCTTCTAACCTTGGCTTCTGGTATGAGCGGGAGGATGACCTCGAGACACCGACTCCAGAATCTCACGTTCCTAATTCGTCTTCAAAACGGGGATCTTGTGATCTGAAACTTCCTAGCATCAAGGATCGGAATTCTATATGTAGTGGGTCGATTGCGAGCCAATTCACAGTTCGTAGCCAGAACACACAGCGAGACAGAAACGGACTCTCGCGAGATCTCAGCCCTGCAAATCGCCATCTTTCCTTCAGCCATGACGTACTCAAGGAGGTTCCTACTCCGCGAGGCGAACAACCCCCTGATAGTCAAAGATCAATAAACCAAAGTGCTCTTCTGCTGCCTATAAGGAATTCGGAATCAAGAATTTCGCTCAAAAAGAAAAAGAAAAAGAAGAAACACGGTTCACGTCAAAATACCGAACTCAGTATTAAATCCGAGAACACTTCCGTTAACGATGGAAATCAACAAAATTCCAATTCCTTCGAAAAGGTCAAATCAAAGATGGATACCATCGACTCCCGTGGATACTTCTCTGATGCGGACACGGAACGACATGACGAAAGATGTATCTCGAGAGTCACGGAAGAAAACCAACACCAAAAGTCGAAGGGAAATGTTGTTAGCGTCAAGAAACGACGTTCAGTGAAAAGAGTTACGGATAATAGTTTGTACTTTGAACGAGAGCTCACACAGGTGAATGCGTAACTCTTCGTCGACTGTATATAAACTGTGAGAGACTTTTCAATGGTGAGACAAGGTTCATATCTGATATGGCCCCTCTTTATCACAATTGCTCAAGAATTAACATACAATACTGAGGCTTTAAGAGACATCGGGTTGAGTGCAACTTGAAAAGTGTGTTACTTAATGGTCAAAAACTGATGTCAAATCAAAGCTGCGAAAAAGTGCTTAATCATATGATTCAGCGTGTAAAAGGCGTTCAGGAAAGGGAAATACTATCACCTTTCAACGAAGGTCTTTTTTTTCGAAGATACCAACTATTCCTCTCTGAGAACTGATATCATTTCTGAAGAAACATACTTTTCCGTTTTATGAAACATGGTTTTGGTTGCTCAGGCGTGACTGTGATAGACAAAGGATCCGTTATATATAAAGAAAGGAATGCTTGACATATCAGGCCTGGGTTAAGCGCTGTCTTATTTAGTACTGTTCACCTTCTCTAAAATGATATCTCCCTTGTGTTGACTTTGCTAGAATGATTTCTCCCTCACATCGACTTCTCTATAATGATATCTACCTAACGTCGACTTCTCTATAATGATATCTCCCTCACATCGACTTCTCTATAATGATATCTACCTAACGTCGACTTCTCTATAATATCTCCCTTATGTCGACATCGCTAGAATGATATCTTCCTAACCTTGACTTCTCTGTAATGATATGTCCATAACGTCGACTTCTCTATAATGATATCCCTCTTGACGTCGACTTTTCTATTGTAATATCACCCTAACGCCGACTTTTATATTATGATATCTTCCTAACGTCGACTTCTCTGCAATGATATCCCTCTTGACGTCGACTTCTCCGTAATGATATGTCCATAACGTAAGATTGATTTGATGATAATTTGTATTAACGAATATTTACTTTGAACATGTCATTTTTAATATTGTTTGTTTTTGTTATGTTAACCATGCTTTTTTTTAAATTCACTTAAAATGCATAATTGTTCGAAAGATAATGTTTTATTTTCATCATGACAACTTGCCTGATATCAGTATTACACAAAGTTATTTTGGCGCAGTATGTACATGAAGTCCAAAAATGTATATAGTGAGTTTCGAATATGAATTGTGTATCCGTAACCCTGTGTTCACAACTTATTGTTCTGTTCTATAGTATTATTACTGACACATAACATTACGAAGTATTTATGTTTACAGTTTGCTTAGACAATTATCCTACGACATTTTGTTTGATAAATAATATGATGTTATGATTTACTCTATGCATTAAGTAATATCTGTTATCTACTATATACAACATATACTACAAAAAAGAAGTTAAGGATCAAACTTATATTTCTTCATGACATCTTCTAGGATGAAGAATCTTTGCGTGGCTGCAGGATGGTTGCACGCAGAGGAGTGTTGCACTGAGATTTGGTTGCAGCCATAGAATGAAAATCTCTCTGTTGAACCATCCTGAAGCAACACAATGATTTCTTTCTCTTCCTCTTCCTCTTTCTCTTCCTCCTGGTTTTGCTGACGAAATTTCAATTAAAAGCAACATAATTGTAATAGAGATTTGATTATGGAAATTGAATATGGCAAGATATAACTAACTCATCAAGGTCTGATCATATTGCGCTTGGGCGATGCAAACAGTTTCGTAGACCTTGTTTTGAGCTTGAATTGGTGACTTTTCTGGAGACTGTGTTACCCGTTGTTTGCATATGCTTAGTACAAAGTTTTTGATGTCACGATATATTGAGCCCATTTCAACAAGATTTCTGATCAGAAAATTGAACTTATAGAAAAATGTCAGGCAGGAAATAGTGGTGACCCCTTTCTTCTTTTGAGTAGTATATTTACTCTATCAGCATTCAAACTCTTAAACAGTGCCAATAATCAGTAAATACCTCATTATCTCGATACAGCAAAACCAAATTGAAAGTTGTCAAAATAGAAAATACTAAAATAATAACATTTTTATGAATCGAGTGATTTATTTGTGAATGCTTTCGCTCGTTAAATACCAATACCATTCACGAGTTTCATAAAAAAAATTATTGAATTAGGCCCAGTTTAGTATTTTATTTATTACTGGCTCAAAAATATACCGAAATTCGCCGACATGACCACCGCGGCTGGCCCGCTGACATTCTGACGTCATAATTAATATGGTGTCATTGTGACGTCACGTTCGATCAACGTGCGATGTCATTACACAATGTGTAATATCTTTGTAGATTAATTGAACACAGATGTATTCAACGGACGAGTAATAAACTTTAATATTCTTTAGTTTTATATTATGTAACAATGACACGATAGAGTTGTTTAGCATTTATGCATCAGTTTATGCATTAGTGCAATGACGTAACCTTCAAATAACATCTACCCTTTTGTATCACTATATTCTATAAATCAACAGTTTAATTTCGCATTGGTGAACCAATATTTCGAATTTCTCTACATCTTTTGTAGAGGGATAATGTTTCCATATAAACAATGATTTTAAAAATGAAGAAACTGTTGTATATTTTATTCCTCTTTTGTGAACCTTTCCTAATAAATGCTAGAAAATAATCTCAGACCCGTTATTTAATATGTTTTGCAATTTATTTCAATTATTTTTTCATCATTGTCAATCATGATGCCAAATGAAATACTTGATGCTATTTCTATAGTAATTATGAATGCATTTAGACCACGAAATGCTTCCTTTCGCAGTAAGTGATAAAAAAATCAATCCATTTAAAACTTAAAACTTATGTTCTATTTATTTAATATGTTGATAACTCTTTTGTCATTATTCCTTCCATTTTCGAAAGAATACAAGGGTTGTTCAGGATCTTTAAGAACAACATGTCCTCGTCCGATTTTCTGAATCCATATTGTTTATTTATCATGCAATTGTTTGTTCATATAGTATTGCCCTTATAATTCCGTCCAAGAATACCCTATATATTCCGTCCACTTAAACGGTGGTATTTCGTCTGTAAGTCAATTGTCTATTGTTTGCATCGGATGTTTAATAAAGTAATTGACAAATACTTTGTTGCGGGTTTTTTATTACGTTTTTACTTATGAAGTAAACACGTTTCCTTTTCTTCACTTCCAAATAGTTAGGTAATCCCAAGCCAATAATTTATAAGCCTAAAAGACAGGAATATACATAAAAGACAATTGCTATTTCATTTTATGTAAAATGCTATGAGGTAAGTAAGTCTGTGTAAAACTTACCTTCAAATTTTGAAAAGTAAAACACGTATACACTTATAAGACATGTTTACTGTTACATACACATACAACATAACTTCAGTCACTTATGTTTGCTAAACGTCACCCGAGTTCCTATTTTGTATTTATTTGCATCATTTGAAAATAACTCGGAATCTCCTGAATACTATATAGTTATACCTTGATTCGTCTTTGTTAACCAAATTCTGCATGATTATGCATTAGTTTTAAGAAATTGACAGCTATTCCATATCATTGACCTCGGAAGCCTATTTCACAATGACCTTTCTTTAATAGACAAATGGTGAAATTATTTATAAATTATGAAACATCTTTGAAATATACAATCCTTCTAGTTTCAAATAAGCGGGGTAGTTATACAACATGCTGCAAACAATTCTGAACTTTCAGGCAAAAAAGAGTCAAGAATACAATTTGAAATTTTACTATATTAACTCTTATTTCGCAAGTTTGATAAAACCAGATCATTTTCACCATTAGTCTTTAAACAAGTGCTTTCTCCTGATCTCACTATTCGCTGTAACTTTACATAATCATACATCATACCCAAATGTGAGCCGTAAGATGTTTTGATAAGTCCTTGAAGTTACCAGGGTAAAATATCAAAAGTTATTTTTCCTTTATCATCTTAAAAAACGTTCAAGAATGGGTATTCTATACCTGAACAATAGGTGTTCCTTTTTCGTACGAAATTTACATGATATTTGTACTTGGTCACATTAGCAAGTTTTTAAAAAACTTTCGGTATGCAGCTGGCAAAGTGGCAATATAAGCGTTTCTTAGGTGATCCCTTGTCACACACTTAATCGAAATTACATGATATTTGGACTTAGACACCCTGGCAAGTCTTCAATAAACGTATAGTATGCAAATTGCACTATAAGCGATACTTTAAAGGGGCAGTGGCACGTGTTTAGGTGGAATATAGGGTGATGTCAGGAAAATGAAAATGAATGGTTCCAATTGAAAGACAATGTATTTAAACTAAATGTAGCAGTAATAATTCAAATGTATAACGTAAAGTTTAGCCATGCGATTGCTTTTTCTTACAAAAAATGAATTGAAGGTGTTCACACAAAATGGCCACCAATGGATTTTATGTGAATCTTCATACTTTGTCCTCTGACTATGGATGATTGGCTTGTGTAAGTAGATTTTTGACACTGTCAAAATAATACATTTAGCATTAACTTACAATTATGAGTGAAAAATGTAAAATATAAAATTATAAAAAAACGTGCTACTGCCCCTTTAACAAGCAAGTTAACTACGTCATTACAACAATCTGTTGTTTAGAAGCTGTGGTTTTTCTCTCATCCCTGTAGGTAAGAACGTGACTAGGCTGCATCAAAGCAACACAGTTAATCATTTTAAACTAATTTTATCACCTGTCTGGGTCAGTCGGATCTCTTTGAGAAAGTTCACGAAAGTGTTAGTATGACGTCATACTTGTTTACCAATGTCTGGTCTCTCGGCCTTTTTAGAATAGCATGTTGATTCATTTGATGCATAGTATCAATTCGAAAATAACTGATTAATCTTAGGTCGAGCTTCAGAGAATACCATTTGATTTCGAAAATAACTTTTCTCAACTTGATTTTTTTTAACCATAAAGGTGTCAGCAGGCAGGTCTCACACTAGAGAGAATCATAACAGATAGTTGGGTTTAAGTTATCTTTACTTAATAAACAATAAATAGAAATTATTACCCGAGGAAGTGTGTCATAGGTCTTTTATGAAACGAGTGGCTTTTTTTATTACCCGAGCGCGAGCGAGGGTTTTTCACAAATTTACACGAGTTTCTTTATTACCGATTCTTTTCCATTTAACCATATGCATCTCAGAAATATCCAAGAAACGGGCTTGCTTCACATGCGACGATCGGATATAGTGACGTCACGAACAATGTTGCTTTGACGTCACAGGCGAAAAATACGGGAACTCGCGCTACAACAATCGTTACTAGGCAAAAGTGATATGTGCACCAGTGCTCATATTGAAAATATGTTCCCACTTGTTTTCATCCTTATAGGTAATGTGAGGTCATCTTATTGAGAATTCCATCGTTTCGTATTACATCATATTTTTAGATGAAGTCTTTTATGGCATTAACGTAAGCTACAAATGGGTGGTAATGTCATTAAAAAATCGATAATATTTTTTTATCTATGAAATATTGGTTTTAATTTAAATTCATTTGCTGTGCCCTTAGTATGATATCGTTGAAGCAACGGCAATAACTCTCAGTATCGCGTGCTTCAAGGACCCTTTCTTTCTCCTGTAAATTAATGAAGGACTTTTAATCAATATTTAATTAGATTTCACAGCTCTCGCTTACGTTTTCGATTATCGTTGCGTGATAGCCTACTTTCCTGCAACTACTTGGCAGCACTATCGGTTTATTCAGTAAAACAATGCAATTATATTCGTGTCAGTAGGGACAAACTTATGTTTGTTTTGACCTCCGAGTCATCTTAACAAATTTGCAAGATAAAACGAATTTTGTTTGTTTTGTAATTAATTCATTGACAGGTATTTAGAAGTAGCGAAGATTGCTATGAATAATTAGCCACAGTTCATGAGTAGCAATGTGTTTGTAGTTGATTTTATTATCAATTTTTATAACAATTTCGACGTTGCTAATTATGCCTTTGATATCAGATTTAAATCAAGATACTAGGGCCTTACTCTGACGTAAGAGCGTTAAAAGTGGCGATGACATATTTTTTATTCAATGAAAGAATTTTATGTTTTTAGAATTTAACTGACAAAAAATTTCTATGATGAGTTACGTCACTGGTACAAGTACAAATATCTATGTAAGCAAAATATCTTATTTAAAATGAGATTGATTAAGATTATTATAATTTAGAACGACAAATTTGTTAGGAATTAATTTTGGTACCAAAAGAGAGGATGACATAATGGTTAACCATACATCTTTCACCTTTTATCTACCATACCATACCATACCATACCATACCATTATTCCTTTAGCGCCAATATGCACCTAAGAAAACCATACCATACCATACCATACCATACCATAACATACCATACCATACCATACCATGCCATGCCATGCCATGCCATGCCATGCCATGCCATACCATACCATACCATACCATACCATACCACACCATACCACACCATACACTCACTACCATACCATACTAATATTCCTTTAGCGCCAATATGGACCTAAGAAAACCATACCCTACCATACCATAACATAACATACCATACCATACCATGCCATGCCATGCCATGCCATGCCATGCCATGCCATGCCATGCCATGCCATGCCATGCCATGCCATGCCATGCCATGCCATACCATACCATACCATACCATACCATAATCATATTGGTTATCAGCTGGTCAACTAAGGCAAATAAATGGACTTGCAAAAATAGGAATTTTTATAAGAAGCTTAAGATTTATAAACAACGGCTTGTAACAGTGGGATTCGAACGAGGAACTTACACGGCAAAAGGTTATTATAAATAATTTACAGCTTGACTTAAACTTATGTTCATTGACATAGGCATTTTTGTAGGTAACCTGATGCAAAGGGCAAGTTTAGCGTCTGCGCACTGATAATGAAAGTAACCAGTTTTCCTTTGTGCGAACGAAATGAGCAAAGGGTGGCAGTGATTTTCTCTCACCTGGAATCAACATAATTTTGGTCTGTAAAAACTTCAAACATTCAATATAGACCTATATGTTTCAAAATATTTTGCTCTCTTAGTTAACACCTCTGACATTAATTCACGTAAAATATATTAAACTGAGCATTTTAATCGCTCAATCGGTAAATTATCCCAACAAGCTTCCGGTTTACGGAGTGACTAGCAAAAAAACACTAAAAAAGGGACTCTAAATACATGTTGTAATACGTTGACGTTTGTTTTTTTTTTGGTTATATTTACAACAGAGTAAAACGCGTTATAGTACACCTTGTAATAATATTAAACCATCCTCGATAATCCAGCGCTTTCGTTCCGATAAATCTACACTACAAGCGTTTAGCTGAGTCATTGCAAAGGGAGGTAATTGGGTTTGAGATAAACCCCCGTAAAGTTTTCCAGGGCTTGTAGTGTAGATTTATCGGAACGAAAGCGCTGGATTATCGAGGATGATATTAAACTAGATATGTATATTTATGATGCAAAATTTAGTATGTTAATCTCAATAATGTCATGGAGACTGTACACGATTTATATATTATTTCTTCCCTAATAGTTATACAATGTACATCTGGTGAAATTAAAAACATAAATAGATTTTTTAATAATCACGTTTGTCATTTAGTCCTTAAATAAATCGTCTGTAACAAAATACTGTTTCTAACGAGTTCGAACGTGGAATTTGATGTCAATTTCACAGTTCATCATCATCATCATCATAGAAAGATTTATATAGCGCCAGTTCCAGTCCAAGTGTACTGCTCAGTAGCGCTCTATGATCAGCTCATGAATGAAAAGCTACACACTGTAGGTCTTCTGGAACAGGTATGTTTTCAGTTTGCATTTGAACACCTCCAGTGTGGATACTGTTCTTAACTCCAGAGGGAGTTGATTCCAGAGAGTGGGTCCTGCCACCTGGAAAGACCGATCGCCAAACTTGTTCCTGGACTTGAAGAGTGAGACGGCAAGTAGACTAAGATTTTCAGATCTGAGACTTCAGTTGGGTTGCTGTGACTTCTGTACAGTTGCTGTGACAACGCACGTGCATCCCGTGCAAAGTGCTTTGCAGGTTTGTTTATTCTCGCTTTGACTTGGGCTATATACCTTGCCTACGACTGAAGTACTAGAATGCCCGTGAAAAAAGTGTTAGTTCAGGCATAGCTAGCAAGGTCGTATCAATTCAATTGAAAAAACTTAAATAACGTCATCGGTTATTGTTTGTTGAAGGTGTATATATGCAATATAATGTTTACTTCATTTGTTTTAAATTTGATGTTTTTTAAGAAACCATTTCGGCCCTCTGTGGCCGGTGTTGTTTTACAATTGAGGATGAATATTTTATGTAACAAAATTGTAACACATGACATAGAAATAAACTATTATTATCATTATTATATTATCATCATTATTATCGATTCACGGTTTGAGTAAAGGGACTCGCAGCGCTTTATTTTTCATCCACTTGGCATATAATGTCATATCAACCTCATCTACTAAGCATGTCATATCAACCTCATCCGCTTAGGATATAATGTCATATCAACCTCATCCACTTAGCATATAATGTCATATCAACCTCATCCACTTAGCATATAATGTCATATCAACCTCATCCCCTTAGCATATAATGTCATATTAACCACCTTATATTACCCTTAAAGGGGCAGTAGCACGTTTTTAGGGGGAATATAAGGTGATGTAAGGAAAATTAAAATTAATGATTTCAATTGAAAGACAATGTATTTAAACTAAATGGAGCAGTAATAATTCCAATATATAACATTAAGTTTAGCCATGCGATTCCTTTTCTTACAAAAAATGAATTAAAGGTGTTCACAAAAAAATGGCCGCCAATGGATTTTATGTGAATCTTCATTCTTTGTCCTCTGACTATGGATGATTGACTTGTGTAATGAGATTTTTAACACTGTCCAAATAATACATTTAGCATTCACTTACAATTATCAGTGAGAAATTCAAATTATAAAATTATCAAAAAACGTGCTACTGCCCCTTTAAATCGTGCTTCTTCCCCTTTAAATAACGCCATCGATTCACGCTTGTTATAGCATACTTTGATCAACAACAACGTTAACATGCCTTGATCAAGGTACTTTATTATTTCATCCACTTATCATATAGGATCATAGTTACAAGCAAGTTAGAGAACCATGATCAGATACTTTTACACAATATCTGCTTCAAACAATGAACATACTTGTCTTGTTTGCATATCGATTACATATACACGTAGATACTCGAACCATCTTTGCAATATTGATGCCTTGGTTATAAAGAAACCCTTGGGACGACATAACATCAAAAGAGACTTCACCAAGCCGAGAACTTTAAAAATAACGGTCTCTTGAGAGCTCTCAATTGACTGAGTGCAGTGAAGCGAATCTTTTGTTAGTTTTAAGCTTCATTGCTAATACATATATGTTGTTAAAGGTACTGAAGAACTTTTCTGAAATATTTATCACACATTCAAATTTTCTGTTAGTTAATTTGAAATGTAGAGGGGTAAACACGTTACAACTCAGCCGGAACATCCGTCGACGTTGCAGAAACTATCAAGACCCAAGAGAAAACTGCCTGTGGCATTTCTGTGTGTATAATATATGATCCTGTAAATAACTGAACATGTTACATTCGTTCTTGATCTATCTGTTTTATTACTACTGTTTATTCTTATCTTATTTTCCTTCTCGGGAGATTCCTTTGTTTATCTAAAAAAAAGCTTGGTACTTTCCATACACATACGAAGAGAAAGAAGAAGAAACATATGTTATTAAGGGGTCACATGTTACAATTTTTTTTTAAATACAAGTATTAAACGACGAAAGTAACATTCGGCCTTTAGGCCTACGATACACTTAATAACGTTAAATCTACAAATAGACATTATGTATATATATGTATATTATAAAAGAACGCCTTCCTTACGTGAAATCATCCATCTATTCAGGAATATATATGTCCATAAACAGTAGAACGTTAAATTTAGAACTTCACAATATATTTCATTTTAATCGATGCCTATCAGATTTGATAAATGTCGGTTATTTTTTTAGAATTTTAAAGAACCTACACTCAAAGAGTTTAACATTTGACGTTATGTGGGTACGGCAACCTGTCTGTTCAAAATATAACCAAATTTGATATTTAAAAAACGTTTATACATCATGTACAGTGTTCGTTAATTGGGTGTCCTATTGAAATATCAACCGTATTGGTGAACAATCATTAGAATAGATTAGAATAACCTGACATTTGCTTTTGGAATATATAACTGCTACTCATAACTGAAGCAAATTTCAGGTTATTTTAATCATCCCTTTTTAAGTATTTTACACTAAGGATGTCTCCTGGCATCCTGTTACATCGGCGTATATGTCTCCGCTTATGCTACAACCTATCCCCTGATATCCTCCTATAGTCTTCTGTCGTATCGCTATATATAGCAAGCCAATCAAATGATGCCCTTTCAGCGATAGCGGCAAACTAGTCTCTTGGTTTCGTTCCGCGTGCTCACCTCGTGATTCAAATTAACCAATAGGAGTGCGTGCTATTAGATAATAAATCTGATTCTCATTGCAGTCCCCCTCTAAACTCCAAATCCCGCGCTCTTAGATTTCCACGTGCGACATCAGTAGACAACAGTGTATGGAGTTCGAAATAGTCTGACTGAAAACAGACAGGCTATAAATAGCGTTGAGCAACCACCCGTCAGTGATACGACTGAAGACTATAGGAGGATATCAGGGGATAGGTTGTAGCATTAGCGGAGACATATACGCTGATGTAGAAGGATGGTCTCCTGGTCATAAGCATCCAATGCCAATTTTAAACACAATCAGACATCGCCGATCACTCCTTGCTGTATTATAGAAGTAAATTCTGACAGGACAGTGATGACCTTTACTGAAGTGTTGTGACAAATAAAAAACAAACAAATTGTTAAAATAAGTGACTCTAATTTATTGATTTACTCATACAGAAGTATGTTTTCCAAACAAATAACAATCTTTATACTAAACATTTGGAAAATGATTTGATGGTTTGAATATCTACTTAAATCATATGTGTTTTAAGAGTACATAAACAACTTAGAGAATACGTTCCATTTTGTAATTTTGTAAATTCATTTAAATCTAAATGTTCAAAAGAACACAACTATGGCATTAATTCCATGCGTCGCCATGGAAACATGTATGAACTATAAAATACGAGAAATTTGCAAATGGGCCTTCATTCTTGATACATGACTACAATTGTTAAATATTGTTTTGATATAAAACCCTTAAAGGGGCAGTAGCACGTTTTTAGGGGGGGGGGGGGGGGGGGTATAAGGTGATGTCAGAAAAATGAAAATTAATGGTTCCAATTGATAGACAATGTATTTAAACTAAATGGAGCAGTAATAATTCAAATATAAAACGAAAAGTTTAGCCATGCGATTCCTTTTTCTTAAACATAATGAATTAAAGGTGTTCACATAAAATGGCCGCCAATGGATTTTTTGAGAATCTACATACTTTGTCCTCTGACTATGGATGATTGGCTAGTGTAATAAGATTTTTGACACTGTCAAATAATATATTTAGCATTAACTTACAATAATCAGTGAACATTTTAAAATATAAAATTATCAAAAAACGTGCTACTGCCCCTTTAATGGTTTCTTAGAAATCTCACAGGTGACAGGACGCAAAGAACGCTCAAATACACCCGCTTTCAATGTAGCAACAGTAATCAAAGTAAAGAATTTTAATTCTTTTTATCTAGCAAGTTTCTAAATGATCACAAATGGTCTTACAGTGCATTTAATTCTACTAATCAATACTTCATATCTTTTGAGTTCATTCAACCAAAAAATTAGCGTTAATAGCATGCATCAAAGTACAGAAATTTCTCTTCATGTAGCAAGTTTCTAAATGTTCACACATGGTCTAAAAGTACATTTTACTCTTTTAATGACAAAGTAATCCTTTATGAGCTCATGCAATCAAACAGCGACGGGAGGTAGCACTTATTGCATGCTTCAAAGTAAAGAATTGAAATTATCTTTTACTAGCATCTTTGATCTGGTCTCAAAGTGCATTTTACTCTAACAAATAACAATTCATATTTTATGAACCCATTGAATCGAACAGCTCAAGTATAACGATGGGATTATTGGTTCTAATTTCTGTCAAGTAATACGTCGTTGATCAAAGGTCTCGGGTTGTTGTATAATTTAATAGTCTTGAGACGTTATAAATATGGTGTAAACAGTTATTGCACAATTACGAAAATATAAAACAAGAGACAAAAACAACTCCCACAAGAGTCATAAAAAATGACATATCTAACCGGTCCCCAATATCAGATATTTAATATATCAAAGATCCAAAAAAAATGAAACATTAAAATAATTTTGATTGATCCAAATATTATTGTCTTTGAGGTAGGTCGAATTTATTTTAGTTTCTTGTCCGCAAACGATTTTCTTACATATTTCCATGGAAACAGCCAAAATAAAATCCTTAGAAGTTTTAAATCCCAAAAGGCACATCTACACATGTGGACTGATGGACATTTTGGTTTCATTCAGCTAGCCTCGCTGTTTTTAAGTTTCTTGATCAAGGATTACGGATTGTCTGACGCATTAGGCGATACCTACGACTGGTTTACCTTTGACCAAAGTGCAAATATCATTCTAATGGTGTTCGTTTGAGTTCAACTCATTCAATTAGTTTAAAACCAGATGTTATGGTTTTTAGAGTAAATGGAAACAAAATCCAACCACATACTAAAAGATTATACTTATATAACTAAAGGAGGGGTCTAGGGTCGAAAATATAAAAAGATCAAAACTTAAATTGTCTTATAAAGTTTCCATTTTATAATGTTTCACTTTGTGTTAACAAATATTGACTTTTTGGACGAAATTTTGCTCAAAATACGTTTAATTTAAATCAAATTGCAGAAAGCAGAAAATCATATTTATAAAATTTGACCCCTCAAAGGATGGTGACCAATTAAACATTTCCAAAATGATTTATTACATTGGAAGTTTAACAAACTTTTGGTAGGCCACTGTAAATCCAAACGTATTACATCCCGGTGGGAAAATAATATCCGATAATATTTTCGTCAATTCTTCACAGGGTTATCACCGTGTTTGATATTAACATATTATCAATGAATCAAAAGAATCAACGTATTTATATAATTTTTTTTATTTTTTCGAAAATCTCAACGATGAATTGCAATATCACAGTAAGCTTTGATATACATAAAAGTGCATAACAATTTGTGGAATGCGTTATCATAAAGAGTGATATAATTTGTGTTTTCAAATAAAATGTATTACCATATTTAACATTATAATTCATAATCTTATTTAATCAATAAGCAATTCTTTAATACCGAAATTATGGCCTCTCGTTTCAAGGTAAAATTTTAGCAATAATTACGTGTTTGTCAACAAACAAATGAATGGTCAATATGTCCATTGGTATAGGATAACCGATAATATTAAAATTCATACTTGTAATTGTTTCTTTTTTTTATATATCAAATATTATTAAAAGTGTATATGCTCATAGGTAGTTCAAAACCTACTTGTCGATGTGACTAACATAACATATGTCTAATTATATATAAGAAACAACATTAAAGCTTTTAGTAACATATTCACCTTTTAAACTTCATTACATCACAAAAAAATATCTGCCATCTTGTGTTTTCACTACATAAAAGGGGTTGTTTAATCGACTAATCGTACAACCCAATTAAGATCAAGTACATGTGTTTATAGAATATATACATAACCAAAATAATCAATGGGAATACTCAACACCAACACTTTCTATATTCGTAGTGCAAATGAATGGATTCATCTCTTAATGGTTTGCCTTTTAGAATGAATGCGCCCTTCTTATTGTCAATTATCAAGTCTAAATATTACCTGTTCCTTTAGTAACGTGCTTCAAGTAATTTTTCCAAATGAAATTGACTTGAACTAATGACAAACGAATTCACAATAATGTGTTTGGAAGTATTCTTAGAACAAATCTTTCCCTTAAGAACCACCTCTTGAAGTCTTGGCGTGCACCATTTTGAATTATAGTGGTACTATTAAGACTTTGAAGTTTGAACATTAAAGAGCAAATGATACAAATCTTTAAAAAAATCAGAAATTGTGCATACGCATGATAATATAGGCGATCTTTCTTTTCAAAATATCTCTAAATATCGCTGTTATTTTAGAGTTTATCAACAGCTGATGACGAAATATTGTTTAGCTTTGCAATAATTTGAAGGCTAAATTTTGAATATTGCCTGTTTCATAAGTTATGTACAAGATACTAACAATATTGTCGGTTCTATACATGTAAAAGGGTCACACTTTCACTACATATTCAAGGGACATAACAGAAGCATGCCTAAGGGGTATTTAAAAACATATTTCCATATTTTAGAACCAAATATCAAAACAAAAGCATTTAAACCTATATTTGCCATTAATAGATGATGTGATAACTTTGTGTTATGTTAAATAAATAATGTTTATAATAAATTATGATATCCAAAAAATCCTAAATAAATTTAAGAAATAGCTTTTCGACCCCACTGTTTTCAAAAGAATTATGCCAAATGTATCACTGCAGTGATATTAGCATTATTATATGTATGCTACCCTCACCAAAAATAATTAACTTTTACCGGATAAAAAGTGAAATAACTCTAAACAACCACAATACCAAATTCTCCATATACTTGTGTTCAACAAATAAACGTCCTCTGATTCAGAACTCAAAAAATATTTTATAGAAGAAAAAATTTCAGAATAGATCTTTTATAAAGCAATGTCTATATTTAAAAAGTATATTTTTACAAAATGTATGAACTAAGAAGTTTTATTTCTAACAATGATTCGTTCAAAGAAGTAGGGTATTTCAAACAATACAAATATCAAAATAAAAATCTACGTTCTATGGGTAAGCTTTGTTTAAAAAATAAAGAGTATTTATTCAATAATGAAAATTAAGAAAAAACGTGAAGTTATCTCACACATTCGTGTGTAGTATACATCAAGGCAATCTTCATGGTGTTTCCTCTCTTTCTTCATTCTCTCTTTCTTCCTTCTCTCTTCCTTCATTCAGATTATGTGATCTGTAGGAAAATATGACAAGAACTATTCAGGACATTACAACACCTACAGTTTCTGATCGTATGACGTCGTTGTCACATTGTTTATAAAAAGGGTAATATGTAACTAAAATCATGTTGAATTCGTATCTTGATTGTGGTAGAGATCAATCTAGTTAAACGAGTAGTAGCACGTTTTTTGATAATTTTATTTTTTTAAATTTTTCACTGATAATTGTATGTTAATGCAAAATGTATTATTTTGACAGCGTCATAAAACTCATTACACAAGCCAATCAGCGATAGTCAGAGGACAAAGTATGAAGATTCACATAAAATCCATTGGCGGCCATTTTGTGTGAACACCTTTAATTCATTTTGTGTAAGAAAGAAGGATCGCATGGCGAAACTTTACATTATATATTTGAATTACCACTGCTCCATTTAGTTTAAATGCATTGTCTTTCAATTGGAACCATTAATTTTCATGTTCTTGACGTCGACTCATATTCCCCCTAAAACGTGCTAATGCCCCTTTAAAACTTCTGTAATGTTTACGTCTCATAAATCCTGCAATGTAGGCCGTATGGGACGTAAACATTACAACTAGCTTTAACTACATGTAGAGTGGGTAGAAATCAGATCGTAAAGGGGCAATAGAACGTTTTTAGGAGGAATATGGGTTGATGTCAGGAAAATGAAAATAAATGGTTCCAATTGACAATTTATTATATGATCAGCGATGAAATACTGGGTTTTATCAGTGAAATAAATTGTCTATCAGGCAACAGTGACGTTATATTATATTTTCACTGTGGCCAGTGACGATATGATATATCGTCACTGGTCAGGTGCCGGAACTACTTTCAGCTATTTGAACAAATTTTGACAACTTTGAGGTTTAAGTAATTCTAAATACATTTTCAATAAAAATCATATAATAAATAGAATATATAATGTAGTTTTCCAAATACCAGCTTTTACTACATGTAGATTGGGTAGAAATCAGAGTTTAAAGGGGCAATGGAACGTTTTTAGGAGGAATATGAGATGATGTCAGGAAAATGAAAATAAATGGTTCCAATTGAAAGACAATGTGTTTATACTAAATGAAGCAATAATAAATCAAATACATAATGAAAAGTCGGCCATGCGATTCCTTTTTATTTCACAAAATGAATAAAGAAATGTTCACACAAAATTGTCCGCCAATGTACTCTATCTTTATCACTTGTTCTCTAACTATGGATGATTGGTTTGTTTAATGAGATTTTTAAACTATCAAAATAATTCATTTAGCATCAACGTACAATTATCTTTGAAAAATTGAAAATTTGAAATTTACCCATAAAACGTGCTTCTACCCCTTTAAGCCTAAATCTTGTACTAAAACAACTGTACATTTATAGATTGGTTTTATCAAGACTGTATAAGTATATAAGTCTGTACTGTGTAACTAAAATATCACTGAAATATATATATTATAAACATTATCATTATCCCTATTTATAATCATAACATTGCCGAGATATTGCCTCATAATTTATCAATTAAATCTATGACATCACAAAAACCTTTTTATAATAGAAACATTCCGGTACCATTCAAATATGCCAGATTAAATTACGCACCATTACATCAATATTAATAAGCACTAAACAAACATAATTAATAACGAAAGAGTTTGATCACCACAAGACAGTTGTTTATTGAGAAACATACTTTATCAATGACTACACCCACGACATGTTACACTTTTTTATGCCTGATTAATCACGAAGTTTTTATCTATCACTAAACATGTCGTAAACATTTATAATGTCTGAGTAAGCAATACACCCGATTAATCCATCACTAAACACTCGAATCAGCGAGGATATCCTTTCCGCCACGGTCTGAATACACTCATCTTTATCGCATGATGCTGTAAACAGTTATCGCAGACAAAACCCAGTCTTAAGCTATCCGATCACCTCGTCGTTTTTAATAAGAGTTTATAGCTGATTTCATATATAACGAATGAGACACTGGAATTATCTGTCTCTAGCATGATATCGAAAACTTTTGCCGCCGTCCTTGCGCTTGGCAAGATGAGCTTACGTCAGAAGCATGCGACAAATGTGGGTGTAGTCAGACCGTGGCGGAGAGGATATCCGGCTGGTTCGAACCCAGATATACAATATTTTTATTATAACATATCATTTTATTGCTCGGAGCATTGTCGATTTGAATCAGACTGTCACTTGACCCCTAATATATCAAAGTAAATCAATCATTCATACCTGATGTACCACTCATCCACTAAGCCGCCCCAGCAGCCGCACCTGCCACCTTCCCGCCACCGCTCACTGACGTACAAACCGCTTTCATAGCCACAATGAGCACTCCGAGGGCGGCACATCCTGCAGCGCCACCTAGGACCACAGCCATAACCAGAGTTGACTTCTCTTTAGACGAAACGAGTTTTTTCCTGGTGGTCGTCACCATAGTTGTTGAAGTCTGGCCATCTGGTGCAGTCCCACCTTTAGATATCAAGATAGATGAAAAATGTTTAAATTTTTGTAGATGAGTCTATCCTGTTTGAATTTCGTACTGAATCTTATGTTTTTTAAGATTTTTGTCATTGGAAGATATCGAATTGGGATAAAGCTATAGAAGAGCGATATTTGTTGAAGCATATCGATACAACAATTAGGTGTACATCAACTTATCTCTAACAAATATTTGCACTATGTACCTAAAAAATGAAGGCTTTGCTGACAAACGATATTATGGAAACGTCGGGAATTAGAAATTTGTCATCTATTTATTTTACCTGTTGCGGATCCGCTTCCAGTCTCTGCAAGTAAAATAATATAAAACTTATAACATGCATACTGTATATAATTAATAATAATTAGGATCTTAAAGGGGCAGTAGCACATTTTTAGGGGGAATATAAGGTGATGTCAGGAGTATGAAAAGTAATGGTTCCAATTGAAAGACAATGTATTTAAACTAAACGTAGCAGTAATAATTATTCAAATATATAACTTAAAGTTTAGCCATGCGATTCCTTTTTCTTACACAAAATGAATTAAAGGTATTCACCCAAAATGGCCGCCAATGGATTTATTGTGAATATTCATACTATGTAATCTGACCATATGGATGATTGGCTTGTGATATGAGATTTTTGACACTTTCAAAACAATACATTAAACATTAACATACAATTATCAGTGAAAACTTGAAAATATAAAATTACCAAAAAACGTGTTACTGCCCCTTTAATGTGTAACTTCAATGCAAAAGAAAGTATAACTCGTTAAAACTCCAAAGAAATACCAACGAATGTATGACCCATTTTAGCCCCACAGAGGCCGACCAAGTCATGAGACGTTGATCGCGCCTCTGTCCTTATTAGACCAAACCCCTGTTCCCACACTTTCCTCTGGCGAAAAGATTGCATCACAATCTATTCAATTCGTTTTAGCAAATGACAACGCTTCTTGTATGGAAAGGGTGGTTCATATCATAATGTATGTCGTGATTCATGGCGTTTTTGGGAGCTCATTAGGCCAATAAAATGTAGGTGAATATGTGAAAAAAATCATAAAAAGCACCATTACGAAACACTCTTTTTTTAAAGGGTAAACTGTCTAACTGTTTTCCTCTTCATTTTATCTGTCTTATCCACACCACAGTCCATTAGAATTTTTTTAAGCAAATGACAACGCTTCTCGTATGGAAAGGGTGGTTCATATCACATTGCCTTTGTCGTGATTCAGTAGAAAAAATGATGATTTTTATCCCACCGGTATGTAATACCGTGGGATATAGTCATCGCCCTGTCCGTCTGTATGTCCGTCCGTCCGTCCGTCATTTCGTTTCCGGAGCAGAACTCAAAAACCGGTCCACATATCTTTCTGAAACTTTACATGTGAATTGCCCACCTACTGAAGTGGTGCCTTTAGATATTTTCACATTTATGAAAATTTTATTTTTTATTATTTCCATGGAAAAGGCTCTTATTTGGACTCTGTTCATGAAAGGTATCGGTTCATATATATTAGCTTATACTATTATTAACCTTGCTTGAAAAATTTACATTTATCTTTCAAATGTTTACATCTTACGGTCATGTGAAACCGGTGGGATATGTCATCTTCTGATGACTCTTGTTTAACAACAGCGTCAACTTTGATTGCCTTCAATCAGGCATCTCCCATTCTACCCCACAAACTCGGCTAATAAGAACAGAGGCTAGGTCAACAAATCATGACTTGATCTACCTCTTTGGTGAGAGAATGGTATGGTCGTGATTCATGCCAGTGTTTTAAATGTGTATCACTCAAACACTTGGCGCAGTTTTTATGTTATGTCGCTCAAAATGAGTGTTTTACTTTCTCTTTCACGGTTGTATACAGTTTAATATTTCCATCGATCTCTGAAGACGGTATATGACAATAAAACAGTATCTTACAGGAGTTAATGAACACTTTAGTGATAAGAGATGCCATTAAATCAAAACACCTCTGCAACTGCTGCAACTGAGGTGGCAGGAAATCAAAACATCACTCTATGCTAAAGATTATAATCATCTCACAAAAATTAAGGTCATTCTTAAAGGGGCTGCAGCACGTTTTTTGATAATTTAATATTTTAAAATTTTCACTGATAATTGTAAGTTAATGTTAAATGTATTATTTTGACAGTGTAAAAAATCTCATCACACAAGTCAATCACCCATAGTCAGAGGACAAAGTATGAAGATTTACACAAAATCCATTGGCGGCCATTTTTGTGTGAACACCTTTAATTCATTTTGTGTAAGAAAAAGGAATCGCATGGCTGAACTTTACATTTTATATTTGAATTATTACTGCTCCATTTAGTTTAAATACATTGTCTTTCATTTGGAACCATTAATTTTCATTTTCATGACATCACCTTATATTCCCCCTAAAAACGTGCTACTGCCCCTTTAAAGCCCCTGATTTAGTTTCCAGTTTACAAATAATAATGCATAAACTTTCATAAAATGTCATTGAAAATTCACAGACCTCAATGGATGGACGCCGCTAAGTGACTTATTTATTGCCGAACAATAATTCATTCACTCACTCGCTACATAGATAACGACTCCTGGTCAATATTGTAGATGACATGATATCATTATATATTTACCTTCTGTAGTGGCCGTACCGCTTGGTCCTGAAGAAGAAGAACCGTTTGAGTCAAAAACTGTTTCAATAATGCGACATGCAGATATAGTATCTATGCCCGTAGAAAGTCCCTTCCACCCCTCCCCATATGTCAATTAGAAGATAAATAGTTGCGTTTGTAAAATTTCCGGGATTCATTGTTATTCAACACCCGCAAATTTAGTTTAAAACCGACGGCGTTAGCCGGAGGTTTTAAACGCTTAAATTTGCGGTGGTTGAATAACAATGAATCCCGGAAATTTTACAAACGCAACTATTTATCGATATTGTAACATGACCGTTAGTTATAAGCATTTTAAGAGCGAACTCTATTTTTGCGTAGGGAACTCTGAGTTGAAAGGATCTAACGACTGATCCATTATTGTTATAGGTGTTCGCAGCTTTAAAGAAGAAGGAACTCCCAGTGTTATAGACATTAAAATAGTGTTCTAATATTGCAAACCAGTTGCACTCATAACGGTGAGATCATATAGTTTTCACTGTGAAATTTAAGATAGAAAAAAACAGTTATATAATTCATGAACCAACAGGAACAAACCCGACTGAACAAATATCTTAAACTGGCCCAGACCATTGTGACGATGACGCGATCATTATGACGTCATAACCGTTGGCCTTTGTGACGTCGTGCCATGGGAACGGCATTCGAAAGAAACCGGCCGCATGGCTCAAGGCGGCAAATTAGGAGAAACTTAGCCAATTAAGAAAGTTTGGTTACATAAAACAAAAGCAAATAGAAAAGGATTTTTGGCATCTACGGGAATGCGCAAGTTAGAAAATGACAGCAACAACAGTAAAATGTAAATCGGTCACGAATATTGGGAGAATCAGAACATTTTAATGTTGAGGTGGACCAAATAATGTATCCTTTCGCGGTGATTCGCCTCAGCCAATTTGCGGGTGTTCATTGCCATTTAACACTGGCAAATTCTTCAAATCAACCAATCAGAAACGAGTATTTACAGAAGTCATGTTACAATAATTTATATACTTCAAACTCAGGATATAATGTTGTTTTTCTTATTAGGACAATAAAATGTAGATGAATATGGCTAAAACAATCGTTAAAACTACTAAGAAACAGTCACAACAAAACATTTGTCTCTGGAGCGACCACAACCCACACTGAGCTAATACATTGGAAACTTAAATTACGATGTTCTTTTTAAAGGGTTGTACTGTTTCCCATTTATTTCAGTGTCTTATATATAGGATATATTGATGAATTATAGAGAGGAATCTCGTTAGTAAAAGAAAGGAATCAAAGACCACAAAAGAAACTTAAGATCTCAACTTCTCGTTGGTGTAAACAACCTTTTATAAGATCATTTAATGTCAAAGACAATCTGCCATAGTGTCTACAATACTATTTAGTAACTTTATTAATGACATTCTGAGGGGCTTGATTTTATAATATGGTTTCCCAATTATTTGTTGGGTTACCTGGGTCTGAAAAGAAAACATTCGTTTGAATAGTTTCATTCTTATCTGGTTTGTTCACAAATGCTATCTTAAACATATAATTAATACAATATACGCACCACTATTAAAAAAAGTTAGAGCATAAGAATATCATTCTATTCAAAATTAAACTTTCAATCAATAACAATAAAACCGATTATGAAAAACTCCAGGTGTATATTTGATTAATAAAGAAATTTATTAATTTATCTTTAGGAAATATTACATCTGAATGATGACAATACTTTTTACAATACTTTTGTCATCATGATAAAGATTTCAAACGACCAATGACGTATATTGACCTAATAACACTATTCACTACTTTAAATATGCTTTACTTATAAAACATATTCCAGCTTTGGATAATAACGAGATGTTATCAATCATAATTTATTTTACCTGTCGGGTTTCCACTTGAATCTGCAAATGAATTATTGAAATTAATAATAGGTACAACAGGTAGCATTTTCTCTTTAAAAAGGTACATAATGTAGCTCGAATCATACAATCCTGATGTCACCTTGATTGTTAAACAGCAAGTGGGCTACAGTGGGAGAAGTTTATTTGAATGTAATCTGAACAAGGCGAGGAATCAGCGACACAGTTTCAAAAATATTTCTTTTAAAAGCTTCAGACATTTCAGTATGCTTGAAGAAACTTGGATTTATCCTCAAATATACTTTGCACTTTGAGTATTCTTGACATAACACGCTCACTTTATATGATAACCAAATCATGGCACAAACCTTGGTGACAACAGGCACATTTACCATGTGACAAACGTTTGATATGGCTGAAATTTGATTTTATTTGTTTTTGAAATATAGTTACCTGTTGTAGTTGGTTGTCTACCTGGGTCTAAAAAGAAAACATACATTTAAATAATTTCAAATACATCTGTATATGGTTTATACAAATACGTTTCCGTTATCTTCAACATTGTTAGAACATTGTAATCTCAAATCACAATTACAAGTTATACCATATACGCATCATTTCCAAAACCCAAGAGCACAAGGGTATCATTTCAATATTTAAACATTTAATCAATAACAATAATTACGGTTATATGTATTTCATTTATATAACTCCAGGTGTATATCTTAAATCATAAAGAATTTGATGAATTTATCTTGAAGAAATATAACATTTGAATGATGACAATACTTTTCACAATAATTTACCATCATGATAAAGATTTCAAACGACGTAAAATGACCTAATGACATTATTCACTACTTTAAATATGCTTTACTTATAAAATATATTCCAGCTTTGGATCATAACGAGATGTTATCAATCATAATTTATTTTACCTGCGGGGTCTCCACTTGATTATGCAATTGAATTATATGTTATAATTAATAAGTTCCACAGGTAGCACTTTCGCTCCACAAAGGTACATTGTGTAGCTACAGTTATACAATTCTGATCTAACCTTTGTTGTTTTAAGAGCAGTTCTTTTGCTAGAATGGGGGGAGCCTAATTGGATGCTATCTGAATTAGGCTATGAATCAGAGACACATTTTCTAACATATTTCTTTTAAAAGCTTCGGACATTTCAGTATGCTTGACATAACACGGTCACATGATATGATAACTAAGTCATGACACAAACCTCGGTGACAACAGGCACATTTACCATGTGACAAACGTTTAATATGGCTGAAATTTGATTTTAAACTATAGTTACCTGTTGTACTTGTTGGGTCACCTCGGCCTGAAAATAAAACATTCATTTGAATAATTTCAAATACATCTGTATCTGGTTTATACAAAAACAGTTCAGTCATTCTCAACAAATAGTTAACGTTGAATCTCAGATCATCCCTACAAGTTATACAATATAAGTTTGACTCTCATTAAACCAAGATCACAAGCATATTAGTTGATTTCGTATTTGCAAATTTAATCAATAACAATAGTAACGATTATCTACATTAAGTTTTATAAACTCTATGTGTATATTTCAATAAATAAAAAATATGATAAATTCATCTTAAAGAAATATTTCGTATTTGCAAATTTAACTATTACAATAATAACGATTATCTACATTAAATATCATAAACTCTATGTGTATATTTCAATAAATAAAGAATATGATAAATTCATCTTAAAGAAATATTTCATCAAAATAATACTATTTACAATACTTTTGGCATCATGATAAAGATTTCAAATGGCCAATAAGTTATAATGACCTAAATTGATAAAATTATTCACTGCTTTAGACATGCTTTACAAATTAATGTATTCGAGCTTGCGATAGTAACGGGATGTTATCAATGATAAAAATATTTACCTCCCGCGCCTCCCTCACTTGACTCTGCAATTGAATTATGTGTTATTAATAACATGTATATCAAAGTAAAATTCCTTCTCCACAGAGGTATATAGTGGAGCTCCAGTCATTAAATTCGGATCTAACCTTTGATGTTTTAAGAGCAGTTCTTAGGCAAGAATTGGAGGAGCCTAACTGGATGCAATCTGAACAAGGCAAGGCATCAGTGAAACTGCTTCAAACATATTTCTTTTAAAAGCTTCAGACATTTCAGTATGATTGAAGAAACTTGAATTTATCCTCAATTATACTTTGCACTTTGAGTATTCTTGACATAACACGGTCACATGATATGATAACTAAGTCATGACACAAACCTCGGTGACAACAGGCACATTTACCATGTGACAAACGTTTAATATGGCTGAAATTTGATTTCAAACTATAATTACCTGTTGTACTTGTTGGGTCACCTTTGCCTGAAATAAAACATTCATTCGAATAATTTCAAATACATCTGTATCTGGTTTATACAAAAACAGTTCAGTTATTCTCAACAAATAGTTAACGTTGAATCTCAGATCATCCCTACAAGTTATACAATATAAGTTTGACTCACATTAAACCAAGATCACAAGAATATTAGTTGATTTCGTATTTGCAAATTGAATCAATAACAATAGTAACGAATATCTACATTAAGTTGTATAAACTCTATGTGTATATTTCAATAAATAAAGAATTTGATAAATTCATCTTAAAGAAATATTTCGTATTTGCAAATTTAACCATTACAATAATAATGATTATCTACATTAAATATCATAAACTCTATGTGTATATTTCAATAAATAAAGAATATGATAAATTCATCTTAAAGAAATATTTTATAAGAATAATACTATTTACAATCCCTTTGGTATCATGATAAAGATTTCAAACGGCCAATAAGTTATAATGACCTAAATTAATAACATTAATCACTACTTTAAACATGCTTTACAAATTAATGTATTCGAGCTTGCGAAAGTAACGAGATGTTATCAATGATAAAAATATTTACCTCCCGCGCCTCCCTCACTTGACTCTGCAATGGAATTATGTGTTATTAATAACATGTATATCAAAGTACAATTCCTTCTCAACAGAGGTATATAGTGGAGCTCCAGTCATTAAATTCGGATCTAACCTTTGATGTTTTAAGAGCAGTTCTTAGGCAAGAATTGGAGGAGCCTAACTGGATGCAATCTGAACAAGGCACGGCATCAGTAAAACTGCTTCAAACATATTTCTTTTAAAAGCCTCAGACATTTCAGTATGCTTGAAGAAACTTGAATTTATCTCAAATATACTTTGCACTTTTATATTCTTGACATAACACGGTCACATGATATGATAACTAAGTCATGACACAAACCTCGGTGACAACAGGCACATTTACCATGTGACAAACGTTTGGTATGGCTGAAATTTGATTTAAAACTATAGTTACCTGTTGTACTTGTTGGGTCTCCTCCGCCTGAAAATAAAACATTCATTTGAATAATTTAAAATACATCTATATCTGGTTTATACAAAAACATTTCAGTTATTCTCAACAAATAGTTAACGTTGAATCTCAGATCATCCCTACAAGTTATACAATATACGTTTGACTCCCATTAAACCAAGATCACAAGAATATTATTTGATTTCGTATTTGCAAATTTAATCAATAACAATAATAACGATTATCTACATTAAGTTTTATAAACTCTATGTGTATATTTCAATAAATAAAGAATTTGATAAATTCATCTTAAAGAAATATTTTATCAGAATAAATAATACTATTTCAATCCCTTTAGTATCATGATAAAGATTTCAAATGGCCAATAAGTTATAATGACCTAAATTGATAAAATTATTCACTACTTTAGACATGCTTTACAAATTAATGTATTCGAGCTTGCGATAGTAAAGTGATGTTATCAATGATAAAAATATTTACCTCCCGCGCCTCCCTCACTTGACTCTGCAATGGAATTATGTGTTATTAATAACATGTATATCAAAGTACAATTCCTTCTCCACAGAGGTATATAGTGGAGCTCCAGTCATTAAACTCGGATCTAACCTTTGATGTTTTAAGAGCAGTTTTTAGGCTAGAATTGGAGGAGTCTAACTGTATGCAATCTGAACAAGGCAAGGCATCAGTGAAACTGCTTCAAACATATTTCTTTTAAAAGCTTCAGACATTTCAGTATGATTGAAGAAACTTGAATTTATCCTCAATTATACTTTGCACTTTGAGTATTCTTGACATAACACGGTCACATGATATAATAACTAAGTCATGACACAAACCTCGGTGACAACAGGCACATTTACCATGTGACAAACGTTTAATATGGCTGAAATTTGATTTTAAACTATAGTTACCTGTTGTACTTGTTGGGTCACCTTTGCCTGAAATAAAACATTCATTCGAATAATTTCAAATACATCTGTATCTGGTTTATACAAAAACAGTTCAGTTATTCTCAACAAATAGTTAACGTTGAATCTCAGATCATCCCTACAAGTTATACAATATAAGTTTGACTCTCATTAAACCAAGATCACAAGAATATTATTTGATTTCGTATTTGCAAATTGAATCAATAACAATAGTAACGATTATCTACATTAAGTTTTATAAACTCTATGTGTATATTTCAATAAATAAAGAATTTGATAAATTCATCTTAAAGAAATATTTCGTATTTGCAAATTTAACCATTACAATAATAACGATTATCTACATTAAATATCATAAACTCTATGTGTATATTTCAATAAATAAAGAATATGATAAATTCATCTTAAAGAAATATTTTATCAGAATAATACTATTTACAATCCCTTTGGTATCATGATAAAGATTTCAAACGGCCAATAAGTTATAATGACCTAAATTAATAAAATTATTCACTACTTTAAACATGCTTTACAAATTAATGTATTCGAGCTTGCGAAAGTAACGAGATGTTATCAATGATAATAATATTTACCTCCCGCGCCTCCCTCACTTGACACTGCAATGGAATTATGTGTTATTAATAACATGTATATCAAAGTACAATTCCTTCTCCACAGAGGTATATAGTGGAGCTTCAGTCATTAAACTCGGATCTAACCTTTGATGTTTTAAGAGCAGTTCTTAGGCAAGAATTGGAGGAGCCTAACTGGATGCAATCTGAACAAGGCAAGGCATCAGTGAAACTGCTTCAAACATATTTCTTTTAAAAGCTTCAGACATTTCAGAATGCTTGAAGAAACTTGAATTTATCTCAAATATACTTTGCACTTTTATATTCTTGACATAACACGGTCACATGATATGATAACTAAGTCATGACACAAACCTCGGTGACAACAGGCACATTTACCATGTGACAAACGTTTGGTATGGCTGAAATTTGATTTAAAACTATAGTTACCTGTTGTACTTGTTGGGTCACCTTTGCCTGAAAATAAAACATTCATTTGAATAATTTCAAATACATCTGTATCTGGTTTATACAAAAACATTTCAGTTATTTTCAACATATAGTTAACGTTGTAATCTCAGATCATCCTACAATTTATACAATATATGTTGACTCCCATTAAACCAAGATCACAAGAATATTATTTGATTTCGTATTTGCAAATTTAATCAATAACAATAATAACGATTATCTACATTAAGTTTTATAAACTCTATGTGTATATTTCAATAAATAAAGAATTTGATAAATTCATCTTAAAGAAATATTTTATCAGAATAATACTATTTCAATTCCTTTGGTATCATGATAAAGATTTCAAATGGCCAATAAGTTATAATGACCTAAATTGATAAAATTATTCACTGCTTTAGACATGCTTTACAAATTAATGTATTCGAGCTTGCGATAGTAACGGGATGTTATCAATGATAAATATTTACCTCCCGTGCCTCCCTCACTTGACTCTGCAATGGAATTATGTGTTATTAATAACATGTATATCAAAGTACAATTCCTTCTCCACAGAGGTATATAGTGGAGCTCCAGTCATTAAACTCGGATCTAACCTTTGATGTTTTAAGAGCAGTTTTTAGGCTAGAATTGGAGGAGCCTAACTGGATGCAATCTGAACAAGGCAAGGCAACAGTGAAACTGCTTCAAACATATTTCTTTTAAAAGCTTCAGACATTTTAGTATGATTGAAGAAACTTGCATTTATCCTCAATTATACTTTGCACTTTGAGTATTCTTGACATAACACGGTCACATGATATGATAACTAAGTCATGACACAAACCTCGGTGACAACAGGCACATTTACCATGTGACAAACGTTTAATACGGCTGAAATTTGATTATAAACTATAGTTACCTGTTGTACTTGTTGGGTCACCTTTGCCTGAAAATAAAACATTCATTCGAATAATTTTAAATACATCTGTATCTGGTTTATACAAAAACAGTTCAGTTATTCTCAACAAATAGTTAACGTTGAATCTCAGATCATCCCTACAAGTTATACAATATAAGTTTGACTCTCATTAAACCAAGATCACAAGAATATTATTTGATTTCGTATTTGCAAATTGAATCAATAACAATAGTAACGATTATCTACATTAAGTTTTATAAACTCTATGTGTATATTTCAATAAATAAAGAATTTGATAAATTCATCTTAAAGAAATATTTCGTATTTGCAAATTTAACCATTACAATAATAACGATTATCTACATTAAATATCATAAACTCTATGTGTATATTTCAATAAATAAAGAATATGATAAATTCATCTTAAAGAAATATTTTATCAGAATAATACTATTTACAATCCCTTTGGTATCATGATAAAGATTTCAAACGGCCAATAAGTTATAATGACCTAAATTGATAAAATTATTCACTGCTTTAGATATGCTTTACAAATTAATGTATTCGAGCTTGCGATAGTAACGGGATGTTATCAATGATAAAAATATTTACCTCCCGCGCCTCCCTCACTTGACTCTGCAATGGAATTATGTGTTATTAATAACATGTATA
The DNA here is from genome assembly GCA_916613615.1 of Steromphala cineraria. Taxonomy (NCBI): domain Eukaryota; kingdom Metazoa; phylum Mollusca; class Gastropoda; order Trochida; family Trochidae; genus Steromphala; species Steromphala cineraria. The sequence goes on along the minus strand of OU744724.1, from coordinate 51,938,925 downwards.
TCAAAGTACAATTCCTTCTCCACAGAGGTATATAGTGGAGCTCCAGTCATTAAACTCGGATCTAACCTTTGATGTTTTAAGAGCAGTTTTTAGGCTAGAATTGGAGGAGCCTAACTGGATGCAATCTGAACAAGGCAAGGCATCAGTGAAACTGCTTCAAACATATTTCTTTTAAAAGCTTCAGACATTTTAGTATGATTGAAGAAACTTGAATTTATCCTCAATTATACTTTGCACTTTGAGTATTCTTGACATAACACGGTCACATGATATGATAACTAAGTCATGACACAAACCTCGGTGACAACAGGCACATTTACCATGTGACAAACGTTTAATATGGCTGAAATTTGATTTTAAACTATAGTTACCTGTTGTACTTGTTGGGTCACCTTTGCCTGAAAATAAAACATTCATTCGAATAATTTTAAATACATCTGTATCTGGTTTATACAAAAACAGTTCAGTTATTCTCAACAAATAGTTAACGTTGAATCTCAGATCATCCCTACAAGTTATACAATATAAGTTTGACTCTCATTAAACCAAGATCACAAGAATATTAGTTGATTTCGTATTTGCAAATTGAATCAATAACAATAGTAACGATTATCTACATTAAGTTTTATAAACTCTCTGTGTATATTTCAATAAATAAAGAATTTGATAAATTCATCTTAAAGAAATATTTCGTATTTGCAAATTTAACCATTACAACAATAACGATTATCTACATTAAATATCATAAACTCTATGTGTATATTTCAATAAATAAAGAATATGATAAATTCATCTTAAAGAAATATTTTATCAGAATAATACTATTTACAATCCCTTTGGTATCATGATTAAGATTTCAAACGGCCAATAAGTTATAATGACCTAAATTGATAAAATTATTCACTGCTTTAGATATGCTTTACAAATTAATGTATTCGAGCTTGCGATAGTAACGGGATGTTATCAATGATAAATATTTACCTCCCGCGCCTCCCTCACTTGACTCTGCAATGGAATTATGTGTTATTAATAACATGTATATCAAAGTACAATTCCTTCTCCACAGAGGTATATAGTGGAGCTCCAGTCATTAAACTCGGATCTAACCTTTGATGTTTTAAGAGCAGTTTTTAGGCTAGAATTGGAGGAGCCTAACTGGATGCAATCTGAACAAGGCAAGGCATCAGTGAAACTGCTTCAAACATATTTCTTTTAAAAGCTTCAGACATTTCAGTATGATTGAAGAAACTTGAATTTATCCTCAATTATACTTTGCACTTTGAGTATTCTTGACATAACACGGTCACATGATATGATAACTAAGTCATGACACAAACCTCGGTGACAACAGGCACATTTACCATGTGACAAACGTTTAATATGGCTGAAATTTGATTTTAAACTATAGTTACCTGTTGTACTTGTTGGGTCACCTTTGCCTGAAAATAAAACATTCATTCGAATAATTTAAAATACATCTGTATCTGGTTTATACAAAAACAGTTCAGTTATTCTCAACAAATAGTTAACGTTGAATCTCAGATCATCCCTACAAGTTATACAATATAAGTTTGACTCTCATTAAACCAAGATCACAAGAATATTAGTTGATTTCGTATTTGCAAATTTAATCAATAACAATAATAACGATTATCTACATTAAGTTTTATAAACTCTATGTGTATATTTCAATAAATAAAGAATTTGATAAATTCATCTTAAAGAAATATTTTATCAGAATAAATAATACTATTTCAATCCCTTTGGTATCATGATAAAGATTTCAAACGGCCAATAAGTTATAATGACCTAAATTGATAAAATTATTCACTACTTTAGACATGCTTTACAAATTAATATATTCGAGCTTGCGATAGTAACGGGATGTTATCAATGATAAAAATATTTACCTCCCGCGCCTCCCTCACTTGACTCTGCAATGGAATTATGTGTTATTAATAACATGTATATCAAAGTACAATTCCTTCTCCACAGAGGTATATAGTGGAGCTCCAGTCATTAAACTCGGATCTAACCTTTGATGTTTTAAGAGCAGTTCTTAGGCTAGAATTGGAAGAGCCTAACTGGATGCAATCTGAACAAGGCAAGGCATCAGTGAAACTGCTTCAAACATATTTCTTTTAAAAGCTTCAGACATTTTAGTATGATTGAAGAAACTTGAATTTATCCTCAATTATACTTTGCACTTTGAGTATTCTTGACATAACACAGTCACATGATATGATAACTAAGTCATGACACAAACCTCGGTGACAACAGGCACATTTACCATGTGACAAACGTTTAATATGGCTGAAATTTGATTATAAACTATAGTTACCTGTTGTACTTGTTGGGTCACCTTTGCCTGAAAATAAAACATTCATTCGAATAATTTTAAATACATCTGTATCTGGTTTATACAAAAACAGTTCAGTTATTCTCAACAAATAGTTAACGTTGAATCTCAGATCATCCCTACAAGTTATACAATATAAGTTTGACTCTCATTAAACCAAGATCGCAAGAATATTAGTTGATTTCGTATTTGCAAATTGAATCAATAACAATAGTAACGATTATCTACATTAAGTTTTATAAACTCTATGTGTATATTTCAATAAATAAAGAATTTGATAAATTCATCTTAAAGAAATATTTCGTATTTGCAAATTTAACCATTACAATAATAACGATTATCTACATTAAATATCATAAACTCTATGTGTATATTTCAATAAATAAAGAATTTGATAAATTCATCTTAAAGAAATATTTTATCAGAATAATACTATTTCAATCCCTTTGGTATCATGATAAAGATTTCAAACGGCCAATAAGTTATAATGACCTAAATTAATAAAATTATTCACTACTTTAGACATGCTTTACAAATTAATGTATTCGAGCTTGCGAAAGCAACGGGATGTTATCAATGATAAAAATATTTACCTCCCGCGCCTCCCTCACTTGACTCTGCAATTGAATTATGTGGTATTAATAACATGTATATCAAAGTACAATTCCTTCTCCACAGAGGTATATAGTGGAGCTCCAGTCATTAAATTCGGATTTAACCGTTGATGTTTTAAGAGCAGTTCTTAGGCAAGAATGGGGGGAGCCTAACCGGATGCAATCTGAACAAGGCATGGCATCAGCGAAACTGCTTCAAACATATTTCTTTTAAAAGCTTCAGACATTTCAGTATGTTTGAAGAAACTTGAATTTATCTCAAATATACTTTGCACTTTTATATTCTTGACATAACACGGTCACATGATATGGTAACTAATATAAGTCATGACACAAACCTCGGTGACAACAGGCACATTTACCATGTGACAAACGTTTGATATGGCTGAAATTTGATTTTAAACTATAGTTACCTGTTGTACTTGTTGGGTCACCTTTGCCTGAAAATAAAACATTCATTTAAATAATTTAAAATACATCTCTATCTGGTTTATACAAAAACAGTTCAGTTATTTTCAACAAATAGTTAACGTTGTAATCTCAGATCATCCCTACAAGTTATACAATATACGTTTGACTCCCATTTAAACAAGATCACACGAATATTATTTGATTCCGTATTTGCAAATTTAATCAATAACAATAGCAACGATTATCTTCATTGAGTTTTATAAACTCTATGTGTATATTTCAATAAACAAAGAATTTGATAAATTCATCTTAAAGAAATATTTTATCAGAATAATACTATTTCAATCCCTTTGGTATCATGATAAAGATTTCAAACGGCCAATAAGTTATAATGACCTAAATTGATAAAATTATTCACTACTTTAGACATGCTTTACAAATTAATGTATTCGAGCTTGCGAAAGTAACGGGATGTTATCAATGATAAAAATATTTACCTCCCGCGCCTCCCTCACTTGACTCTGCAATTGAATTATGTGTTATTAATAACATGTATATCAAAGTACAATTCCTTCTCCACAGAGGTATATAGTGGAGCTCCAGTCATTAAATTCGGATTTAACCTTTGATATTTTAAGAGCAGTTCTTAGGCTAGAATTGGAGGAGCCTAACCGGATGCAATCTGAACAAGGCAAGGCATCAGCGAAACTGCTTCAAACATATTTCTTTTAAAAGCTTCAGACATTTCAGTATGCTTGAAGAAACTTGAATTTATCTCAAATATACTTTGCACTTTTATATTCTTGACATAACACGGTCACATGATATGGTAACTAATATAAGTCATGACACAAACCTCGGTGACAACAGGCACATTTACCATGTGACAAACGTTTGATATGGCTGAAATTTGATTTTAAACTATAGTTACCTGTTGTACTTGTTGGGTCACCTTTGCCTGAAAATAAAACATTCATTTAAATAATTTAAAATACATCTCTATTTGGTTTATACAAAAACAGTTCAGTTATTTTCAACAAATAGTTAACGTTGTAATCTCAGATCATCCCTACAAGTTATACAATATACGTTTGACTCCCATTTAAACAAGATCACACGAATATTATTTGATTCCGTATTTGCAAATTTAATCAATAACAATAGTAACGATTATCTTCATTGAGTTTTATAAACTTTATGTGTATATTTCAATAAACAAAGAATTTGATAAATTCATCTTAAAGAAATATTTTACAGAATAATATTATTTCAATCCCTTTGGTATCATGATAAAGATTTCAAACGGCCAATAAGTTATAATGACCTTAATTAATAAAATTATTCACTACTTTAAACATGCTTTACAAATTAATGTATTCGAGCTTGCGAAAGTAACGAGATGTTATCAATGATTAAAATATTTACCTCCCGCGCCTCCCTCACTTGACTCTGCAATGGAATTATGTGTTATTAATAACATGTATATCAAAGTACAATTCCTTCTCAACAGAGGTAAATAGTGGAGCTCCAGTCATTAAACTCGGATCTAACCTTTGATGTTTTAAGAGCAGTTCTTAGGCAAGAATGGGGGGAGCCTAATTGGATGCAATCTGAACAAGGCAAGGCATCAGCGAAACTGCTTCAAACATATTTCTCTTAAAAGCTTCAGACATTTCAGTATGCTTGAAGAAACTTGAATTTATCCTCAAATATACTTTGCACTTTGAGTATTCTTGACATAACACTGTCCCATGATATGATTACTAAGTCATGACACAAACCTCGGTGACAACAGGCACATTTACCATGTGACAAACGTTTGATATGGCTGAAATTTGATTTTAAACTATAGTTACCTGTTGTACTTGTTGGGTCTCCTCCGCCTGAAAATAAAACATTCATTTGAATAATTTCAAATACATCTGTATCTGGTTTATACAAAAACATTTCAGTTATTTTCAACATATAGTTAACGTTGCAATCTCAGATCATCCCTACAATTTATACAATATAAGTTTGACTCCCATTAAACCAAGATCACAAGAATATTATTTGATTTCGTATTTGCAAATTTAATCAATAACAATAATAACGATTATCTACATTAAGTTTTATAAACTCTATGTGTTTATTTCAATAAACAAAGAATTTGATAAATTCATCTTAAAGAAATATTTCATCAGAATAATACTATTTATAATACTTTTGGCATCATGATAAAGATTTCAAATGGCCAAAAAGTTATAATGACCTAAATTAATAACATTATTCACTACTTTAGAAATGCTTTACAAAGTAATGTATTCGAGCTTGCGAAAGTAACGGGATGTTATCAATGATAAAAGTTTTTACCTCCCGCGCCTCCCTCACTTGACTCTGCAATTGAATGATGTGTTATTAAAAACAAGTACAAAAAGTAGCATCCCTTCTCCACAGAGGTATATATTGTAGCTCCAGTCATTAAACTCGGATCTAACCTTTGATGTTTTAAGAGCAGTTCTTAGGCAAGAATGGGAGGAGCCTAATTGGATGCAATCTGAACAAGGCAAGGCATCAGCGAAACTGCTTCAAACATATTTCTCTTAAAAGCTTTAGACATTTCAGTATGCTTGAAGAAACTTGAATTTATCCTCAAATATACTTTGCACTTTGAGTATTCTTGACATAACACGGTCACATGATATGATTACTAAGTCATGACACAAACCTCGGTGACAACAGGCACATTTACCATGTGACAAACGTTTGATATGACTGAAATTTGATTTTAAATTATAGTTACCTGTTGTACTTGTTGGGTCACCTTTGCCTGAAAATAAAACATTCATTTGAATAATTTCAAATACATCTGTATCTGGTTTATACAAAAACATTTCAGTTATTTTCAACATATAGTTAACGTTGCAATGTCAGATCATCCCTACAATTTATACAATATACGTTTGACTCCCATTAAACCCAGATCACAAGAATATTATTTGATTTCGTATTCGCAAATTTAATCAATAACAATAATAACGATTATCTACATTAAGTTTTATAAACTCTATGTGTTTATTTCAATTAACAAAGAATTTGATAAATTCATCTTAAAGAAGTATTTCATCAGAATAATACTATTTATAATACTTTTGGCATCATGATAAAGATTTCAAACGGTCAATAAGTTATAATGACCTAATTTAATAACATTATTCACTACTTTAGAAATGCTTTACAAATTAATTTATTCGAGCTTGCGATAGTAACGGGATGTTATCAATGATAAAAATATTTACCTCCCGCGCCTCCCTCACTTGACTCTGCAATTGAATTATGTGTTATTAATAACAAGTATAAAAAAGTAAGTATGACAGTTTTATGAAGTTTTGGTCATTATGTCACAATCTATTTTGAATATCATATTACACTGAATGAACCTATATGTATATGTATATATGCTATTTTCAATGCCTTATATTGCCTATCATCGACATATATTAATTAAACCATTTATATTTGTTATGATGTGGATGTTGAATATGTAACATGTTTTGTATGGAGTGTTAAAAATAAAAAGTTATTAAAAAAAAGTATAAAAAAGTAGCATTACTTTTCCACAGAGGTATATAATGTAGCTCCAGTCATTAAACTCGGATCTAACCTTTGATGTTTTAAGAGCAGTTCTTAGGCAAGAATGGGAGGAGCCTAATTGGATGCAATCTGAACAAGGCAAGGCATCAGCGAAACTGCTTCAAACATATTTCTTTTAAAAGCTTCAGACATTTCAGTATGCTTGAAGAAACTTGAATTTATCCTCAAATATACTTTGCACTTTGATATTCTTGACATAACACTGTCCAATGATATGATTACTAAGTCATTACACAAACCTCGGTGACAACAGGCACATTTACCATGTGACAAACGTTTGATATGACTGAAATTTGATTTTAAATTATAGTTACCTGTTGTACTTGTTGGGTCACCTTTGCCTAAAAATAAAACTTTCATTTCAATAATTTCAAATACATCTGTATCTGGTTTATACAAAAACATTTCAGTTATTTTCAACATATAGTTAACGTTGCAATCTCAGATCATCCCTACAATTTATACAATATACGTTTGACTCCCATTAAACCAAGATCACAAGAATATTATTTGATTTCGTATTTGCAAATTTAATCAATAACAATAATAACGATTATCTACATTAAGTTTTATAAACTCTATGTGTTTATTTTAATTAACAAAGAATTTGATAAATTCATCTTAAAGAAGTATTTCATCAGAATAATACTATTTATAATACTTTTGGCATCATGATAAAGATTTCAAACGGTCAATAAGTTATAATTACCTAATTTAATAACATTATTCACTACTTTAGAAATGCTTTACAAATTAATTTATTCGAGCTTGCGATAGTAACGGGATGTTATCAATGATAAAAATATTTACCTCCCGCGCCTCCCTCACTTGACTCTGCAATTGAATTATGTGTTATTAATAACAAGTATAAAAAAGTAAGTATGACAGTTTTATGAAGTTTTGGTCATTATGTCACAATCTATTTTGAATATCATATTACACTGAATGAACCTATATGTATATGTATATATGCTATTTTCAATGCCTTATATTGCCTATCATCGACATATATTAATTAAACCATTTATATTTGTTATGATGTGGATGTTGAATATGTAACATGTTTTGTATGGAGTGTTAAAAATAAAAAGTTATTAAAAAAAAGTATAAAAAAGTAGCATTACTTTTCCACAGAGGTATATAATGTAGCTCCAGTCATTAAACTCGGATCTAACCTTTGATGTTTTAAGAGCAGTTCTTAGGCAAGAATGGGAGGAGCCTAATTGGATGCAATCTGAACAAGGCAAGGCATCAGCGAAACTGCTTCAAACATATTTCTTTTAAAAGCTTCAGACATTTCAGTATGCTTGAAGAAACTTGAATTTATCCTCAAATATACTTTGCACTTTGAGTATTCTTGACATAACACGGTCACATGATATGATTACTAAGTCATGACACAAACCTCGGTGACAACAGGCACATTTACCATGTGACAAACGTTTGATATGACTGAAATTTGATTTTAAATTATAGTTACCTGTTGTACTTGTTGGGTCACCTTTGCCTGAAAATAAAACATTCATTTGAATAATTTCAAATACATCTGTATCTGGTTTATACAAAAACATTTCAGTTATTTTCAACATATAGTTAACGTTGCAATGTCAGATCATCCCTACAATTTATACAATATACGTTTGACTCCCATTAAACCAAGATCACAAGAATATTATTTGATTTCGTATTCGCAAATTTAATCAATAACAATAATAACGATTATCTACATTAAGTTTTATAAACTCTATGTGTTTATTTCAATTAACAAAGAATTTGATAAATTCATCTTAAAGAAGTATTTCATCAGAATAATACTATTTATAATACTTTTGGCATCATGATAAAGATTTCAAACGGTCAATAAGTTATAATGACCTAATTTAATAACATTATTCACTACTTTAGAAATGCTTTACAAATTAATTTATTCGAGCTTGCGATAGTAACGGGATGTTATCAATGATAAAAATATTTACCTCCCGCGCCTCCCTCACTTGACTCTGCAATTGAATTATGTGTTATTAATAACAAGTATAAAAAAGTAAGTATGACAGTTTTATGAAGTTTTGGTCATTATGTCACAATCTATTTTGAATATCATATTACACTGAATGAACCTATATGTATATGTATATATGCTATTTTCAATGCCTTATATTGCCTATCATCGACATATATTAATTAAACCATTTATATTTGTTATGATGTGGATGTTGAATATGTAACATGTTTTGTATGGAGTGTTAAAAATAAAAAGTTATTAAAAAAAAGTATAAAAAAGTAGCATTACTTTTCCACAGAGGTATATAATGTAGCTCCAGTCATTAAACTCGGATCTAACCTTTGATGTTTTAAGAGCAGTTCTTAGGCAAGAATGGGAGGAGCCTAATTGGATGCAATCTGAACAAGGCAAGGCATCAGCGAAACTGCTTCAAACATATTTCTTTTAAAAGCTTCAGACATTTCAGTATGCTTGAAGAAACTTGAATTTATCCTCAAATATACTTTGCACTTTGATATTCTTGACATAACACTGTCCAATGATATGATTACTAAGTCATTACACAAACCTCGGTGACAACAGGCACATTTACCATGTGACAAACGTTTGATATGGCTGAAATTTGATTTCAAACTATAGTTACCTGTTGTACTTGTTGGGTCTCTTCCGCCTGAAAATAAAACATTCATTTGAATAATTTCAAATACATCTGTATCTGGTTTATACAAAAACATTTCAGTTATTTTCAACATATAGTTAACGTTGTAATCTCAGATCATCCCTACAATTTATACAATATACGTTTGACTCCCATTAAACCCAGATCACAAGAATATTATTTGATTTCGTATTTGCAATTTTGATCAATAACAATAATAACGATTATCTACATTAAGATTTATAAACTCTATGTGTTTATTTCAATTAACAAAGAATTTGATAAATTCATCTTAAAGAAATATTTCATCAGAATAATACTATTTATAATACTTTTGGCATCATGATAAAGATTTCAAACGGTCAATAAGTTATAATGACCTAAATTAATAACATTATTCACTACTTTAGAAATGCTTTACAAAGTAATGTATTCGGGATTGCGAAAGTAACGGGATGTTATCAATGATAAAAGTTTTTACCTCCCGCGCCTCCCTCACTTGACTCTGCAATTGAATGATGTGATATTAAAAACAAGTACAAAAAGTAGCATCCCTTCTCCACAGAGGTATATATTGTAGCTCCAGTCATTAAACTCGGATCTATCCTTTGATGTTTTAAGAGCAGTTCTTAGGCAAGAATGGGAGGAGCCGAATTGGATGCAATCTGAACAAGGCAAGGCATCAGCGAAACTGCTTCAAACATATTTCTTTTAAAAGCTTCAGACATTTCAGTATGCTTGAAGAAACTTGAATTTATCCTCAAATATACTTTGCACTTTGAGTATTCTTGACATAACACGGTCACATGATATGATTACTAAGTCATGACACAAACCTCGGTGACAACAGGCACATTTACCATGTGACAAACGTTTGATATGACTGAAATTTGATTTTAAATTATAGTTACCTGTTGTACTTGTTGGGTCGTCTTTGCCTGAAAATAAAACATTCATTTGAATAATTTCAAATACATCTGTATCTGGTTTATACAAAAACATTTCAGTTATTTTCAACATATAGTTAACGTTGTAATCTCAGATCATCCCTACAATTTATACAATATACGTTTGACTCCCATTAAACCCAGATCACAAGAATATTATTTGATTTCGTATTTGCAAATTTAATCAATAACAATAATAACGATTATCTACATTAAGTTTTATGAACTCTATGTGTTTATTGCAATTAACAAAGAATTTGATAAATTCATCTTAAAGAAATATTTCATCAGAATAATACTATTTACAATACTTTTGGCATCATGATAAAGATTTCAAACGGTCAAAAAGTTATAATGACCTAAATTAATAACATTATTCACTACTTTAGAAATGCTTTACAAAGTAATGTATTCGGGATTGCGAAAGTAACGGGATGTTATCAATGATAAAAGTTTTTACCTCCCGCGCCTCCCTCACTTGACTCTGCAATTGAATGATGTGATATTAAAAACAAGTACAAAAAGTAGCATCCCTTCTCCACAGAGGTATATATTGTAGCTCCAGTCATTAAACTCGGATCTAACCTTTGATGTTTTAAGAGCAGTTCTTAGGCAAGAATGGGAGGAGCCGAATTGGATGCAATCTGAACAAGGCAAGGCATCAGCGAAACTGCTTCAAACATATTTCTTTTAAAAGCTTCAGACATTTCAGTATGCTTTAAGAAACTTGAATTTATCCTCAAATATACTTTGCACTTTGAGTATTCTTGACATAAAACGGTCACATGATATGAAAACTAAGTCATGACACAAACCTCGGTGACAACAGGCACATTTACCATGTGACAAACGTTTGATATGACTGAAATTTGATTTTAAATTATAGTTACCTGTTGTACTTGTTGGGTCACCTTTGCCTAAAAATAAAACTTTCATTTCAATAATTTCAAATACATCTGTATCTGGTTTATACAAAAACATTTCAGTTATTTTCAACATATAGTTAACGTTGCAATCTCAGATCATCCCTACAATTTATACAATATACGTTTGACTCCCATTAAACCAAGATCACAAGAATATTATTTGATTTCATATTTGTAAATTTTATCAATCACAATAATAACGATTATCTACTTTAAATTTTATAAACTGTATGTGTATATTTCAATAAATAAAGAATATGAAAAATTCATCTTAAAGAAATATTTCATCAGAATAATACTATTTATAATACTTTTGGCATCATGATAAAGATTTCAAACGGTCAAAAAGTTATAATGACCTAAATTATTAACATTATTCACTACTTTAGAAGTGCTTTACAAAGTAATGTATTCGAGCTTGTGAAAGTAACGGGATGTTATCAATGATAAAAGTTTTTACCTCCCGCGCCTCCCTCACTTGACTCTGCAATTGAATGATGTGTTATTAAAAACAAGTACCAAAAGGAGCATCCCTTCTCCACAGAGGTATATATTGTAGCTCCAGTCATTAAACTCGGATCTAACCTTTGATGTTTTAGGAGCAGTTCTTAGGCAAGAATGGGAGGAGCCTAACTGGATGCAATCTGAACAAGGCAAGGCATCAGCGAAACTGCTTCAAACATATTTCTCTAAAAAGCTTCAGACATTTCAGTATGCTTGAAGAAACTTGAATTTATCCTCAAATATACTTTGCACTTTGAGTATTCTTGACATAACACGGTCCCATGATATGATTACTAAGTCATTACACAAACCTCGGTGACAACAGGCACATTGACCATGTGACAAACGTTTTATATGGCTGAAATTTGATTTTAAACTATAGTTACCTGTTGTACTTGTTGGGTCTCCTCCGCCTGAAAATAAAACATTCATTTGAATAATTTCAAATACATCTGTATCTGGTTTATACAAAAACATTTCAGTTATTTTCAACATATAGTTTACGTTGCAATCTCAGATCATCCCTACAATTTATACAATATACGTTTGACTCCCATTAAACCCAGATCACAAGAACGTCATTTGATTTCGTATTTGAAAATTTACTCAATAACAATAATAACGATTATCTACATTAAGTTATATAAACTTTATGTGTTTATTTCAATAAACAAAGAATTTGATAAATTCATCTTATAGAAATATTTCATCAGAATAATACCATTTACAATACTTTTGGCATCATGATAAAGATTTCAAATGGCCAAAAAGTTATAATGACCTAAATTAATAACATTATTCACTACTTTAGAAATGCTTTACAAAGTAATGTATTCGGGATTGCGAAAGTAACGGGATGTTATCAATGATAAAAGTTTTTACCTCCCGCGCCTCCCTCACTTGACTCTGCAATTGAATTATGTGTTATTAAAAACAAGTACAAAAAGTAGCATTCCTTCTCCACAGAGGTATATATTGTAGCTCCAGTCATTAAACTCGGAGCTAACCTTTGATGTTTTAAGAGCAGTTCTTAGGCAAGAATGGGAGGAGCCTAACTGGATGCAATCTGAACAAGGCAAGGCATCAGCGAAACTGCTTCAAACATATTTCTTTTAAAAGCTTCAGACATTTCAGTATGCTTGAAGAAACTTGAATTTATCCTCAAATATACTTTGCACTTTGAGTATTCTTGACATAACACGGTCACATGATATGATTCCTAAGTCATGACACAAACCTCGGTGACAACAGGCACATTTACCATGTGACAAACGTTTGATATGACTGAAATTTGATTTTAAATTATAGTTACCTGTTGTACTTGTTGGGTCACCTTTGCCTGAAAATAAAACATTCATTTGAATAATTTCAAATACATCTGTATCTGGTTTATACAAAAATATTTCAGTTATTTTTTAACAAATAGTTAACGTTGTAATCTCAGATCATCCCTACAATTTATACTTTATACGTTTGACTCCCATTAAACTAAAATCACAAGAATATTTTTTTATTTCGTATTTGCAAATTTACTCAATAACAATAATAACGATTATCTACATTAAGTTTTATAAACTCTATGTGTATATTTCAATAAATAAAGAATATGATAAATTCATCTTAAAGAAATATTTCATCAGAATAATACTATTTACAATACTTTTGGCATCATGATAAAGATTTCAAATGGCCAATAAGTTATAATGACCTAAATTTATAACATTAATCACTACATTAAACATGCTTTACAAATTATATATTCGAGCTTGCGATAGTAATGGGATGTTATCAATGATAAATGTTTTTACCTCCCGCGCCTCCCTCACTTGACTCTGCAATTGAATTATGTGTTATTAATAACAAGTACAAAAAAAGTAGCATTCCTTCTCCACAGAGGAATATAATGGAGCTCCAGTCATTAAACTCGGAGCTAACCTTTGATGTTTTAAGAGCAGTTCTTAGGCTAGAATTGGAGGAGCCTAACTGAATGCAATCTGAACAAGGCAAGGCATCAGCGAAACTGCTTCAAACATATTTCTTTTAAAAGCTTCAGACATTTCAGTATGCTTTAAGAAACTTGAATTTATCCTCAAATATACTTTGCACTTTGAGTATTCTTGACATAACACGGTCACATGATATGATAACTAAGTCATGACACAAACCTCGGTGACAACAGGCACATGACCATGTGACAAACGTTTAATATGGCTGAAATTTGATTTTAAATTATAGTTACCTGTTGTACTTGTTGGGTCACCTTTTCCTGAAAATAAAACATTCATTTGAATAATTTCGAATACATCTGTATCTGGTTTAAAATATTTCAGTTATTTTCAACAAATAGTTAACGTTGTAATCTCAGATCATCCCTACAATTTATACAATAAACGTTTGACTCCCATTAAACCAAGATCACAAGAAAATCATTTGATTTCGTATTTGCAAATTTACTCAATAACAATAATAACGATTATCTACATTAAGTTTTATAAACTCTATGTGTATATTTCAATAAATAAAGAATTTGATAAATTCATCTTAAAGAAATATTTCATCAGAATAATACTATTTACAATACTTTTGGCATCATGATAAATATTTCAAATTACCAATAAGTTATAATGACCTAAATAAATAACATTAATCACTACTTTAGAAATGCTTTACAAATTAAAGTATTCGAGCTTGCGATAGTAACGTGATGTTATCAATGATAAAAGTTTTTACCTCCCGCGCCTCCCTCACTTGACTCTGCAATTGAATTATGTGTTATTAATAACAAGTACAGTATCAAAAATCTCATTACACAAGCCAATCATCCATAGTCAAAGGACAAAGTATGGAGATTCACATAAAATCCATTGGCGACCATTTTGTTTGAACACCTGTAATTCTTTTTGTGTAAGATAAGTTAATCGCATGGTCAAACGTTACTTATAATTGAATTAGTACTGCGTCATTTAGTATAAATACATTGTCTTTCAATTGGAACCATTAATTTTCATTTTGCTGACTTCACCATTATATTCCAAAAAAAGTGCTACTGCGCCTTTTAAAGCAAGTATAACGTGTAGTATTATCCAGTTTAAGTAAACCTAGCCTCACTTTTATCCGTTACACTGCTATACTGAGTCAAGAAAGGCTTGGTTGAGAGTCGCGTCAGCCCACGTGACCAAGTTGACCAATCAGAACTGATCTTACCAAGCCACAATAGTGTGCCTTCGCACGTATAACGTTGGAGGGTCATAGGTCGCAGAAAGGTCGGCTGACGCGACCCTCAACCAGACCTTTCTAGACTCAGTATAGCAGTGTAACGGATAATAGTGAGGCTAGGTTTACTTAGACTGAGTATTATCTGTCTTTGTTATACATTATCTTGTATAGATTTGTGCAATAAACCCGAGAACTGCTGTTACTGTGACAGAGGTGATCAGGACTTTATATCTTGAGCTACCTTGAGATAAACGAAATGAAATGTATTTTCCTTGAAAAAATAGAACCCAAAAACCTTTTTCATAAAACAAAAAAGACCGCTAAATTTCATACGATACATTGATTAACTTTACTTTCGAATTTTTTTTCAATCAAATACTTGGTATCTTTTTCATTTTAATTAGTAAATGCAACAACGAACCCCGATAGGCTATAGTGTACTCACAATTTTGTTTTCATCAGAGTGTGATATTTTCATTATTATACTGTTCAAATTCACTTTGGTCCTAATGCACGTTTACAATGTGCTTTTCGGCCAGAATGAATTGAATTGGACATTAAAAAGTTATAAAATGTAGAACTTGTAAAAACATAAAATGTTATGAATATAAATAACCTTCATGGAAAAATCAATTTATATACGCATATTAACTGTATGCAAAATATACAGTTTTCACTATCCTTTCTCGTCTAGGTAAGTAGATTTAAAACCACAATTTTTTAAAGGCCTTGACCATATTGCTTTTAAATTCATAACTTAGTTCGGGTTGCTACAGAAGGCTTGAAGTGATCCTGTTGCCGTCGTTATTATCAACCGTGACTAAAACTATCATGCATTGTATATGGTATCGTTTCTTTTGTCCCTGAGTGTTTCTTACAGGTGCATATCTAATTTGCTAGTGTATTTTCATTTGAAATGGCATGTTATTTGGATTTCTTTTGGGCGCCAATCAACTCCAACAGCACTGACAAAGGATCACAAACCGTCTTACTGTACAATGACATTCTGAAACCATATTTTGGAATTTTCTGGTCACTTATGCTAAATTTCAAAATTTGGCAAGGTGAAAAAAGACAGATCGGATCACATTTTTTAAATTTCCATTTCTTAATACTTCATTACAATATTCCATAAGGCTCCCTGAGAGAAAAATCAGCACCAGTTCAATGACTTAGTGAAAAGGAACGAAAATTAATATAAGGCCGTAAATATAGTGTTTTGGAAAATTTTATCCCTGAAAACTTTCAGGATTTCAATTACTTGCCAAACTTATGCAGTGAAATTTAAACATTATCCGTTTGGTCTTTGCAATGCTGTGATTCCACATATTATATCAAATAATGAATCATACGATATTTGCAATTGAAAACGCAGGTAAGTTAATAAATTTAAGATATGCAGCTGTAAATAGTATGAAAATGTGTTGCAATCTTAATACGGTATTGGGAATATAACATATTACATGCATAATTATCTATTGGCATATCCAAAATAAAAAACAAATTATGACAGTCCTTTTATCATCATGTCACGTTTGCTAGTATCAAAGCAAGCTTTATGCTATAGACACGTTTCTTGGACATACGTGAGGCAAAATTCTAAAAAGTTACTTTTCCTTAATTTTGTGTTCCAGTTCTTTATCCTCCTGCATCTAAACTTGATAAAAAGATATTAAAGCGATATCAGGAAGGCTGTGTTCTAGTGCCTACGAGGGAACTACCCATAGAAACTATTGGCGCTTAAAGTGACACAGAGTATCTTTCTTAAAATTTTATTTGGTTTTGATAAGCTACAACATATCTTATATGCTGATTGAAGTTCATATTTCATCACTGGACTTGCAAATATATCAATTTATGCATAATATCTCTAAAATGCTTGTTCTCATCTCAAATACGTTTAATATTCGAAATTATGCATCCAATTAGTCTACCTATTAGTTAAAATTCCTAATAAACACTATCGAATCGAATATATCTTCCTGTCAGCTTATGACAAGGTTTCAAAATTACGTTTGGCGAATTTGTGCCCTCCATCGAGCCACATTGTCCGGTTTTCGATCAAAATTCCGACTTTGAATGGCCGTATTTTCGCTCTAATGTACTGATTGACCTTTAACTTGTTATTTTCAGTAACAGTTAGTGGTTCCCGATGTAATAACATCAATTTCAAAATTTGACATTTGTGATCCTATCAACATACATGTACAGTACTCTGTGTCTCTTTTAGGCTTTTGTAAGCCAATAGTCGAAACTTGCGAAATTGTGCCTTTAAGACGCCGTTTAACGCGTCCCTAATTAGAAAATCGCCTTCATCTTAAACGTCATATTATATTTGAAAAAATCAATTGACCTGTTGTTGTTGATGTTGGGGCTGTTGTTTCTGTTGTTGGTTCATTCCTCCCTGGAAAAAAAAAATGATAGATATATTAACCATCTTGGCACTGTTAAAGTGTAAAAATACTGCTTAAAAACATCATATGTATTTTCAATATAACAATGTGTAGAAAGACGAAAATCAAAAGTAATTTTACTTTGACATGAAAATCCGAGGAACTTTGCTACTTTTAATAGAACTAAGATATAATCTATCTTTTTTTTTATTTGTATCGATTCAGGAAGTTAAAATTGATAAACCAAACAAGAACTAATCAAGCTTTCCAACGGAAACAATTTTTCTACTCGTGTTGCAAATCAAGCGAACCCTGTGCAATACGGACCCGCCCTTAGTCGAGTTGCAAATCAAGTGAACCCTGTGCAATACAAACCCGCCCTTAGTCGAGTTGCAAATCAAGCGAACACTGTGCAATACGGACCCGCCCTTAGTCGAGTTGCAAATCAAGTGAACCCTGTGCAATACGGACCCGCCCTTAGTCGAGGTGCAAATCAAGTGAAACCTGTGCAATACGGAACCGAGTTGCAAATCAAGTGAACCCTGTGCAATACGGACCCGAGTTGTAAATTAAGGGAACCCTTTGCAATACGTACGTGCCCTTAGTCGAGTTGCAAATCAAGTGAACCCTGTGCAATACGAACCCGCCCTTAGTCGAGTTGCAAATCAAGGGAACCCTTTGCAATACGCACGTGACCCTTGTCGAGTTGCAAATCAAGTGAACCCTGTGCACTACGGACCCGCCCGTGGTCGAGTTGCAAATCAAGTGAACCCTGTGCAAGACGGACCAGCCCTTAGTCGAGTTGCAAATCAAGCGAACCCTGTGCAATACGGACCCGCCCTTAGTCGGGTTGCAAATCAAGCGAGCCCTGTGCAATACGGACCCGCCCTTAGTCGAATTGCAAATTATGCTAGCCCTGTGCAATACGGACCCGCCCTTAGTCGAATTTCAAATTAAGCGAGCCCTGTGCAATACGGACCCGCTCTTAGTCGAGTTGCAAATCAAGTGAACCCTGACCTGTCCTTAGTCGAGTTGCAAATCAAGCTAACCCTGTGCAATACGGACCCGCCCTTAGTCGAGTTGCAAATCAAGCGCACCTTGTGCAATACGGATACGCCCTTAGTCGAGTTACAAATCAAGCGAGCCCTGTGCAATACGGACCCGCCCTTAGTCGAGTTGCAAATCAAGTGAACCCTGTGCAATACGTACGTGCCCATGCATTCCTCGCTAGCTTATCTCAATGAATAGACGCAGTAATTTACCAAGGATAACCCTACGCATAAATGCGTGTGCACATGTATTTACATGTTTTGAGGTTATGAATTATAAAACCATCAAAAGCAAGGTTAACTTTTTTATTGATACGACGAAATGACCGAGAAAGGTGGTATCTGATTGGTCGCATAAGGATCCGCTCTACATATTGATTGGCTGTTAATTTTGGGGTCATTTCCTATTCATAATTCACCTGGACACGGGTCTCTACGGGATTTAGTAGTTGAGTGAACAATAACAGCATAATATGAACAAAGTGAGCGAATCAATATTAGGAATTCAATACGACTGAAATTAAGTCATAATAGTACCTGAATCGCCAATACCTAAGTTCCTGATTATTGTTGGCATTTCCGTTTTATGTTGGCGAGTAACAACCGAATATTTCAACAGAATGAAATTGGATTTATAATACTAAACTCAGGGGCAAAAGAAACGCTACAATGTTTTTAAATCTAGATTGTAGAATAAATACATAAGTCAGATTAAAAAAATGAAATGTTTATTCAACAAGAACATGTGACGATATAATATTCATAAACAATATAACAAATCAGCTTCCGGTATCAACGGCACAGTCTCTGATATTGGCCTAGGGGTTAAAAATTCCAAGTTCACTGTCATGACAGACGGATACAGAGAAATTGAGGTTCAATGTGTCGATAACAGTTCACTTTAATAACGTGTATGGCCTCCCCTTGCCACAATACACGCATTAACCCTCCGTCGCATTGACAAAATCAAACGTCTGACGTCATTACGTGGAATGCGCTGCCATTCGTCTTGGAGAGCTTGAGCAAGTTGCTGGCGGTTTGCTGGAGGTGAACGTCGTTGACGAATACGAAGATCCAAAGCGTCCCAGAGATGTTCAATCGGTGACATGTCGGGAGAGCATGCCGGCCACGGCAAAACGTCGATGTTGTTGTTGGCAAAAAAGTTCTGAGTAACTCGAGCTGTGTGCGGTCGGGCATTGTCTTGTTGGAATATCACACCTTGTGCCTGTTGTCGAAGAAAGGGACAGACGACGGGATGGAGAATGTCATCGACGTATCGCTGAGCCGTTAGATTTCCGTTCACTATAACCAACGGCGTCTTCTCCTCACCAAGTATGCCACCCAAACCATGACACTTCCTCCTCCGTAGGGCACCACTTCCTGAATGCAGCATGCAGCGGTTCTCTCTCCCCGACGGCGGTAAACATGTACTCTTCCATCTGATTTGAAGAGACAAAGCGACTTTCGTCAGAGAAAAGCACCCTCTGCCACTGACGTCGTTGCCAACGTAAAACCGTCCTCGCCCATCTCAGTCTTCGTTGGCGATGTTCGGCTGCCAACAGCTGTCCCCGGAACGGTCTGTATGCCCTGATGTCATGGGACCTTAGACGTCTGGCCACTGTGCGTCTGCTTACCCGGTGACCCAGGGCATTCGACGCCGATGACGTCACTGTCAGGAAGCGGTTTCTGAGGTGTAACGTGCGCAGATATCGGTCGTCCTGGGGGGTTGTGACTCTCGGTCGGCCTGATCTTGGTCTGTCTGAGGTCTGTCCCGAATGCCGATAACGTTGCATAAGTCGTGTGACTGTTGTACGGTGACAGCCAAGCGTTGTTGCAACATGGATGTGGGTGGCTCCCATTTCAATCATCCCGATTGCTCGCTCGCGTTGTTGTTATGTCAATCTTTCATTCTTCGAGTGTTTTTTTTACAAAGTGGGTGTCTGACAACCAATTCGCATTGGTTTTATACACGTCGGGCATGGGGCTATTTTGCTTTGCATGAAAAACGTGAAAACCATAAATTGACAAAAGTTTGGAAAAGCATGCGTTTGATGCCACAGTTCAATATGAAACAATCATTGTTGTATTTGGGCGATGTGTTTACATGCGATTGAGTTTGAATCCGAGTTTGATTTTTTTCGAAATTTCAAATCTAAAGTGGTAGCGTTTCTTTTGCCCGTGAGTTTAGTAAATTATTCACTTGATTAATAAAAATATATTTCCCGGAACATTGTGTGGTGAAGTTATTCATTGCCAATAAGGAAGGTTGACTTATAAGCCCACAAACATTTCCTTATTAACATACTAACGACTCATAAGACATACTTTGAATTGCAACCAAACGTTGTCTCATTCGGCTCATTTTGAAGTTCTGTTACCAACACAGATAACTCCAAAACTATGTCTTATCGAGTACATTTTGAAGTGCAACTACAATCAAAGGCCACTCCTAAACACTGTTTCATCAGGTACATTATAAAGTGCAACTACAAACAATGATTAATTCTAAACAATGTCTCATCGGGTACATTTTGAAGTGCAACTTACAACAAAGATTTATTGTAAACAATGTCTCATTAGATACATTTTAAAGTGCTTTTATTAACAAAGCTAATTCTCATGAACGAAGCTAACCCTTAACATGATCTCATCAGGTACATTTACAAGGTCAACTACACACAGAGATTGATTCTAAACATTGTCTTATCGGGTACATTTAAAGTGCAACTATCAACAAAGATCACTCCTAAACATTGTCTCAGCAGGTACATTTTAGAAGTGCTTTTATTGACAATGATTCTAGTCTAACCCATAAAGGTCCATTTAAAAGTTAATCAATCAACAAAGATTAATTCTAAACATTGACTCATCAGGAACATTTGAAAATGCAACTACAAACAAAGATGACTCCTTAACACTGTTTCAGGTTTAAGTTTGAAGTGCTTTCGTCTACACATATAATCCTCAACATTGTTCAATAAAGTACATTTTAAAGTGCAACTTCAAACAAAAAAGATTCCGTAAAATTGTTTCAGAAAATGTTTGAAGTGCTTTCTCTACAAATATGATTCTTAACATTGTTTCAGTCACAGTTTGAAGGGGTTTTTTTCTACAAGGATCATTCTAAACATTGTTTCATTACGTATATTTTAAAGTGCAACCATCAACGGAGATAAATACTAAAAAAATTGTCTCATCAGGTATATAGTCCATTAGTTCCATGTGCCGGAGGACTGCGCTAGTCTATCCGACACACCATTTTACCCTGTGAAGAAATATGGAATGGAATCGATCTATGACAGGAATCCCTGGAGTAACTTGACAAAAGAAGAATTATAACAGCATCCCATTTGTATAATCCTCTGTTTCTTAGCAACACTGAATAACAGTCCTGCGGCCAAAACAAAGCACCATTCTTGGACAGGTGAAACAAGACACGCTTGTTTTCATGATAATCATGTAAAGTGTGCAAATAGACTTATAACAATGTATATGGCACAGTAAACCGTCTAATTCACTACTGTTTGTTAGAAAATAATGCTAGGTATATAAGATAAGATTCTTAGGACAAAATATGTTCAATTAGAGCAAGCAATTTTTTATATGGATTAAAAGAGTATATAATAGAATAAAGTTTAGTATACAATTCAACTTTTCACTATTTTAGTTATACTTATCTTTCGAAAAGTTGGTAAATACAGATAAATTATTTTATTTTTATGCACATTTCAAAACAATAGAAAATATTTTGTACTTTAAGTTTAAAGTCTTTTGTCATCCTGCTACATCAGCGTCTGTGTCTCGCGTTGTTGGAGCTCAACGCTTACATAACACTTGTGACGTCAGCCTATTGTTGCTGGCTCCCTCGAGGTTGGGAAAAGAAGGCAACAATTCATCTGTAATATCTACGAACATTATGACGTGGAATTGAAGAGGGTTGTCGACAAGCATCCCTTACCTAGAATATTTGCATCAAGGAACATCATAATGATAATGATATAATATATGTGGTTTTACTGAGCTACATCTGCAACCTCATAATGTATAATATGCTAAAGGAACAGTCCCCACAACATGAAGCTTTTATTAAAGTCCCATCGTTATATTTGCATGCGGTTCGTGAGGAAATTCATCTTATTTTTAAAAAATACATCACACGGTAGAACAAGTTTCGTCGAAAGTTTGATATCATATTCAGTTTTATTCATCAAAGAAATACTTATTTCGACGTCCAACAGTGCCAGAGCATTTAACTAACCCTCTTTCGGTGACGTCATCATTATGTGTCTAGCATTACACCACGTTTCATTTACCGCAATTGCGTCCGACGGGTATCAGCTTTGGCGGCAAAGAAAACAAAATCTAGGCGTGCACGACAAGGATGGTTTTCAAGCGTATATTTAAGACACGCAATTGTGAGATGACAACACTTGATTTGCCTCCATGTCGACATGCCGGGGCTGCCCTTTAGGTCATTTTGATAAACTGTTTCTTATTTAATGCATTTTAGTCCGATTTTCTCAAGGTTGGTCGCACAATAATGCAAGAAATAGAACGATTACATAGAGGATATCTGTCTTTTTTTTATTAATACCATGTTTATATCATCGAGTGAGGTAGAAAGTTTATATTAGTAGTAAAAATATTTAACTTTTCTACCTCACGAGATAAGATGGACATGGTATTTGTCAAGAATCGGCAGATATTCTACTTATTATATGATGAAATCCTTCTAATTACGTCAAAAAGGCCAATTTCATGTGGAGCGGCTGCTTTGAAGAGTTCGTCACCGCGGTAACAGTGTGACGTCATATGAGAATTCATAACGTAAGACAATTGTTACATGACGTCAAACTCTTGAACTTGACATCACTCGAGTGGTGATAAAGTTCACACCACTATAGAATGACGATAAAGGTAATCGCCACTGTAGCCATATAGAACAGAGTATCTCACCCATAATCATATAATAAAGTAAAAATATTTTTTAAGATATTGCAATTCACTACAGTTTTATTATGGATCTTTTAATGTAACCGAGAAGATAACATGTAGTATCGAATTAGGTTTCGTCCTAAATTTGGTGTAGCTATTTTAGTTTCCAAAAAAGATGTTATCATTCATACAACCAATTGAAACAGATGTTGACTTCTTCATTGAAGTTCCAGAGCAGAACGCTTAAATATCACTCATGACGTCAGCCTATTGTTTTATCGCTCCATTATGTTTCTGCTATGAAGCATTACATTTTCATTAACGGTTTTTTTAAGATATGCAACTGAATAGGCATTAAGTTGAGTGTAAATTAATTTATTAATCAATAACTATCCTCGTAACTCTCCATTTCTTGCAAATAATTGGCTTCGGCCCCTGGGGGCCCCAGCTCCATCATTTTCAAAAATTGAGAGTTTCTTGGACAATACCCTAAACGCTGATGTAGCAGGGTTACCTTTTTGCACCATTGGCCTACTATAATTCAACAACGTTTTGTGATAACACTAGTGTACATTTATGGATCTTTTAATGTAACCGAGAAGATAACATGTAGTATCGAATTAGGTTTCGTCCTAAATTTGGTGTAGCTATTTTAGTTTCCAAAAAAGATGTTATCATTCATACAACCAATTGAAACAGATGTTGACTTCTTCATTGAAGTTCCAGAGCAGAACGCTTAAATATCACTCATGACGTCAGCCTATTGTTTTATCGCTCCATTATGTTTCTGCTATGAAGCATTACATTTTCATTAACGGTTTTTTTAAGATATGCAACTGAATAGGCATTAAGTTGAGTGTAAATTAATTTATTAATCAATAACTATCCTCGTAACTCTCCATTTCTTGCAAATAATTGGCTTCGGCCCCTGGGGGCCCCAGCTCCATCATTTTCAAAAATTGAGAGTTACTTGGACAATACCCTAAACGCTGATGTAGCAGGGTTACCCTTTTGCACCATTGGCCTACTATAATTCAACAACGTTTTGTGATAACACTAGTGGTACTGCAACAACGGAGAGATATATAATCTGATGTAGCAGGATGACTTTTGTTGCGCCATGGGCGTACTATAATTCAACAACGTTTAGTTACAACACTTCAACTACGGAGAGACAATACGCCGATTTACACTCCTTTGGTGGTTATATCCCTTCTTTTTTCAATTGGTTTTAACTCATAACTACCGTCCCATAGGTGTTTACCCTTCACACGCCTTGGGACGTATTTGCCCTTATTTTAGTTGAATTTTATAAGCCGTAAGCTCCGTATGCGTATGTTGGTTATCTCATAAGATTGTAAACAAACGCAAACAATGGGACTTGTGAAATTTTGAGTTTTCATCAAACAAGAAAGTTCAGATTTATGAACAAGGAGAGTGGGAATCGAACCAGTGACTTCCACGTCATCAAGCAGCGTCTTTATCAGTAGAGCTACCAAGGATCCATACCACTTGATATCAATTTTGTTGTGTCGTGTTTGGATTTTTAATTTTTGCTATAAATATATACCAATATTGCAATAAAGTAGTTTTTAATGTCAGGATTCAAGTTTTTAGTTCTTAAGCCCTCAGCAGGGGTATTGTAAGTTGTCTAAATGTTTATTGTTATCAAGACATGTTAAACCCGCAAAATATATCACTTAAACGTTTAGGAATTAATTGTATATAAACAAATTTAGTTGAAAACTTGTGATAAAAATAGTTTTTGATGTAAGAAATAAAGTTTTTTGTTCTAAAACCCTAATCAGGAGGAATTGTAAGAAATCTAAATGTTTATTGTTATCAAGATATGTTTAATCAGCGAAATATGTCACTTAAACTTTAATAATTTAGTTGTATATAAACAAATTTAGTTGAAACAATTGCAAGAGTGTTCCGCGGGAGTGTAAGTCAAATAATAACCCGATTATACCTCGGGTTATGGAAATAACCTCTGCTCGGGCTACGCCCTCTACTCCAACTACGGAGGCACATATACGCTAATGTAGCAGGGAGTAAGAAATATGTAATATAACCATTTAATTTTTTTTGACAA
Organism: Steromphala cineraria; assembly: GCA_916613615.1. Lineage (NCBI taxonomy): Eukaryota > Metazoa > Mollusca > Gastropoda > Trochida > Trochidae > Steromphala > Steromphala cineraria. The sequence continues at coordinate 51,913,183 of OU744724.1, read as the reverse complement.
TTTCTAACAATATAGTCAAAGCCTGTGGACAGATTTGTATATGAGTTATAATCACACTTCATATACAAGGGAAAGGTATGTTCCATGGCAAGTTTGGCATTCTTCAAAAGAGGCACGGGCATTCTAAAATTCTGATTTTCTTTTTTTTTTGCAATAATTTATTGATTATTTTCGGCCAAATTTTGTATTTAGATTATGAATGGTCCAAATAAGATTAAATTATGATATTCTTACTTTTCCTACGAAAACAATGTAATTTTTTTTTTAAATATGTAAAAAAAAGTAAAAATTGACTTATTTGCCCCCTGCGTTGCGTAAGTCAATGTGTTTCCGTTGTACTATTAGTATAATCTGTAAGTATGCAATGAGATAAAAGTTTTTCTCCTTCTCCAAATACAATATTATCATAGTCCACTTGTATAGCGCATGTTATTGCATGCTCAAAGCGCTTATTAACGGTAAGATTGTGAGAATAGATAAGTTTTGAGGTTTTTGCGGAATACTTAGGGAACAATGATGACTGAATGAGTCTCACTAATGTGAACACAAATGACATGATATTTAAGTTTAAAATCATTGAACAAACCTTTTTTAAAGCAGCCTAAATATGTAACTACGTATTAAAATCAAGCATTATGGAAAATATGGCAAGGTAATTATGATTGACTTTGGCAATTGTTCAATTCAAGCAAATCATATTTCATGTCAAGGTTAACCATCTTTACAGAACTTGAAAATGTTGAAAACTTGTACTTCGAAAACTGTCGATTTAATCAAATGCTTAAAAACCTTCCTTGGGATTGTCTCTTTTGTCTTGTATAATCGTGAAAGTATTGTGCACTTTGGGCAAAAGTACAAAATTTGACAGAGATGTAGCTCTTGGTATGCTGATTAAATGTGAATTGACGGCCAAGTAAATTTCTTCCCAAGATGGCCGCCAACGTACGTTAAAAGCAGAAATATCGCGTTTTAAAATGCATAAATCAGTTACTTTAGGCTTGAAAGTTATAGATGAGGTCCCATTTGAATTGAACTTCGTGTTTGAGTCAATACTTCAGCATGTTTCACGAAAATTGTTGCTAAATTTGAAAATTGAATTCATTTAAGAATTCAAGATGGCGGCTATTGGTTGTATTATGTGTGAATACTAATTTTTGATAACACATAAATTGAATAACATTTTTAAACTTGTGCAGAGAAAATACATGAATGATATTTTGATATGATTTACATTGTTGACACAATTGAAACTTGTAAAAGAGGCATTAATCTTAAATATCAGCAAATTGTCATTTAAGTAAATTTGCGTCCTAAATCATCATAAATTCAAATTTTAAAGCAATGTGGTATGTTCATTATGGTCTAAAGCTATCACAATTGTACCGTATATGTACCATATAGACAAAATTCAAAGATTAATGCAAAATTAAACCTATGAATCACGAGAAGGTAAAAGTAGATATAAAAGCGCGTTTTCCTTAAGAATCCTAGTAATCAATCAACAAAGTTTGAAAAATAATCACATAGATTCAGTAATTTTTAGAAAATCATTTTCCATAATTGAATACGGTGTTGACGCTTATATGGCCACATGAAGCTTACATCTGAAACTTGACATTTTTCGACGAAAATTGATACTCAGTTTGAGTAATAAGATGTATTACCCTCAATAGGTAATAAATTTTCATAAACTTATATTTAAAGGGAAACTTAACAAAGGAAACATTAACTAAACGCCTTTAAGTCGCCTAACGAGGTTGAGAACGTTCATTGAGCGGTCAAGCAAATACGAATCTTTTCTATTAAACATCACTAATTAGACAATTTGCACGTAGATGAAATTGTAAAGGAGGGAATACATTGGTTTGATTTTTTTACAAATTGTTGCTATATAGGTCTTATTTTTCACTTAACTGTCTGTCATATTGTGCGTAGTCCACATTGTTTTACAGATATAACGTATAACTGACTCTATAACAAACTTTTACTTTGACTTTTATAAACAAACCATGTTAAAGGAGAAAAATATACCAAATCATACGTTCTGGAAAGCAATAATCATAAAACAAGACATTGCTATCATTAAATCGATTATAGTATGATTTATATCATCAATTCAATTTTCATATTTTTCAAGAGTTAAAATATGTGTATTCCATAACTTACCTTGAACTAGCGACAAATAAATGCCCAAAAGAAGGCAAATCCCGTAAAAGTTCATCACAGATTATATAGATGTCCCTCTTCCTTTGAACAGTAGCTGTGTACGTGAAATCACTGTGGCTAAAACAAATATGAAAATATACATAAAGTAAATTGGCTCTATACCTTTGTCTTGCGATGATTAGTTTACCAACACCAGTTACTCCCCTTTGCATATTGAAGTCAATGGACTTGAATGAACCATAACGTCACTTATTCGCGTTCACCCTTGCCAAGCAGGTTTCAAGATGATCATACCATCGATTCTATTCTACTTACATATAAAAGAGAATACTCAAGGAAGATCTACATCATCCAACCATAAAGCTACCCCCAATGGGAATACACTAGAAAAACATATTTCAAATCGATTTCTGAAATGTTTTGCCGTATTTGTTTGTGTTCTTCTGTCAAGATTGTGAACAAACAATGCCTCAAGATTTGATAACCCTCAAGCCAACAGGCTGCACTTATTAAGAAATCGATTTTTATGTTTTCAATAAAAGTCATCAAATATTGAAAATACCGATTATAATATTACAAAGGTAACACGGAGAATATTCATAATATTTGCAAACTTTCATAATTTGACTTTCTCCTGTTCTGTAGACCTTTTGAAATGTGTGGGCTGAAATGCTTTTTCTTTTTTTAAAGCAAACAAGTTATCCTTTATCTATCATTTTTTTTTATCATTTTCATTTTTAAGTTTTAGTTGTAGCACAGTGGTATAGTGGTTAGCATGCTGGCCTCTCACGCCAGAGAACCGGGTTCGAATACCGGTGGAGACACCAAAAATTTGTGACTTGGGTCTCATCCTGTGTTGTATCCCTGGGCAAGGCACTTCATCCACATTGCACTCAGTTCACTCAGCTGTTAAAATGGGTACCTGAAAATTGGATGTACTGACCTACATGGTCGTGATTAGCGCTTAGCAGCAGCTGTGAAAGTACACTCCTTCGGTGTAATAATGTAGCGCTTTGAGCATGTCTTAGGACGTGGAAAAGGCGCAATATAAGTATGCACATTATTATTTTTTGTCTGCGCTGTCAGATCACTTTTTTGATGTTTCCAATCGATCAAGCTTTTCATAGGATGTTCTAGAACAATTAGCTTATGTGTTGTGTATTCCCAAAGCCACATTACTATATTAATCTTTTCTTACCTTATTGTCCAAAGACGTACGCGGTATAGATCCAAACTCGTCAGAGACGTGGTTCATTGAACAAAAATATAACACTACCTTTGGAAACTTAGTGCAATATTCTAGCATGAGAGAATTTTCTTTCTCGTCTTTTAGTTTTACACATTAACTTAATTACCCTTTAATCGATTTTAGAAGGTGTAAGATAATATTGTTCAATTACGTAGATATGACAAAGGATTTTGAAAACAACTAATTAGATTGAAATCTTCCATCCGTGGTCATAAAATCGAAATGCCTCTCCCTTTACATACTATTTTAGGTAGGATATTATTTGAAATATACACATCTTATAAAACCAATTCAAAACCTAAGTGACTTAACAACCCTGGTACTGTTCAGAAAAAAGACTATTTGTTGAAATATACACATCCTATAAAACCTTTTAAAAACTTTAGGGACTTATCAACGCTGATACTGGCATGATCTTTGTTTAAAAATCACCATTATTAAAACCATATCAAATTGCTTGAAAACAGATGTTGTATAAAAGTTTATGCAGTCGATCCTTGAAAGAACAAAATCAATAGCTTTTAATGTTCTAGAAAAGAGCTTATTTAAATCATGCATGCAATGTTAAATTGGATTACAGGTTCTCAAAGAAACATGAAATATACAAAAGAATGTCACTAATATACCAAATGTCAATAATGTCATAATGACATGATAGTGTATCACACCCAAACTCTAAACAAAAACCTTTAAGCTCTTATAAGCTAGTATAAGTGTTTGTTGTAGAATAATCAATAAATAAATATAAATCTCACAAAAGATTGCGGATAAAAGTGCGAAATATGCATACTTTATGAAAACGTTACATTTGTACACACCAAATACAATTGAATTGTCTGGGTTTATGTAGTGTTTTGTATACGCTGTATAAACACTTAGTGAAGGCCTTTAAGATCTAAACGTGTTTGTTATTAACAGAAGGCTCCTAAGAGAAACTGTTCCAGCAATTACAACGTGTGTGTCATTAACGCTTAAAGGGACAGTAGCACGGTTTAGGAGATGTTATCAGAATAATCAAAACAAATGGTTCCAAATGAGAGGCAATGCATTAAACTAAATGAAGCAGTAATAAATCAAATATATAATTTTCAGCTCTACGATTCCTTTTTCGTGCACAAAATGATTAAAGATGTTCAGACAAAAATGGCTGCCAATGGACTTTATGTGAATCTTAATAATTTGTTCTCTGACCATGTCAAAATGTTCATACATTTTATATTTAAGATTGTTCAATTCTACATCATCCAGACCAATCGATTTGTACAACATATGTACATCTTATTCATTCTTTTCTTCTCTAGCTACTTACTCCTACAATTCAGTCTTGTCAGTTTGTCATCTTAATGATTGAAATGCATTATATTGTAAATATCAAGGACAAAGTACAAAGATGGAGAACTTTTCCCCAATCCTATTCATTTTGCAAACATATGTTTAAAAGTAATCCAGTGACCCTTTTAAGGACTAAAATACTCACCTCTCTGCCCGATACCATTTCCATCAGATAATAAGTCTGCACAGTAAGGTTTCAGCTTTCTAGTCCTTTTGCTTTTAGAGAAAAAAAGGTCAAGTTAAAAGCGAGGCCCCTAGGCCGTTATGAGTTGTTGGTACGGGACCATGAAATCTATAAATGATAATCATCATCAGCTTTAGTTATGTTTGACTATTTTGATAATTTTGATAAATTTATCATTATCGTCATGTAAAACGTATAATAATTGACTTATTTTCACTAAAAAACATTTCACATGTGACGGACTTTTGAGTTTTGGTATATTAATGTTTTTACCAAGAAAATGTTCTTGTTGTGACGAGACTATACGATGAATTATTGGTTTCAGGTGTAAAAACATCGTTTTGGTAACAGAGTTGACATTAACGAATTGAAACACCTTTTGTCATACCTATTACCTGTTGCCAGTGACTTCTGTTAAAGGCACCAATCGATCGGCTTTCATCCGCCATCTTGAAATGTTAGAAATTCGAGAAAACAAATGTGCTGTATTATGCTAAATTCATTAACTGAATTAAGAAATAACTACTTAATATTGATAGAAGAGGAGCATATTTGCAAATAATTCATAATAAGAGTTATCAGTTGCGACAACATTTTGTCGTAGTAATGCATTCCACAATCGTACATGTAGAGTCTATGATTGGCTTCATTTCACGATGTTGTTGTTTTTTTAGCGATACAATTCATTCTTTGTCAAAACGTAAAATCTAGAACAACTTAAATATTAATTTCACAAACATATTTGAAATTAAGTGTGAAATTATCTTGTAAAAATCATATGTATTTGTTAACAGGAAAATCCTCCCGATTTTTTTTCGACAAAAATACCACGCTCAAATGTTCCCTTTAAAGGGTCTTTATTAAAGGTTTCTGCAAGTTTTCCCTTATAGCTAATGACAAATTTATCATCTTACGAAGGTCAGCATAACATGACCTTAAAATTAATCATCATGTTTACAGTTACAACATGTTAGCTATTATAGTATGCATATGAGCTCTTTGTCTGCTGAATATATATAATTGAACTTAGTGGACCCTGAACAGTATTGTTCTTTTGTGCACAAATGACATTATGGTACTTTCCATGTTCTCTTTGGACAAGTTACGTACAATCGTTATGGTTTCTTGATCATTACACTTAGGTAATATGCATTGTCTGTCGCTGTAATGTACTAATTATCCATAACATTCGAATACACACACACATTACGCCCACACACAAACACATACACACACACACACACACATTGATATGAGTATAAAGATGAAGAGGGTGTTATGTGAAGTAAATGGGGATTTGAAAAATAAAATGCTTCCGACGACACCTACTGGATCGAGGGTGTAAAATGATACCTACAGCAAAAGTCGTCTGAAGTATATGGAAATGATTTTAATCGCCAAACGGTTTCACACTATTCAGTGCACTATACAGGCTATCACGTCACATATGCACATGTGTGGCTTTGATAAGTTTGATGAAATAATGATATTTCATTTCTCTCTTGGTATATATATATACATGTACATATTAAGCACACACACACATTTTAAAAAACAAAACTGATCTTTTTTTTTGCACACTACCGTTAACTATCAATTTTAAGTAGATACAATAAAATTACCTTAACTATTTGAGTTAAAAAAATAATGGATCGGCACGATTCATGAAAGTCACGAAAATGGAAAACTATTGTTGTAAACCAAAATAATAAGTGTAAGAGTAAGATTGTCGCTTTTTTCAGTCAGTCAGAAAACACATGTACAAACACAACAACAAAAGAAGAGTTCATCAATATCTACTATGGGAACCTTTGGCATCAATGCTGAAAACGTTCGGTCGTATTTGTTTATTTGCCAATGCTTCGTATTAAACTTGATTTATCAGGGTTGTTTATGTATTTAATTATAACTCATTATGATGATTTCAAGGATAGATTGAGAATTTTGTACACATTGCTTTTAGGGAACGTCCATTTCCGGGTCATGTATTTGAGGTGAGGTGATGTAAGGTGATGTCTTGAGTATTAGATAACGATCACTACTTGCATAGTTGCTACGAACTTCTTCCATCCGGACGACGCTACCGAGTTCCGAGTGTAAAATTAAGGCGCACCAAGATGTCATTCATTCCAGCAAGCATTACTCATTTAAATATCTAAATTATACTGTTCCAGTCTGTCATACCCATGTACAATGGGATTATTGTTAATTGTCATTATTGTATATTTTAGCCTTTTTATATCCTGTTATATATTCTGTATTACTACTGTGCTCAATTCATGACAATCCAAATTCCCTTCCAAGGGCAATAAAGATTTATCTTATCTTATTTTATTATTGCAGGGGGGAGCCTGCAACGCTTTTGTGGCTATGAATAGCTGTGAAAGCTGCAAGCATCGACTGGAACTATCGAACCATACGTGGCGAAGCTGGATTTATTGGAGCACCAAAAGAGCACGTAACCTGTGCCTTTAAACTATGCCTGATGTCATTGTGATTGATAGTACTCACGGAAATAGAAATTAAATGTTTCTTGACGATAATGTCTATACATTGGATAAAGTTTAAGCTGAATTATAGATATCATCCACAATATTTTCCCCAACCTTTGTTTTAGACAGGTTTTTACGACTCGAATAATTTCGAAGTCGAATTGTATGTGTCTGATGCAAGCTAAAGTATGTAAATACGATTAATCTCCGATAAAACACCTTTTAATGTACAATAATCAGCTATCTTACTTCCTTATACTATTTATATCTTATGTCATATTGAAATTCTTAAAATAATTGTAAATGTACGTGATTGTCTTTCATGTTTACAGACAAAAACGTTGATAGCTACTATTCGTACGAGTTCATTCATGACTTTTGTTGTCAATTGCAGAGTTGCTATGGCAACGCACGTGCAACTGCAAATTCCAGTGAAAAATGCGTTGCAGGTGTAATGACACATGCATTGTTGACAGTGACTTAGGCTATAACATGTTTCAATATGTGTTGCAAATATGCAAATTTCGGGCATTTTCACCTGTAAGAAGGCAATTTAGATTACATTTTGGCTTTGCTTTCATAAGGCATAGTTGTGAAAACTTTGTTCTATCAACGTATGTAAGAAATTTATAATTGTCGAGTAATAAAAATAAAACACAAAAAAAAAATATTTATATTGTTTATTGTAAAGAAAACTTTCAAAGTAAAAAAAGGTTTCGACATTATTACCACAAATACAAATTGTGTCAGGTTTCATTCCAATTTTCATAGAATCTCAATTCAATGTCACACAATTACAACACCAGTCAAACTTTCATCAAAACGTAATTTTGTGTGCAAAATATAGACTTTTCCTTCACCATATGAAAAATAGTAAAGCAAAAACATTCCTACTGGTTACACACTATCTAACCATTGATATGCTATCTGACTTTATCGGATATAATTACTCCATGACCGTATTATAGATGGATCGAAAGATTCCCCTTGATGTTTGAACTTGAAAATCAAGTGACAGTGTGTTGGGAGTTACGTAAATTGAAATAATGATTAGTAAGATATTGTGAAGTCATTCGATTTAAATGTTTTTGACAATCTTTTCTGCCAATTTTCCATTTTTTTTTAAAAACGATGTTGTTTGAACTTCTGACGAGCTACTTTTTAGATAGATAGTATAAATTTGAATTTAGTGTGAAAGCTAGTTAAATTATTCAGCTTGATTGAATTTGTTAACAATACAGCTGTACCGCCTAGTAACTGCAGGGTCATTGGCTCTGTCTATTTTCCTCCTTATTTTCTGTGTCACATTAGTTTTAGTCAATCATTTGTGAGTGAGTGACTTTTGGTTTAACGTGTTGTGAGCAATATTTCAGCTGGATGTTGCCATTCAAAGAGAGCAGACAGATCAGGGACATTCTCTCCTCACAGAGGCAGATCAAGTCATGAAATGTTGATACAGCCTCTGTTCTATTACGCCGAAATCCGTGAGATCCGGCAGTTCTGTCAAAATGATGATTTAAGAACAGCGTCGCTGATTGCACAACTAACTTTGATTGCCTCCAATCAGGCATCTCCTATTTTATCCCAATCGGCGTAATATAACAGAGGCTGTATCAACATTTCATGACTTTATCTGCCTCTGTGGGGAGAGAATGGATCTGGGAGAAAGGGATCGAAATGATGAGGAAAATACGGAAAAAGGCACAGTGAGAGCAGGTTTTTAGAACGACTCAATTTAAGTCTGGCTTGTACCAATTGACCTTTACAGCTTCAGTGACTTTTCTTGAAGCTCCAGCTGGCAAAGCGCTCGGGGTCGCAGAACCCCACAAACCACCACACCACGACAATGGTAACGAGTCCGGTGGTCGTTAATTTGTAAAATATTGCGATAAGGCATTAAAATCTAGGTTTTACACAATGAACATCTTTCAGACACCCTTCATAACATAATATAATGAAAATATTTCAAAAAGTAATGTTTGTTGTTTTCCGTTTTGTTTTCATCATATTATTTATTTATTTACACATTTATATGCGTGACACAAACGCACTCACCACCTGCGAAGACACAATCAATAACATGGCAGAAAATAGTCAGTACCTATTCTTGTAGTCATTCCCGATATCCCATCAGCTGTCTTGAATTATCTCTTAAAGGGGCAGTAGCACGTTTTTAGGGGGAATATAAGGTGCTGTCAGAAAAATGAAAATTAATGGTTTCCAATGAAAGACAATGTATTTAAACTAAATGAAGCAGTAATAATTCAAATATATAACGTTAAATTTAGCCACGCAATTCCTTTTTCGTACACAAAATGAATTAAAGGTGTTCACACAAAATGGCCGCCAATGGATTTTATGTAAATCTTTATACTTTGTCCTCTGACTATGGATGATTGGCTCATGTAATGACATTTTTGACAGTGTCAAAATAATACATTTAGCATTAACTTACAATAATCAGAGAAATATAAAATTATCAAAAAACGTGTTACTGCCCCTTTAAAATTACAAAGGTTGTGATCGTAGATTTAAAAAACGATATTCTACACTTCTTTGATCTGTAAGAGAACATCGCTATGTGTTAATTAAGTAAGTATATGCAAATATATAATGGTGTTTGAGAGCTATTTCAGAAGTTGGAAAATCAAGAAGACAAGGAGTTTTATGGATTATCAAGTTCTTTATTGTAGAATGTAGCGAAGTTTAAGTATAGATTATTGTACCGTTTTCAATATATAATGTTTTTTCAACTTTAAATAATGACAACTACTGATTTTCTTTTATTCAAGTTGAGCCTTTTCAGCTATATATTTCATACACTTGATTGTGAAAGTTATTCATTTGAAAACATAGTTGTTTACCATTACATCACAGTCAAATGTAACCATATCAGGAAGTGTTATACTATTTTAAATTTATCCCTCTTGGTCATTATTCATTTCAGATGATTTGCCTGACTTTTTGATTTGGATAACTCTCGTTGATAGTACGTCAACTATAGATGATCTTTAAAAGAATCAGGCTTACTACTTGTATAATAATGACACAATCATGACTATGAGTCGACTTCAACTATCGCAATGTTAAAAAACACGGCCTCCCACTATTTTAGGACCTTTGATTTTATGTTTCAAACATAGGACAGATTATCTTTTATTGCTCATCAGTCAAAAAGAATGTATTAAGGCAGTTACAGTAAACAATTTCGCTTCTACTTCCTACTGCGGCTAACTCCACCCACCATCCCCCTCCCGCTTACCCCTGCCTTTTGTTTAATTTTTTAAAACTAAAATCATTGACAATTGTGAAATTTCCTGATGGAAACTCAAAGAGTTAATTTATGTAGATTATAAGACCATCGCTCGCCATCTGTGACCGTGATGAATGTTGTTTCCGTAACATCAAAGCACCATACCCGGAACAGTGGAAAGCTTAAACACTGGAACAAATTACACTTACAGCCGTCATAGGAGGTGTTTGTGTTTGACAGCTGGAGAAAATGTGGAAAATCCTTGTAACATAAGCCACTGAAACATCAAACTACTTCACATATGTTTTCATATCTACAATGAAAATGTTTCGAGTTATCGTGCTGAGCATTTTGATTGCAACTTCCATTTGTTCCGCGTGGAAAGGGTGAGTCAATATTTTTCATTTCTTACAATGTATACATACCGTGTCGATTTTTGTTGTATCAACAACTACATCGACCTAAATAAGGTTGTTATGTTTAAATCATTGTGATGACTACATTCTATTTCAACAGTTGATAAATTTTAAGAATCAACTGCTAATTGACTATCCCGGTCTTGGGGTGCCAGGATTTTTTTAAGAAGGTTCCTTCTTAATTGCTTAAAGAATGGCATATCTAAATCCTCTCATATTTGAGAGTAGCTGTCCCTAGAATCGAACCGTCCGAGTGTTTTATCCATAGAGCTAGAGGGGGGGGGGGGGGGGGGGGGCTGACAGATCCTCTGAAATTCGAAAAACGCTGGCCCTAGAATCGAACATGTACCCATCCGAGTGTTATAGTCACTGTGCTACTGAGAGCTGAAGTTTAAAGTTGGTTTGTCAGTATGAAACCTATGTTCTTCTTTTTACGGGTGAAGCGGAGAGCACACATTGAGAACGTTGGTTGAACGTCAAATGCAGGTTTTAAGTTGTTAAACCTTCGCAGTGTAAAATAATGACATGACAAGTGCATGAACGAATCCATTTCGAAATGGTTGTGTCAACGTGTGAGTGAGCAGCGAAAATGGCATTAGGGGAGACCAGGGCAAAGCGCGCCCCCGAACTATTTCTCCAAACCTATCGACATTTGGAGTAATTTGTCATTACCAACAAAATAAAGTAACCATAATGAAGCGTTGTGACCACCGCTGGAATCATTTGTCTCAGTTGTGGACACAGAATTTCAAATATTCGAAAAAACGCGATTTTACTATAAGGAACAGATATGTCTCACTCGTGCACATGTAACATGAATTGGTATCATTAATTCATTGAATAATGAAATTTGCAGTTACTTTCTTAAATGGCTTTCTGTGATGTAAATAACAAATGCTACCCCTGGGGGAGCGCTTTGCCCTGTGTGTTATAAAATATATCTGTTTGGTTAACATATTGGTGTTATAGTTATTATTTTACATTTCTTAAGCAAATAATGTAAAGGTGAACTATCATTTTCATATCAGCATTCTGCCTTTTTTATATAACAACGAACCATACCATTTTACTTAAAGGGTTTTGTTTTGTTAAAGAATGACGACAAGTAACAGTTACCAAAACATATTTTTCTGTTGTTTTTTAAATCATGAATATATAATTCATTGTATATAACTGTTCAACCCTAAACGATAAGCAATTTATGCCGTTCTGCCAAGTCCGACACAAAATAGTTGTATGAATTCTTTAATTTGTCCATATAACCAATTCAATTCATCTCATATTCTATTTTTACTGGTTTTTATATTAAAAAACCTACAGTATTAACACTTTCGTAGTTGAAAGAAATGTACATGTAACAACCATAACGATATTTGGTCGTTGAGAATGTTGAACATGTAGGTCCATGACATGTTAAGGAATATTTTGCGCATCCTTGCATATATTGCCAACTTTTATGTTTATTCTATCCTTCACGTGGGTTCGATGGTTGCCTTGCATTATCAAGATGATAGCTTTTGATGTGTATTGGCTGATTATAGGTGTGTACTATCTATTACATTCTGTTTTGTTTTTCGAAAAACTACAGGGCAAAGCGCGCCCCCTTTGTAAAAAAATATTTACGTAAATATATCTTTATGTCGAAATGGTAGATTAAAAAAGCATGTGCAATGTTACAGTCTATCTGATAAGTATTAGGGAGAGTGTAAGTTGCATTCTGTACATGTCGGGGTGCCCACTAGACGCACTTGTTAGGGGGCGCGCTTTGCCCTGGTCTCCCCTACATGTACTTTGTCAGTAAAGATGGAGGATTTTAAGTTCAATATTTAAAAGTGTCCATTTACGTGGGGTATTGTATTGATTAAGATTCGGAATCATTTTGGAATCGTGCAATGCATTCTCATTTTAATATGACAAATAATAAAATTTCTTCAATAGTTTTTATCATTTTCAAAGAAACATATTCTGTATTTCAGTTTCTTTACTTTTTTCGACCTACTTTTGGGGCTTATTAAGATGTATAAGATGAAAGTCATATAAAATATCTTAGATATAAATTCCCCAATATATTCCAATTTCTATGTTTTACATTGGATATCTGACATCACCATTGCATTGAATGTAGCACAAAAGTTGAAATCACGTGCTATTTACATAAGATAATGGATAATGGAATATGTAAGCAAAAGGTATATCAAGAATATTCAGACTCGGACTGACTCTTTAACTTGACGAGTTAGCTTCTAATCATACTAAAATCAATGGTTTGATTAAATATTCATATCACTTTCAACGTTTTGCTTATCATTGTGCTTATCCTAATATGTCATTTCTAAATAATTGGTATTCATATTTCAGAAAGGTTTGTTCAAGAACTGTGGCTTCTTATAAGAGAATCCGCGTTTGCGCATATAGAACCTGGCTAGGGTAGGTCTATATAACTAATTTTTCAGAAAATATAAATATACAATTATGTTTTTAAAGCCATTGATAAAATTATTTAAATGCATTAAAATATCTTTTTTTAAGGGGGCAGTAGCACGTATTTTTTAGGGTTAAAGGTCTATCTCGCAACAAAAATAGAAATATTTTCAATTTGAGGGATTGAATTTAAATCAAATGTTGAGGTCCTTTACATGAATTCCATATTTGGTTAAGCTATCTTATACATTTCTCAACCGCAAACGATTGAAATGTGTTCACACAATATGGATGCCCATAGTTTCAACTGAATTCTTGATATTTCATTTTACAATTAGGGATTATCGAGATGAGTTATAAGATAATGCATTAGCCTGAAGAAGAACTCTTTTCTCGCAGTTGTTCTGCGTGGAAACGCATATGGGCGCCGGATTACAAGACTCTATACTTCTGTTGTCCCGGCTGGAAAACCTCAGAGTATCGAAACTGTAATGTTAAGGTGAGTTTACATCAAAAAAAGATCAGTTGAACAATTATCCTTTCACAGCATTTCTGAAGTGTATACCCTTGACAGACACATACACTCAGGGGCAAAAGAAACGATACCAACAAGTATAATACATATAAGTGTAGACTGTTCAAAAACACGAGTTTTTTTCAATGTTATTTTTGGTCATAATCTTCAAAATTGAAATTAAAAACCATATAAAGTTATTAAAAATTGATAAATTAAAGATGTAATCAATATTTTAAAAAACTGATAGAAATTAATTTGCATATTGTCTTTAAGTTGGTTTAAAAACAAGCAAAGGGGCCACTTTTACTATTCTATCTCGCCTGGTTAGGAGATTTTTAAATGGCGTTTTGTTTAAAGCAGGTTTTTCGAAAGTGTTAACAGAATAGCTTTAAATAATTTTGATTAAAATAACCCGAAAACAACCCGAACACCTCTTTTCCTTAACGATAACTTTGAACCTTTTTTCCTTTTAAAGTTATTCTCGACATCTGAAGGCACTAACTACAAAAAAATATATTCATTCCTAAAAAATGTATATCTACACTTTGTGCAGACTTATTTGTAGTATCAATATGGGACCACGTGACCCGAAATTCAATTTGATATTTGTCACTTGTCAATAATCTATCTTGATTAAATAGAGGAGCAAGTAAGTCACTACCACAGTAGTGCAAATTTTAAAATGTTAAAGCACTCTTTGCAAAAGTCCACTTTCACGATGCATACTTGTTTTAAGCATATACAGCGAGATGTCATCTTGTGATTTCTTTTATTTCTTTATCAGTACAAATGTAGTTAAAAATCAGAAGGAGGTACTATGTAATGTATTTTGTAGTTGTTTGTCTTAGAAGACAATGCGACTTCATGTCTATATTTCTTTGTAGCGAATCGTTTTAGTATCCAAAATCTATTTCTTTTTCAATCGAAAATCTATTAAATCTCAGTGGTCTTCTTTTATCTTTGCGAATATATATATATATCTTTGAGGTAGATATAACTTTATGTTACAAATAGAATTAAAGTTCGACTATTAAACAATGTTCTGAGAGAATGCAAGCTAAAATATGCCCTGATTTTCTCACGTTATGGCAATAACTTCTACTCGGACAGTTCATCAATTTCTATTTACACATTTTCATCCATGATATCCCATTATGGAAATGGTTTGCTTTCAATATGTGTGAATCCACTATACTTGGTTTATATGTAAGGGCATGACAAAACATATATATTGACTTTTCTGCATTAGAATGTATATGTATAACTAGTTCCTCATATACATTATAATGATATTTCTATATTGTTAAAAGAAATTTCTGGGGTTTTTCGAAAAACAATCTTCTTTCAATTTTGATTAAAATATAGAAACTTAGCTTTGAACTTATGTTTGACATTTAAGAATAGTATATGTTATCACTCGAAAATGAATTTTGCATTTTTATTCCAGGTGAAAAGCAAACGGGACATGATGCCTTCGCTTAAAGCTCTGCTCTCACAGTGATAACCAAATTGTGCCTGTTTGTGGTCAAATAAAAATTATCACTGCAGTTTGAAATATTGTCAACTATTTTATATCTTGAAAATATAGATTATGAAACAAAATACTTTAAAGAGATACCTGGAGAATACAAAGCAATCATATATAGTAGGGACTTTTTTAATCAAGTAGACAGTGAAAGACTACATAATCCCATAACTGGTTTAACACCATAGACAGTTAATAAGTATGAATATATTAAACTGCAGTTTCTCTGCAAATCTCAATTCCAAAATAACTCCGCCGCATTTAACTTGTATTGACCAAGAATCTTGAATTGACCGGGGTTATTGACCTGTTGGGGGAGGAAGAGTTTTAAAGATAAACTGAGTTGAGGTGAAATTTGATTTAACGCCGCTTTTAGCTTAAGCCTATATCACGGCTGTTAGTATTATTGCAGGAAGAAAGTCCAAACACAATATTGGTTTTGCTTTGCAATGAAACTTGCGAGGCTCGGCTGGAACTAGCGAACCATGGGTTGTACCAGATACTCTATATTTATCTTATATAATGTCCCTGGTTGTACAGTACTGGAATTCAGTATATCATTGCACCGGAACCTTACGGCGTATAGAACAGTTTCTATTGCAGAAAAAGTTTCCGAGGCCATGGCGGGATTCGAAACCCGGATCCCCGTTCCATAGCCGAACGCTTTTTGAAAAAAAGCTTAACCTTTTCCAGCCTACACCTCGTAATGCCAACATCACATAATGCCTACACCTCGTAATGCCAACACCGCTTTATGCCTACACCTCATGATGCCTACACCTCATCTCATGATGCCTACACAATATAATGCCTACACCACATAATGTCTACAACTCATGATGACTGCACCACATAATGCCTTCTTCGCATATTGCCTATACCGCATAATGCCTACACCTCATGACTCATGATGCCTACACCACATATTGCCTACACCTCATGATGCCTACACCACATAATGCCTACACCTCATGATGCCTACACCACATAATGCCTACATCTCGTAATTCCTACACCGCATAATGCCTACACCACATAATGCCTTCATCACATAATGCCAACCCCGCTTAATGTCTACTCAACATAAAGAGATTAGCCAGTTCGTTTTCCATTGGATGATTTCCGCGCATGCTCGATACGGACCAGGGTCCCATTGCACAAAACAACCTTATCTCTTAAGGTGATCTTAAGTCTAACCTTAGTGTGTAAGGTTAACCTTAACAAAGGTTGTTTTGTGCAACGGGACCCAGGTTGGTTAGTAGTAAGATGTAACGTGAGGACTTAGGGGACGTATACATTACAGGTAGTTTTAACTAGATTAGAAAAGGCTCGGCTTTCATTTGACAATACATGTTCAAAAATGTTTACTAACTCTGACCACAATGCCTAATACAAAATAATGTGTTTACAGCTATGCGTTTCTTTGTTTGAGGAGTATAGTATTGTTCAACACAATATATTATTGTTACTAAAATTGTTTTTTAAACAATAATGATTTCGACACTCGTTGAGAAAAAGAATACTCTCTTTTTTGCACGATTTGTAAATAATTTGGCTGACAAAATGCATCAGATGCATACATCTATCAATGAAATTGTGAATTTAATTGGGCCTCCGAAAAACCTTTATCTTTTTTTTTCCTAAACCCAAACCGAACTTATCATGGACTTTTTGCAAATGAATTTTAATATGCCTGTTTAATGTATTTCTAGCGAAACTGTTGAAAACACTGTCAAATGACAAACTTCCGTTACTCTCACGAGCTCTCTCCTCGATTTTAAAGGAAGGCAATCGAGTGACTAGAATGCACACGAGAGTGTCAATTCATCGCACTTTGTGCAAAACGAACGCAGCCATAAGATGAAAAAGACAACGTCCGTGCAGCCCATGCATCACAAGATGAAAAAGACAACGTCCGTGCAGCCCGTGCATCACAAGATGAAATAAACAACGTCCTTGCAGCCCGTGTATCACAAGATGAAATAGACAACGTCCGTGCAGCCCGTGCATCACAAGATGAAATAGACAACGTCCTTGCAGCCCGTGTATCACAAAATGAAATAGACAACGTCCGTGCAGCCCGTGCATCACAAGATGAAAAAACAACGTCCGTGTAGCCCGTGCATCATAAGATGAAATAGACAACGTCCGTGCAGCCCGTGCATCACAAGATGAAAAAGACAACGTCCGCCACGTGTTTCCTTGCTGATACAGATAGTTACATTTCATTCGCTTGTATAGTGACTGAATTTTAAGAAGATCATAGGCTAATTTGATAATTGCATGAAACTTATCATATTTCAGTTCAATGTGGCATTCGTTTGAATTTAGAAGTCGAAACAAAACTAATGGTTGGTAATTGACTTTGAATTCTCTTATACCCCCATTTCACTGAGCTACGGACCCCTACGGTACTCGCGGACGTTCGCGGACGTTCGCGGACGTTCGCGGACGTTCGCGGAATCGCCTCTTCGGAAGAGCTTCGGTATTCTACGCGGAAAAAGTATAAAATCCTACGGATTTCACATTGTTTCGGAATACTTTCAGGACGCTCACGGATCTTACGGAACACATACGGTTAAACTATGACACAATTACGGCTAGGAGGCGGAAAAACTGCGGAACACAAAGGAATGAGTTCGGATGATAACGGTAAACATTCGGATAATCTGCGGAGCACACTCGGAAGCTACGGAAAATGCGCGGAATAACTGCAATAGGTGGCGGCACTAATCCGTTGGGCAAGGAATAACTTCGGAATAACTGCGAGCCATACGGAATAACTGCTGAATACTTACGTTTTACACGGAAAAACTGCGGATAAGGTGCGGATAACCTTCGGCAACCGCGTTTTGTGACGGAATAATCACGTCATAAGTGCGGCAAAATCGGCAAAGAATCGGCATTTTCCCTTGAATCCGCCTGTAAAATAGCTGTTTTGACTACGGAAGGGTACGAAATTTTTTCCGCAAACGTTCTTTTGCATGTTCAAAAGAACGTTTGCGGAAGATTTTAGGCTCACGGAAGCCCGCGGAAGCCTGCGGAGTACGAGGAAAGACTACATATTAACTGCGCTAACTGACGGAAACATACGGAAATAGAAGGGAGAACTTGCGTGGCTTCACGGCATAACAACGGAATTGCTTCCGCAAATCTTCCGTGGACTCATTTTGCCCAGTGAAATGGGGATATTAATGACGATTCCGCCAGTAAAATCTCAATCTGCACGTGAAATTCGCGTAGTGGCGAAAATGAAATTGAACCAATGTCTGAATGTTTGAGAGTGGAGTTAACTCACGCTGGATACCATGTAGACAAAATTTCAACAACTTTTAAACAACATCATAATCACCATTATAAAACACATTCAACAACATGACTCACATAAACCCGTTGTATCTTTACCGCCATTAAATAACAATTATAGCATTGAAAACATTTCTGCCTGTGAATGAATTATGATTACTGTCAATTGACTAAGGGTGTCGTACAAATTTAACAACTGAAGTCTTGAAGTCATAGATTTGAAAGTCAGGACATTAAACATTTTTTGTCCAAATTTAAAATTTATATTGTCACCTACATGTACATGTAGAATTGAAATCCATCAAAAGCACATCAGCGGGAATTACGGAATTCTCACCGTAAGTATATGAAGTTAAGCTCCGGAACTGAACAAAGCCAGAAAAAAATTTGCACGGAAAAACTTATGTTACTTTTTGTACCCTTAAATTGTAACATGAACATTTTAGGTTTTCCGAACACTATTATTAACATGAGTGTGGCCTGTTTTTTTAACACAGTAGGGTACCAATTTGAGACATAGCACTGTTTAAGTAGAATGATAAACATGTTTATTAGTTTCATAAATAAGTAGAAAGAGAGATTTATAATGCAACTTCAACGCCGTCAAGCAGACTGCAGAAGTTCCCTAACCAGTCAACGCCAGTCAGTCACTGAAGTTGTCGGCGAAAAGGAACGCATTCTCACGCCGCTTATGGCTGAAATATTGCCCAAGCGGCGTAAAACAACAAATCACTCACTCAAGCAATACTTTTATCGTACTAGTCCGCACCATTTTGAGATACTTAGGTGTGTTTTCGCTGCCTTTAAGAGTCTTCATTCTCTCCCAACAGAGGCAGGTCAAGTCATGAAATGTTGATACAGCCTCTGTCATATTACGCCGAAATCCGTGGGTTCCGGCAGTTTCATCTGGGAGAAAAAATTCCACCACAATCCATACAATATCAAACAATGATATATATGGATTGCTGAGTTGGGTGGGCCCAAACTTTTTTTTGTGAGAGCGGGGGTTGCCTTTCCAAAAAATATATAAATGATTTATATGGATTCCTGTGTGGGGACCCAAATTTGGTTTAATGATATGTGAATTTTGTGGATAAAAGATTATTTAAGTGTTGAATGATTGATGATTTAATGTTGAATGATTCTTGGATTTATGATTTTAATGTTGAATGATTGGTGGTTTTTAAGTGTTGAATGATTGATGATTTAATGTTGAATGATTCATGGATTTATGATTTTAATGTTGAATGATTGGTGGTTTTTAAGTGTTGAATGATTGATGGTTTTTAAGTGTTGAATGGTTGATTGTTTAGTGTTGAATGATTGATTGTTTAGTGTTGAATTATTAATTGTTTAGTGTTGAATGATTGATTGTTTAGTGTTGAATTATTGATTGTTTAGTGTTGAAATATTGATTGTTTAGTGTTGAATTATTTACAATGATTGATGAATAATTGATTTATGATTGATAGGTTATTGATTGATGATTGGTGAATGATTGTTACGGGCCCGTTCGTTTAAGTGTTGAAAGATTGATAAATGATAATCTTTAAGTGTTGAATGGTTGATTATAGAAGATAATGATTGTTTTAGTGTTTGATAATTGGTAATTGTTTGATTGATCATGAGTTGATAACGAATGATTGAAAATTGCTGATTAATGCTTGATGAATTAATGATTTATGACTCATAGTCGTAGATGGATGATTGATGGATTTCATGATGGAAGTAATTCATGGATGATTTATGACTCATAGAGTGATTAATGATAACTGATGATAATAATGATTTTGTTGTTGGTATCGATAATATAATAATAATTGACCTTATAACCTTGAAATAAATAGGAAGCATTCTCCAAATTCTGTAAGTTTATCTCCATCATTTCTTCTTGTTTTTCATTAATTCCTTTGGTCTCAGAAACTTAAATAAGCTCAAATGTCAAGTTTACTCTGTGAATAGGTCAAAAATGTTTTAATAGTTTAAATATTCATAACAGCTTTGATATACTCAGATATTTTCAGTCACGTGAAAAGATCAAAATTACTATGAGTAAACGTTATAGGAATGCTTAAGGGGGAACTTTGTTACATAGTCTTTGTTCTCATCATATTAATGGTTTTGAGTTTTTAAATTTGGCCTAAATATCACACTTAAAAACGTGAATGATGAACGTGAAACAAAAAGCTAAAATGGTCAAATACGTCTTCCAGGTAAGAATAGAAAAATATAGCCTTAACTCTGTACCTCATCTGGCTTTTTGCAGCTATTTTCTAGCCTTTATAGGTTAAAGACAACAGGGTCACAATATCTTTGAAAATAATGTTTCTTGCAAAATGGAATTCACTTCAAAGGATCGCATTTTGTTCTGAACATGGATATAATAAAGGTTTAAAGCTCCGAAGGGCATTGTCCTTATTAGGGGCAACAAATTCACCACAAATTCTAATCATATTTTTTAAAGTAGTCTATATACAACAAATCAGTTTTTTATGCCTTTTAAATAATATGGAAATAAATTTAGATTTTAAGGGCGTGGCCCCAGTGAAAAGATCTCACTTATTCACATCAGCAGGTAGTTAAAACTTTTGCAAGATAAATTATCTATGAATGTGTAATTAAAAGGAAGAAAAAATAATTCCTTTAAAACGATAAAAAAAAACTAATTCATGGGGGTAATTCACGTGCATGTATGTTTCCAATTTTATGTTTCACATTATATCAGACACATTAAATACAGACAAACTGACAGGCACGCAGACAAACCGATGCATTTTGTTATTTGCCATATATAGTTCAAAGTCTCTTTCTTACAAAGATGAAACACACATCTTTCAATGAGGTTTAAGATCAAATGTTTTTTAGGAAAAGTGTTTAAAGTATTTAAGGGACATTCCTGCCCATATGTCCGTTTCAGTGGTGATGGGGTAGACCCTTCTGCTTTCCCTGACCCCTGAGCTGGGAAGGTTGGGGTAATATCTAAATATACTCGCATTTTCGAGGTAAAAAAATCTGAACCCTTTCCCATTTATAATTCTAATTACAGGGTAGATCCCTATAAAGGATAAAATGTTGGGGAAGGGGATTCCCTTTTTCTCCCATCCCAATCCAAATCCCCTGGCTCTCCCTCTCCCACACCCCCTCCCCCCTTTTCTTTAAAAAAATTGTCAACCGAAAATCTTACTGTTCAGGGAGGGGGGCCCGTTCATCTCATTTTTCCTTCCCCCTAAAATACAGAGTTAAAGTGACTTTTTCTATAAAAAAAATTCTTGAAAGGTGGGGGGGTTCGGAATTGGGGGGGCCGGGCCCCCCTGAACCCCCCCTGTTCCTACGCCTATGCAGAGGCTTTATCAACTGTTCATGACTTGATCTGCCTCTGTGGGGAGAGAATGAAGAGGCTTGTCCATTTTCTGATTCTCTTAAGTATAAAAATGGTTGTTTGCGTGCATTCTACGATCTTCCTGCTCAAACCCTAAAACGCCAGTTTCCAAACTGTCAGTTTTATGCCTTGCTGCAGACCCTTGAGTTCCTCTGCTTGCTCTCTAGCGTTCTATAAAAGAAAGCAATAGTCCAATCAGAAAGAAACTTGAGGTTGCTAACAATCGCCTTTAGCCGCTAATATCAGCACAGAATATTCAAGGGTCTGCAGCAAGGCACAAAACTGACAGTTGGAACTGGCGTTTAAGGGTTTGCATAAGAAGATGGCGTTCTACAGAACTTGAGACATTTAAACACAGACACATAGATAGACAGACGGTGAAAGATTGAGGAAAATAGAGAGAGACAACGATAGCAACAGGCAAAATTAGACTTGTAACTGAAACTGTCCTTATATTTGTTTTCAATTTTCTTTTTCTTGCAGGAATTTCGTTCGAATGATTACATTTACCAGTATTTTTTATTTGAAAATGTGTACATCTACGGGAATACAAAAATTCACTTATGTAATAGAAAATTTTGCATGACCAAACGACACGTTTTAAAATTTAGTAAAAATATAATTTCAAAAAACTGTTTTTAGTAAATAACCATATATAGTATGATACTTTGCAGTACATAAATTCAAAATACAAACTCAAATTGCTAATAGTGCATGTTTTTAATAATAATTGTTTATAAAAATGTAGCTCCACAATGCAAATGAATATTGATTCTCCACTGTTCCCTTTCACTCGTGATGATAGCTGCTGTGTATAGATTGGCTATCAGAGAATATGTTACCTGATACGGTGATGTGTGATCTTTATCATTTATGTTGTCACAACTATACGTGTTACCAACTTTGAGAGTGTAAACATTTCACAACCAATGTGTTAAATCCTGTTTTGCGGCTATGATTCAAATGCAACTGTTACACTTTGGCGTTAAAAGATTTTTATCAAAATATGCCTTCGTTTCTGTATGGAAAGCATAGGTAATTATTTGTTAAAGGGGAAGTAACACGTGTTTAATGACTAGGTGGTAAATAATTTAAAATAAAACAAATGTTACTTATTGCAGGGCAATATATTTTTAACAATAAAAGTATCTCTAAAAGGAGCAGAAGCTCGCTCTTAAAAATGTATTTTCAGCTTTCAATGATAAGTTTACGTGCATGCTTCATGTAATATGTTGATAGTGTCAACAATCCCAATACACAAGCCAATCATCCATAGTCAGAGAAAAAATCATAAAGATTAATGTAAATTTAAGTCCATTGGCGGCCACCTTTAATTCATTTCATATAAGAAAAAGGAATCGTATGGCTGAAATTTATATTATATATTTGATTTATAACTGCTTCACTCAGTTTAAATTCAAGAGTACTTCCCTATTTATACCTATATATAAAACCCCCATGAATATTTCACACTTAAACTTACTCACCCAATATAACAACAAATCACATTTATTTGTATTATTATTCCTTCAAATATTCAAGTACATCAGACTTGAGCAGGTAACACGTTATAATCAATTATAGTAAGTTTATTACAAAGTGTTGACCAATAAACATATTTAATTTTTACAAAATTTACTGACAAATCCCAAGATGACAATCCGGGCATTCTTTCAGGCTGTCACGAATGTTGTTTGTACCTCTCACATTAAGTCATATGGAACTTCATCGCCGAAAAAGGTTACATTATGAAGATGAGCTATGACCATTTTTAATCTATAGATGTCTTAATATCGGTTTTGTAGGCCATTGGCCCATGTAAAAAATGAATTATAGTAACTTACATGGCAATATACAGACATTTTAAGTTTAAATTTGTGGCTGATAGACATTTAACAGAATATCTAAAAAAAATAAGCACAATCTATTAGAGAAGTAAAATCAATAAACGTTAATAGCTTAATCAATTTACTTATTTGTGTATTCCATACAGGTAGACACATTTTTTCTCAAGTATTACATATTTATTAAATTCAAACATGCTGTCTTCAATTTCAATACAACCGCTATTACACAAACAACATCGAAATTAACAGGCCTCCAATCCAAAAAATTAAGAAACATTAGCATACATTTTCACGTTTTAAATTGTTATTTTTTAATTTAAATTCCCGATATATTAAACTTGGCTTTAAATAATTACGGTCTTGTAGAGTTACCTATATCTTACATAGATATGAAATAAATGATATGGAAGAAAAGCTATAGTTACATCTAGAGATATCCATATGCAGAACTTATGTTGACTAAATTTTTGTGTGCTTGGCGCATATTCGAACATTTGAAAAAAGCAAACAGATTTGTTAGAGTAGTTTAAAAATCCTTCAAAATCAGACACATCATCACCACCTGCTTTTGAGTTTCATCGAGAGACATCCGTTATCTATGCATAACATTGACGAAATATTGGTGTGCCAATAAGATCAATTGAAAACCCGATTTGTTCGAAGAGAAATCTTATTGTCCCTTCTCTATGTTTTCCTCGCAATCATCAAGAAAAATCCTTCAAAATCAGACACATCATTACTCCCACGTATTGAGTTTCATCCAGAGATATCTATTATCTATGCACAACATTGACGAAATATTGGTGTGCTTGAGTGCCAATCTTTCCAGTTTTCCCGCGCAATCATCAAGAAAAATTCTTCAAAATCAGACACATCATACTCCCTGGTATTGAGTTTCATCGAGAGATATATATTATCTATGCATAACATTGGCGAAATATTGGTGTGCCTCAGTGCCAATAAGATCAATTAAAAACCCGATTTGTTCGAAGAAAAATCTGATTGTCCCTTCTCTATGTTTTCCTCGCAATCATCAAGAAAAATCCTTCAAAATCAGAAACATCATTACTCCCGGGTATTGAGTGATCTTCCTGCTTCCAGTCCACAATTTCCACACCGCTGTCTTTCCATGCCTGTCGAACCTCATCAAGATGAATCGGAAGGGTTCGAAAGTCGTGTTTTCCCACTGTGTAAAACTTTTCTCCAAGAAGTCCAAATAACACAAGATATCCCCCTTCCTTTACCATCTTAGCAACACGTTTTGCAATCATTCCATACTCCTCAACACTGCTTGATACCGCCTCCAGACATAAACTGGATGTTACGATATCAAACGGTGTAGAAAGTGAAGGAGGGAGAGGATCTCCTTGCAGCAGATCAATCTCAACAATGTCGGTAATCTTCTTTCTCATTTGAACTTCTCGTTGTAATGGGTCCTCCCTGCAAAGACCATTAATGACATTTTACCAAAATGTAGAGATGTTTAGAAACCTTAAAAATAAACAATTACTTCAGAGAACTTTACGACTATGAGGCTCGATATTTTTGTTAAGCCATTGGGTTTCAACTGCAAGATTAATGGACGACCATTGAATATGTGTATGAAGTATGAATTCTTTCTAATTTCGGTAACGGTAATGCTTAAGATCCATTATCAGAGTTCAATATTTCTAAAAGTAATTTTACTGTTTTCCTTGTATTTTTGGAAAAAATATTCGACCAACCTTGGGAAAATCTGACCAAAATTTTTAAAAAGGAGATAATTTAGCAAAATTACCGAAACGGCAGCCGACATAAAGGCGAATCAAGTGTGGTCATCTCACAACTTCCGGTTTCTAAATATACGCGTGAAAACCGTCTTTGTCGCGCACGACTAGATTTAATTTCTTTCTCTACGAATTAGGTATTCGATGCTGCCAAAGTTGAAACCCAGCGAACGCAATCACGGTACATGTAGTTGAGACACGGTGTAAATCCTACACGCATTATGATTACGTCGCCGAAAACGGGTTCGTTAAATGTTATGCCCCTTTTTACAGGGGGTATACTGTGCTAAGTATGGTATTGTTTATAAAAAATGTACATTTGATATAAAAAAAATCGACGAAAGATTTTTCTACAGAGTGGTGTATTTATATTCTCAATAGCAAAATTTCATCCCGAACCGCATGCAAGAGAGAAAAACATTTAGTCGTGCGCGACAGAGACGGTTTTGAAGCGTATATTTAGAATTGGAAAATTGTGAGATTGCCACACTTGATTCGCCTCTATGTCGGCTGCCGTTTCGGTGATTTTGGTAAATTATGTCATATTTAATGAATTTTGGTCCGATTTTCCCTACATGTAGGTTTGCGTACATTTTTGCAAAAAATACAAGGAAAACAGTAAAATTACTTTTTAAAATATTGAACTCTGCTAATGGATCTTTAAATCTGCAGTACTCACCCTTTGCCCTCGGCGTCAACCACAAACTTGAAGATCTCCGTGAAGCTATGGTCGAGTTTGCCCTCTCTCCACTTCTCCAGCACGTCCCTGTTCTGAGGGGCGTAGTCGGAGAGGTAGATGTTGGAAACGTGATCCGAGGCGCTGATCAGAGAGTGGATGGTCGGACCAGTTCCTATGTCTAGTAGTCTCTCCCCCTTCATCTTGTCTGTAACCATGGTTACAAAAATAATTTCAGAGTCCCTAGATATTCCAGGAAATAAATTATTAAGACGTTGTTTGTGTAAAATAACTTATTAAGATTTGAAGAACATAAAATGGATAACAAGGTGTTCACACCTGGCCATTTTTTAAATATTTTTTCCAAAATAGAAGACAGATTACTTATATAAGTAGAAGAAGTTCTTATGGATACTCAACTTCTTTATTGAATTTTCTGGTTTCATGCAATAAAGAAGTTGACTATTCACCAAACTTGTACACATTTGTAATATCTCAGTCTTTAGACGCGCCACAAGGTGTGTTCGTCGCCTAACAAGTCTAAAATGCCTCCTAACTCTCAGGGAAATTTTATATTTTATATAAAATTTGAAAATGTAAGAAATAGGGATGTATTTACAAACAGCTCTTTTGGTTCCATGCATATGTACCAGAGACTTTCTATAACTTTATTACACAGAGTCACTGGTTCCAGGATGCCTGAACCTACATTTAGGACCAATCTTAAGAATACACCCATGTTGTCCCAGAAAATCAAGCGGATAAAATATATTTCAACCTTTCTTTTGATTTGTCACTTACTCTTTGATATGTCACATACCTTTTGATATGTCACTTATTTTGTGATTTGTCACTTACTTTGTGAGAAGGCTTCGTGAAGATACTGCATTTCCTTGGGAAGCATATTTCCCTCTGACGGGTGTCCCAAGACATCCTTGTAGTAGCTTGTTAAATATGCAACTGGGTCAAAGTTGTTAATGTAGTCGGCTGTGTACACTGTCTCAGTCATGGTGACGTTAGCCTGAAACATTTATCATTGCAAAACAATACATTGATTATCTAATTAAATTTTAGGAAAGCTATTCCATTGATAAACAACTTGATGTAATCAAATGCGTGACAACGACATTAGGAGCTCTGTCGATGCGTCCCTTTCACAGAACAAAGAAGTTGAATATTCATAAAAATATTTATGATTCATTATCCCACCAACCTCTGATTACAAATTTTAAAAATAATACTAATTGTATACTGATAACACAAATATGATGTTTGTGTATAATAAATAAAACAGAACTGTACTTGTTTTCTTGTTTAAATATTTTAAGTTGGTGTCTCAGTGAAAAAACTAAAAAGATCTAACAATCGTTAGTTACTTATACTGACAACAAATAAAGAGAAATTACTTGAATTTGGTGGAATTATATCATTTTACCTGGTGTGAAAGCGAAAATACTTACATGATCATACGAATATTGTCATGTATTTACATATATATATTGAGAAAGTGCTTTAATTTTCTTATTGTTTTGAATTACAGAAACCTGAAAAACCCTGTGTAAGAGGCCACAGGGTATATCCAATGTTTGTCACCTTTTCACCGTACATTCTAATCTACATCAAAATCACTGCCGATCATCAACAGAAAATAAGTGGATCAAGCTTTGAAAGTTGAATGAAGTTCGTTTCCGTGGGTTGGTTGTTGTATCACTTACATATCGTAGGAAAAAAGTAGCATTGTTCTAGGACACTGTTTTACAAAGAAAAAAACTTCCTTTGAACGAAAGAGCTCAAAATAGAAATGTGTAGGCCTAATTGGAAAGTTGCAGGTATAAGTTCTCACTATATTTCTAAAGGTTACTAATGAATACTTCAAATTTATCAAATTATTTTAAATGGTTTGTTATTGATGAGACTCTGTCGTTAAATGCTATATTTTTCTCTGAATGAGGAACGTAAGGTATATACATAGAGGATATCTGTCTTTTCTTGACTAATACCATGTTTAATATTGTTTATCTCATCGAGTGAGGTAGAAAGTTTATATTTTCACGAGTGGCGCAGCCATGAGTGAAAATATTTAACTTTTCTACCTCACGAGATGAAATATACGTGGTATTTGTCAAGATTTGACAGATATTATATTTCTTATATGATGAAATCCTTTTAATTACGTCGAAAGGGGTTATTTTCATGATGAGCGGTCGCTTAGAAGAGCCCGTCACCGCGGTAACGTTATGTTAGAATTCATGACGTCAGACCATTGTTACGTAACGTCAAACTATTGAAATTGACGTCACACGCGTGGTGATAACGTTAATCACCACTCAGTAGAGTGACGATAAAGGTTATCGCCACTGTAGCTTGATAGAGGGTTTATTTCACTGATAGAACAGAGTATCTCATCTTCAATCATATAATAAAAGAATGTAATATTGGATACTTGTTCATTCTACTACGGATAAGTTGAGTTATGAGATGTTTGACTTTTGGGCGATTATTCATTTGGCATGCATTTTAGAAGATAAGAGATATATTAACCAGAAAAAGTGCAGATAACGCTAAATTGAAAACATTAGCACAATGAAATGTATCGAGATATTTCACTATAAAATCTTGACGATGTAAATCAAACGGTTACACATAACCATTATAGGTCCTTTTCTTAGAGGCTTCAAACTGACTGGTAACCGGTATGATCTCTCGCCTTCACACTAAACTCCTTGACCCATATCAACATCTGTTACAAAATAAACACGCAGTTGTTGCATGTTTTGTAGGTTTAGTCTAGCAATCCTCTTCTGAATGGTTACATGGACGAGAAACACGTCATAAAACTTCAAATAATAATTTAAAAAATCAAATTCAAACCCGCATATTGTATTAAATGATAATAAAAACATTTTCTATAGGGGAAAGCAATAATGATGATAATGTTTGTCTGTAAAACTTTTCGTTGAAAGTTAAAGAATCTTAAGTGATGATCTTAACGAAACTTATATTTATAGGCCTACCTACACTTGCGGAAGCGGGAACAAAGTAGCAAACCGGTGTTAGGTGAATTGTTTTCCTGTCAAATCAAGTCTTTTATTAGTATTTAGGCCACAGGCCCTATATACAAATTATATAGTGTTGTACATAAAAGCTTGATCATGAGCATAAATTAAATGGCAATATAAAAAAATGGAATGAAACCTGACACAAATTGTATTTGTGGTAATTATTTTGAAAACTCCTATATTTGTTTCTTTGAATGCGATAATCAGAGAGAAATATTCATGTCATCATTAAAGCGCATATTAAATACAACATGTGTATCTTTAATGCTTGTTTTATTGTAAGAGGGAAGTGCAGACCTGTCACCTTCTCAAAATGTAAAAATAAATCTTACATTCATGAGACCAAACGATTTTTGTAACAGATTTTTTTCATTCTTCTTTTCTTTTCTACCCACTTACTGCTACATTTCTGTCTTGTCCAGTTTGGTATCTTTATATAATTGAAATGATATTGTAAATACCAAGGAAAGGGCATCCTAAGTTGGAGATCTTGACCCAAATCCTATTCATTCACTCTACTGCGTTAACAGTGGGTTTTTTTAAAAGAATCAACTGCTCTTTACAATCCTGGCTATGGGGTTGAAAGGGTTTTTTTAATAAATCATTAGTAATATGGAGTCTACTGAAATGTTTTAAGCATGACAAAGCTTAAACCTCTCAAATTTGAAAATAAAAGTTGGAAAGATGTTAGTCTAGATTCTAATATGCAACACTCCAAATGATTACTCAGCGATAAGGCTATGGAGGGCAAAAAGACCGAGAAAGTTTTGTATCAGTATTTAATCTGTGTTGTTCATTTGACGCGGAGAGCGCATGAGGAGAACATGCCTAGCACGTGCAATGCACCCCGCATGCGTTGTCAAGGAAAGATGCCAAAACACGTGCATGGATAAACCCATCTTTAGCCTTCTCAGCATGTGTCCCGAAAATTGCATTGTTTTTTTGTACAACGTGGGAAATGTAAAAATTTAAAAAACGACTGACCTTCTAGATGTCATAGATGGTTTAAGATTGAGAATGCAATCGGTGTCGTTGATTCGTACGAAATGATAATCTTGTCCCTTTGAAATTCGTAAAATATTTGTATGCTTATGCTTATCTCATGGACAGTATTCATTTTCAAGAGTGAAAATAATCAACTTGAATGTACATTTTTACAACAAGATGCATATTGGATGTGACTCTTTTTAAAGTGATCTGTTCGTATCGTAAATCAGGATTCTTGCCAAAAGTGTCCTAATCGTTCATACATGTACACTGACACTTTAAAATCCCCAAATGCTAAATACGAATAATATATTTCGAATAAAATGTGTTTTACTTCTTTATTAATTATTCAACGGTAATCATAAAAAAAATCATGTAAGCATTTTCCTTTTTCTCATCTCAAAAACAAGTTGACACAGACAGGTGAAATAATCATTTTTGACATATGGTTGGACTCAGCACCTTACACTAATTATATAGAACAATAAATTGCATATATAAACCAGCTGTTATCAGCTCGATGTAAAACAAATGCAAAGTCATCAAGAATTTATGTTTTGCTAAACAGTACCCTACATTACCTCTGGGACCTATCATCAGGAAATATGTTTCAAATTAACTCAAACCAACTAGAGTCATTTAACCAAATATTTCAGTAATCTGCATGCGACAATTTTAGTGTGAACACGTTTTTATCATCTTAAACCATGCATACCTGAATAAGAACAAAATTAATGTTCTGGCATAAGACGATTCATTGCATACCTGAAGAAGAACAAAATTAATGTTCTGGCATAAGACGATTCATTGCATACCTGAATAAGAACAAAATTAATGTTCTGGCTTAAGACGATTCATTGCATACCTGAATAAGAACAAAATTAATGTTCTGGCATAAGACGATTCATTGCATACCTGAATAAGAACAAAATTAATGTTCTGGTATAAGACGATTCATTGCATACCTGAATAAGAACAAAATTAATGTTCTGGCATAAGACGATTCATTGCATACCTGAAGAAGAACAAAATTAATGTTCTGGCATAAGACGATTCATTGCATACCTGAAGAAGAACAAAATTAATGTTCTGGCATAAGACGATTCATTGCATACCTGAAGAAGAACAAAATTAATGTTCTGGCATAAGACGATTCATTGCATACCTGAATAAGAACAAAATTAATGTTCTGGCATAAGACGAGTGAATGCATACCTGAAGAAGAACAAAATTAATGTTCTGGCATAAAACGATTGAGGTTAGGAGAGAGTTTAACCCACTTTCAAGAGTATTGCACTTACATCATGTCTGCTAATATTATTGCAAGAAGAAAGCCCGCACAACTGTTGTGACTGTGTATTGTGGTGAAACCTGCTATCAACCGCTGGAATAAGCGAACCATAGCTGGTACTGCGCTGAAGCATTGTACCAAACCTAATTGCGTGTACGACAGTTCTCTACTGCAGACTTAGTTGACGAGCCCCTGGCGGGATTCGAACCCCAAAGCCCAACGCGCTAACAACTGCGCTATCCCCTCCACTAAAAGATCGAAGTTTGCCTTGGTGTCTTGTGAACAATCCTTGTAATTAAATTTGCTAGTTCCAGCCGATGCTCTCGGGTTTCCTCACAATGCATAGCCACAAAAGTGTTGCGGGCTTTCTCCCTGCAATAATACTATAGAAGCAGTGGTATAAGTGAAATACTCTTGAAAGCGACGATAAACCCGAAATCATCCCCACCTCACGTCAGTGACAATTCGATCTCAGTGCCCGTCCGAGAATTTGTGTAGATCGTTTATTCTAGGCAGTGCATGCTAGTTTCACCAACTCTTAACACATATCAACTATGATTCCTAATTGTTAATTTTAATGGTAAGACCTACATTTAAAGGTTTTTTTTGTGGGGAAACATGATTAAACCGTGACAGTCAATGATAGGATACAGATTGATTTGATTATCTATCTATCGTTTTTTCAGGATACGCAACGATATGATTGACACGAGTGACATTGTTTATTTCTATTTTAGTCTTTGAGACTCAGTGGATTGTCTCTGTAGCTTTTCCGAAATCACTTATAATAATGCTTAAACCTGTTTCTTGATGTGATTTTCTATCAACCCTTATATCAGGATACCCATCGATATAATCATATATTCGAAAATTGTTATGTGTGATTTATTGTTCACAATGTTGTATCATAGTCTTGAACACTCCAAGGATTAACTCTATAGCTATACAGAAATTGCTTACAAAGCATAAACATGTTACCTGATTTAATGTAATTTTTTTAATTAATCAGACGGTCTAAATATATTTAAATGGGAACACAGCAGCATTATTCACTCTTTGATTAGCGCTGGTCCTGACGATGGGAGGCTGTATTATGGTTGTTGTGTTCTTGGGCTTGCTTCTTGTGTTGGGCCACCAATCTAAGGCCATGGTTGAAGTGGATTGTGAGTAAATGTTTATCTATTACCAAACTGACTTATCAAGATAGAACAAAAGGTTCATATACTACCAAAATTAACTACAATAACTACGTGATACATATAATTCCAAACTGTCTTATTATGAAGAAGATTACGTTATTATGGAAAGCAACTTTTTTATTTCATTTATGCTGATCGTGTATCAATTTAAAGGGGCGTTAGCACGTTTTTTGATAATTTTATATTTAAAAAATTTCACTGATAATTGAAAGTTAATACTAAATTTATTATTTTGACAGTGTCAAAAATCTCATTACACAAGCCAATCATCCATAGTCAGATGACAAAGTATGAAGATTCACATAAAATCCATTGGCGGCCATTTTGTGTGAACTCCTTTTATTCATTTTGTGTAAGAAAAGGAATCGCATGGCTAAACTTTACATTATATATTTGAATTATCACTGCTCCGTTTAGTTTAAATACATTGTCTTTCAATTGGAACCATTGATTTTCATTTTCCTGACATCACCTTTTATTCCCCCTAAAAACGTGCTACTGCCTCTTTAATGTCGAATGATACTTTATTTTAAACAGAGTATTCGCTGAGCGCCTTTAACTTGTCACTGTGTCCCTGTCTCCCATTTGTTGTTTGATTGCAGCTTCTAAATACCCATCAAAGCGTGATGAATTCATGGTGGATATGAATTTTCTATTTAAAGATTTACTCACTTTTTGAACGTATTATGACAATTTTCTGAATAACGAGTGAGTGAGTTGGAGTTTAACGTGTTGTCCGCAATTTTTCAGCCTTTAACGCGTGTTCTTAAAGTTCACATAAACACAAACATGTTTCACTATTTTCTTTGAGATTTATTAAAGTCTGATTACAATATTGTATAGTGCGTCAAAGGTTGCTACTCAAACATGTTCAGTTTGGAAATGCAAGTCGTTTTTGAATGCCATTTTTGATAGACCACTTAGATCTATCTGGCCACAAACCAGTGAATGCATGACTGCCCGTCACTGGTCACACCCCTTTTTGTGACGTCATAAACTGAATCAGCCTCGTTATCTGTCGTAACAATACCACAGAAAAAAACCTAATAATTAACGATTTCAGGAAAATGTGTTCCACTTAGATATATCATTTGACGATGTAACACTACTAAATATTTGGTTTAAAAAGATATCCCCATCAATGGTAATTAAACAATTATTTAGGCGGTATATTTCAGGTGAAACAAGAAACGCTTTTAAAAAGACAAGCTTCGGGGCACCCGATTATGTATTACTAGAGACAGGAGATTTAGGTTAGGGAGGATGGGGACAGAGACTTTTACTTGAATATATTGTTCCAATCTTAGACGCATGTTCTTTGCTTTTTGTTTTGATAGTTATCAGTACCCAAAGTATAGTAAAACATCTCGTTCATTGTTTTCCAATACCCGCAAATTTAGTTTAAACCCGACGAATTTCCCTTTGACTTTCAGGTTAATTACATGTTGCAAGAATAATTTTCCTTAATTGAGTGTTTATCGAATTACAGCCGAAAGTTGCTGACAAATTTAGAAATGATCTCAGCTACAAGTTCATAATTTCCATTATGTTATAAGATGACATTTACATTTTATCAAACTTTAGGCCCTATGTCTATACTTTCTTCGAAAGTCGCCTTTAATCGTAAATAAATCATCCATAACGTTATGTTTTTAAACATGTAATTTGAAAATGGCCTGTTCAGTACCATTTTTTCCGTGAAGCGATGAGATGCATTGCTCGCATTATAGTAAAAAAATTGAAGGAACCGAATTCCTAGTTGATACAAAAAAGGAATGTCGTTTCCAAATGTGGAATGCAAGAATATACACCGAATAACTAGAAAACAGCTCACATGCATATGCAAAATTGATTTTTATTAAGGGTGTAAACGCTCATCCATATATTGTTGAAAATATACAATATATTTTACATCATAACATTATTATAATAATCAGTTTCCAAATTAAAGCTTGCCAATTATTTCGTACCACCCACATGGTTACATGGGTATAAATTTTGGGGAGAAAATGGGTTAGTGGATGTTGAACAATATTTTCTCTTAATTACAGATTGTCTTGAAAAGATGGACGCTGGCACGGGCACCTCCGAGCCCAAAACCCGATACTACTACGATAAAGCATCCCATTCTTGCAAGGAATTCAAATTTAAAGGCATCGGAGGTAACGGGAACAACTTCTACACCAAAACTGGCTGTACAAGCTACTGTATTGACTCAGTTTTAACGGAATGAAAAGTATTTGTATCAATTGTGAAAAAGAAAAGAGAATCAAAAGAATAAAACAAAGTGTATGTACTCTTCATGAGTATTGTTGTTAATAAGCTGTTTTACTATATGACCAGCAATTAAATACTGTTTTATCAGTGAAATAAACTATCGGGCTACATAGTATTGTTGTTAATAAGCTGTTTTACTATATGACCAGCAATTAAATACTGTTTTATCAGTGAAATAAACTATCGGGCTACAGTGACGATATCTATTTTCACTGTAACCGGTGATGATATCTTTTATCGTCACTGGGCAGGTGCCGGAACTACTTTCGAATATGAAGATAAACTTTCAAGTTTTAAAGTTATCTTAAATACATATTCCTTAAAAATCATAAGATAAAAAGAATACTTAATGTTATTGATGTTGTACGACTCGTGAATATCAATCTTACCGATTTTGGAAAACAACATTCAGTATCCTCTTTGTTTGTTATCGCTGTTGTACAGTTTCTCGACATACAAGATTCGATAATTTACTATTCTCTAAATGTCTATTTATTCCAAAGTTTCCTCCGCAACCAGTTGAATAGTTTCAAATTGAATTATTTTTAACAAAATTATTTTGATAAAACTGTTTATAGGTTTGTTATTTGCATCTTATGATAGAACAAATGAATGAGCCTAATTCTTCAAACAACATTTCAAACGTTGGGGGTCACGTTGATGTAAATTTTGATTGTCATCCTTGACCTACATTAGAAAAAAACATTTTGATAAACCATAAACCAGACAACACGAATTTCGTTTAAAATCTGCGAACATGGACTATGTTGATCATGTGATATCAAATACATCACATGCCAATTACATATTTAACAAGAAGACATAGTCATCAACATCCCCCGCCAGATTTGTTCTTATTTTAAATTAAGTCAGAACCTTCTTCTAAATACTCGAGTGTACTCAAAAATATCATGACACCAAGCTCCGGAAAAATATTTACGCGGTTCTGATTTTCGAACTCAATCAAGGTATTGATACCCTGAAGGCACACACAAAATTTGATGATCCTATCTGTAACAGTTTCTGAGAAAAATTGGCTCCTTTGAAGACACCTCGAACAGAGTCCCAAAAAAAACGTAACAAGGGCAATAACTCCGGAAAAAATATTTGAGCGGTTCTGATTTTCGAACTCCATCAAGGTATTGATACCCTGAAGGCACACACAAAATTTGATGATCCTATCTGTAACAGTTTCTGAGAAAATTTGGCTCCTTTGAAGACACCTCGAACAGAGTCCCAAAAAAACGTAACAAGGGCAATAACTCCGGAAAAAATATTTGCGCGGTTCTGATTTTCGAACTCCATCAAGGTATTGATACCCTGAAGGCACACACCAAATTTGATAATCCTACCTTTAACTGTTTCTGAGAAAAATTGGCTCCTTTAACTCGGACGGACGGACGGACGCACGCACGGACGGAGCTCAAACCTATATCCCCCTTCCACCTCGTGGCGGGGGATAATAAACCGAAAATAACTTATGTGTGCACTTTCGTGTGTACCTCTGTTTAGTTGAAATATTTATTTGTATATAATGCAGCAGCTTTCTTCATACTTAACATTTTGTCTCTTTTCCCTTTACGTTAAAAGTCACACCGTGAGTTGTTCAGGGTCACATGCAAAATTTTATCAATGGTGTAATTTTGTTGGAAAGTAACTGTTGTGTTGTACAAAAGTAGCAATTAGGGCCATACGACATTGTATTGCAACAATTGGAAGCGTGAATTTTGCTTCCACGAATATATATATATATTTAATATATAATTTATATATACAATATAGTTGCCGTTTTGGGATAAATAGGTTTAAGTTTTTTTTGATGTCATAAAGCATTTTGATATCCAATTGCACTGTGATTCCAATTTTAAATGCATACAACACTCATAATGGTAATTTATAGTGTTCCAACTTTTTACAACCACGCTGCTTGTCCATTGTCATTTGTAAAACATTACGCTTCGAAGAATGCTTTGCACGTGCATTTCGTGCTATGTCGATTACAATTATCGTCATTCGAGATGACCAAATACGTCAAAACTCCGTTAATGTTGGTCCATGGAAATCGTGCACGGGCATCATTACACAGCACACCCGAGTCAATGCGAAAACAATATACATGTAGTTCAAATAAGCCTAAAATCGTCCATATGGTAGAATATTATGAAACTTTAAAATGAATTATTTTAATTTTTTACAAATATTGAGTAATCACTAATCTAAGGAAACAATTAAAATGATCAAGAATCATTATATTTGCAAAATTACATTATACAGGTTGTTGCACCCAGACTAAAGCCATGGCTCTTTGGTCCGAAATCTTTGAAGAGGGTACCCCTCTTCCAAGACCTGTAGTTGATTAATGTGCAACTTTATGAACCAGAAAAGTTTTGTTTCTTAAAGAGCACATCCTGGGCAACATTTTGATATATAGTTCTTTTTTTTTTTAATTTTTTTTTTTTGAAACTCCATACAATACAAATCACAAAGTCAATTCAGTACATAACAACATTGCATTAACAAAAAGGTTTGATAAACAAGCAAATGTGTGATCGGATAGATACATTTGAGTATACAAGTGTGTAAAATGGTATCAAAAAAGGTTATGACAAACTGACCAGAATTTGAGAAAGCATTCATAATTGCACTTTGAATAGGAGTTAAAGCGGTCAATGTAATATGCTGTCTTAATATCTTCTTTTACATATTTAAAGTTTGGAATCTTTTCCTGTAGCTTCATTTTATATATAGTGTATTTACAGACAGTAATTATCAAATTAATGACATAATTTCTCTTCTCACAATAACCTAAAATGATGTTTTTCTTCGAGAATTTGACATCGGTTCCTGTTTTATCAAAAAACCATTTTTCTATTTTTTCCCAAATAGGTTTGACGAGTTTACATTCATAAAATAAATGCAAAATCGATTCTTTCTCGGATTGGCAAAAAGTACAGGCATTAGATTCTTTATATTTCATTTTTGACAGTAGGTCATTTGTTGGCAGAAACCTATGTATTATACTATATTGGAACCAAGAGTGTTGTACACTGTTATAAGACTTAAATGTATTTTTTTCTATAGTTCCCCATGTTTTATCATCAGTGGTCTTATTTCAACGGTTTTGGATTGTTATCGGCTATGAGTATATCATAGATTTCTCTGCAACCCTTTGGTTCTCCAACTATGTTTTGTAATAGATATGGTAAAATTGGTAGTTGAAGTTTCTTTTCAATATGTACATTTATAGACTTACAATAAAATTTGATAGATTCGATTATTCCTTGATATTCTAGAAAATGAGTTTTGCATTTGAATAGTTTTTTCATTTCTTCAACATCTAGAAAATTACCATTATTATCAAACATATCATTGATGTAAGTTATTCCTTTACTTGAGTAATGCTTGTAATTGATTGGTTGTCCATCTATTTTGATATTGTTATTCAGCCATAAAGGTTGTGAAAAAACATCTGAAGCATTTTTAGCATTTTCTGCCTTTTTGGTTATAAATTTACCCCATGACTTTAAAGTGTCTTTCCAAAAAGGATTTGTTTGTGGTGTTATGACTGTTCTTAGAATGTTTTGTTCGCTTGTCTGTATAATGCTGTCGATGTCGCACTGCATATTTGTTTGTGATAATTTCCTTATTTTTGATTCGGAGTTGGCTATTCTCTTAATCCATGATATCTTTTGTGATCGAATAAGGCTTGGTATATCTGGGACTCTTATACCCCCTTGTTCAAAGTTCTTAGTAATAGTGGCTCGGCTTACTTTGTCGGGTTTATTTTTCCATATAAACTTATAGCAAAGCTGTTCTATTTCTTTTATCATTTGGTCGTTCGGGTTCGGTAAAGCTGCAAATAAGTGGTTTAGTTGTGGCAAAAGTAGGCTTTTTAGTACAGTATTTCTACCTAAGGGAGTAAGATTTCTTGCTAACCACTGTTTCATAGATATCTTTAGAGTCTTTAGTTTATCTTTATAGTTGTATTCCACCATTTCTGCAAGATTGTGAGTAAATATAATACCTAACAATGTAAATGAGTCATTTTTCCAATCAAGATTCCAATTTGTACAAAGTTTTCTTTTTGAATTCTTTTCTGAACCTATCCATAATACCTGCGTTTTACTTACGTTTATATTTAGGCCTGAGATATATAGTTCTGGTATTCACCAAATATGTTGAAGCACTCTCCTTTTTCTAGGGCCCTACAGATTTCGGCCAATGGTCTAGAATGGCGATACACATAACGGCATTATTATTGCTCTAAATTATCCATTTAAAGCCTCACGCTACGCGTTCGACTCGGGAACCACTAACTGTTACTGAAAATAACAAGTTCAATGTCAATCAGTACATTTGAGCGAAAATACGGCCATTCGAAATCGGGATTTTGATCGAAAACCGGACAATGTGGCTCGAATGGCGCGCGCGCAAATTCGCCAAACGTAAGTTTGAAACCTTGTCATAAGCTGACAGGAAAATGTATTCGATTCGATCATGTTAATTGGGTATTGTAACTAACAGGTAGATTAATTAGATGCATAATTTCGAATATTAAACGTATTTTAGAGGTTTTCTTGATTTTTCGATAAAATCAATTATTTTCGAGATATGCATAAATGGATATATTTGCTAGTTCAGTGATAAGTTATGAACTTCAATCAGCATATTAGATATTTTGAAGCTTTTCAAAACCAAATAAATTTTTAAGAAAGATACTCCGTGTCACTTTAAGAAATTCAACGTCGAGTCTTTGTCAAATACAACCCATTCTTAATGAATCAAACGTGTCAACATAGACCATATAGTTCATCTTTAATCAAATTAACTCGAAGAAGTTCATACCGTATTTTGACACGTCAAAGCCAACATCAAAGAATACAAAATATTATACAAATACAAATTGTATCACATGAACATGTCAGAGAAACTGGTTCTGCTGGCGGTTGAACTGTTTATGTTGCAATTCAATGTTAAAGATGCTGTATCATACTTGCCTAGGGAAAATCGAACAAAAATTTATTTAATATGAGATAATTTACCAAAATTACCGTAACGGCAGCCAAGATAAAGGCGAATCAAGTGTGGCCATCTCACAACTTCCGGTCTCTAAATATGCGCTTGAAAACCGTCTTTGTCGCGCACGACTAGATTTTCTTTTCTTTTTCTCCGAATAAGGTATTCGTTGCTGCCAAAGTTGATACCCATCGAACGCAAATACGCTAGTTGTGACACGGTGTAAATCCTACACGCATAATGATTACGTCACCGAAAGCGGGTTCGTTAAATGCTATGCCCTTTCTACAAGGGGTACTGTGCTTTGGGCGTCGAAATAAGTATGTTATTGTTGATTAAACAATCTAAAATTTCGACGAAAGATTTGTTTACAAAGTGATGTATTTCTTTTCTCAATAGCTAAATTTCAGCCTGAACCGCATGCAAGTATGAAACAGCATCTCTTTAAAACTACGCCTATGGTTGAAACATTCACTCCCTCAATCATTACAAATTTCCAATTACTTTCAAGAAGTTTTCTAAAGTTTAATGTTGGTAGGTAACACAGGTTTGGCCTGACAAAACGTTCAACGTGCCATGATAACGTATCTTTAATTATTGTTGCCAGGAAAACTCCTGATTCAGTATGTAATAAATTAAAATTAGTTGCATCCTGAAAATATACGGCTCTCTTCATCGTCGTAATATTAGGTAAAAGCGTACCGTATTTCCTCGAATAGACGCCGGGCCTCGAATACACGCCGGGTCTCGAATACACGCCTGGTGATTAGTTGATTAATTAAGCTCACGTAGTTAAATGCAAATAAAGTATTATCCCTCTACATGTAACGTGGACGAAATTTCCTACAATTTCCTTGAACTTGCAGTTGTACGTGCGTTGCCACAGCAACTCTGCAATTGACAACTAAGGTTATGAATGAACTCGTAATGTCTTTAACGCGTTTATGTCTTTAAACTTAAAGAAAACCAAGTTCTTTTTCAATTATTTTATGAAATCGTAAATCTTAAAATGTATGAATAGTAGAGGACATAAGATATAAAATTATTGTACATTAAACAATGTATTTTAGCGGACGGTACTGAGATTACAGATTATTTACATTAAGCTTATATCGGTAAAATAAATTTCGACTTCGAAATAATTTTGAGGCGTGAAAATGCCACGTTTTTCTCTCCTTTAAATTCATATATTTCGGGGAATTTTACAAAAACTGTCTGAAACAAAAGTTGGGAAAAACCTTTGTGAATGAATATTTAGCATACAAATATCCAGTCAGTTCCAAATAAAGAAATAATCGAC
Source organism: Steromphala cineraria (assembly GCA_916613615.1). NCBI lineage: Eukaryota > Metazoa > Mollusca > Gastropoda > Trochida > Trochidae > Steromphala > Steromphala cineraria. The sequence continues at coordinate 51,871,525 of OU744724.1, read as the reverse complement.
GAAAAGCATGTTATTTCTATTTCCGTGATTACTAAAGGTATGTGATTAAGATATGATTAAAGATGAATTTCATTTTGTTATGGTGTGTTCATCTTTTAAGAACATATGATTTAAATATTTACCGTTCATTTGTACCTCATACAACTTAAGAAATAGTTTCATTAATTAAATGGCATATTGTGAGGCGAATGTTATTAAAGCTCTACAGCTCTCTACCCATCATGCACTGCGTCTAAGACGACAATTGTTGTAATAGTATCCAACCTGCCCAGTCTAAGTAAACCTAGCTTCAATAATACTCGTTTCACTCCGACCTTTCGCCGACCTTTGATCCTCCAACGTTATATGTGCGAATGCGTGATCAATTAAATAGAACGGCTGCATGACGCTACCCGCTACTACATCTTGCTAGACTCAATATCGGGAGTGAAGCGAGTATTATTGAGGCTAGGTTTACTAGCTTAGACTGCCAACCTGCCAAGTGTTACCTGTAGATGGGTCTGAGGCCACACATACTGAATATAGAAATCTGAAATCTGAAAAGGAACACAATACCAATATTCAATATTTTAAGATGGAAGAAATGGAACACTTTCGTGCCAATGATAATAAATACACGTTGTCAAACTTGTCATACACAAATTATAAAGTCTTCCATGAGTCAGTCTAAGTAAACCTAGCCTCAATATTATCCGTTTCACTCCTATACTGAGTGAAACGGATAATATTGAGGCTAGGTTTACTTAGACTGTCCATGAGTGTGATAGCCGAGAGGGGAAATCGCTCTTTCGCCTTTTTATGAAGGGTACCAGTCGTCATTGTGGTCGGAAGCCGGACAATGACTAGAGTAAATATCTATAAGCATAGCGTAATTTTGTAAACTTATCTGAAGCAGCCAGATTGTCAGTTATGAAAGTTGATTGCGTTTTTCTGAGTTACTACGATCAATGTTAATTAGATTCGGGATTTTTTCTCCTGCGCATATAAACTATTACGGTGAGTTAAAATTGCCATGGACAACATGTATTCGCCATATATTTGTTATTTTTAAAGGGTATAATTGAGAAAATATAAATATGGTACTAAGGTTAAGATAAAAGAAAAAAATTTGTCGCGAAAATCACAGGGACATGTATCGCTTAAATACAGCGTTAGAAAGACATGTATACTCATAGACCCTACCCTAATACCTAGTATTAGGTAAGGGTCTATGATCGCTGTATTTAAGCGATAAATGTATACTTATATATAGTATTAGGGTAGGGTCTATGAATATACATATGTTTTTCTAACGCTGTATTTAAGCGGTACATGTCCCTGTGGCGAACATAACGAAGTGACTCCTAAATACCTAGGAAGAAGATCCACACAACCAAAGGCAGTTGTCTCGAACAGTTGTAAACAGAGCTTGCTGCAGAATAAAATTTCAAGAAAACTAAAAAACAATTATTACATTGTCACAAGAAGTAAAATTATTTTGAATTAACAATTAAAAAACAGTATCCGGCCAGATTGTAGAAACTTATTTCCTTTTACACATCGAGTAAAAAAATAAAAGTCTTGTAGTGAGTGAGTTATTGTTTTACTCCGCTTGGGCAATAATTCAGACATTATCGGCGTTAAAACCATTGTAACCTTTCATGAAAACAGACAAGCATTATCATATTTACACACATACGTACATCCATGCACTTACACATGCGCGGTCATATAAAACAAACACACACATATCCCATATCCATGTTTTTTTATCACCATAGTGGAAAATAATTGGTTACATATTTTCAATATGAGCACTAGTGCACCTATCACTTTTGCCTAGCAACGATTGTACTAGCGCGAGTTCTTTTATTTTTTCGCCTGTGACGTCATAACACCATTGTTCTTGACGTCACCATAGCCGGTCCTCCTTGGATATTTCTAAGATGGTAAAATGGAATAGAATCGGTTATAACGAGATTATTACCCGAGGACGTGCGTGTGTCATATAACTTTTACGAAACACGTGCAAATTTGTGTATAACCCTCGTTCTCGCTCAAACTCGTTTCGTTAAAGTCATATGACACACTTCCTCGGGTAATAATTTCTTTATACAATCTACATTATATCAATCTAACGCTTCAGGCACATGTATATATAATAACAAACTTTAACGAAACTCGTGCAAATTTGTGTATAACCCTCGTTCTCGCTCGGGAAATACAAAGATTCACACTCGTTTCGTAAAAGTCTTATGACACACTTCCTCGGGTAATAATCTCTTTATACAAGCGACATTATGTCAATCTGACACCTTAGGCACATGTACTGGCCAAGGATGATAATAAACAGGATATGAATCCGTTTCCACCTGTTGTCATCATAACATAAGCCTTCAGGTGTACTGTATTTGATCACCTGTCATTATATGCAATAGCGAAAACAATTTACACAATATATACTCCGTCGTATTTCCGCCATGTGTCCTCTGTTTGCTTATCATTAAGTACATAAAGGAGCGGACTATATAAACCAGAAAGATAAGATAGTGTTGCAAAGCTGTTGATTCAAATTGCGCCATGTTGAAACTTGTCCTCTTCGTGTCTTTTACTCTCCTTCTAGTTGGGCCGAGTCTTCAACTGGAGTCATGTAAGTAATACTTACTTTAAGGGGGCAGTAGCACGTTTTTCAAAATTTTATTTTAAAATGTTCACTGATAATTTTACGATATTTTGATAGTGTTAAAAATCTCATTACTCAAACCAACCATCCATAATCAGAGAACAAATTATGAAGATTCACATAAAGTCCATTGGTGGCCATTTTTGTGTGAACACCTTTAATTCATTTTGTGTACGAAAACGGAATCGCATGGCTGAAGTTTACATTATACATTTTATTTATTACTGTTTCGTTTAGATTGAATGTATAATCTTTCAATTGGAGCCATTAATTTTAAGTTCCTGACACCAACTTATATTCCCCCTAAAAACGTGCTACTGTCTCTTTAAATTCCATGCATGTAGAACAAATTAAGTTAGTTAAGTGAATTATTGTATAGCTCAGCTTTGGCAGTATTGCAGCTTTTAGCGGCGTAAAATAAGTTAAGGATATTGTATTTTTTATGATAAATTCTTCACCAGGTCAATAATGAAATATATTAATATTCATAATTTCGATTTTGTTCATATATACCTACTTTTCTTTGTCAAGTGTATATATACCTTTATTGTATTCAATTTAGACAAGTTGTCTATATCTAGTTGTCATGTGAAAAAACACTCCCTGCTTAGTCAAGTAAAAATAACCATCTGTCGTTAACTCTGATCACTTGACCGTTTAACCCAAAACGGTATCTTGTTTAGTGAAACATATTTTTACAAAAGTAAATTTACATCAGAAGCCAATTTAATTCAATCAATAAATTTGTGTTTATTGGTTAGGCGAATGCTGCTGAGAAAATGCACTGAAGTTTATTTTACTTTTTAAATAAATTCACCATTCTCAATAAATGATTTTAAAAACGTACGGTAACACAATTCAAATTGTATTTTAGAGCAAATCGTTTTTTAATATATGTCAAGAAACGGGAGTTTAAATAAAAGTATAACTTTTGAGAAAATCTATTTATTTTACTTGGATATTCATGAAACCAATTTGAAATTTTAATAATCTTACGTTCGAATTCAGGAGTTTAAGTTTAAATCAAATGATAAAAAAAAACCGAATATATATTGTAAAAATCTGTTAAAGTTAAAGCATAACACGTGACAGACGTCTCTGCTTCAGTAACGGACACGTGTTCAACAAATACTGGCCAAAAACGTTAAATATATTGATTGTTTTTATTATTATATAGTATTATGTATTTCAAATATATGTATCATTCTTGATTACTTCAGAATTGAAAGATTAAAAGCTATTTCAGTCCAGTATATGGTCAATTACCATATTATCGATTTTTCTATGTCATATTTTCATAATGATAAGAACAAGAGTTAAATCATCATGTTTTCATTATATATTTTTTCAAAGAATGATACTTTCATGTAAAGAAATTGTTCTAAAATTGATTTCACACAAATGTTCATCAACAAGAAAGACTTAATTTACGTGAAAATCAATAAACGGGCCTACTTTTTCCAAACATTTTAAACATGGAACGGGTTTAAATTCTATTATTTTCCCTTGCCTACATTAAACAAGGATATTTTTAGAAAAAGAAAATTAAACAGACAGTCAACAATTATTTTTTTCAAATTATTGCAAATACGTGTTATTGTTAAACGTGACATAACGTAATACATTCCCATATCTCTTAGATATCTCTCAGAGATGTTATACATTACATTTTGGAGTGTCAATATATATTCAGTGTTGCAACAATCCATTTCATTTAACTTAGTTTCTTGTATAAGAACGAATTCTATGGATTTACAACTTAAAAGAGTGGGACAGTTCGGTGTAGATATTAAGTTGATCGTACACCGTTATCAACAATCATCAACTTTTAATTTCCCATCAAAATACTTTGTATGTATTCATAACAAATCGTAATAAGTGATAATAATCATGATTCAGCGCTGATTGCACAACTAACTTTGATTGCCTCCAATCAGGAATCTCCCATTCTTGACCATAAACTCGGCGAATAAGAACAGAGGCTCAATCAACATTTCATGACTTGATCTGCCTCTGTGGGGATAGAATGTTTGAAATATTTATGCAATGAAATAGTTAGTATTCTTTCTCATTGACCCGCAATCATAAATGGAAAAAATGAAACGACCTTAAATAAGCTTTTCTACTGTCTGTAGATTGTCTGGAGCCGTCAGTGACTGGATTCTGCAAAGGGTATTTCCCACGCTACTTCTACAACTCTGCCAAGAGCGCATGTGAAAAATTCATCTACGGAGGCTGTGGCGGTAACAAAAACAACTTCGATACCATCGCCGATTGTCAAGCAGGCTGTTCATAATAATTACTGTTGAGTTACAAGATGCATTGTCAGTTTGCAGTGAAATAAACTGAACAGCATATATATTCGTGATTTCCTTTTGTTGTAAGGGTTTGATGAAGTTGAGTGAGTGAGCTGGGGTTTAACGTGTCCGTTAGTAATTTGGATGAACTTGATAAGAAGAAAATAAAAGCAATCAGTCGCATAGTAACTGTTACTATAAGTGAAATTGTGATATTACCAATGATACTAAACTCAAAAGGGATCTGCGTTGCTTATAAAATATGTCCTTGGTCATAGATTCACTCAGGGCGTGTTTTAAGTACTTTAAATCCGGCCATTTTGGTCGAGTTTATCACCGTAGCTATCATTCTCAACTCTTTCTGCTTATTAAAGATGCTGTTTCATACTTGCATGCGGTTCAGGCTGAAATTTAGCTAATGAGAAAAGAAATACATCACTTTGTAGAAAAATCTTTCGTCGAAATTTTGATATCATATTTAGATTGTTTAATCAACAATAACATACTTATTTCGACGCCCAAAGCACAGTACCCCTTGTATAAAGGGCATAGCATTTAACGAACCCGCTTTCGGTGACGTAATCATTACGCGTGTAGGATTTACACCGTGTCCCAACTAGCATATTTGCGTTCGATGGGTATCAACTTTGGCAGCAACGAATACCTTATTCGGAGAAAAAGAAAGGAAAATCTAGTCGTGTGCGACAAAGACGGTTTTCAAGCGTATATTTAGAGATCGGAAGTTGTGAGATGGCCACACTTGATTCGCCTTTATGTTGGCTGCCGTTTCCGCAATTTTGGTAAATTATCTCATATTTAATTAATTTTGGTCCGATTTTCTCTAGGTTGGTCGCAAAATTTTTCTAAAAATACAACGAATACATTAAAAATACTTTTAAAAATATTGCAAGTATGATACAGCATCTTAAATCATAATGTGGAATTTGTGAAAGGATATCCTAATGAACTGGTTATAGTATTAACGTTATTTTTCTTGACTTCTTACTCAACTCTCGTGGAAACTTCTCCTTTGCAGTTAAAGTCGTTATCATACCTTAGTTCGTGCTCATTGCTTGCTAACTTCCTACAGTTTAATTTGTGATGACATTTTTTCTTAAAAATAAAACAATTTAGTGTTCATATTACTTCGAACATACGGCTGGCTCTTCTGTGGAACAGTTTATGTTGTTAAACCGTAATAGCACCAACTTGTAAAACCTTAATTAATCAATATGCATATGTTAATCTGAAATAACGTGTTTTTTGTGTAGAAAATCTCATCAATATCTGGAAAAGCACGTCAATATTTGGTTAATACTTGTCAATAGTAAATAACCTCGCAGCAATCGGAACCACGATCACCTTGCATTGCACGTGCAGATTAAACCTCCACTGAAAAACGTGCTGCACGTGTTACGGGTTGCCTGCTGTTGTATGGGCGTCTCTCAGCCATTGAAAAGCGATACCTTTCTGAGCATCCTGCTCTGTCGAAAAGCGATGTTAAAAAAATAGAGCCATGGGCTCTGTAGCTCATCAGATTTTTGAGTAAAATATGTTTTGACCCCTGTGACCCCATTTGGGGTCATGGGTTTATGAAATCTACAATTCAGAATCCCCGTTTGCGAAGGAGTCTACATACAACTTTTCAGCTCTCTAGACATTCTGGAACTGGAGAAGAAGATGAAAATACGCTTTTAAGATTTTGACCCCTGTGACCCCATTTGGGGTCATGGGGTCACGAAATCTACAATTTAGAATCCCCATTGGCCAAGGAGTCTACACACAACTTTTCAGCTCTCTAGACCTTTTGGAACTGGAGAAGAAGATGAAAATAGGTTTTTAAGGTTTTGACCCCTGTGACCCCACTTGGGGTCATGGGGTCACAAAATCTTCAATTTAGAATCCCCATTGACCAAGGAGTCTACACGCAACTTTTCAGCTCTCTAGACCTTTTGGAACTGGAGGAGAAGATGAAAGTAGGTTTTTAAGGTTTTGACCCCTGTGACCCCATTTGGGGTCATGGGGTCACAAAATCTACAAGTTAGAATCCCCATTGGCCAAGGAGTCTACACACAACTTTTCAGCTCTCTAGACCTTTTGGAACTGGAGAAGAAGATGAAAATAGGTTTTTAAGGTTTTGACCCCTGTGACCCCATTTGGGGTCATGGGGTCACAAAATCTACATTTTAGAATCCCCATTGGCCAAGGAGTCTACACACAACTTTTCAGCTTTCTAGACCTTTTGGAACTGGAGAAGAAGATGAAAATATGTTTTTAAGGTTTTGACCCCTGTGACCACATTTGGGGTCATGGGGTCACAAAATCTACAATTTAGAATCCCCATTGGCCAAGGAGTCTACACACAACTTTTCAGCTCTCTAGACCTTTTGGATCTGGAGAAGAAGATGAAAATAGGTTTTTAAGGTTTTGACCCCTGTGACCCCATTTGGGGTCATGGGGTCACAAAATCTACAATTTAGAATCCCCATTGGCCAAGGAGTCTGCACATCAAATTTCAGCTCTCTGGAGTCATTGGTTTCGGAGAAGAAGATGAAAATGTGAAAAGTTTACGGATGGACGGACGGACGGACGGACGGACGGATGGACGGATGGACGGACGGACGCCGGACGCCATGCCATGCCATAAGCCCATCGGGTCTTTCAGACCTGATGAGCTAAAAATTATACTGTTAAGTCAATTTCCCACCAGCAGTGTCAAGTACAGAACTGTTTAAATTCAAAAAGTGATTGGTTTTGATCAAATATAGCGAATTAATTATGACCGTGTCTTCTATTATTAGAACTATACCACTTACAAACTTCAAATTTGGTATGGCAGTAGCCTATATGATGCTGTTGTGCCTTTTGGGGGTTTCATCTCATTGGTTCAAATAATTTTTGAAATTTTGACCAAAAACCTTCCGATTTCTGGACTTTGTCTCGTTTCCGGAGCATAATTAAAAAACTATACCACTTGGAAACTTCAAATTTGGTATGGCAGTAGCCTATATGATGCTGTTATGCCTTTTAGTGGTTTCACCTCCAACGTTCAAATAATTTTTGAAATTTTGACAAAAAACGGTCAGATATTCGGACTTTGTGTCGTTTCCGGATCATAATTTAAAAACTATACCAACAGTAGGTTGAGGATCAAGGTTGTAAATATATTTCCTAATGACAAACACATACCGTATAAACATTGTAAATGTGACTGTTTTGCCTTCAAGTTATCTTTTGGGAAGTAACCAAAAGAAAGGGATTGTGACCTATTGTGATACTCATATGGACACTGTATGAACATAGAACATGACTGATGTTGTTACCACTGCAAAGAATACATATATTGGAATATAAATTGACCTACATGGAACTGAATGGAAGGTGAGAGTTTGTTGAAAAACATTTATTTATCATAGTTATACCAGTTCACACCTATTCAGACAAATAAAATTTTAATGTTATTTTCTGTATCATGTGATGGAAAAATACGGTAGCAATCCTAGGACTTATCAGAACATATGACTTTTCACTATTTTCGTCAAAGAAAGGCGGTCAAACTACAGGCGGGTGTATGTGAGCTACGCTCACTTTTGCCTTGTTTTCATATTGGGGGTATTGTCACGATTGAACAAAACAGCAGAGACATCACTCTGAGCTTATGTTGAATCTAGGGTATTTTATCCTATTTTCAAAAATATTTTCAAAGTTATTTTCGGCTAGCAATACTTGCAGATTGATTAATCCTGAAAATTAAGTAAAGTATATCGATCTGCATTTTATAAGCACTGCTCTCTCTTTACAAATTTTACAGTCAACAGACTTCAACAAAAAGACAGCCATGTTTTTTCAGTCTGATTGTAGTTATGTAAAGGAGTTTTTGATTGGACTACGGCTTTCCCTTTTCAGAAAACTCAAGTATCTGCAGCTAGGGGTTCCACGGGGGACTCGAAAAGTGTTTAACACTGTTAATTATTTAAGTTATTTCAGTTTGTTTGTCTATATTGTGTGAAGAAAGATGATCAACAACACCATTTCAAGACATTGATGTCAAAATTATTCTATATACGACCAATTAAAAGTCGAATATGTTATAATATCTAGGTTATACAACCATTCAAAGTTCTTTAGGTATATCTTTCTACGCAGAGCCTAAAAGGCCAGTTTCCAAACTGTCATTTTATGCCTTGCTGCAGAGACTCTACTTTTCTGTGCTGCTATAGTGCCCCTACAGACTAGAGAGCAAGCACAGAAAACTCAAGGCTATGCAGCAAGACATAAAACTGACAGTTTGGATACTGGCCTTTTAGGCTCTGCGTAGAAAGATGTTTAGGTAAGGCAAAGACAAAACGGCTATAAAAAAATCCGAAATCCCTTGGATAAAGATAAAATGTCGGGTACTTGGGTCTGAGTTGAGTCTGAACCATTAGTACTCGAGTCTGCCATTATTTTGAAACTGATCAAGTTCAAGTGTAGTTTGACAAAGAGATTATACAGAAAAAGTTTCAAAATGCAGCTGGACTAAATTGAGCCAGTGATTGAAATTGGTTATACCCTGCAGGGTAAGTTGGCTCCAAGGAGTAGTTGGCTTATTCATAAAAAGATAAAAGGAAAAGTGAAACAAATTATTATTGAAAAATCATATTTTATTAATAATTTAAGAAATAATCATGATATTGTTCCTTCACATTAATTAAAAAAACAACCTTTTGACTACATGTAACTTTAAAAAATCCACATGAAGTATTCAAACGTATCAAATAGACATCAACAATTTTCCTTCAAGCAAAATGAAAACAAACAAATAAATATTTCACAGGTACAAAAATTCCTTACAAATAATATACATGTATAAAAGACTATAGTACAATTAACCTTTTCTTTACACAATATATACTCAGATATGATTCCTTTTACACTTTGTTTAGGTTTACATCCATTAGGAAATGAATGTCCTTCCCTCTCTTTTGATGCAGAGGAACATTTTAATCCTGTAAAGCATGTGGCAGTCTGACAGTGGGGATATTTTCCTCTCATAAAGCAGTGAATGAATCAATGATTGAAGCATTAAGCAATAACAGTCTCTCGCTGTAACAATACAGTTCTCTATGAAGCATTAGAACAGCCTCTGATTAAATCATGAAGCAATAAGTTTCCTTCACAGTCAGGAGGCTGTTCTCTATGTAGCAGCAAAAGAGTCTGATAAAATCATGAAGCATTAAGTTTCATTCAGTGTCAGGATGCTGTTCTCTATGAAGCATAAGAACAACCTCTAATTAAATCATGAAGCAATAAGTTTCATTCACAGTCAGGATGCTGTTCTCTATGAAGCATAAGAACAACCTCTAATTAAATCATGAAGCAATAAGTTTCATTCCGTGTCAGGATGCTGTTCTCTATGAAGCATAAGAACAACCTCTAATTAAATCATGAAGCAATAAGTTTCATTCCGTGTCAGGATGCTGTTCTCTATGAAGCATAAGAACAGCCTCTGATTAAATCATGAAGCAATAAGTTTCATTCACAGTCAGGAGGCTGTTCTCTATGAAGCATAAGAACAACCTCTGATTAAATCATGAAGCAATAAGTTTCATTCCGTGTCTGGATGCTGTTCTCTATGAAGCATAAGAACAACCTCTGATTAAATCATGAAGCAATAAGTTTCATTCACAGTCAGGATGCTGTTCTCTATGAAGCATAAGAACAACCTCTAATTAAATCATGAAGCAATAAGTTTCATTCCGTGTCAGGATGCTGTTCTCTATGAAGCATAAGAACAACCTCTAATTAAATCATGAAGCAATAAGTTTCCTTCCGTGTCAGGATGCTGTTCTCTATGAAGCATAAGAACAACCTCTGATTAAATCATGAAGCAATAAGTTTCATTCACAGTCAGGAGGCTGTTCTCTATGTAGCAGCAAAAGAGTCTGATAAAATCATGAAGCATTAAGATTCATTCAATGTAAGGAGGCTGTTCTTTCATGAAGCAGCAAAGCATCTGATTGAAGCATGAAAGGATGAGTTTCATTGTCTGTCAGGATGATGTTGTCTCATGAAGCAAATTTGTTCATGATTGAAGCATAGATAATTTCTCTCAATAACAACATACAAGTCATTCATGAAGCAGCAAAGTCCACGAATAAAGCACAATGCAATAAGGCAGAAGTGAACGCAACTCGCAAATTTATTACAAATTTTGAACAAATTATAAGTTAAATAAATTTTAAAACGGATACCATCATAAAGATAATTTACAAAACCGTAAGCACACAGGAAGCTCAATACTACCGCATAAATAAAACCCATAACAAAGTCATAGTTTCTGAGTCATATAGTTATGTTCCAGAAAAGATTTCAGACGGAATCACTCTCACGCATGCATACCAGACACATGGTGACATATGCGTCAAAGCAGGGTTTAAGGACATTGTCCTATCAACTTCACAACTAAGTCTTGTTGATCTGGGGTTAAAGGGTTCTCTGTTCCCTCATGAAGAACCAAAAGACGCCTTGATTGACTTGTAGCGAGCTAGCTCCATATCAGAGACGGACGGTGTCAGCTGACTCAACGCCTCCAGAAAGTCCTTCTCACCCACCTGGATACGAGACTGGTCCACATCCTCCCCTGAAATAGTGGGAACATGGTCATAGAGCACTGCAGTACATATCAGTCTACTCCTTAGTGTTGTTCCTTAACTGGACCGTTAAGGGGATTATTTTGGCCTTTCGGAGCAGATGGGACCATTTGCAGTGCATTGTTCACTGACCATTTTACTTAAATTACATTTTAGTCTTTTTAAAAATAAATATGGTAAATATTACATGTGCAAATATGATGTTCACAACACTGTTTATGTTTAACAAATGGGTCATGCATGGATAAACTGTGTCAAAGTAACTGCTTAAAGCTAAATAAAATAGAATACAAATTATTTTATTTTGAAACATTTTACTTCAATGACTATTATGTCACAGATGAAAACCTATGCAAAAACAATTGTAAATGTGCAAATATGATGTTTATATCACTGGTTATGTTACACAAATAGGTCATATACATGGGCAAATCAAAGTACCTGCTTCAAGCTGTTGAATTTTTCTCTTAATTGCATTCAACATGGTGTCCGAGGAGAGAGCGTAGAAGTCGGCGCCGGTCAGATTCCATGGACACTTGGCCACTATCGACTCCAGGGATAGGTCCTTGGCTAGCTCGAATCTACACAGGGCAGAGTTTGTCAAACACTTATATATAGCATCAAATGAATTGCCTGCAGAATTGTATAAAATAAGAGCTCTTGATAGCTGGTACAAGGTTAGTTTTGGTTGAAGTTCTGGCTGTCACTATTTGAGGTTTGCTTCAATTTTACTGACTTCCTTTGCAAAGAGTTTAAGTTGACTCAATAAACTTGCAGAGTAATTGCTAAATGCTAAAAAGAGACTTTAAAGGGGCAGTAGCACATTTTTAGGGGGAACATAAGGTGATATGAGGAAAATGGTTCCTATTGAAAGACAATATATGTAAACTAAATGAAGTAGTAATGAATCAAATATATAATGTAAAGTTCAGCCTTGTGATTCCTTTTTCTTATACAAAATGAATTAGAGGTGTTTACACAAAAATTGACTGTCAATGGACTTTATGTAAATCTTTATAATTTGTTCTATGATTATGGATGATTGGTTTGTGTAATGAGATTTTTGACATTATCAAAATAATATATGAAGCATAAACTTACAATTATCAGTAAAAAATTCAACATATGAAATTTCCTAAAACGTGCTACTGTGTTAACTTGTGTTCTTTGATTACCGTACAAATGCCGCATGAAATTTTAAGATGCCGTTATATTATTATTATTATTCATTCTTATTCCATATTTGGTTTTAACATATTTATTTCCCAAAAAAGCAGGAACTGGATTTGTAAACAAGCAAATGCTTATATCAATACCGCTGCATATTTACTCCATTTTGGGCCTGTAGGACACTTACAAGTAGTATTTTTATTTTTGCCTACCAAGGAACCAGTTGGTTGTATTCATAGACAAATATAAATACTTACTTCCTGGTGAGAGATTGAAGAACCTTCAGCTGCGCTTCCCTTGTGTCTGCAACGCCTAGATACAGCAACTTGTCAAATCTGCAGAAAGGATAGAGAAATGTTGTTGGAGCTCAATTGTTGATAATGGCCAGGTGGTAGGGGGGATTTGCTGTTGATACAGCCAGCATTCAATAAAGATGCAATTTGTAACAGTTTAGATAGAGTAATCCAAAATATGTCAATGTTATGTTTCATGCTTTACTGTTTTCATTTGACAAGCAACTAAAAGTACTTGTATGTAAGGTAATAAAAGCCACTTAAAAGTAACTTGTATGTGCCCTTATTAGTGATGTTGTGCTCCTTTTACATTTTCTTGCATTGTACTTTTTAATAATAAACTAATAATAATAGGACTGCTCAACGGCAATACAATCGGGAGACAATGCAATATCACCCTGAAGGAATTGTACTTTCAAGTCAGCCACTTAGCGCCTCACGTGACCGTATAGGTCTGTACGCTCTCCGTGTTCAAGTACCAATTTGTACAGCTGGGTGAACTGAGTGCAATGTGGATGAAGTGCCTTACCCGAGGACAACACACAGTGTTAAGCCCATGTTACAAAACCCGTTGGTGTCTCCATCGGGATTCAAACCCAGGCCTTTGGCATAACAGGCCAGCATGCTGACCACTACACCACTGTGCTCAAACCTTGGGGAAACACTACATCATGATGTTACATTTGTTCCTGATCTGCAATACAATTTCCTAGTATGGGGACAATAGAGTTACCTTCCAGGCCGGAGTAAGGCAGGGTCAATGAGGTCGGGTCTGTTGGTTGCTCCGATCACAAACACGTCACATGACTTGTGTAGTCCGTCTAGCTCAGCAAGCAACTGGGACACAACTCTGGCAACAAAATTTTCACATTATCTATCTCAGTATCTCGTAATCCATCATTTGTTATTTATCCAATATTTAGAATGATAACCAATACATACATCTACAAAATATAATTTATACTCATTAGCAGTGTATTGAGGCCTGTGTGACAGCTAGGTACCTGGTTTCTTTTGGTCAGGGTGGGTAGCTTCTTGAGGTTTTTCTTCCCTTTTATCATCAAAATATACAAAATACCACATTTGGGATGGCTCCTTTACAGGCTTATTTCATACATGTCATTAGGCAATTGGGGAAAAGATACTTTAGTTGACTGTTTGATTCCCAACCAAGCATGCACCAAACCTCAGAACGCATGGAGGCCAAATTAATTTTGTGAAGCTGCAATACATAACAAAGCATTGAGAAACCAATGCATTGGGGCCAAATCCGGCATGCATTTTGAGGTTGAATAGTTGTCCAGTTATGGTTCAGTTACAGATAGAGCTATTATTACAAAGGTGGTTGGAGAGGATATCCTAAATACAAAGTCAATTTGCTTGTATGTCAATAATATTCCTTATTTTAGGAGTCATGCCCGACACTAATAACTGAGGTCGTGGGACCATCTGTTAAAGCTTTTATAACCTAGGAAAAAACACAAAATATTTCATTTAAGGGTGTAGTAGTTTAGGAATGAAAGATGAAAATATGGAAGTTTAAAACAGCTTTAGTATTCTACCTATCCATGACCCCTCCCGAGTCCCCGCTCCGACCTCTGTTGGGCGCCAGTGAGTCAAGCTCATCAAAGAATATCACACACGGCGTGGCACTTCGGGCTCGCTTGAACACTGCAAGAAACAATAATGATCAAAACTCATTGTCTCTTGCTCATATGTTAGGAAATTGGCAATTCTACCATAAATGTTAAATACTTGTTTCTGAATGTCTACTATGAAAAATCAGAGGGCATATAATTTGAAATTTCTTCTAATGTCAAGATTTCAATTGTTGCCTAGAAACAGGAGTATATTGCTGTTATGGCAGCCATTTTAAAAAAGTAATCCATTATAATGTAATCATGGTGTTTGTAAACAAAATATTTCGCAAATTTAAGCAAACTTTGAACAATAATCACTGATTTGACTTTGTGATTATTCAAGACAGAAGATTATTCAAGGTAGGCAATTCTTCAAGGATTTACAGATAATACTTGCCCTCTCTGACATTCTCCTCGCTTTGTCCAACATACATGTTGATCAGTTCTGGACCCTTCACACTGCAAACAAAAAATAATGAATATTATACAGATTATTGCACAAGGAGGTGTGTCATACCCGTTTTTGCAACAACTCTCACTGAAAGCAAATCATAAATATAACTGACTTATTTTGTCGAGTCAAAAAATTTCCTTGTTTTGAATAGTCAAGTTATCAGTTTCTTGAGATCATCAAGAACTGAGTTTTAAAAATGGTATTTTAATATCAATTGATATGAGATAATGTAAAACACGATCGAGTGGAACATCTCATTTCTCAACCCATAGAAGAACACAAAACATCACCATCATCATCACCTTACCTGAGGAAGTTAAGAGAGCACTCAGTAGCAACAGCTTTAGCTAGCAGTGTCTTGCCCGTCCCTGGAGGTCCGTAGAGCAACACACCTGGAGACAAGGAAGAGTTGTACAACTCTAAAGGAGTTCAGATCGTCTTTTAACCATTGAATTTTTTTATCATGTTGAACTGGAGTGCACTTTCAACAGGAATTTGAATTTTTTTAAAATCCAATTGACAAAATACCACTCTCATTAACAAAAATTTGGTTTGACTGTTAATAACTACAAGCTAGTGATATCATGATAATATAGCATGTTGTCATCAGTTTGATGTAAAAACTGAAAGCAGCCCCAACCATAGTCTGGGCTGCTAATTAGCAATAACTCTAGCATCTCAGGTCAATCACTTTTGTTTGGACTCAAGTAAAGTCAATATGATTTTCTCTCTACTGTCATATGACCAGCTCGCGACCAATTGAAGGTAAGGAAATAAATAATTTCAATTCATTGAAAGCTATGAAAAGTGTACAATGGAAACCTACCAGATCGCTTGAGTCCAGCAGCCAGAAGTTCTGGGTGCTGTAGAGGAAGTTGTATCGTATCCAAGATGTCCGACTTGACGTCTGCTAGCCCTCCAACATCCTTCCATGTTACATTTGGGATCTGGTACATAAAGATCAAGTATGGGCTGAAAAACTACCTTAAAGAAACTACCAAAGTTTGACATATAATTTAACTACCTTCTTCTAAAATTTCCAATAAAGGGGGTGACATTAATGTCTCAGATAGATGATAGCTTGAGGGGAAGAGTGCTAATGAGTCGCAAACCATGCAATGCAAAAGCAGATTAAGGAATTTTTTTATGGAATTGTTTCATCCATTGAAATCCGGATTTTGGTTGTTTCATGCAATTAATCTTTTTATCCTAACCTTACTCCACCCTCTTGCTTTTGGTTAAACCTAAAACTCAAGACTCAGGTTGCAGAGAATTGCAGACAATGAATATTCACGATATTTATACAAAAACTCCTTGCACTGACCTTGGGAGCTCCAATAGTATCAGAGTGAGCTGCCTGCAGTTTGTCCAGCGCTGCGTCGAAGTCTGACTGCTCAAGCACCACGCCTGCAGACACAAGATCTTCCTCACGTTCCAGGCTCATTGACGAACATCCATCTAGGCTGCACAAAACAATTTCTCAAATAAATCTGTCAAAGTAACCCTAGCCTCAATTATACTCGCTACATTCCCATATTGAGTCAAGTTTGATGAGGACCAATCAAATTTACCAATCAGGGCTCCCCTTACCAATCTCAATAGTCTGCATTTGCACATATAATATTCAATTTCAAACTTACAAATAATACTAATGCTGGCCTCTTTATTATTGGATAATATCCATTTGGCCATGTCACATTTGATTGGAAAGTCAAAGGTCGCCGAAAGGTCTACTTACTTGACCCGTTACTATATCTAGCTAGACTCAATATGGGAGTGTAGGAAGTATTATTGAGGCTAGGTTTACTTGACTGTCAAATTAATCAGCTGGTTGCATTAGAGGTTGCAGATCAAGATGAGGGGTGCAGGAGGTTTTAACCCCACCATTTTACTTTTGTTTTGAAAATAGACACTTAAATGGTTTTCCTTTAACCCTTACAATGCGGGGCGCGTGATATTTACGGGCCAAATATAAAATGGCACGTAAGCCCTCTTGGCGAAATCCGTAACTTTCAGGATAAGGCTATAATTGACTGCAAGCAGTCTTGGCTGCTCCCGGATATAAAATATCAAACCTTTTCTCAAAAATGATTGAGGGTACCCACCTTGCGGCATTTATATCTCATGAACCATTAGAGATAATTTTATCATTTTTACATCATCGTATAGAGAAGAGAATTGTCTTTATTTCCATGTATCATATGTATATCCGCGCACAAAAATAAAGAAGCGGCCAATCAGGATATAACGGTGGCTGGCACCGGACAAAACAATTCCGCCACGTGGGCTTGTAGAGCAAAAATATATACCCGCATCGTAAGGGTTAAGTTCCTAGACAGCACTGTCCACTTAGCTAGTTTCTTCTACAGTTCTTGTAAACCACAATAATTAAGGGTTAGTGCTAAAACAAATGTCTTTTACTTTCATTTTGATAAAATCATTTGTAGCCGATCAAATCATCACGAGTTTGACTGGCTGAGAATGAGTTGCTGTATAGCCTTGCTTTTGCATCAACTTTGCAATATCAAGCATCAACAATAATTCGACATAATAGTAATCTGTGTAATCAATTAAAGATGATTAATGTCCTTCATCTGAAGAAATTTGTGTTGAAATTTGTTAGTATTGAAATTATGACATGTTATTTTGTGCATCACTCGCAGGATATTCAATGTACTAACCAGAGTTGGAGAGCCTTTCTGAATGCTTGTCTCTTTGCATGGGCCACAAGAGCTACGAGGTCTCCGAGCACAAACCCCTTCAAACAACAGAAATTCACATTAGTCAAAGCATATTTGAATACTTCTGATTTTCAAACTTCAATGTATTTATACCCTTAAGATACATAGTAAATTTTGTTATCCTATCTTGAACAGTTTCTGAGAAACATTTCCCCTTTTACTTGGACAGAGGGAGGGGTCGGACAGGCACACACATGGACACACCTTGGGGAGCGGATATTAATAATGGCACATCATGCAGGTGGACAAAAACATTTTTGACGTTCATTTCCACTATTCTTTTTACAGGAGATGAATTGCAGAATCCTACAGGAACTGCCCTCTGTCCCATCAGAGGAAGCTCCAGTCTAGCCTCTGCTGCCATCCCACACTTTCACTTCCACCTAGCACCAAAACGTTTTCAATACAAACTATCTGCAAAATGTAAGCCACACTACACACTACTTACAAGGAGAGTTTGTTGCTGGGAGGACTATTTCATTTTGTCGCCAAATTATGAGACCATTTGGTGTCCAAAAGACTTAATGTGCAAAGAATACAGTGACTGGAAAATACTGAGGCTTTCAAAGGATAACTTAGAAACAGTGTTGATGATTAAATATCAACTTTGATATGGTTTCTCATTGTCTAGCTTGTGACTTACATATTACATAGAGGTAAACTTAAAATTTTATGACTGGCGATACATCAGCTCAGAGATTAAGTTTGAGAGAGGAGGGGATTAATAAAGTTGACAATGTTTGATCATTGTAAAACATGATCTGAATTAACAACTCACAGCTGTTCTCTGCGCTATGTGAGGAAGAGATATGTCCGCTGATGTTGTTTCTGCTTCCAACATGCCGTGCACTATTTCAATCCTCTCTGGTTCTTTGGGAGTCTTGAAAACAAAAATTACCCAAAATTTGAACATATGATTAAAACACATTTTCATAAGCTTTGAAACGGTAGAAGATTCTGTACCACAACTTCGCCTTTATGTAATGATAATAAGTTAAGAGTGTGATTCAACAAAACAGTAAATTCCAGTTCTATGATCAGCTGTCAAGGATTTTATTTCATCAGCTACAAATTAAATGGTATGAGTTATTGGTAAGCACCAATTGACCAATATTTGTAACATAAGTTGCGTTGGTGAACTGTACATAGATTGCAAGTTGCAACGGTGTGCATTCTACGGCTTTCATGCAGCTGAACCATGTAGTAGTGATGAAAGTCAATCGGGCCTTCATTCAAGGTTTAACTTACCTCCATTTTTATTTCGTGCAAAAAGGCTTCATTCATGTCCTGAGAGAGCTGTTGGGAGTCGTGGGTGGTTGCTATGACAATGAGTGGGAACTCGCTTATTTGTTCCGTCAACTCGCGGATTGCATTGTGGAAGCAGCTGATCACTCGTGGATCTATAAACAATGGGAAGCACAGAAATCTGACAGAATTAAAAGAATTCAACACTATCGCAGGAGATACATAATGCAGAATTCATTACACAGGCAAAGTGTTAGGAACATGTCAAAATTAGTGGGTTTTTTTAAATCTATACTTCATTCTTTGAATGGAGTTTTGAAAAACCACCCGCTAATCTATTCAAATCCATTGCTCTTATTAGAATGTTTAAAAGATGTTCACACTAAAATGGCTGCATGAAGTTTTTGCAAGAATAGAACACCTTTTACTATGGAAAATAAGGTTTAGTATTGAGATGTTTTATATAACTTTCACACTCTGAAGAACATAATTTGTATGAACAAATAGACAGAAGAAATGTTAACAATTTAATGAATAACAAATGCTTCTGTGCTTTCAAACATTACATCATCATTAGAATAATGCACGTACCCTCCGAGGCGCCGTCTCTCTCTTTCCCCAGCACATGGATGTTTCTTAGAAGCAGGATACAAGGCGAATGCACACCGGCTGAAAATAATACACATTTCTTTAGTAAACTGTGTATCATAAAGATTTCATGTATCTGTCTACTTATTTGGCATCACAAAATGAAAATGATCCTTGTCTGTCTTTGACACTTCAGCTAGCGCTAATCTTTTGACTTTATTATTGTCATTCTTTGACCAATCATCAAAACTATTCAGATAATTATTACAATGTCGGATTCCTTATATCCTTATACTCCTTCATGAGTGACTTTGGTCAATTTTATAATCATAATAGCACAAAATAGATTACTTGGCAGGTCAGTTTGACTGTCTAAAGCTTTTCAGATTTGACAACAATTTATGCTATCTCCCTAACAATTTATTACTACATTTTGAGAAGATTTTATTCAGTTCAAATAGGATGATAAACTGCTTGTGTGTTTACATCTATTTCTACACACTGAATGATATGTCGCAGGGTTAATGATTCAATATCACTCTGTTCTGTATGTTTGTATGAATGATAATCTTACCTGCAAGAAATGCATTGTTGATTCGACTCTCGGTAGCACCGGCTGCATCACCCGTCAAGTGATGACAGTTCACCTGGAGTAACATCACAATCATCACAAAGGTGGAATTTCATCACTAAAGAATCAAACTATCAAAAAAATTCTCAATTTGCAGCAAAACTAGCAAAATAGTGGGCATGGCTAATATGGCTGACTGTGCATCCCTGACAATCCCTATTGTTTAATTCCCAGACATCCCATCAGCCAGATCCAGAAGATGAATATCGGAAGGTAAAGGGTTGTAATGGTGGAAAAGTGATAGCAAACCTGTCGGGGGTTAAAAATTAAAACAGGCAGGGCTTGTTATGGTATGAAAGACATGGCAAACATTTCTTTAAATGGATATTGAACTTTAATTAGTTGTTATGGAGTCGACATACTAGAAAAGAAATAGAGTAGCCCTAACCATCATGTGTTTTGCAATAAAGTATAGTTTTGCCCTGAACTATTATAGTTAAAGCATGAGGCCGAAGGTGATGGTTAGGGCTACTCTATTTCTTTTCTAGTATGTTGATTTTTACTCGTTTAAGTTATTTCTACTCCAAATATAAACACATTTTGTAAATCATCTCCGGCCGCGATTTGAAAATCCACGATCAGGGCCATACCTAGTGACGTCATAGCCAATTGTTATTGACGTCACTCAAAAACTATACTTTATTGCTGAACAAAGGGTGGGCGGCGCCTTTGATCTTTACGGGAACAATACTAGAAAACATAATAAGAATTTGTTTTGTGCCCGTGCCACCCTAAAGCAACAGTAGTATGACCTAACTGGGAATTGAACCCGATCTTGCTTTAACAAACTGACATTCTGCAGACCAGCAAACCTGCTTTTGTTGGATATTGGATCAGCAACGTGTATGGTTGAAAGATGTAGCAAACCTGTCAAGAGTGGGAACAGTTTGGGGTTGTTTCAGTAAAATAGTCTTATTATTACCTGACTGACATGGAGACAGAGTCGCCGGGCCACAGCGCAGATGACGGTAGTTTTACCGATGCCAGAAGCTCCAGATATGAGAACCGATGGAGCCAGCTCCTTCAGTCGACTGTTGTCCTGTCTGGAGATGTTCATAAATTTGTTATCAAAAACAAAATTACACCATATGCCATTACCTCCTTATAAGGTATTATTCCAGATATAAGAACCAAGATCCGCTGGACTACTCAACATCAAGCATCAAGTGATAGTCCTATTGGATTATTTTTTGTGGAAACTAAATTTGAGAGGAAATTCTACACGGACTACAACTTTTATGTGTACTAATATCATGTCTTTAGCATCAACATTACCTCTTCTTGAGGTGAGGCAGGAGAAGAGACTCGAGTCTGGCGATGTACGAGTTGAGACCAGGACACATCAGTTTCTGCCAGTAGCTCGGTGCTGAGTCCGTGAAGTACTGGTAGGCAATCTGGGGCACGTAGCTGTGTACTGATCCAACCTGGGGTCAAGTTGGGAAAACCAAACTTATACATAAATATAAGACATAATAGTGCCTCCTTAATCATAGTGCAATAAATTACAAATTTATTCCCTGAGCTGCATTACAGCCCTGTAAAAAAGAAGGCTGTTGACATATTGTTTGGCTTATATACAAACAAAAAATTTCATTTTTGGTGATAAATATTTGAAAGAACTCTCAATTCATCCCAAAATGATATTTATATAATGACTGCTTTGTTTAAATGAAAATATCAAAGCAGCCTTATATATACAGACTGGAATCGTATGTCCACTTTACATCAATACTTTTAAATCCTTTCAAACACTGTCAGTCTGCTGCAGTACACAAGTTTCTTAAGTTTAACTGATAACGTAACATTTTTGGAGGTTGCTAATTGCCTTCACGTCAATGGAATTTCATTTAGGAAGAGCATATCATAAAAAGCTATCTGATTCTACAGTTTTACTCTGTTGACAAACACTAACTAATTTGAATTGTCGTGATAAATCTGTAAATTGGCATCTGCAATTTTGACAATTTGTTTCAAGAAGCTTACCTGAAGCAGCTTGGTGTTGTTAGAGTCCACCATACAAGCTACAAGGTCAGGTCGACATGGCTCCACCCTCGTCACCTTGAAGAACATCACTGGGAACCGGAGTCCTGTCTCCAGACTAGCAGACTGCCAGAACTGTGGGTCATCTGGGGAGAGAATGGAGAATAGAGCAGTCTGATTAAAATCCACTTAGTTTTGAGGAATGCAGCATTTCAAATATCAACTCTATGAAGATACATAGGTCGCATGAATTATTACCAGTATCGTACTGGCGAAATCCAATGGTTAGCTGACTTAACAGGAGTTACTTGCCCCATGCTACTGATACAAAAAGCTTTAAACGGACAATTTGTGATTGGTCAGCTGAGCTTTCATCAGAGCATGCATCCGAAGGTACTGCGGTCAGGTCTAGTGGACAGAAAACTCAATATTTTAATATTTTGAACTTTTTTTTTTTAAAAAGGCGATTTTATTTGGACTGACCATAGATTGATATTGAACTCCAAGTCATATTCAAAAGTCATGGAGACTCCGAGAGTCATTTACATTGTTTAAAAAAATCAAGTGATTGACTTTCAGTGATTATTTAGGAAGGTCAATGGCAAACTATGGTAAGTCTGGGACTTAAAGATATTTTCGCCCGTGCCAGATGTGTTTTTTCAGGTTTCATACCTTTATCCTTTGGTTCTATCTTTTGGTACCTGCTTATAAGATTTTTCTAGTCTGTATTCAAGAACATATTTTCGAAGCTAGAGGCACTGTTTTGAACTTTCAGACTTATTGTTGCTTTTAACTGTATAAAGGGCCTTAGGTAATGAGAGCATTATTACAAGCAATGAAACTAAAAATGTATATTACCAGAACTCCTGATAGCAAACACATCTCCATGGCTTGCAATTCTGAAACAAAACATGGATTCTATCATACCAGTAATAAAGTACTTTTATCAAGCCAAAATAGCACATTGACACATTCCAAATTTGTTTTATTTTGTTATGCACTGCGTAGTTCTCTTCATAGTGCATGACATGTATAAGGTATAAGGTGGTACACATCCAGTGAAAACTTAAGTGTCAACAACACCTTGTAACCAGTTGAGGTTAAAGAACTGTAATTGCATTATGATTTTTATGCAATTTGTTACATCTCTTTTCCTTTTTATGATATCCCTTAATTACCCTGAGAAAACGTACTTCCATGCCATTTTGACATATCATGCACTTTGAAGTTCCCTGAGTGGCTTGGGCAAAATTTCAGTCATTAACGGCATTATGAAGCTCACTGTTCAGAAATGATAACGAGATAGTGGAGTTAATATTCATTAACAATATTCATTAAACAGATAAATTTACAATTGCATTGAACAAAAAAACAACACAATAAAGTACAGTTAAATCAATAATTAACAGCCTCCCAAACTGTTGAAAATAATTAAATAACTCATTATGAGTATTCAAGCATACAGTAATGGACATTAAAATCAACGAGGTAATCAATTTCACCTGTCAACAAGTGCAACTCCAGTTTAATTGTGTTGATGAGGAGATGCTAACCCTATTAAACATAACATAACTGGTTACTAGATAATGCCTTTGTCTGTTTTCAATTGTTAGTATGTCAATATTGATTACATCCAAAATGTAGAGAGGATTTTTGACCCATTCACTCTCCACAGAGGAATCTCATAAAACCCTGATAACCTCTGTTTTAGCACTTCATGGGCTTCCAGAAATTGCGGCCAAAAAATACATTGCCATACACATTATCAATCACAGGAAATAAAAACAATTCTTGCATGATATTTTGTTGTCATTGTACCCTATGCCATGAATGAGATCATGTCATATTACTTTTTTCTCTCCTGTCAAAAAGGCTCAAAGTTAAAAAACGTATTTTCAGCATCCTATAAACATGCAGAATTTACTGAGGTTTATTGAATGGCTTTGTAGATTGAAAAGACTGTTCAATATTGTTTTCAATACGAATGTTATCTTCGTTGGGAAAGAATACGTCTAGCTAGACAGACAAGTTTACTACTTATTCTCTTACGCATACCAAGTTCCATTGAGCTGAGACTAACAGTTTTGGAGTTTTGCTCCGGAAACAAATGAGTGAGCGAGTTATTGTTTTACGCCGCTTGGGCAATATTTCAGCCATTAGCGGTATCCAGAAACAAAACGATTATGGACAGATGACTATATCACACAGTATTACACTGTAAAATGATAAATACCTTGCAACTTGGAAGTATTTCTTGAGTGCCTCTGTGTAGTTGAGTCTGGGGCTGTAGTTGGGCGAGTTGATGATTGAGATGTGAACCTCGGTGGCGGCGGGAAGTGATGAGTTGATGGATGAGCTTAGAGAGTGACTGCCCTCGTCAACGTCACTCTCAATCAGGTCGTCTGTCAGCTTCTGTTGTGGATAAAAATATCCTCTTTACCTACTGCATATTCATAACTATAAGTCTACCCATGTTTGAACTGCTAAAAGAAGTCTATGAATTAGCTGTTTGAGTGGCTTTCTAGAAGGTGATGGTATAAGGCAGACAAGAGTAATTCAATGGATAAACAACTTCTTTATTTGACAGTAGCAAAATAACTTCAAATAAAGAAGTTGTTAATCCATAGAATAACTCTTGTCTTCCTTACCAGTTGGAACAGAAAAACATAACAAAAATTAAAATACTCGCCTCACATATTAAGATTGGATCCTTTTTCAGCACAGGTGTTGAATGAAGATTGAACCAAAGAAGTGCAGAAATGAACACTTTTTCAGATCCACTAAGATGCTTTGCCAAACATTTGACAGTCACAGCCTTTTGTTTTGGAGATCTTTTTGATTCAACAACTGGAGAGGTCACAGGGTCGTTAGCATGACGCCCTAATGGGAGTGTCAATGGGTCTTCTTCGCTGGAGTCGTCGTACAAAGAAACCTTCAATATGCCACCATCAAACAGACCATACTCAAGCATCAGCTTTTTCGGAACACCAATGAAATTATGAGGGTCTGATGTTCTCTCCAAATCTCTACCAAGAATTCTTCTCCATTGCCTATCCTGTTCAACTACAAAAGAGCTGAAAGTTATTTGTGAAGGCGTTAAGCCAGATTCCAAGCTTGATGTACTTCCAGATGCATGACGACTCTTTTCTGATTGGTTGCTCTGATTGCTAATGGATCGGCAAAAATCAGACACAAGAAGATTGTCCGGTCGAGACAGAAAATGTTCAATCGATGTTGTTGAAAGCCGTTTTCTCTTTTCGATTTTTGTATGATCAATGTACTCATCAAAAAAGAGAATAACTTCAGTGTTTACTGTTATTATACCTTGTTGCAACGGTGTGCATTCTACGGCTTTCATGCAACTGAACCATGAACTATTGAATGTCACATCTTCAAGAAACAGTGACGGATATGGAGCAAGAAAATCTTCTTCCTTCTTCACAACAATATCATGTTGAATTATTGTAATCAATCCAGTGCTGAACTTCATTTTCCTAAACCAAGTATATGCATCCTTGTCAGATATTGCAAATACTACTCTACGAAGTGGGAACAATTTGACACGCCTGAAGTATACTACATCATTCAGTGTCAATTTATAGTGATCAAGAAAATCATCACTACATATCAGTTGAATACTGTTTTCAACAACATCATCAATATCATCTATATCATCAAATGGAGGAGAAAGGTCAATATTCAAAGGATCTTTCACCCACACGTACGTGAGAATCTCACCACTGAATC
This sequence comes from Steromphala cineraria, assembly GCA_916613615.1. Lineage (NCBI taxonomy): Eukaryota > Metazoa > Mollusca > Gastropoda > Trochida > Trochidae > Steromphala > Steromphala cineraria. The sequence continues at coordinate 51,845,445 of OU744724.1, read as the reverse complement.
TATAACACACATTGTCACTATATGGTGCCAATTTCACTTCTTCGGCTATCGAAGAAGTAGGGGAATCCAAGTAGGGCAAACTGGGAATTGGAAAGCCAGAGCTGTCGCTTTTCTGTTGGTGGCGTACGCGCAAGGCGGCGATGACACAGTTGCTATCATCGGGTATATTAAGTTCCTTTGCCCTCTCCTTCGAAATAAATAGGTGAAGTGGGTGGTCATGTTTATCGAATCGTCCTACAACGAGTTCCACACGGAAATTCCTGCTTGCGTCGTTTTCCAGCTCCATGGGCGCAGCCATTTGTAAATAAGCGCCCCCTCGTGACTAACGGTGTAAAGGCAATTTCTACCCCTTAAACTTTAGTTGATGTAATTGTTAGCATGTTTACGCATTATTTTGATTTTGGATATAGAAATAGATATAGATTTTTGTTTGATTTAATCAGTTTTTATATATTATTTATAAATTAAATGCAGAAGGAACGAACAGCGTCAATATTATTGGTTTTATATGAATAAAAATATATAGGAGACAAACATTGTATACACTGTATACTACATCCGGTGTACACTTCCGGTATCCAAAAGCATGGGTTGCTGACAGTGCATTGATTGAGTTCTGATTAAAAGTTACCTGTGTCTTTGACAGTGACATTTACTCTCCACAATGAAGCAAGTTGAAATTTCTTTATTACTTAATTTTAACGAAATCAAATGTTAAGCACGTTTTCTTTTTGTTCTAACTTTTGTATAAAGATTGGCTGTTATTTTACATGTTTATTTTCATCGAAATTCGGTCAAACTCAACAATGAAAAGAAAATATTCCCAAATAACCTCTAAATATATTTAGAAATTAACTGTTATCTGTGGTAAATATTTTTTTAACATTGACAGAGAAAATTATCCTTCTTTTAACTTGAAATTAATAAAATAAGACATTTGAGAAATATAAAAAGCAATGTAATTTCCAACATTGAATAATATAATTCAATAGTTCTTAAACAGGTAACTTAATGGAATGATTTTTGAAAGTGTTACAAAATAAGTAGCTGTTTCAATGATCGGATGACTTTGTATCACAGGTTGAATGTTGAAGGTCTGCTTGTTTACTTCCCCTACGATTACATCTACCCTGAGCAGTATCTCTACATGGTTGAACTGAAGCGTTCATTAGATGCAAAGGTATTGTGAGCAAACAATTAATGATACTGAAAATGTCATTTGAAGCTTAATTTTCTGTGTATAATACAGTGTTGTTCCTAGAGGGGGTCCCTGGGAAATTTGCCCACCCTTTTGCTTTGGTGTTCCTTAAAATATTTAGAAGTGTATACTTTTGCCATTGCAATGGGTCCAAAAAGCTCAGAATATGTCAATATTGGCTAATAAAACACTGGAAGTTAAAAATTAGAAGTTGGAGACCCCCATTAACCCCTCTGCTGTTCGACTAGGAACAACAGTGTAATATGATAACTTTACGAATTCACCAGACTGCCGGTAAAAATTAAAGGTTATCAATTGCTGTCTGTGTACTATAGCATAATAAGTTTCCTAGTTCATTAGACTGCTGTTGACACCTAAAGGTTACAAGATGTTTTCTGTGTATAACATGATAAGTTTCACTAAATTATCAGACTGTTTTGAGGCGAAATTTTATGTGTATAAGAAAAATTTATCAAATGGGGAGACGCTTGAAAACGGTGTAAGGATCCATACCGCAGCGTCTCTACTTTCTAGAATAAAAAAGTTGATCAGCCATAAACTTCCTTGTCTTCTTGATATTTTCAACTTCTAAAATGTCTTTCAAACACCTGTCAAAAGTTTTCACAAAAAAAATTCATATGAGTTTTTACTTTTATCATTTAAAGGGCCACTGTGCATTAGAGATGCCTTCAGGGACGGGAAAAACTGTCTCGCTGTTGTCACTCATAATAGCATATATAAGGGTAAGTCAATTTCTTTATCAAAATACAGATAATTTGTTTTAAACCATTTTTAATGATTCTAAGTAATTTCACAATTATACATCACAAACATTATAAACTATTTTTATGCCCCCGAATCGGAGATTCCGGGGGTATATTGTTTTTCACCTGTCCGTCTGTCCGTCTGTCCGTTTGTCCACAAAAACTTTAACCTTGGTCATAACTTTTGATTGGTCGGAGCTAGGTCTTTGATACTTGACATATGCATCCGGGGGCATTCGTGTTTCAAAAACACATCTTGTTTTTACAACAATTTCAATGTCTTGATATAAATTAATATTTTCTTTCATTTATAAATTGAATTTTTTTTTTTAAATATTGATATTTTTGTCTACAGGCATATCCCCTAGAAGTGACAAAACTTATCTACTGTTCGAGAACAGTGCCTGAGTTGGATAAGGTAAGAGTCATAATAAATTATATCTGTACTCAGATGATAAGTGTTGTAGCCACGTACAGAAAATCTTTACAAACTTTGGTCACACAAAATCTGGCACCCACTTGGACACTCATACTGTATTAAAAATTAAAGACCTATCATAACCTCTATACAAGAAAGTCTGGATCTGCAGTGAAATACATCTAAGAGACGATTTGTCTGAGGCTCCCTTTTAATTAGATAAATTAATTATTTTTTTAGAAATATTTTTCAGAGACATCATTAAGTCCACAGTGTATTGTGCATTAGCTAGTGATTGTGACCTCCTCAGATTATGCCTTGGTCGGTAAGCTGATCTGTTCCAGTGATGATCCAAGATTAATTGTTATGTTTAATGCTACCTGATCACTGTTCTATTACAGGTAGTGGAAGAGTTACGGAACCTGATGAAATACTACGAAAAGGAATCAGGAGAAGTTCCCAACCTGCTGGGTCTAGCGCTCAGCTCTCGTAAGAATATGTGTGTGCATCCAGAGGTTAGTGTTGTCAAATTTCAGTTTTTTATTATGTCCCCCGCAAACCTTAATCTCAAACTCTTTTCAGTATTATATTGTGAAACTGAAGATGTGTTTACACCAATAGATTGAGTTGTCCCTTTTACAACTCCAAGGCTACATATAATTATACCCCCGCCTTACAGCGTAAGCGGGGGTATATAGCGTTCATTCTTTCCGTCCGTCCGTCTGTCCGTCTGTCCGTCTGTCCGTCCGTCCCAAAACTTTGTGCGGAGCAGATCTCCAAAACTATGCATGCTAGCCTCATCAAACTTCATACACATGTCAACCATGATCCCTAGTTGTGCCTTTTGAGGGTTAGAACTATTTCTGAATTTTCATTTTTGCGGTTTCCATGGAAACGTGACTAAAAAGTGACTCTTTGAGGAAGTCGTTTTGTGCGGAACAGATCTCCAAAACTATGCATGCTAGCTTCATCAAACTTCATACACATGTCAACCATGATCCCTAGTTGTGCCTTTTGAGGGTTAGAACTATTTCTGAATTTTCATTTTTGCGGTTTCCATGGAAATGTGACTAAAAAGTGACTCTTTGAGGAAGTCGTTTTGTGCAGAGCAGATCTCCCAAACTATGCATGCTAGCTTCACCAAACTTCATACACTTATCAATCATGATCCCTAGTTGTGCCTTTTAAGGGTTAGACCAACAAATTATTTTTATTTTTTGCGGTTTCCATGGAAACATGACTAAAACAGTGACTCTTCGACCAAGTCTTTTGTCCGGAGCATATCTCCCAAACTATTCATGCTAGCTTCACCAAACTTCATACACTTATCAACCATGATCCCTAGTTGTGCCTTTTAAGAGTTAAACCAACAAATTATTTTTATTTTTTGCGGTTTCCATGGAAACATGACTAAAACAGTGACTCTTCGACCAAGTCTTTTGTCCGGAGCATATCTCCCAAACTATTCATGCTAGCTTCACCAAACTTCATACACTTATCAACCATGATCACTAGATGTGCCATTTGAGGATTAGACAATCACATTTTTTTTATTTTTGGAAACATGACTAAAACAGTGATTCTATGATAAATTACTTTGTCCTGAACATATTTCATGAAATATACATCTCAGATTCACCAAATTTGCTACATATATGTCAATCGTGATTGCTGGATATGCCTTGTGAGAATTAAACGATATATATGGATTTTCTTCTCTGTGGTTTCTTTGGAAAACATAACTTACAAAGTGACTCAACAAAAATAATTTTGTCCTCAGTGCATCTCGTAGAATATTCATGATAACTACCTCAAATTTGAAACAAAGATCAACCATTATCTCTAGATGTACCCTTTTAATTGTAAAACCTATTAATGAATTCGGTATTTGGGTTTCAGTTGAAAGAAGACTTACACAATGACTTACTGTATACTCAACTATCATACTTTAACCAATATTAATCAGTTTTACTATTTGAAATTCTTTGAACAAAGTGGGGAGCGGGGGTATGTGAGCTTTGCTCGCTTCTTCACTTGTTTTTTTTATGTTAATTTTGTTCTAAAATATTTACCTTTTTCTATTGTCTCTGACTAATAAGACTAAAATGACGAGTAAATAACACCATAGAAAGGTACATTCCAAAAACATTTTGACATCGCTAAATCATGCTTCCTAAGTTACCAAAGGTACTACATTAGTACAGTTTTGATCAGCATCAAGATATGCCTTGCAAAACAGACACAAAGACTTTCAGAAAAGATTTCACGAAAGCGCATTGGGCTTTGGGCTTATGGAGATTATCTACTTCCCTGTACGAGCTAAGGTCAATGCGGCAAGTTATTATTTACTGAACAAATAATTGTCAAGGAATGGGCCCTTGTATTGTTATCTTTATGATTTCTCAAAAACTAGATAATTAAAAAGTTCATAAAGCTTTTACCATGAAATCTTATATTTGCAGATTGGTCGAGAACGTGACGGGAAGATTGTTGATGGTCGATGTCATGGTCTCACGGCCTCGTTCATCCGGAACCGACACAAGACTGATGCCTCAATACAAGTTTGTGACTTCTACGAGGTGAGGTTTATTTCAAAGCCTTTTGGAAATCTTTCTTAGGCATCTATTATAATTTATTTATTTAAATTTTCCTCAATAATTAAATTTTTGTGCAAAATATGTTTTCTTCAGAGGGTTAGGCATCAACTGAATTCAACTTATTATGTCCCCCGCAAAGCTTTGCGGGAGACATAATGTTTTCAGTTTTCAGTAATTCCGGGGTTCCGTAATTCCGTAACACTTTCGTTTCCGGACCATATCTCCAAAAAACGTTCAATATTTTTTCACGAAACTGTGTATGTGTTTAGATCTAGTACTGGAGTGGTGCCTTTTGTTATTTTGGTTATTCTGAATTTTTGATTTTTTCTGGTTTCCATGGAAACATTTTGAACTTAGTGCATATTGGGGGACGGGAGGCTTTCGTTTCCGGACCATATCTCCAAAACCGTTCAATATTTTTTCACGAAACTTGGTATGTGGTTAGATCTAGTACTGGAGTGGTGCCTTTTGCTATTTAGGTCATTCTGAATTATGTAATTTTCCTGGTTTCCATGGAAACAGTTTGTACTTAGTGCATATTTGGGTAGGGACTGTTTCCCGGCCATATCTCAAAAAGTATTCAATATTTTTTACGAAAGTTGGTATGTGGTTAGATCTAGTGGTGGAGTGGTGCCTTTTGCTATTTAGGTCATTCTGAATTATATCATTTTTCCTGGTTTCCATGGCAACAGTTTCAACTTAGAACATATGGAGGGAGGACCATTTCCGGGCCATACCGCAAAAACTATTTAATATGATTTTACGAAACTTGGTATGTGGTTAGACCTAGTGGTGGAGTGGTGCCTTTTTCTATTTTAGTTATTCTGAATTATTTTTATGGTTTCTATAGAAACAAGTTGAACTAGGTGTATATGGGGGGTAGGGTCTGTTTCCGTACTTGAGCTTAAAAACTATTCAAAATATTTTTACTAGACTTGATATGTGGCTAGAACTACTGGGGGAGTGGTGCCTTTTGCTACTTTGGTTATTCTGAATTGTTACTTTGCTGGTTTCCATGGAAACAATTTGAAAATTGTACATAATGGGGGTAGGGTCACTTTCGGATTAAATGTTAGCGGGGGACATCACAGTGCATCACATGCACATATTTCTAGTTGTACATTGTTATGAATCAAGAGAAAACTGCATATGGTCATTTTAGTGTGAACACCCTTTCACCATAATTGAATAAGATATATCAGTCTAAGTAAACTTAGCCTCAATAATACTTGCTACACTCCAGATATTGAGTCTAGCGAAATGTAGTTTACTGCTCGCATCAGCCAACTTATCGAATTGACCAATCAGGGCTCAGCTTACCAAACGGCAATAGTCTGCCATAGCACATATAACGTTGGAGGGTCAATAATGTATCTCGCTAGATTCAATATCGGGAGTGCAGTGAGTATAATTGAGGCTAGGTTTACTTAAACTATAAGATATATCCAAATGGCTTTTGATTTTGAAGGTTTGTTTTTTTCTGATTCCCTTTGTAATTCAATAAAATGTTGATACTCTTTTTGCAAGATTTTTAAGATGTAACTATTATTTCAGAGTTTTGACAAACATGGAAGGGAACTACCGCTGCCTCCTGGGGTATATGGCCTGGTACGTCTTTTTCTTTAAGTTTTATCAACATTTCTATGATTTATTGCACATTTATAACAAAAGTTATCACAAATATTAACACAAAACTCAGCAATGAATAACTAAAATCATCATCAGCATCAGTGATGTAGTGTGTCTTACCTGAAATATCGATGAACACATATTTTTCATCCACATTGCATTTAGTCGACCCAGCTTACAAATTGGTAACTTAACATGGAGTTACAAACCAATATGGTGAGGTGAAGTGATAAGTACCTGTCTAGAAAGTACATCTGCTTTAGTAGTTGTAAAATTGTAAAGTCGTTGAGAATTTCTTGAACTCGATATTAGACTAAATGTTTCATTATATCTATGTTCAGGATGACATGAAGGAGTATGGAAGAAAGAAAGGATGGTGTCCCTACTTCTTGGCAAGATATGCAGTGAGTATTTGAAATGTTGCCATGTAGTGATCCTTCAACCAGCATCTTGAATGCAGAGTTATATTCGTTTTGCTGGCTTTTTACAGCAATAAATGAATAAAGCTGTAAAGATACTTGTAAAAAAAAATCGCCTCACACCATACAATGTAAAATTAGAGGGGGGGTGATCGCCAAACATATAAAAAACAGAAGGCACAAGCTTCAATAGCCAAGTTTTAGTTACATTTCGTATGATGGCTATTGAAGCTTTGCCTTCTGTTCTTTATGAATATGTTTGGCGATAAGTTTTTCTTAAATTCTTTAGCTTTTGATAATGAGGAGTTGTCGATTATTTCAAGTGTTAAAACTTTAGCATCTATTTGTTCTATTTGTTTCAGCTATCGCATGCAAATGTGATTATATACAGTTACTACTACCTTCTAGATCCAAAGATTGCTGAAACTGTGTCAAAAGAACTGTCAAAGACTGCTGTGGTTGTATTTGACGAAGCTCACAACATAGGTAAATCTTGATATAGTCGTAATCTTGGATCACCTTTTATATGATTTTGGAATTAAATTTGACTTTTCTTCTCTGGGACATTACTTAAACAATATCTATAAAATGTTCAACTTTGTTTTGTTGACAGTACAGATTTTTACTTGTATGATCATTTGATGATTTATATTGCTGCCATCAATATTTGTTGCATGATTTGCACCTTCCGAGGAGATACATTTCCACAGATTTTAAGTAAGGGGAGAAAAATGTTATGCTTGATCCACTTAAGCTAGGCACACGTCCCCAGTTCGAATCCAGGTGGAGACACCAAACATTGTGACCTTGGCAGACACTGTGTTGTATCCTTGGGCAAGGCACTTCATCCTCATTGCATCCAGTCCACCCAGCTGTAAGAATGGGTAACTGAAATAATTGGTGTACATGACTTCATGCAGCGTTTCGGCATCTTCTGCACGCATCGGGCGAGATATGCATTTACAAGAAATTCATATTCACCCTTGCGACAACTCGAAGGAAAAGCTGTGACAGGAAGTAGCCTGATTATTGAGCTATGGTGTAGGCCAATCAAAAGCGAGGATATGTTTGAATTGAGCACACACAACTGTAATAAAACTATGCGATTTCTAAATAGAAACTGAGAGATACAGCCTTATTCTATGCAGTATTTTGGTTACCTATATTCACGCATCGTTTTTATGACTGTTGTCACAACGTAATTAAGGGATTAATTAGAAATTAAATTTCGCTTAATTTCGCTTCAAGTTCGAGATGGACTGACGCAAGGGACGTTACTCTGTTTGTCCTACAGGGGGCGCTGATAGAGTAACAACTTTCCCGTCGAGTTGTCGCAAGGGTGAATATGAATTTCTTGTAAATGCATATCTTGCCCGATGCGTTCGGAAGATGCGTTTCGGCATCTCCGAAAGTACAATTCCGTCAGTGTAGTAATGATCATTGTACCATCAGTGGGCAGTTTTAGATTGGATCCTAGACGTTACATTTTTAATTTTCATCATAATCATCAATCATGTGATCTGTTTCAGACAACGTGTGTATAGAGTCGATGAGTGCAACACTGACCAGGAAGACACTAGACAAGTGTGGACAGAACATAGAGAACCTCAGCAAACAGATCGAACAGTGAGTCCACAGTTTGTTTTTATATAAAATTCAATAGTGGATATAGAGGATAAGAGGTTCACCTATTGAAAAATGAAAGCCAATTTTCTTTTCTCGAGAACAGAGAGCAACAATAGGCTGATTTGGTCTTTGCAAATGCGTAATTTAAATTGTTAAAGCTTTTGATGTTATAATATATTGTTTAGTTGGCCGTATATCATTTTGTTCCAAAATAACATTTGATTGATTGATTGTCCTGTTCGATCATTATCACGACATCAAACCTTTCTAATGTTGCTATACAACATTGATTAGCTCTAGAATGATAAAACCTACAGCCATCAATACAACTCACAAAATGGCTCTTTAACTCATTCACTACTTGTAACAGATCTAAATGAGCTTATCTATCATTATTCCCATACTTCCAGGTTAAAGAGTCATGATTCCAAGAAACTGCAAAATGAGTACCAAAGATTAGTAGATGGTCTAAGAGATGCAAGCGTTGCCAGGGAAACAGATGTGGTGCTTGCAAATCCAGGTAACAGTCTATCAATTATGAATCCAGAATACTGACCTCTTGAGATCATAGGTCTATCACCAAATAAGATACAAACAAATAACTTTGGGAAATTGATTTGTCTAAAGAATATGTCTCCATAGAATAATGCTTTATCAGTTCAGTTCAACATGTCTCTCATTTTTAAACACATTAGGCATATCTCCTAGGTATAAATTATTGAGTGCTTTGTCAATGATGAGAAGGGGGGAAATAATTATTTTGGAGGCAAAAATCAAGACCAATATGTGCGCATAAATGATAATCTGTTTTATATTTTCTGTTACAGTTCTCCCAGATGAGATTCTTCAAGGTTGGTACTGGTATCTCACACTTGCTTATAAACTCTGACTTTGAGAAAAGTCTAATCATATTCATCATTACCATAACGTAAGACCAGGGGCCGAAAAATGCAGTTGTTACTGTGTTTGGTTTGAGATCGAGAGGTCGGGGTTTGAATCCCGCCAGGAGCTCTGCAACTTTGTCTTCAGTAGAGTAGAACAACTTTGTCTTCATGCAGTAAAGTTTGGGTGCAATGCTACACTAAATTTCAGCGCAGTAACCCCCATGGTTTGCTAGTTCCTGCAAAAATACTAGCAGCCATGATATGAGTGAATTTACTTGAAAGCAGCATAAAACACCAAATCACATCACTTTACAGAATTTTGTTTGTTTGTTTTTCCCCGTAGAGGCTGTGCCAGGAAGTATTCGAACTGCAGAACACTTCCTGGGCTTCATGAAGCGCTTCAACGAGTACATGAAGACCAGACTACGAGTCCAGCATGTCGTGTCAGAATCTCCCCCATCCTTCCTCAAAGATTGTTCACAGAAAGTGTGCATTGAGCGGAAACCACTGAGGTATTGATTGGTTTGTAAATGTTGAGATTTCTACTATTATTTGAATTTGTGTATAATTGATGACGAAACATAAACATGCACAAATAACCTCACTTATCACACATAAAAATGCCATTCTTTACAATTGAATAAATCTTATCTAGTGATTCAAGGTTACCTTGTTTTATGTCAAAAGACCTTGGTTTAAAGGTTAATTTGTTTGTGACTGTGTCAAATGTTTTCTAATCCATTTCAACTCAACATTACAAATAGGTACCTGTTAAAATGGTCAGTAAGTGGGATGGTTACCTTGGTTATCCTGAGGGCCTTTGTTTCATATTTTGATTTGTTTGTGACTGTTTCAAATTCAAAAACTATACATGAACCACGGTAATGGAGCAGAGAGCACCTTATGTCTGAGATTCCGTGCTATATAAATATGACCACACCACACCTCTGTACCCAGGTTTTGTGCGGAGAGGTTGAAGTCTCTGATGAGGACGCTGGAGTTGACCGACACACACGACGTCTCCGCTCTTTCTCTCCTCTCAAACTTCGCAACACTCGTCAGCACATATGCAAAAGGTCAGGAATTACAGTTTCTAAATCTGAAAATGCGATAGTAAGACACTTCAAGATAATAACGTTATCTGTGCAAAGGGTCAGAAGTTGTACAGTATGTCTGCTCTGTATTATCTGATTCTGTAGTGTGATACAACTTCCCTCGTAAAGCAATCTTGCATCTGTTTCCATCTGTCTTACACCTTGCTGCATTGTTCAATGGTTTTAGTGCAGTGCTTTCATTAGCCTAGTTGGAGATAAATCTTGCTAAGTTTTCTGTAATAATAAGTATGCCTACCTTTGACAAGAGGGGCATTGAATGACTCTATATAGATTGACACCTGGGTCTTTCCATTTCTTATTCATTGTTTGAGCTGTACACTTTCTGCAAAATAAACACAGCCCCCAGTAATGGGAATAAGCTAAAGATCGCTTATCCAGAAATATTACTTGAGTTGGGTATGGGTAAACCAAACAGCAAAGAAAATCTCAAGGTTGAATTGTTATATTTTGGGGCTAATGATGACTAAGATACACAAAAACAACCCCAAACACACAAATCATTAATATCATAACCATTTATTGCTGTTCCAGGTTTTGTGTTGATAATTGAACCATGTGACGACAGAACACCGACAATCGCCAACCCCATATTGTACTTCAGCTGTATGGATGCTTCTATAGCCATCAAGCCTGTCTTTGATCGGTTCCAGACCGTTGTCATCACATCTGGGGTAAACTTTCTATTTTCTATATGATGAAGCACAAGATAAGACATAGTTTTGAGATTTGCACATTTGCATGTTACACAATATGTAAACAGGCAAATGCCAGCCACCATAAAATGCTGTTTATCAAAGAAAGATAACTCTCATATTTTCTCGCGGAGTAAGATATATTTTTTTTTGCGTACGGTTCGTTCATAAGAAGTGCTTATTACTTGCTTTTACCACATACTATCAATGAATGTAGGATAGAATGAAGAAATGTTAAAACTGAACAACGAAATATTATCAACTCTGAGGCTGTGACGTGGTTGAATGTTCATACGCTGTACAATCTCTTTGACGACAAAATAAGAAGTAGCTTTCAACAAGCAATAGATCGATTTGATATTAAAAAAGGAAACTCGTTAGATATCCTTTAATCCTTTTTCCTGCAACCACTCAAGGGTAGAAATTTATTGTTGTCAGTATGGTTTTCTTTGTCAATGAATTAATCCTTATGGGTAACTGTGCTTTGCTGTATAAAGGGGTTTGAATGATTATGGCAATTGTTGATCCTAACATTTCATCTGGCCTGCTCACTTCCATGATGATTACAAGAAAAGATCATGTTAATCCTGATGGTCAAAATCTTTGTGAATTTCAGACATTATCTCCTCTTGACATGTATCCAAAGATTCTGGATTTCCGACCGGTTACCATGGCAACCTTCACAATGACCCTCTCCAGAACCTGTCTTTGTCCCTTGGTAAGAAATTTTGTCATTATTTTTATATTTGCATTTGACCTTTTGCACTGTATTATAAAGTCGTTTTGATACATATCATATTTTATATTCATATGCACATGTCTAATTGTTATCATACAGTTGTTCTGTGGTATTTTCCATCAAAATATAGGCTTACAGTTTCCCAGAAAAAAAGTATTGATTAATAAAGTGATATAAAGCATGTCCTTTTGAGGACATACTTTCTTCAAATATGGTGCCTATTGTTCCAAGATACCTTCTCCATTTAATAGAAGTTTATCATTATGTGCACTAGTCTCAGTCACTGCCCTATTCAAGACTTGCTGCATCTCTCTGGGCCAGCTCCTCATCATACTGCACTTGAACCTGAAAGTCAAATCTGAAATTTCCTGAACTTGTCACTGTAACGGTGTTGACTTGAACAACCAATTTGAATGATGCAACATTGTAAGATTTTGATTGATTCAAGCTCGCATGAAAATACCTTGTGCTGTAAGTTTGTAACCTTTGTGAACAATTTTGTTACCAACAGATTGTGGCCAAAGGAAGTGACCAAGTTGCAATGAGCTCCAAGTTTGAAACAAGAGAAGATGTCGGTCAGTTGCTCATTATTTCTCTACTGTTTGATTAGAATCAACCTATTTCAGTAAAATAAAAATATTGCCTCTACGGGACTACATACTTATCGGTTGGCGGTCCTCTGCAAAATGGTCTGAGAATAATAATGGAATAATAATGGATAGCTTTTATATATCACCAAACTAAATTTGAAACAGATCATGTGCCTAAATGGAAAGTTGTAAGACCATGTTGAAAGAAAACCATTGAATGAGTTTGTGTGAAGGTAGAGGCTATAATTTAATCTTTTATTCCTCTTAACATTGCATTTATCATCCTGCATTTCTATAAAACTTATAACAAGTCTGTAAGTTGGTCATTTTAAACAAGAATTGGAGTTGTCATATGCAGGGTCCGATCCAAAGGAAGTTGCAAATTAAGTTAATGTTCAGTTGTTTGCATTATGGCACTTCATTATATATCTTTTATCTTATCGATCAAGTTTTTAAAATGATGTCCTATTGACCTTTATTTTGATCCACATTTTCATACTCTAAAGTATGTACATTATGCAATACAACATCCATGTGTTAGTATTGTTTTGGATTTGTTTACAGCTGTAATCAGAAACTATGGAAACTTGCTTGTGGAGTTATCAGCAATAGTTCCAGATGGTGTGGCCTGTTTCTTCACAAGCTATATCTACATGGTGAATATTTATATTCTTTGTTTTCTGATGAAGCGACCCTATCTGGTGAAATAAAAATGTTAAATCAAAATATTTCCTTAAAATTGTTTTGTTCTTCTTAGGTTTGATGAAAGAACTTGCATCTTTTCTTTACTGATGATTTTTCATTAGTGTATCAATCTGTGTTAAGTGTATCCGACATGATGATCCTCCTTAGGCAAAGACATTGACAAGCTTATAGTTTTTTTTAGACTTGATTGAATTCATCAAGGTTTAAAAAAAATAACTTGGAACAGAACGCAATAAAATACTGCCATTTAATTGTGTTTAAATATAGAGATAAAATACTGAAATTGGATCAAAATATCAAGTAAATCAACAAATAAAAATTTTATCGGCCCACTCTATGTTATTCCATTCGTTTAAAGTAAGATAGTGTTTATCTGTTCTTTGGGCAAGGTGTCCATTAGATATTGATGACATAGAGTACCGTATATTACAATGTTTACGGCGACCTCGTACATAGGGCGACCCCCTTTCTCAGCCCCCCAAATTGCTGCCAAAATCATATATCTCATTAATAAGGCGACCCCCCTTCTAGCAGGTCGACATGACAGACAACTCGTTGACAAGATTGTGTAAGGGTAATTTTTAAGTGAAATGTCATGTGTAATTAAAAAATAAATAAATTACCTACGGTGTTTGTTATTTTATTCAATGATTTATCATTTGCTTCTGATAACAAGCAAGGCTACAGTCAACAAACTCCCATTACTGTATCATGTTTCGTTTTCATCATTCTCATTCAGAAATCTAAACAAAAGTTCAGTCAACGTACTGGTAATGCTATATTTGTTTCAAGCCTTTTCATTGGTTAAAAGAACGGAAGTTGTAATAGTGCACCAATCAGAAAATCTAACACAAATTGCATATTGAAAAGGCCTAACCGGGGTAAAGAATAATTGCTGCCTAGTAAAAACCGTTGCCTTCATAATTGATAAAATAATTTTGGCAGCATAAGTTTTGTTAAATATATGCATAGAGAAAAATAAAGTCACAATATCAGTCATCAAAACAATGTTAATTAATCAATTAATCATTATAAATTTATTTTTATCTTTAATTATGTCAAGTTATTTCATCACGAGGTTCTATCTCGTATGACACCGACACTAACATAACATGTTATCGGCCAGCAAACACGTGTTGAATATTTTCTTTGGTCCGGTACATGGATAATTTTGATTGATAAGTTATTTTGAATTTTCATTCATATTTCTCTCTATATTTTCATTTAAAAAGAACAATAAGACAAAGGTATTTTATTTTACAAGATTAAATTTGAGATGACATTGATGATTGTATATGGACATCCGGTGTAAACATTGACTCGCTTGACTTGTTGGGTTGGCAGATACCCCTCACTTGGCCTCTAGTTTTTGACCTTGTGTATTGGGCGACCCCCTTCTTTGACCCCCTAATTACTGGCATAAAAAACTCGCCTTATACATTGAAATATACGGTAGTTAGAAATGAAAGGTCTTGTATGAATAGGATTTGAGGAATTAACTTTGCAGGAACATTGCAGGAGACAATTGTTTTATAATTTTTTTATAGTTTAGTTTTATAGTTTTTATAGTTAAGTTTTATAATAATAAATGTTTTAATTCTGTTTTCAGGAAACGATTGTGTCTGCATGGTATGGCCAGGTAAGTATTTTCTTCTTACCATATTGAAAGTTTTGTTTGAATGAATCTATCTGAGTTAGATTTGATAATGAGTGTTGCAATTTGAGGGTTCGATGGTGTCAAAAGTTTTTTTCAAATGTAGAAAAGTTGAATAAAAAATGCCACACCCTCACTGTTTTCTTTTATTCTTGCTGGTTGCTATGACATGAGTTGCAAAGATATAGAGACAATGTTATGTCCACTACAGGTCCCTGAATATTAAAATCAAAGGAATCTATGCTCATTTTCTATCCCAGGCTGACAAGAAGTCGTTCAAGGGTCACCTCCAGCACAAGTATTACCAGGAACCCATTTGCACTTCTGGGTGAACAGAGCTCATTTTAAATAAAGTCACTCGTCCAAGGTGACACCACAAGACTTTCAACTAATGTCTTGGTGTCGGGCAGGGAATAATCCTTCAAACATTCAGGTCATTCAGTCTTGGGGTCATCCACCCATCAGGCGAGCCACTCCCAATGTTGCTGAACTTTTCTGACAGCGGTTGAACTGAGTTATGCACAGGACCAAGTGCCAACTGCCAAGTGCAACCACATATATATATGTATTCAGTGATGAGCCTTTTATTTAGAGCTTGTGGTCTATCCCAATTTATTCTCTTTTTAGAAGGCTCACAAAATGTTTTTTCTCTAATTTATTTAGCAGTTGAGGTATAAAAGTGCTGATAAGATTTTCTTGAGTGATATTTTGGAAGATGGAAACCACCAAGTTCAACTTGTTGCTATCCACAAATGTCCTATTTTATTACAATCACATTTTGTAAGATAGCATATTCAATGTATGACTATTGTATGTACTTTGGATTTATGCTGTTTTACTCTATTCAACTGAATGAAACACATGATCCATGCGGGAATATAAAACAGTAAAAAAAACACACACACAAAATATTTCAGTAATGTTTGCACTACAATTTACTATAATCCCAGTACCTGGAATTGAAATGACAGCCCTTTGATTAGATTTGGTATACAAAAAGAACTGTGTATGCCGATAACCTACAGTCAACTCAGGGAATTTCAATGAAAACAATTACAAATTGCTGATTACCTAAAATACAGGAATCTTTCATTCAAATTAAAGTTAATCACACAGATTTTCAGGACAATATGTTTTCATGTCAGGCAAATAGTCCATCTCTTTTTTTTCTCTTACTGGTAACATTTGCAACATTTTAGCAATATTAAATTCAAAACACAAATACCCTGTAGTTGTTTGACATGCCTTACCGCATCATTTGCAAAGTATTGATGTATAGCACTCCTGAAAATTGCTCATATTCTAAACTATTTACAGAAAGTAGATAAAAATATGGAGGTCTCAATATGAAAAAAATATCATTAGCAGTCATTAGATTCACAGTGTGATTGTAACGGTAGGCACTTAATTTGTTCAAGGCCGATAGTGATGATTTTAATTCAGAGTTACCTAGACTGTAGAGGTAGTAAATGAATTAGTGAAAATGTCATGGAGTTAGAATTCAGTGAAAATTGACAAATTCAATTAGGTTTTGCACATATTCCCTGTTTGCTCTGAGCTCCCTTAAAGTTATTGCCTCATTCAATGTTTGGTGCTGGTCAGAAACTCCATGAACCATTCTAACCTGTAGAAATATGATGAAAGCCTGGCCATTTTTAACTTAAGCTGCTTTCAGTTATATATATACAGTGGAGAGACATTGGGAGTAACATGTCATGAATTGTGAATGAGAATTACTGACTATTGTTCAGTTCAGTTCAGTATGGTGTCAATATGCTGTGAAAATGTTTGGACTGATAAAAAAATGGACAATTGTGCAAGTTAAAAAAAATGGTGCTGGTAATATATAAAATTTAGTAAATAGTGTTTGAAATGTTATTGCCTAGAATACATGTAAATGAGGTCTAATTCTGCCTCTTTCCAGGTCTCGTGAGATAATAATTTCTTTCTAATACTGATATTCTTCAATTCCAATGGTAAAATAACAACAAAACTAGTCATTAATTTTACATGGTTTATTTAGAAATAAGTTTAAAATTACTAAAAACTTATCTCCAGAGCACATCATATGGTCACAGACAAATATGTACAATACAATCAACCTCAAAAGAGTATATCTATAAAAATGTTACATTGAAAATGAAATATCCATGATATTTTTACAAATGAATGATCATTAAAATTCAAACATGTTTATGTATGTTTCAAAGTAAAGTTAAAATCAATATCACATTTTCAAGATCACAGATTCAATTTGGTTTGAGGTTTTTACATCACACTACATAAATAAATATACAAATCTATTTACAAAGCACTTTTGAATTATAGCACTAATTCATATAACAAAATAGCATATTCCACAAGAGTTTTCTCCCACAGCTACAAGCAGAGTCAATCGTTAGTTATCTGCCTTTGTTCTGAACAGACATTTCAGAGTTATCTCCCTTGCGCTGATGAAATGAGAGTCGAGAGTTGTTGAATGATGAACGAATTGTCCATAACTGGACTCTGATCTTTTGTTAAAGTTTGACAAATTGTTAACAGACGTTCCTGCAGTTGCTGCTTCTGTACCTTTGGTCGAGTGTTGTTGCTACGGTTACGCTTGTTGGCAAACCACGACTTGACCTGCGACACTTTAATCCCTCCTTCACGAGCCATCTTCTCTTTCTCCTCCTTGTTAGGGTAAGGATTATCACTATGATCATTATACCAACTGGTCATCACGGCAATAGCTAGATTGTTCAGGGGTTCATTATGTCGTCCACGCTTCGCATCCAAATATGTCGTCTGCACATCTGTTTCTGACAGCTTCCTCTTTAATGAATTCTTCTGGACTTCAGAGTTCTCTGATGTTGAGATCTGTGAGGACTGAATAAAAGCAGGACAGATGTCTTGGGTTTGTCTTGGAGCTGTTGAACCTTCTGAAGAAACACCAGCAACTTGGACAGGAGTGATTGACTCGTATTTGAAGGACGGGAGTGAACTTGTGGTGAGGCTGGAAGTGACAGTGTACTTCTGGAGTCTCCTAGCTGCTTTGACAGTTTTCTGATGTTTGAGGTCAGCTGGCTTAGTCTGCAGGTGTTGGTTGTTCTTGGGCTGGGAGAGAGCCTGGAAGAAGCTTGATGGGAATGCAGTGACTTGCTGGACTTGTTCTTTCTCAGGCTGCAAAACAAAATTTTTTCATATTGGTTATTTGGTACCTTTGAAATCGGTCATTGGTATAACTTTTACCCTTCACTGAAGAAATCAAAACCATTCTCAAAATATGTTTAAGAATGTTCTATGAGCTTTTGAAGAAAATATAAAGCACAATGTAAAGACAGACAGGCAAATGCAAGGATTATTTAAACATTTTGCAGTTATTTCCTTATCATTTAGAATACAAACACAATGTTGAAAGTCTTTAAATTCACACTATGTGCAATTGAAATTTATCTGAATTTGACATTTTTGAAAATTTTTTTTAAAAATATTGCATCATGTTATATAAAACCTGAGGTGGAACCAATTTTTTTATCATCACATCTACTGATACTGAAAGTATGCACACTGAATTTTATTTATAACTTGCTATAAACCTTATGTTATCATTTTTATTAAATGTGAATGTCATTCCAAAAATATCCTTCCTGTTTTCATTATGCAGATAATAGATATAACAATCATACCTTTGTATGGAAAACCGATGAGAATGACGAGAGAGAATCCTCAGACAGATAGCCACTGTCCATATATTCCCGTCCTCCAGGGCTTCTCCAGATGGATGCGTTTAGACTTGTTATGGGCGACCTTTCATTCTTTACTGTTCCGTGATTGGCTGGTGTCTGCTGCTTGCTGATTGGTGAAACATCATGTGGGTCCATCTGGAGCACAGACTGGATGATATCTGGAGTCGAGCATCGCCCATAGTCTGGTGTTTCTAGGACATCTTGGTGGTCAATCGGTAGACATTGAGAAAGAGCACTATACGAATGATATCCAGTCCATTCTGTTGGATGAAGATGATGATAGAGGGGGTGGTCGTATCCAGGTTTCTGGGTGCCATGACGACAGGAGGCAGCCATCTTGTTTCTCTTGTCTTCTTGATGGACATGGTTGTATGCAGATTTCTGGTTTCCATGGCAACGGGAAGCAGCCATGTTTGTCTGGTCTTGTAAGTAAGATAAGTTCATACCAGCTTGTTGGATGTTGCTGTATGTGCCTACCATAGCAGCTAAGAAGTCAGGAATCTTGGAAGATTGGGGAGTTATAGACTTTTTGCCACATCTAGATTCAGCCATTATCAATCTTTATCCTGAGTTGTGACTTGCTTGTTGTATGGGTGAGAATGAATCTCATGACCTAATCTTAGCTTCTTATACAAATTTGCCTCTTTTGTCACTAATTGACTATCAATTCACTCAACCTCATCTGATTGGCTGCTTGAGATGACATCCTGTGTTTTGATTGGCTGATAAAGCTTGTCATGTGATTAGAGGCAAGCAGACAGGGATGTGAGAGTGATTGGTGCCATTGTCATATTGAAAGGATTAGCATGATCACAAACTCATAGAAGTTCAGTGTTGTTTTTATACTGTCTGAAAATACCTTTGGAAATGTTTTGAAGAGATTGAAGTTAATGGAATGCATATTTCATTGTTTGATAAAATTAATATAACTTGAAATTTATATTTATTTTTTTCATCCCTGTTTGTTGGTTTTCACTTCAATAATTGCTCAAGAAGATGTTTGTAGAACTGAATAATTCATTATAAAACTTAACAATAAATATGTTTTAATGATCTGTAATGTATGCAAACTTCTTAGATAAAAGTATAAAGGATAAGATAAGTATTTGCAGTGAGTAGTTAATCAAGGATAAGAGCTGTTTAATTGTAATAATAATTACATTTTAGCAAAATCTTTAACATGCATAGAGTTTTTTCTATGATGAATGACAGGTTCCATAAACTTGGTAAAGTTTTAAAAAGAAATAAAAATGCAAAATTAACAGACTTAAATGTTATGACTTATGACTTGTATCTTTTTTTCTCAATACCATATCATCAATATTTGTAATTTTGTAATGTTTCACATTGGCTGTTTATTCAATGGATTTTGATGTTTTTGTAATCAAGTTAGTAGATTGAAATGATTGGAATAGGTGAGCTCTAATCAGTTGACAGACAACTTCCTGACAGTGATTAGTAGTAAAAACATCATCAAACCCGATCATTATCTGGGATTAACTTTGAGGTGTATTTTGAAATACTGCTATTACTTTGGGAAATAAAATTGTGAATTTAAAGAAGGCATAATAAAACAGATATTTTTGTCAATAATTTTTCATTATGACCCCAAATATATTAAGTGCAATATATTCAAGCCCACCAAAGAAAATATCAATCAATCAATCTTTATTCGGTACTTAAAAGGCCTCAGGCCTATAGTACATTCAGTATATACATATTAGCGTATTTACACATTCATTTGATATATAAAGACAATACATAGCATTTAGTTTGGTAGTACATTTTTGCGATACAACATTGCATAATAAATAAACATAGACAGGTTTTGAATAACAAAACGATTTTTACTTTTTAACAAGGATGATAATTTTGACTCGTTTGGATGGACATAATAAAATTCATTAATGTATTTAGAGCGAATGCTATTATACATGGGGCATATAAGAAGAAAGTGGTATTCATTTTCAATTACATTTAGGTTACAGAGCTTACATAGTCTTAATTCTCTTTTGGTGTTGGTATATCTACCTTGTTCGATTTCTAAATCATGGGATGAACAACGAAATCTTGCTAAACATATTCTAAACTTTTTTACATTTAAACAAGACAAATAAAATTCGGTATTAAAATAAATCTTAAACAATATATAGGAGTCACATTTTCGTGATAGATTGGTTTTTTCTTTCCATGTCTGCAAATATATATCTTTGAGTCTCTGGGCGAATTGATGGATAAAATATGTATGAATACCAGTATCTTGGTTGAACCAAACATTTCAGAATCCAGTAGAAAATAAAATATTCTTTACATCTGTAACCCAGTTTTTTTGTCCATTTCTATCATATAAATGCATCATATTGTAACATTTCCTTGGTAACCGAGAAGATGGCATGTATATTAATTTAATCCAATATTTAATAACCTTAACATATAAAGTTAATTACAAAGGGAATCTGCCACATTCCCCGTAGATCATTACGTTTGGTGTGTTTTGTTTAACTCTGAGGAACGATTTACATGCGAATAAGTGTATTCTCTCTAAATGAGCGAAATGGTTTAGACCCCAGATTTCTGCTCCATATAATAATATAGGACTTATTTTTACATCAAATATTTTAAAAAAAGAAGTGAAATTAAGATCTCCCAGAATATGCAGTTGTCTTAATATTCCTATCAACACTTTATGAGCCTGTACTGATGCATATTTGGTATGTGTTTGCCAAGATAATTGATTTGTAAAGTGCACACCCAAGTACTTATATGCATTTGTTGTTTCTATTTGACAGCCTCTATAAAACCATTTAAAAAAGAAAATATCATAACAATACCAAAAGCAGTAAGTCTTTTGCATTTTAAGTGTGTGTATAGTTAAGCTGTGATAAGATTTCATCTATTTATGTGTACAATTTGCTTCATTTGGTAGGCCTGATATTTGAATTTTAACGGAGCAGTAGCACGTTTATTTAAATTTTTCACTGATAAGTTTACATGAGTCAGTAGAGTCCCATAAACATCTGGGATTGACTTTGCAAAGCGATTGTAACTGGAAAACGCATATAGATGATATTATTTCTAAGGTTAGTCCAATGATTAATTGCTTGAGAAGTTTCAAATATCGCCTCCAGAGAAAGACATTACAGACTTTATATGGATCATTTATTTTACCGATATTTGATTATTGTGATTATATTTGGAATAATTGTACGCAAACCCAAGAAAAACTTCACTTGGATGCCCTTAGAACCATATGTGGATCCGTTAGAGGAGTGAGTCATTCCATGATCTATTTTGAAACTGGGTTTACACCTCTAATTGAACGTCGAAAAACTCATCAAATGTGTGTATTCCATAAAATGTTCAATAATAGAACTCCAAAATATTTATCAGATTTGATACCACTAAACTTATCCTCTGTATCCACGTATGAATCTAGATCATCAAATATACTTCAAGTACCTCTTTGTCACACAGAAGCATATAAAAAATCATTTTTACCATCTTCTGTATTGGAGTGGAATATGCTTGATGATGAATTAAGAAACATGGACTCATTTGTATTGTTTAAAAAACACTTTGATCGAAAGGTAACATGTAATGTACACCATATTGTCAGAAACTATGGAAGTAGATACCACCAAATTATCCATTGTAAGTTAAGACTTGGCTGCAGCGATCTAAACGGACATAAATTCGATCGATTTTTACAAAATACGTCATGCTGCTCCTGTGGTCACCATTATGAAGATGCAATTCACTATTTCTTCATTTGTCCAAATTTTGCTCGTTTTCGATCAGGGTGTTTCTTTTACAGTAATGGTTATGAATTACAAACTGTTTTATTTGGAAATCATTCTCTTTCTGACGAAATTAACACGATGATTGTAAAATCTGTTCATGATTATCTTACCCTTACAAAGCGTTTTTCTGTATAATCTATAAATATTTATGCTAAATTGTTTTATCTACAATGGTGATGAATTAAGATATGTTGTAAAAATGTATATTCATGTATGGGAGAGGTATCCAGATAGGCTGATAGCCTGTTTACCAATCCCTTTCTTTTTGAAATAAATATTGTTTAAACCAAGTGTACATGAATGCTAAATAAATTATTTTGATAGTGTACAAAATCTCATTACACAAACCAATCATCCGTTGTCAGAGAACAAAGTATGAGGTTACACATAAAGTCCATTGGCTGCCGTGTTTATGTGTATACCTTTAATTTATTTTGTGAAAGAAAAAGGAATCACATGGCTAAACTTTACATTATATATTTGATTTATTACTGCTTTATTTAGTTTTAATATGTTGTTTTTCAATCGGAACCATTTATTTATGTTTTCCTGACATCACCTTATATTCCCCCTAAAAACATCTTTCTTTTCATTTTGGTGGAAATATTTCTAAAAATGATTGAGTTGATAAATTAAGATGATTGAGAAATGAAATGTCTTTACTTGTACTTAATTTACTTACTTAATCAACTCACCATGACATGTTATGGAACATAGCTGTGGTTATCCCAGAAGGGTTCCTTTCATTTTGGAAATAAATATGTTTAAACCAATCAACTCTTGATTGAACTAATTTGGTATAAGATTCAAAAACACTTTACGAAATACATTTTGTAAATTTTACAGCTCACATGCTATGTATATTTCTTGCAGGGCATCATTGACCAGGTTCAGAAACACAAGCTGTTGTTCATAGAAACACAGGACGCTGCAGAAACCTCCCTCGCTCTCTTAAACTATCAGAAGGTATGTCTTCTAGTGCATTTGTTAAAAGCAAGTTTTGGAGAATATGGGGGTATCTCAAAAAGAATAAAATAAATGTTGGTAAAAATGGCTTTTATTGTCCTAGTTACTTTGTTATTTTGGAAAATTCATTTTGTGCTCTCAACCTGGCAGCCCCAGTGCAGTGCAGGTCAATCAATGTTATTATAATACTAAGCATAAAGTAAGAAGCAACATCTTCCATCTTTTAACGTCTTACGGTATGATGTGATCGGGAATTAAACCTGATTTCCCAGGTAACAAGTGAACGCTCTACCAATTGAGCTATGTCCCTAGTTACATGAGGAAGGCATTCTAACTCAAACAATAAAATGACTCAATTTACACCAATTTACTTTTTAACCAAATACCTTTTCAAACGATTAATAAACACTAAAATAGCTGCCCATTTTTACCTGTTTGCTTAAACAATAGTGGAAAAGTCTTATTAAAGATAGAAATTGAGTTATTGGTCGTTTGATTCTCTCAAGATATCATATTTGACTAAAATATCTATTGGGGAAAATATGAGGAAATTGAATTTCCCCAAAACATACTACTGCCCCATTGTAGCAAATATTTTAAAAATATTTCCGAAGTAGGTGTCACAATGTGAAGCAAAAACTTCATACTGCCATTAAAGTGTGAACACCTTTACATCACTGAGTCAGAGAAATGGATGTGTGTCTTTTAACCAAACTAGTTTCCATTAGAGATTCTATTATTCATTAAAAAATATTAAACTTTTTCTTGTCTTGTAACATTTACCAATAATTTCCCTTTTGTGAGATCTTTTTGTTTTCGTAGGATAACATATGACAATGTGTAATGTTGCCTTATAGAATTTATATGTATTTATTTTCTACATTTGTGTCAGATTTGTTTCATATGATAATTGATATTTCATGTCATGTATGTTAATTGTGCTTAATTGTGATTATAAGAGATCTTGTATGTTCTACCCTGCAGGCTTGTGAAAATGGACGTGGGGCTGTTTTGTTATCGGTCGCAAGAGGAAAAGTTTCAGAAGGAATTGATTTTGGTAAGTTCCTTCAAATCAATGCATTACATTTTCAGTGATGAAATATAATTATAATCAAACGGAAACAACCAACTTAAATACTGCAATAATAGTGGCTCGCATGACACAATAAATTCTTCTCAATATGTTCATAAAAAATATTTTAATAATCACCATGAAAAAAAATGAATTAAAGAAACTATTACCGGTAGACTCAAAAGTGTGCCATATGATTAACAACATTTTTGCAAACATTTTTATCAGCATGGCTCTCACTTGAGTATACCAAGATTTAAACTTGTTTCATTAAAGTCATATGACCCAAATCCATCGGTATAAAATTCATTGTGTATTTTAAGTTTATTGGTAAAATTTGATATATATCTGTGAAAATAAAAAAATAATTTACCATGCAAATTTACTTTGTGAAATTGCACTTACAATCATATGACATAATCATTGACGTCATTAAACTTTTGAATGGCATTATGAGATGACCGTAATTATCAAAGCAATCTGGTTACTTATTTTATAGATGAGCTTCATTTACAACATTTTGGGCAATATAGTAAATAAAAAGTAACATTTCTCATTGAATTAAGTCCATCTCTTGTTGTGAATAAGAAAAAATATATATTTTCACAAATTTTCTCATAAAAATATCATCTACTTCTCTCAATGACATGAATGTTGTATAGACAAGAATATCCTCTATGTATATCTTGCAGACCATCACTTGGGCCGTGCTGTCATCATGTTTGGAGTACCCTATGTGTACACACAGAGCAGAATACTCAAGGTGGGAATAGATTTATTGAAATATATTGTGTTTTGTTACTTGTATTTATATTTATATAAACCCTATTCTTCAATTTCGAACAAGAACAAAGTTTCTCATAATCGAAGGTGAGAATTAAACTACAGAAAAACTTCCTAACCTAATTAGTCAGTTATTCAGTGCTATTGGCATTGTGCATCATCATTATCATCATCACCATCATCAATAATAATCATAATCTTTATCATCACTAATATTATTATCATTTAAAAAATCCCTGTCCAGGCTCGGCTAGAGTACCTACGAGACCAGTATCAGATCCGAGAGAACGACTTCCTGACGTTTGACGCCATGAGACACGCAGCGCAGTGTGTAGGAAGAGCTATACGAGGGAAGACAGACTACGGTATCATGGTGTTTGCAGACAAGGTATGTTTTAGTATCATCAGTGATAAATTGTTCTATTTGTCCCTCGCCTCAACACAGAACGGGGGCCATTGAATTCAGTGGGCATTGAATTCCATCTGTAAGGGTTGTAATGGTAGATCAAACTATGGACTTATCGCGATAGTTGCTGTGCCGATGGTATTTTATTGATTGTCATTTTTGAAACAATCAATGGTATCGATATCACGTCTATTGATACTATCAACTGTCAATTCAGTTATTAGGTTATATAGGTTTGGGCTCTGTCAATCCGTGCGTCCGTCCAATTTAAAGGGGAAAACTTTTCTCAAAAACTAAGATAGGATGACCAAATTTGGTGTTTGGCACAGTGTGTCTTCAGGGTATCAATACCTTGTTGGTGTTCAAAAATTAAAACCGCACAATTATTTTATATGGAGTTATTGCCCTTGTTCCCACTTTTTGGACTCGTGATTAGGGGGTGTCTTCAAAGGGGATAATTTTGATTCGAAACTATTTAAGATAGGGTAACCAAATTTGGTGTGTGTCTTCATGGTATCAATATATTGGAGTTCGACAATAAAATTTATAAAATCATATAATACAGAGTTCTGGCCCTTGTAGGGAAATATTGGGAGCTTTAATGAAAACTTATTTGGCGGGGATGTTCTTGACTATGTCTTCTTGTAAAGTTAAATTTTAAGATCAAATTCCCACAATAACACATCTGTTTACATTAGGAAGTTACTGGAGCACATTAAACAGATCGCTGAGAGCTAAGAGTAGCAAATGGAAGATACAACGGCTAACCTTCTTGTTACCAATTTGATAGTCCCTTGCGGGTCAATAGTCACCCCTAGTAGTTATGTACGTATGTCCCTATTCCTGTTAACGTGATATCTCATGAACTGTTGCACTCACTGTCTTTAGTCTCTGCTTTCATAGCCTGTGTTGGGAGAGAATGAAGATAAAAGTAATCTGGATATGATTGTAGAGATATTCGAGGGCCGACAAGCGAGGCAAGCTCCCCCGGTGGATCCAGGAACATCTGACTGATAGCTTCTGTAACCTCTCCATAGATGAGGCCATTCAAGTCTCCAAGAAATTCCTCCGTATGATGGCACAGCCTTTTAACAGGGTAGGTTTCTTACTGAGGTGTTCACAATCTTTTTAACAATCCTCAACCTTTTTGCGATTTTTTGGGTATAAAAGACCGTACGGCTAATTATTTATTACAATGAATTACAAATTTTAAATTATTTTACAATGTTCAATTACTCATTTTAGAATAAATTTCCTGAAGAAATGCAAAGATAGATACATATGAAATTCAAATGAAAATTAATTTATTCAATATTTTCCTCTCTAACTCTTGATACATGACATTTTATGTATCATATGTTTACTGTAGTCGGATACATATCATCGACTATAAAATTGCAAATATTTAAATTCAAAGTTTATTATTATCAAACTCCCCCGAAAACAGTGTAATTTATCAAATTAAATCATTGTAACTTGTGAGATATTGTGTATGTATTTTATCAGGAAATGTCAGTACTCCAGTTTGAACAATTATTTCTGTTTCCAGGAGGACCAGCTGGGTCTCTCTCTGCTGACTCTGGAGCAACTCCAGTCTGAGGACATGCAGAAGAAGCTGGAGTCAAAGATGCAGTACGTCTGAGGACAAGCCGTATGTCTGAGGGGATGTCGTACGTTTGAGGGCATGCAGTACATCTGAGGACAAGCCGTATGTCTGAGGGGATGTCGTACGTTTGAGGGCATGCAGTACATCTGAGGACAAGCCGTATGTCTGAGGGGATGTCGTACGTTTGAGGGCATGCAGTACATCTGAGGGCATGCAGTACATCTGAGGGCATGCATTTAATATCTCAGATGTACTATGATGAAGATGAATTGTTGGCTAAGACACTTTGCTTCAGTGAAGAGATGCAGTCCTTCAATTTGGAAAAGATACAGTTGGTCTGAAGAGATTCATCAATTCAATATGGACTAAGATGCAGTATGTCTGAAGTGATGTTTCAATGTGGGCCAAGATGCAGTGGGTCTCAATTGATCCATTTTATTATGGATTAAGATAAAACAGGTCTAAAGTGATGCATTCCTTCAATGTTGGTTTCTGGATAATTGATAAGAATAAGGCAAGGCGATAGTGCTTAAGTTACGTGATCTGGGTTCTGCATTTCCAAAAAGGCCACAAAAGGATGCGCAACGGTAGCCCAACTCTCAAGAATGAAATTGTTGAAGTGAAATCTAGCTGCTGATTGCCAGCAATATCTAGCAAAATCTGAGTTGTATCAAGCGATTTCCACAAGGGATTACGAAGATAATGTTGTGAACCTATTGCATTGAGAACGCTATACAGACAGTCTGATCAAAGCTCTGGAATGAGGTTGATGCCAGGAATATGGAGTCCTGATAAGAATCTGATAGTCTTTGACTCATGTTGAGGGTTCAATCCTGGTTTCTGGATGACTGCATCAAGACATTTATGTATATTTTGTAATACAATAAATGAAAATATTTGACTTCGAGTTTTCTGATTGTTTTATAGAATGATACGATACTACAAGACAAAAGTTTAGACTCGGTGAAAAGTGTAATGTCCTATTTTCTAATGCTTATATCTTAAGAACTAGTGGTTTTTATGCCCCCGAATCGGAGATTCCGGGGGTATATTGTTTTTCACCTGTCCGTCTGTCCGTTTGTCCACAAAAACTTTAACCTTGGTCATAACTTTTGATTGGTCAGAGCTAGGTCTTTGATACTTGACATGTATATGCATCCGGGGGCATTCGTGTTTCACAAACACATCTTGTTTTCTTCATGTTTCGATATAAACGCCGTAACATTGATCTCAAGAAAGATTGAACAATTTATTTGACCCCAACAATGAAAACCTATCCTCGTTACAATGGGGTCCTAATGACGTAAAAATATCTCCTTTTCATGGACTTCTGAGCATTTGTCGGTTAACTTTGATGATGGATGTTTTAATCAAGATTCATTAATGACAAATGCATGAACCTTTTGTAATAAGTTGAGGTTTCAGAGAGCATAAATCAATTTTACCATCCCCACCAATACTACAATTTCATAGCATCATTTGATGGTGAGTCTAAACTATTGTCGCGTAGTATATTTACAATTCTTAATAACATGACACAACACAAAATAGCACCTTTTGGTTTATTTGCCTCATAAAATATAATCGATTTTACATACAAATATGATTGATATGAACATTTCAAATATAGATACTTTGATCAAACTAGGTTTAGTGGTAATACTGTAAAAAAAACTCTAATTTGCAAATTAAAAGAAAATATCCCACTAAATATATGTTACACTACACTACACCAAAAAGCTATAAACTTACCTAAATGAAATTCTAAATCCCAACTTTCATCAAAAGGCCCCCTTTATTATTGCATAGAGAAATGTATAAAAATCACAGACAAGTTCTGATGGGGTAACTAATCTGGTTATTTGCAGTAAAAGTATTAAATGTACCTCAGAAACCCTCAATTCTGATTATTTTATTATTAACACTCAACCAATTAGGATATTAACATTGAAATAATTATTTATATTTCAATGCATTATATTGAATTTCAGTGTTGATTGTATACATCCCACAACTGTACTGCAGAATTTTAAGAATCTAGGCACGATTTAACCTGATCATCGTTGCATACACTAAGGACAATATATTTGCACGTATATTTTTCAGTTGTAAATGGCTAAAATTGGTAAGGATTTTGTAACAAAATTTACCACCAGGAAAACAATGTGTTAATATGCTTAGATTTTTTTTTATCATTTTCTTAAATTTCATTGAAATTCTGTCTTCAAAAGATAAAAAAAACCCCATGTATTTGATTGTATCTTTGCAAAAAAAATTTTGTTTTGTGATGCAATTGTTCAACTGCTCTTTATACTTGAGGTTGAAAAACAATTCTACAAAATTATTATGATGCAATAATTCTCAGATAAAGCAAAACCCTCAGATACAAAATCAAAAGGAATTTATGGATACATTAATATATATCTGGAAGCACATTTTCAATGTCCATGATTGGTGTAATTCCATTTCAATATAAATAAAAGTACCGAGGGTACAGAAGCTCACCTTAAAATGAATGATGTGGTAAAATGGTTTAATTATACATGTAACCATCTTTTATATAATTGATTATGGCTGCCAAATACTAGTCTTCTTTTGGAAACGACTAGAGCTTGAACAAACATTAATACACCAATGATATAATCATGATAAGTTAACAAGCAGTAGGTTTTTGTATAACTTTTTTGTATATCTATGGCTGAATTGGTGACCATCTTGTACTTTTTAATCTTCAAAATGCTACTTTTATGTGGGCATCCGTATTAATTTCATTATGATATCTTGATTGGTTTAGGTGTATCCATTTAAATGTCATTCATTACTTACAGGATGGTGGCCACTTACATTTGTTTTGTAGTGAATCATTAATATGATTTCAAGATTATTTCACTGATGGTTATGCTGCATGGGATATTGAGAATCCCAAAAGTACAGATTTTTCAAGGAAAATGAATGACTGATTGAGAGGAAAGTCATAAACACAGCAATGCATAAGAAACGTTTATTTTGTTCACATAATATTTACATGTCAAGTGACCATGAGATGTCTTTCATTAAAGTATCAATTTATTTAACACTCATACAGTACTATAATGGTAAACATTTTTGCATTGTCAAATCAACAGCGAGATATGACAAATCAAATTTCCTTACTTTTCTTACTAAACCCTTTTCGATTTTTTTCATATTTATTCCACATCAACTTATCATGTAGATTGCTAAACACAAGGCTTATTGTAGACAAGTTTTGTGTAAGTTGTTATTCTTAGAAATAACATATCACTGTCATGAGAATACAAGTCCATAACTTTTATTGCATACACATGGGCCATGGCCATATAGCATAATGCTCTGCCATATCAATTGGGTCAAGTTGATTATGCAACAGACTAGCAGCTGACACTGTGATGCTAGCAGCCTGCCTTGGGATGTGTATTAGTGGATAGTGGAATATCTGAACTCTGGTTGACCCCTTATGTGTGGTATTTAAAGGAATATAAGGGAGATACCATTGTTTAAAATTTAACATGTTTAATGTGATTTGGTTTTTGCAGCTAGTTGCCATAAAGATTTTAAACAAATTAATCAATTATGTTTGTCTTTCATCTTAATTTTTTTTAGAAACACTTAAAAATATAGAACAACTTGCACAACAATCTTAAATATTCCATATTTAAGATAATATTATGATTAGTAAGTTCAAATTAGAGAATTTATATGGTGCCAGTGATCACTTGATGAAAGCTTAAAATTTAATAATAATGATGTGTCATCTGCAGCTGAAAAGTCAATATGGCTGCTATTGCGGCCATCTTGGATTCTCAAAACTGAAACGTCTACCTTTCTGTGAGGAATCACTATAGGTATAACATACTACAATATAAAAATGATATCTAGATTGGTTTAGAAGAAATAGTCTTTGTCATGAAATCTAATTGAAAATTCAATATGGCTGCCATGGCGGCCATATTGGATTCTCAAAACTTAAACGTCTACCTTTTTGTGCGGAATCACCATAGGTATAACATACTACAATTTCAGAATGATATCTGGATTCGTTTAGAAGGAGTCTTTTTCATGAAATCTAATTGAAAATTCAATATGGCTGTCATGGCGGCCATCTTGGGTTCTCAAAACTGAAACGTCTACCTTTCTGTGAGGAATCACCATGGGTATAACATAATACAATTTCAAAATATTATCTGTATTCGTTTAGAAGGAGTAGTCTTTTTCATGAAATCTAATTGAAAATTCAATATGGCTGTCATGGCGGCCATCTTGGATGCTCAAAACTGAAACGTCTACCTTTCTGTGAGGAATCACCATGGGTATAACATACTACAATTTCAGAATGATATCTGTATTCGTTTAGAAGGAGTAGTCTTTTTCATGAAATCTAATGAAAATTCAATATGGCTGTCATGGCGGCCATCTTGGATTCTCAAAACTGAAACATCTACCTTTCTGTGAGGAATCACCATGGGTATAACATACTACAATTTCAGAATGATATCTGAATTCGTTTAGGAGGAGTAGTCTTTTTCGTGAAAGTTTACGGACGGACAGACGGACGGACGGACAGACGGACAGACGGACAGACAGACGGACGACGGACGAAGCGCCATGACATAAGCTCACATTTACTTTGTAAAGGTGAGCTAAAAACCCTCAATAAAAAATTTAAAAACAACACTTCAATTAGGAAGTAACTCAACTTTCATACAAATCCCATCCCTTCAAGTCAACAATGGTAAAAAAAAAACCTCACTTATGATGTTTAAAGTCATAGACTCGATTTTGCAAAGCATTATGCACACCAGGCAAATAGTTCATCACTAAGGCTTAATTTCAATATTGGGCGCTAGCGGAACACTAACTTCTGTGAAATATTGCAAAGATCAGATAAATGTGATAAATGGTTCCAAATTTGTGCAATTGACCCCACATCAGATCTTACATGGAGAAAAGGTAAACAAAGAAGGGAAACCATGCCCAGGTTGATAAAGAATACAACAATATTCTCAATAATTCACGCTCAATCAGTTCAGATGCCTAAAATCTTTATTCTCTACAGAAAAGCTTTTTTGACTTCCATCGATTATGATAGCCTCTTTTGGTTTTACCTTTTTAGTAGAGAAAATATATATATGAGAAAACAAAACCTTCCTTAAAATGGGATTAACTTATCAGAAGAAATTATCTGAAATTTGAACATGGTTCCCTGTTTGGGTTTGCTTACTAAAGCTTGCACAATAGACTATTTAAAAACTAATGGTTGGATGAGCCCATCTTTGGGGATAACAAGGAGAATACGTCTAAAAGAAAGGTGAAGAGAATGTTTGTGCAAGGACATTTCAATAGTGGAGACGATGACGTGGAATGTTGCTCGAGAGACCCTGAAATGGACAGATGTTCTTTCAAGAATAATTGTTGATGCATAATCAACCTTGGTTCGCAGTGAAATATTTACAGTGACTGCCATTTAACAGCTGTGATTGTACAAGAATGATTATACTACTTCAACTTTTCCAAACTTAAAAATATAATAACTCTTTGCCACATCCATCTGGTTGGTTCAAAGTTCTAGACATTCAGAAATAAATTTGTAACTGAGAGAATTCTTTTTTTTTTTAACAAGCTATTTACTAAAAACAGAGAACTTGAATAGAGAGCAGGATTTTTCTTAATGTATTTAATATTTTAAAGGTTTTAGTAGTTGGGTTTTATGTTGATGATAGCAAATGTACTGTAGCCAAGTTGTTTTCTCGAGTTTTTGCTCAAGCAGTAGGTAACATTTCTAACCGGATCATTGTGGTTAGAACAATGAACAATTTCAATAGATATCATGATCATAAAATTTACGACAATTTTTAAATTCTTAAGCAATTCAAATACTTCACCCACACTCAACCTTTTGGTAACTGTAACAATTCATTGTACAAGTATCAAATATATAAATGATTGTGCAAATGACTCTCTCTAATAAACAATTTCTTTGCATAAATATCTGGACATCACATATGACATTTGATCATTATGGCAAACAAAATGTAATAATCATGGATGAGCTTTATAAGAAAACAGACATGTAATATAAATAAAGGTAATAAAATGATATTTAAATAACAATTCACAAACATGTTGACAATGCAAAAATACCAACCTCTTTCAAATAACAAATTTAACAATGAGTATTTCAGAACACTTTCTCACAACTACAACTCACATGAGTAACAAAACTTGTATTTAAACCCACAAGTATTGATACCAAATTGGAAATTACAATTTGTACCCACAAAGAAAGTCTACCTTGTAACCAAGGGTACGTAAACAAACAATATGGTCTTGTAACAGAATTGTCTTCATAAACTTTATACATTCATACAACATAGCTAAAATGTTTTGCGAAAGCTTGCAACACCATTTTGATGAGCAACTGTTGTGAAAAGGTTTAGTATTAATTTGAGCCTACAAACCATTTAACTGTAAAAGGGTTTTTGATGTTAACAAATCTTCAATTGTAAACAGTCAGGTAAGGTAAGTCATATAAGGTCAGATGATGTCACATAGGTGATTATATATGAGGGATTAAATGAATTAGGATTATCCCGTGTTTCCAAACTATCTGCCTCAAGCAATCCATTAATGTGAGAGAGATTGCATATGGAGCTTAAATGAAATAAGAATTATTCCTAACCTTCAGAATCTTTTGTGTTCGCACCCCAAAAAGTGAAATGATTTATGAAATAGAATAGACCCAACTACTCAGAAACTGGTCAAACAAGTCAAACGACACAAGAAAGATGGCATGTAAATGGTAAATGAAAGATGATCAACCCGAGTGATCCAGACAAACCGCACCAGTTGATCAAATAATATGACAGAGATTGCATTACTGGTTAATGGAGAAGAGTAATTCCTACCATTCAGAATCTTTCACACCCTAGCCGTCAATTGACATAAGAGATTGCATGTAAAAAGGGTGATTCTAGACTGTAAACATTAGAATTTGTTCTTTCCTTGATATCAAGCATTAAGGTTGAATCGATATCTAACAGAGATGTCTGCCATTCCTTGCAAGGCAAACTTGTGATAGTCTCTCCATACCTAGTTGCATGGTTTGAGAGGGGCTTCACAATTTATAAGTTGCTACTTTCTTAAGGCTTCCATCATTGCTTAATAGCCTTTAGAGCTTACAGCTAGCACAGAGAAGTTCAGGAAAATCGGAAAGGTATAAATCAACCATTGATTTTATGTAGCTAAGGGGGATAGCACAAAGAAGTTCAATAAATTCTGGAAGGCTTGAATAGACCAGTGATTTGAACTGACAGAGTCCTGCCCTGCAAAGAAGTTGGTACGGCAGATGTCTATGCTGGAGCACTTTGTGGGGTCTGTGTTAGACCAGCAAGTTCTTCTTTATTCTTCTCAGGCACCAGCAGACGCAGGAGTCCAGACATCATTAGTACAGACTCCTCAACTCCCATCTCCGGTAGATACCGCCTCTTCCATAACGCCTTGTACGTCTCTATCAGCTCCAGCAGTCTGAAACATCAGTATCTGTCTAATCAGTATCTGTCTACTTAGGAAACATCAGTATCTGTCTACTTAGGAAACATCAGTATTTGTCTACTTAGGAAACATCAGTATCTGTCTACTTAGGAAACATCAGTATCTGTCTACTTAGGAAACATCAGTATCTGTCTACTTAGGAAACATCAGTATTTGTCTACTTAGGAAACATCAGTATCTGTCTACTTAGGAAACATCAGTATCTGTCTACTTAGGAAACATCAGTATCTGTCTACTTAGGAAACATCAGTATTTGTCTACTTAGAAAACATCAGTATCTGTCTACTTAGGAAACATCAGTATCTGTCTACTTAGGAAACATCAGTATCTGTCTACTTAGGAAACATCAGTATTTGTCTACTTAGGAAACATCAGTATCTGTCTACTTAGGAAACATCAGTATTTGTCTACTTAGGAAACATCAGTATCTGTCTACTTAGGAAACATCAGTATTTGTCTACTTAGGAAACATCAGTATCTTTCTACTTAGGAAACATCAGTATCTGTCCACTTAGGAAACATCAGTATCTGTCCACTTAGGAAACATCAGTATCTGTCTACTTAGGAAACATCAGTATTTGTCTACTTAGGAAACATCAGTATCTGTCTACTTAGGAAACATCAGTATCTGTCCACTTAGGAAACATCAGTATCTGTCTACTTAGGAAACATCAGTATCTGTCTACTTAGGAAACATCAGTATTTGTCTACTTAGGAAACATCAGTATCTGTCTACTTAGGAAACATCAGTATCTGTCTACTTAGGAAACATCAGTATTTGTCTACTTAGGAAACATCAGTATCTGTCCACTTAGGAAACATCAGTATCTGTCTACTTAGGAAACATCAGTATCTGTCTACTTAGGAAACATCAGTATTTGTCTACTTAGGAAACATCAGTATCTGTCTACTTAGGAAACATCAGTATTTGTCTACTTAGGAAACATCAGTATCTGTCTACTTAGGAAACATCAGTATTTGTCTACTTAGGAAACATCAGTATCTGTCTACTTAGGAAACATCAGTATCTGTCTACTTAGGAAACATCAGTATCTGTCTACTTAGGAAACATCAGTATTTGTCTACTTAGGAAACATCAGTATCTGTCTACTTAGGAAACATCAGTATCTGTCTACTTAGGAAACATCAGTATCTGTCTACTTAGGAAACATCAGTATCTGTCTACTTAGGAAACATCAGTATTTGTCTACTTAGGAAACATCAGTATCTGTCTACTTAGGAAACATCAGTATCTGTCCACTTAGGAAACATCAGTATCTGTCTACTTAGGAAACATCAGTATCTGTCTACTTAGGAAACATCAGTATTTGTCTACTTAGGAAACATCAGTATCTGTCTACTTAGGAAACATCAGTATCTGTCCACTTAGGAAACATCAGTATCTGTCTACTTAGGAAACATCAGTATCTGTCTACTTAGGAAACATCAGTATCTGTCTACTTAGGAAACATCAGTATCTGTCTACTTAGGAAACATCAGTATTTGTCTACTTAGGAAACATCAGTATTTGTCTACTTAGGAAATCTCAGTATTGGTCTACTTAGGAAACAGCAATATTGGTCTACTTAGCAAACGTCAGTATTTGTCTACTTAGGAAATATCAGTATTGCTCTACTTAGGAAACGTCAGTATCTGTCTACTTAGAAAGCCTCAGCATTTGTCCACTTAGGAAATGTCAATATTTGTCTACTTAGGAAACCTCAGTATCTGTCTACTTAGGAAACATCAGTATCTGTCTACTTAGGAAACATCAGTATCTGTCTACTTAGGAAACATCAGTATTCGAAATTTCAAAAAGATGTAAAGACAACAATAAACAAGTATTTGTCACAAAGGTGACAAGATCCCCCGCCGCAAATTGATGTTAACAACAAGAAGCGGGACGGACGTACGGACGGACGTACGGAGCGGAATACTATGTCCCCCGTGAAGACTCAAGGTTAATGTGTTCATGAGATATGGCGCTAACAACATTTTAAAAACTGGTCAAAGTCTCGCCGTGACCTTGAAAATGAGGTCAAGGTCACCGAAAACTTTTCAGGTCTGCGTATTCCCCAGATGAAGACTGGTACTAAGTTTGAAGATTCTAGGTTAAGCAGTTCATTAGATATCGCGCTAACAACATTTTCAAAACTGGTCATGGTCTCGCTGTGACCTTGAAAATGAGGTCAAGGTCACCGAAAACTTTTCAGGTCTGTGTATTCCCCAGATGAAGACTGGTACCAAGTTTGAAGATTCTAGGTTGAGCGGTTCATTAGATATCCCGCTAACAAGAAGCGGGACGGACAGACGGATGGACCGACGGATGTATGGAGCTGAATACTATATCCCCCGCTTCGCGCTTAACGCGTGGCGGGGGATAATGACAAGCTAACACTTAATGTGCAATTACTATGTTAACTTTTGTGTAAGTGCGTAGCTTTACCCTCCGCGTATCTTTACACGACACAGCTGCATTGGAGGATCAAATTTATAATCTGCACCTAGTTTAATTAAAGAGAAAAGAGCCATATTTCCAACCAAAGAAATATTTTGGAAATGTTTTTAAACTTGATTACGAATAATTTGCTGTTAAGCGCTGCTAAGACAATATTTTAGCATGATGATGAAACAAACCTGTTTGCTAGATCAGTCCTAGTTGTGGGGGGCAGCATACTGATTCCAAAGTTGACGGCATTCAGTCCTGCTTCTTTAGAGTTCGGTTTCATACCTGCTAACACTAACGCTCTTCCTACCCTGTAGAAATAGATGCATTTTCGGTCAAAAACAGTCAGGGCAAAAATAGTCATCAGAATGTGTAATCATCATTTTATATTCTCTCCCAACTGAGGTAGCTCCAGTAGAAATCCCAATCTAAGGGAGAAAATGTTATTTAAGGAACATATCAAATTCACAGGATCTAAAATAAAAAGTCGCTACTGTCAAATAAAGAAGTTCCTCATCCATTGAATCACTCTTGTCTGCTTTACACCATCAACCTTTAGAATGCCGCTCAAACAGCTCGTATTAAAATCTGCTTAATCCAAAAAGGGTTGCTATGATATCCAGGAGGTACCGGTGATGTTTGCCTTAAGGAACTATAGTTCCTTAATTTTCTGATGAATGACAGTAATTGAAGAGAGCACAAAACACATGATCTTCCCATTTTCATTATGTCATTTTGAGAGAGGCACTTGTGATATCTATTCTGTAATATATTACAAGTTTCTTCAAGGGAAATACATGTGAGACTCACTTTGCAGCCAGGAGCATGAGATCACATGTCAAGTGGACCTCCAAGAGAATCTCCGCAGCTTGTACATGACCCAGCCTCGCCTTGGGGAGAACATCCTGGCACTTCTTGACATGTCGCACAGCTCGCTGGGAAGATAAAATATTATGATAATGAATAATGATAAACACTCTTTTATGCCCTATTAATAATAATAACAAGGCAAAAGTGAGCACAGCTCAAATACACCCACTGCCATTACAAAACAACAATAAAATTAAAAACATACATTTGGTCGTGTGAATAAATGATGATAACTGTCAATAGACTGAGGGTGAGATTTAGCTAAGGGTGAGTTTCCAAGTCAAATGGTTTTCAAGTTATGCTATGGAAATGGGACAAAGTCAGAAATAAGGCTGTTTTGTGTCCAAAGATTTATAAAATGTTGGTACCCTGGACATGTAACATGGAAAAGACATACAGCACCACATAGGTAACACGGATACCAAATCTAATATTTCGGTGTCCAGTAGTTTTCAAGTTATGCTCCAGACACAATTTCTGACAGACGGAAAGACATGCTGAGCCCTATATACCCCCGGCTAGGTTGTAGTGGGGGTATAATCATAAAGCGCATTTACATTGCGTTCTCTCCATGCAAGAGCATACTAAAGGCAAACATTACTACCAAGTCCCTGATTGTTCTCTGCGTATTTGCCTCGTATACATGACATGACATGACCTACCTGCACGACATCAGCAGGCAGGAACTCAAGAGGAACGGAGTCTGGCTGGGAGAGAAACTGGAACAACACAGACCCGTGTTCATTGGGTAGGTTCTGGACGTCGTTACCTGTCATTGGAAATGATTAATCTTAAAACATAACCTGCTGAATTGATATCAAGACATTGTGAGTGACTTATTTAAAGAATCACCTGGGAAACACCCATCACAACTTGTTAACAATGGCAATAACCTGGGTAAGGAGCGTCTAAAGAAAAATTATTCCAGAAACATCTAGCACCTATAGATAAAGCCTTAGAGGAGCAGTAGCACTTTTGTGGACATGAAATTTATGCTAATTTTTCCAAATAAAGAATAGTTTATGCAAACTGAATTATCTTCAGACGCTCAAATATCTCAACACTCAATTTTATTATGCAAAAGACTTATCATTTTAATGTTTACACCATTTATTCATTTGTGGTAGGGAAATGGGTTCAGGTTGCTAAACCGAACATAGAATGATTGTTTTTGTACTAATAGTGAGTGAGTGAGTTACTTTTGCACGCCGCTTGGGCAATATTGCAGCCATTGGGGGCCTTTTAGTACTAATATTATTGATTAAAACATTGTTTTGCAAATGGGAAAATTTATTCTCAGTTTTGTGAGATCCCTCTTCTTGCCTTATAAAAGGTATCACTGCCACTTTTAAAGAGCCGCTGTATAACCTTTTTTTAATTTATTTTTCAAAAGATATTGGTCAAATAACTATATAACATAAATATTAGGCCAAAACAGCAACGATACACAGTTTCTCAATGAAGCTACAGCTAAGTA
The DNA here is from genome assembly GCA_916613615.1 of Steromphala cineraria. Classification (NCBI taxonomy): domain Eukaryota; kingdom Metazoa; phylum Mollusca; class Gastropoda; order Trochida; family Trochidae; genus Steromphala; species Steromphala cineraria. The sequence continues at coordinate 51,805,692 of OU744724.1, read as the reverse complement.
AACATTGCGTAACAAGGCGTCTGCTTGTCGCCGTCCAGCGACAAACCAAAACAAGGCTGAGAGGCCACGGGCAAGGGATACCGGAAGTGACGTGGCAGTAGGCGAAGCGTTCGTCTGCTTATATGGAAAATGATAGGCGAAATTCGCAGTTCTGCCTTTTCAAAGCGATTAACAGTATTCTATATCATTGTGTTGCTGTCAACTGTCCTAGAATATCTCCTGATGAAGTCTCCGTAGACAAATTCCCATCATATTGATGGTTTCACGCCAAATTGACCCGCTGTGTTAGGTCAAACAGAGCAATGTGACAATCTACATCGAACTCACGTGTTCCGATCACTACAACGATTTTCTGCTTCGAGCTCGCATTTTCACTGAATGAACAGTTTGGCATGCAGAGAAAAGGGAGATTAGTAAAATGTAAAACATAGCACAAAGTATTGGGCTGATTTATGGTAATAATCCGAATATACAATGCTCACATTTAGATTTGAACGTTGTGTAAAAAGGTTGAATAAACAATGACATTGGTCTGCAGGTGTTACATACTTTCTTTAGATCAGATACTCACTTATTACACAATTACTTTACTGTCTATCGTATTTCCTGTCTGTTTCCTAATTAGATGATATCAAATGATGACTATAGCAGGTAGGTTATATAATGCACAATCATCAACACCTGGCTATTTTATGACATCAGCTAATTAGGTAACATCAAATAGCAATTGTATTCCTTAACATCCCTTTTTTCTCCGATTGGTAAATTATAACCTATTAACCTGAAATTAGGAATACCGTTTTTGCTCTATCTGATAATTATTTTGGATAAGGTTCATTTAATAAATCTTCATTCTGTTTGGCCATGTATCGGGTATTGTTGTAGAAAATATCACAAAAATGTACAAAAGTGAAAACATAAGGATTTTCAGTGAAATGCCCTATTAAAATAATGTTTTAAACAAGACATCAGTGATCATCCAATACATGTCTTTCATTGAGAATTGTAACTTGTCCATCACTAAATGAAATAACTAAGAAAAACGTATATATTTTTTATCCTGTTCCAAAATGAAGTCATAGGCAATTCTAAAAAAATGGTTTAAATGTAAAAATAAAATAGTATTGTATAATTACATCCTTTCTGCTGTGCTACTAAAGTAATATTCAATAACAACCACCAACTGTGCACGAAGATAAAACAGTTCACACGGGGGCAATTGTTTACATATACATCCGGGTTCTCACGTGCAGTCTTATGACAACATTGCGCAAAGCGAGACCATCTAGGCCTACATGCTGTAGCATTATGCGCACAACTTCGTTTTTAATCAGGGTCTTACGTTTACATCAATACAAATTGCCAGTTGAATAAATAAACTACCGATTTATTGAAGGTGTGAGATGTTGGGATGTTGATTAGGGTGTTTAATCAACGGTTAAACATTGAGCTGTACTGTTAGCTTGTGTTGTTTTACATAACGAGGGCACACAACGGGGTATCACATCGCCTACTAACACGTCACGAGGTAGTCACGCTTCAGTGCGTTTTATTCTGTTCGCCGGCCTAATTAGGCAGTGTTATGTATACAGTCGTAATCAAGCCGTTTCTAGGTCGATTTCAGTAATTTAAAGTTTAGTCAATGTCAAATTGTAATCACTATTTCACGAATCCTGGAAGTTGCCATATAGCATTTCAGTCCATCTTTAAAGCTAACCTGACAAAATCAATTTCCGAAATTCTGGACTTGCCATAGTGCCACTACACTTACAATGAAACAAATCTTGTCTCTGTCTATCCATGAATACTGCTTTTAGGTTACTTGATTTTCAAATTTATCTTAGCTTTATATACCAAATTCGCCCAGGGCGCTTCAAACATTGAGTTGGATGGGCGCTTATTAAAGTGGTGTGTATGACAATCGAAAAATAAAGACTACTGAAGTGGAACTCTTTTTAGGTTGTCTTTGATAACTGATACAGGCATTCAAAACATACTTACACATTATTGAGTAGAAAACAACACATATTGCCGCTATTTTATCCTTTAATTTCTCTTGAAACAAAGTGAATACGTTGAATTTATGATTTTAATACAACTGGTACATGGGCGGTTATTAGATCTATAATTTCAAAACCCTTTGGGGGTGTTTATTGGAGCAAGGCTCTTATTAGGTTGAATACGGTAATATGGAACATCTCTGTCTACCTGCTTGATTGCGTGAGCACCTGATGAGGTATGTTTCAGCCCGCCCCAGCTCCACGAGAGCGTGACCGAGCATCATCCCGGTGTCCTGGTACACGTGCATGTTCAGTAGGTCTGCTACATTCGCCAGCAGGAAGTCCTGGAAGAGGAGACATACAAGACTATTTTCATAACTTGGATAAAGCTGGTACTGACAATTTAATAGGAGCACTATCTCCTGAAGTCCAGCTAATTTAGTGTATGCATGTATGAAATCACAGAAGTGTAGAAGTGTCAAGTTAAATCTGAGGTCAGGCTTATTAACTTATCTGATCTGATCTGACTCAGTGTACTTCTGAGATCAAGCTTATTATCTGGCCCCATTTACACTCAACCAATGAACACCTGAGGTCCAGCTTATTAACTGATCCTAGCTAAACTCACCCAATACACTTCTGAGGTCTAGATAATTAACTGACCCCATCTAAACTCAACCAATGAACATCTGAGGTCTAGATAATTAACTGACCCCATCTAAACTCAACCAATGAACATCTGAGGTCTAGATAATTAACTGACCCCATCTAAACTCAACCAATGAACATCTGAGGTCTAGATAATTAACTGTTCCCATCTAAACTCAACCAATGAACATCTGAGGTCTAGATAATTAACTGATCCCATCTAAACTCAACCAATAAACATCTGAGGTCTAGATAATTAACTGTTCCCATCTAAACTCAACCAATGAACATCTGAGGTCCAGCTTATTAACTGATCCTAGCTAAACTCACCCAATACACTTCTGAGGTCTAGATAATTAACTGACCCCATCTAAACTCAACCAATGAACATCTGAGGTCTAGATAATTAACTGACCCCATCTAAACTCAACCAATGAACATCTGAGGTCTAGATAATTAACTGACCCCATCTAAACTCAACCAATGAACATCTGAGGTCAAGATAATTAACTGACCCCATCTAAACTCAACCAATGAACATCTGAGGTCTAGATAATTAACTGATCCCATCTAAACTCAACCAATAAACATCTGAGGTCTAGATAATTAACTGACCCCATCTAAACTCAACCAATGAACATCTGAGGTCTAGATAATTAACTGACCCCATCTAAACTCAACCAATGAACATCTGAGGTCTAGATAATTAACTGACCCCATCTAAACTCAACCAATGAACATCTGAGGTCTAGATAATTAACTGATCCCATCTAAACTCAACCAATAAACATCTGAGGTCTAGATAATTAACTGATCCCATCTAAACTCAACCAATGAACATCTGAGGTCAAGATAATTAACTGATCCCATCTAAACTCACCCAATGTACTTCTGAGGTCCAGCTTATTAATTCATCCCATCTAAACTCACCAAATGTACTTCCGAGGTCCAGTTTATTAACTCATCCAATCTAAACTCACCCAATGTACTTCTGAGGTCCAGTTTATTATCTTGTCCCATCTAAACTCACCCAATGAACTTCTGAGGTCCAGCTAAGCCCCGCTGCTATGAGTAGTCCCGGCCAGGCGAAGGGGAGGTGAGTCAGGTGACCCTTGCCCGTCCAGTTACACGCCACCATTCCCAGTGCACCCTGGGACATGGAGCACCGCATCGCGTTGTAGATGTTACACAGGGCTGCCTCAGGACATCCAGCCAAACTACATACATTTAGAGAACATTTTTATTTCCAGTGATTGTGTTTACAAGGTTGTTTTAGTAATATAACTAGTGATCATGTCAAAATTAGGGCTGAGTATCATGGGAAATCTCGCGATTCGATATGTATCACGATACAGACAGGCGATACAGAATGTATCACGATACACTGTTTAAAGTATAACTTTGTGCATATTTTGTGAAATGTTCAAGATGGTGGAATTTTTGTGTAACAAGATGATCGAAAATCGAAGATTAAAACATTGTTTTTTTTCTTCAAAAACAGTTATTTATGAATCAGATTGCTAATGATAACTGTAGTAACAGTTACTGCACAACACTAGCTGGTTTTATAGTGTTCACTTAGGTTTTCTTTTCCTTTTTGAGTAAGTGGAATCTATTTTTAGTGTATCACGATACAGGAAGCTCACGATACAATAATCACGATTTCCTAAGCTACGACTGTATCGTAGGTATCGGTGAATCGTTACAGTCCTAGTCAAAATACCCTCCCAGGCATAAACAGTAAGTTATGTTTATACAAGTTTTGAAAAGCTTACTGGGGAAAAGTTATAGCCAATGTGTGTGGGGGAAAAGGTACAAAAACTGATTGGAGTCTGATCATTCAGAATGACCTGTTATTAACTAAGGGAATAATATCAGATTGGTCAAACGTTTGAGTTATCCTTGTAATATTCTTCGACTTGCAATTTATTAATCAATTGCAGAATATCATTTGGCCAATTTAACCCCTGTGAATGAATTTGCTAGTACCCAGTTTGCTAGCTGTCTGCCATTGCTAATTGGCATTGCTGGCCAAAAATGCTATATCATTTTGACCATTTTGTATTGGTCTATTTCCAGGGCATGTCCAAATTTCGGAATACAGTTTTACTGCATAGGTAAATACCTGAGGTTAATGCTAAGTTTCAAACAATTTTACCTTTGCTTCAAATTATAGACAAAGAAAGCTTGAAAGCTGAAAAGTTTATTTGTATCTAAGCAGTCTAAGTAAACCTAGCCTCAATATTATCCGTTTCACTCCTATACTGAAAAGTCTAGTTGAGGGTCGCTTCAGCCGACCTTTCTGCGACCTATGACCCTCCAACGTTATACATGCGAAGGCAGACTATTGTGGCTTGGTAAGCTGAGTTCTGATTGGTCAATTCGATACGTGGGGTGACGCGACCCTCTACTAGACCTTTCTAGACTCAGTATAGTAGTGAAACGGATAATATTGAGGCTAGGTTTACTTAGACTGGTAATCTGAGAGACTGGAAGGCAGCAGCAAATTATCTTGCTCCTAAGCATAACAAATTGTAACTGGGAACAGTAAAAAAGCTGTTTTTAAGGTTGAAGTGTCCTTTCTGGTACATGGTGAGATATGAGATCTTGAACATAATGATAAAAGTTTCCTTTCACATGTCATAATTTTTTTTTATTTACTTTAAATTAAAGCCTCACCTGTTCCAAGCTGCAGTCCCAGGGCAGGTGAAAAAACTAATTCTAGAAAAACAAAATGCAGAAAATTTTGGTTAAAATGAAAATGGTTTGATTGAACAAAATTGTGAAGACTTCTGTAGTAATGATTCTTAACATTTTTAATTAGGTGTATCAATAAAATTTTGTTTTTTCAGATGTAAATTTTTTTCAACATTTTGCATAAAAATTAATTAACGCATTTGAGAATTACAATTAAGAAAGCAAAGAAGCAAATCAAACAAACCGAGGTTGTTTATACAACTCACCCTAAGTCAGCCAAAGGTCGACAGAAAGCTGGGAAGTCGTGGTCAGCCTACAGAAACAAAATCCTTCTATAATAAATGTTTTTTCTAAAAACATCCATTTTTCATAAGAAGCTATGGAAAGAATGTGTAATATTTTTGTGGGATATTAACAAATTTTCAAAGAAAATTTAAAACAAAAGGAATTTTATTGCTGTTTATCAACAGAAACCCTCAAATATAACTTAAAGGCAGTCAGTATCTTATCCATTTTAGTGATATAAAAAACAGCTACAAAGCTAAAAGCCACATTTGTATTTCATTGTAACTAAAGATGCAACATTTATGCATCTAATTGATAAACATCAAAACCAAATAAAATCACAGGAACAGCTAAAAATAAGAACAAAATGTACATTCACATAATTTCTACACCAAATGTATTGCCATGACCTTGAGCTTACCTTGACCCCAAATTCATTGAAGACGATGTTTGGTGGCAGCTGCTGGAGCAGTGAGGTACCAAGGTCATGTAGAGGGTACCCACACAGCTGCAGAGTCTGGTCCTGGCTTACCGGGATGTAGCGGCATGCATCATTCACACTCAGGGTATCGTCCGACGCGTCCAGTAGGAAGCTGCTGAGTCGAGGACCTACACTCACAAACCTGAAACAGTCAAGGGTTTGATACACATTTTAGAACTTCAATCTCACCTACAAATACATATTTGAGCTGGATGTCTAGCTTGACGGGGTGAAACTGTGGTCTCAGTTTGGTAAGGAAAATCTTGAAGCCTTAATGCAAGTGAAACATCTTACTTAAGTGTTCAAAAGCTTGGGGCAAATATGATAGGACCTTAAACAATAAGTTTGCAAAATCATCAAATCTTAAGTGAATCTAATAATGTTTGAGACAAATCGCACACCTATAACACTTGCTGTAAGGTGCCATGAATGCCTCACGTTCCTCTATCTGTCTTGTTCTAAGGGATGAGTACCTCGCACATCACCCCTCTCAGATGACAGAATGTTTACTGAACATAATCATTGTTTTTTGTATATTGTTTTAAATCTCCTAATTACGGAATGCTTTTGCATTTTGTTTTGGGCAGTCACAGAAAAGCAACAGTTAAAGCATTGTTCTATCCTTATAATGCTTCAATCCTTCAATCTTTAATGTCTTATGGTATGGCACGACCAGATTAAAATTTTGATCTTCTCAGTGAAAAGCAGACACTCTACCAATTGAGCTACATTCCGGTCACATTTGGGGTTGACCCATTTAAAAGACGATTTTAAAATTTTTCGAAGGGGTAACTTAGTTCAAAATTAATTCAAAATCTTCTTTTGAACATTTCTGTACTTAAGAACCCCTGGATCTGCCACAGAAAGATCAACAATCCACGAATCCCTTTGACTTTCAAGGATATGATCAATTCTGGAATTGAAAAAATTTACAATAACACTTACTCCGCGTGGGAGCAGCACGCCACAAAGTCCTGGAAGGCGGTGTAAAGAAGCGGCAGATCCTCAAACTGGACTTTAGGAGCGACCTCTAGCACCGGGGTGAGCTGGATTCCTCGCGCATCACAGAACATGTCTAGGTACACCATCTCACTGGAACAGGACGGGAACACTTTACAAACACTTCAAACAACTAGATAAGCGTTTGCGGGATACCGCAAAAGCAGAGCAGCCCAGGAACTTGGGGTTTCGCCTTACCCTGTTCCGCCCTTTACAGGCCTCACCAAAGTGGGAATTTTCTCGTGACCTTGACCTTTGACACTCAAGGTCACACAATCAATGAACACATTTCATTGAGTATAACATTATTGTAATGAAATAAAGTGTTAAAAATTAAATTAATCCATTTTTCTCCATATATGTTGACCTTGCTGTGACCTTGACCTTCGACAGTTCGTACCCAAAACTTTTTGAAAATTTTGTACTTCTCAAGAGATATTATATACAAAATCTAAACTTCATAGCACAAAAACTTTTCAAGTTATTGTGTTTACAAGGTATTGCAATAACTCATATCTCATGACCTTGACCTTTGACCTTCAAGGTCACACAATAATTGAACACTTTTTATTGAGTATAACAATCATGTATTGATTCAAAGTGTTCATAGTTAAAATAAAGCATTTTCGCTAAAACATGCTTACGTCATGACCTTGCTGTGACCTTGACCTTTGACGGATTGTAGCCAAAACCTTTTCAAAATATTTTACTTTTCCAAGGATGATATATACCAAGTTAGAGCTTCATAGCACAAAAACTTTTCAAGTTATCGCGTTTACAAGGAATTCTTAGAGTGAATACATATCTCGTGACCTTGACCTTTGACCTTGAAAGTGAACATGTCAAAATCGTTCCCCCGAGGTATGAGTAATAAGGTATGAATAAGAGTTCTGGAAAGCTTAGTGGAAAAAAGTTATAGCTACTAGTACGAGTGCGGCGGCGGTGGCGGCGGCGATGGAAACTTCACAAAAACTGATAGCAGCCCCGTCCTTAGACGGGGCTGCTAATTAGTATATCACATTTATTTAGTAAAAGTATCAAAATACTGGCTTTAAAGACATCTATTTATCGGCTTTCATCTGCTATTTTGAATTTTCATCAATACGGGAAAACAAATATGCTGTATTATGTTAAATTATTAACAAAGTTAGGATATGACAAATTTGTTGAAAAAAGCATGTTACAAATGCTTGATAAAGTTATCAGTTATGACATTGTTATGCTACATTTTTGTGTTTCACATTTGTAGCTCAGATTGACTTAATTTTCTGGGTTTTTTTACTTAAAGTAATGTGTTCTTTTCTTGTCAAATTGTTAAACTAAAATGTTAATTTCAATAACTTATTAGAAATAAGCTGTGAAATAACCATGTAATAACCACTCATCAGTATAGACAAGAAAGTCCTCCTGAATTTCTATTCTACAAAAAAATAAAAGTACCGAGGGTACAGAAGCTCACCTTAAAATGAATGATGTGGTAAAATGGTTTAATTATACATGTAACCATCTTTTATTTAATTGATTATGGCTGCCATCATGATTTTTTATCTTTTAAAATACTAGTCTTCTTTTGGAAACAACTATAGAGCTTGAACAAACATTAATACACGAATGATATAATCATGATAAGTTAACAAGCAGTAGGTTTTTGTATTACCTTTTTCTATATCTATGGCTGAATTGGTGACCATCTTGTACTTTTTAATCTTCAAAATGCTACTTTTATGTGGGCATCCGTATTAATTTCAATATGATATCTTGATTGGTTTAGGTGTATCCATTTAAATGTCATTCATTACTTACAGGATGGTGGGCACTTACATTTGTTTTGTAGTGAATCATTAATATGATTTCAAGATTATTTCACTGATGGTTATGCTGCATGGGATATTGAGAATCCCAAGAGTACAGATTTTTCAAGGAAAATGAATGACTGATTGAGAGGAAAGTCATAAACACAGCAATGCATAAGACACGTTTATTTTGTTCACATAATATTTACATGTCAAGTGACCATGAGATGTCTTTCATTAAAGTATCAATTTATTTAACACTCATACAGTACTATAATGGTAAAAAAGTTTGCATTGTCAAATAAACAGAGAGATATGACAAATCAAATTTCCTTACTTTTCTTACAAAACCCTTTTCGATTTTCATCTGCATATTTATTCCACATCAACTTATCATGTAGATTGCTAAACACAAAGGTTATTGTAGACAAGTTTTGTGTAAGTTTTTATTCTTAGAAAGAACATATCACTGTCATGAGAATACAGGTCCATAACTTTTATTGCATACACATGGGCCATGGCCATATAGCATACTGCTCTACCATATCAAATGGGTCAGGTTGATTATGCAACAGACTAGCAGCTGACACTGTGATGCTAGCAGCGTGCCTTGGGATGTGTATTAGACAGCATAGTGGAATATCTGAACTCTGGTTGACCCCTTATGTGTGGTATTTAAAGGAATATAAGGGAGATACCATTGTTTAAAATTTAACATGTTTAATGTGATTTGGTTTTTGCAGCTAGTTGCCATAAAGATTTTAAACAAATTAATCAATTATGTTTGTCTTTCATCTTAATTTTTTTTAGAAACACTTAAAAACATAGAACAACTTGCACGACAATCTTAAATATTCCATATTTAAGATAATATTATGATTAGTAAGTTCAAATTAGAGAATTTATATGGTGCCAGTGATCACTTGATGAAAGCTTAAAATTTAATAATAATGATGTGTCATCTGACATCTGCAGCTGAAAAGTCAATATGGCTGCTATTGCGGCCATCTTGGTTTCTAAAAACTGAAACGTCTACCTTTCTGTGCGGAATCACTATAGGTATAACATACTACAATATAAAAATTATATCTAGATTGGTTTAGGAGAAATAGTCTGTCATGAAATCTAATTGAAAATTCAATATGGCTGCCATGGCGGCCATATTGGATTCTCAAAACTTAAACGTCTACCTTTCTGTGCGGAATTACCATAGGTATAACATACTACAATTTCAGAATGATATCTGTATTCGTTTAGAAGGAGTAGTCTTTTTCATGAAATCTAATTGAAAATTCAATATGGCTGTCATGGCGGCCATCTTGGATTTTTAAAACTGAAACGTCTACCTTTCTGTGAGGAATCACCAATGGTATAACATACTACAATTTCAGAATGATATCTGTATTCGTTTAGAAGGAGTAGTCTTTTTCATGAAATCTAATTGAAAATTCAATATGGCTGTCATGGCGGCCATCTTGGATTCTCAAAACTGAAACGTCTACCTTTCTGTGAGGAATCACCATGGGTATAACATACTACAATTTCAGAATGATATCTGAATTCGTTTAGGAGGAGTTGTCTTTTTCGTGAAAGTTTACGGACGGACGGACGGACGGACGGACGGACGGACGGACGGACGGACAGACGGACGGACGACGGACGAAGCGCCATGACATAAGCTCACATTTACTTTGTAAAGGTGAGCTAAAAACCCTATAGGACTGTCCTTTTAAACTCAGGCTCATTATAACTACCTGAGTATCAGTCAAATATAACAGGGCATGAATGAGTAGGTACCTTGATGTCCTATTTGTTCAAAGTTATAAGTTACATAATTTGTAATACTTTACACCCATCAAATACCATGTTTCTATCAAATACTGCCTACCTTCTTGAGTAACACAGCTGCCATTCTGAGACCGTTTTACTTCTGAACTTTGTATAGAAGTAAACCTGAAAATACAAGTTGTATATTTTCAGCAACACATACATCTAAATTAAAAAATAGGCATCATATTTGTGATGCTCTTGAGGTTGTTCTTTTCTCAGGTAAATCTCCTTTTAGGAGCATATGCAACATCACCTCGACATTCTATAGAATATCCCAGGGACAGTGTTTTAGTGTGATTATGTGGTTTCACCAGACTTTCTGCGACATTTTGGAATAATCTACCAGAGGAATATCGAAACACAAACATTTATGACTCTTTATAAAGAGGTGTCAAGACATGTCTTCTCAAGCGCGCATTCAAGCTCTGAGTGTTTGTGACTGAGTCCTTAGTGTGACTTTCATAATTTCAAAAGAGCACTTCATAAATTTTGTAAATGAATGAATGAGCGAAAAGAGAGAATAATTGTGGCTTTCAGTCGTCATCGTTTTTCTTTTGGCATTTAAGAAATGTTGTAGCTGTAATTTTACGGATGAGATAAAATATATCTATTGATAGAATATCAAAGAATATCCATGTTTCCGTCCTCTTATATAATGACTAACCTTTCCTTCTTAGAACTAGAAACATACCTGATTTATCTTCATCAGTGATAATGTGTGTAGAATGTCCTTTAGTGTTGCCTGAAAATAAAAATTAGAATATTTCATTTTACAGTTGTGAACCTCTGATGAAAATTAAGAAACAAATCAATCAAGTTGAAATATATTTTCATTGAAGCAACCAAATTAACTGCAGACACGACATTCAAAATAAAAAATATGTCCAAGCATTAGTAATATCAATTTTGGATCAAGCTCAGTATTGCTTGATGGTGAAAGCATAAATAATAGAGCAACTGGCTCTGTAGCTCAACAGGCTATCTAAATGATTATACAAATGGTCAGGGGGTCACAATATGAGGAATCACAGGGTAACGAAAATAATCCTTATTGGTGAGAGAGAGTGTACACAAGGTTACAGCTTACTTTTGGTCTTTTGCTTCTGGAGAAAAAGAGGGCTTTAGGGCATGGGGCCGTATTTAAGGGTCACTGGGTCATCAAATCTTAAATCAGAATCCCCATCAGCTAAGGAATCTCTACACAAGATTTCCACTTTCAAGGGCTATTGCTTCAGGTTTTCAGGTCCTTACTAGGGGTCAAAGGGTAACAAAATCTATAAATCAGAATACGTATAAGTTAACCAGCTTTCTTTAGATCAGCTGATGCTCACCATGTTGGGAACACGACCCTGAGATATATCTAACAGCACTCCACGGAACTGCAGGTCGGGGTAATCCTCTATCTAGAAAACAGAAACACACATCAGTAGGGCTTACAACATTGTATAGACAAAAAACAGTTTCATAGTCTACAAAAGGTTACAATGGTAACTTGAAGTAACTATGTAGGTAGGTAGGTAGGTAGGTAGGTAGGTAGGTAGGTAGGTAGGTAGGTAGGTAGGTAGGTAGGTAGGTAGGTAGGTAGGTATGTAGGTAGGTAGCCAGGTAAGTAAGTAAGTAAGAAAGGAGGTAAGTAAGAGGGGTGTTCAATGGAGTTATTTGGTAAGGGGAGATAACTCATGTATCATTTTATTTTTACTCTTTTTCTTGTTCTGCTGCACAAAGCTAGATCAATTTTCCTTTCATCTTATGACATGTTAAGACCCTAAAGTATACTGAGAACTCACAAGGAGCGCAGGTATAGAGATTGTTTCCTCCCCTCTGTACAGTGACAACAGCTGGAGTACGGTGCTCAGAGCGTAGTTCAGACTCTCTGTACTCCCACACAGGATACGCAGCTGTAACATATGGATGAAAATATGTAAAGTTACGACTTCTTTCATTTTAATTATTGTATCATAAAGGATGCTGATTAAGGAAAATTTAAAATACTAGAGGAACAATATCAATGAAAAGAATTATCAAGCCCATGCATTTTCATATGGGTACTACTTGTTTTGCTGGATATGAGTCATTTCATTGGCTGATACCAAAAAGAGCTATACGGGACAAAATATCATTTTTCCATAGTGACATCTATTTAAATAGAAGAATATTTTTTCTATTTCTTAACTTAAATAATGAACAAAATATTAAATTCATGCCTATGTCATACCATGATTATCACTCCTTCTGGAAAAAATAATGAGGGATGAAATTGAATTTAAAATTTCTAATATTTCTTTATTTCTTTATTGACTACCTGATGAAATGTCAATCATAAAAAATAACAATATCCCTAACTTATTTCCCCAGTATATCTCACTCATATTGTCAACATATATTGTTACACAAACAAATATATCCTTAATAAGGTCCACACACCTGTTTGGGTGATATATTGATCTTGTAAGATCCCTTGTTGGGGCAGAGTTTGGGGTTGACGTGACAGAGAATGTGGGGTGAGTCACACACTAACAGGGGGGAGAGGACGTCCACCACCAGCGTCACCCCCAACATCTCTAGGTGTCCCCGCCGCGCCTCCCACGCTGATATGATCTTTGTATGACCTGAAGGGGGAGGGAAAACATTTAGCAGTGATAAAACTTATAAGAGATACGTGTAACTTGGTATGACTTCACCTGAATTTCTGATTTGTTAAAATTTCCAATTTTACAAGTCAATTTGTTTGTTTTGGGTGTGGGTTCCAATTCCGAACTAGACTGGAGGCAAAAAAGTAAAGTAGAATTTGTACTTTAGCAGAGATTGTGGATCTAAATATATCAATGTTTCTCTACATTATGAGTTAAACCAGTCACTCATTCCCATAATTCATGCGATTGAATGGCTTAACGAATTTATCTTACCAAATTTTTAAACAAAACGTGTATTATATGAAAATAAAAAGAGTAGGAAAACTGTGTAAGCCCCTTGACTGTAGTTTGTTAACAGCTATATTGATCAAAAGTAACCTTCTAGATAACATACCTTGTACATTTCAAGACGCTCAGTCTGCACACTTTTTCCATACTTTTTGTGGCGGGATATAAATAATTTATCAACCCGCTCAAAAGGGGGAAATCAGTATTTATCCAGGGTCACGTGGACCAATCAGAGATCGAGACTCTTAAATGAGATAGGGTAAGGTTTCTTGATCTATCATTCAACAACAAAGTAAAGTGGTACGTACTACAGCCGGGGCCCCCAGCCACTATGACGTGGAGCGTGTCCTGAATGAGGTAGGGTTGTCCGCCCCCCTGCACTATACTGTGGGGCTGCGGCCAGAGAAGATTGAGTTTCTCTTCCGTCACCACCGGTCTCAGGGGCGACATCAGGATGTCATCGTACGCATGTGGCTTGGGCTACAAGTTAATCAATTGTAATAAGGTAAGCAATCAAGTTAAGACTTATTTGACTTACTTAGTGATCTAAGAAACTTGGCAGTCTGATTAATATTGACTGTGTTCTAAGGAACGTAACATTCAAATGTTTCTTTTACCAGGATACAAACTCGTTTGGTTCTTTCAGCTATATGAATGAACAAATGGATATTATTGACTAAGGAAATGTCATATGGCTTTTATGAAAAGTGTTATTTTTCTTTATCTTAATAGTGTTGTGCATTAAATTTGTCCGAGTTTCTTGAAAGTCATGTGATACACTTTTGACAGTATACAGTATTTTTGGCAAATTTATTCTGCTTGTAGATTTGCAGAAGAGTGGACAGTAGAAAAAGATTGTATCACAGTTGAGTCAAAATTAGTCTGCAATTTTATTGCAAAACATATATATTGAAATACAGATTGTGCTGTAATAGACTTATTTTCTAAACATCTCATCGACATTTAAACAAATTTTTAATATCAAACTGCATAAAAAAGTGCAAAAAACTTTGATTGTAGATTCCATTCAATATATTGCAATATCATTAAGCTGAATATTACAATATATTGCAACACCAAATTTAGTGCAATACTCTGCAATAGTCACCATTCTGAACTTTAATACCTTAGAAAATGGGCGACATTGCTCAGAGTGAATCATTACTAACCTTGAATGTTGGCGAGGCCAGCTGGGGAGACTGAGGATCAATTCCATTGGCCGCTGATCCGTTAACGAGAGGGGAATCCCCTACCCCACTCTCAGCTGATGCAGTGCTATTGGTCCGTGATACAGTTCCCTTACCTTGAATGTGAGATATTGGAAACAACAGAATATATCAATTGGTGATAGTGTTTTAATATTTGGACGTAGGAAACTAAAAAACATGAGTTAATCTATCACAACACCTTTTCACGATATGTTTAATGCTCTTCACATACTACTACAGGGACTTTTTATAGCTAAGATCTGTACTCAAAGTAACTGCACTTGAATCTTTAAAAAATCCATGAAAAATCCTGGCATGAGATAAAAGAAGTGTTTGGTGATACAATCCATCTCAACTAGCATATGCTCAGAGAGCTACTTTAAAGATAAGGAACAAATTTGCCACTAAATATAGAAGGTAATATAGGACAAGATGTAAAGGTTCAAAGTTGTGGGCTCTGAGTGACTATCTCACTGTAGCAGCACCTTCAACTCACCGAGGTCCACAGACGCTGCCTCCATGGAGAAGGTGCGAGGTCGAGGAGGGGTCTTCATCAGCTGCTCCACCTTCTCCAGACCAGACGCCAACTCTACCGCCGTCTTCCCCATGTCTGGTCTGTAAGAATCAGGATGTTAATTAACATATATATCACTGCATAGTCCAAACGTATAAGTCAACCATCTTTTTTTGGCCCATCAATCTTGATCAAAATCTCTAATACAAGTCACCGCCCTTCACAATTGTTGAAGCAATAGGATCTATGTTTCAGGAGGCCAAGCATGTGAATACATACTGGTACTGTATGA
Source organism: Steromphala cineraria (assembly GCA_916613615.1). Lineage (NCBI taxonomy): Eukaryota > Metazoa > Mollusca > Gastropoda > Trochida > Trochidae > Steromphala > Steromphala cineraria. Next base: position 51,790,024 of record OU744724.1, on the reverse strand, counting down.
TGACACTCAAAACAATTAGTCAACGACGACAACAATGATGGGGACACTTCATTGCCCTCAGTACAACAACAAGTAAGCCTAATCAGCGGCAACCACAGTGCAGTGCTAGTTAATGTGTTGTTTTGAGAGTCAAGCAAGGCAGCGACAATCATATGGCGTTTTTTTTTTTGTATGATGTGACTGGGAATCGAACCCTTGTTTCCGTCTGACAAGCAGATACTATACTATATAAAAAAAATTATGGAAAACTAGTAGAACTCATAATATGTTGTCACCAAAACAATCAATACAAACAATACAATATGCCATAGCATATATTTACAATTGCTTATCAGATTGATATCAATATCTAGAGACTGACTGCACAACTATATTTACTGCAGGGTTGCATCTAGAAATCTTAACAAAAGAGCCAATTGGCTCACTCAACTTCTAAAAAGGAGCCAATCATATTTTCAAAGAACATGACATTCAACATTTCTGTATTTTTACCATCCTCCGGTCTTGAGTATTCTTTTTGAAAGAGCGGGATGGCAGTAGCAGACGATATCGTGGTTGGATGCAATTGCAATTCAATCGGCGAAATTTTGCTATTATTGATGTCTTTGTTTGATGAAACTACAGGATCATCTTGGTTGGTGGCTGTATTTACACCAGCTAAGACGTTATTAAGCGAAGAACTGTAAAAAGCCTATATTTCTTCCTCTCACGATGGTTGTTGACAGCTACATACAATACCATAATTGTAAGCCAATGATATGAATTGAAACTTTCACCTACGACTTTTTATCCAATGAGAGCACTAGTAGCAAAAAAAAATTCCCGTTTATCCGTTCTCTAATGAATTTGATTGAATGGATATGAAGAATAGTTAAACTGGTCCAATGACTTTATTGGGCATTTCCCCATTCATTACGCAGTTATTATGATAGTAGGAATGAACTCAGTTTGTTGACATCTTAGCTGAGCATGTTTGTTTCATAAACGACTTTTTAACAGTTTCCAAACTTTTATATATCAAATTTTCATTTAACATCCCTCACTACTTAGTTATAAAAGCGCCAGAAGAAGTTTTTATGAGCAGATATTGGCGCTTTGATTTTCTAAAAGGTGCCAGTTTCAGAATATTTGAGCAATTCCCGCAAATACACACACTAGATGCAACCCTGTACTGTATGAAGTCTTTCAAAACTGCCATAGGCATGATAACTCACCCAACTTTAACTTTCATTGAGGTATCAGCTCCGTAGCTAAGAAGAACAGATATGATGGAGATGTCCCCTCGTCTCACAGCGTCATGGAGCGGTGTGCAGCCTTGTGCATTTACAGGATTCATATTGGAACCTCGTGCTGAAAAACAGTTGATAAGTTATGCTCCAGAAATGATTTCAGATGCACGGGCGGACAGATGCACAGACTGAAGGACATGTGAAACACCGAATTCCCCCGAGTACTTTAAATATTGATTATTGTCAGCCAATCCAGTTATCCATAAATGGCTCTAGTGTGAGCATTAACAATCAAAGCCACGTAAACAAAAGATTATGGATCATGGATTAAAACTCGTTCCATCAGGAGATTCCCTCACAACAGTCTGAAAACCAGAGCCTACTTTACTTTTGACATGAAGTGGGCCCTGGGCCCATGAGTAACCAAATTAGTGGGACATTTCTCATTGTAGGTGGGTCATTAAAAAATAAGAGGGGGACAACTTATTTTGCACTGATTTAATGCTAGAGTATAATGATCGTTTACATGATCGATGAAACGATTGTCCATTACAAATACACTGCAGATGAGATCGATAATGTATATATGCAAAAAAATAAACCTTTTATGTACCTTTTAAGTCGTGTTTTCTTTCACAGAACAATGTCTAATGTGGTCGTTGCCTTTTCGTTCCAAAAAACGAAATTAATCGCGACTGGCGCTTGAACGGCTTCGAAGCAGACGACCCAGACATTTTTCAAACGAGCGAACCTTTGATAAATAAATTAACTGCAAAGGGGAGTAACTCTTCACGTATGCTTTACAACGGGACCTGAATAAGCATCGCATTTCAAGCTCTATGCAGCATTTATTTAGGCGTCGCATTGACAAGAAAGCGTTGTGTAGCAATGTGATGAGTTTTGATTTTGAATCGCTTGAAAGCTCCATGCATCGATTTAGGTTTCGCACTGAATGAAAACTATGTGTTGTGTTGTAGAGAGTTTTGATTACGATTCGCTGTTTACAACTTATAAATATTTGTTATCAGATAAAGTTTTCAAGGTACGTTTTTAAACAAGGTTGTTTACGGGTCTTTTATTTTTAATGTGCGCCCACGGGGCCCCCCAGGTAAAGTGACAGTGCGTCATATCTTATTTTCATGCACCAATGGCGCAAGGGCGCGGCCTAAAGTGAACTCTGGAAAACATCTCCAATAATCCTAGGTTTTGATACCAGTTTAGTGCAGATCAAACCTAGAGGGCCAATCAGATCATGTATAAATTAGATGACCATAAAATCATCATTAACAGGAGATACTTGCCTTTAGTTGTTGATACAAAAGGCTTTGCCGTGACCTTACAATTGAGCTAAATGTGCTTATGTTAGATCATGTATCTAATGTGGGTTTATCAGACCAAAGTGAAGAGGAAAGCCCAAATAGATGCATTTTGTTACAGGCTACACTTAATTTTTTATTTATTTTTATTCCTCGGAAGATGATTTCCTTTAATCAGACCTAGGTTTGGAAGATTTTTCACGATACAATGTGTATCACGATATCCAATGGCGATACGATTCGATACGATACACATCACGATACGCTATTTCAAAGTTTTTACAAAATGGACCTTTATTTTGGTATGAATCATCTGATTTTTAGGTAAAAATGACCCATTTAATAGTCAACAATACATATCACGATACAGAGAATGTATCACGATACGTGTATTGTCAGATTAAGTATCGAGATTCACGAATACCATGACATATCGTCACACCTCTACTAGGTATCGTATCAAATTTTGAGGTTCATGCATTGTGACATGACTTAAAAACATTTGACTCACTAGCGAGACATTTGACCATGTCGACAGTACTGTAGGTTACGGCCCAATGAAGGGGAGTGTTTCTAGAGGAGGGTGTGTCGTCCAAGTTGATATCGACGCCTCCCGCAAGCAATTGACATACTCTTCCTTGACTGTAATGATAATTGGGTATCAACTAATAAATAGAAATAAAGACAAATACATGTAGATGACAAATTGCTGTTCTTAAATATTATTCTCTTTTGGCGGAAGACAAACACATCGAAATAATAAGGCATTGTTGATTTCATCTTTCCTCTCTTTCATTGTTCAAAGTCATTTGGTTTTGAGTAGAACTCATGAAAATATATTATGAATAATCTTAGCTAAACCCTCATTTGAGTGGTCAACCCATAATTACAAAATTTAAACCCCTTGACTTAAAGTCGCCCCACATAATTTTAGGTTAGGGGAGCAGAAGCTCTGGAGGAGAAATGTGAAATGAACAATGATGGTTGACAGTAAAAGGCTGATTGATGATTGCTATACAAAATGACATGCAACAAGCCTTCCTATAGTGCATTGTAATAAACCAATAGATTTCAATTGACACCAAACGCTTATCAATGATGCTCTTTTCTTCACTGAGCAGATCAAAATTTTAAAATTTGACCATAGCTAAAAATATTTGGTATTGACTGAATTACCTAAAAACAATTAATGCTGAAAGTCAAAGGATTATAAATGAAGCAGAAAGATTTTTAAAAATTGCTCTATATCTGAGTGGTTTGTTTTCACAAAAGAGGCAATTAATCACTCAATTCTATCTATTTTTCCTTTACAACGAATCCTTTAATTTTCCATATTTTTGTTTTTTTCACTCAGTCAAAGTAAACCTAGCCTCAATAATACCAGCTTCACTCTGATATTGAGTCTAGCAAGGTTCAGTAACAGGTCGTGTCAACCGATCTATCGAATTGACCAGTCAGGAATCATCTTACCAAGCCGCAATAGTCTGCATTCGCACAAATAACATTTGAGGGTCATAGGTCAGCAAAAGTTCGGCTGACGCGACCTGCTACTTCATCTTGCTAGACTCAAAATCAGAGTGAAGCTGGTATTATTAAGGCTAGGTTTACTTAGACTATTTCTCACTTGGCCTGTGCTATAGCTTGAAGGAGCTCCTCGTTGTACACCATGATCATCTTCTCTCCAGCTAACTCCATCGGAAGCTTTCCGTCTCCGTCCTGGACCCCCGGATCAGCCCCATTGGAGAGGAGAGCTCTCACGATGTCAGCCTTGCCTTTCTGGAAATGTGATTGAAACTCCTCATAATCTCCAGAATAACTGAAAGCCACTATGATGTATTCAGTCAATTCATTACTTTGTAACGAACTACAAAATTGATGTGATGGGTTTCAATTATTTTTTCCAAATGCACACATCATAATCTTTAGTATTAATAACCCATTAACCTCTGTGAGCCAGTAATTAGGCTCATAAATATATTCGTTACTGGTTTCTTACGGTTGAAAGGGTTTACTCTGAAGATTTTAATAAGTGTACAAAGAAACAGGTTATTTTGGATATTGAAGTTATTTTAGGAATTAAATGAAATCAATTTATTATCAAATACAATCATGAATGAAGTAAATAGCTTCAAGAATGGTCAATACTTGGGATTAAAATTTTGGCATTATTCATACTTTTGTTGCATAATGAAGAAGAGTTCCTCCTTCTAGACTTGGTTCATTTAGAATATGCTGCAGTAAGTCATCGTCTATCGGACCTGAAATTTAGAAAATATAATTAATTGCAAAACGGCACATTAAAAATTTTACATTATTTTCTCATGCGCACAGGGATTAAGAAAATAATGTGAAAACGGTAAATGAAGGAAAGAACCTGAGTCCTCTTAAGAGATACATTTTCTCAAGTACATTTAAGCCACAAGATATGTACCAGTATTTCTGTCTTAAAGATTTCAAATAAAATGAAGACGATAGAACAAATTATTGAATTCTATTAAACAATGTAATCATGCCATTTTACATGACACATTGGATAGAGAGTATGGTTTACTTTGAGACTTTAGGATTAATTTTTTTTTTTTACAAAATGAAAAATCACATCTATATATTGTGAGCCACATCAACAATTAGCAATAAAATTGATAATTATCTTAATTTTTGTGAAGGAATATTATGGGATAGCAGTGTTGTTCCTAGAGGGGGTCCTGGGGAAATTTGCCCACCCTTTTGGCTTGGTGTCCCTTAAAATTTTGAGAAGTAGGATACTTCTACCATTGCAAGGGTCACATATGCTCAGAATATGCCAAAATGACCCCCTCAGCTGATCAGTCTAAGTAAACCTAGCCTCACTATTATCCGTTACACTGCTATACTGAGTCTAGAAAGGCTTGGTTGAGAGTCGCGTCAGCCCACGTGACCACTTTGACCAATCAGAACTGATCTTACCATGACACAATAGTCTGCCTTCACACGTATAACGTTGGAGGGTCATAGGTCGCAGAAAGGTCGGCTGACGCGACCCTCAACCAGACCTTTCTAGACTCAGTATAGCAGTGTAACGGATAATAGTGAGGCTAGGTTTACTTAGACTGTCAGCTGATCACCTAGGAACAACACTGTTCAACAATAGCTCCATAAAAGTTGTAAGTTATACTACCGGTACAAGACAAAAGTTTAGATTTAGAAAAGTTAAGTGCAGAATGTAATGTCTTTTTTTCTAGCGCAAATATCGTAAAAATTAGAGACTCTGTTCTTCATGACTAAGAATAAAAGCAGTAACCTTTGCTGCTCCCGATACGAAGGGGTCATAAAGACGTAAAAGAGTTGCATTTTCAATGATTTCCATGGACATATCCTGAGCATTTGTCAGTTAGGATTCATGATGCACATGTTAATCAAGGTCCATTAGTGACAAATGCATGCCACTTTGGTAAAATGTGAGGCTTGAGTAAGCATAAATCAGTTTTAAAATGCCTGCCAATACTACAATTTTATAGCAATCTATTTTTAAACTATTGTCGCCTAGTATATATTCCTTCAACTTCTAACCTTTGATGTATCCTTTATAAATTCAAGAAATAATATAGCCAAAACCGTGTTGACACCAAGAAAATACAAAAGATTGAAATTTTGTATGTCCATGTTGCTGTTAAATTCATAAAAGGATAATAAATATAAAGACACATTGAAATATATGGTAAATTATCCAGAAACTAAAAGATGAGAAGACATTTGCCGATTAATGAGTGTCGTAACTACAAATGTAAGAGAAATACAACTTCTTTAAACTGACAATTTGATATAATTGTTGACAACAAATAATTAAGTATAGAATTATATTTAGACATATAACTTAAATCATTTATTTTAAACTGAAAATTCAATATAATTGTTGACAACAAGTAAGTATAAAAATATATTTAGACTTATAACTTAAATTATTTATTTAAAACCTGGGGCAATTTGATCAAATTTACTTAGGGAATAGGTAATTTGTAGGTGGGCAATTCGACTGGTATCAAGTATAAATGTAACAATTACGAAAAAACGTTAATTGTCAGCACCTCTGTATTGATCAAACGCTTAAGAGAATGAAAGAGATTATAGAAGAATTCCTTGAATTCCTAACATCGATGTAGTGGTTATAAGCCGGCCGTGCTCTCCAGAGATTTATTGTTTTTTTAAAACCAAACTACCGTTTATTATTTTATTAACTTCAGTATGACAATGTCCGATCTAATAAAACAAAATCGCACATAAAAGTCTTTGAAAACCTAAGAAATATAACATAAGATCTTAAGCTCAAATAGATTATTTTTTTAGTTTGACATAAAACTTGTTGTCCCTAAGTTTCAAGCCGGTTTCTCAAGTTTTTTTCCAGTGGTCGCCAGGTGCGCTTACTTTTCTTTAGTGTTGAAATGACGTTGCATATAATGTCAGTTCGGTTGGAGTCAATTGCAGTTTTAAGTTGATTGATTGTGTCAGCGACGGTTGCCATCTTTGTTGCACAAGTAAATATTTAAACAAACATGCCGCAAACTTCTCAAAGCTTTCCGACCGTGACTGCCACAACACCGGAAGTTGTGAGACGGAAGAGGAAGCGAGTTGACATGCGCACTTCATGACGCGTATGAATACACGTTTATATAACTTTGTATTTTTACATTAATATCAGGTATTTACACTATCAATTTGTTGTTAATAATGGTACAATTGATTCAATCATTCACAAGTAATATCAGTAAATGGAAATAGATATACTTAAATAAAAAGTTTTTATAGCGCATCCATTTCCTGGAAGTGGTTGTTAGCCAATTTTCTCACGTTACTTTCTTGAGAGAATTTTCTGATTTAGTTAACCTTACCGGTTTGAAAACAGCATAAGCAATAATGAATCATCTAATGACAAAGGCAGTATTGTCACGGGTACCTGTTACATTTTCACGTTTGTTGGCAGCTCGATATTCAGCTGACAGCGGTAAAAACAAAATTGAACCATTGGTGAAAGACAAAAATTTGGTCGTGTTTATGAAGGGAACACCAGATGCACCAAGATGTGGTTTTAGCAATGCTGTTGTTCAAGTGCTGAAGTTTCATGGTGTTGACAACTTCGATTCTTACAATGTTTTGGAAGATGAAGATCTGCGGCAAGGTATTAGATAAGAGATTAATGCAATATTTTTAAGAGTCAAAGATTTATCTATAATTAGATTTACTTTTTATTTTGGAATGAAAAGAGCATATATAATCACATCCTGTCCCAGGGAACGAACGTTACGCTAACTCCACTTATCTGTACCCTGGGTTCAGAAGCTAGATTCGCTCGCACGGCCCGACTTGGGATGTAGCCAATCAAATCATTTTCTCGCCACCTTCTCGATAAAATTTCAACGAAAAAGATATTTGATTGGCTATTTCCCAAGAGCGAATCTAGCTTCTGAACCCAGGGTACAGATAAGTGGAGTTAGCGTAACATTTGTTCCCTGAGACAGGATGATATAATCAAGAAAATATGAATAACATTATATCATAACATACAAACTTCACCAAACCAAGGGAAAACAATTAAGCTTAGAAACCAACCATTGGCGTTGATGTGTTTTGCCATAAGTTTGTTTCAAATCCTCAGACAGAATATTTTGTCTTGCTTGTTTTACACAACCAATTGCTCAGCGATTTATGAGAGACTTTTTTTATATTTAAATTAAATTGCATGTAAATATTCATTAAAATTCATAAAACACAGCTAAGAATTATAGTAAGAACACATAAAAGGCAAAATAAAATCAAAGCTCATATAAATATATTTACATATGACCCGAGGATAGACCAAGATAATATTAATGGCTCTATTTTGTTGTTTTTTAAAATGAATTTATCCACTTGCTTAATTCTATATTTCAGGGGTTAAGGAATTCAGCAACTGGCCCACGATTCCCCAGGTGTTTATGAAAGGAGAATTTATTGGTGGCTGTGACATTATAGTGGATATGCACAAGAGTGGTGAACTCATTGAAGAACTGCAAAAAATAGGAATCCGATCTGCTTTGCTTGATAATCCAGACAAACAAGCTTGATGCGAAGAAGATAGAAATCTCAGACTTTAATGCATGACCCAAAACAGAGTGTAGTGAAATTATCTTAAACTCAAGCTGTGCCTGATAATCCAATATGATTTCAAAGGAAGACAAAAATCTGGAATATTTTGCTGAGTGATTGGACAAGAACCTCTGGACCTATAGCAATCAGTTTGACTGGCTTATTGTGACAATTTTGAAGTGGTAAATTGTTTTGTTTATGATGCTATTAATACAAAAATTAAGATAACTATATGAAACTGTTTTGTCCTTTTGTTATTTAAATGGCCTAAGATTTGACTATTTTAAAAGAATTTATCTGACACAGTTGTTTATTAAAGCAAAGTACATTGATGCGTGTGATACACTTTGCCTAGGTATGCTTTTTATCAGTTTCATTGCAATGACTAAGTTACTTTACATTTTGCACACAACCAGTTACCTCTCCTGACCTCTCACAGATCTCCTAGCATCAATTTTTGCATCTTGAGTATGAAAATTTGGAAATTTTCTTGTTTTCACCGATTATCAAGCAAATACCTTTTATAACATTCAGTGATCTAATGGTAGAGTTGCCATCTTCAATACAAAAGGTAAAAAGAATTTCACACCATTTAGTAATAATTCTAATTAAAGAACGAAAAAGAATAGAAGTACCTCTGATATATCAAACATTTCTCACAAGGAGAGATATGACGAATAAACATTATACTGAACACCATAAGAAACACACAAATTTTAAGGTCCTATGTCTTATGTGATAATTGTAAGTTAATGCTAAATGTATTATTTTGACAGTGTCAAAAATCACATTACACAAGCAAATCATCCACAGTCAGAAGACAAAGTATGAAGATTCACATAAAATCCATTGGCGGACATTTTGTGTGAACACCTTTAATTCATTTTGTGTAACAAAAAGGAATCGCATGGCTAAACTTTACGTTATATATGCGAATTATTACTGCTCGATTTAGTTTAAATACATTGTCTTACAATTGGAACCATTAATTTTCATTTTCCTGACGTACCTAATATTCCCCCTAAAAACGTGCTACTGCCCTTTGAAAGGGGCAGTAGCACGTTTTTTGGTAATTTTGCATTTTAAAATTTCCACTGATAATTATAAGTTAATGCTAAATGTATTATTTTGACAGTGTCAAAAATCTTATTACACAAGCCAATCATCCATAGTCAGAAGACGTATGAAGATTCTCATAAAATTCATTGGCGGCCATTTTATGTGAACACCTTTAATTCATTTTGTGTAAGAAAAAGGAATCGCATGGCTAAACTTTACGTTATATATTCGAATTATTACTGCTCCATTTAGTTTAAATACATTGCTTTTCAATTGGAACCATTAATTTTCATGTTCCTGACATCACCTTATATTCCTACTGCCCCTTTAAAACGTATGGTCATTTTCTTCTCTAGAAGCATAAGGCCTAGAAAGCTGAAACTTTGTGTACAGACTCCTTGACTAGTGAGGATTATACTTTATGACTTTGGTTGTCCTGTGGCTCCTCATTATCCCAGAGGGACAAACGCCCTTAAACTTTAAACCTATTTCATCTTCTTATCCATAAGGAAAAGGCCTAGAAAGCTGAAATCAGACTCTTTTATTGATGTAGTAGTGAGGATTGAAGAATCTTTGGACCCTGCTCCTAACCCTACCCTAATTATCAATTGCAGATACGGTAGGCCTTTTGCTCAGGGCGAAGAGGACAACAATCTTGATAAAAGGAGGATTAATGACCGATACACCTTGAAAAGGATGGGTACATCTAATACCTATATCATTAGACAGATGCAAATATTTAATAATAATAATAATAATGTGCATACTTATATTGCGCCTTTTCCACATCCTAAGACATGCTCAAAGCGCTACATTATTACCCCGAAGGAGTGTACTTTTACAGCTGCTACTAAGCATTTTAACACTCGCAATAACACTCGCTTCACTCCGATATTGTGTTTATCAAGAAGTAGTTGCAGGTCGCGTCATACGGTTATAGAAAGCACGTGATTTTCAAGAAATGCATGTTGATATTGACAATGTATTTGAGAGAACATTGTCAGAAGTTGTGGGTCTCAACTACAGGGTGCCAGTGACATTTTAAAAGATAAGCAGAAAGTTGCATAACACCAAGCGAGAGGTTGATATCTCCCCAAGTCCCCCGCATCTGAATGGTATAACGAATTTATCTTACCGAATGTTTAAACAAACGCATACAATATGAAGATAAAGAAAAAACGTTAACTGCGTAAACCCTTGACCATATATAGTTTGTTCAAAGCTACATACCCGTTGATCAAATGTAACCAGCTTGATCATGTGTTCGAGGTTATATACATTGTATATTTCAAGACGTTCAATCTGCATACTTTGTTCATGCTTTTTATGTGCCGGGGTATAAATAATGTATCACCCCGCTCAAGAGATCACGTGGACCAATGAGAGATCGAGATTCTTACGTGAGGTAGGATAACTTTCGATATCACTAATGATCGGCAACTAGGTGTTAACCATAAGACCATGGAGTCCAGGTTGCCATCTGTAACGTTACCTGAACTATTCTTGACAGATTATAGGGCAAGTGAAAATTATTTCTACGTACATGATGTTTATTAAGACCTAAAAGTTCACGTTTTCCTGAAACATTACCGTGAATTATTGTTAATGTATTGAATATTTACTGAGGAAATCCATTGGTACTTCAAATGGTATTAAATTAAGTGTTCTGTAAACTGTGGTCTTATCAACAGTTGACATACAATATAATGTGGTACGGTTCCGCTTGTGCAGCACGAGAAGCTCATGCCAGTGTCAGGTACCTGAAATGGACGGCGTTCATGATTCACGTGCGCTAACGTTCAACAAGCTTGAACCCGAGGTTTAGGTTTTACATACTAGGTTATGGTTTAACTGATAAGTTTGACATACGAATATGTTTAAGTACAGGGAATCTCAACTCCTGTAGTGGATATTTAACATCATCCGTTTCAAGAAGACCAGGACTTTTTCTTGATGATAAACTTCTTTATTGCAGAAAGTAGCGAGCTTTCGGTATAGCTCCTTGGTACAGTTTTAAAAAAACACAAAAAAAAGGGAGATAAGAAAAATTGATATTTGCACTTGGACTTTGATAATTAAACTGATCAACAATGCCTTGTCATACCGTTGCAAGGCAGTCCACAATCGTAGCGCAGTTGAATGGCTTCCCTATTTTTAGCTCATCAGGACTGAAAGTCCAGATGGGCTTATGGCATGGCCCGTCGTCCGGCGTCCGTCCGTCGTCCGTCCGTCGTCCGTCGTCCGTCCGTAAACTTTTGACACTTTCGACTTCTCCTCATTAACCATACACATTAGAGAGCTGAAATTTTTTGTACAAGTACCTTAGCATATGGAGATTCTAATTTGTAACTTTGGTGACCCTGTGACCCCGAAAAGGGTCACAGGGGTCACAACTTTAAAAACCTATTTTAATCTTCTTCTCCAGTTCCAGAAGGACTAGAGAGTTGAAATGATATGTGCAGACTCCTTGGCCAATGGGGATTCTAATTTGTAACTTTGGTGAACCTGTGACCCCAAATAGGGTCACAGGGGTCACAACCTTAAAAACCTATTTTCATCTTCTTCTCCAGTTCTAAAAGGACTAGAGAGTTGAAAGTGATATGTGCAGACTCCTTGGACAATGGGGATTCTAATTTGTAACTTTGGTGAACCTGTGACCCCAAATAGGGTCACAGGGGTCACAACCTTAAAAACCTATTTTCATCTTCTTCTCCAGTTCTAAAAGGACTAGAGAGTTGAAAGTGATATGTGCAGACTCCTTGGACAATGGGGATTCTAATTTGTAACTTTGGTGAACCTGTGACCCCAAATAGGGTCACAGGGGTCACAACCTTAAAAACCTATTTTCATCATCTTCTTTAGTTCTTAAAGGACTAGAGAGTTGAAAGTGATATGTGCAGACTCCTTGGACAATGGGGATTCTAATTTGTAACTTTGGTGAACCTGTGACCCCAAATAGGGTCACAGGGGTCACAACCTTAAAAACCTATTTTCATCTTCTTCTCCAGTTCTAAGAGGACTAGAGAGTTGAAAGTGATATGTGCAGACTCCTTGGACAATGGGGATTCTAATTTGTAACTTTGTTGACCCTGTGACCCCAAATAGGGTCACAGGGGTCACAACCTTAAAAAGCTATCTATCTTCTTCTCAAGTTCCAAAAGGTCTAGAGAGCTGAAATTATATGTGCAGACTCCTTGGCCAATGGGGATTCTAAATTGTAGATTTCGTGACCCCATGACCCCAAATAGGGTCACAGGGGTCACACCTTAAAAACTTATTTTCATCATCATCTTTAGCTCCTAAAGGTCTATTGAGCTGAAAGACTGCATGTAGACTCCTTGGCCAATTGGGATTCTAAACTGTAGGTTTCGTGACCCCATGACCCCAAATAGGCTCACAGGGGTCACAATCTTAAAAACCTATTTTTCTCCATTAGATGACAGTCTATGGCAAATTTATTTCTCCTTGGATATTTTAGTGTGGACTTCTTTCACTGTCTGATATTGGCGATCTAGAAAGTGCTGAATAATAATACATTTGTTTTGTAATTTTGTTTATAGGTTTTCTTGCAATAGGTGACATCAGTTTCATTTTTAGCTCATCTGGCCTGTATAAAGCAAACTTGATATGATGCCTGATGAGCTACAGAGCTAATGGCTCTATTTTTTGTGTTTATATTACATTCAAGGACAAAAGGAACGATTCCAATCTTGACTTTGAATCCATGCGCTTGACACGTGTTTTAAAAGAGTACTAACAAAATCAGAGTATGATTATTTTATTGTATGTCTGTCCAAATACACTTTGTGCTCTGAACTAGCTTTTAAACATTGTTTTATTTAGGCAAGTATGTACGGAATTAAAATAATAAATTAAAATAAAATAAAAATCAGAATTTTTTTTATATAAGATGTTATCAACGTAAATGATTATCATTCAAATTTGTATAACACATCTTTACTTTTGGATGTCGTAAAACAAGCAAAAATGCCGTTTTGACTCTCGTACATCGTCTAGTAAGAAGGTCTTAAACTAAGATTCTTACAACTAGTTAAAAGGCATGTTAAGTTTAGAAAAGTGAACACATATTGATCGTGTTGTCGTGTTGGATAAAACAAATATAAAAAAGCAAGCATTCCAGATGACTGTAATTTCTTCTGCTTGCACGACCTACCCCATTGCGTGCAATTCTTTCTCAATATTGAACTATATTGGCACTGTCCCGTTTGAGCCAAACCTACCATGTCATTTCACAAGGTCATATGGAATTGCACCCGACAACATCCAAAGTTACAGCTGCGGACATATTATGCAATGTGACGATTGACAACATCGGACAACCGGTGCTCAAATACGATATTAGCATTGGCCGGACGGATTCTAACCTTTTGGTCATATTGTAATATAATGTTATTAATCAAGTTTTTCCGTATAGGTCCAGTTACAGGTCCAAGGTCTGCTGTATTGGTCCGAGGCGAAGCCAGGGGCCAATACAGAAGACCGAGGACCTGTAACTGGGCAATACGAAAAACTTGATTAATGACGTTTTTATTAATTAACTTCTTTGTAATTTACTTGCACAACATTAGAGAGTTAATTTTTACCGAAATCAAAATTATCAATGAGATAGATGAACTGTCATATATGTTGAAAGTTTTGAAGCGATAGCTTCGGACTCTCGCCATTTTTGTGTGTGTGCGCATGCTCAGACTTGTATTGGCCCAGTCTGCTCGTATTGGCCCTGTTTTGCTCGTATTGGCCCAGTTTTTCTTGTATTGGCCCAGTTGTGAATTCGTATAGTGAAGGCCGTATAAATTGTATAAGTGCCATATCATTGATAGTTAATTAATAATGAGAGTTATAGAATCACTCGAAAAATACTTTTACCATGGCAACTGGTCCATATCGGAAATAGCACCTTAGAAAGAGATTAACCATAAAATCGTTTGCGATCGCTAAATCATATTTCACACTTTCCACAATCTGGAAACTATTTTAGCACAGCTTTTGATCAGCACTTAAAGGCCCTGTCATATCGACTTCTGGTTCGTGATTTGTTAGTTTTGGAAAATGTAACAAACAACGTTATACTTTCATTAATGTTATTTTTTATTTGAATAATCAGTAGTTATTGATAGAATAACAACATATCTACAATGATCAATGATACGACTAAACAAAAGTACATCATTTTGCTGTAACAAGGCTTTACACACTCGTAGTGCCTATGCATCGCTTCACTTATCAGTGTTGTTGTTTTAACCGAGTGGGCGGTCTTTTCTATCAAGTTGTCAAATATTAATTTTAAAATTCACCCAAAGTAACAAGTTTCAATTGAGTTGTGTAATAATCATGTATAAATAAGCTCTACGATATGCCTTACAAAACTGAGACTCATGAGTATTTAAAGGAATTGTAGCTCCCATAACAATGCCCCTCTCACTTTAATATGGACATATTGAAAAGTTTACGCAACCTGGTAAGTACATTGATCGCATGTCAAGGATGCTGGCTTCATCCGGATTGCTTACATCAATAACTCCAACCGTGGAGTCGTCATAACCAGAAAAATACAACTTCTTAGCATGATATTTCAAGTTGTGCACAAAAAACTTCAATCGAATTATTTCCGTACCATCAAGCACGTCATTGTTCCATTTGTCTGCCGGATTTATTCTAAAAATCCCTTGGCCAACACTGTAATAGACTACGTTGTTTTCATCGTCTACGGTAAGTCCATAGATTGGAAGGCCATACGCCAGGGTTGTGAAATCAGTACCATCATAGTTGAGAGAGAAGATTTGCGAATCATCGCTTGCATAAATGACCTTCTTTAAGGGGTTGACGGCAATTGCTCTAGGATGACGTTCCAAGTGAGATAGATCCATGACCTTTTCGACATCCGTGCCATCAACAGCCATGCGCAGTACGGCCTTGCTCGGGTACATAGTCGTGAGAAAGACGTAGTTTCGTACATTGTCTACTGTCATCCCGAACGATTTCATATAGCTTTTAATCACTTTGGTGTACAGTCCGTTCGAGTCGAATTGAATTATCCGATCAGGGGAATACGTTGATATGATAATTTTGTTAAGGTTTGGCGCACATGCGACTGTATCAATTTGGTTGTAATGAACGTCAAAGTAGTCTTCCTTATGTTTGAAATCGATATACCTGAACGGAAGATAAGATGAAGACCATATTGGAACAACGAGAAAATTAACATGTTCAGGTGGCGAAGGCGACGTTGTAACAACAGAAGAGGTCGTGTACATATTGCTAGATGCTGAAGTCAGACTCGAAGATGTGACAGATAATGGTGAAAATTCACTCGCAGACGTCAAAGATGGTGTTGAGACAACACTTACAGATGTAAAAGATGTAAAAGATGTCGAAGAAAGGCTGGGAACCAATGTTTGATCAGATTTAGTGTTTAGGGTCATGCTTGGATGAACAGTAGGTGTTGATGACGTCATACTCTTACACGGAGATAGGTCAGTGCACATCTTGCAGTTTTGGACACAATCACTTCTGTTCCATAGGTCATTCAGAAATTCCACTTGATCTTTCAGTTCTGTAATTTTATTGTCATTTTCGGTTATTTTGGCCGTCAGTTGTTCAATCTCCCCTGAACAGTTAACATATGGAGTCGTTTTGTTTTCGGTCTCCAAAATCTTCTCAATATCTGTCTCTATTTCAGTACGATTTGGCAGCATCTCCTCGATAAACTTTTCAACTTTCCCCATGAAGTTGACCTCAAAACTTTCAATTCGTTTGTTAAGTTTGTCGAAGATCTTTTCCTCCTGGTCTTCCATGGTCTGTTGTATGGAGTTGAGTTTTTGGAGCAGATCTTCAAGCGTACTTTTCACATTGTCAACTTTGTTATCATCACTTTTCAAATTGTTCACTTTGTTATCACTCTTCGTATTGTCCATTGGATAATTTTTCATATTGTCCACTTTGTTATCACTTTCCATATCGCCCACTGTGTTAATATCGACTCCTTCGTCCGCTTTACAAAGTTCACAAATCAAAAATACCAGACACAGAATAAACCTAGCCATTCTGTGTCCCTCCATTCAAAAGAAATGGTGTTGTGTAAAGTGCCAAAGACATGTACCATAAATCCTTGAAAAATGGCACAGTGATTATTAATTTAAATTTTTTTGACACGGCATTCATTCAAGGCAGTCGATTATGTGTATTTGCTATGTGTATGCATTATGAAACTATAAGCTGAAATAAAACCATTATCATCGGACATTTCTTGTTATGAACATTGACATAAATTCTCTTATCATATTCATTAATATGCATACATGCCAGAAGCCACTTAGAGAAGGTCATATTCAAAAGATATACACATTGCTTAATCAAAGCCAGCGATTATTCAAGGCAGGCGATTTATTTATTTCAACGAAGCTTAGACCCTGCGTTTATTCAAGGAAGGCGATTTTTCAAGGATTTACGGTACATAGAAACCCGATATGGTCCCATGTCGTAATTATTAGCAAGAGAATACACTATCTGTAACAAGATCCCCTTATCAAGAAGTAGGTTAGTTAATGTTGATTGAGAACTTTTTCTCTTATCTCTAATCATAATTGACAAAAATAAAAAATCATTCCAGACTGACAGTCAACGTTTGCGGTCTTGTATGCTGTTCGATTTTTTCTTCAAATCATGACCTAAACTTATTATTTATTTTAAAAGTAAATATATTACCTAATGGATCATCTAATTCCGAAAATATGTTAAATAGCCGAAACGATCAAAGAAAAAAGTAGATACAAACATCGAAGAAGTGAAGGATGTTTTTTGACTGGTTCCAGTTCTTAAATATTTGCTATTTTCCATTTTGGACTTAAAAAGTAGAGAATGTGAAAAGTGTGCTTGAAGATCTGCTACAAAACGCAACACAATTTCTTCATTGGGACCGAGTTGCAAATTCAGTGAGCAAAAAGAGGTCGGACAGTCATTTACCCAAAACAGAAAAATTATATGAAGTGTGAGGTGTATTTATTTTCAGTTGTAGAAGTAAGCGGGGCTCACATACCCCGCTGCCAGTTTTTTGCAAAGAATTTCAAATAGTAAAATTGCTTTAAGAGTATACAGTATATGTATACAGTATAAAGCATAACGCTGTGTTATTGTGTTAGTCATGTTTTCATCGAAACCACAAAACTAAATACATTTATAGGTGTTACAATTAAAAGGGAACATCTAGTGATACTGGTTGACCTTGATTGCTAGCGAGGTGTACGGCGGAGAAATGTTGCTAGCGAGGAGCCGAAATCGAAAGTTAGGTAATATTTTACTTCATAACTTTCAAATAATCAACATCATGTGGTAATTTTAGCACTCATACTTAGTAAAATGTATGTGCTTGTCATTCTGTATCCAAGGGACAGTAACAATGACAGTTGCGAGTAATGCTGTTGTTATGTCTCGGAAAGCTATTGACATGATATTAACGTAGAAAAAGTTGATGAAACGGCGATGATTGCTTTTTAAGTGATCCCGTTTGCGATCACGCTCCTCGCTAGCAACATTTCTCCACCGTACACCTCGCTAGTTCCGGTGTACGGTTATACACAGTGCTAATGCTTCCGATTTACGGAGTGAATACACAGGAACCCGATATCGCTAATAAAATGTAGGTAAAACGTAGATAAGAAAGACCCACCCTAATAATAATAACTCAATTATATAGAGGGGTGGGTCTTTCTTATCTACGTTTTACCTACATTTTATTAGCGATATCGGGTTCCTGTGAGTGAATAGCATAAAGCAATAGAAAATAGAAATTAACTCTTAAATACATGATGTTATACATTGACATACATATTCTTAACATGGTACAGAGTTGAAATTCTATATTGCTAATTTGTCATTTTGTTTTGTAAGGTGTGATTATTTTGAATATAGTGTTAATTAGCTGATAATCTCAATACTGTCACGGAAACTGTACACTATTTATTTATTATTTGCTTACTTATAGTTATTCATCTGGTGACATTAAAGGGGCAGTAGCACGTTTTTAGGGGGAACATAAGGTGTTGTCAGGAAAATTAAAATTAATGGTTCCAATTGAAGGACAATGTATTTAAACTAAATGGAGCAGTAATAATTCAAATATATATTGTAAAGTTTAGCCATGCGATTCCTTTTTCTTACTCAAAATGAATTAAAGGTGTTCACACAAAAATGGCCGCCAATGGATTTCATGTGAATCTTCAAACTTTGTCCTCTGACTATGGATGATTGACTTGTTTAATAAATGTTTTGACACTGTCAATTTAATACATTTAACATTAACTTACAATTATCAGTGAAAATTTTAAAATATAAAGTTATCAAAAAACGTGCTACTGCCTCTTTAAAGCATACAACGGTTTTGAAAAATCTCGTTTGTCATTCAGTCAAGTTAAGCGCCTGTTACAACATACTGTTTCTGACGAGTTCGTTTGTTGAATTTGATGTCAATTTCACAGTTGCTGTGACAACGCACGTGCATCCCGTGCAAATTGCTGTGCAGGTTTGTTTGATCTCGCATTGACATGAGCTATATCATAAATGTTTGGCAAATATTCTAATTTGTGGAGAATTCTTATATGTTAAGCATCACACATTCTCGATTATCCAGAGTTTACGTTCCGATTATATCTCCACTAACCTCTGGAACCAATATGGGCTCAATGCTTTTCATAAATTACCTCCCCTTAGTTGCATCGGATCTGTCAACTCTCTAAAATTTAGATGGCAGCATGTTTTATAGCTGGAATACTGCTGACAGCACGTTAAACCCCAACTCACTCACTATTTCATAAATCAAATCAAAGGCCATGCGATAAAAAAATTACAGTCCAGAGGTATTCTCTTGACGAGAACTGGGGATGCTAGGTAACAATCAATATACCCCACCCGTTTTGATAGACAAAAACACTAAAATACCGTCTTAAAATCCATCTCTTTGGTTGTCATTTCTGTTTATTGACGAAGCGGAGGTGTGTCATGAAAGATGCCATGCAATTGGTACGCTGCTGCCTCATTGGACAATATGCCACTAAGGGGAGGTAATTTGTGAATCGCATTGAGCCTATATTGGTTCCAGAGGTAAGTGGAGATATTATCGGAACGTAAACTCTGGATTATCGAGAATGAGCATCACAAGGCCTTGTTGTGAAAAAAAGTTATTTTAGTGTTCTGGCATCCATTTGTACAGCTTGGTAAACTGAGTACACTGTGGATGAAGAGCCTTGCACACGGTCACAACACAGTGTTAGTTCAGTGCAAAATGTTGGTATCTCTCCCGGAACTTTCCCCTGCACGCTGACCTGTACACCACCGTACTCTACATTTGATAGCAAGGTCATATTTGACCTCAAAAACCCTTTTTTTGCAGAGTTGCTTATAAAATGGTACTTTGATTGTAAAATTAGTTTAGGTATATAACACTCACAGATATAGAAATAAAATGCTATTTGAAGCCTAACTAACTCTAAAATATGAATTCTTAGTATCCATTAATATTCGTTTTCCCAACTTTTATTTCAGAACAAATTTCGTAAAATCTAAAATATAAAAGTCAACAGGAGAGAAAATATTGTCATTTTCCTGCCTCGAAATTATGGTAAACTTTCTAAAGCATGTAAATTGAGCTGTATTCTCAGTACGGTCCGGTATAATACTTTGTTTAATGTACGATATGTATCTATCTTATTTCCTCTACTATTTATAAGATTCATAAAATTATAATAAAAAGTATGCGATTCTCCTTTATCTTCACATACCTAAACGCTTGTTACAGACTCCTTTTCTTATGAGTTCATTCACGGCTTTGGATGTCAATTGCAGAGTTGCTGTGCCAACGCACGTGCAACTGCAAATTCAAATGAAAAGAGCGACACAGGTTTTATTGTCACATGCGTTTCTGATAGTGACGTTAACTACAACATTTTCCAAATGTTTTGCAAATATGCAAATTTTGGGCATCTTTACCTGGTACCATGCATGGTCATTAACAAAATTGGAAACAAAGTCGTCATTTAGATGTTTTAATGTTATTACCTGTTTGCTTTAAATCAACAAATCATGTAATACAAATGCGAAAAAACACTTATACGTCATGCGGGTGACGTTCAGCATAAGCAAATTAGCTTCATTGCACATCGATGATTTCGTTCATGTATATATTGCCATTAGCCTACTGACTAGCATCAGTCATCAATGAATCAACATTTGACCACAATAACCAAATTATTAAATTAAACAAAGATTTTTGATGATTTTGGAAATATTAGGAGAATACATTTCAGACCAAATAAAACAAAAATGCAAAATATCACCTTTAATCACTCATGATGGACAGTTATGTTCCAGACAGTATGTTGCTCAAATCGACAACGGACGTCTTGCATCGACATTTCTCTCAAACCTTTCAAAGGGTTTCAAGAAAACTATGAATAGTATTTTGGTGACGTCAGTTATAGCAGGACCTTTTTCAAAGTATAAAGTATGACGTCATCGACCATGGGCGTCTACCTTTACATACAGTTACAATTTCCCTCTATCCAATCAAAGCGTACCAGGTATAATTAGTCCGTGACATCATTTATATATCACTTTTCACTTGCAAAATTGAATATTGGAAACAGTTTCACATTGCCTCTATCAAATTCAAGAATTTAAAGATACCAAGTAAGATTTGTCCATGACGTCATCTATATCACGACTTTTTCGAAATGCAGAATTTAATATAGGAAACGTGATATTAAATACATTAAAAACAAGAACCTGACACGTTTGTTGACAAGGAATATATAAATGTTAATTTCTTATCACAGACTTTGCTTTGAAATTTCAGTTTCCGGTTTTATTCCTATCGTAATTTTGAAACATTTGGAGACTTTTCATACCATTTAAATCTTTATATTGTCATGGGAAATGTAAATATGACAAACTGAAGTTTCCGAGAATAGCTTTTGCGTAGTTCATTCTCTCCCTACACAGGCAGATCAAGTCATGAAATGTTGATACAGCCTCTGTTCTATTACGCCGGTATCCGTGGGTTCCGGCAGTTTCCCCTTGCGGAAAAAATTGTACCACAATCCATGTGAATATCTTTATCAAATGACAACGCTTGGAAAGGGACGTTCATATCACAATGCCTTTGTCATGACTCAGTAGCCAAAATTATGATTTTAGAACAGCGTTGCTGATTGCACAACTAACTCGGCGTTATAGAACAGAGGCTGTATCAACATTTCATGACTTCGATCTGCCTCTGTGGGGAGAGAATGGCGTAGTGATGCATATAACATAAACACAACTCCGACAGTGTACAGGCAATGCTCGGGTAACACACGTCTCACAACATAAATTAGATATTAATATACATGTTGGTTCCATTTTTGAACAGCTGAACATTTATCATAATCGTTCAAATGTTTGGTACGATGGAGGAAAGTGTTTTAGTTGGAACAGCGGCTCCATTTTAAACAGTAAATGTCAAATATAGAGACATATTCAACCTAAAGGTTGAAAGAATATACAGTACGATAAGAAAGTTTTTTTTCAGTTCAGTGGTCCTCTTGCGACAGTCGAAAAGAGTATTCCTGAAGATACAGATTGATGTTCCTCGTCCATGAAGTACTCCACAGGGTTGGAAACCATTCCAATATTCAAAATGGATCATAATATGAACCTTAGAACATCTTGATATTGACGATTGGGGTTGCCCCGAACTCATTTTGTTTATTTTAGTAACCAAAGGTAGCCTTAGTAACCCACGATCACCTCAGCATCACTTGACTCAGTCTTACGTTTTCCGAAATTGATAATTTGGCAAATCACTGCTGACAACCTTGGAAGGAATATATATTAAGGAAGTTTTCATCCATTGGATTTGCCATGTTAAACCATGGCTGTCAACGAAATATTACACTTCTGTATCATAGGTCATGATAACTAAATCCGAAAGTCACAAGTACAAGTTCGAAGTCAGACAGATTTGAATTTTGTATGACTCGGTAAAACAATCTCTTGAGTTACACCATGACTAGGACGCCTTCAAACGCGTAAAAAACACATCCAAATTAATTTCACAAATTATCAAAATCATCGATGTCGCTTGTATCACTGTTGGTACTCTCACTGAGTGAGAGAGCAGAGTCTGTGAGGAAGGCCGGGTCCTGGAATGCGGCGTCCAGTTGATCCAGGAAGGAGGAGTCTGATAGTAATCCGTGAACAGAGTTTGGGGACTGGATTTGGGACTGGTTCCCTTCACTCCTGGATTCACAGTCATTTGGCACTGGATGGGAAGGAAGATCAAAACTTTGAGATCGGGAAGAGTTTGAGACACTTTCTTGAAACATAAGAGAATGATGGTCTTCGAAAGAAGTTCCGGTCGAAGCAGACGACAATGATTCACGTCCAAAACGATGTATGTCACGTGACCCTGAAACACTCTTATGCCCCTTGAGTCCGCTATTGTTCATACTGACGTCATAAACCCGTTGAAATGAGTCATATCTACACGCCGGATATGACCCCTCGCTTTGAGTGCTGTCCTGTCTCGGCACCGGATGTTCGCGAACCGGAAGTTGGACTGGCAAGGGCATGCTGGTACTTCTACGAATTTTAAGTACGGTTTCCAGTTCCGTAATCCGTCTGGATGCCTTCTTAAGCGCTCTCTCTTTGGTGCTTAATCGGCGTTGGAGATTTTCACACTGAAACCAAGGAAATGATTTGAAAGTTTGAAATGAAAAATTCATATAACCGTTAAATATCATATTTGATAGTGAAACGATTTGGGATACGAAAACAAGTCGATATGCAATTGATTAACCGTATTACAACATAACTTATATTCGTATTGACTTATTGGTGAAGTTTTTACTTTGAAGACGTTATAAATTGTCTACGAACCTAATTATATGTGATCATATTTTGATATTAGATATTTACGTTTATTGCTTAATTTCTGTGCTGTCAAGGTAATTTGATGTCCTTTATTATCATACTTTTTTACATTATGGATAAAAATAAAACAGCTTTTACCTCGCATTTCGTTTTCACATTTCCATTATTTGTCTGGAAAAAAAAACAATTTCTGACATTTTATGTAAAAGATACATGTCAAGCACATTGCAAAATAGAACAATTGGCTACGTATCTTACAGCTTAACCAAGGCTCAGGATCTCCAATTTTAGGTCGATTCATTAAAAAAGTAAGGGGGTCGGGTTCAAAATTCAAATGTGAAAAATAAGATTTTTTAATATTTGATGATATTTTTCACTTGATCATATGTAGGCCTAACCTATTTTTGGAACCAAAGCCGTTCTTGATAGCGCAATAAGATTACAACAAATCTTATAGTCAGATTCCTTACATATCGGGTTTGGTTACAAAGAAGAGGCACGTTTTCTTGAATGTGCAAGATGGGAAACACGTGGCAATTTGTTCAAAGGAGCGGATGTCAATCACCAATGTTATACCAATTGTGCTAATGCTATGAATAGTGAAGCGTATATTATACGAATCTAGAACGGGTGAAATTTGAGCCATCTGCGTTCTACAACAGTGAATAGGTAAAACATATCAGATTATAACTAGCGTACCCTATGGCAAACAAGATGTGTTTGTGAAACACGAATGCCCCCGGATGCATCCTGCTCGCTGTGTCAAGGTCAAGGTCACAAGGTCAAATGTCATGGTGTCATCTGAAAGGTCTCATCACAAGGGATCCATATGTCAAGTATCAAAGAGCTAGCTCTGACCAATCAAAAGTTATGACCAAGGTTAAAGTTTTTGTGAACGGACAGACGGACGGACGGACGGAAAAGGTCAAATATCATGGTGTCATCTGAAAGGTCTCATCACAAGGGATACACATGTCAAGTATCAAAGACCTAGCACTGACAGTATAGAAACTATAGCCAAGGTTAAAGTTTTCGGAAAAGGCTCGCTGTGTCAAGGTCAAGGTCACAAGGTCAAATGTCATGGTGTCATCTGAAAGGTCTCATCACAAGGGATCCATATGTCAAGTATCAAAGAGCTAGCTCTGACCAATCAAAAGTTATGACCAAGGTTAAAGTTTAAAATGCTCGCTGTGTCAAGGTCAAGGTCACAAGGTCAAATGTCATGGTGTCATCTGAAAGGTCTCATCACAAGGGATCCATATGTCAAGTATCAAAGACCTAGCTCTGACCAATCAAAAGTTATGACCAAGGTTAAAGTTTTTGTGGACAAACGGACAGACGGACGGACGGACGGAAAAGGTCAAATATCATGGTGTCATCTGAAGGGTTTCATCACAAGGGATACACATGTCAAGTATCAAAGACCTAGCACTGACAGTATAGAAACTATAGCCAAGGTTAAAGTTTTCGGAAAAGGCTCGCTGTGTCAAGGTCAAGGTCACAAGGTCAAATGTCATGGTGTCATCTGAAAGGTCTCATCACAAGGGATCCATATGTCAAGTATCAAAGAGCTAGCTCTGACCAATCAAAAGTTATGACCAAGGTTAAAGTTTAAAATGCTCGCTGTGTCAAGGTCAAGGTCACAAGGTCAAATGTCATGGTGTCATCTGAAAGGTCTCATCACAAGGGATCCATATGTCAAGTATCAAAGACCTAGCTCTGACCAATCAAAAGTTATGACCAAGGTTAAAGTTTTTGTGGACAAACGGACAGACGGACGGACGGACGGAAAAGGTCAAATATCATGGTGTCATCTGAAAGGTTTCATCACAAGGGATACACATGTCAAGTATCAAAGACCTAGCACTGACAGTATAGAAACTATAGCCAAGGTTAAAGTTTTCGGAAAAGGCTCGCTGTGTCAAGGTCAAGGTCACAAGGTCAAATGTCATGGTGTCATCTGAAAGGTCTCATCACAAGGGATCCATATGTCAAGTATCAAAGAGCTAGCTCTGACCAATCAAAAGTTATGACCAAGGTTAAAGTTTAAAATGCTCGCTGTGTCAAGGTCAAGGTCACAAGGTCAAATGTCATGGTGTCATCTGAAAGGTCTCATCACAAGGGATCCATATGTCAAGTATCAAAGACCTAGCTCTGACCAATCAAAAGTTATGACCAAGGTTAAAGTTTTTGTGGACAAACGGACGGACGGAAAAGGTCAAATATCATGGTGTCATCTGAAAGGTTTCATCACAAGGGATACACATGTCAAGTATCAAAGACCTAGCACTGACAGTATAGAAACTATAGCCAAGGTTAAAGTTTTCGGAAAAGGCTCGCTGTGTCAAGGTCAAGGTCACAAGGTCAAATGTCATGGTGTCATCTGAAAGGTCTCATCACAAGGGATCCATCATCTTCACAACGTCACGGGCGAAACGAAAAAGTTTCTAAACTTTCCCATTCCTCCCTTGACATCATTGGCCGTGATTTCTGTGCTAGCATTTCAACCCGCTGCACGGAAGTAGAATAGTCCAATCAGAAGACAGCATGTTAACTGAACCGATTTGAAAAAATACTTTTGTATGTGTTTTACAAGGGTGAGAAACAATTAATTTGGGTGATACATAAATGTTTGTCTTCTCTGCATTCTCGGTGCTCATCAAAAACGTGAAAACAACCATGCGGACTGAAATTTGAAATTAAATTTCACTCGGATAGTTTTCAAAAAGATCGTCTGTTAGTATTTTGAATTTGTTCCGAAATTTCATTGGCTATTTTGTAAGAGCTGATAAGGGGCGTAACTCGTGATCACGATAGGTGCCGCTGCTCCGGATCACCAGTTTTCTACCTTGTGAAGGCAAGGTCTAAAGCGAGGAGAGTTGCTCGATACGTTTTCACCTTGCCGTGGGAAGATGGGGATCCATATGTCAAGTATCAAAGACCTAGCTCTGACCAATCAAAAGTTATGACCAAGGTTAAAGTTTTTGTGGACAAACGGACAGACAGACAGACAGACGGACGGACGGACAGACGGACAGGTGAAAAACAATATACCCCCGGAATCTCCGATTCGGGGGCATAAAAAACTAGTACTTATCGTTTTAAATGTCGTAAACACCAGTCAGCAAAGGGTGGGTAATAATTGAATCCTCATAAAAACACAATCGTAAGAGTTTTTCCTCAATTAAAATCTCAAGTTTTTGATAAATGAAATCCCAAGTGTATCCGATGTTTGCAGTATGCGGAATAAGTTTGAAAATCATTTAATATATCTTTAGCCTAACTATAAACTTCT
This sequence comes from Steromphala cineraria, assembly GCA_916613615.1. Classification (NCBI taxonomy): domain Eukaryota; kingdom Metazoa; phylum Mollusca; class Gastropoda; order Trochida; family Trochidae; genus Steromphala; species Steromphala cineraria. The sequence goes on along the minus strand of OU744724.1, from coordinate 51,763,103 downwards.
AAACTCGATTTGATGACACATGCATGTAGTTAATGCAACGTTATTGCTTTAATTGTAACATGATTATTTCATATTGGCACAGTTTTGAGTGAACCTTTTTGAATAAGTGATTTAGTGTCGATGTAACTACAGTAATGATTAATCTCAAAATTGAATGTATTTTGCATCATCCTTTCAAAGAGTATCAACCGAACAGCATGGACATACCGAAATGTAATATCAACGATGTAATGACAAGGGGACGGCAATTTTGAATTGAATCAAAGATCCATTACCAGAGTTCAATAATTTAATAAGTAATTTAAATGTGTTCCTTGTATTTTTTGCAAAATTGTGCGACCAACCTAGGGAAAACCGGATAAAAATTCATTAAATAGGAGATCATTTACCAAAATTACCGAAACGGCAGCCAACATAAACTTTAAAACCGTCTTTGTCGCGCACGACTAGATTTCAATTTCTTTTTCTCCGAAATGGGTATTCGTTACTGCCAAAGTTGATACCAATCGAACGGAAATACGCTAGTTGTGACACGGTGTAAATCCTACACGCGTAATGATTACGTCACCGAATTCGGGTTCGTTAAATTCTATGCCCTTTTTACACCGGGTAGGGCTACTGTGTCTTGGCGTCAAAATAAGTATGCTATTATTGATAAAAAAAATGTCAATGTGATATCAAAATTTCAACGAAAGATTTTTCTAAAGAGTGATGAATTTATATTCTCAATAGCTAAATTTCATCTCGAACCGCATGCAAGTATGATAAGTTTCTGACAGGTAATGGAGTAAATCTCACCTTGTTGATAATGGACCTCAGTTCTCCAATGGCCTTGTTAAGCTCCGACATCTCCTGGCCTGTGAACACCAAAATTCACAATTATGAATTTCCTTGGAAATCCAAAAGGGCGATGCATTTAAACCACGAATTTTGGCGCTACACAGCAAGATTTAATACGCAGTTATTGTGACAGGTGCGGGTTGTGCCTTGCCTCGCCTTGCTTATCATACACACTCCAAAGGTTAACCTTTATTACAGATAAGTACATGTAGTAGTAACACAATTTAATTGCCATCTTTTGAATTTGATCATGTCTACAACACTTAATACGATTGCTAACCCTACTCATATAGGCCTACGTACCCCTTGCAGATAACAGTTTCTGAAATCCTTGTTGTTTCATGACGTCAGCAAATACGTCACGTGCGCGTCTTTTAGGAGTTGATGGAGCTGGTTTGGGGTGAATGTTTGTAACTCCTTTTGTGTGCATCATTCTGGAACAATCAATATAATTTTATAAGACGTCAAGAACTTTGTATACATGTATTACAAATCGTTCTGAAAAAAGTTGAAGCGGACGTAAAATAAAATAACAAGCTTCTTTATCAAACGAAAATCTATTGTATTTACACACTCCTGCAAAAATCAAATTTTGCCTCACCATTTGGCGCACTTTCAAGATGGATAACACAATAAATAACCTGTTGTTATAACTTTTGTTTCAACAACAATATTGTTTACCTTTCTTTTGCCTGTGCTTCAAGTATTTCCTTGGCGTTGGGATATTCTACCAAGGCCTAAAAATTAAAGTGAAAGGTGCATATAAAATACATAAAATACAAGTACATATGTAAATATACAATAAATAAACATGGCATGACAGTGTCGAAAACCATTGGAATCCTCCTGCGTCAAATGGATACTATAAAATATTTCTTTATAGTAAATACGGTAATACTGCGCGTGCTCGTGGCACCAGGTAGTCACAGTGCAGCGATGTTCTGTATATAGCTGAGCATCAAACAAGGAAGGAACATCCAACATCCTCTATGGCCTTTCGATATGTCGCGTTGTGGAATCGAACTTATTTTACGAAGTACTCAACTTCTGGCTTTGGCACGGCCGAGAGCTTCCGAGTAGCACGCAAAAAGCGTGCAGCACGTGCAAAGTCGTGCCAACTGATGTAGGGGACGGGTGAATCAGTGCTTTTGTGTCAATTTTATCTGTCTGACTTTGACAAAGCCTTTGAATAAATATTTCGAATAAAGGGGAATTTTAATTCAATTTCAATCATTTGTTAGTCGTTTAGTACTACCATTGATAGGTTACATCCAAAAGTGATGTTTCTGTTTGAGTTATGTTGTTTGAAATTGACTCGGCGCTGCACTATTTGCCGTTAACTAAAAATCGGAATCATGACTTTCTGACGTCATGATAAGGAAATTAGCACACTCGCGAAGTGTCATATTGTTTTTTACAATATTCGTGCAAGTTAAACGATATTCCCCCTCGCCCACGCTCGGGAAAATATCATTTTGCAGACACTCGTGTTGTAAAAACAATCTATCACCCCGCGGTTAGTGTATCATATTTGTGCATATTTCATATGGGACCTGTGGTTGTTAATAAGTAATTCAACACTTTACATCATCAATAATGACAGGATCAAATATTTCCTGAAAGAAATTGGTTGACGTTATGATCACTTTAAGTTCAATGTCGTTTACATTTATATCATTATTTCATATTTATAGTTTTTTATACATAAATTTATTGTCGGCGCCAGCAGTACCTAATGCTTTCCATTACACTTCAAAAATGTGTCGCAGCAAAGATTTCAATAACAACCTGTCATCCCTAACATAGGTATACATAAAATAGATATGTGTGTTAATGATAATGTCAATATCACTTACCAGCTGTTGCGGGTGATCGATGACAGATCATGTGATTATTGATTTTCGCATCAGTTACAAAACAATCGGAGTCATGAACTAGTATTGTTTTATGGAAAGTTCTTTTTCATAAAAGAACATTATGCGTGTTTTTTCCGTTAAAATGAAGGCAATAATACAATTGTGTTTTTTTATTCATATTTGTTCAAACTTACTGATTAAATTTAAGTTTATACAAAATATGTCATCCTGAGAGAGTACTACATCTTATTCCTCAACCCGATTATCCACACGGTAGAATAAGGTAATACATATCAAGAGAAAACTACATCGACCATTTTGGTGTGATAGTTGTAACTTTGTATATAAAACATTTATGGCGTCCGGGGAAAGAACATGATAATTAATATATAGAGAAAATCCTTTACAACACTTTCTAAAGATCACTTTTTCTAAGTTCGACATTTTGCTTACCGAAAACAGGTCCCGTCGAGAGAGACAGAGCAACTCTGAATATCCTATAGCTCGAACATCCGCTGTACGTCTGTGGAGAAAGTAACTTATTAAAAAGTATTTCATATCTTCTCTGTATCATAATTAAAGGCAATTTCATCCACATTTGCATATCCTAATTATTTTGCATAAAACATGTAGTCACTCTTTTGCGACAAAAATTCATATTCGTTAGTTCTTTTAAGTATTGAAGGTCATTCTTGATTCTTCAGTCTCCTTCATTTTCAGAACCACCCAATGGAAGTGCCCCCTGTAACATGATTGAAATAAGATAGAACCTTTCTGTCGTACTTTTATGTACTCCTGAACTGAGTACTTCTTTATGGAGGTCGTGTCAGAAGACCTTGACTGTTACTTTTCAACTTTCAATAAACATAACCCCGCTAAAATATAAATCATTCAAACAACGTCGCTGAGTGGCTGGAGCAAAAAGGTCACCTGACACTGCCAAAATGCACTCGTACTCAGGTCAGAATCACAGCAATGTACGAGCGAACGATCGATCTGGTTTTATCTAGATTAATAGAACTTCTCGGCATTGATGTCTTGCCTTCTACAGGAAAGTTACATATCTTGTATTGATATATATGCATCCATTTGAAATAAATGCAACGTTTTTCTTATAATCTATCCTTTTCAATTCTGATTAGACTAGATATCATTAATTATTAGACATCATAGAGGATCATTATCAAACATCCTAAAGGTCCCCTAATTAAAATGCTACAGCCATTGAACAAGAATCAGACAAAGCTATTCGCGGAGTATTAAATTATTAACATGTAGGCCATCGGAATTTTACCTGTTCTGCCCCTCATCCAACTTGAGAAGACTGATCTCTCCGAAATAGTTGCCAGGGGTCAGTATAGCAACCTGGGTCTTTTGTCCAGGGACCGAACTTGGCACCAGGATCTATATAAAAGACCAACCATACAAAGTAAGAGAAAAAGAAAAACAGGTAGTCTGTCAGCCAGACCCTAGAGCAAAAATATTGACGACCAACTTAGTCTGGAAAAGTATAGCAAGTCTAGATTACTCAGCACTGGGAGTTAAATCATCTTCTGGGATCCTTTTTGTTATAATACATGAATTGTTTCAGATATTGTCAATATTGAAAAAAATACTTTTGAGACTAAATGTTAGTCAAAACATCAGGTTACGATTCTGCTCCCGATTCCCAGCAGTTATAACCTGCGCCAGTATCAACACGGGCCAAGTTTTATAGTCAGCTCTTCAGCAAAATGCACCGGAGCTTGATGATAATCAGAAATCTGGTGGTGTCTCAATTTGGGATAAGGGATCTGCAATCAACGTTATCACGCAATGCATGGAGGGCTAAATCAGCGGTTATGGAATGCGGGGATGCTGTTTCAAATAAGGAATGTTGAAACGATATTTCAAGGGTTTAAAGTATACAAACGTATTGACCAAATTTTCATATAGGCACCATAATTACAGTTACGTTAAACATAAATAGATAACATCAAGATCTTATTATGTTTACCCGGAGAGTGAAAAGGAAACATCATAGTTGAATAGTTGAATAAATGTTCACATGCTTACCTCTACACGTCCATGGTTTAAGATATACATTTCACGACCTGAAAATTATCAAATATAATAATTAAAATAAAGTTAATGTAAATGGTCACATTTAATATCAAACGGGTATTCTAACACACACAAACTCGAAAGCATGTCAAATCTTTAAAATGTACACGTATGCACTATTAAAAAGAAGTAAAGAAATTAATTTTAAAGGGTGCCTCTTCTCCATCAGCGAGACTGAACTTGGTAGCCTTCATGAGTCAATGCCAAAAACCAAATCGAACCTTGCTGAGTAACATTGTGATATGTCCCTGCAGGCAAGGCACTTTATTCCCACTTCACTCAGTCAACTTTGGCGTTAAAATCATCCTTATCACCATCACCATCATCGCCATCACTGTCATCGCGTTTTTTTCCTAATAATAATATTCATTATCACTATTATTCCTCACCTATCTCCCCTATACGACAGATGTAGTCCCCAGGAGAGTATATCTGAGGACGAAGCTTGAGGACCAACTCTCGTAGCAAACCTTCCTCACACTCCTCGAAAATCTTCACCTATAACACACATGTATCAATGATTATTTACTCTATCGGCCTCCGATCCGACATATTTTGCATAACGAAACAAAACCATATAAATGTAAGGAAAATTAACAACCTAAGTAAGACAAAATATGTAGATTATATAATTTGCAAAAAAATGGATGATATGACATGAGGAATCCCCTGTCATGACGTAGAAAAGCTCTCAACAATCACATCTCCAATGACCGGCATTACATATTAAATTATATTTCAATTAGCTAATAAAACAATTATCTATGCCTTGTTTTATTCTGGTATGAAGGCCTTTTAATTTTTTATAACGGCGGTTCCGGTTCAGAAAAGTAAAAACATTATAAAATCTTCTTTGGATTCGTTCATTTAAAAAATGTTCAAAATATATTGGAATACTGTAATAAGTTGTAAACCAAACAAAAAAGTAGTTGCGTCCACATACCTTTTTCAGCGTATCGAGATGAACATGAATAGCAATTTCGGTACGAAGCCTCTCTGGCAGTAACTGTAACACGCTCGGCTCGTCTATTGCTTTAGTCCTGCAAAAGAATACCAAGCATTGAGAAAACCACTTTTATTCATTTAATTGTTCGATGTTTAAATCTTCCCAAATCTATAACTTTATTTTATTTCATCTGTATGCACCTCAGAGTAGTGAGTGTACATTTTTCATATGTATAAATTAGTACTATAAAGTAATTATAGAGGGATGTATTAAAGGGGCAGTAGCACGTTTTTGAAAATTTTATATTTTAGAATTTTCACTGATAATTGTAAAAAGGAATCGCATTGCTAAACTTTACATAAAATATTTGAATTATTAGGCCTTCTGCTTTAGTTAGTTTTAAAACATTGTCTTTCAATTGGAACCATTACTTTTCATTTTCCTGACATGACCTTATATGCCCTCTAAAAACGTGCTACTGCCCCTTTAAACTCGTAATTTCAAACAATGTGAGATGTTATTCCATTTAAATACAGTAATGATCGTTACCAAATATTTCCCACAGCATTGGTTATGAGATGTTATAAAAGTAATTTTCTGATCCAAAGAGAAATTATAACATATCTTGATCATCTTGCATTTCAAACATGAGGTAGGTTTCAACATCAATTAAGTATGTAAACAAGTTATTTCGTCTATGTAATAAGTTTTCACAGTGTAGAAGTTTATGGAAATCATATTCAAAGTGTATTTATTATAGAAATAGTTTACTTCTTGAGATTGGATTGCAAGACATGATTGGTTGAAACTATCAAATGAGATGATATTGCAAGGCTCGGATTTGTTTAATCTTTTGAACGTGAATGTGAACGCAAAATAAGAACAATAAATCGGACACAATAAGATCTAAGATATATCAAATTTGCGACTTATATCCAAACGGAGAATCCATAACAGATCAATATATCCCGATAATCTTTATAAAGGTAAATTTACACTGATATGTTCACGCACAACTTAAGCGCTTAAGCGGATTTGAAATAATCTTCCATCTTGCATAAAGTTTTAGTTATTCTTGATATGCCTGACTTTTGTTTTGAAGCAGATTGATTTCGCTTGTCTTTCATCAGGAATATGTCAGACATTTTCGCAGCACTTGAGAGGAAAGCGATACCCGCCCCGTCTTACCGTTCTCTGATTTGCTGACAGTTGTACATCATTAGGGCTCCAGGGAATAAATGTATATCTTGTCTCAAGATCATTTTACCCCTTTATCAGAGATCATGGATAGGACAGTGATTTCAATCCATCAGTGATAACACGACAGACACGTACAGGATTACATAATGTCTTCAGAAATAAAGCGAACGAAGTTTTAAACATTATTTAGTTTCTGAAAAAAAAAAACATCCTTAAAGAAATCGTTATTACAATGGACTTAACTAGACGCGATGACGTATTTACTGATTTTCTGGCGTCTTGCGCTAAACATATAAGTTTCCAAGATGGTTATTTATTTTGTCACATTGTTCTTAATAATCCATAAATTTTTTATAAAATTTTGTTTCTACACTTTCATTCAACCCGACCTTAATACATGTACATGAATAAGTTTTTTTAGGACCAAGAGTGTATTTTATGGATAAACATGAAATGAAACAATTGTGATTACTTCTTTATAACACAAATCCCAATTACAGATATGCCTTACTCTGACAACAACAGTATTTTGTGTTTTACTCAGTTGTCAATGTTTTGAGTTTTATGCTCGCGAGTGACTGTTTTTTTGGCTTTAAATTTAAATATTTAGTGCATATATTTCTGGGTTTTTTTGGACGAAGGATGTCTTTAGTTGGTTCAACATAGCTATGCAATAATTGCTTATTATCAAGAATGATATCAAACAAATTTTTGTAATTGTGATGTTTTAGAAATACATTCGTGTATATTTTCTGAACAGGGCCACCTTTCACAAATCCCTAAGGTGATAGTAAGACCTGAGGTAACCTTAGTGCAATTTTAAAGAACAGGAGTTAAGGTAAACCTTAGTAAAGATTGCTTTATGAACGAAAAGACGCCCAGGTCACTAGCGGGATTCGAACCCACACCCTCTAGGAAAGGTACCCATCGACGAATAGTCTCATGGCCGTTGACATTCAAAGATACTAACTTTGCAAACTAATGATTTTGACTTAAACCATTTAGCCAAATGGAACTTGCTGAACACCCAAGCAAATTGGGCTAAACTAATCACTAACTGAATCCCATAAAACCATAAAATTGTATGAAATCTACACTTGTACCTTGCAAACTAATAATATTTACTTTAACTATTCATCCAGATGGAATTCGCCAAACACTCAAGCAAATCGGACTATAAGGTTCAGTAACTGAATCCCCAAATCGCACAGATTTTAACTATAAACATGTATCAAATCTACACTTAAAACTAACAACGTTTAAATGATGAATCGATTATTCAATATTTCTATTTTCTGTTTCGAGGATATGGATACCATTTGAAAGTGAAAATTTATTCCGGCTCTGTGATTCCACATTCTCCTGCAGTAAAACCGGACACGATTCTTAGACGGTTCCTGGCAGACCATTATTTCTTTGAAACATTACAGGAAATATGTTCCCTAACGGAGCATTACTTTACATCCGTACATCCCCCGGCGAGCATTACACAACTGAAATTCAATAGCTATTTACTAGCAAAATGTACGTTGTTTGTGTGGTTCCGTGTTTTTGCATGAGAGAGATGTTGCACTCACAATTAACTTATTTTATGTATTTATGTAGAAACGGTAAAAAATTAGTTTTCTTGTGATTTAAGATTTAGCTTGAAACCATGATTTTTTAGAGGTTCATATATTTGCCACTGCTACATGACTATTAGGCGCTCAAGCACATCTTTTCATCGCTTCCATTTTATTCAGCGTTTCAGAACTCGCAAAAGTCAATTACACACACAATGTTAAAAAGTTACAAGTTGAGAAAGCTGAGCTCTGCGATGTACTGTTGATTTTTTATCATGAAACAGAAATACTAAATTTTAATTATGTTACTTCTCAAAAGTTGATATTTAGTTATTGAAGGTTTTTCAAGGATCACTGAAATTATTGAAGGATATTCAATGATTTTAGTGTTTTTTTAACTCTTGTCCTTGACCTTTGACCTTGAATGTCAAAATTATTCCCCCGATTTATGAGTTGTAAGTCATGAACATGAGTTTCGATATCTTAACAGAAAAAAGACTACCCCGATGGCGATGGAAACTGCACCAAAACTAATAGTAGTTCCGCGGTACCGACAGAACCCAATCTAAGTTACATATGTTATAGCAAAATGGCAAGAAAAATGCTTAGCCGTCAGATAATTGTGTCTCTTGATATTCCTAATTCAATTAAATGTGTCCCCCATCACACAAGGGTTAACTGAACCCAGACTAGAAAGAATTTGATATCTATTAAGCTGTATAGCTGTCAGCAAGTCAAGGAATGGTCCGACATAGCGGGTCTCACTTTCACTCTGTGGTTCCAAACGGATAGAAGAGCAACATATGGCAAATTGGAACAAGAAATAAGATACAACGGTGCTTCGATTTATGTCTGGTAATGGAATTGCGATTGCAACATATTCCAATTTGAAGACAGAATCAGATCCGAAATATGTATCAACACTCGTCTAGGAAGTGAATGACGATTAAAATAGTCTTTATATATACATGTAGCCATCTCCGGGAGAAGTGTAGATAATTTACTGTCTATTCGTCTAGAAACATATTTCCTTTCGATTTTTAGGAAATAATGGTCTGTCAGGAACCGTTCGAGAACATTGTCGGCATTAATGCAGGAAAGGCTGAAATTGGTTACTGAAGCCCTAACTTGAATTAATTGTACATGTGTTAAAGCTTGAATTTATTAAAGGAAGTGCGTTGATTCACTTGTTAGTCAATTACGCTAATGGCGAAGATAGGAATTTTTTTTCCATTTTGCCGATTTTAAAAACGCATAATCAAACTTGCGTATCTATCGGGTTGTTTAGACAACTATTTATAGTTTAACTTTTAGTTTAACTATATAGTTTATACGGTCATCAGTCTGTACACAACGCCTTAGGTAATTAATTGATATCCTTGAATCTTAACATTAATGACGAAGAAAAGTTTTTAATGTTCAGTCTTAGGTAACTTTCAATTGTACGTGTCTATCTGGCAAATGGAGCATTTTCTAGATTCCCTAGATAACATGAGGAATGTGATTAAATTGGCAAAGTTATTCAGAGGCACGTTTACATGCAGTATGATCTTAGAAGATAACACAAGTTTAGAAGCTAATTTCTTATGTTACCGATGAAAAAATATGCATGTGGCAGTGCATTTTCACAAAATTCTGTACGAGACAATCGGGATTGTATCCACCATTTGTAGATCTGTTTTAGTGATGAAATTTGTTTGGAAAAAGTTGCGTTTAATATATTCTGAAGAAGAGGTGTATTAAGTTCTTGAAAAATTAAACATTTTAAGACTTCCGCGAGTTACATTGAGAATGCAGTAAGAGCTTTGACAATAATTAAAACCTAAAAAAAAGTTCGAAAAAATAAGAATTCTATTTTTTTCAATTACGTGGTCCTTAATCGTTTTGCTCAGTATATGAGAGAATGCAGGTACCTGTTCCAGGTGTAGTCGGCCCACTTCTTGACCCTGTCCTGGAGATGCTCTGGTACCTGGCGGTGATGCATGTAGAACTTTATCTGGTCCATCCTGAATATAGCCATTTGTAATCTCATTAAAACAAGGTCTACATTCGTTTAGTTTTGTATAAACATGTATCCGCTTGATTGCGTTTTTTAAGATCTAAGGTATAAACTTTGTAGCAGTTAGTTCGGTGACCTGTGGCCCAAAAAAGTGCTAAATCAGAACAGGAATAGCCGACCTATATATTATTACATGAAAATTACATGCGTTTGGATATCAACATTCTTATATCGGTAAGCGATATGCGAGTTGATTGAACACCAATGTAAAAAAATATATAACTAAAATCACCTTTTTTCACTTTAAAACTACAAAGCAATACATTAGTGGTACCAACAAATAAAAATCAGAACAACGATTTTATCGAAGTCAATTTGCTATTAAATGATTGAATGTTAAAAATAGGTGGTTTCGTACGATGGGTATGATAACATTTCTAAGTTGCGACGAACCTGGCCTGGAAATTTTGTCGTGCGGCGTACATGTTACTGATGACGTCACCAACGTTGCCTACCACGGCCGCAAATACGAAAACACCGATCAGGAAAATCATGCCGGTGAAGACAAACTCCTGTAGATTGAAATACAAAAATCATCATATATTCATCATCTCTGTCACAAGTGTTACAAGTTGCTTTCTGGGAATTTAACATTATTCATCAATAACTGCATTCGATGTATATGTTGTTGTCCTAGCAGCGAAATTATTAGACAAAACTTTACTTTATGAAATAATTAAAAAATTACTGTTATTTTATCTATAACATTGTATTTCTTTAAGTGTATTTAGTTGGTCTAGACATGCAGAAGTACATGTAGGCAGTATCTTTTCAAGAATTATGACCAAATCAGAGAGGAAAGGGCTTTCTTGAGTAACATATTTTGGACGTACATTAATGTCGTGTATATATAAACATCAAACATATGTATGTGCAACAGACAATCGTTTCAAATCAATGATTTTGCAACCTGGGAAACGTCTGGTATGTGAGAAATAGAAATAAAAAGACAACGTAGCGAATAATTCCTTTTTCATTGAAGAAATGTTGTGAAAGTGCCACATGAAATGATCAAATATACTTTGTCTACATCACTGCTTGAAAGAAGAAACTTTGGACACACAGACAGTTCATTTTACCAAACAATGTTCACCAAAGAAACTGTTTTCTTATTCAAAACTTATTTCAGATTTGTCTGAAGTTCAAAAGGGAAAACACATGCTTCGAGTGTTTTGAAGTTGTATTGAACCTATAAAAGGAAACATCATGTTTCAAATTATGGAAACTTTTTTAGTTTTTTATAATGTCTTTCCTGCAAAGATACTACAAAACAGATGGCCGTAACAAATTGTTATATATATTCTCTCTAATATTTAAGGATAATTGTTAATCTATTTACAACTTCTCTATTGCAAGATTGGGTGACATTTAGAAGTTTAATTGTGCAATTTTGCAAAACAGACGATGTAACTTGTTTTTTATTAACCTTATGTTTATTAACAAAAAAAGGACTGAAACATATTAGAAAGAATGATACATATAACAATTTATCAATAGAAATCAACATAACTTGTTTTCTTTTTTGTTCAGTTAGTTAATATATTTTCTTCGTTTTTTCATATTTTTATTTCATAGAAAACAGTATGAGAAGGAAGTATGAGATTAACCTAGAATCAAATGTAGCAATACTGGAAGATGTCATAACATTCTCAAAACAAGATTTTCTCAAGGAATTCGGGTTTATTTCCGATGTTTATGTACATTTATCCAGCCGTCGGCAAGCCATTGAGGAAGTGTCTACAAGTTGTTTACAACAGGTTTCTTTGAGAATATAAATAGGGCATCGTGTCAGTAAAATTTGGTAAAGAACCTATTGTCTGAATAGATTACATCTTGAAGCAATTTGTACTTTCCTTGGTGTCTCTAAGACAGAAAATTGGGTATCTGTCACATTTCCGGTGTACGTATACATTTGGTAGTAAATACGTGCACCTTGAAGACACATTAACCTACTATTATCGTTCAAAGGTTAGTCAGCGATAGACGTGTTCAATGAATACAAAATACATGAGACACTGAAATAATACCGAAATAACATTCAAATCAAAATCAAAATCAAATTTCAAAACGAATAGATAATTAGCTTCATAGATTTACATTCAAATAGCCTTAGAACAAAATTAGAACAAAAAATAAAACGTTAATGGTCATGTCACACAAAGGCTTAGATTTTCGAAAATCTTTTAGCATATGTGTAGTATTAAGTTAACGTCAATATATGGTAGGGTATGACGACTATCTTAGTATTGTAAGTTTTTGAGCTATTGGTTCACATTTCTAATAAACACGCTATTTTAAGACAACGATTTTACGGCAACTTCACTCACTTTATCGCTGACAGGAGACCATCAAGTTTCTAATAAAGCTGATATATAGCGATAATGATTTTACTCACTAAATCGGTGAAAGAAGACCACAATGTTTCTTATAAACATGCTGTTTTAAGACAATGATTTTACGAAAATTTCACTCACTATATCGGTGACAGGTGACGGTCTCTCTCCTATAGTAGTAAGTGTCATGGTGGACCAATACGTACACAGTATGTACTTCCTAAAGAAAGACACAAATTAAAAACATTTTAACAAACATTATTACCACCTTTTTTTTGCAGGAAAGCAGGAAATTTTTTTATACTCGGCAAAAAGTATGATATGCATACATTGGTTTCATATGGATAACACTGAATATAGAATATCATGATATTGGAATATCAAATCTGAATAAAATAAAATAGAATATTGATGGTCTCTTATGCCTTGTTGAGTAGTTTTGGAAGACATGTTTTACAACAATTGTACCCCCTCACAAATAACATATAATATACATGTTCAAACATTATTTCCAGGCATATTTTATTTCAATACTCTTACATATATAGCCTAAAACGTATATTTGAATGAGCTTTAAACTATATCTACTGAAAATTAAGTTAGATACAAATGTTTGAATGAATTTTCGAGATCTTTTGATGACCTACCTTGACAAAAAATTATATTCCTCTTCCGCAGGGTAGACCCATTCATTCGAACCCAGACCTTCATACTGTTGGAATAAACAATTGCATTGTATATGATGTACAACATCTTAACACTAAATGTAACATTTTATATCTATGAATATTTTTTATATGTAATCCCGGCGTCTGCCGGTAATGGCTACTTTACTTGAAAATATTATGCGGCATTAAACAATAAAGCTAGGATTCCAAGTGTACGTATTCGCGCGTGCTGCGTATACTGCGTGTATTTCGATTCCATGTACCGTATTTCCTCGAATAGACGCCGGGGGTATGGCTGTTTTAGTAAATACTCGCTGGGTCTCGAAATGACGCCGGGTGATAAGTTGATTAATTAATGCTCCCGTAGTTGAATTGAAATAAAGTATTCTCCCTTTACACCATCTATACACATTTATTTCGTACTAAAATATAAATAGACGCCGGGTCTCGAATACACGCCGGGGGTAAAGGGGGTCTGGAAAAATAGACGTCGGGGCGTCTATTCGAGGAAATACGGTATGCTAAACACACGTATGTAGTGTGGAGTGAGTATCAAATTTGACATTCAATGCGTAGAGAGTATTTAAAACTTTGCACTTGATATAAATAGTAGAGGATTATTCCATGTACGAGTAATGCGTTTGTAATAAACAAACACTTTTGTTAAAAACATATAACTCCAGCTGTAACTGTTTACTGTATAATATTAAAAAACCTGCCCTGCAAACCTTAAAAAAATTTATAACTCTAAATGAGTGATGGTATGAATATGAAATGTTGAGGGGGTTGTGGGATGAACGTTTGATTGAATGTCAGAGGGAAGCTAGATTATCTTAAAGTAAAAGAACCGAAGACTTGAATCTTGCACTATTGAATTAGAGGATCGAACCGAATTGCACTTCAAAATGATGTTGATAAAATATTACAAGTGCAGACAAAGTGCAAACAGTATAATGACAGCTTACTTAAAAGTGAATAAATCATATGGCAAATTGAAATGTTTTACACTGAAAAGTCGACTACAATTTTCCCCTGGGCGACGTCCCACAACTTCAACTCTGGACCAGATCAACCTCTCAGGCATTTGTTATATACACCACATGTCGATTTCATTACATCTTTTATCCATCACATGATTACCATGAAAATAAGACCTGATTTCACACCAATCCTTGCACATAAAAGTGACAGAAGATTCAATTTCCTAGCACAGTAACTGATCATTTAGTCAATTTGTCATATATAACCCGTGTCATGTGAAGTTGTCGATTTCAGTGAATATCAAATCTAACGAGCAAACCGCCGGATTCTCAATTGAGGAGACTATTGAGTTATCTCACGTCTAGAGTTATTTTGAAAATGGTCAAAAGATGGAAAGAGTGAAAAGTTTGGCTTTGAATTCGCATCATGATTTCTTTAAAACCGTAAACTGCAAAATGAGTGGAGCTTGTATGTAAATCATTGAGTTCATTTTCATTAATCTTACATGTACATACTGGTCATGCTAATATACATCAAGATGAAAAAGATCTGATCGTTATCTAGATTTAGCTCTCTTTGAAAACTCACGACTCTACTTGCAGTATTTTGTACGATTGCGTGTATACAGAATAGAATGCGATCTGAATTTAAAACTGAACAGCTTTTTGGACATCAGGCGTCATGATAATTTGAAAGACGAAATGGAATTAGTATGGCAATAATGAACTTTTGCTTTGTTGCATTACTCTTAAAATACGGTAACGAGAAAACTAATAAAGTTCAAATCTCAATGGAGCAAACTATTTTAATCGCAATACAGCTGGTCCACGCATGTTAATTGACACGTGAGAACAACTTGTCAGTTGTGAAAACATCTTACAGTAGTAAAATGTCTCATCACCTAGCTGTTGTCAGGCATTTGAGCAAAATGGCAAGTCAACCTGCTAAACGCAAACGTCACTGTGTGACTGCATCCGAGAAGCGTGAAATTTGTAATTTCAAAAAAAAGCAACCCTTCAGCCATTGATGTATGATATAACATTGTTAAATTTGAATGAAATAAACTTTCATGATGGGCCAAGCAATTTCGTTTTTTCTTGTGATTCAGATAACCGGATGACTCGCTATCGCGAGGTTCGACTGTATATGCAACGTTTCGATGAAGATACTTGCTCTTTTAACAAACAAGTTTGAGAATGTTTCCAAACAACCTTTGTCCGTATTAGAATCAACTCGCTCAATGCAAATGCTGCGTATCACTGACGGTTCGTTATTTATGGTTTTGTTGTGCATGTAATTTGCTCGGCCATTGGAATTTCGTAATGTTTGCAACAAAAAGCAAATATCTCGAACTGAAGGTACATATTACCGGGTAATTCTGCTTTTGCTAGATGTATGCCATTTTATTGGCTGGTAATACACTGAGATACAAAAGAAACGTTACATTTCGTTACGTTTCGATTTATTTTATATTTAAAAGTTTTTATATGTATTTGATTATCGCATGATCCAAATAAGACATATATACAGTAGATTGACCGACTTTGCTGATGACTAGTTTCTGTTTTATCAAAATATGTTTGTCTAATGTAGGAAAGGGTAAGTCAAAATTTACAACATCTTTACCCCAACCATGGTTAGAATTTTGTGTGAAAATAAGGCTCATTTATTGATTTAAACGGGAACACGTATTTGACGTATATAAACAGGAGTGTTTTATAAAATACATTTTTGAAAATATCTAAAAGCTTATGTAAAAGAATTTTTTTTAAAACACTCAGAAATATTCTTTGAATCTCCTGTACTTGTCAGTTTTTGGTACGGAGTAAGAAACATTATAATTATTGTATATTTGTATTTGAAAATCATACATATGATAAAACCAACTAAGGTGTAAAGTTTATTTTGTACCTCAGTGTATACAAAGCTACATATTAAATTTTCATAGAAGATATCAGGGTAGTGAAGAGGTTATGCGGACACATATAAGTTGAAGTAACAAGGGCCTTCTAAATAGGACACACACCCACATACACACTCACACAGAAACATTTTGAAAGGAATGTTGAAACCCAGAAGATTGTCAAATCCAAAACCATCTATTCAAATCGTGTATAGCAATCAATCAAATCATCGAAATGGAGCTTGGCTTCTTACATGTATGTGAATAAAATAATGTGCCATGTGGCTCACATTGTCTTGACATACTAGTTAGGGCCCATGGGATGTATGTGTACATATTGGTTTCTCAACACATATATTACCAGGCCACGAGTTATCAGTTCAAATAGCTGGTATAGGAAATATACGTCCCTGTCGAATAGTTAACTGGAAGGTTATGTATATGGTGAATATATACTTGAGACAATACAACTGGTCGGTAGCCATTTTCTCCCTGTAGAGTTGACTCGATATATCTTTCTGCAAAGCTACATGGTAACATGACATTGGTTGAATACTTGTGGAATAAAAAGATAATTTGATTTATGAATGTCTTCGATGTTCATTACATCTGCTGATGCCCTGGTGATGCCCTGAGAAATAGGGTGTGACTACCAAATTAAGGGGAAATGCTACTTTTTGTTTTAGCTGTATGGTCGTGGTACATAAATTCATGGGATGAACAGCTGGCAAGTCCAGTTAAATGCAATATTTGAGGCCATCTTTAAAGATTTAAATTTTAAGGACAAAAAATTGCAAATTCACATTATGAAATTTATTTGTTCACTTTTCCTAATTGATTGCTTTTGCGTTCACTCGTTTTCTTCAGAATGGTAAAATTTCATGTTCGTTTCGAGTATCCGTACGCGTAGAAATCCGTGTTCCTTATCATCTTAAAACTGCATGCGGCTATTCAAGTGTAAATAGTTTTGATCATTTTGAATGGGGAATCGGTTGGTTAACGTAACCAGACTTGGAACGTTTTAAAAATATCGTATTGATTGAGAATAATTGTCTTGCAATGTGTTAAATTTGATTTTCTCTCGTTAATAAATGTTATTTTTTGAAAGAAGATACCCAGTGTTTGAACATTTTCAAAACCCTTATTCGGTACTCCATACCAAACGTAAAATCTTAAACCTATAGTGTCATTCCGGTGTTTATTTTTAAAAGGAAATTCACAGTTCCTTGTATTTCGTTAATTATTTCAACCAAGAGATTAAGTCTATAACAAATGATTGCTTAAGGTTAATTTCATACCTATAACGCTCTATGACTCTATAATAATAAATAAACACATACATTGAGTCTATACCTGAGCAACCGATTCCAATCCGTGATTATAGATGGAAAAGAATCGAAGAGAAAGAGGCTTGCATACGGAGTTCCCCAAGGCTCAGTGTTAGGACCCGTACTCTTCACCTTATACACTCTACCTGTAGGAGATATTGTTAGGAAGTATAACCTGGGATTTCATCTATATGCTGATGATTCGCAGATTTACATGGGATTTAGACCTCTCAAACCATCATCAGTTGAGAACGCACAGGCAACCATTGTTGACTGTGTCAAAGAAATTCAGCGCTGGATGTCCATGCACTTTCTTCAACTGAATGCCGACAAGACGGAACTGATAATCTTTGGCTCAAAGTCTTTGCTCACCAGTTTTCAATTCCCGCCACTTAAACTTGGTGACTGTGAAGTTGTCCCTACTTCTCAAGCTAGGAATTTAGGTGTGATGTTTGAATCATCTTTGTCATCTGACCAACATGTCAACAATGTCTGCAAGTCCTGCTACTACCACCTAAGAAGCATCAGTCTAATCAAGAAGCATGTTGGAACAGAGGCAATTAAGACCCTGATAAATGCGTTTGTCACCTCGCGCATTGACTACTGCAACAGTCTGTTTTATGGGGCATCAGAACACTCACTTGACAGACTGCAGCGAGTTCACAACAGTGCAGCCAGACTTATCACCAACACCAGACGTCAAGACCATATCTCCCCTATATTGCAAGATCTCCATTGGCTACCAGTGAGACAACGGATACAATACAAAATCTTGGTTTTTGTATTCCAGTCGCTGAATGGTTTGGCTCCTGAGTACATCCGTGAACTCATCACAATCTACACCCCAAAGCGTGAACTCAGGTTAAGATCATCAAGAGCACTTGATGTTCCCAAGACAAAGAAGAAACACTATGGCGATCGATCCTTTTCCAAAGTTGGACCTTCGCTATGGAACAGTCTTCCTCAAAACATTCAGGACAGTGAAAATCTCACCATATTAAAAAAACAGCTGAAGACCCACTTGTTTACAGTAGCCTTTGCCTAAGCGTCCTTGAGCAATATGTTGGAACTGGCGCTATACAAATATTAACTTTATTATTTTATTATTTTATTATACAAGTTAGCAAGATACGGCCTAGGATTTATGACAAGACATGCATATGTAAAACCAAACATGACTAAAAATTCATCCTGTATAATTGATCATGGAGAACATTAGACAAAGAGCAGAAAAATATGGAATATTATGTTATACATGTATAGAAAACGAGAATCTTTTCCATTATAAGTACACGTGACATCTACCTCTACCGTGACCTCGCGTCTCCTACACGTTAAACAGGGACCAAGAGAATATAATTATATACTATCAGGAGACGTATCATATAAAATAGATAAGAGCAACTATCGCTAAATGTCAAAGGGACAGTAGGGCGGATTTAGGTTAACTAAATGATATCAGAAAAGCGTAAATCAATTGCAGGAAAGTATGTTTTTATCAAAAATTGCAGTTCTGAAACGAATGTTACATGTGTGGTTAAGCGTCGCGAATTCATTTCCCTTTCTCAAATGATTAAAAGGTGTTCACACTAAAATGGCCGACGGCAATTTTCATCTGATATTTGATATTGTTTTCTACGCGTATAGTTAATATAGTTACAGCGTGTTTGGCCTGTAGAAGATAATTTATTTGGCATAAACTTATATTTATTTTGGAATTATTTTAAAGCGCGCTATACTGACTGTCCCATAAAAATGATCCCGATCATGTTTAAGGGATGTTTTCTTGAAAAGATAAAATGATCTCACGAAAGGACAATGGTATATTGCCGACTCCAAGACAGTACGAGAAAATATTACAAAGTTGTTGAACGTACCATGCGAATTAAACTCGTGTGATTCAAAGATATCCACACTAAAATGGACAGACACAATTTCACTTAAAATTGATTTCTTCTTTGCTACGGAAAATCGAGTTGAGTTGTGAGATCATTTACTCATTCCATATAGATTAAATAAACAAAATGTATTCATTCATATGATACAAGATGCCAATAGATACAAGAAATTTACAAGTCATTTTAAATGGCACATGGAAATACCAAAACTAATAATGTTAACAGATCGTTCAGATCGACAGTTATTTGACATGTTATCAAATCAGTATAAGGTTTTATTAATAAATGTTGACCAACATATATTAAGATAACCTTTACATGGCAAATTGTAAACTTTGGAATTTACATTAATTCGAAGTCATAATTTACGTACAAATCTAAATCATCGTCAGACAATTTCTAATTGTAAGAGTTTTTTGTTGTTGCAAAGATAAATCTCCTATTACAGCATGATAGATAAAAATCTATTTTAGCCAAGGTTATCAGGAAATTGATTTTGTCACATATATTTTGCGATCCTCGGGCTGGGATCACAAAGCTGAACTCGTCATGTCATACAAACTCGTTGTGCCCGGGGGCATTAACTTTCACAACTCTGTCTTGTGTCAGAGAGTACAAAATTCTAAAAATCTTTAATTCGATTTGTCAAAAGGAATTTTAGATACACGAATAAAAACATGAACTAAATTTGACATTTAAATATATAGAAAATATTTATATATAAATGATATTTTGATTTTTAAATATGTTTAAACTTAATATTTAAAACCATGGCAACAAGTACTTGTTAAGCTGAAAGGTTTGTTAAAAATGGCTCAAAGATTTAAATCTCAAGACACGTTGTTATTGAATAAAGGCTTGATTAAACAAATCCAATTAAATCGAGTTTCTTCACGTCTTTGTATAATCCATGCAAATTAGAATATATATTTATCGTGATGATGTTTTGCATACAAGTATGTAATATAATACTTCCAATTACCATGCAGAGTTTACTATAAAAATACATTTTGAAAAGATTTACAGAAAAAATAACATCAATGCCCATCAAAGAACAAAAATAACACATTAAACACGTCTAAAACAATTACATCTACATGAATGTCAGTATGACCTTCACTATCAAAATCAATAATTAAATGCATCTTGAGCTATTTTTAAACAAGTATACGCGAAAGAACAGCTGATCCTCTCATATTACCATGGTAAGGGAAACTGAAATGGGTGTATCCGCGCTAGATGATGTAATGTAAGTAAGCGCGGATGCGTATTTTGATTCAGATACCCCTATGACTGTTGATCATTTTAAAGTTACTTTATTCATTTTTACTTTTTTCAATTTACTAAATTACAGGAATAACTGATACGTGATAATAGTATTTTGCTGTTACTTTTACAACACATTCTAGTATTAGACTGTCATCTTTTATTGTCGTTGTCCAAGTGAACTCGTAAAGGGGATGAATTAATTTTAAAACAACAAAATAGTCTTGGCTTTTCGGAGAAAATAGCGGTTCATAGGTGATTTAAAGTATTTTCCAGTTCAACTTGTAAGGCATACTAAAATACTATTATGGCAATTTGTATACTGATATCCAGCGCAAGCACTGCTCATTGCCTGTACATTATTACCCTGAAGGAATTGTACTTTCAAAGCAGCTACTAAGACCATATATGTCCGTTCTTCCTATACTCAGGTACCAAATTGTACAGCTTGGTGGACTGAGTGCAATGTGAATGAAGTGCCTTGCCAAAGAACACAACACAGGTAGGACTGTACATACCTCGGACACCATGTAGTAGATACAGCCTATCCAGTGAATCACCATCCACAGATGGACGGACAGTTTGAAGGCTCGGAGTAGGTTCGGATTAGTTGTGTGACTGCAAACAAATAAATGAAATATTTCATACAAATAAATATTGAAATAAAACGTAGTATCCAAGTACGCTGAGTATAAAAACAGGCCCGACAGTTGTCAGTGGACCTACAATTTTGTACCTGGCAATCTGTTTGTTGATTATAAGCATCTTAAATATAAGCCCATCTCCTACCTCGAATTATGTTTTTATAATTTAACAATTGTTCGTGAAAATAATTGAGGGTGACCTACTATTACGGACTTGTTAGCAATATGGTATAAATTACATTTGACTTATTGGCGCGCGCCATAGTCCTGTTTTCGATCATAATCGCGACTTAATGCTTCCGGTTGCTTCATTCTCATTGAAATCAATTCATTGGTTTGCTCCCTTGTTTCATATCATGTTGTTATTTGTTATTCACCTAAACCTTTCTGTTGCACACAAGTTCTAAAACAGTGCAGGCATATACCATGTATTATCTTGATCATGTGTATTTTTTAATCAAAATTCCAAACAGACAGATAGTTGAAGTCTATTACTCGAAATACTTCATTTAACAAGCAATTTCAAATACAATAGCCTATTTGTTTTAACCAGCCAAAAAACTAAAAAGCAACGCCAATCAAAAGTAACAGTTTTTGCAAGTATCGTGGTTGGCGCTAGCACGAGCTTCACGGACTAAAAGCATTTGCCACGCAAGGTAAAGAACACGAAATGCACGTGCAGTTTGTGCTCCACGGGCTAATAGAAGTCACCGCACTTTTCAAACGTAAGAACACGAAATGCACGTTCAGTTTGTGCTTCACGGGCTATTAGCAACTGCAACTCATTTCAACGTGAAGAACACGAAATGCACGTGCAGTTTGTTCTCCATGGGCTGAAAGTAGTTACCACGCATTTCACATTTCTGTTGTACACCAGTTTTCTAATTCAGGAAAATTTGCCTTGAGCGGTCTTAATTCCAGATAGCTGACACGTGACAAAACTACAATTCACGCCTCTCAAGTATAAATTTTGTGTTGCAAGCGATACTCTGACTTATAGATATAGAAAATATCCAAACTGATAGATCAAAATCAATACTTTGTAAGGAGCTTAATTTCAGAGAAAACATCGCATATATTTGTGCTCGCAAAAACACATGCTAGACATCTTACTTTGAAGGTCATATGAATAACTTAATCAAATATTTATTTAAAAATCTAGTATAAATATTACAAATTTCATATTAAGATCTTAAAACTATCAAAATAACGCATGCCCCACGGCGAATTACAGTACGTCTATGTTTTCTTCAGCGTAATATTCCGGATTTGTGTCCGCACGAATACCCAGATGTCACGATTTTGGACTGAAGTACACTTTCAAGCTTTCCAAAAGGCATCAAATGCTAAAATAACTTTGTCAAAAACAACTCAGTGCGTGGAGTCTTTTAAGAGTGCAAAAAAAGAATACATGTACTTTATTTCATAAAATCAAGAATTACACAAGAAAAAATCTTTCTTAATCTGTAAAGTTTGTCAAAAACAAATATCACATAAACATTCTTTTCACTGTGCAAGTTATGCGTTTTATTAATAGGTTAAACACAACACCAGAGAACTAAGAAATTGATAACTTCGAAATTCAATTCATTATGGACAACATATTACTTTGCCCAAAACACTGAAATTTGCACTAATTTATATGAATAATAAATACCTGCACTAAAAACATAATTTCATGTGCCCTCAACTGATAGTAAGAATAACCTTAAATACTTATCAAACTGTCATGCAAATTGTTGGATTTTTGTTTGAATGAAAGACTCACTCGTCAGAAAAAAGGAATTAACATACTGTAAATATCGAGATGTGGTTTGAAAATATCAAAGAGACATCCTACTTAATCAAATATATCTTTCCAAAACACAGTTGTAACATGCCACTTTGGTTTCTTACGATTTCGTAATTTGATAATGAAAATGGCATATTCATTTAAACGTAGAACAATGTGATGAGAAGCCAAGAATCAGCGAAAACCGCAATTATAAATTCCTTTCTACGTATACTCAAACTAGAATAATGTCGATCAGTCTAATGAATAATTGATTGCAAATTGGTGGATATTCTGTCAATGGAAATAAAAATATTACAAAACTTTTTACATTTGTAAAAGTGAACATTTGTAAAATGACATGGTATAAAGATGATTTCACGCAATAAACAAATAGGAGATCCAAAATGGAAACGATAAACGGCACCTCGTATACATGTTCCCTTCATAGAGTGGTTTAGAAGCGTTCCGTCATAATCTGAGTCAAGATATTGACCTATCCTCCAGTATGATATATGCTGATAACAGGTTAACCGTCATACAAAACCATTACGGTTCATTACTAAGTTATTGTGCTGGATCCTTGTTATAGTATTTATTTCCATTATTGCTGATATTTGCTTCCATATGCATGATAGGAACTATCAAATCTCCGATGCTATTTAGGAAGTCAAGGAAGAATTTGCAATTTATATTATGTATCCCTGTTTCATTTCTATTAGGACCCTTATGATTCATTAGGGCAATAAATACATTGTTTTATGCTTGTTTGAACGCGTGTTACCACTATCCCTTGACTTGCTTCCAACTTTGGAAAGGGAAATGAAAAAAGATATTTCACAATTTCTGTAAAGTGAAGTTTGTGCTACACGGGACAATTGCAGTTGTCACGCATTTCGACGTTAGGAACACGAAACGCACGTGCAGTTTGTGCTCAACGGGCTTATTACAGTTTACGCGCATTTGAACGTTAAGAACAACGAAATGGACATGCAGTTTATGCTCCACTGACTAATAGCAGTTGCTACGCATTTCAACCGTAAAAATACGAAATGCACGTGCAATTTGTTGTAGACGGGTTAATAACAGTTGTCACGCATTTCAACCGTAAGAACACGAAATGCACGTGCAGTTTGTACTCCACGGGCTAATTACAGTTGCCAAGCATTTGAACGTATAGAACACGAAATGCACATGAAGTTGATGTTCCACGGATAATAGCAAGTACATGAAATTCACGTGCAGTTGTCAAGCATTTACATGTTGAGAGAATGAAATACACGTGCAACCTATACCTTGTCTACTTGAAACCAATATGTTTTCTTTCATTTTTTAATCTATAATGAAAGATGTAAATATTATTTCATATCTCGCAAATGGATCAGAAGTTTAAATCTATTTGAATCAATAAAGTCCACTACATACCAATGTTTCAGCGGCTACATTTCCTGTTTTTGTGCAACAACTGGGTTTCTCGGTTAACACTTACAATATTGACGATTTTGTGATTGAACAAGAAGTATCTGTGCTAATGCGTGTTTGTGAAGTTAAGTAAGGCGTTGTGTATTGCACTTACCTGTCTGTGGCCTGGAAGAAGTGGGAGAGCGTGTGGTACTTCAACAGTCGACCAATCCTCATTATTGGGGCTGCTAGGTGCGCTACGTGACAAAACACGGTTATCAGTGACCAAAACATGTGGTAAAACTTAGTGACCAATTGGGATAATGAGTGTAAAGTAGTGTGATAAAACTTTGTGACACATACACGGTGATCAGTGGCACATACGATCATGTGATCAGTGACAAATATAAGGTAATCAGTGACAAATACAATCATGTGATCAGTGACAAATAAATGGTGATCAGTGACAAATGCAATCATGTGATTAGTGACAAGTTACAAAATTACTTAAGTGACAATATTAAGTTAAAGTCAGCATTTTGGTTGAAAACCGGACATTGACATGCGTAAGTGAATCAAACGAAATTTTGAAAACTTATCTAAAGGTGACAGGAGGTCATTTAGGAATTGCTAAGTGTTAAGAAGGTTTCCCTGATTGTGGATGTAAAAGGGGTGTTATGTTTAATGGTTTGTGGTATAACGTATTTTGTATCAAAGCCAAAATGTCATGAACCGCGGACTATCGGACTTATCAGCATTTGTGTCGCCGAAAATACGCCTTACATCAAATATCTTTAAAAAACAACTTTCAACATAATATTACTTTTTTATAATATAGATAGGTGTCTTAATAAAACATTTGAATTAGAACGATTTTTCAGCCATCAATTCTTTGTCTATAGTTGTCATTGATCAAATAATCATTATTACAACAAATCTTTACAATGAAACATAAATGAAGTTATCTTTACAGTACTTTATACTAGACAACCAGTTCAAGGGAACATTAAAGTTCATGTTCATTGAAATATCAAACACTACATTTCAAGTTAATAAATAATTTCCAATTCACTTCTGAGGTGAGAAACAAATCATATTAGATGAAAAAAGAATATACACATAACCTCACTAGGTATTTTCACCTTAACGACAAAGCACATACATGCAAAATATGACATTTATTAAAAATAGCGATAATGTTGAATAATATATACTAGTATACATTAATATAATACAGTTCATGCATCTACCACCTAACTATGCAAAGACACAGTGTCAAAATCACATTTAAATATCTACCACGTCTAAATTTGAAAAAAAGATGTACGATTTAATAAACAAAACAATTTATCCCTTAAATAAAATTTGCCAGTAATACTTATTTTCATAAGCTGACTATGAACCAAAATTCACAGAAAACTCACTTGCATCGTGCAAGAGTGTACAAAATGGAAGCACTTGTAGAATCCCTGGAAGAGAAGAAACTCACGTAACCAAACCTTGCAAGAACAACATCTGGATTCCGTTCCTAGTCTCATATAATCACAATTTTAATTAATATGTCTTAAAGGCACTGAGACACATATTTCTGCGCTCAATATTTTTAGGCATCTTCCCATCAAAGCCTAGCTAAAACGTCAGTTTCCGAACTGTCATTTTATGCCTTGCTGAAGACCCTTTACTTTTCTGTGCTGCTATAGTGCCCCTACAGGCTAGAGAGCAGGTACAGAAAATTCAAGTTTCAGCAGCAAGGCATAAAACTTACAGTCCGGAAACTGGCGTTTTAGGCTTTGCGTTGGAAGATGACTTTAGGCGAATGATCTAACTTTGGTATATTCCGATGCAATGACATGAATTATTACTTTTTTTGCAATTGATTTACAATCAAAAAGTTGCATTAATTATGAGATATAACACGAGTGAATCGTAAGTTTGCGTTATCTATATCATCAAGATATTGACGTGAGTCGGTGCCTTTAAATACATGACGAAAGTGTAATACATGTTTTGAAAAACAGCACCTTGTGTTTACATTTACTACTGATATGAAGTTAAGATCTACTGTTATTATTAAATATTTTGCAAGATAATTAGCATTGTATTGATCGCATGCAAACATTGAGAAAAGTCCCTTTATATATTTCATTTCATGCAAAATCCCGTTACCCATGCAAATATAAAAATACACAATCACCTTCTTTGTAGACGTAGATAATCCACCAAAATACTAGCATAACGATCACGTAAATACTTTTGAATAAATCTGATATATTCTCTAATTCCCTCAAGTCCCTCTCCTAATATAGATTACTCAAATCATTTTCCCTAGTAACGTCTGGTTTAAGTAGTCACTTTCAAGGTTAAACTTCGAAATTCAAAAAGTTAGTGGAATCAGTAACATTGTTTTAAGCATTTGCACTGATCTTATTGATAACACTGGATTTTGATTATCTGCGCAATTCACTCAGATTTCTTCCAAGACAGAAATCAGACACTGCAAAATATTTGATTGGATAAAGTCAAAAACGGTATACGTGTTGGCAATTTTGCCTGCTAGAAGATTCCCAAAGAGCGGGTGAGTTATTGTTTAGCTCCGCTTGGGCAATATGTCAGTCGTTAACGGGGTATTTTAAAGAATTTCAAAAATGACCAACCTGTTACAGAGGTTTACCTGGGAAAACTGACAGGAGAGAACTTTACTGAATACAAACAACTTACCCGTCAGCATTCCATAGGCTGTAGCGAAAGGTAGTATTGACAAGCAGTCAAGATAAAACCGAGTTTTACTCCTGTAATGACGTAATAACCGGTCCGGATCTCGCACCTATAGAACACATGGAATTCATATTTTGATATATTGCAATTTTACCGTATTGAGATTATTAAGCGATGTGATGGTCAGACCTATAAATTCAACAGTAACCGTTCTTCAAGTGATTAGATATCAAGCATATGAACAAATCACCACATATTCTCAAGTGACAATCAAGAACATATTCTCAAGTGACAATCAAGAACATATTCTCAAGTGACAATCAAAACATATTCTCGAGTGATAATCAACAACATATACTTAAGTGATAATTAAGAACATATTCTCAAGTACATTTTCTCAAGTGACAATAAAGTACATTTTCTCAAGTGACAATAAAGTACATTTTCTCAAGTGACAATAAAGAACATATTGTCAAGTGACAATCAATAACATATTCTCAAGTGACAAACAGGTGCTTAAGTAATCGCAAAGTACATATTCACAGATGAAAAAGACGTATTTATTTCAAGTTACAATGAAACCAAATATATATTCAAGTAAAAAAAAATACTTTTAAGTGAAAACAAAAACATATATCTAAGTGACAACCAAGTCCATATTCTCAAGTGAAAAAAAATCCTAAAATTTATCCAATGATAGATTGACAATAATCGGCGATGAAACATGATAATACTTCAGTGAAGAAGATAACGACCGGGCCTCTTTTAATGTTTAAAATTATTTTGACATAGGCAATACATAAATCTAACGCTATGTGTTTGTATGAATAAGCATGTTCATAGTTCGATGAGTTTTCGTAGAAATTGATGAGGATTTACTCTAGAGAAAATAAATCGATGAATGAATGTGAATTTGAAAATTCAATGAAGACGTTTTGCAACGAGCGATTGAGCATATGATCACGTAAGAAGTTTAGGGGGAATTATGAGAAAGTAATACAGAATTAAAAGAGAATTTCATGTCACTAACAAGATGGAGAGCTATTAAAAAAGCAATGCATGTCTTTAATCGTTATTTATGTTTTAAAATATCTATTTCGGTACGACGACATTATATCTTTGGTAATTGACCAAAAAGTACAAACATTTGATATTATGGAACATTACATTGCAACATAAATAAATGTTATTTGAATAAAAGTGAAATATCTCTGATGATATTCAAAAAGTTTTCATCATAATAGATATTTATATAAACTAATTGGTCACACAAAACTAGTACTCTTCTCACGAACTGATTTTCTTTACATTACGAATATTCTTTACAAGACTATCACAATAGAATTAATCAGAAATGAATAGAACTTGAAATACGTTTGCTGTTTAAATGTATGTAGGTAATGGACACAGATTTGGACAAGTGTTATGACAATGAACAGTCCTCCGAAATAGTGAAATGGTCATTCGGAAATATCTTTTGAGTGTATGTCATCATGACCTTCTTCAGTCACTAAAACAACACCAATCGCCTTCTTTGTCAAATATAGTGACAAGAAACTCACGGGTACGTATGATGACAAAAAACACCGCCCGCCAAGTTCATAAGTTTGTATTGAGATGCTTGCTTGATGGCATTGAGACTAAATAACGATCATCGTAAAAAATACTTTTCAGGCTTAAGTCGTCAGTAGGGATTAAACGACTTCCTTGAAATAAATAAGATAACGGTATTTTCCCTTAAATAATTCTGCCTGATGTTGGTTTATAAAAGCAGAATCGCATTTGATCATGATTATAATCATACATTGAGAAGACATACGATTTCAGTTTAATCGTGCATCTCTTAATCTGATCCAAGTAGAACATACAAGTAAATCAATAAGAATGTAATGGATATCAGAATACATATAGAAGATTTAAGAACTGATGTCGAAATTAGAAACATTACTCTTAGTTTGTATAACATGGCCAATACCGAGAGTAAAAAATGGAGCCATTTGGCTATGAAGCTCACCAGGCTTCAATTCATATCAATTTTACTTCGGGTTTGGCAAATGTGGTTCCTCTTCATTACCTAACTAAGGAGTCTGTATACAAGGTTTCAGTTTTCTGGACCTTATGGTTTTGGAGAAGAAGATGAAAATAGGTTTTAAGGGATGACCCCTGCGGCCCTATTTATAAAGCTATAATTTATTATCCTCACTAGTCAAGCAGTCTGTACATAAGCTTTCAGCCTTTTTTAGGCCTGACTGTTGATAATAGGTTATATAACTAGTATTCATGTAAATTGGACATGAGAATTTTGCCGCTACGATTACTGTCATAAACATTCATTGAAAACTAGTCTTATATTTTTCATTTTGGGAACGAATATGTAATGACTAATTCGAAATTTATATAATAAATTAGACCATTTATGATCGTTTCAAAACAAAGGAACATGTGATGAAAATCACGGAGTGGCCCGACCTACAAGAAAAGACAGCTTGCTAAGGTTACCTTACCAGACATCCGTCCTCCAAGTAAGCTGTCCTGGCCTGAACGCCAATATCTACAAGGTAGATGAGGTCACACACGTTGTCCAGGGTAGCGAAAATCCGGGGGTAGATCGACTGGAATATTATATTATATTATATTCATTGAGCATGGAACATTAAATAATCTTATATTGCATTGCATTGCATTGCATAGCATAGCATAGCATAGCATAGCATAGCATAGCATAGCATAGCATAGCATAGCATAGCATAGCATAGCATAGCATAGCTTAGCTTAGCTTAGCTTAGCATAGCATAGCATAATATAACATAACATAACATAACATAACATAACATTACATTACATTACATTATATTAATCATATTATATTGTATTATATTATAATATACTATGTTATATGATATTATATTTATTGAGGATTGTACACCTTCAAAATTCCGATTCTGTTAAAAGCTGGCTTTCATCTGACGTCCAACTGTTTCAGATACCTTTCGAATACTATTTCAAGTGAAATTTACTTTTGAAGTTTTGAACTTATACAAGCACTGAGAAATATTTGGTATCTTATTTGCATGATATATAAGGCTTAGTGAAGACTAATGGAATAATGAAATCGTAAACATAATTCTTGTTTTTATAAAAATTAGTATCCTTTCAAACATCATTTCAAGTGAAAAATATTTGTAAAAAAATATTGTAAGAAGCACTGAGAAATATTTCTAATTTTGCATGGTATATAAAGCTTAGTGTAGACCAGTGAAACAATGAAATCTTAAACATTATTCTTATGTTTATAACAAATAATGTATATGTATGTATGGTTCGATAATAAACTAACGAGCAAAAGAAAGTATAACACTCACTTGTTTTCCATTAATTCAATATTTTAAAGAAATAAGATGCATTTGATTATGGAAGCAGACAATAACACCTTTCGGCTGTAGTTTGAATGGCTTTATTGGTGACTGTTTTATATTTTCACTTAAATGTCATCATTTAAAGTAGACTAGGGTAAGAAATGAAATTTACACCAACATGACCCCTACCATGTTCAAAATGTTGTAAATGTGTGCATGACGATGAACATTTATTGATTTTCACACAGAGTATGTGTTATATGTCGATGAAAAGTTGTGTATTGTCAAAATAAATTTAGGGAAATTTTAATATTGAATTTTTAAATTTTTTTTTTAAATTTAAAAAACCGCGTAGAGGTATTCTTTTATTTATTTAATGTTTTGGACTAATTTTCCAAACAAGTCATTTTTGGAAAACGACGTCAAAAACTCGAGATATCTGACTTTGAAAATTTTACATATGATAAATACAACTGAGTGTTATACTTTCTTTTGCTCGTGAGTTTAGAATACACGTGTATATAAAGAAATGGGATGTGACGTGGTACTTTGACGTCAAACCTGTCACATAGCTGGTGTATATAAACAACTTTTATGTGCAGTCACGATTTTCTTGCAAATATAAATATATAAATCTTATATGTTTGGAATTTTAACATTTTCATCATTTCCTTATTGGTCATAAGAAAAAAGTTACACATTATCCAGGTTTGGAAGTTATAATATCAAACATACATAATGGAATGGGCTACTTTGTTCTTCTAATGAATTTTAACTTTTACACAAGCATCAAAGTTATGGATAAGACATGGTCCACGAGTATTATAAAGAATAACGTATGTTTGCTCGCGGGATTTTGCCCTAGGGAAAATCACGGGGGCAATATCCTTTATTCTAAATAATGCCCACGGATCATATTCAATCTAATTCATAAATCGAGACGGCGTATTGCAAACCATTTGCAGGTTGCAAAACTTAATTAGAATTATTTTTCAAACGCAAAAGTCACTAAACACTTTGACTATAACAAAAAAAAATCCACATTTCTATGATTCAAAATATAAAAAAATAATTGAACAGGCATATAGCAAAATAGTGTCCCTTGTCGTGAAAGACGGCAGAAGGAAATAAACATATACAAACTCAAAGAACAATAGAGTGACGTCACTTAAGGTTCATAATGTCAACTAAAGCGAATGTCTAATGACATTGCATGATATTACATCAAATGTAGGCTTTATTGGGGGCTGCTTTTTATACTCAGTCATGGAACAGGACTTACTTTATTTATATCCCTTTATATAATACGTATGATACTTACATATTCCCTTAGTTCACAGAAGGCAACACGAAGGATTATAACAGCACAGTTGTACATCACTGCCGTCGCTACTGTTCCCTGTAAAGTCAATATAAACATATCACTGAAGCGAAGGCAGACAAATAACCTGAGGTAGACTCTTACTTAACTGGTTTCATAACCCGAGTGAGCGCGAGGATTTTGAACAAAAATATTTCGTCATATGACAAACTTACGAGTTTGCTGCAGATTTATTTCATTTGAATCCTCATTAAAGGATCCGCTTTTTTCAACGGTCAGCTAAAGTAACACTTCATGGACGAATACATACGAGAGAGCAAAAACGGGGAATACGTGCTGGAGAAAAGTGATAGATGCACATGCTCACTTATTGTAAATATGCCACTACTTATGTGTCAACTTCTGCGGAATAAACATTTATGGTTTCTCTATGGAAAACAACTCTCTGTTAGTACTTGTTTTCAGTTCCCACGGAGATTCGTCATGTAAAAGTGGAATAATTTATACAATTGCAGAAAGGTCAACCCAAATTGTTCACCATCTATATAGTGTGGAGCTCTTATGCATCAAGCTTGGGGGTATTGTACAGTCTATAAGAGGAATACCGCATGTGCGAATAATTTAACGAATCTGCTAATGTTTACCAAGGTTTCGGAAGCCAAGTGGAAAAATGATGTAGGAAATCAGTGCTGGAGATTGTTGTCCGTCTTGGAGGTGTGATTTTGTTTCACAAGTGAGAATGTGTACTTTTGCAATGTGATCCACAATGTAACAAAATCGCAATTATTCACGAACTAGAATATAATTCTTACTCCTTATTCGACATATTGAAATCTGAAGTAGTATTTTTGGTTTCACACCTGACCTCTTTTAAAGCTGAAAGCATGAGGAAAGGCCGTAACCCGAACTTGTCAGCATTGTAGTGAAACCTGTTTGGAGAAATCATCCGACTTACCATCCAGTAGTAGGCAATCTTCCCATTCGGATCCATCACCAGGTCTTCTGAGTCGAAGGTTAGCGGAGTCAGCGTGTTGTCCACCTGCAATGTTACATAAAGGTCAAGCTCACACATCAGTTCAACAATCTCATTTAAACCATATCGAACCTACCACTTGTACCTTGCTGCGCTAGAGAGATAGATATGCAGTTCAAACGGACAATTCTACCATTGGAGGTGAGGTGATTTGGGGTGTGACACCGCTTTTATTGGCAATTAGTTTGCTTTGTCTTTACTACTAAGAATCAATGAGATTGAATCATGCTAGATATCAATTCATTTCTTGCAGTGAATATTTTCTGGTTCCTGTTGTAAGTGAACGTTATGTTTAAGATAAAGAAACATATCATATGATCAAGTATATGGTATTTATAACGATTTCGGCAGTAGTTATGTTAACCTATAAATATGGCAAATAAGCCATATTAGGTTAAACAAGATTTATAAGTTAGAACTACATAGCCAGGAATTGTGCCAATAAAGAGCGATAGTATCAAACAAAGTATTCTCATCTACAACATCTTCGCTTGTTGTTATGTTAACCTTATGTAATGAGTATTCTGAACAAAATGTTCTTTTTTTAACAATTAATTATGTTTCGCTAATGATTCTGATAGAGCCATTTTATTATGAACAATATGTTCCTATCAACTTAACTAGTAACTTTGTTTACCTATTGTTTTAAAAAAAATTAATATCAACAGGACGTTTTCATATACAAAATCTAAACAAGACACACCTCTTCATTGTCCGGGCTGTCTTTGTCCAATGAGACGTTACTATTGGAAGAGGAAGGTTCTGATTGGTCCGTCTCATCACGTGACACTTGTGACGTTACTTTTCCCGCTGTCATCGATGCAGCGGTGCGCTGCCAGGCTGATTGACGCCTGAAATATACAAATACATAAACATAGTTATGTCAGTAATACAACTTTGACCTTCAGCAACATATCCCTATGTCATACCTTACAGATAACCGTAACAGTTTATGCAGACCTTTGCAGTGATGTGACCAGGGTCATAACTTTTATTTCTATTTTCAATTCCCTTTTTTAAGTGATCCACAGCTTATAAACACACATAGACAAAAGTTATATATGTTCCTTTTCATTGAGTCAATGTAATTGTTCTGGATTTTTAAACTCAGAGAGTCGATATGTTACATTCAATCGAACTATTAGAAAATCAGAACATCAGAAATGTTTCAGGATGTTTCTAAATTTTGACGATCCAAATATGTGTTAAAGAACGGCTATTTTACACGCGAAATAGATTATCCTTTGTTAATTCTGCTAAAGTTAATTGACGTCCGCAATTATGTGATATTTTCAAAAAGATAAAAAAAACAAGTGAAAAAACTCAAACTTTATAAAGCCATCTGAAAAATAAAACAACAAAAGTATAAATTGCAATATATAGAAAAGAATCGGCAATGGCTGACACCTATATTTGACATTTGAGTAATGCAAATATCATGAACAACCCTCGATATAATGAAGGATCAACACTCAGTTGTTAGATGTTCGTTGTCAAGTCTTAACAATAATTCTAAAAGACCGGAAGTACTTAAACATCAACTAACCTCGACTTTACCACTTCTCGATTTTCGTTCAAAGATTTTTCCAAAAAATTTAAACTGGGCTTGATTTTTGTTAATTTGTCCAATAAACACCTTTAATTAGCCTTTCATTGAGACAGCGTAATTATCGGCTGTAAAAACCCCACCTGGGTCAGGGGCCATAAAACTCGCGCGTGTGTGACGTAATAAACAGACTACACAGATTAACGTATCATTATTTGAACTGAAATACTGCCTAAATAATTGTTTAATTACCATTGATGTGGATATCTTTTTTACGCCAAATGCTTATTAGTGTTGCATCGTTAAATGATTTATCTAACTGGGTGGAAATCTTTTCTGAAAATCGTTTATTATTGGGTTTTGTCTGTGGTATTGTTATGATAGATTATAGATATAACGAGACTACTTCTGCTTATGACGTCACAAAAAGGGGGTGTAACCAGTGACGGGCAGTCATGCATTCAATGGTTTGTGGCCAGATAGGTCTAAGCGGTCCATCAAAAGTGGCATTTAAAAACGGCTTTCATTACCAAACTGAACATATTTGAGTAGCGACCTTTGGCGCACTATACAATATTGTAATCAGACTTTAATATAACTCAAATAAAATAGTGAAATATGTTTGTGGTTATATGAACTTTAATGCAACATTGCATTAAAATCCGCATCAACTACGATATCAGAACATGTTTAGATCTTGCGTAAAGCGGCTAGTCTGTCATCCAGACCCTAGAGCAAAAATAGTATAAGCAAGTCTAGATTACAAAGCGTCCTCTTGGTGCCTTTTTGTATAAATACATGAATTGTTTTAAAATATTATCAAACTTCAAAAAACGTTTCTGAGACGTAATGTCAATCTAAGAAATAGCAGTCATTATGGTTCACGCAACAGCAGTTCTTACGCGGTATACAAGAAATCGTTGTAATTAAGGATATAACTGTAAAAAAAATTCAATTCTTATTTTCTGTTACAAGATTAAGGTATGCTAAAAAAAACCTACAAACATTCCTAGTTCAGCTGTTTACAGCATTCTATCTTTTGTTCAAACTCAAACTTCGGCTTTTTAACACCCCTTGGGGATATCGGCCGTATGAACTTTTTCATCATTGATTATCATTACATGTCAATAAGTAAGAAAAATAAGTAATTCATTGCATCACTTAAAAACAAAATAAGTTCAAATGTCCCCATTTGCCCTTAAATTGCCAATTTGAGCACTGATATGCGTGCAATTGTGTCTTAAAAATATCGAATGTTAGCTGTTTCCAAAATGTCTAACAACTGATGCAATAAGGGAGGCGCAAGAATCAAACCCTGTCTTTGCAAAACAAACAAGTCATATTTGCCCATCTTAAGGATAATCCCGATTCTGTAAACAGTCTTGGGCTTGGCGATCATACCTTCGCGTGTCAAAGACGTTATGTTAGAATGTTGGATCTACGCCTTAGAGAACTTCACAAACATGTGTTGTTCATTGTTCTTTTGTTTTTCATCAATCAAATAAATTTAGATCGTCAGATCTTTGTAACGTATTAACGACATTTTTTTATAGATCGGTTGAACATACTTTATTTTTATTGTTTTCCTAAAACAAATTCAAATACATAACTAAAGTTAGATCAATAACTTAATCTGATTATATTTGTACATAAGTACAAATTTATTTGTAAAGGTTCCTGAATTGACTGTAATACCTTTGACAAAGAAATTTTGCAAATTTGTACACAGTAATATAATCTTGAAGTGATTAAGTTCTCCATGAGCCTAAATCGAAATTGATATCGCGGATATGTATATATTAAGGCATATTTATCTAACCGATCTAACACATTTCTAAGACATAATGAAAACGCGAATTTAGGATTATTTAAAATCAACCGATCAAATTTTGTTTTGTTTAATCGTAAAAGCGATGACTCAACCGGAATATCAAAGAGGGTTAACAAACTATTGCGATGCAGCTGTATTTGACAATGCAATTAAAACAAACTTAGTAAGTCCCTAACCAAATTTATTAACGTTCTGGAAAGGTTCACCGAGTTCTAAAATCATGCCTATACTCTCTATCATAATACTGATAATTAAAGTAACTATGATAATATTAGATACGTAATGAGCCTGTTCATGAATACTATTTATTATATAATACAATTAAACAACAAACAAATCGGGAATGAAATAGGATTATGGCAATTGAAAAGGACAAATGACACATTTTCCTGCTTAGGCCTTAATCGATAAAGTATTCTTGTCGAAGTGTCGATCTCGAAGACAAACAAACTTACAAACAAAATAAGGTTAATCCCTCTTAATCCGAGGATTAATATTTAATTCTAAGGAGGGGTACAGCCCACTCCCAGTTGCTTCAATACTATACCCAAAGAGGTAGATCAAGTCATAAAATGTCCATCCAACCTCTGTTCAAATGAGATCAAATTTCTGCTTTCCGGCAGGGATTCTTAATCGTCACAAGATCTTTGCCAAGATTAAGTAAGCAAAATGATGGATTTTGATAAGTTGGTTCACACCTACGTTGAATGCATCCAATCAGCCCCCTCCCATCACCTCCCATTAGCATCTATTTTTTTAATTAGCTTCTCGGCGAAAACATCCTTTAATTCAACGGTACAATTTCGTTCTGAACTGTCCCTTTAACACAAACGTTGCACTGCATCAAAACCATTATCACACCTATAAATCTAAATTCATCTAAATTCATACAATCTAAAGTCATCTAAATTCAACAGATTGAAGATAAGTATCTTAAACAACTAATGGATATTACCGAGTTGCCATCAGAACTAATCGCTCTAGCCATTAACATGGTAATAGTTCTAGATCGAGAGGCCGATACCTTTGAACGATTGACAGGGCTATAAACACGATATTATGTCAATGGAGTTCTAAACTAACACGGTAGTTTCTGATTTGTTTGATATCGACAACAGGAAGTTTAACACCGTGTGTATGCATATAATGGAAAAGCAAATTTAGAAACAGTCGCCATATTGTCATAGCTTGTTTGGCCGATTCGCCGCATGGGAAGGAATTTGACGTTAAACGTCTACAGCGGATTTAAGAAAGTGTGGATTGTGATTAATACGTTTGTTGTTATTGATAGGAAAGGGCAAATCAAAGAGGATTATCTATCATAAGTAGTCATTTATTGTGTTGCTTAGGGTTAGGGAAACAAAATATATATACAACAGCAATTACCGAGTGACGAATGAAACGATAATATGTTTGAGGAAATTAAAATGTGGTCCCTGTTATATTACATTTTAAAGACATTAGGATTATGGCTTTGATCAAATATATCAATTCATATGAATCGTGGACTGCAATCCTCAACATTTATGGTGTTATATTTTATCCTTAGCAGTTCCGACGTTCTATGGTATACTTCCACAACAGGGAAGAAAATGTCGTTACCTCTTAAACGTGTAGACTAACCTTATATCTAAATATCACGAAAATCTAATTACATTCAAATGTTATGTTATCTATGAGCAATAGTTGAAGTACGAATTTAACAGAGCGGGAGGAGGATGAGTGATGGACAGAAGGTGAACGGAGACATATAAAGAGAAGTCTTTGATGGGACAAGACAAGAAGAGCGAAATAGTGGACACGATTCACAAACACGAAAGATAGGCACAAAAAAAAAGAGAAAATGACACAGAGATGGAAAGAAGGTGAAAGGAAGAGGTATGGAAAGTCAACCTTACCTCGGAATTGTGAAAAGAGCAAACGAAACGAGACGAGTCCTTTTAACAAACAGGAGAGATGGACAAGTGCAAGAAATAACGACACAGAGACAGATGGGAGAGAAAGGGAGAAGGAAATAGGAAGAAACGAAGAAATGAAAAGGGAATCCTTAGCTCCAAAGTTTGTTGTTGTAGATAATGATAAGAGAAAAGGTCCAAACATAAACAAATAGAAGAGACGTATAAAAGAGGAGCTACAGTGATGGAGAGACAGATAGATTGAGAGACAGAGAGACGGAGAGACGGGTATATAGAGAGACGGAGATATAGAGAGACAGACAAAACAAAAAAGCTTTACCTCAAAAATGTTTTGTCGAAGAGAAAGAGAGAAAGATTAAAAGCGAGAAACACATAAGAGGGATCGAAAAAGTACAAAAGAGAAAACAACAGTGATGGAGAGACAGAGAGAGACGGAGATATATAGAGACGGAGAGAGAGACAGGAAGAAACGAAGAAAAAGAAAAAGTGAAGCCTTACCTAAAATTTTTGCTGTTGTAGAGAAAAAGAGATGAATCGGAATTATAAACATATACATAAACGTTCAAAAGAGAAAACAACACATTGATGGAAAGAAAGAGAGACGGAGTGACGGAGATATGGAGAGACAGAGAGATTTAGAGAGGGAGAGAAAAGTCTTACCTCGAAATGGTGGCGATATCCCCCTCGTTATCCTCAGCCGACTCCTCCTGAGAGAGAAGAGAGTTAGGATCGATCAATAATCAGCCTTCTGTATAAAGCATACTGGGGACACACTCCCACTGGAGTCTTAGTAAATGGGATAGACTTGTCAAAATATTGTC
This sequence comes from Steromphala cineraria, assembly GCA_916613615.1. Taxonomy (NCBI): domain Eukaryota; kingdom Metazoa; phylum Mollusca; class Gastropoda; order Trochida; family Trochidae; genus Steromphala; species Steromphala cineraria. The sequence goes on along the minus strand of OU744724.1, from coordinate 51,723,805 downwards.
TTTCTTGATTACTTCTTGTTTGATAAGCAGATTTCGGTTTCTAGAACATTCTGAATTTTAAAATAATCTAATTTAACATGTTTTATTTACTTTTATGTTCAGAGGTGATATTCAAATTATTTCTGTGCTCCAAAGGTTGCATTCGACATAGACAATTCTGGATTAAATTGTTATCTTCAAAGTAAGGTCTCTTATTTGTAATTGGGTCCGCATGAGTTATTATAAAAAGTTGGTAATAAAGTCATAGTCACCATTTTACGACGATCATATATATGATACAATAGCTTGAGTAGTTATTGTCTTAAAATCATAGCATGTGTTTTATTGGCATATATTTGACCTAAAATTAACCCCCAAAAAATAAACCTTTTATGAAATGTTTATAATAAATCAGACGTATACATTTCATAAAAGGTTTTTCGTCTGCTACTGCTACATTTGACTAAAAGATCTTGCAATTGGTGCATTTTTGTGAGTATTGTGTCTTTTCGTTACTTTCCATAAGAAGAATTGTTCAATATTTTGAAATCCAGAGAAGAGAAATGATGTACTAAATCGTATAATAATTATTACAAAAAACGATTCAAATCTAGATTAACAAGTTAACAGCCAAATATGTCGTATATCAAAATTAGGTCGAGATTTTACATACTTTAGATAAATGTTACTTTAAGTTAACACCATTTTTCTAATTTTCGTCTTCATGCTATATGCTGCTTGTCTAATGTTGTGACATGTATTAATTTTTAAACCAATTGTCTGTACATCTGGAAGATAGTTACCGAAATTCCATGATTTATGTTTAAGTACACTTGTAAGATCTGAGTGTTGACTTTGTACCAAAAAAGCGAAACATTCTATTTATTTTTATTTATCGGTTCGGCTATACAGCTGCGTATCTTAAGTTTGTTCACCTACCTTCGTATTCTAGTGTAAATATCATGTAATTTGTAACGTCTTTGAGACATCACATAATTGTGAAAACGAAACCGATAACGATGAAATTTCGCTGCATAAGTTAAGATTCAGTTTATGATGACATATTTGTATGTCATACCTAGCAGATAGCTGTAAAAAATTTGGCAGGTCAATGAAGTGACCAGGGGTCAAAATTTCGAAAACACTGATTTTAATTTTGCTTTACAAAATCCTTCATAAGTCATCAACAGCTTTAGATCTTATCCATATGTGTTCCTTTGCGCTAAGGCAACATAACTGTGCTGTTTTTTCCCTACAAAGTTTACATAGATGATTTTAATCAAAATTTAAGAAAATCCTAATTTCACAAATATGACCCCATCTGTCTATCTAACAATGCCAAATATCGACATTCAGCACCAATGACAAAACGATACCGAAATATGGTTTGGGAATGGTTATTTTACACATGAACAATTGATAATCTTCTGTAAGTGGTCCTGGGGTTATTTTATGAACGTCAAAACGAAACCTAAATTACATGATATTTGCACTAAGATCACAAGCAGGTGAACAAACTTGTGATATGCAGTATAACTTCATTATCTTTACTTTATGCTTGCTTTAAAGTTCTTCCAATAAATTCACAAATTCAGACTTTGATTAAACTGCTTTTGATCTTTCTTGACTTGTTTTCATTCATTCAATGGTACATGTTCATTGTCTTGAGTTCTCTTATTCTTATTTGGTAAACATCTTCAATTCTATAAAATATCTTCATTTCTTGTACTTCAATTCTTGTCTAAGCTCTTCCTATCTTATTCTTTAAATCTTGTTTCTTATTTCTTAAATTCTTATTTCTTATTCTTCAGTTCTTATTTCTTACTTCTTCTTGTTATCTCCCTTGAAGAGACCTTAAAGGACCAAGCCAAAAAGAAATGAAATGGGATTTGGAATGAAAATAAAGTGAAATAGGATTCCTTAAAAAATAAAGAACCTAAATAGATAGGAAATAATGAATAGGTGTATTTTGGCCATTACATGCAGCTGTATATGAAATCAAAATTTCACGTAAAAGCAGTATTCATGTTCAACAAAGAAGGACTGAGAATGAATAGTACAATATTTATTTCTATCAATAACCAATGCAATCCAGGTTTCTCTTACGTTCTCATGCACGTTTAAAATAGATGTAAATGTGTAAATATCTACCAAGATATATGTGATAATGTTTGAAGCGCATGTATAATCCCCATTTGAATAGGGGATAAACAAAAATTGAAAGTTTTTTATTCACTTCATTTGGATACAATCAAGTATGTTTTGTAATGTACAGTGAGATAGCGATAAGATAACTGGATGAACAATGGCAACAACTTACATTTCTTAAAATCAGTACTGGGAAATAAGTAACAAAAAAAGGTGTACATTGGTATCAATTGTGATTTGTGAATTGTGAATAAGGGATAAATTGATATCAAAAGTTACTCTTTCCTTAGCCTGAGGTCTATGGTATAAAATCTTCTTGGACTACAGATAGTTTAAACGATGAAATACTAACTTGATTTTTTTATTTAAGATACATGTATATACCACTGAATATATTAATTAAATTCAAGAATTATGAAGTGGAAGTTAGTTGATATCATGCAATTGATCGTAACAATCATGTTTTACTAAAGACCAAAAAACAGCTGTTTGGTTTTCATGGTTTTATTGCAGCATCTTCTTAAACCTCTAATCGTCGCCAAAACAACATATTAGCCTATTACCTAAGTACCTATACCCTACGTCTGTCTAAGTGATTAAAGGTTTACTTATTGATTTGTGTAAAGGAACCCAGGTTTATACTTAAATAACTACATTTAAAACACTTTCTCAATTATCTCAAGTTTTTGCAATGAGAATTTAAGTAAATTTCCTGATGAATAAAAATAGATAGGCCAGGTGATACAATTTACGAAATAAAGAATAAGGTACTGTATGTCAGTCTATATGTTAATTTTTATGCAAATGTGGACTCCTGGGGCTCCAACATTAACGATACCATTATGTAAAGGCATACGTGAGCTAAAGGTTATCAAACTCTCTCCCATGTGTGCTTCCTATGATAACCTCTTGAACAAACGTTATCGTAGCGTTACAAGGGAATAGATGTACACAACCAGTCATGCACCTTGTCGAACGTCAAAGCAAGTACGAAAATTTGAATCATAAGTTACAAAATTTGAATTATAAGGTACATGACGGAAACGAACAAACCCAGTTTGGGAAGTATATGTGTTTTAAGTATCGTAATTTCCATTAGTAAGTGTCAAAGCAATGACCAAACAAATATGTGAAAGAAAGATTCTAAAATTCGCATAAATCACCAAAATGAGAGATGGACATTTGAACAAAGGGTAAAAATATACACCAAAAATACATATGCACTATCTATTTTAGGAGTGACATTTCGGCTTTTGTATATAAAGTAGTTTTTCAAGTTTTTGAATATATGCGCTATGACGCAATATAAGCATAATATGGTATCTTGGCAGGTTTTAAACTGAAGCCAAATCAACTACCATGAAAGAAACGGAGTCTTTCTTTAAAGGGGCAGTAGCACGTTTTTAGGGGGAATATAAGGTGATGTCAAGAAAATGAAAATTAAGGGTTCCAATTGAAAAACAATGTATTTATACCAAATGGAGCAGTAATAATTCAAATATATAATGTAAAGTTTAACCATGCGATTCCCTTTTCTTACACAAAATGAATTAAAGGTGTTCACATAAAATGGCCGCCACTGGCGCAAATGGCTACTTTGTTCTCTGACTATGGATGATTGGCTTGTGTAATGAGATTTTTGACACTGTCATAATAATACATCTAGCATTAACATACAATTATCAGTGAACATTTTAAAATATAAAATTATCAAAAAACGTGCTACTGCCCCTTTAAGATTCAAAGGCGTTCTGTACATATCCGTACAATCACTTAATGCCATCAAACGTCTTTCCAAGTTAGTCCCTAGGGGAAAAGTCAGTAATGACAATCAACTTTCAATTGATTTTTAGCATTTGGCTTCTCTTTAACCTCAAGACGTTATTCTGTTGACCAGACACGGAGATTATTCTTAGAAGGTGACGTCAGTCGCACACGGGAACATCTGGTCTATGTCATGTGTCAAAACAATTATGTAAAAACCGCGAGGTCACTTCAAGCAGTTCGTGACTTTCACGACGTACTATTAAGCTTTACTATGAACCTCATGTCATATGAGGTGCATTCTCTTCCCACAGAGGCAACTCAGTTATACCTGAATTAGCCTCTGTTCTATTACGCCTAGATCCTGGGGTTCCGGCAGATTGCCCTAGCGGCAAAAAGTTGTAACTTGAGATATCTCCCTTATCTGCAGCCAATGAAAACACCTTTTGGATATCAACGACTTTGAGAATTCTCAACGGTCGTACAGTGACTTTCGAAAGTATCATGCCTTTAGGTTTATTTTTCATTAACAGTGTGAGAGGGGAAATATTTGAAAATCAGATATGGATAAGGTTTTTCATTAGAAACATACTGTTTTATAATTGTGTAAATTGTTCTTTGTTTTATGATAAATTTTATTTTAATAATCTACCAAATAAAAACTAATGAGAAGGTAAAAAAGCAATGTTTTGTAGAAGGAAGAGTTATCTCCCCTGAATGCCGAATCACCGGGAATAGCCGGGAGTAGCCGAACTTTTGCGAATGACCCCTTTTGAAACGGCGTCGCTGATTGCACAACTAACTTCGATTGCCTCCAATCAGATTTCTACTTTTCTGTCCCGTGTATTAGCCGTAATAGAACAGAGGCTAATTCAGGTATGACTGAGTTGCCTCTGTGGGGAGAGAATGTATGAGGTGATGTGATTTAAAAATATCTTAAATTTCGTCACCAAATGATGAATACAAATATCTTAAATTTCCTAACCAAATGACAAACATATGATTAATTATTTTTCCAAAGTCCTATCATTATCGCGACTTCATCATTCATATTGTCACTGTAAGAACGATAAGCTTTAATATGATCCTTTTCAGCAACAGTTGACGCTTCACGATCAAACAATACCAATTTAGAATCCGAAGACTCACAGATCGTTTCCTAACACAATATATAAGACACATATAAAGTATACAAATACTTTGACTTTGACAATACACATGATTTGAAAACAAACCTAAAACCATATTTAACAAACTTGATTATCCATGACAACATGACAGTTTGTTTTAGAAACCTTATATTAAAATAAAAACAAAAATCTGAAATGGGTAAAACCAAGGCCGGTTTCACAATGTTCAATGATCACGATGGGGTCTTTTATAACGTTTCAGAGCATTTAACATTAAAAAAGAGATACTTTTTTCCATGTCTCAGGTTTCACGAAGAAAATAAGATTTTTTTCAGGAATCTAGTTTTTTTTCTAATATCAAGTGTCATACATACAAGCTTTACTCCATAAAGAGTATGGTTACCAAAGGTTACATAACCTGAAAATATGACAGTACTTTGGCGTTCTTCTGTGCACGAAAACGAATTATCATTATCACAATCAAACTTAAGCTAATGTGAATTCATATTTTGAAAGTAAGACATAAACCAATCTCGATGAATCAAGATTTTGTAATTGAACATCACGTTACGCAAATCATATTCTTCGTATTTTAGTGCAGATTTTTTTTTAATATCTTAAAGAATTTATTATAAAATCAAATTTCTTAGAATAACTTACCGGTAAGTTGCTGTTGTAATTATCCATGATGCTAGCAAGTCTGGACGGACATACCGATATACTACATGTCGAGTCTGGCGGACGCATTCTAACATGGCAGTGACAAATCCGCACATTGGATCATTTGGTACGCAACGTAAATGACAAATCTAGAGGCACCTTTGCGTCTTGGGTGATTTTATAGCCCTGTAATCAGTGCCCGAGTATATCGATTGAATGAGTTGTCAGCTAGAAGATATTTACTACCTTATATCGGGACAACAAGTACTAAAGAAGAAAAAATATATCCCAATGGTATTTACTACCTGCGTCGGGACAATAAGTACAATAGTGAAAGATGCATCCCAATGGTGTTTTCACTCACCGTATGAAGATATTTACTACATGTGTTGGGACAATAAGTACACTAGTGAAAATGCATCCCAATGGTGTTTTCACTCACAGTATGAAGATATTTACTACCAGTGTCGGGATAATAAGTACAGAACTGAAAAATGCATCCCAATGGTGTTTTCATTCACCTTATAAAGATATTTACTACCTGTGTCGGGACAATGAGTACAAAAGTGAAAAATGCATCCCAAAGGTGTTTTCACTCACCTGGTGAAGATATTGATTTTCTTGCTTCGGGACAATAAGTACAAAAGTAGAAAATGCATCCTAATGGTGTTTTCATTCACTTTATGATTTTATTTACCACTTAATATAGGGACAATACTACATAAGTTGAAAAATGCACTCAAGTGGTGTTTTCATTCACTTTATGAAGATATTTACTACCTGTGTCGGGACAATAAGTACAAAAGTGAAAAATGCATCCCAAAGGTGTTTTCAATCACCTTATGAAGATATTGATTTCTTTGCATCGGGACAATAAGTACAAGAGTAGAAAATGCATCCCAATGGTGTTTTCAATCACCTTATGAAGATATTGATTTCTTTGCATCGGGACAATAAGTACAAAAGTAGAAAATGCATCCCAATGGTGTTTTCAATCACCTTATGAAGATATTGATTTCTTTGCATCGGGACAATAAGTACAAGAGTAGAAAATGCATCCCAATGGTGTTTTCAATCACCTTATGAAGATATTTACTTCCTGTGTCGGGACAGTAAGTACAAATATGTACGTAGAAAAAACATCCCAATGTTTTAATGCTTTTTAGAATTCATTGATGAACTAGATTAGCGTTTGCGGGACACCGCAAAAGCAGAGCAGCCCCGAATTTGGGGTTTCGCCTTACCCTGTTCCGCCTTCTACAAGCCTCAGCATATTGGGCATTTTCTTGTGACCTTGACTTTTGACACTCAAGGTCACGCAATCAATATATACATTTAATTGAATACAACATTAATACAACGAATTAAAGTGTTTAAAGTTAAAAAAATCCATTTTCTCAATATATGTTGACCTTGCTGTGACCTTGACATTTGACCTTGAAAGTGAACATGTCATTGTAATTCCCCAGAGGTGTAAACACTTATACATGTTCATGAGTTCTGAAAAGACTAATAGCCAAATTAGTTGCAAATTGCAATAACATAAATCTCATGACCTTGACCTTTGAACTTCAAGGTTACACAATCAATGAACAATTTTCATTGAGTATAACAATCATCTATTGATTAAAAGTGTTCATAGTTAAAATAAAGCATTTCCGTAGTAGTGCTAAAGTAGTGACCTTGCTGTGACCTTGACCTTGGACAGATTGTAGCGAAAACCTTTTTAATTTTTCTTACTCTTCCAAGGATGATATATACCAAGTTAGAGCTTCATAGCACAAAAACTTTTCAAGTTATTGCGTTTACAAGGATTTTTTTAGTGATTTTATAGCTCGTGACCTTGACCTTTGACCTTGAAAGTGAACATGTCAAAATCGTTCCTCCGAGGTATAAGCAGTAAGTTATGAATACAAGTTTTGGAAAGCTTAGTAGAAAAAAGTGATAGCCATTAGTATGAGCGCGGCGGACTCGGCGGAAACTTCACAAATACTGAAAGCAGCCCCGTCCTTAGACGGGGCTGCTAATTACATCGAATGCTTACTTTAATTTTTCATGTTTTGATGTTTACAATCAGAGGCTGCAATATTATACAAAAGACTCAAGACTCAAATCTTTCTTGGTACAATGTATAAGATTAGATATGGCTTTTGTCGAAACACGTTTTGATAATTAATTTGATTGAATGTTCTGCTTACATTGGAAAAAGTCTTACAATGTGCTTACAAAGTCTGGAAAGTGTGATTTCGTAATGGAAAGTTTGAAATTGGTTATTCTAGCCCTGTCGATAAAGCTGTTTTTGTCATATCCTGATCAGGTGATCGACTTTCAATTTTGTTATAAGCTTCAGTTAATACATTTCTGTAGTTTATTTGAAAGCCTTGCTACTAAGGGTAGCTGTTTTCTATTATTATATCACGAGGACCCTTTGCATCATTAAACTAATAATGATGTCGTTTCATTTCATGAGTGGTTAGAAAAATGACTTTGCATATCCACGGCCAATAATACGATCATTTGCCTAATTCATAGGCTGGCGCACATGATGAATGAAAACATTTATAATATGCATAAGGAATTTACATGTGGTCATTATCAGATTTTAAAATATGTTTGAAACTTACAATGGGATGAAAATCCTTCATATATAATTCTGTTAATATTGTAGTCTCTATTCTGAGAAACGCCAACACTTATTTGTTCAAAATGTTATGTGTAGGGAACGTGACTTTGTACCAAAAAAATCGATTTAAACAAAAAAATAATCAAGAATTTTATTATCATAGTTTCTTTTTTTTAAATTCCGCTTTTAGGGAACTATCTATAATAATAATAGTTTATTTCGTTTTTAGGCCATCGGCCCATGTACATCATTTTACACACATAAACATTTTACAAGTGACAGGTAATACGTTATGGCAGTGACAGGCAGTGTTTCACATATTTTGCTACATTTAGGATAATATCATGATTTTTACTTGATACAAGCACTTTATAGGAATAAAATGTAGGATTTACAAAATATCTTTGTGGTATATATTTACTTCTTATCAAATCATACTTAGGGCAGATAAACAAAAAATGTACAACATCTTCAACTGCATTATAATTACAATTCTTACAGATACACATATATTTATCTAAACCTTGTCGTCGACCAATAGTTGTTTGAATAGGCAGTTCATCTAATCTTAGCAAGCAAAAATATCTCCTTAATTCCCTATTTCTAATATTCATAATATAATATTCTGTATCAAAAACTGATTTTATCTGAAGATAATAGCTTAACCGATCAGAAGAACGTATGTTACTGAAAATTACTTGTATATTACAATCACATAAGCGTTCCCTAAAAAACTTGAAAAACATATCAATATTGCCAATATCTTGAAAAAAACACACATCACCGAATCCGGAACTAAAAAGTAATTGTCTAACATAGGTTGTCCACGTTGTTCTGCCAGATTCATCTAGTCTCTTCATCAAAAGATAACTTTGCCTAGGATATCTACTATTTTCCATCCTCAAAAGTTTACACCAATACTTCACACATTTAACATGATAATCTACATATAACTGATGTCTACCACACTCTGCTAAGATAACATTGCTAGAATTATATTTACTTACACCTAACACAAACTTACAATAATTACTATAAAATGATTCAAGAACTGAATATCTTTGAAATCCCCAAACTTCGGCACCATACAATATCACTGGTTTGATTTTAATGTCAAACAGTTTAAACAGAATATTTGCTGGCAGTCCTTGGAACTTAAATAGTAATTGTTTAATGAAAAATAGAGCCTTATTGCCTTTAATTGATAAAGTATCTATACATTTTGACCAACATAATCTATTGGAAAACAAAACACCCAAATAATTATAATATGTTGTTACCTTTATCTGAGAACCGCTATAAAACCATTTTTCATAATGCCTTAATTTACCGCCGTTTCTGAAAACCATAACTTCTGTTTTATCCAAATTTACATGAAGACCCCAAGTTTTACAAAAATTATCAAGAATATCTATTTTTCGCTGCAAGCCAATGACAGTATCGTCAAATAAACATAGATCATCCGCATACAATAATAACAAAATTTCCATAAATTCAGGACCAACAGATACACCACGAACAGTCGAAGATTCGATCATACTCTGTAATTCTAACATAAACATTGAAAACAACAAAGGACTCATGATACAACCTTGGCGTACACCACTTAATGAATCAAAGAAATCTGAAACCGAGGTATTAGATATCTTAACTGCACACTGAACTTTCGAATACAAATCTTTAAGAACTACTAATATTCGACCATGAACACCACTCCTCATTATAGAGTACCAAAGAAGTTTTCTGTTAATGGAATCAAAGGCTTTTTGGAAATCTACGAAAATACAATAAAATCGTCCTCCCTTTTTCGAAAGATATTTCTGAATCAAACACTGTAAAGTAAATATATTGTCAATAGTACTATACCCACGTCTAAAGCCAGCCTGTGATTCTGGAATCTTTTCATACAAATCAGCAAACTTAATTAACCTATTATTTAAAACCGTTGTAAAACATTTTCCCAACGTGTCTATCAAACTTATACCTCTATAGTTATTTATATCTTTTACGCTTCCCTTCTTATGTAATGGAATAATAATACCTTTAGTCCAAATCGATGGGAACACTCCCGTACGCATAATACAATTGAACAATACAGTCAGATATGGTGTTAAAATATTACAACATCTTATTATCATCTCAGGTGGGATACCGTCTTGACCCGGTGCGGTTCCACACTTCAAACTGTCAATAGCGGAATTTACTTCAGAATATGAAATATCAGAGTTTATAATGTCATTTATAGTTTCATCTTGACAGACGTTACAGTTCTCCTCCACATGACTAGTTTCCAAACGATCAGCAGATTCCAGATTATCAGAATCAACATTGAGGTCGACCAGATTAAGGATCGATTTAAAGTACTCTGTCCAATCTCCAGCGGAGAAGTTATCACTCACTGTCTGTCTTTGGGGCTGCGTCATGGAATTTAATTTTCTCCAGAATAATTTACCATTCTTACTTTTTGACACGAGATCATTAATAGAGTCATCTTCATAATCATTTTTCTTTCTTCTACACACACTTCTGTATTCGTTCCTAACTCGTTGATACTCTGTAAGGGTTTCCTTACTTCCTGTTATTCTAAAATTGTCTAAAGTCTTAAACTTGTTCTGTTTCAATACAATACACTCTTCGTCATACCACTTTTCAGTTTTATTAACATTTGCATTATAGCCAGTAGATGAATGTTTCTGAAGTCCACAGAGGCGAGCAGATTCTTGGATGATGTTATCTATAGTCTAGGTCGATTGTCTCTGTAGACAGCAAAGTTTGCAAGACAGATTGGTTTTACAGAATACGCGTAATGGCTCCGCTCAATGTTATCATATTACGAAGACCCGTTGCCAATGGCGCCAAATGTACTTGCTCTATTCAATAGATTTAAAAAAGAAATTGAACAAAACCGTGCCTAAAAGTTGAGGAAACTGTAAAAGTGTATTTTTTTGTAAAATAATTATATAAAAAACTAACAAAATATGTATGTATTTAAGAAAAAATATGAAGTCATTAGCTGTGTACGATTTTATAGCACGTTTTTTTTTTTGGGGGCGGGTGTAAGGTTAATGAATATCAATGTTACCAATTGAATAAAATGATATATGAAATAAACAAATTAAAACTAAAAAGAGCGGTCTAAAATCATATCTATAATGTAAAGTTCAGCTATGCGATTCCCTTTTCTTACGCAGGATGAATTAAAGGTGCTAACATAAAGATGGCCACCAATCGATTTAATGTGAATCTTCATAATTTGTTCTTTGTCTGTGGATGATTGGTTTGTGTAATGAGATTTTTGACACTATCAAAATAATATAATTAGCAACAAACGTACAACTATCAGTGACAATTTTAAAATATTACATTTTCAAAAAGACGTGCTTCTGCCCCTTTTAGAATTTCAAAGTAATAACTAGAGGGCAACCTTATTGACAATAACTTACGTAAAATACGTAGATAAAAATATGGACCAAGGTTTTAATTCAAGCCTTTTGGTATGGTAAAGGTATGGTAATTGAAATATTCGCTGTTTCGCGGAAACTCCCAAAAGGATTCCTGCCAAATTAACTAATTCCCAAAGAAATTGATTTAAGAAAAGCAAACTAAGATCATTAAGGCGAATGCCAAAACGGCACCAACAGAACTAATTGGCTTTTAAATTCATGTAATGGTAAACGGTGTCAAAATCAATATCCTGTCAATAACTGTAAGTTTTTCAGATATCAAACCTATTATTTTCGCTTCAATCAATAATAGCAATGAATGATTTAAACATATTTTATTCACATAAATGAAACGAATTGGGCACAATCCAAATTTACATTATGTATACATTAAGACCGAAACAATATGATACAGAAGATACAGAGATATGAGGAGAATGATAAAAGAATTGTAGTTAAAGGCACACTTAAAGGGGCAGTAGCACGATTTTGGGGGAATATAAGGTGATATCAGGAAAATGAAAATCAATGGTTCCAATTGAAAGAAAATGTATTTAAATTAAATGGAGCAGTAATAATTCCAATATATTAGGTAAAGTATAGCCTTGCGATTCCTTTTTCTAACACAAAATGAATCAAAGGTGTTCACAAAAAATGGCCGCCAATGGATTTTATGTGAATCTTCATACTTTGTCCTCTTACTACGGATGATTGGCTTGTGTAATGAGATTGTTTACACTGTCAACATAATACATTTAAGAATTGACTTCAAAATTTATTAAGTTCATGGAGGTATAAACTTAAAAACCGCTGTGCAAACTGTGTAAATCCGCGTAGTTCACAAGCCAATGAAAATTCACAACGGAATCACGCAACGTCTTGTCACGTGGCCTTGACATTCCTAGTGTCAACCGTTGTACATTTATATAAACACAAACTCGCGACTGTTGGATTCGGGATGAAAATAGCCGATTAAACTATCGTAGGTGCCATATATGTGGCGTTAAAGCTTAAAAGCAATCAGATCAAATCGAATTAAGTTTATGTTAAACGGCACAGTTCTCTAATCTTGTTGAGAAACAAAGCTAGAAAGTGCGGCATTTCAATGGCCGATCCCCTTGCAACAGCCGCGACTGCGGGAGAGGGAAAACGACCGGGTGTATTGTTATGAGGCCGTGCCATTTATCAAACAAACTATAAAATATGTATTTGATAAAAACTATTTGTAATTTGTGTCTTTTTACCGAACCGTTAGATTCTACAGCATACAAAACGTTACTTTACGAATAGTTCCGTCATTTGGGGCGTGGCTAAGTGTGAATGGGCGTGGCTAAATGGGATGTGACGTCACGAAATTAAGTTTATGCAGGTATGAACTGAATTTCTGTTAGTGTTCAGCGAATCAGATACACGGATAACAAATGACATTTATTTATTTAACATTAACTTCCAATTATCAGTGAAAATGTTTAAATATAATATTATCAAAAAACGTGCTACTGCCCCTTTAAATGTTTTTGTTGCTAGAATACATGTATATGATGTTTAAATATTTACCTCGTTTTCACAATCAAATAGATCTGGATTGCCATTAGGAAGTAAACTTATGTCTTCGGGCCCTCTAGAATATAGTATATAGTGACATTTATTATATTGCCTAATAACATGCGACGTTGAACTATAAATAATTTACAATCAAAATGAAAAATAACTGCATTTTCACATTTTCACAATTTCACAGCTGGGATCACTGACTAAACCTATTCTGAAAAAAAATCATAATTCAAATGACTACATGTATGTAAGTTTATTGTGTATAACATGGAAAAAACATTTCCTATTGAAAAATATTTTGTTAAGTGAATAATATTACCATTTCTCCTTCTGACCCCATATACGACAATATAAACGTTATTGACAGTTCAATTACAACATCAAAGCTTGATATGATAGATGCAAGGTATCCCATCAACAATATTGTTGATTTTCCATCGAATTATCTATTGCGGCCTCATTTGCCCAAACCCCATCGTAACATTCATGTAGTTTGGCACCCGTTTGATGTGGAAATAATTACATTACAAACCATAAGGTATGAAAGAATATCTAGGGCCTCCTTTCACAACCTTCACCGAGGTTAAGAAATACAAATTGTATGGATTTACAACTTCTTTATTGCAAAGAGATGCAACCAAAAAAAGGCGTTATAAATCGATACAATCAGTATATCTTAAACGCAACTATTTGCAATAAAGAAGATGTAAATCCATACAATTTAATGTTTTAAACGCATCTATTTGCATTAAAGAAGTCACAGTAAATCCATACAATTTGTATATCTTATACGCATCTATTTGCAAAAAAGAAGGTGGAATTCCATACAATTTGTATATCTTAAACGCTTCTATTTTCAATAAAGAAGTTGTAAATCCATACAATTTGTATAAATTAACTAATCTATTTGCAATATAGAAGTTGTAAATCAATACAATTTGTGTATCTTAAACGCATCTATATTCAATAAAGAATTTGTAAATCCATACAATTCTTCACTATACCAACTTCTAAAATGCCACTGAAGCTTTACTAAGTTTGACCTTAACTGAAATAATTTAACATTTCACCAAGGTTACCTTTAGGACTGAAGATATTGTTGGGAGAACCACTCCACCAGTTTTCAATAGTGTAGTTTACTCAAGGAGAACCGGCATTTTTTTTAAAAGTGTCATCTTCATGCTATGGATTTAGGTAAAGATATACCACAATTCCAGTCTCGTTGCTATGGTTCCCTTTTTTTGTAACTATGGGTGTATTAGCCGATACACTATTCATTTCTGATATACCTACATTTTTGCTGACTAATCTTACTTCTTCATAACTATGGCGTCAAATTTATACTATACAAGGAACAAACCTTCTACGTTGGAGGCACGAAATGCACGTGATTCTCGTGTGATGCATGTTGATATTGACAATGTTTATAAACATTGTGAGAAGATGAGGGTCTTAACCACTGGGTGTAGCTAACAATTTAAAAGATAAAAGTTATTGTTGTCTTTTCAATTGCAACCATAAAGTCAATAATACACCGAACACCAAAAGAAACGCGAATCAAGTATATAAAACAGGATGTTTTAACATGATATGCAAATAACAAGAGGTCGGTTACAAAAAGATGTTTTTATCCTTCCAAAACCACGTGACCATGTGGAAATCAACTGCAGTATTGGCTAACTTTAATACCTGGAATAGTTACCATTTGTTGTCACAATTGCGATACTGTAAATGAAGTCACTGACACATTTGAAAGCTTTCATGAGGATGTTTTATTACTTCTCTGTAGCGCCAGATTAAACGTCACTGCACTCCATCCCACAAGTGTTCAAAAGGGTTGAGGACTTAGCGCATTGTGTTGATGTTATGCTGTTGCGAGAAGACATGTATAACATGAACTTGAACATTTCGCATTTCTCTGTGTGTTCAAATAACTCAAACTTTTTGTACGATTTGAACTCAATATCTTAAGACAGACAGTTCGATGAGTATATTTTTATACATTTGAAATTGACGCGCAAAATGAGAAACGTTACATACTTTTTAAGTTTTGCTGATAACCATATCGTCTTTTCTTTTAAAACATCTTAATTTTGTCGTTCATATGATAAAATGAATGGACATGTGTGGCAAAAAAAGTTATTCAGTGATGACTGAATCATGCGAACCATGGAAAGAAAGCACGTGCCTCAGGAAATTCCAACTGAGGGTTCGTTGCAATCTGTACGGTAAGATCTTTTGTACGTGTCTGTTGAAGTTTGCAACACTTCTTAAAATTCACCCAGCAACAGATGGGCATCAAAAATCTAATATTACGATGCTAAAGAACCCACTCCGTGATTTTTCATCACATATTTTTTTGCTTTCATACGAACGTGAATGACATAATTTATTATATGAATACAAATACGTTCACAAATTCTTTTCCCAAAACGGAAGAATTGATGATAAAATCTAGTTTTCAAAACTTAAAACTGTCATATATCATGGCTTCGCGGAAGCTAAATTCACCCGCCCAATTTACATATATACTGGTTATATAACTATCAAACATTATCAACTCATGACAGTCGTTCGGACTGCTTTAGACGCGCGTCAATATCCGTTCTTTTATCGTAATCTCAAATTATAAACCTTCATGTTGTCACTGTATGACTGCAGATAAGCTTAAACGATCCTGTAACAGTTTATACTTCTCGTTGAGATGACACTATTGGTTAAGTTTTGTCATATATGACCTCTGACAACTCACGGAGTGTCTCGTTAAAAGACGGGAAGACGATATACGTTAATACCTAAAGCTCATGTTCTATTCTGACATAAATGACTAAAGAAAAATAAGGGAATGAATTGGGTTTATTATTAACGATAGATCATATGAATTTTTAAAATGATGTAAAATCTATCGCGAATGATAATACATGAGTTTTTACAGGAAATCATATAAACTTAATGACGACACGCCTATACTAGAAAAAGAATATTCGTTTTAAATATAAGATGAAAAAAAGAGTAGTGAATGATCATGATCAATGTGGGCAAATTGATAATTGTAATTTTGTATATTTATTCGTCAGTTTTTATTTGAAATATGGTTGAAATAATCACCGCTAACTGAGTGAAAGGAGCGATCAGCGAGATAGTTATCACAGATATTCACGAGAACGAGGTTATACATCAAGTATTAAATATCAACCAAATGTTTAGTTATTGAATAGTTGTTGTAATGGCGAATAACGAATTTACATCCAACTTCTACGCGCATTTCGCATATCATATCGCGAAGTTGTCTGAGCAAGTAAGCAAATGTTTTTAGTTTTCTACTTCAAGAAAACAAAAAAAAACTCTACATGTGACTGAAATGGAATAATATGAAAACAAATTTCTGTGACGTTCTTTCACAATTATTGTGAAAGAACGTCACAGAAATTTTGGTCAATGGCGAATAAAGTTTCATGTTCTCATTTTAAAGCCACTGTTGGTGGCTGCACGAACGTTGTCAATTTCAGCTCGTGATGCACGGACTTTTCACTGAATGTCATGCCGCTAAGTATCTTAAACACTTCAAATGTTGCACTCAATCGAAAGCACGTGGTTTTAAAGTGGCGAGGAAAACGAAGGGGTCTTATATTTAGAAACGGCGAGTTGAATCTCATGTATAATCAAGTATTTGCTGTTCTATCTATTTTATGCATTTATCTACGAAGATGCGGACATATGTTCAACAAACGTGTTTCACATTCATGCATGTTGCTGTTTGAGATATATTTCGTAATGCCAATATCATCAAATATCGTTCAGTAATAAAAATAGAAATGTCCATAAATGATAAATGTGTGATGATTTAAGTACCAAGGTGATGGTTATAAGATTTACGTCATGGAAATAGTATCGGTCCACTATGATTATAACCTGACATTATTTAAAGTCTATGTTACAATGTCAGATTCAAACTACTTTTATATTAATCTTGCAATAATACTTTCTAGGATAAATGAAAAATTAAGACATACAATGATAAGCACTTTACAAAGATCACTGTTCAGAAAACGTAATATTGCTTTTTTTTATCGCAGCAACTGACACTTTTGTTTCAAGGAGTACTTTAGGAAATTTCATTGACTGTCCGATAAATTGGAAATGGTCATCTTCTGGAAAATTTCAAAATGGACCATTCCTTATGCATCGAATTGATTTCTTATCAAAGAATGGGTAACATTACTTGAACATACATGTAGATACCGTGTTCTACTTGCTGAAACTTTTCAGCATATTCGTGAACAACGTTGCTACTTGGTCTTAATCATTAAAGGGAGGCTAATCTCAGGTCCGACAACGCTAATCACCCGAGGAAGTGAGAGTTCGCGAAACTTTTTTTAGTTGCGTAACGCGGTCACGTGACACGAACTGGGCATCGCCCGGCAGCTGTAGATGAATTCGTAACCTTGGTGTTACCTCGGGTTTCGTAACCTAAGTGTGATCGCACCCATAAATTTGTTTCATTTTTACCCCAATATCATAAGGAAAAAACGAAAGCACTATTATTTGATAAAGCCTTTAGCATAGTCAAAGCCTCGTCGTAACACACTCAGCTTTATTCTCAATGGTCAGTTGGGCTACATTTTAATAAAATGATTTATTACAAAGAGGATAAACGTAGAGAATGAAACTTTTTATGTATGTTATTTTTAAATGTTATTGCATTTACGTTCCGTCTATGTACTACTTTTCACCATATATGATAAATACAACGTCTTTGTTTTGAAATAGTATTTTCTTTGTAACGTTAGTAGGTTTACTTCGCTAATGCATGAACGCGTGGCTAAACTTTTTATCATTTTGTCAATCTTTTTTTCCCGAAATATATCATTTCCATACAGTCTCAATTTAAGCCTTAATGATATGAGAACAACGCTTTTGACAAACCCTTTCAAATAGAGGAATGATTTCTATCTTGTATGATTTGTTGAAAATAGTGTACATCGTTTTGAAATCCGTGACCGCATCTGACACGGTAATCGGAAAAAAGTCACGAATTTGCCTAGGGAAAAATCACAATATTTTATGATAGTAATGCTTATTGAAATGTTTGGTATTTATTTCAAATACGTTCTGTGTTGAAATTAAGTTGACTGATGATAGGCCACATGCTATGACTTATCTTATGTTGTCTTTGTTAACAATATTTATCATTTTATAATTTAATAAATATTGAATATCACAGTTGTATTTTTGAAACCGTGTTATGTTTATCTTTATTTTGGATATCAGGATTTAATGAATTCCATACTTTTGTTGCACCATTACCACCAAGCATTTGTCCCCCTTCTTCATTTCTTTGTCCGAAAGGATGATTTTTCTCTGAGCTTTTAGTGGTTTAAATGTTGATAGCGCTCCGGGATACAACAGTTATGTTACAGTTGATGGATGGTGATCTCACAAGAAAAGGAAGTTTATATAGAAATACAAGAAAGCTTTCATGACAGAGTTTTTAGTCAATTGTTTTAGGTAGTTGAGGTGAATGAAGGATTGTGACTTTTTCCCCGATCACCGTTGAGGCAGGATAATCAGATATTTAGATGCGATATTATTCTTCATTTTATAAATATGATAACTTCGTTCTAAGTTTAAATAGGTTTGTAATTTAACAATCATGTAACAAAATATGAACAAAAATATGCCCCTATCACCCTAACTGTTACATTCATACAAAAATAATTATACTAGACGGTTTTGAAATAATTTTTGAACTTTTGATCTACATCTCATACACATTAAAAAGTGCCTTGAAGACGACGAGGAATCTGCCATTTGAAGTTGTGTATTTTAATGAATGAAAGCTTTTCATCCGGACACACTCCCAAACTGTAAGATTATACATTATCAACATAGATTATATACATGGATCATCTGAGCAGGTTCGTTATTAGCCCTGCTGGAGGCGCTCGCTAACTCTCAAACTAAGCTGGTTCGTTGTTTTCTTTCACTGAACATGTTTTATATTGTACCAGGTACCGATGTAAATTAACCTGGTACTATGTTTATTTTACCATTGTTTCATTGAAAGCATTTTAACTCTTTCTTCCCAATTTTGCTATGGTCTCTGTCTCTGAGTAATAAATCCTACCTCGAAAACTTTTCGTTTAGAAATTTATCTTATCTTTATGAAAATGAGTTATACAATTATCCCATAAGATTTCGTCGACCCAGATCATTTGTTACACTGTGAATTAATACAGCTTCTTTCTTGAAACAGGTATTTATTACCGCTGGTTTCAAACCCATAGTGGTAAATATGCGTTTATTCCCTATAGTATTCCGTGATCCGTTGAGCAGAAGAGCGTTTAATTCCAGCGCATTGTAGTCGTATAACCAGTAGAAAATTTTCCAAGCATGCAACTGCAAAACAATATCAAAGTCAAAGAGCCCGTCCCGGTGTTTACTCACTCTTAAGGTTTTTCGCAGATCCGATCAGCCTCCCTTTAATGTCTCTATGTATCATGGATGGCAAGAATATTGCAAAATAAAATCCCCATGTGATGCATTATACATAAACATATCTTAACTAATCAAAAATTTGTGTTCTTTTGGTAGATGTATCTGTGATCTTTGATACAAACTAAATATTTTAAGGTGTTGGGTTCCTTGGTGTACCATAAAACACCGATTATAAGTTCTTTCGGATGCGAAACTGCAAACGAGTAAGGCGAACGCAACCTGGATGTGCTATATTTGCTATCGTTATAATACAAAGCTTGTTTGAAGGTGGCGAATGTTGAGAAATATCCTTGAACCTTTTTCCCATTATGTTATCTACAAAATTTCAAGAAGGCTCTTTAGCAAGTTTTCTTTTTATTAGAAGGCAGTGAAATCATAAATAGTTGATATCCGAATCATTCTTTAATCAATCAGTTTTGAATAATTGTTTAACGAACTCAGAATACCTAGTTGGAAAAAACTGAATAAGTCAATATCTTAATCAAGACATAAATAAAACATCGCACTATAAACGTGTTTAAAAGTTTCAAGATATATACATCATATCAAATAAATGGTTTAGTTCTGCTCCGACAGTCGGTCTTATACAATCTATGTAGGTTAAGTAGATATAATGAATGGTTAAGTAAAACTTTGCTTTTTCTTATTACCAGGAAGCCAACATTATCAGACCTGACACGTTGATAGCCGTAAGACGAAACAAAGCCTTATCACTATAAAAAAGGAGGGTTTTCTTTTGCATTGAAACTGTCACTTGCGATCACGTCAATAAAAGCTTTAAAAAATCTCACTAGTTTGATTGTCGAGTGTTAAATAACCATGCAAGTCATTCTTATCGTTGATACACTTGATCTTGTGCATATATCTCAACTGACTTCTTTATTTGTGGTTCAACAACATCGTGAAGGTTATCGGCGTCGTGGCTTGAAAGTTGCTGCTTTTAACGTATGATTCCTTACCATTCTTTATGAGATGAGTTATGTGTAGCGTCATCGTCAACGTCGCTTTATATATCACTTATACCACGACTGCTAGTACTATTGCAAAAAGTGTGGCTAGGCATTGCGATCTGCGAGTATAGGCCAGAACTAGCGAACCATATGTGGTTGTGCGCTAAAATGCATTGTAGCATTGCAGCATTGCACCATTGCACCTTAACCTTACTGCGTGTAGAACAGTTCTCTCCTAGCGGGATTCGAACCACGAACCTTTTTGGTCCATATTCCATAACCGAACGCGCTAACCACTGCGCTATTGCTCCCAACAAGAGACTACTCAAAATATACCGTTCACTAGCAATCGTTTGGTACATGAATACTCTAATGAGGTTAAGAATGAATAGGATAGGGCGTGTCCATTGAAATAATAAATGCATTGGTAAGTAAGTAATTGGTAAGTTATCCTTATCATTATCGAAACGATTCTACTATCTTTAAAATGCACAGTATTATATTTTTCACATAGAATCAAATCTATTTGTGTAATATCCACACAACTAGATAAACATTTGATGCAATTATTTTCGCACACTCTCTTTCTCGAACGTTTTTCTCATAAAAATTACTGAAAAAAATAACTTTAGGGAAAGCAGACATACTTAAATTTATGGAAAACAAATAATGGAAAGCTCTTAACAACTTAACAAGATATATAGTTTTTATTGTATAATAAATAAACCCTTTCAATATTGCATTGTATTATGACAAATAGCCCTCTAAGTGCTACAATAAACTGACAATAGTCCATATATTTGACCTTTGAATAAACAATGTAGCATGAAATAACTAACCTTTAGTTTAGCCACCATTTCACCATGGATTCATTTGAATTGAATCATTTAGTCTAAACAACTTCAACAGCAAATTAAATCCAATCAATCACTTTTAAATCTCAATAAACTTTTGATCCAGACGTCAAATTTCAAAATTACAATATGTCTACAAGATGCTTTGAGTCTTAAACAAGACAAAGAGAAAGTCTAATAAAGCCATCAAAATCACAAAGGAAATTCTGATCAACAAATGACATTAAATTCAAATCTCATTTAAATCCGGAAGAACCTCTCGCAGCGTTAGGGATAGGTTGAGCCGATTTTAATTAGATTGGTCAAGTAAAACATTATCAGAATAGAGCTTCAATGAGTATGGGTATCAAAATTTTATATTTTGCATCATACATGTATGTGTAAAACATTTATTCAATACTACGATATTTGTTTAAAATAAAGACTTGAAATTCTCGAATTTCACTGTTTATAAAAGAACGCCACAATTTTTTTCAAAATATTTGTTTCATAATAAAATGTTCTTTATGAGACAGAAGGTATCCAAGAATCAATCAATCATTTCAAAAATAAACAAAATAGAGCCATTGGCTCTGTAGCTCATCAGGCTTCATCATCAATTATGCTGTAGAGTGTGGCCAATGTGATTCCCCCTTTGTTGAGGCCACATGGGCACCAAACAAAAAATTAAGTATATAGGCGACAAGTTTCAGTTTTCTAGGCCTTTGGGCCTTATACTTCAGGAGAAGAAGATGAAAAAAGATTTGAAGAACGTTACTGTTGCCTTTATTAGGGGTCACAGGGCAACCAAAGCTACAATTCATAATCTTCACCAGTGAAGGAGTCTGCATACAAAGTTTCAGCTTTCTAGGCCTAATGGTTCTGGAGAAGAAGATGAAAATAGGTTTTTAGGGTGTGACCCCTGTGGCCCTTATTAGGGGTCACAGGGCCACCAAAGCTACAATTTATAATCCTCACTAGCCAAGGAGTCTGTACACAAAGTTTCAGCTTTCTAGGTCTTATGGTTCTGGAGAAGAAGTCGAAATTCCACAAAGTTTACGGACGGATGGACGGACGGACGCCGGACACCATACCATGCCATAAGCCCATCGGGCCTTACAGGCCAGCTGAGCAAAAAATCCATTCTCCGACGAGATTCGAACCACTGTCATTATGACCTATACGTGTGATCCGCTTCGCGTTATCTCGTGTCAAAGGTTACACAAATAGACTTCAGTTTTTGAAATATATAGGATCAAGGTAATACTGATATCGTTTCTGAAACGGGACACTCTTGTATACACATACAATTTTCTCAACACCTGATCACGTGACCTCAATGTTCCAGAAAAGGTTACTTCGACCTATACTCCCCACAAAATATTAAACAAGAAAATCTACATCTATTTGTCATATTTTCATGTTCCCTCGGTGGTTTTGTTCAAGCAATGTGATCAGTGATTTGATTAAAGGTTATCTATCCTCAATATTTCTTATGCTTTCCTTATTTTTTAATATATAGCTACCAAGAATGATACAAATATTTTGCACAAAAAAATTTACTTAATACTCAATTTTTTTTAGGAATATATATCAGAATGAAATGGCGTCCGAAAAAGTTTCTCTATGAACGAAATACGTAGAAACGACGCAACTATGAAATAACCGATTTTGTCATACAACATTGAAATAATTGGACACGGATACAGAGGGCGGAAAGACCGGACATACTACATCACAACAACTTCGCAGAAACAAATTACTCCTGAAATTGTTAAAACAAATTGATGTTAAACGTCTCATTCAAATATGATCATTGAATGTTTCAAGATATTCTGTATAATTTAGCGCGGCAATTTTTTGGTCCTATTTTTAATGATTGAAAATCAACTTTGAACTAAAAAATGTTCGTTGATATATGTAATTGGAAAGGTGAAATAATTGATACGAAGTATTTTTCTGTAATGGAGCTTTACATTTTACTTCAAAGGTTTCACTTGATATTTCAGATGTATTAAGTTATGAAATTGCATAAGCATTTAGTTGAGTGTAGTTTAAGTCAGGTTATATCCTCTTAACTCTCTTTTCTTTAAAAAACAATGGGCCTCGGCCCTTGGGGGGCTTAGCTCCATTATTTTCACGACATGAAGAGTTACTCGCACATTACCATATACATATTGTTAAGTGTCGAGACTGCATGAAAACAGGTACTAAAATGGAAAAACAAACCCTACAGTAAGGTCGACACAACCAGCCACCTCAGCATTTTGACGATGTAAGTTTTTGTCTACCATGTGTACACTATTAGTTACATACAGTTAAAACTTCCATAATTTTCAAACTATAACAATAATGTGTTCAACGGACTTCTGTGGTCACCTTGACCAAATGACCAACGTTTAACTGACCAGTATCTCCATCCTCGAGGAGGGTATGACAAGGCGATTACTATGAGCTGTAATCAAAGTAGGTAAGAAAGTAGTATAAGCTCCAAATCGTCCCTATAAATCATGACATAAATACACTAAATAACCAGTTTTAACAGGAAAAATAAAATAAAATTCTTTTTTAAAAATCTATTTAAATGATTTTCTTGAATACGGAATTCTGCGGTGGTCCTTCTAAGTTTATGATGTCGGCATATTAGGTAATTGTTAGGTAAATGCAAACACATCTTATACAAATAGTAAACACAACATCTGCAAAAATACTGTTTTATTTCGGGCTAGTATATCCTGTTATAGACACCAAAATCTATCTACCAGTAGCATAAAACTTGGTAGCCGAAATGTGCGAGACAGAAGTAAAACAAAGAAATCGCACCAATCAACAAACACTTTACAAGATAATAAACACGATATTTGGTTACAAATATAGCGAAATAAAAATATAAAAATGCCATTTTATTTATATTAGAAAGAGCAACTTTCAATTAATAAATGATTTTATTAATATTATTTTTACACTCATTTCTCATACAAACCAGTATGTACGGATGACAAAATTTGGGCTTTACAAACTTCACAAAGAAATTTTTACAAAACATCCCGTCTTCTATGATAAGTATCACCAATAGTTCTTCATAATAAATAATCTTAATTTAATTTGCACATCTGACAAGAGCCCTCTATTCATTGAAACCAAAAAATATAGCACCAAAAATTAGCTAATACATATAATTTCATTTTTTTGCCATATTTGCAAAAAAAACGTGACATATTAACGACATACTCACATGGTAAACGTTGAAATGCATATATAAGATATCGACGACATACTCACATGGTAAATGATTAAATGCATCACAGTAAATAAAATATCAATGCCATGCATACTCACATGGTAAACGTTTGAATGTATCCATTGGTCGTAGTTATCATACGATTTCTTTGAATTGGCTCTGTAGGGGTTTAATAACCACGAGCCCATACCCGGAACAAAGTAATAAATCTTAAAATGAACACTTGAAGTAAAACAGTTATTCTAAGTTAAGACCTCATATCGCATTTCTCTTGCCAACTAAAACAAAGACCTACTTCTCGCTAGTTTCACTGGTGATAGATTGTTCATACGTCACGACCTGCTTTGACGAGACAGTCCATAACAGTCAATACTACATACCGTAGTTAATCAAATAAATGCTTGAAGAGACAGTCTGTGTAGTCAATACTACATACCGTTGTTTATCAAAAAATAATTTACAATACTTATTATTCGCTCGTTGAAGATATAGCTGTTATATAATCTACAAAGTTTTAACATTTCGAGCTGACAGAGAGACACAATGTTAGCGCGGAGGTCGCGATGGTTATTTTGGCGAATTATTTTATATTTTAACGATGTAAATGAGGCAGTATAAATGAAATACAAAAGTCGGTTGCGTTTAATAATTTTTTTTTGAACTCGTGAATGATATCGGTATTAAACTCGCTTTCGTTTGTTAAAAACCAACCATTCACTTGTCTCAAAAATATGTTATCAAACGAGTCATCGTTTAGTATTCTTTATGTATGACGCTGTGGGCGAATCACCGAGAGGTGGAAGCAGACGTTAAACTCGAACAGTTCAACGCTCCGATAATTCTCCACCATTAGAATAAAATTATCGGAGAATTATTATTGATTCTGGATTATAAAGGATAAAGGAAAATATACTTTAGTAAAAAAAATAATCAAATTGTGTGTAGAAGTTTTGGATGGATACATGGAAAATGCGTCAACTCACCAATTTATCTTGACAAATGATCTTGTTGTTGAAAGTATATCAATGCCACATGTTCATGTTAGATACGTACTGATGATTACGGATATGCGTATGTTGAAGCCTTAATTGCGGAAGACGTAGGTCCTGATTTAAGCACAACTGTTGGCTCCAGATAAAGGAAATGACAGATCATATCAAATATTCTGTAATTCTCATTATTGAGGAAAGTTAAAGAGTCCTCTTAAAGAGATGGTAACCTTTCAATTATATTAAATTATTTTATGTCATATCATATCATATCATATCATATTATATCATTTCTATTAAAACATTGTCAAGAACCATCCAAATATGTCCACTTTCAACGTTTCACAAACACATTGCTCGCTTCATCAGGAATGAAAGTTCAAATTAACACAGCTGGTATGTGGTGAGGCTTGTTATAGGGGACAAAGAGTCCAAGCTGAATATCATATTATATTATGCATTCAATGTGAACTGGTACTAAAACAAAGTCTTTGGCCCAATCGTGACGTCAAATTGCTGTGAAAATATATTTATCAAGAAGTCTAAACACAAGACACTCTAGAACTTTTGATAATAAGACGAAAATAAACTTTATGGTGATAATCCAATTGCCTTTTATGGGAACACAGTCATCATATTCCCATTCCATAATCCATGTTGACAATCGATTCAACACAAATTTGGACGTGGCCCTCAAATGATTTCGTATACAGTAACTGTTCAATGTGCAAAATAAACAGATATAGCGTTCATGAGACTTTCGTTCTTAAAAAGATAAACAACTTTTCATGTTGCGGCGATGGATAGTGACCAAATCTACAATATATAATCCCCATTAGTAGATTAACCTGTTCAGAAAAGTTCAGCTCACTTGGTGTTTATTTTGGAAATTGTAAACCAAACTATCTATATGTAAATCAACAAAAATGTGCAACAACAATCGTACATATAACATGGTAATCCCTATTTGTCAAACTATCTGTTCAGTTAGAATCAGTTTATTATAAATAATAAAGTACAAAAACAATAATCTGGCGTGACAATTGTAAGCGTTAAATCAACATTTATTATAGGGAAGAAGTAATAAATACAAAAGCTGTTAAGTTTATAGCTTAAAATACGGTATGTCGAGGGCACTTGGTCTTTTCACTGGGTTATTGAGACACGTCGTGTGGTTGTTGGGCACACGACGGACCGCTGAAGGAGAGAGATATTGGGGAGTGAGTAGACGACAAATTAGCTGAGGGCACTTGACCAGTCTCGTAATTATAACAAGTGAACAACAGACGCTTAATAAACGCTAGGAGTCACACTTGGACTAAGACAATGATATGTCATATCTCTGTGAGAGTTCTGAGTAGTTTGCACAGATGGTGTGTTGGTGTGTGGCAGGGTGCTCTGTCCTGGGGGTATTTGTTTTGAAGGTCATTGGAAGTTTTTAAAGGGGGAGTCGCACGTTTTTAAGGGGAATGTAAGGTGATGTCAGGAAAATGAAAATATGAGTGATATGAGTAAATGAAATTAATCCGAATCTGATAAAAGTTATTACCAAGCCAATGGATATTTTATCAAACTTTGACAAACATTGTCATCGCTGATAAGCATTCTGGATGTTCGAGTGATCATAAATACTTTTTTAATGATACGCAACTTTTTATTCTGTAAAGGTCACATTTCGAATGAAAACTTATTATAAATCGAAGAGAACGTCTAGGCTTCAGATGTTCAGGTTTAACGATAGTCCAAATTCATAATTTTGTTATTAGTCTTGATATTGTGCAAGATCATTTTCCATCAATTACAAACACACGCCGCCAATGGCTCAAATACTGCCCAAGCGGCGTTGAACAATAACTCACTCACTCATCACAAACATTTTCATTGATAAGCATTCTGGAATTTCGAGGGATCGAAAATGACATTTTAATGGATATACAATTCTTTATTCTGTATAGGAGACATTTCGAATGAAAACTTATTATCAATCGAAATGAACTTACAATCTAGGCTTTGAATATTCAGGTTAGGTCATTGTTAATGAGAGATAATTGCGGTTAAATTGAATTATGAAATATAGTCCCAGTTTTTGTTTATGCATTGACGGTAACAGCCAACTATACATGTACCAGTTTACATAACAATGATAATAGATAGAGGACTATGCTAATTACAGCATCATTGCTACAAAACTAATAGAAGTATGTACGTAAGCAATGACATAGATATGTCATCAAGTGCAACAATGCATTGGTACAATTAAATATCATCATTGATAATAAGCAAAAGCTTTCGTTAGAAAAGTTATGTTTCGGCATGGAGGTTTGATAAAATATATCAATAGCCAAAAGGTTGGAGACATTCCTTTGAGGAAGACATTTAGATACATCGGAGGGAATGGAGTTTTGAGCATTTCTAAATAATTGACGATTTTCCGGATAGCAGTTTTTTCTTGTTAATATAATCTATTATATGTACCAAGAAATCTATTTGAGTATAATTATGACACTTGTTCAAATTTATTAATTATCCCCTGCCACGAAGCTACGAACTATATGAGATTAGATAAACAAATTTGATTTGTCTTCAGGGTATCCATACCTTGATGGTGTCCGAAAATCAGAACTGCAAAATTATTGTTCGTGTTTTTGGACTGAGGGTGTTGTGAAAGGGGAACTTTTCTCACAAACTATTTAAGATAGGTTAACCAAACTTGCTGTGTGTCTTCATGGTATCAATACGTTCAAGTAGTTTGAAAATGAGATGTATGCAATTCCATATTACATAGTTACAGCCAATGCAGGGAAATATTTGGATCTTTAATGAAAACATATTTGGCGGTTGTTGATGACCAGGTCTTCTTGTTTCAAACTATAACTTGAAAAAAATCCTTTATCGAAATGCACAATATCTCCAGCTTGAGTTTGACTACTTTTTAAAAAACAATTTGAAATCGTTCTTCATTTCCGATCGTCTTGACTTGACAAAACTCATAATTGTTTGTTTTTTATATCTAACTTCCGGACATAGACAATTGCAATGTACAGTAACATGTAGTAAATGGTGGTAACAGTGATTCAGTGATAAAGGTAATTCTGAACTTTTATTTACATACTCTTTTAATAAACGAGGAATTGATTTAGAAGGCAATGGGCTTGTTTATTGAAAATTGGATTGTTCTTTTCGTCAGAAAAAAAGTCCTTTTGCTACTACAATAGCATATGGTGACACAATTGACAAAAAAAAAAAGAAAGATTTTGAAAGACAAAGTAGCTTGGCAAACGTTAGGTGAGCACATGGCCCCAAAATGATAGTATTCAGGTTTCACTACAAGAGTAAAACAATATTATTAATATTTACTTAGTGATATAAATCAAAATGTTCTACAGTAAATCAATAGCGCGGCACATTTTCAAGGAAATAGGCATTAATGTAGGCACATCCGTAGTGAAATGGACAATCAATAATAGATTGACAAGCACATGACGACAGGTGGTTCATAGATTCATAATATACCATTGTCCTACTTTTACTATGGAATCCTTGGATATAGTTCTGTTAAACCCGATGATTCTTGTCATGATTTATCGAGTATTATTTCCAAATACTTATTTTAACGCATAAAGTTCATATTACAGATATATAATAAATTCCACTGAATTCTTCGAGATAAAATGCGATAACTGTTTCCGTTGTCCAATGTCGAGCTGACACTCGACACTTCGATTTGAAATTCATATAATAACTTATCGATGATATTTTAAGTACTAGTACTATTGTTACCAAAATACCGTATATTACAAGTATATACCATTGAATGTAAGTTATACATTACAATCATAATGCAACGATCAGTTTCAATATATATTACTACTCACAATATATGCCAATAACAACATTTTAATCATCATAAATCAGGTTATTCCTTTGTAAGTAACTGTTATTTTCTCACAATCTTCCGAAAGCCGATATAATACTATTCTCATAAATAGAGATATGGAATTATTCATTTCTACTACTCTCACAACCAAGGCAATATTAATTATATGATTCTCATAAAACAACATATTGGTTTGAAAAGTAAATCTACTACACCAACCGAGTCGCCATCAAAACCTTTACATGCTAAAAAAACAACATTCCTTTTCAACAACAGTTCACATTCTGTGCAACATCAACTTTAAATTTTTATCATAAAACAACATATTCCTTTTCACCAACAACTCAGTCTGTGCAACATCAACCTTACAATTCATATCATCAAACAACATATTCCTATTCTTGAAAAGGGTTAACGGATTTATCCCGAAATGACGCTATTCTGAAAATAAAGAAGTTTGCTATCAATAAAGATATGATACGTTTTACCCTACCACTTCTAGAATGCCACTCCAACAGTTCAACTGATTACCAATGCATGTAAACAGCTCAATTTCATAAACGACAAATGCAACATTTACAACACTCGTGTCACGCAATATCAAAGAAATGTCCAAGTATATAAGTATAAATATACCTACCGGTCCTACCAGCTCTTCACGAGGTCAAACAGATAGTCATACTATCAGCAGTTATGCACGATTTAGACAACGTATTTTCACTCTAATGGTAGTCAAACAGCTCATAGAGCTTCCGTTGTAATTGCTTGAAAACAACAAATCTAATAATCTGATGTTATACGTAAAACAAAAACATTTTATCACAAAGATATTGCCAATACAGGAATAAACAATACACAAATGTTTATATAACAGGTAAAGGGTAAGGGACGATCAACACAGCTGAAAGATGTATTTTTAATTTTCAGAGGTAACGAATTCTTTAAAGGCGAACACATCTCCTTAATCCATTCACTTCGTTGCTGCAATGTATCCATATTATACATGTATTATATTATATACTGTGAATTCATTCTTGATTCAAAAGCATCAGAACACAGAAACATTAGCATCGTTGTATTTCGCATAATCTCTGAAGTGATTAATATATAATATAAGGGCATATTTTGGGCAGGATTTGATCCAAAATAATCACTACCAGATATGTTACCAGTACTGAGTATTTTAACAACCTAACCATTCAGCCACCAATGCCTGTTGAAACTGTTGAGAGTTTCAGCGATGACAATTTTCACGTTCAGGTATCTCACATATACACCTGGAAAATTAGAGCCATTGGCTCTGTACTTCATCAGGCTTCATATTCAATTTTGCTTTAGGATAAAGTAAATGTGATCCCTCTAGTAGGGGCCACAGGTTCACCAAATGTGCACCAATTAACTAAGGAGTCTCTACAAAACATCTTAGCATTCTATCGTCTTGTGCATCCTGAGATGACGATGAAAAAGGGGCAAAAGGATTTTAGATGGGGAAACAAGGTCACCAATTCTAACACTAAGTATATAGGTGATATGATTTTAATTATTAGGGGCAAAATTATAATCCTCACTAGTCAAGGAGCCTGTACACAAAATTCAGCTCTCTAGGCGTTAGGCTTCTGGAGAGACGATGAAAATAGGTTTTAAGGGCGTGCCCTGTAGCCCTGAGTAGGGGCAACAGGGCCAAAAATCTATAAATGAGAATCCTCACTAGTCAAGGAGTCTGTACACAAAGTTTCAGCTTCCTGGTCCGTTTGGTTCTGGAGGAAAATATGGGTTTTTTGGGCGTGGCCAGTGGCACTTTGTGGTCACAAGGTCACAAAGGTACATATTATAATCCCCACTTGTCAAGAATTCTGTACATAAAGTTTCAGCTTTCTGGGACATTATGCCATTGAAGAAGAAGTCGAAAATGCGTAAATTTTACGAAGGACCGGACGTACGGACGTTGGACACCATGCCATGCCATAAACCCATCGGGCCTTACGGGCCTGATGAGCTAAAATGGATAGCAACATCTGCCTGTTAACTAACTGTCGTGATTCAAACAATTGTAGGATGTCGACATTACAGACTTACTGGTGTTACCCAATGGGTACAAATTGTTTCCACAAGCGTCCATATTTTACTAAACAAGTCTCTGAGCGGCCATTGATGTCATTGACTCAGTTTCGTCTTTGTCATGCATTTGTTAATATAAATGGAAAACTTCATGGTTCAGATGGGTTGCAGAATAAAGAAACAAATACAGATACAATGGTGTTGCATTACTTTCTTCAAGGTATATATGGCCATGTTAAACATTTGAAAACATATGCAAAACCGATCATTTACATCTTACACTAAGGAAAGTTTTTACTCTATCACGGGTTTATGATAAAAAAAATCAGCAATATTTCAGGAAAATATTAGTTTAATGACCGATGTAAACCTATTACCTTAATTTTATATTTTCAGGGAATTCACTGGCTATCAACCTGAAGTGAAGATTTAGGTATCTGATACAAGTATGTCAGACGATGGTATGTAGTGAAGATATCTGGGTAACTATCTACAATAAAAGGTTGGATAGCGTTTATACAGGTATGCGTTCGTTAACGCTGCCAAGAAATATATTAAAAGATTACAAAACGAGCTAATGTGTTATGCATTTAATGTTAGCATTATTGTAATGACTATTACATGGTAGAATTAACAAGATGTAAAAAAAATTGAGGCAATTAGCTCTGTTGTTCATCACTTGTTCTATCACTGATTTGCAGTGATTCAAAGCAGATTAATTTTTTGACAATTAATTTGCTTTGAATTTCATTAAGCAAATGCATTCTAACAAATGTGCGTTTTTGATTGGTTTATCGGCAAAATTTGTATCGGATTTTGAAATCTGATCATGTGAATAACAATATCGTTCTTTGAATTCCTTCCGGTATCCCCAGAAAAAAAAACATATGCTTGTTTACAGAGACAAATAATTGCAAAATGTGATGTTGTGTGTTCCAATTATCAAGATAATCACAGACAACAGCGGTAATTGATGAAGCGAATGCTGAAGTGCATGACCTAGAATCCGTTCACATAAGGAAGATGCATTTATCATGAACACGGAAGATTCTCTTCAGTTATGTTTACGAGGTAGTTAAAACGATTGTTGCATAAAGATTGCAAACACAAAACAAGTTTATTCGTTGTTGTGCAATAAATGCAGAATTAGTAAAAACATATTAAAGACATGGTGAATGATAAATTACAGTTAAATTTAATCATTGTTTATCCAAAGGCTGATGTATTTTCGTTTTATCGTTTGATCAACTCACTGCTTCAAAGGTGTTGATCAATTAAGTTATTTTCTAAATACATTTTCAAATATGTGTATTCACTGCTTCAAAACAGGCGTTCATTAATTGTATTTCTTTAAAAGCATTTCCAAAGGTGTGTATTCGGTGCTTCAAAAAAGGTGTTAATTGTATTTTATGAAAATGCATTGCCATAGTTGTGCATTTACAGCTGTAAAACTGTTGTTAATAATAATGTGTTTTATTAAAATGCATTCCCAAAGGTGTGCATTCACTACTTAAAAATAAGTGTAATCAATTAAGTTTTCTTTAAATGTATTTCCAAAGGTATGCATTAACTGATTTACGACAGGTGTTAATCAATTAAGTTTTATTGAAATGCATTCCAAAGGTGTGCCTTCACTGCTTCAAAAAAGGTGTTAATCAATCATGTTTCATAAAAGTGCATTTCCAAAGGTGTGCACTCTCTTTGACGTTACAACATTGTGCAATGTGCATGTAACATATGGCTATAGTTCCGCGGTTGAATAATGTCGCCACCACGCAAGTTACTGTAAGAGTGAGATATCTTGATGACGTCATTGGTGTCACTTTTTCAAATTTAGATCCATTGCCACCGACCCATTTCTATGTTTCATTATTCAGCCCTCGGGTATCAAAATATGAAACAATGTGAAGTTAGAAGTTGAAAGGGTTCATTATTTATATATCTCTTGGTGAAGTTGGAATAGATATATTACCGTTACTTTATAAAAGATACATCAATTCATTATGTAAATTTTATTCTTACATTTTAATTTCATGTTAAAATGAACGTATTGGTAATCCTAATCGAAGTGTGAAAGTGATAAATAGGGATCGCTTTTTTATTCAAGTATCAATACAGAATTGCGAAATAACTAATCTTAACCCATACAACTTAAGAATCGACAAGATCAATTTAACCAATCAATTATTGTTGAAGGCAGTTAATCACGTCAGGATTTGGCGAGCTGTTGTTGAGCGCCGCTTGGGCAATATGTCAGCTAAAAGCGTTGGGGTCAGCATTCAGTATACCACCAATCATTAATCATTTCAAATAAAACCTCATAATATAAGAAAGTTATCATAATTCAAAATAGTTGGTCAGGTCAGGGTTTACAATATTACGTACACCTTACTCTCTTAAAAGGCGCACTGTTAAACAAACTTAAAGCTGATAAAATTTCAACAAAGTTCATTCAAATATTGTAAATGATACAAAGCTATAGCCTAGAAGCAGATTCCGTTGATAATTCGAAGTTTGGCTACAAAACGAGTTAGTGAAATCCCTTCCTAAGGACGTTACGTAAGATAAAAGTAATGTACCCCCTCAGCGGTACGTGTATATTGAATGTACCGTGGGAAATATTTCCATTAACCTATGTACGTCATAGACAACGGTTATCTTATATACATTGGTCATGCTTCATCTATGATATCCATGCTATCACTTTTATCATCATTATATGATTTTATGATATCATGTCTATGACAATTTCTAAACATTTATTAACACGAAATATGATAATAACTACCCAAATGAAATTAAAAGAAACCTTAACATGCGGTTTTAAAGATGAATATGATATTGTGAAAGTTTGTCTTATCCTTGCCAGCCCCAGTGTAATCTTGTTAAGTGTCAAAACCTGCAAGGCAATTTTACAACTGCGTAGAAAGTGTATATAAACATGAATGTTCATGTTATATTTTTATAGTTTTTCATTTGTATATACTCCGTACATCTTGCATTTGCAATTTTTAATTCAAAGTATATTTTTAAACTCATGGGCAAAAGAAAGGCTGGGTATTTTCAAACGAAGGATAAACAAATTGTGTATGCCATGTAAATTCGATTTCGAATGTGTTTGATAAAAAAAGTATTTGGAGAATTTATTGTTCATAATTTTAACCATGATGGCATGGAGCGTTTTGTACTGTGGTTGTCTAAACACTGTTGGGCTGCTAACATTGCTGTTTTCAGGTACTTTTTTGTTAATAATTATTTTGAAACTAAGTTTGAATTTCGGAAATGTATATCAGAAGTTTATTTGAGATACTGTTAATGAAAAACATCCACTTTGACTTTTCTGCATTGATATGTCTTCGCGTTATAACGTCTAGAAATATGCAAAAAATGACCAATTTGGCTCTCCAATCTCGCTTATTTAAGGAGATAGCAAATTGATGATTTTTTGACACGCGTTTTCTAAGGCGCCATGCAAAAACATCAACACAAAATGATTCAAACAAGGCAAACATAGTTGAGTTGACGTCTAAGGAAACTTTGCCACTCTGCTTCATTCACATTTATCTTACATGGAATAAAATATCCTGACATTTATGTTACCAGCGTTTCTTTTGCCCGTGAGGTTATGTCTCTCATAACTCCAATAGGAGTGGCTCTTTTTATATATGTGTATGTTATTTTATAGCATTTTATTTGTAAATTGAGGTGAGACTTAAATAAAATATCTGTCTGTCTGTCGAAAACAGAATCTCATTGTTATTTTCTTGTCATGTTTGTTTTTCTATAACGCATAAGAATCATACATTCAATATAAACGATCAACAGAATTAAAAACGGCCAAAAGAGAAAACATCCATGTCACTGCTGTACAGTGCAGTCATTGCTAAGTTAACCTTAACTCCCATTGCTAATATTGCATGAATGTTCATGCGCGATTCAACAAAATCTTTGTACTTTTCAGATTGTTCATAATGTTACCAAATACAGCATAATCAATATATGCATCATCAAAATATAAAAACTTCTGCTAATAATAAATAAATGAATATATGCTTTGGTTAATGGAAATGTCATAGTCCGAATAAAGCATATGTGAAACAAAATTAACAACATTAATAAGAATCATGGAAAGAAATTAATAACTCAGCCAATATTGATAAATAATCGTGTATTTCTTTTCAAAAATAGTAAATGTTTTCATCATCTTTACGAAAACATGTTGATCGAAATCGTAATACCCTTTTTCTTTCTAAATATATTTCCACTCTTAAATAAAATCTTTTGTGAGGAAAAGTATTCTTAAATAAAATCTTTTGTAAAGAAAAATATTACCGAACGTGTAGGTTGAAAAACTTACAATTCTAATCCGAATCCTTTCAAATGTGTCTATATCTGACACTTGGATAGCAAAAAATGGAATCATTACGTCACAATGCTAAATGTGATGTGGAGACAATAAACCATTCTTGGACGACATGAGTGGAGATCACGCTGACAAAAAGAGTCTCGATTTACCATATCTTACAGGGAACATCTTTCATCTACACCGTTATTCATAATAATACGCCTTTGTTGTTGATTAGTTATTAAGGATAATGTTGACATGAGTTGCGCCACGTGCAAAATCCTTTTTCTATCAAGAAATGGTTATTTCTAATTATGAAATTAATTATCATGTTATTTTGTATGAGTAATTAGATATATAAGAAAACAGGGTGTAACTCTGAAACTATTTCACAGGTAATAACGTACACAGAAATAAAGGACATTATTCTTGAATTCCCTTTGCATGGGATCATTGATAATATACTTGTTATTATGAAGTCAGTCACTGAATGAATACTTTTCATTCTCAATTTCACTCCGATTTTGTATTTAATAAATGAAATGATAAATGCACGTTAATGCTTGATGTATTATTTTGACAGTGTCGAAAATCTCACTACACAAACCAATCATCCAAAGTCAGAGAACAAATTATGAAGATTAAAAAAATCCAATTGCGGCCATTTTTAGCGAACACCTTTAATTCATTTTGTGTTAGAAAACGGAACAACATGGTTGAACTCTAAATTATATATTTGATTTATTACTGCTTCATTTAGTTTAAATACATTGTCTTTCAAATGGAACCATACATTTTCATTTTCCGGACATCACCTTATATTCCCTTAAAAAAACGTGCTACAGCCCCTTTAAAAGATTGGATGAAATTATTATTTACATTTCCAAGTTAATGACATCGTTTCACATAGAAAATTGAGACAAGAATTCACTGTCCACAATACTTAGGTTTGTAATCATATCAGTCTATGTCTAATTCAGTAAGGTCAAAAGTCACTTCCTGGTTGGGAATATCTTTTCTCACAAATTATTTAATAGGATTGATATAAAGCATTCTTTTGCAAGAGAGGAGGATCAAATCCTAAAATCCCGGTCTTAAATCTGGATTCTATGACTATAGCAAGGAAGAATATGTGTCCTAAATGCTGTTTGCGGAAGAACATCAGTAAATATCTTATCATGTAATATTACGAAAACAATTCTATGTTGGTATTTGGCATTGCCTTATATTTCGCTACGGTAACAAGGGCCGACACAAGATTTCATGAAGTGATTCATTACAACATGTCACCAACTGTCATCGAGCGCGGAAATAGACAAGCATCTTCGCGTCAAGTTGTCAACATGAAATGTACACGCACGGATAATACATGATTTCTGTCTTGCATGCTCTGTCAGAAACTAATAAGCGGACATTGAATTAATGCCTATGCATGTGACAGACTGACATGAAAGCAAGATGTATTGTAATTGGATATTACATGCAAGACGTTATGTGATAACATTGTAATATATAAATACGATAGTATGAATTAATGAATGAAAAATACTTAATGAAGTTTCGCATACATCAGGTTAATTTCATCAAATATAACACGGTTAAAAAGATATTTTCGAGATATGATAACAACAAAGATGATTACTTTATAAATATCATAATAATTTACACTGAGAAATGCCATCGAGAAGTCGACACATATATGAGTCAGTGCAAATGATATTTTGTCGAAGTGAAGTTTGGATATCCGGTTGTTTTATACTCATATAATTATACAATAGAAGGAAACACGAAATGAAACGTAAAAGTCGGAAGTTACATTGCGAGATAGGGTTTAAATGTCCTGCTTTCAGATTATAAGTGAGAGTTCTTTCGATGAAATAGTTGTCTTGAATAACCCGCCGCTAGGCAACCCTTACAATGGAAATGGTTGTTTTTGTATTGTTAAGTCGTCGGCATGAAAATGTTTAAAACCCATATATTTCCGAAAAATATTGTTTGTTTGGATATGACATATGATAATATGACGATTATCAACATTCAAATCATTGATTCTTAATTTTTGTATTTATGATATATATCATAATCACATATTTAAAAGTACGATGCAGGCTTAAAATATAGTTAGCCTTCTCGCTTTCACAATGCATGATTTGTCAGATTAAGAGGTTATCAACTTAGGCCTCATTTTTATAATCAAATAGATATGAGACATTAAATCCACGATTTGCCTTATTTATTCAGTTGCAAACAAGCATAGATTATTCAGATGGCTCAATGTTACCCTTTTCTCACTAATCAATTACCTAACAAAGTTTCTGAAATATCATATTCTGCCATATATCATGTACAAACATCAAAAGAGAAACCATAATTTGTCATTGTGAAATCTGTTAACGTAAGAATCGTATGATTTATTTGTATAATTGTATAATGTGTAAACCAAATCAAACAACCATAATATTCATAATCATACAAAAACGTGAAATACACTACAATCTTGACATTTTAAGTTGAAATTAGATATGATATTCGGACCTAAAACACCAAATAAGTCTTACAAAAAACAGGGTCACCAATGATTTGAAATTTTCTATGAATAATAATAAATAATGAAATGTGAAAACATAATCAATCAAAATAATCCATAGCATTTCAATAAATCTTAAATCCTTAGCATTTCAATAAATCTTAAACCAAATGAAATTTCGAAAAATTAAAATAACGAAAATAGTTTTACTAAATGATAAATATAAGTCCTCAGAAGGATCAAGTCCCCCACTTACCGATTCGCCATCAAGCGCTTGTCTTGCTCTGAAAAAAAATAACAACGAGGATCTTACAAGTTGTATCAGCACTGTGAAATGTAATATCGCTACAGCTGTTACATTCTGTGACCCGCACGCATGCTGCAAGTGGCAATAAATTTGATTCTATCACTTCACAGAAACATGCAGTTATTGCATTTATTATGGTTCTGTTATTCCAAATGAATAATACCACTAAATCGAATATTTTGTGATTGCCAAATTGGGCGTTATGGAGTTGTAAAATGAATGACAATGTTACTGTACTAAAATTTATTATATTTCGTAGTACTCTCCCGAGAGAAATAACAGCGAGTACTTTTATCGTGTAAATATATATTGACAATGCATGCACATATTAGGTCACTGTGACATTTGTATATTTTAAAAAAATGCTTTGATTGAAACAAGAAATAAAATCCATTACTCAATAAACAGATAATCAATGGCATATTATCGTATCCAGTTACGAATATCCAACATTCAACATCATTTACCAAATAATTCATGTTAATTTCATCATTTATAAAAAACATATCAAAACATGATTTAGTATCCAAAAACATTAAAAAGTAAACAATAAATTGGCGCGATTTTTGTGTGAGTAAACAAACTGTTAAAAATGCATATATCAAAATACCTCAATGAATTAATCTTGTTTCTCTTACCCCGCTCGGAAACTATTTGCCATGGTTGAGGCATTGTGAATTGACCCTCTCTTGTGGCGATCCAGACAGTTAATGATAGGATACATAGCTGGGACAATCTTCAACCAAGGCTCATCTGTGTCACATGTGGCACACGACCGGTGTCAACCCAGTTTGTTCCTTCCGAATATGTATACAAACTTTCCAGGTCATGTTTAGAGCGACGATCTTTTAAGGCTATCCGCGTTTCTGTGTTTGTCAAGTTTGTCCAGATACCCCAGTGCGTACATCGAAAGAAGTCAAATCATTAATGCTCCAGAATTATGTGATTTTTGTAATTTTGTTCTCTTCAGTCTCCAACGTCAATCGAAGGAAGTCGAAGCTGTACTTTGATGCATCAATGATAGTTAAAAACTCGTCTCTCTGGTCTTTTGCTTCCATTGAAGTCGAAGCTGTACAGCTTACTTTAGAGCATCCGCAAATGTTGTTAACCTTCTCATACGTTTCTCTCATGAAGTAATTTACTTTGATTGGGAGATTTAAACTGTGTTAATCGCACTGTTTCGAAGTGTTTGGTCTTTATATCTCTTTTCCTCACTGCTGTAATATGTATTCATGTGTATGTCATAAATCTCATTTCATGACACGTCGAATGTTTTTCATTAATAGATTAGCTTCTGCAGGCACTGTTTGTTAATTGGGTCAGAAGCCGTTTGACTAGTATTTTATATATCCCTTGAACAATAGTATTTTGAGCAGTTATTCTGCTTCAATGCATTAACCTGAAAGTAAGAATGTTCACTGATATGTGGTATTACTCATACTCAAGTTAACAAGGTTAAATTTGTATTGCTCATAAATGGTACTCCATCAATGACATGAACGATGCTATTTTTCACAGGTTTTAATAATGATAATTATGAGGACATGTATTTATATGGCGCTATATACCCTGGTACCCGCTCAAAGCGCTACCTACATCAATACCCTGAAGGAATTCTACCATGCGCGAAGCGCGACCATGTAGGTCAGTATATACGCGTACATCCTGTTTTCAGGTACCCATTTTAACAGCTTGGTGAATTGAGTACAATGTGGATTAAATGCCTTGCCCAAGGACACAACATGGTGTGAAACCCAGGTCACAAACTTTTGGTGTTCCGACTAGGATTCGAACCCGGGTCTGTGGCGTGAGAGGCCAGCATGCTTACTAATATACCACCATGCTTAATTTCGTTTTGGTTATATACTCCACTAAACTCAAAATTTCATTTCTGTTTAAAGGCTTGTTAGAGAGTCTAACTTGAAACCGTATTACAACTGTTAAAGTTCACTAAGGCAATGGTTTCATGAACTCCTTGTATACTGTTATCAAACGTGTATAATCCAGGCGATGGTTTGACGTGAATCCTTTGTGAGATGGTAAAAATCGTATCCTAACACATGATTGTTTATCTTATATCATCAATAGTTAAAAGTTGTATCATTAATATCATCATTCTTTTTCCTGAATCCATTCACTTGATGGTTTATCTTGAATCCCTCTTACTGTTTTGTATTATCCACGTGATAGTTAACCCTGAATTCCTCGTATATTTTGTACGATGTCGTATCACTCACATGATGGTTTTACTTAAATCCCTCTTTCGATGTCGTATCTTTCAGGTGATGGTTTTTCTTATATCCCACGTAAGATGTTATATCATTCACATGATGCTAAACCCGAATCCCACGTAAGATGTTGTGAATCCCTCGCACGATGTCGTATCATTCACGTGATGGTTAACCTGAATCCCACGTACGAAGTCGTTGCATTCACGTGATGGTTTGATCTGAATCGTACGTACGATGACGTATCATTCACGTGATGGTTAACCTCAATCCCAAGTACGAAGTAGTTGCATCCACGTGATGGTTTGATCTGAATCCCACGTACGATGTTGTATCATTCACGTGATGGTTAAGCCGAATCCCACGTACGAAGTCGTATAATTAATGTAATGGTTGATCTGAATCCAACGTACGATGTTGTGAATCCCTCGCACGTAGTAAAAACTCAAATAATTCACTAAAACTGACTCTCTTGTGCCAAGTTTCAGACCAAAGACTAACTTCCACGGCGTGTTTGTTTGAATTCATACTTATATGGCTTATACCTGCGATGATATTGTTTTATCAGCTAAGATCTTGAGCTGATATTGTGGACTTGATCTTTATATATTTATTATCGTCTTGAACGATGTCAGAAGACCCATTGTATTCTTCAACACATGATGTCATAATGAATGGCCATCACTTTGTCTGTTCCCAGTGTTTACAAGCCATAAGACAAATATATCCTTATGATCAATAAATAAACCATACACACCATGATTACACGAGTTTTTCCTTGTAGTATCTTCGCGTAAAGGAAGAAGGGACATGTTTGGCCTTTTATGACATATATATCAGAGCGTCCAGTGATGGCATAGTCTAACACTCAGTCTGTAGTTAGTAGCATTTTAACATTCACGAAACCTCTTGAAAAGCAAGTCTAGATCTGTAGTGAAATTTCCAATTCCAGGGCTCATTTCTTTATATAAATTAAGTGTTTTTGATAATCATTATTTTGGTTTGAACATCGTGCGATACACAGCAATGTGCAGCCAAATACGGAGAGAACGGAAGTAAGTATTACTTGAATTCCAAAACTCATGAAATCTAATATTAAAGCTGTAAGTATTACCCCCGTTGCTATGTAATTGCTTTATTTAATATCATCCGTTTCACTCCTATACTGAGTCTAGAGAGGCCTAGTTGGGGGTCGCGTCAGTCGACCTTTCTGCGACCTATGACCCTCCAACGTTATACGTGCGAAAGCAGACTATTGTGGCTTGGTAAGCTGAGTTCTGATTGGTCAATTCGATACGTAGGCTGACGCGACCCTTTACTATGCCTTTCTAGACTCAGTATAGGAGTGAAACGGATAATATTGAGGCTAGGTTTACTTAGACTGGTTTGGTAACTGCCACTTTTGATTAAACCGTGATGTCTTGAAGTAAGCAAAGTCTATTGTCTGTTGCTGCGAACACGTAACGGAATTATACGTATTTTTTAAAGTTATCTATTAGGTAGCCAGATGGATACTTAGGAGTTGATAGTGTTTGATAGGTACTTTAACCACTATTCATATCAAATAGAGGTGTGATTTCGGCTCCAGTGAAAATATATGACT
This sequence comes from Steromphala cineraria, assembly GCA_916613615.1. Taxonomy (NCBI): domain Eukaryota; kingdom Metazoa; phylum Mollusca; class Gastropoda; order Trochida; family Trochidae; genus Steromphala; species Steromphala cineraria. The sequence continues at coordinate 51,681,048 of OU744724.1, read as the reverse complement.
GTTTACAGACTTTCTTTGAATCAAGTTTTTATCATACATTTGGCATTTGGGGACGAAAATGTCAGATGTTTAAAGTTTTTATCATCAGTTATGGCTTTAGATTCTTACCATAGCTAAATAATATGTGATGAAATCGCAGAGTGGTTCTTTAAATGTTAGTTACTAAGGATTAGTAGAAAAAAATATCTTTATTTCTCCGTTTTCTAATGTGATGCACATTTCGGTGTTTTGAATTCCGAGATGATCATTGCATACTGCCAATGTCTGAACCCGTACCTTTTACGACTGCTTCATTATTCTTCATCTTTCACTTTTACAACGGTGACAAACATTGACATTCAAATGAATATATAGGGTTATCATGCGAGTGTGTTTTGGGATCGTAACTATCCTGCATTAGGAATAAACATTGTATTTTGCGAGCCTTGGCGAGCTAAATACATAGTGTTTATTCCTAATGCAGGATATTTACGATCCCAAAACACACGAGCATGATAACTTCTTTATCATACAATGTCATTTTAAAATTTAATTCGAAAAAAATGCCCGATAATACTATTTTAATAGTTGAAATTGTTTTAAGATTCGCGCATTGATATATGCAAATGAATAGAGCAATGACTCCGACGGTAAATTGACAAAATATAATTCCTCTTTATATATGCGTTTTATTGCCGTTTGAGTTATTTTGTCACGACTCCAAAGTTTTGAAATTTTAAAAATCTATAAAATACGATGATTTAAAAAAATAGACACATTTTAAATGGTCTTTGGCGGGATCGAACTTACGTTCTTTAATCCGACGTCATCGAGAGGACGAGTCAATCTCAAATAGGGGTAAGAGTTGCTTCCCTTCGCCTACGTGACAATGGCAGCTTGCGTTGAGACAGCGATTGATGGCCGGAGAGCTAAACTAGATGATAGTATGTGGATTTCCGAATCCCAACTAAACAATAATAAAGTAAAGAACACCGAAGAGGGGAAATGACGTGTTTGAACATGAGACTTGAACTGCCTTTAGTACCTGTGAGTAAAAGTGTTCGGTCGGTTTCATTCAAATCGTGATGGCAGTGTTTTAGCACTGCTAAGTCATACATATGGCTAAAGACCCATACAGTTTTGTTGATATTTTTTAGAGTAATGTTTATGCAATGTATCATTCATATTGTAATGCCTCTCTCCGTTACTAAAGGCGTTTAAAATGTTAACGCTTGTGACGTCATCGGATTTTTTTAAAGAAGTTCCGACCTTGACCTTTGAAATTTGCATCGGTATCCGTATATGACCCTTAGCCACGCCCAACGGATATCGAAAATATCCGTTGGCTTTATTATGCCGAGAACACTATCCATTGTATGATAAAACTCATTGCTGTGAACATATTTTCAAACTTTAGAGGAGAGTTAGTCTTGACAAAGATTTTGTTTATCTCATTGAGAAAATAGAAAATCATAAATATCAAGAGTGGTGCAAGCAAGAGTTTAATTATTAAGAGTTCATATTAAATCAGAAGAAGTGTATGAATCGAGTTTGAAGTTGAGTACAGCCTGAGCGAGATCGAGGTTTATACACATGTATATTTATATCACCCATTAGTTGAAAATAAGTTGTGACATGCTTTCAATATGAGCACATGTGCACATATCACTTCTGCCTAGCAAAGATTGTTATAGCTTGTGTTCCCGTACTTTTTCGCCTGTGATGTCATAACACCGTGACGTCACTGTAGCCTGTCTTCGCAATGAAAGTCGATATTCCTAAGGAATTAAAATTGAAGAGAATCAGAAATAAAGAATTTATTACTCTCGCAAGTGAGTCATATGACTTTAACGAAACACTTGCAAATTTCTGTATAAAACTCGCTCTCGCTCGGGTAATGCAAAAAATCACACTCGTTCCGTAGAAGTCACACTTCCTCAAAAAAATGGCTTGATTATGATAGACTATTTCTCCATACTTTGATTGTCTACGCTCCGTATGAAGACAATGAATCAAATGTCAAATTAAATTCAACATTTAAGATAATATCGACAATGTAACATCGTTTCATTTTCTCTTGGATGAAGGGTAGATCCAGCTCTACATTATGCTGAATAGCGTTTTGTAGCCTATTGAAATGGGATTTAAAGGAAATTAGAAGATAAATAGTTAATTATGATTTGATGCTAATGTGCTAATTTAAGACCTCAGAATCTAGCCACACTGACAGCTTGATTTCACTAATAGAAAAATATGTAATCACGGCAACATCTTCGAAAAGTTTATACTCTTTGTACTCTTAAATCTTATGTTTATATTTTTACAATATTTGGTCGTAATGCAATTTTAGAAACTGTTTACAAGGATAAACTCATCTATTTTTAAATTGGCAGAAGTACGTCTTCATCAAGTTATCTTCAGAGGGTCAAATGTTGTAGAAATCATCCCGATTATCGTAAGCCGTAAAAGAAATTACTTGCAGAAATGTTCACTCTCGCTAAGTGAATCTAATGGCGAGTTTCTGTCTCTAAAACATGTTTGATTTTCTCTGGGGTGATCGTTCAGCAACGCCATTTTTACCATCGTTCGTAAAACGAACAATGGGTAAAACAACCTATTGTAGGTATCAATAACAACTATCGTAGACTTACGATCGCTTTGTGCAAGAGGGATGCAAAACTCTCTTACAATTAGAGATACGACAAGTTTAGTGATACAATCGTTTTATTGGCCCAGTGCCTAGCCTTTAATCATTTTTCAGTAAGGAATATGGATTCGCATATTTTCACAGATCATAGTGGCTTTGTTTGGTAACTGCCACTTTTGATTAAACCGTAATGTCTTGAAGTAAGCCAAGTCTATTGTCTGTTGCTACGAACACGTAACGGAATTTACTTATCAGTAACAAATCTGTCAAGAATACATATTCGAAATTTACAAACCAGTATGAAATCTGTTAATATTTAGTTTAGGTATTTACTATTATTTATTATTTATAAGGTTCAAACCTTTTAAGGTTAGCTTCAATATTTACTTGACGTTAACAATTTTAACTTAAATGCGGTTATTAACTTCGCTTTATATTTTTCTAAAAGCATCTTATATTTTCAAGGTTAATAGTTATTCCGAAAACCAATCATCGTCAAATCTGTCTTTAAGTTAGCTTTCGTATGGTTGTTACTAATAAGTAATTAAGTATCAAATCTTGCTTTATCTAATATTCAGTATTAACATTATAATCATCAACAAAATTTTAGGACTTAGCGACGTTTATTAACTTTCATCCGTTATTACTGACGAAATCAAATAATTTCAATGTTTATAGTTATTCATAAAAACAATAATCATCACATTTGCACATCATGAAAACACCCAACATCTTAAAGATTTACAGCTATAAGGCGAGAACAATTCATAATCAAATCTCGTCAAAACTCTGATAATAAACATCCAATATCTACAAAGTTTACAGCTATTTGCTAAACAATTCATCCTCAAACCTGGTCAAGACTTCATTTATATAAACATCCTGAATCTACTAAGTTTACAGTTATATGGCGAAAACAATTCATCCTCAAAAAACAAAAATTATTGATCATTAAATCTGGTCCAAACTTGGGTCATCACATCAGTTCCAAGTCCATCATTTTAAGTTTGAGTCTCTCTGCCTCTTCATCAACCAGAGACGACTGGTCTTGCTGGATCTGTTCTCGTCTCATCTTGGCAGACTTGTGTCTCTCCTTGAACTTCCTAACCCTCTCGTCTCTCTCCCCTTGAATCTTCTCAATACGGTCTGAAAATCGCTGCTGTTTTTCTAGAATCTTTTGAACAGTGGCATCCTGTTCTATTGGGGGCAGTCTAGAAGCAATGCTGGTTCTACCCTGTTCGTCTTCTTGCAAACAATAGCTCGTGCCACTTGTCGTCTGCCGGACATGCCACATGTGACGGAGCTCTCTCAGCATCACATCCGGGTTGTTTTCCGCCTGGCCTGCACCAAGGATACCTTCTTTCTCCAGTTCTTTTCTTATTGCTCCTCCCTGTAAACCTAGTTTACCGTATCTCAGAGGTGCTAAGGATGGGGGAAAGTGTCCTGAAGTGGTTGCCTGGCAACGGTCCAAAGAATTATCCCGGGAACGAAGTTTTGGAGACCCTGTTTTACCGCCGGAATCATGATTCCTCGGAGGAGAGGATTTCAACCATGGAGGCGATCCGTTGGAAGGTTTAACTCGACTAGGACTCGGGATCTTGGTAGGGTAAGAACTGTCTCTGGGAGATGTTCGGGTAGGTCGAAACATCTCATGCACGTTTCTATCAAGCCTTTGTGGCGTCTTCTCTGATGGCACTGAATCTTTGCTTGTGCAGTCAGAAACTTCGCGGAAAATGTTTCGGTTCGTCACATTATTTGGCGTAAACTCTACGACGTCCAAAGGACCACCGACATCTGTTAGTGTGGTCTCCGTCGCAGTGACATCGGTATCCGAGGGTTGCAACAGTAACAAGTCAGCGGCATCTTTGATTCGTCCATAGTTTTCCCTTGAGGCCATTAATAACTGAGGTGATGCTGTTCTTCGGTAATTTTCAAGTCCGACAAGACACTTTTCTCTCGGGTTCAACCGTGAATGACGACGGGCGTGTTTGTCCCAATGAATCTTGTATTTGAAATGAGTGTTGCCTGAATTTATTGTCTGTTTGTTATTAACATCCTTTGTGTCGTCTGCAGGTCCTTTCGGATTTAAAAGAGTTTCATCACAACCACTGTTGATTTCCTTTATGCAATCGTTATGTTTAGACAGCACATTTACATACCCTTCTACTGTTGTGTCGATTCCACTGTTGTTAATTTTCACAATTGTCGGTTCTCCGGCCTGTTTGTCTTCACAGTAAGACGTCGCAGCTCCCCCGTTGGTAGTTTTCGATGTTGCTGACCCCATTACATATACTCATGCTGTTTCATTTGCCGCGAAACTGGAAATCCGTAGCATTTCTGTAAATGAGAGCAGCTAGAATGAACACAAATCGACGTCTGTTAGAAGCAATGAGCATGACGTCATAAGCGACGGGTGTAACGTCATAATCGTATCTGTGACGTCATCTCTTTGTGGGATGTTACCAACGTCACTACACATGTTTAAATCTTCATTGGATCTCTTCCAAAATTGGAGTAAGTTGACTTGTAATATTATAACCATAAAGATTGCCAAGTCAATCCTAGAAGTACCAAAGCGCACCTGTAACATTGGATGTCTTAGTGAGCTTGGACTTTACCCTATATCAATAACCATACTCTCAAGCATGTTTAACTACTACAGAAGATTGATAAGGATGGACCATAACCGACTCGAATATGCTGCTTTACAAGAAGATAGACTTCTATCAAAATCATCTTGGGTCTCAACTATTGAGCAAATTCTTCAAAACGCTTTCCCTACTTCAAATATTGTCAACATATCCTCCCTCCAATTTACAGAATTTATAAAGTCTCAATTTGTTAACTTGTATCTACAGGAAATAAATCAGCTTCCGTCTGATAAAGGAAAAAAACTTCGCCTGCTTGGGCACATTGGAGATTCATTTCAATATAAGGACTATCTATCGTCAATTAAGAACAAGGAGCATCGTAAAGTTTTAAGTAAATTACGACTTAGTGCTCATCAACTAGAGATAGAGAGGGGTCGATACAACAACATCCCAGCTGATAGTCGTATTTGCAAGCAATGCAACCTAACGGAAGTTGAAACAGAGGAACATTTTATATTGTCATGTCCTAAATTCCATAATAAACGTTCAGACCTCATCTGTTCAACAGGTCTGACGAATGCGGGGTTGCCAAAGAAAGATCTCCTAACTGCCATATTAAACCCTAAGAGTCACCATGCCTCCAAAACCACCAAATTGTTGTATGAATTATATCAATACAGATTAGGTTAAATGGCATGCAGTTTCATTGTGTATAATAGCATATCTCTGTTATTTGTTATGTATATATTATGTATGTCATGAAATTTGTTTATTCTCGTTTTGTACACTGCCCAAGAAGGGTGTTCTCTGTGCAAATAAATTATCTTATCTTATCTTATCTTATCAACAAACATGTCGCGTAAATGGAGAATGTAGGCTAACTGAAGCTGTCAGGTCATGGGGGCTGCTGCGGGAAAATCACGCGAGCTCGACTCACCAACAACTTGGTGCGACCCGGGGGAAGATATCAGTAAAAAACATTCGCAAAATCCAGTCTCAACGACTTCTGTGAAACCGAAAAATGTGACTTTTGTTTCTCGTCAAGAGAGCTACCCTGGGCAAAGGGTCGAGAATGAGTATCGAGCACTGAGAAGAAGAGAAAATGATGTTAAACATTTTGCTCTTGTGAATGACAATACGGCTGTGCCAGTTGCGAACAGATGGCGGGAACACAGACCAGTTGGATCCCACAACACAACGGAACAGGAAGTGTCAAAGATCTGTTTAGACACTGAAGATCATGCCCTATCTTACTCTCGTCACAGCGTAGTTAGGAGGAGATTTGAAGATATCCCCGTCTCTGCGATGTGGAGGGAACCACCAAGACACTTTAGTTTAACCAGCCATTCGCAGGCTCCGAAAACAAACCAGGCGCCAAATACGGACATAGGCCTAGACCTAGCTAGAAGAGCAACCAGAGAAGTGATGTTCAGAGAAAAGGAAGAAAAGGATGAAGCATGGTTACATGAACAACTTGCACAGCGTGAAGCAGAAAAGAAAGCTGCCCTACGTAGCGTAAACGCATCAATTCTTCTTACGGGTCCCAAAGTCTCTGAACCGACGGTGCCACAAGACGCAAAACCAGGGTGGGATTTTTCGACACAAATTAGTTATAGAAGACCAGTGCCAAACAGATCCGTAAGTCCTCTCGCGTTTTTGCCAAGGACAATGTCGGATCCACTTCGGAAACCTCATCACCAACACCTCCAAAACATTGGTAGAAGAATATCGTCCGAGGTGCCAGACCCATTACGTCTGATTCCAAGGACGAATTCTGACCCAGTTGAAGTGAAGCCTGTTGGAAGCAGACGACCAGCCACGCCCTTCGTCTCCGGGACCTTAACAACAAATCGTCCTCTAAATGAATACATTCTAGACCGGAGAAGAAATGGTTTGGGGTTAAGAAACAGTTCTTTCTCTTGTGTTCAAAATAAGTTAAGATCGATCTCAGACATTGATGAGCAGCCAAGAAGAAAATCTCCTGCTCTAGCTGAAAGAAATTCTTGCGTTTCAAAGTATATGAAACCATAACTTGCTGTTCTATTATATTCCTTTGTTGGTTGTACTTGTGGTGTAAAGTATAATTGGAAATCTATTTTATGTTTGAAATATGTATATAACAGGATACATGTATGTAGATGCTTGATAAATGCTTTAAAATATATATAAATATATAGTTAAAGATATTCAATGTTTATATGTGTAGATGAAATAATTATGTAACCAGATTTAAGCATTGTGCGTTATCTTAAATCAACATTAAAATAATTTTTCAGTTTAGAAATCTTCGTGTTGTCTTGAACATTTTTTAAGTATAGTTAATGTTAGCAACATGAACCTGTTTACCAACCTATTGTTTAGAAGATACATAGTTTGTTAAATTTCCGGGATTCATTCCCGGCAATTTAAACCCTGCAAATCTAGTTAATAACCGACCGCATTATAGCCTTTAATATCACTAATGTTTTCCGTGACATGTTTGAGTGGAATTCTAGAACTTGGTAGCAAGAGGCAGACAAGGAAATTCAATTCATAACGTTTTTATTTCCAAAAACGCGACGTTCGGTAAAACTTCTTATAACCTTTTCAGTAAGGATGTACCTAACAATAATTAGGTAGGAAAGATATGTATATATATGAGTGATGAACTTTTTGCCTCTTGTTTTCATTTATATTTGCCTTGCTTAACTAGTACAATGGCCTTCGTGTGTACTATGTATCAATAACACGAATAGATAAATAACCATGAATAACGTTAAATTTAGGCATAAGAAATGTGATTTAAGTTGTTAACCAAAACGCCTGCGTAAGCGTTATCACTCCGTAGGAACGTGTGCGCCTGAACATTGAATTTGTTACACAATATTACAGCCTGAAATATCTTTTTCATAAGTATATGGAAGTCGATTTATAGATTCTAAATTCTGCAACAAAGCACACATACAAACTTTCCTTTAGCATGGAAATTCGTTCACTTCCTTGTGTAACGATTTCCAGGCGTACACGTTCCTTCGGTATGGTTATGGCCATGTGATAAATTGTTCGGTTTCCCGAACGAAAGAATGCAGGGTCTAACCCGGTGGATCCCGTGGATAATCTTCGCCGGGTTAAGATAAGAGGGATTTGGCTTGACTGCACCTTTATCACGATTTGAGGTTTTTGTTTCACTAAAGTTTCTCCAAAGTAATGAGTAAATGCGTAACGTTTTATCTCGTAGGGTGAAAAATCGCATTAACACCATTAGCCGTAGTTGAACAATCAATTTTTAAGTATCAAGCAAAAACTGATGACTGATGAACACTTTTTCATATTTGCGTTAGGGAAATAGAATTACGTAAATTAACCCTTCTTTGTATGTTAGTGAAATGACTCCGTCTGATAATTTGAAATAGATTTTCTTGCATTTTGGTAATATTTTAGTACATTTTGTGAGATACCTATAACTCCCTAAAACAATGTTTTTGGTCCTTTCAAAGTTCAATGGCAAATCGATCTATCCCGCTTATAAAAGTAAAAAAAATACAAGTCTGATTGAAAACGACTGTCTTCCAAGGGACAGTTACGAAATGGTCTCTACTATCACACCAAACTGAGGGACGTGTACGCCTGAAAATCGTAACTCAAGGAAATATTTTTTCTTAAGTATCTGAAATATGACTTATCCAAAAACAAAAAAATATACCAAATGCAAAACATCCCTCTTCCAGAGAAACTCGTTCACTTCCTTGAGTAACGATTTCCATGCGTACACGTTCCTACGGTGTTACTATTTTGATATGAACTCGATTCACATATGCAAGAATTTGGTTCACTGAACAAAAAAATGTAATTATTTCAACACTAACTTTGACTACAAATTATTTAGATATAACTGAATGAAAAGTTTCATTAAATTCTAATGAGGATGTATGTATTACTGCATGGTTCATACAGCCAAAACAGAATAAAATTCCAGTACTTTTCAAGGACTTTTCAAGAACATTTGACCATTTTTCAAGTAGAAGTGTAGATCATTCGACGAGGTCAAATGACAAAACTTTCTGTTTCGATGCCGCCATTTTCCAAAGTGCCGAATTGAGACATCAGAATTTATCGAATGCAATCGATCGTGAGAAGCGGATATTACAGATTTTGTTGGAATGGTTGAAATGTCGCAGACTGGTTTCGTTTCATTCCGTTCTCTATCAATTTGCGCAGTTAGCAGAACGACATGTTTTAGATTGTGATCAATGTCAAAGTAAATTCCAGTACATTATTGAAATTTTAAAGGACATTACGGCTAAATTCCACTACTTTTTCAGGATATTTAGTAAGCATTGTAAATTCAAGTACTTTTCCAGTATCAAAACAAAATTCAAGTACTTTTCCAGGCTCGTGCAAACCATGTACTGTTAAACTTTTTTTAAGGGTACTTCATCCGCTGTGTCATGGTGAAAAGTGCCTATGGCAAGTTTGTGACAATTTCAAACAATTTTCCTATTCACATATTTCAACTGTATACGTCGTACATTTAAAAGACATTTCAGAAAACATTGCAACGAATTTCAAATCCTTACAACAACTTTGACATTAACAGGTAATGTTCTCGACAATGCAAGTTCTTAAATGAGTTACGTCATCAACTGCCCCTGAATTCAATACCAAATGACCAAAACAAGACAAAATTTTCATTTTGCATTTTGAGTACGATTTCTGTACACAGGATTTAATACTTCAAGTCACAATAGTGAAAAGTACAAGAGAACGAATGGACGGACAAACAGATGCCAGTCATGTCATGCCATAATCCAATCGTGGCTGCCAGACCAGTTGATATAAAAATACTTGAATATTGACAGCAAGCCTTAATCAAATAAAAATACAATGGTACAAGCCAAAAATCGTCACCTGTAATTATTTTACTCATCGAAAGAATTAGTTCTCAATCTTAATGTAGTTAGAAGAAAAACAAGATGTGTTTGTGAAACACGAATGCCCCCGGATGCATCCTGCTCGCTGTGTCAAGGTCAAATGTCATGGTGTCATCTGAAAGGTCTCATCACAAGGGATCCATATGTCAAGTATCAAAGACCTGGCTCTGACCAATCAAAAGTTATGACCAAGGTTAAAGTTTTTGTGGACAAACGGACAGACAGACGGACAGGTGAAAAACAATATACCCCGGGAATCTCCGATTCAGGGGCATAAAAATTGGAGTTTTTATTTTTTGCCTCAGGGGCATAAAAATTGGAGTTTTTATTTTTTGCCTTTCACATTTGGCCAATTGGTCTTTAGGATTTGTAATTGTTCTCCTTGGATATATTTACAGTTTTCTCCTGGACTGATTGGTCACATTCAAGTTTGCAAATGAATATATATATGATCCCACTTTGAGTTATGTAAATATTTAATAGCTTGAATTTGTTTAATGGTTTGTCCATTTAACTTGACCAATAGCTACTACAACAACCACCAGCATGTCAAACAGCAGGCAGTGGATATATTAATGATGTTTTTGCTGATATCTGCTCAGGAATCTCATTAAAATCGGTTCAACCTTCATACAACACTGTGTTTTTGATCTGAGTACCACTCCACAGATGACCATTTCACTCTAGCCAATCAGAACACTAGAAATCCATCAGGAATATTCAACATTCTAGTGGGCCCCTGTTTTAGTTCATGGAAAGTTGAAGATCACCGACAATGCTCCCACTTGGCAGTACTCATATCAGAAACACATCAATGTATGAGTGATAGTTTCTCTCTGAATTCAAATGAATAATGAAACAACAAGATCAGATAATTGTATGACATTTAATATTGCACATAATACAGGCACCAAGCATGGGGAAGAATGGGTCATAGTTTAAGAAACCTCAATACCATTTAAGAATATTCTTTGAAGTAAAGAAATAGTATGTTATTATGATACTCATAAGTTAATTTATAATATGTACCCGGTAATATCTATTTAGCAGAAGAAAAATATAGATCATATGATGAAATGAATATCTATACTCCTAACACAATATTAACCATGAACATTTTGGAACACATGCATTTTATCAAATTTGCATGTTTTAGGACAGTTGTGTTCAAATTTTATTTGATCAAATCCTAGATATTTCTATACCTACATTTTTCTCAATGTATTGTCTTCTTAGACTGATAAACATATTTTACTGAAAAATATTATTGTTGCTCAATTTTTTGTGAGGAGTATTTTTGCACAAATAAATTGCGAAGCTATAAGATATCTTAAAATTGAATCAATATAATTCTTAAACATAAACTTCAAAGCTTATTTGACCACTTATATAAACATGATTTCCTCACATCAATACTGCCTTGTGACAATCTTGGCTTTGAAAATAAGAGCCAAAAACTTCACTCTTCTTAAATCCTGAAAAAATAACAATCAAAAATTTAAATTCAACTTTCATTTTCCACATTTAATCTTTTCTTCCCATAACCACAAAGCTCAGCACTATGAGAAAATTTCAATAAATAGTCTTTTGTTCACTGGTGTTCACTTGTGTTCACTTTGCTTTGACCGGCGAGACGTCATCATTATCAGTTTCGAGTCCGATATCACACCAGTCTCCTACCTTTCCTGTTTGGAGAAACTTGTCTCGGGAGAGAGATTTACTCGCGAGTGTTTCAAGAGCACCAATAACAGCTCCTGGAAGTTGAAATGGAAATTACTTTATTGACTAAACGACTGATGTCTTATTTCAAGAATTTGAGAAAATGTTACTCATGTCAAACTTCTAAGACAAACAATCGGTATTTCAAATGAAGCAACACTTTTTAGTTTGTCAAAAGCTTTGATCAAGTTTCACTGCTTGTTGTCGTAATGCTGGACAAAATAAATTAAGGATATTGTTATTTTTATGATTGATTTATCATCAGGCGTTGTACTTGATTAATTTTATTATTCATATTTTACTTGTTAAATCACCCTTAATTCTAGAAAAGACACCTAATTCGTTTGAGGTCAAATGTGACCCCAGATTGTTATTCTATATATATTTTTATGAACTTAAATATTTATCCAAAAACATCATGTGTATCAGACAGTTTTTTAAGCTTTCAATTCTTTAAGAGGATGTCCTGTCAATGTGGCATGGCTGTTCTGTTTGCTCAAATATTTCAACCCGGGGTCATATTTGACACAAAACATATTTAGCGCCATTATTTTCCACAAATGAAACACTGACCTCCGAGCCATGCCGTGTAGTTTTCCTTAGCTGGTGGTTGATGGAACTTGAACACTTTAAGTGCGAGAGTCTGGGAGTAGCGTGGTTTCTTCAGCTGTTCATACATCTCCGCCCTCAGTCGGTGGTAGAAACCGGGCAACATGGCCGTACCTCCCATTATCACGATGTTCTCTGCCAGGTCTCGTCTCAGATCTATCGGACACTGTGGAGAGAAGGTACGCAGTGAAATCCAATCCGAAATTTTCATGACATTTATTTTGCTTTTATACAAACCTAATAGGCTCATGCTCATGTAGTGAAAGAGATTATTACCCGAAGAAGTGTTTCCTATGACTTTTACGAAACGAATGTGAATTTTTGTATTAACCGAGCGAGAGCGTATCACAACATCATTATCGCTACTTAGTGCCTCAATATTGTCACAAACATGATTAGCATTAAAATGGAACTTAACATGTTTTTGTATACTGGAGTGAACTACAAAAGGCCATTTTAATGTGATCACTTAATCATACTAGACAAGGAAAGGGATTTCCATAGCTTAACCAAACTTGGTAAGTAATATATAATGGACCTAATATATTGTATTGCAATGGGGAATACTTGTTTTACTTTTTTCCCCTTTTTTTCCCCTTTTTTTCCTAAGAAAATGCTCTGCAGTGACATGAAGCCCCATATTCATATCACTCAGTAAGGTGATTGTTCACCAATGTTAAAGCTTTGAGCTAAGGATAGTCCTTGGGCTACTTACATAATTGCACTTTTTTTTGCATTATTTGTTATCTTCCTAACTTTTTGTACCTGTCCCTTTTACAATAATCATAATAAAAGTACCGAGGGTACAGAAGCTCACCTTAAAATGAATGATGTGGTAATATAGTTTAATTGTGTAACCATCTTTTATATGATAATTGATTATGGCTGCCATCATGATTTTTTTATCTTTTAAAATGCTATTCTTCTGTTGGAAACCACTAGAGCTTGAACAAACATTAATACAAGAATGATATAATCATGATTTGTTAACAAGCAGTAGGTTTTTGTATAACTTTTTTGTATATCTATGACTGAATTGGTGACCATCTTGGACTTTTTAATCTTCAAAATGCTACTTTTATTATGTGGGCATCTGTATTAATTTCATTATGATATCTTGATTGGTTTGGGAGTATTCATTTAGTCACACTCTCAACTTCCAAAGAACTAAAAAGATGATGCACATAAACATTTGGAATATATCCCTCTGAAAACAAATCACAAATTCAGCTAGTGATAAGTCCAATTGCCAAAGTAAACTGTCCAGGTCAATGTCTCATGTAATTCTAACTGAAGATTTCTGAATATCTTAAATCTTGACATATGTTAGTGCAATCTGATTGGTCAGAATAGGCTAGCAACATGTGGGTTTATGCTAATTACTAGATATGATGACCTATGATGACCTCTTGCACCTGCATGTAGCTTATGTAACTTATCCTCTTATGTAAGTTACTGTTATTCCATATAGTGAGTGTCCTCCCCTCATTTCAATATGCAATTCAGATACCCTTTAGAGGAGAGTTGCAGGAGAGGGGCTGGAAGGATAGGAGGGGAAAGGGGGGGGGGGGGGATAGAAGGGGTGGGGGTAAAAGAGAGGTTTGCAATGGAAATAATCTGGAGGTCAACTCAGTAATATGTTTATTGAAGTATCTTAACTAACAGAGAGAATTGGTGAGAAAGACTTTGTAAAATAAAATTTGTTCAGACAGCTGTTCAATGAATGCTGTTTTGAAGATGAATATTATATCTTTTATTAGCATGACAAACAAAATAAAAGATACTTAGTTATTCATTAACCAAAATTTTCAATTTGGAATAAATTAATTGCATGGGAACAAAGGAGTAAAAAACCTTACAGTTAGTGTTGGGAGTGAACAAATTTAATCATTTTAAATGCTTTTGAAAAGGATTTGTTTGAATTGAATGATCATTATAATTATCTAGATAATCATTGTTCAGACCGTAATCAGATATAGATGATTAAAAAATGTATATTTATCCCTCACTGGCTATGTTATTTGCCATATATGAAGTCTCAGGAATTATGTAACCCACTGATGGAGTGAACAACTTTTATCATTTTATGTTTTATTAAAAAGGATTTATTAAAACAGTCATGTCTCAGGCTGTTCGCAGATAAAGATGATTCATACATTTTTTTGTAACTGTATTTATAGTGTTGATAAATATTACAACAAGCGTATCAATACAAATATAATGACATTGATTTGATTGATCAGGAAATGTATTCTTTTCAATGAATTTCATGAAACCTAATTGAAAATTCAATATAATTGACATATTGACCATCTTGGATTCTTGATAATAAAATAAATGCGTCTTTGTCAGGAATCACTATATAAAAAAATACTCACTTTTCAGAATGATATCTTAATTGATTTAGTAGGAGTAGTACTTGGCCTGAAATCTAATTGAAAAATAATGACTTCTATGATGACATGTTGTTCCCAGAACCCCTTCAGCATGATATGATTATCATTAAGTTTTACAGGTATTTATAAAACACATGGTATTGGAACTGGAACCTGATACAAAATACCTCTATTATTAACTTATCATGTAGATTACTGTACATAAAGGCAGATTCTTGACTTGTTAATATTAACTCATCATGCAGATTGTTGTACACAAAAGCTGATTCTTGACTTGTTTAAATTGTTATTTGTAAAAAGTATTAGTATTATTAGAATAAAAGTATACTTTTCATAAAGACAATTTATATACTTTCCATAAAGTCCATTATGTTCTATTTATCAATTAGGTCAGGATTACTATGCAACATACAAGCAGGCAGGGCTGCTAGCCCCAGATCCTTAAGGAGAGAGTAGCAATTTGTGTATTTGGCTTTGTGTACGTATATTTGGAGAAGCACCCTAGTGTGCTGAGCATGTTAACCTGAACTCTGGCTAAGCCCTTATGTGTGGTATTAATAGACTTGACGGGAGAGAACATGAATTGTTGTGAAAAATATATATCATTTCACAAACTATAGTTAGCTTATGTCCTAAATTGATTTTGTGTCAAGAAGAACTTCTGTTAGATATAGATATGGTACAAATATGAGTAAAACACAGGAACTGGAACCTGATGCAAAATAACTCTTTCCACATGAACTTATCATGTAGATTGCTAAACACAAAGCTGATTGTTGACAAATTTTGTGTAAGTTGTTTTTCTTAGAAAGAACATATCACTGTCATGAGAATACAAGTCTAATTTCCATAACTCTTATTGCATACACATGGCCATATAGCATAATGCTCTACCATATCAATTGGGTCAGGTTGATTATGCAACATGCTAGCAGCTGAGACTGTGATGCTAGCAGCCTGTATCGGGATGTGTATTAGAAATGCATAGTGGTCTCAACAGGAATATCTGAACTCTGGTTGACCCCTTTTGTGTGGTATTTAAAGGAATATAAGGGAGATACCATTGTTTAAAATTCAACATGATGTTTAATGTCATTGGGTTTTTGCAGCTAGTTGCCATAAATATTTTAAACAAATTAATTAATTATGTTTGTCTTTCATCTTAATGTTTTAGAAACACTTAAAAATATAGAACAACTTGCATGACAATCTTAAATATTCCATATTCAAGATAATATTATGATTAGTACGTTCAAATTAGAGAATTTATATGGTGCGAGTGATCACTTGATGAAAGCTTAAAATTTAGTAATAATGATGTGTCATCTGCAGCTGAAAAGTCAATATGGCTGCTATCGCGGCCGTCTTGGATTCTCAGAACTGAAACGTCTACCTTTGTGGGAGGAATCACTATAGGTATAACATACTACAATATGAAAATGATATCTAGATTGGTTTAGGAGGAGTCATTTTCATGAAATCTAATTGAAAATTCAATATGGCTGCCATGGCGGCCATATTGGATTCTCAAACTGAAACGTCTACCTTTCTGTGCGGAATCACCATAGTTATAACATACTACAATTTCAGAATGATATCTAGATAGGTTTAGAAAGAGTAGTCTTTTCATGAAATCTAATTGAAAATTCAATATGGCTGCCATAGCGGCCATCTTGGATTTTTTAAACTGAAACGTCTACCTTTCTGTGAGGAATCACCATGGGTATAACATACTACAATTTCAGAATGATATCTGCATTCGTTTAGGAGGAGTAGTCTTTTTCCTGAAATCTAATTGAAAATTCAATACGGCTGCCAGTGCACCCATCTTGGATTCTCAAAACTGAAACGTCTACCTTTCTGTGAGGAATCACCATGGGTATAACATACTACAATTTCAGAATGATATCTGCATTCGTTTAGGAGGAGTAGTCTTTTTCCTGAAATCTAATTGAAAATTCAATACGGCTGCCATGGCGGCCATCTTGGATTCTCAAAACTGAAACGTCTACCTTTCTGTGAGGAATCACCATGGGTATAACATACTACAATTTCAGAATGATATCTGCATTTGTTTAGGAGGAGTAGTCTTTTTCCTGAAATCTAATTGAAAATTCAATATGGCTGCCAGTGCCGCCATCTTGGATTCTCAAAACTGAAACGTCTACCTTTCTGTGAGGAATCACCATGGGTATAACATACTACAATTTCAGAATGATATCTGCATTCGTTTAGGAGGAGTAGTCTTTTTCCTGAAATCTAATTGAAAATTCAATATGGCTGCCATGGCGGCCATCTTGGATTCTCAAAACTGAAACGTCTACCTTTCTGTGAGGAATCACCATGGGTATAACATACTAAAATTTCAGAATGATATCTGCATTCGTTTAGGAGGAGTAGTCTTTTTCCTGAAATCTAATTGAAATTTCAATATGGCTGCCATGGCGGCCATCTTGGATTATCAAAACTGAGACGTCTACCTTTCTGTGAGGAATCACCATGGGTATAACATACTAAAATTTCAGAATGATATCTGCATTCGTTCAGGAGGAGTAGTCTTTTTCCTGAAAGTTTACGGACGGACAGACGGACGGACGACGGACGAAACGCCATGACATAAGCTCACATTTACTTTGTAAAGGTGAGCTAAAAACCAGCTAATATAGACAATAACCTTTCTGGCTATTGTAATGATGTGAAATAAACTAGAATATCTATCCCAAAATTCTCACCTCTAACAAAGACTCAAGGATCAACGTTGCAACCGACCGCTCGTCTCTATCCTGTTGAAACATGACCTCACAGGCGTGCTCTCTGGAAGATACAATAGCAGTTGGCATTCAGACATTGCAGCATTGATCGTTATACTTGCAATTACTTGACAAAACTAGATTAGCGTTTGCGGGATACCGCAAAAGCAGAGCAGCCCCGGAACTTGGGGTTTCACCTTACCCTGTTCCGCCTTTTACAGGCCTCACCAAATTGGGAATTTTCACGTGACCTTGACCTTTGACACTCAAGGTCACACAATCAATGAACACATTTCATTGAGTATAACATCATTGTAATGAAATAAAGTGTTAAAAATTAAATTAATCCATTTTCTCCATATATGTTGACCTTGCTGTGACCTTGACCTTCGACATTTCGTACCCAAAACTTTTTGAAAATTTTGTACTTCTCAAGAGATAATATATACAAAATCTAAACTTCATAGCACAAAAACTTTTCAAGTTATTGTGTTTACAAGGAATTGCAATAACTCATATCTCATGACCTTGACCTTTGACCTTCAAGGTCACACAATAATTGAACACTTTTTATGGAGTATAACAATCATGTATTGATTAAAAGTGATCATAGTTAAAATTAAGCATTTTCGCTAAACTTTTCAAAGGATGATATATACCAAGTTAGAGCTTCATAGCACAAAAACTTTTCAAGTTACTGTGTTTACAAAGAATTTTGCTGTGATTTTATAACTCGTGACCTTGACCTTTGAACTTGAAAGTGAACATGTCATAATGATTCCCTGGAAGTATTAACATTTAGACATGTTCATGAGTTCTGAAAAGCTAAATGGGATAAAGTTATACCCAAATTTAGTGCATTTTGTAATAACTCATATCTCATGACCTTGACCTTTGACCTTCAAGGTCACACAATCATTGAACACTTTTTATTGAGTATAACAATCATGTATTGATTAAAAGTGTTCATAGTTAAAATAAAGCATTTTCGCTAAAACATGCTTACGTCATGACCTTGCTGTGACCTTGACCTTTGACGGATTGTAGCCAAAACCTTTTCAAAGTGTTTTACTTTTCCAAGGATGATATATACCAAGTTAGAGCTTCATAGCACAAAAACTTTTCAAGTTATCGCGTTTACAAGGAATTCTTAGAGTGAATACATATCTCGTAACCTTGACCTTTGACCTTGAAAGTGAACGTGTCAAAATCGTTCCCCCGAGGTATGAGTAGTAAGGTATGAATAAGAGTTCTGGAAAGCTTAGTGGAAAAAAGTTATAGCTAGTAGTACGAGTGCGGCGGTGGCGGCGGCGGCGATGGAAACTTCACAAAAACTGATAGCAGCCCCGTCCTTAGACGGGGCTGCTAATTACAAATGGTGGGGTGACATGTGTGAAATAAGTGTAAATTTATAAATACCTAGTGCACAGGTGCCATTATAAGTACTAACTAGAAAGTGTTTTTACCCGTAAAAACAGATGTCTCCCCCTTTTATGTTCTCTGTATAATTCAACTCCACAATTGTAGCAAACAAAATATTCAAAATTGCATGGAAATAAACAAAAGACAGTCTACCAAGTTTGGTGATGATCGGTCACATAGTTTTAGAGATCTGCTCCGGAAACGAACACAACCCTTGAAAAAGACTAAGTCCAAATTGTTGCCATGGAAATAAAAAAATAATTTTTTTTTAAATCTATAACCTCCAAAAGGCACATCTAAATGATATGGAGAGACAGTAAACCAAGTTTGGTGATGATCGGTTACATAGTTTTAGAGATCGATACGGAAACGAACACTACCCTTGAAAAATACTAAGTCCAAATTGTTGCCATGGAAATAAAAAAAATTTTTTTTAAAGAAATCTATTACCTCCAAAAGGCAAATCTACATGATATGGAGAGACAGTATACCAAGTTTGGTGATGATCGGTTACATAGTTTTAGAGATCTGCTCCGGAAACAAACACAACCCTTGAAAAAGACTAAGTCCAAATTGTTGCCATGGAAATAAAAAAATAATTTTTTTTTAAATCTATAACCTCCAAAAGGCACATCTACATGATATGGAGAGACAGTATACCAAGTTTGGTGATGATCGGTCACATGGTTTTAGAGATATGCTCCGGAAACGAAATGGGAACGCCAACGCCAACGCCGACGGGAACTCAGCTAAAACCAATATGTCTCCCGCCCCTTCGGGGGGAGACATAATTTCACCACCATTACTGTAGCTTTTTAAGTTTGTTAAAAAACATTATTTAAACTTTTTACCTTATTTTTCCATTGATATGCAGAACCTTGCTGCCATCCATTGGGTAGTCAAAGTCAGGAGGTGGGGGCGGCAACTGGAACAGAACATTATGATTATTTCTAATTAATAATAAGATTACTTATGAGGCGCACACCTCCATAAACAAGTTTATGCTACATGCACATATAACAAATGTAAGAGCATGCAATATATATATACAAACATAATTTTATCAGTATTGAAATGCTGACTGTTGATAGTTTGTTATCAACATCAACACACTGACCTATACCAGATAGATATGGTGTGTATGACTACAGAAACTTACATTGTTTCGTTATGCATTTTTCCAATTTGTGTCTTGATTACAAATAATAATAGGCCTCGACGAACTCTTTATTGAAGTGCTGTATGGCGGTAGTTTGTTATCAACCTCAACACACTGGCTTCTTCGAGAAAGATGTGTCATGCACCACTTAAGATCTTACATTGTTGAGTTTTATATGTTTCATAAGTCCAGGGTCTCACCTTGTTGATGTCGCCACCCTTCACTAAAACATCCTCAATCTGCTTCGCTCGGCTCATGTTGGTTACAAAACAGCATTGCACTGAAATAAAAGAATTATTTGTCATGACCACGTACCGCAATCAAGAAATGAGTTAAAAGGATTGACACACTTCATAATATCTACAGAGTCGGGGTAACCACAGTCAAATGGTCTTGGTTGACCCATAACTTCTTTTGAGTAGTATGAATATATACAAAATTGGATGAAATTAATACTTAATAATATTTTGATGATACACACCCTTGATATTTTCTAGAACCTCTTCGTTCACCTCATCTGTGAAAATAAAAGTATAACATCATTATCATAAAACCAATTCTATCTTTCATCTTCAAGGAGAGGCTTCTTCAAAATATAAATGCAGATTTTACTTTTGAAAGCAGATGTGAATGTACCGGTAAACAATTCCATCAGCCTTATCTTCATACATTATAATATTATATTGATAACCAAACTATTGTTGCATATTCAAGTTTATCAATCTCATAAAAACAGCCTACAACTGGTCTGATTGAAAGACCATCAAGGCTTTGATAAACATATAAACATTGGATGTCAGAAAGGTAATACTAATCCTAAGACGACAGGGCAGATTACTCAATTCCTTATATTCTTTTGTTTACGGGGCACAATCCACAATTTAACATGAACACATTACCAGAAACCTTTTTCCATGCACAAATACATACACTGATGTCAAAACACATTCAGTTAGAGTTAAAAATTTCATTGCGATCACTTTAGATTTCCAACACACTAGTTTATCTCTAAATTGACTTATTACTATTTTTATTTGGATGAGCTGACACATTCCACAGAATTAGCGATTCCAATAACAATCAACTTAGCAACAAACCTGCGCATGATGTGAAAGGCTTGTTGGTTTCAGTAGATGTTGTGACTGTCGCATGCTCTTTGAGTTGGGCTTCTATTTGACTGAAATGTACATGATAGACACAAGGTGAGATATATTTTATATCTTGTTTTACAGAATTTTGACAAAAATCATGTCAATAAGCAGGATGGACAAAATTCGCATAAGACCTTTTTTACAGGGATCTATTTGGAAATACATCTTTGACAATGGGTCAATTTCAGGCTTATAAGTTATTTTCAGAATTTTATATGGGCCATTGCCTCTATTTCAATAGTAAACTGGGCCATTTCTTCTACGGTTAGAAATCCCTGTATCTATTATAAAAATTTCCTTTTTGCCTTAGAATGGGAGACGGATTGTCCAATAAATGTAAATGCAAACATAAGTTGATTTCCTGGTCAAATAGTTCCTGTGTATTTCAATGAAATAATTTGAAAGACATATTGTGGCTAATGCATACATGCTTAATAGGTTCATCAAAAGAACATCTTGAATGCTTTAAAATTCAAAAACTCTGTTATAATGATACTTTATGATTTTATCAAAATAGATGTATATATGATTTGTTATTTATTTTCACAAAACCATGTACCCTCAATCAATCTAAGGAATACTGACCAGTGAATTGCCTTCCCAGCAAGAGGAATTGACTGCCAAGCCTTCAGTACTGGGATACCCTCATATACCTATACATGTTAAGGTATCAAACAGAACTTAATTTTTGAAAGCTGGAGATATGGGTGTCGCTAGATGATCGGGGTAACAGCATGTGGATCCTCTTAATGATGTAGAAACGGGGGCAACCAAAGTTGGGAAAACTTAGAGGAGAGAACCGTTCACAACACACAAAGTTATCCACGAAGAAATAACATCCTTCGCGGATACTTCTGTTTTTTTGTGAACGCTTCTCTTATTTTGGCAATCTTTGTGGATAACTCTGTGTGTTGTGAACGATTATCTCCTCTTCTTAGAATTCAATTTCAATATATTTTTTCAAAATACAAAAATACATGGAGTCATTTTTTTGTCACTTAATGAGTGTCAGCATTGTTTTTATTCGTTTAAACATTCCTTATACAAAAAGTGAAGAGACTTTTAGCATAATGTTCCAATATCTTGACATATCTTTGGCTATTTGTGTAAAGTGTTCAGAACAAATCTATCACTGGTATCTATGAACCATTATGAATATTGACAGAACATTAAATCTTATTTTCAGTATATATCTAAAAACTTACACATCAAACATCAGCTTTTTAACAAGCATTTTCTCCTCGTTATTGAGTTAAAAGCGGTTACACTTGAGTTACAAATACAGCATTTGTGATCTGAAGAAGGGGAAAAAAGTTGCTCAGAAACGTAATGTGAAATCAATAAAGAAGTTATCAATAGCATTTGTCACTTTTTAAGTTCTAATAATATTGAGAGTAGTATTCTCTAAGACTGAAAGGATACAGGTATAACAAGAGTCTCCTTGTAGCCGATGTCCATCACCATACCAGTATTGGTCCCCAGGGTCAGCAAACACACCATGTGACTCGGGGCAAACAGAACTGACCCCGTCTGAAATAGTGAGCATACTTATATAACCCTGAATCTACCGCACAAAGGTGCCTTACAAACGTTATTACCCTGGGGAAGGGACAAACTTTGTTCCAATTCCATGCTCAATTAAGCAAAGTATGTAAGCGAGCAGTATTGAACCAAGGATCAGATAGACATGAGGGACATCCACCATCCATTTTCAAATGTGCAAGGGTTGAAATTTTACTCAAAGTAGATCAAAGATAACAGAAAAGAACATTCAATAAATCATTAGAATACTCAACAGTCAGAAAACAATCTCCTTTTTGTGTTTTCTATAATTCACTTCGTCACTTGTCATTTGCATTTCTCGGAATTGAGCATGCACAAGACAAACTAAAGTAACATGCAATTTCTTGGAATTCCTTTGAAACAGCCAAATGCCATTTTTAAATGTGATGGGAAAGTTTTGTTAATTCTACATAGAATATAGGCCATTCATCTAAAATCTATTTCTAGTTACAGGCAAGGTCAGGTGAGTATTTCACATATATCAGCCCGCAACACCAGTGTTGCTCTGCATTCCTGTGAAACCTCTGAGCATCGCTGGAACTGGCGAACCATTGGTGGAACTGCTCTGAAATTCAGTGTAGCATTGCACCCAAACCTGACTGCCTGTAGAACAGTTCTCTACTGCAGACAAAGTTGCTGAGCCCCTGGCGACATTCGAACCCTTAACCTCTTGATCTGAAGCAAAAAGCGCTAACAACTGCGCTTTCCCGCCCCAAAGTTTCAGACAAATTTTTTAGTTTTATGCTCACCTCATAATGCCTAAAAAGGACGCTAGCTAGAGTTTCCCGGAATGATGACGGACACAGCAAAGATTCCACGACCACCACACGTCTGTCTTTTGGGTTCACCAGTAAATGCCTGCAGAATAATATATGTTAAATTTTACATTCATATTTCTTTGTTGCAAGTTTTATCATTAAAAGTCCATGTAACTATTACAAGAGGACATTTACAAATGAGCACAATTCTATGGATCATAAATAAGACAAGGCATCTATACAATCTTTTAACCATAGAAAATCATAATAATGATTTCTTTGTAACTTATGGTATTCCATTATAATTTACTGTAATTTAATGTGAGATTATATTTTCTTCTTACCTGAAGTAGATGTTGTAGAGAAAGTTTTTTAAGTTGTCATAAAGGACATCGGTAGATTTGTATTCCCATAGTTTTACAATCTGAAAAGGAAAAGGTTTCAACATAACTTATGCATGTTAGGCAATATTACAAGTCCCTTAAATATCAATTTTAGTTTTTTAAATGATAACATCTCTCTCTAATTGATAGTTAAAACGTTATGATTTATATAAAACATTACAAATTGGCGTAGACCTGAATAAATCAATGCAACAGGAATGGTCTTTGTAATTTTATTTCAGCATTGACTGCCAAAGAACGAAGGAAGATGAACATTTATCATTATTGATGAAAAACATTTCAGCCATATTAGAAGGTGCAACCAGGAAGAAAGTCTAAAACATATTTATCATCTTGAGTCATTTAGATTTGAAATAAATCCCAAAAGATTGTTAGAACTACTTGTGCAGTGTGCAGGTCATCATTATTTCTTCAAATCTAAGACAACTATTCATACATCAATAATGTCCCAATCGGTAAAGTACAACTTTTGAAATCCTGTTGATTTATTGTGCACCCGTTATTACAAATCTATTAATGTAGGTGATAGTATGAAAACAAAAACAGATAATATCTACTGTACCTTTCCAGTTGATGAACTTTTTATTTCACTAGGGATGATACATCTTGGTCCTGTTTCCCCAGCTAATCCACACCTGGAAATCAGATTTAAAAATGATATTTAGGGGAGTACTCGTTTAGTATTTTCTTACCCTTATAATTATCAACTGAAATGCTGTACAAAACCCCAAATACTTGACAAACTAACCCCTAATGATCCATCCTGCTACATCAGCGTATATGTCTCCACTAATGCTACAACCTATCCCCTGATATCCTCCTATAGTCTTCTGTCGTATTGCTGACGGATGGTTGCTCAGCGCTATTTATAACCTGTCTGTTTTCAGTCAAACTATTTCGAACTCCATACACTGTTGTCTAGTGATGTCGCACGTGGAAATCTAAGAGCGTGTGATTTGGAGCTTAGCGGGAGACTGCAATGAGAATCAGATTTATTATCTAATAGCACTCCTTTTGGTTAATTTGAATCACGAGGTGAGCACGCGGAATGAAGCCAAGAAACTAGTTTGCCGCTATCGCTGAAAGGGCATCATTTGATTGGCTTGCCATATATAGCGATACGACAGAAGACTATAGGAGGATATCAGGGGATAGGCTGTAGCATTAGCGGAGACATATACGCTGATGTAGCAGGATGCTAATGATCATCACAATAGATGGTCAACCAGTTAGTAACACTCAAGTTTTTTTTATTGATAAGCGACAAAGATTGTTTTAACTTGCATATTCATCAGGCCTAATGTGCTTACTTTACTAAGCAACACTTAAACTTGCTTTTAATGAACTCTTGTGTTGACATGTCTAGACAGATAATTGTAAACTGTTTTTTCAAATACGGAAATTTGATGATTATCAATTTGTGAGTGGAAGTGTGTTGTTCAGTCATCCCAACTGACCCAAGCACCTGTCAAACTCAAATTTGTCAGCACTGACAGTCGTAGGAAATAGTGAAATATTTATGAGTAAACGTGAAAAGGTTATACTTACTTCGTATATGCATTTCCGATATCAATGACTACAACAATCTTATCGCCCCCGTATGCAAGGCCTTCGTAGAGGGGCATAATTCAAGAATATTTACTATGAAAACCACAAAATTTTCATTACAACAAGTAACCGGAAGATCTAAGCGCCACCTATGAATCAAGGGACATCACTCTAATACCATGCTTACTGTAGTGTTTTCTTGCACATTTGACATTGAGTTCTTTTGTTCGAATCCACTAGCTATTTTTTCAAAATATTTTGTTAATACTTAAACTATTAAAGATCAAATGAATATTTGTTAGTATTTTATTATACACGGTCGGTACTCTGGACTCAAAACCAAAGACATCATTTTGTTTATATATGCCAATATATTGGTCACACCTTCTTTCAAACGAATTAGAAATAAACAAATAAAATCAAAGATCTTACCAAATAAATTCAAATTGAGAATCTTATTTAAATGTATGCACATTGAACAAAATTAACAATTTAATACTCATATCAAAAGTGCGATGCTGTGGAAACTTTATGCATTTACCTGAATGTATCCCTCTGTACTTGAAAAAAGGATTATTCGTGTAGAAAATTAAAAAAACATAAAGTTGTAAGCGAACTGACTTTACACAAATATATCTATTGCATTTGATTATGCCAAAATTACGTGATATAGTAGTAACATTTCGTTTCCGGCATCGAAAACAAAATTTATATCTTTCATCTTTGCGAAATAAGTAAATGACCGGTTATTGAAATTTATTCCTTTTAAAAAACTATTGACAATATTCAAGAAATTTAGACTCTAAAATACGATTTTGGAACAAATTATGTTTTTTTTAGTTCAGCTCATTACTATATAATGCTTTTGGACACATCATAAGTGATTTAACGCTGGCCAGAGTTTATTATTAAACAAGATGTGAATTTAAGTTTTGTTTTCCCAGATTTTGAAAGTTTATAGTGCGGTCACTAGTTGCGTTCAACAAAAAGGCAGATATGTAAGTTTGACCAGGGAATGAATCCAGTTTCAATTAAAAACCATATCCTACAGAAGTCCGGTCGCAGTCCTGTTAGTTTTGGAAAATGTCACAATACAACGCTGTTCTTAATTCAACTTTACTTTTTTATTGAAAATAAAATATGCTGTAGGAAGGTTTTTCACAGTCGTAGCCCTGATGAAGGCACTTCCCATGTGTGTCTTTGTGACAACGTAAAATGCTTTTCTACAGCCAAAACAAACACCATAGGTAATTGAAATAAAAAGAAACGATTGTTATCATAAAATATTATTTGCCGAACTGATAAATCGTGATTTCATCATATCAAACTATTTCTTTTATTGTCACATCGTCTCCTTTCTTCTCAGGCAACTTTTGATGGTGAAAAAAACGCAGGGATGTTACAATATTCATAATAACGCTTTTAGCGTCGTGTTCATTGCTACGCCAATATTAGTTAAATAATGTATAATTGTCATCGGGTAAAACTTCTCAGTACCCAACCCGATAATGCAGTCATAGAAGACATTATTATGAATCAAGCAAAAGCAACTTGCGGCCATTTTTAACACCTTTTAGTCATTTGAGGTAGGAAAAAAGATTTGCGTGTACGTAAGTTTTAGAATTGCATTTTGTAGATAACAAATATTGCTGAATGTGTAACATATATCATCGTTTTCATGTGACAAATAGATAATCTCACCTAAGTGTCTTCTTATGTCAAATATATCAACACGAGTTGATAATAGTTACAAACATTATATTTCTACTTTTACCAAAGAGTGTTGATATATTTGATGTCAGAAGACACGAGAGTGAGATTCTATTTGTCATTCAAACTCATTCTTCATTAGTTCTTGATCCAAAATGAACATCTCTGAACACAAAACTGACATTTGGCTTTTACTGCTGTGATGTCATAGCCTTCGACGTCATCATGACAGTTCAAATTCAAACTGTCCGGATAATATTTACAAGGAAATATCGCTTGATCTCATACAAGCGATATTTCCCGTGGAACCCTGGTTTAGATTATAAATCCATATACCTAATATCCATATACCTAACAATACGTGCTGCTTGATCGTTAACTCAAACCCTTTCGACTTTTTTTTTTGACAAATCACATCGCTATTCACGACATTTGTTATGTACAATGTATTCACGTCAAGACATGTTGGTTCATTTCATACATCCAGACTAGAAAATATTTTTGCTTTGTAATTAAGAAATAAACATTTCCAAATTTAAAGGTGCCGTTTCCACTTTTTTATGTTATACTTGTTCAAACGTTCTCCAAATTCGATATGCAAAATATAAACATAATATATTAAACGTGTGTCGCACCCAATTTCTTCTTCAACAGTAATTTTTTCCGATTAAAAAAAATGTTTCAGAAAAAGTAAGTTTGTTTTATGGGAATTAAATCTACCGGTTTAGCAAAGCAAATTTCATTGACATTGTTCCCTTCTGACTGGATTTGCATAAATAAGATACTGCATTTATTTTGTGCAGGAACGACTAGTCTTCCGAGTAATACTGGTTGTTGACATTTGAGAGATCACAGTCTTTCGAGTGAACTGATGAACGTTTAGAAACTTTCTTGTAACAAAATGACATTGGTAAACCTTTAGAAACTTTCTTGTATGGCAGCAGCGGTTAGAACTTCAAAATCAGACTTTTTGGATAACGACAAATTTGGAAATTACTGACGAATCGGGTTCAATCCGATCAGTATTCTCTGTAGTGACCCTTCTAAACCACAAAGAAGTGTTCAATTAACGGACTGAACATTACAGAATATCAGATTTAACTTTGAAATCGTATGATATTGTTTAAAAAGGCCCACATTTCTACAACCAGAAACTTACTGATTGCGCGTGACGTTATGATGTAGGACAAATATTTTTTATTTTGTTATCCTTGATTGAAGCCTAATGGTATCATTAATCAGATGTTTTTAAACAACCAGTACTATCACTACTTCAGCAGCAAATTTTTAAAATGATTGCAAAATCAATTGCTCTTTTAAGAAATAAGGCATGAAATATATCTGTATTTTTCAGTTTGAACATCCCAACTTTTCAACAGGTGAATCTCTCCCTTTCAAAATGCCTTGACCCGCAACTGTAGGATAGACATTTAAGGATATACCTCATGATGTGATTTTTTCAAGATACTATAAGGTCAAATTACGATAAGTATCACGACATAGTAAACACATAATTTTTGCAGAGACGAGGTGAGCGAGTTATCAACAGTTAAACACAAAAACAAGCTAATTTATATCATATCTTATCTTTCTCCAAATTGACGATAAAGAATATTTTCACAAAACTGTATTTCTGGATTTGATTTTATATAAAATTTGGATTGCTATTCACTTTTTTTCACGATTTCGTTAGCGGTCATTCTGAACCAGGACCTTGCACTGATGGATCCGTGTATCTTGATTTGCCTACTGCAGAACACTAGCGGATCCAGGGAAACACGTCATGCCTACGTCACTATCACAGCAATGCATGTGACAATACACCCCTAACGCTCTTTTCATTGGAATTTGCAGTTTGGTTTCACGTGCGTTGCCACAGCAACTCGGCAATTGACAACTTGGGTCATAAAAGAACTCGTATGAATAGAAGGTATGAATAGAAGGTCGTATTATTACGTGTTTAGGCCTGTAAACTGCAAAGACAACCATATATATTTTAAATTATTCATGAATTTTGATATGACATAAGGTAAAGGATGTATGATAGATAAATATTGTACATTAAACAAAGCGTTGTGCACCGAGATTACATAGAGAATACTAAACGACGTCCCGTTTCATAACATATTTATGAAACGAGTGAATGGGTTGGTATTTAACGAGCGAAAGCGAGTTAAATACCTATACCATTCACGAGTTTTATAAAAATGTTATGAAACGGGACCGAGTTAAGTATTTTATTTATTACTTGCTTAATAACATCGTAAAAAAACAAAGAAAATCGCCAACATGACTGTCGCGGCCGGCCCGCTGACATTATGACGTCATACTTAACAATTGTGACGTCATCATTACGTCACGTCATTCGGTCAGCGCGCGATGTTATTACACAATGTGTAATAACATTGTAGATTTATTAAACAGCGGTATCTTCAACGGGAGAGTAATAAAGATAATTTACATACTATAGCTTGCATGAGAGACATTCTCATACTCATATATTTTGGGGGATTTGATAAATATTGTCTCATACAAACGTTTGGAAACAAACTTTTTAATTTATATCTAGAAATAATATTTCAAGTTTGTTCAAAATAAAGAAATACTCATCAAACAGCATTTCATTTCTATTTCCTTGAGTACTGTACTATGCAGTTTTACATTTAATTGTTTCAGTCAATGAAATACTGTAAGGAAAGGAGCTTGATCAAAAATCCAAAACTCATTCATTTCATTAGCTGGTTACATACTAGGTGATACAATGTCATTGGCCTGGTAGATGTCAGGAGCTCTGCTGATTTAAATACACGCTAACGCATCAAAATGAGAATAGAACAAGATGTGTTTGTGAAACACGAATGCCCCCGGATGCATCCTGCTCGCTGTGTCAAGGTCAAGGTCAAAAGGTCAAATGTCATGGTGTCATCTGAAAGGTCTCATCACAAGGGATCCATATGTCAAGTATCAAAGACCTAGCTCTGACCAATCAAAAGTTATGACCAAGGTTAAAGTATTTTGTGGACAAACGGACAGGTGAAAAACAATATACCCCCGGAATCTCCGATTCGGGGGCATAAAAATCTGCAAACCAAATCTCATGTTCAAAATGAAAAAAAATACAATAAGACATGTAATGAAATTTAAAAGTTTATTGTAAATGAGAATTGCATTAAATAAAAGATTTAAATTACACAACCACTCTCAATTGTAAAATATAGATGTGCTTGTGAACTATTTGTAATAATATCTTACTCTAAAAATATGTAAAATAAATTCATCAAAACTAGTTAAACATATTTAAACATACCAGTGGGTCATGCCTCACAAATTCATAAAACCATTTAAGCTAAAGCTGTAAAATCAATGCATTAAATAGCTGATCCATATGAAATACAAATGCTATCAACATAGACTATCAGAATTAACCCTTTGATGATGATGTTTGCAAATCATTGAAACACAAAACTAAAAATATGACACTAAATTAAAATATCAAGCCAAGATCGATTTCAATTTCAAAGGAGTTTGACTTCCAGTAATACATCATGTCAAAACAAAACATTGTATTCAATTTATATGAGAAAATGCTAAAAGTCATATGACAAATCTAACAAATTGCAAGGCCTCAAAGCAATATGTCAAAGAGACTTTTGTCAAGAAGTTCATCTTATTTATGAAAATCCTTCAGTTCCCTGTCTATTCTGCGAGTCAGGGCAGACAAGCCGTAATACACACTTTCTTCTCTCAGTCGAATCATCTCGAGGGCTGTGTCCGGTAGTGTCGTCTGATCATCTCGTAAGAAGTTCAAGATGTATGCAAAGTAAGTGAAATCTCTGTCAAAAAATAGTTCCTCTTCAGAAGAGTTCTCAGTGACCATATCACGCAGTTTTGAAGGATGCTTTTGAATTGTGGACAGAAAGGTAACAAAATTTGTCCCGCCTACATTCAGCGTGACCTTCACCTTGCTGGAAGGTCCTCCATTGTCAGCCATTTTGTTTGTAGTTGGTTTGGATGACAATGGCAAACTCTTTGACAATACAAGTTCTGTGTCATCCTCTTGTATGGTTTCAATTTTGGATGGTTTTACAGGCGGTCTTGAATTTGCCACAGCTCGTCCTCGATATGAAGTGGTAATCTTGGGTGGTTCTTCTAATTTCATACTTCTTGACCGTCGCCGTTTAATGGGTTCCTCTTTTTTGGTCAATTCTTCTTCTGGTTCCTCAACAAGAGGAATCTTTGGCATCGGTTGTTTTCCTAGAGCTGGTTTATGAATGGACGTTTCCTTCGATTTCTTTGGCAAAAGTCCAATCCTGGTTGTTCTGTTCTGTGAACAAAGTTCTGGCAGCCAATCGGAATCGACTCCCAGTTCAACAAGACACTCACGGAAAATGTTTCTCAAAGTGTTGTACTCTGGTTTTTCTTCATAGCCCAGATTCTTCACGTGGGTGAGATAGGAGGTGAGAGCCGCTGAAAGGAAATGAAGATAAAGTCAATATAGTTGGTTTATCATCTTACAGCAGTAAGTCCAATGACTTTAATTAAGAATTATTTGTTGGGATCATTCATGAACATGAATTTGTTTAAAAAATACGCAAAGAACTTTTTTAAGGATTATGATTAGTTGTAAACGTATCATTTGATTTGAAACACTTTATCAAACTAATAAACCTGGAAACTCTTGAAACACTTAATACTAAGTAATCAAACTGCCATTCTTCTCTTGAAGTTTAGGGGGTTGTGTTTGGGCGACAAGATTCTTAAATGGGTTTTATTGTGTGGTGTTACTTGATTTTGAGGCCCGAAAAGCTTTCCAACCAGTGAAAACATGGGGTTTGGCTTGAAAGTGTGCTATAATTTTGGTTTTGTTGCCTAAAAAAATTTCAGCTTGTAAAAATAGAGCCATTGGCTCTGTAGCTCATCAGGCTTCATCCTCAATTATGCTGTAGAGTGTGGCCAATGTGATTCCCCCTTTGTAGAGGCCACAGGGTCACCAATCATAAAATTAAGTATAAAGGCGACAAGTTTCAGTTTTCTAGGCCTTATGGTTCTGGAGTAGAAGATGAAAATAGGTTTTTAGGGTGTGACCCTTATAAGGGGTCACAGGTCCACCAAAGCTACAATTAATAATCCTCACTAGCCAATGAGTCTGTACACAAAGTTTCAGCTTTCTAGGCCTCATGGTTCTGGAGAAGAAGATGCAAATAGGTTTTAAGGGTGTGGCCCCTGTGGCCCTTATTAGGGGTCACAGGGCCACAAAAGCTACAATTTATAATCCTCACTAGCCAAGGAGTCTGTACATAAAGTTTCAGCTTTCTAGGCCCTATGGTTCTGGAGTAGAAGATGAAAATAGGTTTTTAGGGTGTGGCCCTTATTAGGGGTCACAGTACCACCAAAGCTACAATTTTTAATCCTCACTAGCCAAGGAGTCTGTACACAAAGTTTCAGCTTCCTAGGCCTCATGGTTCTGGAGAAGAAGATGAAAATAGTTTTTTAGGGTGTGGCCCCTGTGACCCTTGTTAGGGGTCACAGGTCCACCAAAGCTACAATTTATAATCCTCACTAGTCAAGGAGTCTGTACACAAAGTTTCAGCTATCTAGGCCCTATGGTTCTGGAGAAGAAGATGCAAATAGTTTTTAGGGTGTGGCCCCTGTGGCCCTTATTAGGAGTCACAGGGCCACAAAAGCTACAATTTATAATCCTCACTAGCCAAGGAGTCTGTACATAAAGTTTCAGCTTTCTAGGCCTTATGGTTCTGGAGAAGAAGTCGAAATTCCACAAAGTTTACGGACGGACGGACGGACGGACGCCGGACACCATGCCATGCCATAAGCCCATCGGGCCTTACAGGCCAGATGAGCTAAAAATTAGGTCCCCCCCAGTCCCTACGTCTATGTATAATTGCTAATATCTGTTTTAAATCCATAAATCATACTTACAAGCAGCAGAACTTCCTTCGTCTGAGTCCAGGGAAATGAAACTGTCCACAAACTGAGCTATGTTATTCATGTACCTAAAGAGAAAAGAAAGGGAAATGTTATTTATTCATCAAGGCAGAGCTAATAGTCATCAGGTCAAGTACTAAGTTTGAATCCATCATTCATACATGGAGAATTTGTGAAAGAAGATTTGAAAATAAATCAATCAATTTATAACATTCATTTATCAAATGTATTTTAACTTTAGTCCATGTTTGAATAAATCATGAAAGCATGCAGTTTAGTTCGCTTTAATTGGTTCATCTACAAGCAATAATAATTTTGGTCAAGCAATTTGTCAGGATATGCCCGAGTCACACCAACATAGTTTTCACTACTTTCTTACCATCTAAATATAATCCTGAAACGGCCAAGACAAGAAAAAAGAATAACCTTTGTTTATAATTTCAAACTATGATGCCAGTACGTTTATGACAGTTTACAGTAATGATCAGGTGAAGTTACAGAGTTTACAGTCAGTTTAATCTGGTCCTCAGACAGTATCTATCAATTGTCAACTGGATCTTTCTGCCCTCAATATGCACAATCACGTTCTAACAAATTCATTTTCAGAGAGGTCCTCATGTTTCAACTACATTTTCATTCCTGGGTATTGTGTACTATTTATACATGTATGACGTCTAACCTTGATCTGTTTTCAAAAATGACCCAACACAATCCTGTTCTTACTCTAAGAAAAATGCCAATTCCTAGTCTAGAAATTTGGTTCTTTCATTTTTCTTTCATGCGCTTACAAGAATAACGTTGCCATGCTTTCATGAAAATTGCAGGAAGCCAATAGTTGTTT
This sequence comes from Steromphala cineraria, assembly GCA_916613615.1. Classification (NCBI taxonomy): domain Eukaryota; kingdom Metazoa; phylum Mollusca; class Gastropoda; order Trochida; family Trochidae; genus Steromphala; species Steromphala cineraria. The sequence continues at coordinate 51,646,948 of OU744724.1, read as the reverse complement.
GATTGTTTTTTAATCATATATGTTTATAAGAGAGTCACGAAAAATAAGGTTTTTATCAAAAGATATCCAAATTAAGCCCGTTTCTGGTAAAAGTTTAAAAATATAATAACGTTTTTCATGTTCCATAATTATATATCAGCATCTCTTTTCAAAAAACCATGTGTGCTTAAACTTACTTTATTTTTGAGTCTCTGACGTATTTCATGTCGTTGAGTTTATCCTCCCAGGGAAGTGGACCACCCAACCACTGCAGCAGACAGTACCCTAGGATCTCGAGGTCTCCACGACGGGACGGGGCTGAAACAAGAGAGTCAAGACATGGGTTGTGCAGATCCCCCAAATCAAAAGGAATTTGAATATTTCCCCAAAGTAGGTTGAGACCAAATTTAAAGCCTCTTGCTGCAATGGTTCATGAGATATCATGTTGAAAAGAATACAGACATGTATAAATGTAAGTACAGACAAATACAGTTTGGTTGTCATTTTAAAGTTACAAATTTGGAGGAACATTCCAAAACATGTTTGTTTTGGGGGTGCAGTTTTGCAGTAGAATTCAAAAATTCAAAAACTTGAGGACAATTCTTGACCTATGGACGCTGACGCAATATGCGCTGATGAAAATATCTAATAAGCTAATGTAGGATGGACGTGTTAAGTGCTTGAGGATGAAGACTTGGGTCCTTTTTATTAAGTTTAATTATTGACAGTACAGTTATATAAAACAAATGGACAGGGGAGGTTACTCTAGCTTGATTGATACAAGAACTTCTGCAGCTAAGGGGAAGCATGAAGGCAGTGTATGCAACAGGAAGTGGCTTAACTCACCGACACTTTTGTGTGCATCCCGACTCATGAAAGCTGCCGTGCCCTCTGGGTTCAGTTTTAGGTTTTCCTGGTAGGGTTTCTGTTTGCCGTCTACTCGGTACCGGTGGGACAAGCCGTAGTCCACCAGGTAAATCTGTTAAAAGGCAGTCTGATTAAAATCAATCGTGTTACAGGCAGTGTTGTTCTTAGGTGGTCAGGTAAGAGGGTCATTTTGGCTTTTTTAGCGGATGGGACCCCTTGCAATGGTGAAAGTATCCTACTTCTCCAAATTTTAAGGGACACCAAGCAAAAAGGGTAGGTGCATTTCCCCAGGACCCCCTCTAGGAACAACACTGTACAAGGAATAAAGGTTTCAAAATATTAAAGTGATCAGGATACAAACTTGATTCATAATTGAGTTTCTTTTTTTACTCAGTCGGAAGGAATCCCAGATAGTCATCCTATATACCCCTGACTAAGTCGTACAAATCATATATAATACAAGTCTTCTACAAGAAGACATAGTCATCAAAATCCCCCGCCAAATTATTTTTCATAATAGCTCCAAACATTTTCCTACAAGGGCCTTAAATCTGTAAAATATAAATGCATAAATCTTTTTGAACTCAATTAAGATATTGATACCCCGAAGACACCCAGCATATTTGGTTACCCTATCTCAAACAGTTTCTGAGCAAAATTTCCCCCTTTGAAGACATCATTGAAAAGTCACTCAAAACAAAGCAAATACCCTGTTAAGAATAATTTTTGCAGTTCTGATTTTTCAAATTCCATCGAGGTATTGATACCCTGAAGACACACAGCAAATATGGTTATCCTATCTTATACAGTTTCTGAGAAAAGCTGTCCCCTTAAATTTAGACAGACAGATAGACGCACACACAGTCGGACGGAGCTGAAACCTATATCCCCTTCCACTTTATGGTAGGGGATTACAATTATATGTATAAGAATTATCTGAATCCTCCCACAAGGGGTAATTACTGTGAAACAGTATGGACAATAATTAATTAACTACAGCCAACCTTGCTGTCCAGAATCTCTCCACCACTGTAGCCGAGGAGAATGTTGGAGGCCTTGATGTCTCCGTGCGTGTAGTCGTGTTCATGCAGGTACTCCAGACAGTCCAGCTGTGCACAAACCAAGGAAATATCTCATTCATGGAGTTCAATTTCAATCATCTAAATCACAATTGTCTTGCTCATAGAATTGCTAGGGATGATCATGTTCAAAGCATGGTTAACAGGAGTTACTTGCCTCTAGATACGATACCAAAGGCTTTTGCTGGCAGCTTGTGATTGGTTAGCCAAAATAAACGCCAGAACATGCAACATACAGGGCTGTGGTCGGACTCAGTGGACAGGACACCTATTGATATAACAAGATTTACTCTTGATAAGAGTTATTATTTTAATTTTTTTAACTATAAAAACTTCCCTGGAACTAGGCTGATTTGAATCAGATTGTCACCCCAAAACATTTAAATCAAGTATCCGATAGCAAAAGAATGTTAAGGAAGTGGATATTTATTGACAACTTGGGAATGATCTAAATGAAATTTGACCATAGAAGACTTTAACCATGAATCATCTTCTATAAAAGCAGTCACCAAGTACATTGAAGATATATTGAAGAATATTAATTGAACAGTTTCTTAGTCATCATTAATAGTCCTAAACACCATTCCTTACAAGTTTGATTCCAAGCCATAGAACGACCTCCACACACAACATAGACTGAGTGTCGGCCATTAGAGACTTCAGGTCTGGTCCAAGACGGGGCAAAACCAGGAACCGATGTTTGGCATCTCCTGATGTCCGCACTCCTGATCCAACCAGAACTGGAATACCCACGTGGTCCAGGGATTTCTGTTTCAGCCATGCGTCCACTGAAACATGGATTATTGCATTGTCAAAACAATTCACATTTAAAGGGCCAGTAGCAAGTTCTTTGTAAAACTTGATTCTTCAAATATTCCCATTAAGTAACATTTAATGCAAAACATAGTATCTTCAGAGAGTCACATCTCCCTACTCCACAATAATATCTGTTGAAGAGTTATCAAGTTTCCTGCTAAAACTGCTGGTAAACATTTTAATGAGAACAATTTTTAATAGTTTGCTTAAGAATAATAAGAATGAATTTGCAAAGCTTCTCCAGATTTTATTTGTATATATAAAGACTCCATTAATTGTTTAATAAAGATTGCAGCGAAGGGTTCTTCCCAGTGGCTGCTCAACATGAACTTGGATTTCATCATATAATCATAATAAATAGAATATCTGTCAACTCTACTGAGTGGAGATAAACTTTATTACAAGTGATGTCAAGAGTTTTACCTCATGAAACAATGGTTTGACACAACAAATTCTCGAATGATGTACATACATTTAAAAACTGTTATTTTGAATAAAAAGTATTGGTAACATAATTGTTCAGTTTCATAAGATCCCACTTCTTACGTATAATAACATGTTAGTGCCCTTTTAACTTGTAAAGTAACAAACTATCTTCTTATTTAGAGAGCTAAGAAGTGTAGGGTCTCAGCTTGATAATTATGGAGGTTGATTGAAATGTGTAGTAATTTTTTAATGAATAAAATGTACATACTGTTTTTCTTTTTAGCTACTCTCTGGTAGAAGTTGAATTCTTTGAAAAGGGGACCAATTGATATAGGTTCCTGGAAAAAAAGAACAAAATTAGACAAGAGGTACCTTATGAGGGAAGTCATTTGTTCAAATTTATCATTTCAAGTAAATTACAACTGAAGAATAAGAAAACACCTTCTTATTTAGACATAAGAAACAAAGGTGAATTAATAAGAATAGTTTGTTTCAAAATATTTGTCTATAAGTTAGCTTTAAGAATCTTTTCAAGACTACTCACATATTTCATCACAAATTCTTCTTTAGATTTCGGCATGGCAACTGAAATCAATAAAATTAGTTCCTTGAAACAACAACACAGACATGAATGTGTAAAATATAAAATAAAACCACATTATAGCCAAGGTGTTCATTTATGAAGCTCTTTAAGCAAAAAGACTGGAAGTGCAACAAAGAAGTTACCAAAAGTTACGTAAAAGAAGTAATTTGTTTCTGCATTCTGTTCAGTCAATTTGAAACAAACACATCATAATTTTTTTCAAGATGATATGGGAGAACGAAATTGAATACATGGAATTCAAAAATGCAAATTATTTTGTTTCAAAGACTGAATATAAGTTAAGGTTTAAGGGATCCGATGTCAGTCTAAGTAAACCTATACTGAGTCTAGCGAGATACAGAAAGAGGTCGCGTCAACCAACCTTTCGGCGACCTATGACCCTCCAACGTTATATGTGCAAAAGCAGACTATTGCGGCATGGTAAGCTAAGCCCTGATTGGTCAATCCAATAAATCGGCTGACATGAGTCTTTACTACACCTAGCTAGACTCAGTATGGGAGTATAGTGAGTATTATTGAGGCTAGGTTTACTTAGACTGGATCCGATATATACCTGTATACAAGGGAGCTCTCTGTCCGTGCCCCAGGATATCTCCAACCGTCCATCCTCTCCCCTCGCTATCATGTAGCACCTCCCCCTGGGGTAGAGCATCCTTGTCCGGCGACACCTTCCGAGCTATCTTACTTGGACTTGGGAACGTTGGCGGCATTGTTGTATCTGGAAGAAATATTCATTCATTCATCAGTGACACAAAACATATACCAGACCAATGAATTTTAATTAGATGTATCTTTTTTTGATGTTGCTCTCCTGTTACCCGGTAACTATCTGTCATCTGTTTGCAAAAATGTATTGTAAGTTGAATAACTTGTTCTTGATGTTTTTCTTCATGAATAAAATATGTTTTGAGTAATGAAAATTTGGGCTGTGACAGACAAAATAAATACAAAATATTCAATATTGATTCAGTCCTTTATTTTCTAGCTCCATCAGTTATCAGTTATTGAGTGTTTATATTAGATAAAGTCATTCACTTGAAACATCACAAATATTAAATGTGGGTTGTTGAATGAGCAACAAGTTGAATGTCAGATGTATGTAACTCAAGTCCAGTATTATCATCAAAACTTTTCAACTAATTTTGCCAACCTACTTGTTTCATCTTTTGCTGACTTCACCTTCTTTGTGCGCTTCATTGTGAAAAGTCTGCTTCAGGTCTCAAATCTATAAAATGAATATTCATACACTGCAATCAATCTTGTGATGGGTTAAAGAACCATTGCGTAATTTACATAACATTGTATTCAAATGAACTAAAGAGCAACTCTGTGAATTGTTTGTGGTTATATATGCAGAACTTTAAAGGGACCATTCGAGCGGGGTATTTTTTGTGGAAACGAAATGCGGGAGAACTTTCCTGTTTACAATTATACATGGAAAATTTACATGATAATTTCACACTTAATTTCAAATATGTTTGTGAGGTTAGCATTTCAGTTGTTCAAGATTAAACAATTTGCCAAAGAATAAAGTGTAGAGCTAAAAAAATAAAACATCGTGAAATGAAGCCAATCATCGTAGCTACAATCGTGGAATGCATTTCTATGACAAAATGCTGTCGTAACTGATAACTTTTATTATGAATTATTTATAAATATGCTCCTCTTCTATCAATCAAGTATTTATTTCTTTATTTTGTTAATGAATTAGCATAATGCAGCACATTTGTTCTCTCGCAAAGCTGACGTTTCATAATGGCGGACGAAACGCTATCGAGAGGTGCCTTTAAAGAGCCAATATTCTATCAAGGTGTTTTTTGTGGAAATGAAATTTAAAGGCGCAGTGATGAATTTTATTCATGGTCTAATTGTTAAATCTACAACAATAAATATTAAAATAGTTACCCTCACAATGTTTTTGAAAATAGCCTGTCCCTTCAATAATTATTATATATAGTCATTTGATCATGTATCAAATGTTGCATCAATGTAACATGATATAGGGAAGGTTTGAAGTTGTGATAATGATCGAGACCGGATATTGATGTGTGTCAATATTAATGAAACGTTATTTTTGAAACTGAAGAAGTCAGATAATTGAACAAAAATTATGAACTTGAGATGAGATGATTTCAATTCACACTGCCATATTTTCCAATGATCCAACAAAAAGTTAATTCATGAAAAAAACTATTATGCTACACTAATTCAAATTCAACATGTAAGTTTTTCAAATAAAATCGCCTGGCCTTCTTTTTGCACAGGCTTCGTTGTCTTGGCCTATGTAACGTACAGAAATTCAAACTCTGTACGTGAGATCGAGTGGTATTTTTGACAGCACTGCCGTCAAGAGTAAATTAGCAGAGCTTTCGTTCAAATATCACAATGAATATTGCAAATAAGGCGAGTGCACTTGAAGAACAACATACCGGCGAGTGGTTTCTTGCAAACAGCGTGGTGGTTTCACTTGCAGCAATCAACTTCCGCATCAGATGAAACTGGTCAATGTATTCTATTGCGCAACAAGTTTGCGCTCGGACACAGCGACAATCCGCACAAAGGACGCGTCTGAGCAGAGAAGGTTTCTAGCTTTTGAAAGCGAAAGTAGACTCTTATTTCCTGGAAATGCTCCACAATAAAAAGATTGCTTTTGATAAGCCAGTGATCGATTTAAGGAAAAATCTTTTGAAAGAGCTATGGCAACATGATACGCCCTGTTTAAAATGGTTCATTTTCGTGGTCAAATAAAATATCATTTAGTCTATAGGCCTATTCCAATTTTCCACACAATAACTTAAAATATTTGAATATGTGAAGGATCTATAATCTTGAATAGACGTTACATTTCTTGTTTCCCATATTTAAGCTGAATATTGTTTTAAATGGCTTTCACGGGAATTTGAAAATAGTTAAATATGCATTTACAATGATATCCATTCTAATACAATAGACCTATTATAAATCAATATTTTCAATTTGGGCATTTCATATGAGGAATGAGATTTTTAATAAAAATGGGTATTTCTCTGGACATAAACACCACCTTAAATTGATGTAATGGTGAGGTTTTTTAAAGCAATGACAATTGTTTTGGTAATATTTGATTTTAAATAAATGAATTATCGTAATCATGTTTGTATCTGTTAGATTGGATGTTGTCATTGCAGAACAATCTTACTCTCTACTCCTATTATTATGTATTTTGTCTCGTGTCTTCTTAGTTATTGTTTAGCACCGCTTGGGCAGTATTGCAGCCATTAGCGGCGTATTTTAATGAGATTGGTGGACTAACTAAACTTATATGAATACGCTTTGCTTCCCAAAACAACACTGCTACTTCTATCTCGTTGAACCCCAAACAGCATCCATTTCGAAAAGAATGCGATTGAGTCGTTGAGCTTACAGCGAGATAGGGAATCTGTTCTGATTGTGATTTTCAGGACGACCTGCCTTTTTGGTCAATCTTAGATCAACAGTATGACCCAATATAAAACCTGTTGATCTAAATGTATTTAGATTGACCTTGCCTTTGAATCCTATCTATTGTCTTCTTTCGATAAGCATATTCAAGATTAAGTCTTGTATATATAGTATTCAAAATAGTGACTGTCCGTATGCCAAAAGCTGGTTTCTTTCTGATTTGGTTGTTGGAGAAGTGGTCAGCAAGCCGGTTGGCTAGTTTGATATCAGAGATACTGTGTTAAAATTGCAGACCCTGTCAAATACTGGCTCTCCAATGGAGTTTTTTTTGTCAAAAGCATTTGTCCATAGCTGTAACGATGGGGTAGTGGTTAGCTAGTTGGCCTCTCACGCCAAAGGCCTGGTTTGAATCCTGGTGGAGACACCAAAAATTTTTTACCTGCGTCTCAGTCGATGTCTTGTCCCTGAGCAAGGCACTTCATCAACATTGCACTCATTTCACCTGAAAATAGGATGTACATACCTACATGGTCACCCTTAGAGCTTGATAACAGCTTTGGAAGTACAATTCCTTCAGGGTAATGATGTAGGAGCGCTTTGAACAGGTACTAGTACCTGGAAACAACACGATATAAATATCTTCATTATTGCTTCAGAACACATCAGGTGGAGTTTTTAGAAGACAGAGGTGCCAAGATTTGCATTGCAGTCTATAACTAAAACTTGGCCAGTTCAGTACCTTGGTAAGCCTGAATTCTGAAACTTTTCATATTCTTCCTCCAAAACCCTTACTACCAGAATAAATCTTTATTATTCAGGAAAAGTACTGGGGTAATTCCTTGAAACTTGCCACTTTATTCAAGTCATCACAGATAAAAACAAAGCCTCTTTATTTCTTTGATGTTTATTGGTCTATGAATTTATTAAGCATCTATTAACATTTGACTGATCATCAGCAAGGGGAAAAAGAATTCCCTTTCACAAACTTCTTCCCTTTCCACATAACCCCCAATTCCCTTCTATTTCATTTACACAATGTACACATTTCCAGAGGACAACTATACAAACACAGAAGTCATACATGAATCTGATTGCTTAACACTGTCACCACTACCCAATCAATTTACACAAATCAATTTCACGAATCGATTGAAGATGCTGAAAAAAAATTGACAAATATTTCAAAATTTACAAATAGATTTCATAAAAATATACAGGAATTTCTCTTAATTGATTTGATATTAAAATTGAAATTTTTGAGTTCACTATGTCTAACCTAGTTAAAAATTAATTGAGCATAATGTATCTTATGTTCAGAATTGATCTTAGATTTGAAACATAGCTTCATATCATGATAAATCAATTTTAATTAATTCAATACTTGAATTCAAGATATCAATATAATGCTCTTTTTGGGACTTTTGAGTTCGTTGGTATTGATACATATTTGATAAAATAAGTAACTTTAGTTTCTCTTAGTTCATTTATCGTCCTTAAGAAATAAATTTTTCATAAGTGCTTAGGAGTATCAAATGATATTGTAGACAATTATAAGACAATCCATCTTCATGAATAATTAAATGAAGGGAGATTTATTGTTTATTTTCACTTTATTCTTCAGGAGTCCTATGCATTACATCCGTCTTAAAACAAACCTGAAATTAAAACTGAATTCTAAGGAAAAAAATATGCAGTTTATGGTATTCACAAGATATCAAAATATTTTTTATCGCTTAATATTTTGTTACTTTGGCTACAAAGAGATTGTCTGTTTCTATCTTGATATTCATATTAAAAGAATCAACTATAAGTAATTGAACCAAAGCTACAATTCTAAACACCTGAAAATCAATACTTGTAGTTAAGCTCATTGAATACCTTTCAATCCATATTCTATAAATAACAAATACATTTAATAATTGACTTAGTGCTGCATATTTTACCTCTGAAAGGATGAATCAATTTAGTTAAGTAAAAGATTGTCATATTCAAAATCACATGTGTTATCGACAATTGCCCAAAGTCAACAAAAGATCTTTCTCATTAAGATTTAATTCAAATACAATTGATGCAATCGTTAATCAACGCTAGAAGTTATAATCAATAATGAATCAAAACTAGATTTTGAATAAAAAAATTTGACAAATATTACAAAATTTGAGCACACGAAGTGAAATCAGATTAGAATTTACAACAAACCAATTGGCCTAATCTACCTTACTGTTTCTAAAATTAAAAAAAAAAAATTCAAGTTCAAAGAAAATGCATGTGCAACTAAATCTTTATATACATACAATCAATATCTGTACAGTTGCTTTTTAAAGGGGTAGTAGCACGTTTTGGGGGGAACATAAGTTGATGTCAGGAAAATGAAAATAAATGGTTCCAATTTAAAGACAATATATTTAAACTTTATGAAGCAGCAATAAATCAAATATAAAATGTAAAGTTATGCGATTCCTTTTTCTTACACAAAATGACTCAAAGGCGTTCACACAAAAATGGCCGCAAATGAACTTAACATGAATCTTTAAAATTTGTTCTCTGAAAATGGATGATTGGTTTGTTTTGGACACTATCAAAATAATACATTTAGTGTTAACGTACACTTGTCAGTGAAAAATTAAAAATATAAAATTTCAGAAAACATGCCACTGCCCCTTTAAACATTTTTTGAAAGACAAACTTTGTTGGCGTTAAAATACCAGCCTCATCTAACAGAAACCTAATGTTATGCATACCCTGCAAAAATGTTCTGAGACAATTGCAGTATTTATTAAACATAAATTGTAATTAATTTTATCTCAATGCATAATTGATAAGTGAGTTTACATTCAAAGCAAATAGACACAAAAGCTTAATATTTATCGAAATTATGCAACAACAAAATTATTCATAATAAATAATCATAAACAGGTTCAAATGAACCTGTATGTCAAATAACATAATTAGTATTTATATTGAAATCACATGCACCTTGCATCTTAAATTAAGATACTTAAAGAATTAGTGTAATAATAATCAAAATGATTTGGAATCTTAAAGACCTTATATATTCATTAACTGATTCAGAAAGGTTTGTTTCATTGATATACTTATTGTATATTTAATTTTGACATAGATGATGTCATCTTCACTTACTTGACAACAACATTACATTCTGTCTTAATTTGTTTATTTAAAATAAAGAAGTGGAACATCCACAAAAATAGTCATTCATAAACCCAACTTCTAAAATTCAAGTGAAAATTTCTCAGAAAACTGCATTATGATGTTGTAGCTAGAAATTGAATGTCTTTGCAAAATCATAACTATTCATGTATATATTCAAGGCATACCTGTATACATCTACATCATGATTAACATATTCATGGGTAGATATATCAAGTATTTTATCTATATCTCCTGTCATTGCACAGTACATGGGGAGAGAAACATACTTTCTCCAAAATGACTAATAAAGAAACAACACAATCTTACACAAAGCAATAGGATAACTATAAACAATATATACACATAATTGTATAGCTTGAATACATGATTTAGTTAATTATCTCCAGATTAGCTATATACACATCTATACTCAACAAAATATAAATATTTGACCACAAAATCTTCAATATCAAATTAAATGGTTCACATTATGATCCACATAATTGAATTGAATTTTGGGTGGTCTTTTTCCATTTTTATGAGTATGTTATCACATAATGTTATATCTCCTGTTATTTAGTATTAGTTCATACAACACAGTTTAGTAATATCTAATCTATGGTCATATAAGAAATAATCCAATTAATAAACATCTAATTGTTTTTGCATATTTAAGAACAAAGCAATGACTAAAAATATTTTCCAAACTATATTTAAATAAACTAAATTTCGAACATGGGAATTTTTTTTATTTCAATCAATTCAACTTGTGACAAATTCATCTGTCCAAGATAATTTATTGAAAATTCTATATAAGGAAACATCGAATAAATATTATTTCCCGCGCCAGAATGTTAATTCTTGATCAAATTTGGTGTAAACTAAGAATGCCACTTCCAACATATACTAGCATTGCTTTCATAATATATGCATATATGACAATATTGCAATATTTACAAATTTGCCGATGAATGTTTTAGGCATGGGATGGTTAAAATTGCTGAGATGAACATGTCAAGCGATACGATGGGCTGAAACAATTCTATGAATGAGAACTGTTTTAAGCATGATTGTGCATCTTAGAAATGATTGGGTGGAATATTTTGATTTGGACAAAAGTGGATAATCGTAAATCTTGCCCTGTACTTGCATTCAGGTTATTCTGATTTTCAGACAACTTCTCTTTATTTATCTATTTCTTAAGTTCCTTAAACTGAGATATTTCTCCGACATAATTTCCAGAAGAATTAATTTCATAGTATCTCCCTGATCACAACTAAAAGTCATGGCTATCAAAGTTTTAAATTTGTCTCTCAAATAATCAAAATAATCAAGTGATACTTGAGTAGTTAAAAAAAAGAATACTTAATCATAAAATTATGTTTGAAGATGAGATACTTTGTTCTATCAGTGAAATAAACCCTCTCTCTGGCTATACAGTAGCGATTAACCTTTACTGTCACTCTACGGAGTGGCGATTAACTTTAATCACTCGAGTGATGTAAAGTTCAAGAGTTGGATGTCATGAAACAATGGTGTGACGTTAGGAAACAATGGTGTGATGTCATGAAACAATGGTGTGACGTCATGAAACAATGGTGTGATGTAACAAATTCTCATATGACATCACACTATTACCACCCACTAGACGAGCCCTTCCAAGTGATCTCACACTATGAAATTGGCCGTTTTTTTGGTGAGAATATTGACTTTTGAGGGAGCCTGATAAGGGATTCGACTTGCAGAGAAGTTGGGTTGATGTAGAAATGCAAAATTGATTTGATGTAGTTGATATGGACTTGAAAAGTGTTAATGAAATGGTAAATGATTTAAGTGCATTTCAGTTGAACACAAAATGTTGAAATACATCACAAACCCAAGCTCGGACAAATGTTGGAAAGGCTAAATGCCGGATATGTTTAAGTGTCACAAGAATTTGATACAAGGTACCAAAATGGAGCGGAATATTCATAGCATAATTATAGCACTTTTAAGATTCTTAGGAGACACAATGTCCGTTTAAAAAAACAGAATATTTCAAGCTTAAAATCAATTCGTGATAACATCATGTTCACATACAAATATCTCGCACGGATTGTAAGGTGCTATTTACTTACCCGGGTACTTATCATGATTGATTAAAAATTATCTTAGGTAATTTAATTTCTTAACAGTTTGTGTTACAAACTGTTTTTATATTATCAGGTATATCAGGTATATCACCATACATAAATACTTAAACAGCACAGATAATTATTTGGATAGATGAATAGGAAACAAAGAGAAAATTTGACAAAGATTAATAAATTCAAAATTTCATTTGATAATCCACAAATGAAAATCTCCAAACCCATCAACCAAACCACAATGATAAAATAAGTAGAATATTGATATATATATATAAGATTAAGCAATGTGTTCAATTATATTAGTTATAAATGAATATAGAATAAATCAAATATATCATGAATATATTATAATATATACACTATTTTGTGCTGATGGTTGGAAATTTTCCAGGAAAATGTTCATTTGCTATTATCATATCAACACGGATGATTAAATTGGACAACAATAAGTAATACCTTACTGATATATATTCAACAAACTTTTCATTCAGAATTTTTAACAGATGTACTCTTTCTGCTGATGTTATTCATCACAAGAAGCTTTCAGGGTGCTTTTAGTTTGGAGTAAAATGCAAGCATTTTTATCATGCATATTTTGACTCAAGTCAAATTTTCTTAGCAGTAACATACTCTAATACTTCATTTAGACACAAAAAGACCTACGAGTGACCTCTCATGCACGCATAACTTAAAGATCAAGATTCAATACTCATAAGTGAAGATTGATCCTAAATGTCAGTGTATGAATTAATTTTTCAAGGCCAATAGCAAACAGGTCTAGTAACTTAAAAATGTTACAAGCCAAAATGAAAAGTTACTAGACCAATAAAGGTTTCAAACAAGTTTTTTCTGGACAAATACTTAAAATTTTACACTAGCAGGCCGGGCTATTTTTTACTAGCCCTTCGGTATTTTAACTAGCATCAGGCTAGCAGGCTAGTGGTTAATTCGAATGCTGCTTAATGTTAGTTGTTGTTTGCTTATTACACCAATTTAAATATGACTTAAACAGCATAATTTAGAGATCAAGATTCGATACTCATAAGTGAAGATTGATACTTAATGTAAGTTGTAATCTTCTTATTACACAAATTTAAATACTTCTTAAACAGCATGATACACAAATGAAATAAAAGGATCATATAGAATATATATCATGAAGTTTGTGCCTTAGTGTATTCAACATGCATACCAATATTCTGAGTAATATCTTTCATGGACTGATGATCATAACTTGTTATGTGATATTGATACATAATTGATACTCAATGTTTCATACTCAAATACACCCCTTGGCAGATATACAAATTCAGTACACTTAACTTATACTTCAGGGACTACATTTTCGAAGCTCCCTTAGTGCTAAGATAGTCATAGGACAATGTTAATATATAGGGCTGCAACGATTCACTACGATGCATCGAAAATCGATTCAGATTTATAATATCGAAAATCGATTCATGATTCAAAATTTCGATTCGATTCACTTTTAATTTTTCTTGCTAAAAATAATCAAAATTTCGCGAGTGTTAACAAGTCACGTAAAGTTTTTGAACCGGAAACCAAGTCTACAATATGTCAATATGTCTACAATATGTAACGTAATCAGTGATTGGTTAATTTATAATAACCTCATCCTCGAGGCTCTCGGCCAATCAGCGTGGTTTATACATTTGCCTTAGCAGCGCTGCATGGCAACGGTTGAGCAATATGGCCGAATCGAATCGAAATAAATCGAATCGAGCTGTAGAAATTAAAAAATCGAATCGAAGTTGTCTAGGTGAATCGTTGCAGCCCTATTAATATATGGAACTTGAAATCATGTTAGCACTAAGAGAGCTTTGAAAATATAGGCCCTGACTGCTATTTCTCTAAATTCTATGGACAATAGGCTGCTTACTCCAGTTACTAAGTGTAGTTCGAATACGAGTACACCTTTCAGATGTGTGAATGGAATACATTAATACCGTATTGACAATCAAGGTACACCTGCAACCTTAGAATATTGGTATAATTTTTTTCATTTTTGCAGATTTAGCTACAAGAATACACTTGGCCAAATTACACAATAACATCTGCAGATAGAGTTTAAGAATGCTGGTAAACATTTTGACATGTTTGCAAAAATAGAAATCAGAATAGAATTTGCAAAGTGAACATTGTAAAGCATCAGCATATTTAGTTGAAGATTGTTGGTACACATTTTCATTTCCGCAGATGGTGATATCAAAATACCATTCCAAATTGGAAAATGTAATACCCTGCAGATGGGGTTTAAAATTATTGGTACACATTTTCATTTGCGCAGATGTCAGTATCAAAATAACATTCCAAATTGGAACTTGTAATACTCTGCAGATGGGGTTAAGACAGTGTGTACATATTCTCATTTTTGCAGATGGCGATACCAGAAAGGACATAACAGATGAACACATGACTAAAGATGCATATTCTTCATACATCTGAGAATAAGTATTTCCATCACGGCATCTAAGAACATGTATTTCCATCTGTTGAGAGATCTGCTATGCCACAAAGCAGGACGATGAAGCACGGCTAGCAAGCACATTTCGCTGGAAGTTGTCTCCCCTTGGCCCTCATCAACTCTCGTTCACGTCGACCGTCTTTCCTTCTGCTTGCGCTGAAACAAAATGGAGGTTGAAAGATGGAACATTAAAAAGAATTGTTACATCAAAACGCCAGAATGAGCATCAAGTGAAGTTCCCACTGAGGATTGGTGAATCTTACCTCTCACTGATTTTTACCATGTCCTCAGTGGTTTTTGTTAAGAGGTATTACCGTAGTTCAAAACAAGAGTTAAAAGTGCCAATGGTAAATACAATGGCAATAATGCAGTGTCAACAGGCGAAAAATAAGGTTAGTAAACCAATCAATTCATTGAATATTTAGAAACATATTTTATATATTTATCTGAAAAAAATTGGTTTCTTCATTTCTATAAATATATTTGATCATGTTTACTTTTAAAAGATATTTTGGAAACATTGAAATATTATTAATGTAGGTGTGAAAATATTATGAGTTATATTCATTTAGTTCTGACAATAATGAGGAAAATAAGAATTTAAGATAGATCCAAATTTGTATTTATCTTAGCATGTATTCAAAACAAAACAGTCTTTGTACCAAAAGGTAAAGAAAACATGCACCCAGAAAAGTAAATGTTTGAAAAATGTGTTGCCTTACAAATAAAAACAACCAGAATCAACATCCCATGATATTATCTGCTTTGGTGAAGATATAACATCTAACGACAAACCAAGTCTAAGTAAACCTTGCCTCAATATTATCCGTTTCATTCCTATACTGAGTCTAGAAAGGTTTTGTAGAGGGACGCGTCAGTCCAAGTATCGAATTGACCAATCAGAACTCTTCTTACCAAGCCACAATAGTCTGCCTTCGCATGTATAACGTTGGAGGGTCATAGGTCGCAGAAAGGTCGGCTGATGCGACCCTTTACCAGGCCTTCTAGACTCAGTATAGGATAATATTGAGGCTAGGTTTACTTAGACTGCGACAAACCAAGTATAGAACTAATAAGATTCTTTAGAAGCTGATGCAATTCATTATTAGCATCCCACAATTACAAGTCACCATTCCTTTCCCTCAGGGACTGCTCAAATAATTTCTTCCTAGATTGCTCTGTTCTAGTTTATCACTCGACGAACTGAATCCAGTATTTAAATTTTGCATTTGAATGGTTCTTCACTGTAAAAGCCTCTGTGAAGGAAAGGACACAAATTGATGATATTTGTACACAAACATGATGTCATTCTGGGCCAAAACTGTGAATCATTGACCACTTTTACTTGCAAATTGAGGAATGTGGCTTACTTGTAACAGAGCTTATGTGGCCAGATTTGAGTGGAATAGCCTCTGACAAGATTGTAACAATATATTTAAATAAAGGGCATTAAATCAAAACTTTCAGTCACTGACCATTCCACTTGTAGATTATTTTCTAAAAAGTCACTAAATGACTTCAAAATTAATCAAAATAGAATTTTGTGAAAGATGCTTTAAATTTTAAGCAATGCTCACCTCAATCACTTTAGAAGACACTGCCATTAAGGCTCTTTATTCCACTTATGCAGGGAAGTGTTAGCTTAAATGTTGTGGCAAACAAAACAACTCAAAACAAAGCAGGAAAACGACAATGTGTCAGAGGTCAAAAGTCAAAGGTCAAAAGTTCAGTTCTAAGGTCAGGTAAGGTCAGAGTTCATGCGATACTCACGCAGGAGGGTAGGTAAACTAAGACCAACACTGGACAACATGGCATCTAACTCTTTCTCAAAGTCATCAGGAATAGTTAAAGAATCTGATGAAATTAAAACATTCTCTTACTTGTAAACTCAAAGAAAACCTCATTATGCTTAATGATAAAGTTTCAAAGTCATCAGTAATACTTTAGAATCTGATGAAATTAAAATATTCTCTTATTTGTAAACTCAAAGAAAGCCTCATTTTGCTTAATGATAAAGTTTCAAAGTCATAAGGAATACTTTAGAATCTGATGAAATTAAAACATTCTCTTACTTGTAAACTCAAAGAAAACCTCATTTTGCTTAATTATAAAGTCTCAAAGTAATCAGGAATACGTAAGAATCTGATGAAATTAAAACATTCTCTTATTTGTAAACTAAACGAAAGCCTCATTTTGCTTAATGATAAGTCTCAAAGCTCAGGTGTTTTTAGAAAATCCATCATTAAATTTTGATTGACCCATCAGTTGATAACCTAGACATCTAAACAGTTTAAGTAACATCTTGTCTAACAGCTATGAGCTGCAGGTTTCGAAATTAGCACTCATCCAGTAGCCCATGGCTAGTGGAAAAGATTCTGGGCTAGTCAAATGCAATGACCGGTAGTCTAGACTAGTTGAATTAAAAGAAGATGTCAATGTGTAGATGTATTTGGCTAGTTGGAATGTCTTGTGGCTAGTACTCTCAGGAATTCACTAGTCCAAATGGCTAGAACGGCAATACAACTAATTTTGATCCTTTCAGAGCAACATGAAAAAGTGCTTGTTTTGTTCAAAAGTGTTGTGGAAAATATTCAGCAATGTCTACATGTTTGAAGGGAAAAGAATTTGTGTATCAAGGTGAAATAAATAATAGCTTTCAAGAACTAGCTGATGTGCAGAGTTGTGACAAAATCATATGAATAAGAAAACGTGTATGGGTCTGTTTCAATAAGCCTTCATATTGAACAACCATTATCAGTGCCATGGGGGCACTAAGGTTAAGTTTTGAGTTTGTTTTGTACCAGTATACCCTGGCTTGCAGGATACCTTTGATAAGCTGAGAAATTATCAGGGTCTTTCATAAAGGAGATTTGGTAAAACAATTATGCTTGAAAGATCTACATTTTTCAATAGGTAACGTATAATAGATTTTATTATGCAGATATATTTAAGCTTTTACAAATGTTTGAATATGAACATCATTATCACTTACATGCTACATAGACGATGCAGTTATATAAAGTACATATACATATCATGCTGTGTAAACTATTACTCAATTGTCAGAATGAAATAGAGCCATTGGCTCTTTAGCATATCAGGCTAACTTATTTCATAAATCATATCATATCTAATTCATTTTACAAATGGTCAGAATGTCACTATCTTTTTCCAATAACAATTAACTTTAATTTCAATCCTCACTTGTCAAAGAGTCTGTCCAATTTCAAGAGTCAGTGGTTCTGAATAAAAAGGCTACGACCAAATGGATGGACAGACTGACAAACGTATGTCGTACATCATGCAATAACCACACTGGGCCTTTCAGGCCAGATGAGGTTTTAGTATCTTGAAACTCACAACTCTAATCAAATTCCTCAACATGAAATTAAAGGTAACCAACCTGTAGCTGAGGCAGTAGCATCTTTGTCCTTCTGTTCATCAACTCCATCCAATGCATTTGCAAGCTCTCGGGCAAGTCCATTGAGGGAGAGGTTGGTATGGAAGTCTGGTTTCTCAACCTCCCCTGTAGCACTAGTGGACTGGACCACAGATTGAGACAAGTCTGAAGGGTCTACATTCTGCCACTGTTCCATTTCTGTTGTAGGGGCTTCAGCCTTGGCTACAGTGTTTGCAGAAGGTTCACAAGAAGCTTCTCCAAGAACACCCAAAGGATCTGTGTCTTGTTCCTTCTTCTGAATATCCTTATCACAGTTGACATCACTTTCACTCTGAGGAGCTGAGTCCACAGCCACATCACCTTCATTATTAGCCTGTCTCTTGCCCACACTTTGTTCTTTTGAAAGTTCTATTTTGGAATCATTTGTCTGATCTGAGGTTTTAGCTAAATCTATATTTTCTTCTTGTGTAATGTCACTAGATTCCATTTGTGATGGATCCATATTAGTCCCGTTTTTGGTTTGTGTTGGATCCATAATCACTTCATTTTCCATTTGTGCAGGATCCTTGCATCCCTCTGTGCCCGTGTGAATATTATCTGATTGTGAGGGTTCTGCAGGTGTCTCTTTTTCTGTTTGAGATGGATCTTTTCTTTCTACGATACCCGACTCTTCTAACGATTGACTCTTAGGTTCTGTTGAATCACAGCCATCTTCAGGTTTATCAGAACCATTTTCTCTGGATGTGTCGGATGTATCAAGCACGATCTGCTCAATGTACTCCTTGACTGTCTCTGTGGTGAGGTTCTGACACAGAGTGGTAGGACTGATGGCGGGAGGCAGACCAGCTCCAGCCACGTGACTAGCAGTGAGCAGATTGACTACAGGGGCGGCTGGAGATGTCTCACTAGGTTGGCCAGCAACCAGGGTCGGCGACGGTAGAGGCTCGACCACTTTGTTGACAGAGAATATCTTCTTGTGGGCAAGTTTTGGTATGTACTGAGGACTAAGGAGCATGTCCGCTGGCGGTGGGGACAGTATTTGTGGCGTGGTGGTCGTGGTTGGCAGACACAGAGACAAATTCTGGGAGGACGCAGGGGGAGAGGTTACTGGAATGATGTCTCCCTTGAAGTCGTCAGGCGACTCCAGAGACTGTTGAGGGGCCAGAATGTGAGAGAAGAGAAGTTTTGGTCGCTGGATCTTCTCTGCTGAAGGAATGTAGTCCATCTCCGAATGTATTGCGTCCTGAGCCGCCCGTACGGCTTCCTCCACGGATTTTCTTGCCGCTTCCTGTCGTGCTCGTTCCTCTATTTCCTGTTTCTGCCTTGTCTCCCTCTCCAGGCTCTCCTGATGGTTGCGCTCGGCGTACGTCATTATCTCCTGATGCAGTCGCCGCTGCTGCTCTGCGTAGTCTTTCATCCCCTGAAAATATGTTTTTGAAAAGATTTAAAGATTTCACACCTTGATAATTTGTGAATTGGAAATTGATACCAAAAATTTCTACTTCAGGGCTTGTTTTTACCAAAGAAATCTAATTTCATAATTAAGTAATGATACTAAGGATCTTTTAAAAGCAATCATTATGAAAAAAGTGCACATACACTTGATTATTGATTATTCTTTTTCAATTAAACTCTTCTAAACCCCAATGTCTTGACATTGTCATAATTGTAATGTATAAAGGACTCATTATCCACATATATGTATTTAAAAAATAATTTTGACAAAAGTAATCATCTAATTAAAGACTCGAGCTTGAACTCACAGATTCCTTCTTTGTGTCTTTATCCAAGTCGAGCCTGGTGACGGTTTCGTTGACCCTCATAGCGAGAGACAGAGCCATCAGTCCTGCCGTCTTGATGTCGTTTTCTCGTAGGTCGAGACGAACTAGACGGGGACTGTCAGCTACAAACTCTGCTAGAGCCACTGCACCTGTAAACCAGCATGTGATTGATAATCTGAAGAACTTGATCCCATTTCTCTGAGAAATCTAGGGGCAGATTCACATATTACCTTCTTTGTACAAATTATCTTAATGTTGAATGTTTACAGGAAGTATTTCTACACCCCTGAATCTTCCCTCCTTCAGTCTGATTAAAATCAGCCTAGTTCCGAGGAATAAAATATTCAAACAAATAACCTATTCATCCTGATTTGAATCTTTTCACATTATCCTGATGCTTGTTGAATCTCAAACCAGTTATAACTTTACCCCCAAAAGTTCTGCATAAATAAGTCGAAATTTTTTTAAAAGACTCACAAAAATGTAAGTAGTGAATCGTGGCTGCATGTTATCTTCATTGTTCTAATGATCACTTATTGAAAGACTCATCTAAATCTGAGACTTGTGGTAGCAAGTCCCTGAACTCAGCAGGTCATATTTGTAGATTGATCACTGAGTAACCTACCTTCACATGTGACCTTAGTTCCCTGTAGGCCGAGACGTAACAAGGCTTTACTCTTGAGTAGTCCATCCTTCACCACATGCATCCCCTCGTTAGTGACGTTGTTGTGGCCAAGATTCAGGGTCTCCAGACACTCCACTGATTTCTGTGCAGCAAACAATTGATTCACTTTCATGAGAGACTTTGAGCATGAAGGAGAATAAGTTTGATCCATCAACTTCATAATTGCAATATATATGATCATCATTTTCTTGATAAGAGTGCTTGTGTTTGCGCCCATGTCGATATTATTCAAACAAGCACCTGACATGGTCGAGCTATATCCCCCGCAAATTGCACAACATATATAGGTTTTCCTTATCATATTGCTGACTAAATTTTGTTGCACAAAATAACAAAAAAAATCAAAGATATGAAGGAAACTGTTCTAATAACAAATTTTAATGATACCAACTTTATGTTCACTGTTGGGCATAATTTGAGTAACATGACAAAATTAAAATCAAACAAAAAAATCTATGTATTTGGATCTCCAAGATCAATTCGATCATATGTAAACAAAATTTTAAAATTGTTCTTCATGACACACCTTCAGATGAGTATGTATCTCCATATCAAATTTCATCAATATGTGATGACTAGTTTAGAAGTTGTGAGCCGGACAGGACTTGTAACAGGTTTCCAACAGAGTCCTCATTTTTGGTCAAAAGGCAAAATTTTATTCAAAATATTTTCAAAATTGTTCTTCATGACACACCTTCCTATGATTATGTATCTTCATAACAAATTTAATCAATATCTGATCATTAGTTCAGAAGTTATGAGCCGGACAGGACTTGTAACAGTTTTCCAACAGAGTCCTCATTTTTTGCCAAAAAAGGCAAACTTTTATAAAAAGTATTTTCCAAATTGTTCTTCATGACACACCTTCAGATGATTATATATCTCCATATCAAATTTCATCAATATGTGATGATTAGTTAAGAAGTTGTGAGCCGGACGGGACTTGTAACAGTTTTCCAACAGAGTCCTCATTTTTGGCCAAAAAAGGCAAAATTTTAAAACAATATTTTCCAAATTGTTCTTCATGACACACCTTCAGATGATTATGTATCTTCATATCAAATTTGGTCAATATGTGATGACTAGTTTAGAAGTTGTGAGCCGGACGGGACTTGTAACAGTTTTCCAACAGAGTCCTCATTTTTGGCCAAAAAAGGCAAAATTTTATTAAAATATTTTCAAAATTGTTCTTCATGACACACCTTCATATGATTATGTATCTTCATATCAAATTTGGTCAATATGTGATTACTAGTTTAGAAGTTGTGAGCCGGACGGGACTTGTAACAGATTTCTTACAAATTTACCACTTTTCCTCCAAAATCCTAATATTTTATGTAGATTTTCAGAAAATTGTTACGCATGACACATTATCACATGTTTCTTCATTTCCATGACGAATTTGAATTGAAATGGTTGATTAGTTACAAAGTTATGAGCCGGACACAAAGTGTAACGGACGGACGGACGGTACTCATTTTAATACCCCCCCGCAACTTCGTTGTTGCAGGGGATAATAAAGAAGTTGACTGTCCATCAACTTTTCCCCCTTCATCACCTTCTAAAATGCCAGTCAAAGAAGATTTTTGTAATCTCCTGTTTGCCTTTTATCATTTCAGCAGTCATGAAGTAATTTGAGAAGGCTTGGCATGCAAAGGTTCGCATTAAATTATTGGGTTGAGAATACAATAAATCCATGGTATTGGTGGAGTGAGTGAGTGAGTGAGTGAGTGAGTTACTGTTAAGCATCGCTTGGGCAATATTGCAGCCATTAGCGGCGTGGTATTGGTGGAAAGTTATTGGATAATTATACTGAATATGCAGTAAGGACTTATAAAAGCTTCAAATTTAATATTTATTATTCAGTGATTTAATATATCAATGCTTGATTGAAAAGCTATATTCAAAGAAGATTTGTGTGCATTTTATGTACTTTTATTGTGAATTAAATCATTATCAATATCAAAGCTTGTTCGTCTCCGTCTAGCTACCAAACATCATACTAAGGCTCTGCTGTCACCCCAGACAGTTTGACGAGCATTACATCATCTCGCTAATTACAGTTTGCATTTGTTATAGTATAGACTTATGAGGCAGGACACAGACAACATGAAGAGCATGTGGCTGTCGATTTACAGTTATTCATAAGCAACTGGTAATAAGAGGTACAAACCAAATTGTATTGCTTGCACTCACCAGAGCTTTAGCTACAGCTGCCATGGCCTGGTAGGTTATCTGGTTGTTCCACAGTACGAGGGTCTTCAGACCCGTATCCAGGTTCTGCTCAAACAGCCCGTCACACAGGTGACTTGTACCCACATCCTGGAGAGAAAAGGCAAATTTTAGATAACATACAAGGATGAGCTGTATGTAACATTTGTCAGTTACTCTGAATGCAATGAAAACAAGAAAACATTTTTACAAGATGACCAATGAATAAGTGTTGTTCCATGAGAGGGTCCAAGGGGAATTTGCCCAGACAACCTGCTTAGAAGAGGCTCGTTGGACATAGAAGCCAAAGTATCTTATCAAATCTACAAATCAAGGCTGTAATTTATCTTTAAGAAATGAATTTCATAATGTTCGCTACAGTCTACACGGTCATAACCTGTTTGAAACTTGTAAATGAAACTTGTAAAACCGGCTTGTTTAACTACAAGTCACATGACCGTGTTAGATCTAATCAGAAGGGAGCATATCACTTGAATTTCATAATCTGAATTTATTCACTTCCTTGATTCCCTGTGGGCTAGGGGTCACTTAGAATTTTGGGAGGATTGATGCTCTACCACTACAGAGAGTAGTGATATCTGTTCAGGATATGCATGCAGCAAGGAACAAGTAAAGATAAATGAGGTCACCTGGAGGTGGTTGTTGCGGAGGTCGAGGAGCTCCAGGTGATGGTTGTACTTGAGCAGGTTGCCCAGCTGGATCCCGTCACTCGGCATCAACTTGTTGTCTGCTAGGAACAGCTCCAGAAGTGTCTCATTCATCTTCAGGGCAGCCACTGGAGCAAGATATACAGATGTAAGCATGATCAACTTGCTTCAGAGGATTTGTAACCCATTGTGATGTGATTGACAATTTTACACATTACTGCCTGTGTATTAAAACATGGCATGGAATTGAGAAGTTACAGTTTGCCTATAAACACTCATGATATAATCAACACATTTTGATAGGTGAATAATAATACATTGGCAAATAGCATCTGTGATAAATGAAATAGTGTGTAAGTTTTACGCTGCTTGGCATTATTTTGGCCATTAGTTGAGACATAAATGAAATAGAGTGGGCATACTTATAAGATAATTATGATATTCATTTTCAACTATATATGATCAATAAGGAAGTACAGTGTTAAAAGGACTTGTGAACCGACCGAGTATGATGAGCGCTCTCCCCGAGAGCGAGATGTTCTCCAGGTGCAGGACCGTCAGAGGACTCCCCAACTTGAGAGCGCGGCCAATAATTGGGATTGATCGCTCATTCAGGTCACAGTTCCTCATGTCCAGGTGGGTCAGGTGAGGGGTCTGCAGGTCAAAAATAAAGATGATTGATGAGTAAAAAAACATGCTTGGTGTCTTTAATACTCTGCAAAATATGAAATGTCACTCAATATATATGTTCTTGAAAGCTTAGAAAGGTTCTATGTACATGTGACTACTACTTAATTCAATATATTTATACAATGAATTCTCATACCAATACCTATATAAAACATTGAGTTTTCTCAGTTTATCTACTTACAATTAGTTTTGCTCATGAAACAAACCCTACCAGAAACGAGAAGGACAATGGAAACACAACCAAAAACCAAGAGTCATCAGAAGATGACACCAGTCCCCATTTAATCAGAATTTTCAATCTGAAAAGTATCTAAGATTAAAAAGAAAAGGATAGTCTGTCAGCCAGACCCTAAAATAATATAAAAGCCTAAGCAAGCCTACTATAAGACTAAAGAGCTCAATTTTATGAAAATGTAGAAATCTCAGTCTCCTTTTCATTATAATTATCATTTTCTTTCAAATTTTAGATTTATTGAAAAAAAACTTCATTTCAGAGTCTAATTGTTAGACTAATAAAAGGACAGAGTCATATGATATACAGAAGACATACCCTGCGGATGAGCTTTGAGCAGGCTTGCCATCCCCGCAGTCCGATGTTCTTATTGAAGGAGATGTTCACCTGGCAGGCCGAGTCATAGAACTCAATCATGTCAAACAGCGCCACCGCACTCTGTAATAATGGAACTGTGGTCATGCGAATGCAAATGACAAACAGTGTCTGATAAATTTCACTTAGGCTGAGTACCTTTCAAGTTTGTTACTTTTCTTTAATTTTGGTACCGGTAACTGAACTTGAGATGGTACCTTTGAATATCTTTTTCATTATTTTGGTAATTGAACTTGATATGGTACCTTTGAGGCTTTTCTGTGATTTTGTGACCATTTAAACGGAGGATATAACTCCTTTGGTGGGCTCAATTTCAAGATTAAGCAAATACTTTTATCAGCCTAGCATGGACATATGGACAGCGACATATATATATAAAAAGAATCTTTCTTGAAAAAATTTACGAACTTTATAAGAAACAACCACCCCTTTAACACTCATTATAAAGATGAACCACAAGCGGAACCTCACCTCATCCTCTAAATGGCAAGCCTCGAGGTCAATGACGCGGAACTGAATCCTACGAAGGATTTCTTCTATACTCTCACAGTGCTTGTGGTCCAATTTCTCCCCTTGAAACAAAATATATATTGTATAGCCCGGTAATAGGTTAATTAATGGATCACAAGTCAGCTTTATCAATAGGTAACATAAGTACATGAAGCATTTACAGTACGTGAGTGACTTTGTGCTTAGTGAGTGACTTTGTGCTTAACGGCGCTTGGGCAATATTTCAGCCATTGTCGGCGGTACATTACATGAAGTCTTTGAAAAGCATTTAGATAGTAAGGTCATTTTGTAAGGGTTCTCTTTGAAAGGTATTTAGATAGTGCTGTACTATGTTTTTTTTAAAAAAGGTTTTCATTGATTGGGCATTAAGATAGTAAGGTGGTTTGAAAAGGTTTTCTTTGAAGGGCATTTATAAAGTAAAAATGATTTGAAAGAGTTTTCTTTGAAGGGCATTTAGATAGTGAGGTTGTTTTGAATGTGTGGTTTTCTGGATTAAATTTAATTCAAAATGGCTTATGACTTAATTTCAAGCATAGTCATTTGATTTGATTTTACTAATAAATGGCTTATGATCATACATTTTTTAGAATGGTGCACCGTGTTTGCAAAAGTGCAATCAGATAAAATCATTTGCATCCATGACATGTTTCTTGTAAAAAAAATTTTTAGTTGTCGATAACGTATGATATTGTTTGCTTATCAAGAAAGCATAAAGGGGTGAATCCAAAAAGAGCAAAACAACACACATTACCAACATATTAGGACTAACATACCGGTACTTATGTACTATGTATAAGATACCTATCATGTCAAACATTGAATATTCTAACAATAGTAATGAAAAGATATGTCAAAGATGAAACATAACTTCAGAATATCACAGGGATTAGGAAAGGCAACTTTGACAATAGGCCATTTTTTTTTTTTTTTTTAATTTTCTGAATTTGGCCTATTGTCTTTATATCAATGATAAACTGAAAAGTTCAATGGGCCATTTTATCATTCAAAATGGCCCATGGCCCCTGCATTTCCCAATCTGTGAATTAAGGTTGAAACAGAGGGAGAGATAGAAAAGGGAATTACCAACCTTTCAAACTGAATAAATCCTGTCTTTTCCCTGTGTCGACCAACCCCTGAAGGTAAAAGGTTATAATCAATAGAGATAACTACCAGAGCTAGAAATCAGTATTACTTAAATCTAGTCAGCATGCAATATCGTTTTACTTGGAAGAGTTTACAAGGTTATTACACACATTTGCATGTCATAAGAATACTTTTTATGTCTGATGACAAAACTTACATCAAACTTTAGATCTTAATAATTTCTTGTTGAATTTTCTAATTTTAATTATAAACAAGCTGTGGTGTTCCTTGAACCTCAAATTAGGTCTTTTTTCATAAAGTTCTTATAAAGGAAGGAAAATTCTCAAAACATGTTTCTAAATTTATCATCTTTTCGGAGATGAACTTGCAACAACAACATCTTTAGTTATGTATAAAATTCTTGATAACTTAGTTTGGTTTTGTGTAAACAAACATTTATTTACGCACTGCTTCATAAAGAATTTTATTCAACTTTTAACAATACTGCAGCAGAAGCTAATGCCATGATATATTTGGGGGTGATTTAAGTTCACTGTGAAACTAGTGAGTGAGTAAGTTAAAGCTTAAAGGGGCAGTAGCACGTTTTTAGGGGGAATATAAGGTGATGTCAGGAAAATGGAAATTAATGGTTCCAATTGAAAGATAATGTACTAAAACTGAATGAATAATTGAAATAGATATTGTAAAGTTTAGCCATGCGATTGCTTTTTCTTACACAAAATGAATTAAAGGTGTTCACACAAAATGGCCGCCAATGGGTTATACATGAATCTTAATACTTTGTCCTCTGACCATGGATGATTGGTTTGTGTAATGAGATTTTTGACACTGTCAACGTAATACATTTAGCAATAACTTACAATTATCAGTAAAATGTTTAAAATATAAAATTATCAAAAAACGTGCTACTGCCCCTTTAAGGACGTTTGGGCAATATTTCACTGTGAAACATGGCCCTCGAATTAAGTTGTAGTAAGATAGTTACCGATATTTGCTGGATGATTCTGTTGAGAGGTTTCGTGTTGTGTTTCTCGCAGCTCTTCCGATAAGCCAACATAATCTCGTGGCAGTTCCATCCTTTCGCTAAAACATATACAAGTATACATTATTCACATGGTCAAAAATGATTTTTTGATTGTCAATTTTAATGCAATTCACGATAAATAAAATATCAAATGTATGCAGTAAACCTAAAATCTGCAAAAACATAAGATAGAAAGCTAGTCAGCCAAAAATTAATATTGTCTTTGAGTATGACACTTTTAACCAACTATTGTTGATTTGTAAAGCCACGGCTCCATAATTGTTGCATGGCTATCATTATCCTGAATGTGAAATCATGCAGGCTATTCTCATTGAACTTTTACATTTTCAAATAAGGCATTGTTTTGAAAGGAAGGAAATGTGAATAATGAAGTCAGGGAGATATTGAAAGGATTAATGTTTCCTTTTATTGTCATAATAATTTACCATTCCACACAGCACCAAAAATCATCGTCCTTAATGCTTTAGCCACATACAAGGATTAAGTATTCAAAGAATCAATATCTACTTTTCTCTTGGACGTGTATTTGGCAATTGCGATATTGATCAATGTCACTTGGGAAATATTGCATCAGTGGTGTGAAATTTTAATTGTACTGTCTCATTTTTTACCTTGTATGTGTAGATGTTTTAAGATACAAACATTCTGACTGATATCTAAAAGCCACATTTCTTACATATTTATCATCTTATTATTTTCAAAAACAGGACATGTTTCTGGGGTTTTTTTTATTGAAATTTGATATATTTGTAGAAATGTACATACAAAAAGAGATATGAAATTTTTTTTACTTTAGACGACACTTGCTGTAGATATCATTTTAATGATGACTGGATGGGTCACATTTCGACTTAACAAATCTTTTCAACAGATATATTGCATATATATATATCTTTTCAAAAAGAGATATATATGCAATTTGCAATGAATAAAAGATATATTCACAATAAGGCACACATAAAATGACATGCCATAGCACAAAATAACATCAACTGTTTTCAAATTATCGCAAAGTAAAAAACAATTTGCAATGAGTGTTGAAACCAACAGTGTTTATACCTAACAGTTAAAACTGTTAGTGTCAATATGATGTAATAAAATAATTGGAATATTTATCAAAGGATTCTATTTCATCAGTTTATCAACGAATTAATACAATTTTTTCAAAACTAAATTCCTTACTTTTTTTTACAGTATAGTAAAATAATTTCAAATTATCAGCAAGATTGATAATAAAATGAAATGAAAATTTATGACATATTGGTAATAAAATACCCCCTTATTAAACAAAATGAAAATGTCGTCGAGATTAAAACGACATTAAGGACAAGTGTTCTTGCAGATTAATGGTCTCGGAGATATCTTTAATTCCAAACACAAATGCTACAGAACTCCCTGATGGGTGTTCTCAGCTGTTGCAGATGTGATCGCCGTCAAGTCGAGAATGACACGGATCCTGACATGAATTGTGTCTAGTACCGTGTTCTATTTACATTTCTATCTGAATATTTTACAAGATTTGAACAAGATAAAGGTAGCTAGATATACTTGATATAACATGCTGTCGATATTTTTTTTGCATTGTTGTCATGGGTCAAATTCATCATAAATTTAATGTAGAATTAGATAGGGCTTTTTGAAAATATGCATTTCGAGAAGATAATGCGAATAATTTGTTTTATTCAACTTCAAATTACAGTTTTAGAGATTTGTCTAAAGTCATACTTGCAAAGAGTTAAGGTTTATATTTCAGTCATGATCTAAATCTATTGCAATTCCAACTCCAGCTGCACAATTCAAAGATCCTTTGAATAAAAGTTAAATGCACTGTTTTATTTTGTTAATCTGATTTATTAAGTTTGAATGGCTAGTGAAAAAGATTATAGGTTCAAAGATTGTATTGACCCATAAGAAGATAAGATCATGAAGGTAGGTCACTGACCTCTTGGTATGACATGACAACATGACATTGTGAATTACAGAGGCAAACACTTAATAATGAATTAACCCCTAAAACATTTTAATAATGATCTTCACTTCATAATAACACACTAAATTAATATGGTCAAATAAATGAGGAAGAAGATATAGTATTATATATACTTATTCATAATAATAATACAATCATTAAAAACAGAAGCGGATATCACTCATCATAATAATTTTTTTGCAGTCACAAATTTATCAAAAATATTCATTCAATTCAATTTCAATTGACATGTGGCTACACATGCTTATCATATAAAATTGATAAAAGCAACTTATAATGAATTAATAAAAGACGTTGCAGAAACACTGAATAAATCAATAATCTAAAAGTCAAAAATGCTTTTCTTAAATCACTGCAAAAAGAAGTTGTATTACGCATGTATACATGTGACCCACATGTATGTTGCTGAAGTAATCACCGAATCAGCTGACTGGCTCGCTACCCAACTGGCAGCTATATCACCATCAGCTGTTACTGCAACAACACACTGAATTCATCACGTTCATTTCATTGTTGTTATACTCCTACACTGTCAATATCACTACCTAACAAGTGCGAATAAAATCTAGCATTTTTAAATTGAAATCTCAACAAATGTAATTTGAATCAATACATGAAGAACAAGTTGTTATGGATAATTAACTTCTTTATTTCATACAATAAAGAAGTGAATTATCCAAAACAACTAGTTCTTGATGTATTTGCTTTCAAAGAATAAAGAAGTTGATTATCCAAAACTTGTTCTTCATCAAACCAGCTTCTAAAACGCTTCAATGAAACAATACATCACATTTCATGAAAGATTTAAATAATTTTAAATGCGTTTTAATATGCTTATAAGTTGAAATAAAAAGATTGTATATTTAATTAAAATCTTAACTTTACAGAAACCACTTATGGATTATTATAAAATATAAATAGAATTTAACCATATAAATGTTCCTTATATACTTAACAAAATAAGATATTGGTATGTAATGATTGATATGTTATCAGCATCTAAATATATATATAGCATCAGTAATAATATATATAAATATACATACAATCTATGTCCATGTTAATGTTTTGGTAAAGTATTATTTGTCTTTTACTAATTTTTCATATGAAAAACATTTATTACTATTTATTTGTACATGAACATAAATTATATATATTTTATCAAGATATGAAGAAATGGTTAATAAATAGAAATAAAATGTTGCATAATTTACGGTCAAAAGTTGCTATTCATAACATTATATTTGAAGTCTTTAGATTGTTATAACTTCAATTGCATTAATTATAATCCTCCGCTGTCAAAGTATATTTAATAAGGGAAAATATAATGCTTACAGGGTATCATAATTGAAAAATTTTAACTAAAAAATAAAATATTTCAATAGGGACAAGTTATCACATTACAAAAGTAGAATATCAGGATTTCTTGTTCTATCAATAAGTGTATTTTACATGGAGAAATAAAATGTAATTCTTGCGTATTTTAATCTAATTTTATTCCAATCAGTTACCATTGACAACATTACAGACACACATTATGAATGAACTTTGATAATTTCATATGTGTGTGGCATAGATTGACTTTGTCGTTTTTGTCTGAACTTTTCAATAACATTATTCATAATATTGATACATAATAAATATTAATGTTATCTAAATATGAACAAAGTATGAATACATGGTGAATTGTCATTTAACAGTTATTGAATATAATTTTGACATATTTCAACATAAGGCTTGGAACCAATGACAGTATTGAACTTTACTTGTTTGTAAAGAAATATGTTCGCTGACATATTATTGACACAAATCTACTTACAATAATGACAAATTGGGTCATAAACACAAAAGTGTCAATTTCAAATGGGTAATTTAACCTTCCTTATCAATAATCATTCCTCAACGATAAAACTCATAACACTTGCATTGCAAAAACCAAAATGGTATTACCAAGTGTTAAACATCAATTTAAACAGCGTAACCATGAAACAAAAACTTACAAATATTTTTAGTAAGCAGTTTTGACAAATTATGTTTCTGTAATTAATTTGATTACAGCAGTTCAATGATATAATTAGCTTCACCAAGGATCCAAATTTTTATAATTTTGTTCAAGTTTAATGCTTCTATTTCTGTAATGTTTATCCTACTAGGAAGCTATGTTGATGCTCTGATATCATAAAATAGAACATAGATCAATTTCATGACATCAGCAATTTGGTTATCAAACAGTTACAATGTGTCGTTGACTGCCATGGTCACATTTAGAAATAGCTTTTTGTAAACAGACGTGTGTCAATAACAAAAATATAATGCGCCACATTGCAAGTCTCCAATTGGTCCAAAATAATAGACTACCGTATATTTCAATGTATAAGGCAAGTTTTTTATGCCAGAAATTAGGGGGTCAAAGAAGGGGGTCGCCCAATACACAAGGTCAAAAACTAGAGGCCAAGTGAGGGGTATCTGCCAACCCAACAAGTCAAGCAAGTCAATGTTTACACCGGATGTCCGTTAAACAATCATCGATGTCATCTCTAATTTAAACTTGAGATAATGAGATATATGATTTTGGCAGCAATTTGGGGGGCTGAGAAAGGGGGTCGCTGTATGTACGTCACGAGGTCGCCGTATACATTGTAATATACTGTAACATACTCAAGGGGTCAGACTCGACTCGGACCTGAGTATATCATATTCTTATATCAGCCGAAAAGAAATCATGTAATTGTTGTTCAGCCCAGATATCATCCACACATTTGTTGACTTATATATGGTCATATGTACAGAATGTTTTGATACCAATGTGATGAAATAAGTAGTTGGGAGTAATAATGCCTATCTCCCACTGTCAGTGAAACTGTGATCCTGATGACGTCTGACGCCTGCACATCTACTGATATGCAAAAATCTCCTATGCATGGATATGTGCTTTGTTGTGCGCTTGCCATATCTTTTTGTCATCTAATTGATTATCAAACAAGTACCCATCCTGAATCTGTTTGTAAACATAGCGATCATGACATTTTACATGACACATTGGATAGAGAAAAAGGAAGATTTTAGAGTTATTTTTTTATATAAAAGCAACATCGCAAGCTAGCGACACCATCAATTATATTTCTTTGAATAAATATTAATGGATTGGGTGATGCACAGCATGTGATGACATTAGCTTAGCTTCAAACTGACCGTAAAACTCCGGCTCTTGTTTTGATAGACAATCCTGACATCAACAAATGTACTTTTATGAAAGATTGCAATTGTAAATTCCTGATGAATCTTTTATTCATAAATTACCATATTTCAGATAGTATGTTTAACATGCTACTTTTTGTGACCAGCTAAAAAGTAAGTTGATTTAGATATTGCTAGTGTAAGATATACACCTATACTGAGGCATGCATTCAACTTATATCTAATTCAATACCCAGGAAAGAATGTAAGTAGGAAAACTATTTTCCAATCATGATGAGACAATAGCATTATTTCATATTCTTTTAGTGCTGAAAATTAATGGGGGGAGGGGGTGTAGTGGCCTTGTTGATATCAGAAATTATCATAAAGAATATTAATGATTGCAATCATGATGAATGAATGCTTGTAACATTTATGTAATGTCACACGACGCAAATGACTAGTTCTTGATCATTGTTTAAAACACAAGAATGACTCAACTTAAAAAATTATTAACTAATCAAGTTCAATAATTTAGAAATATTTAATATATCATTCATACCATCCTTCCACGGATCAGGTGCCTCCTTGTACCCTGCTACTATGCTCTCCTGAAAACTGACCCCTCGCTTCGACAATGCTCCTAGCTCTTCTCCATGATCAGGTGAATGATCAGCGTCCCCATTATGTTGAAGAGGATGCTTACCATCATATGGAAGCGACCCTCCCCCAATTTGAGAATCTACTTTGTTTACTTCCTGTCCTGAGGCCGACGTCGGGCCATCATTTTCAGAGCTGACTAAATCCTTTAAGTCATTTCCAGTTTTAGCGTCTGTAGAATTGCTTTTGGGTTCTGTCATTGTCATATCTACATATTTCGTAATCGGTCTGTATCATAAACTGAGAAAGCAGATCGGAAACGTGAATTATTCTAAATTCATCTGCTTGATTCTCGTGAAAACTCCATTTTGTAGTTTGCGTCACGCCACTTCCGGTAATGAGATGTAAAAAGAAATGTGATTGGCTGATCGTATAACGTGATCCAATCAAAATGAGTTTTTGTCATTCCTGTAGTGGCGCATGTTTTGAAGAAGAAGTAGGAAGTTCGGTTTGCAAGTTCTTTCTTACTGTCTTAGATATTCCAACCACGTGCTCTAAAGAAAATGAGACATTCGTAATTGTTGCTTATCCAAGGTATAAATTTCTGATTAACCATGAGAAATCAAACAAATTTAGAAATTAGATTCTCAAGAAATCATGCAACAATCCTTGTATTTGTGTTTGTTTGTAAACAGAAACTAGAATGTTTGCTCAATGAAATTATTAATCATCTTCATTCCCAAAATATGCAGTTTATTCAGCATTAATTTTCATTACTTGGAAGTGTAGATTAATTTAATTCCATATTGTGGAAATAGATTTCTGTTAAACTGCATTACAATCAAGTAGGGGTGGTTTAAAAAAAGTAATCCATAAAATCATCCTTTAATTGATTTTAGGTTTATGGGATGGACGGTCAAGAGTTTTTGAGTCTTCCGTTGAGCGATTAATGTGTTTACTGGTTTTAGATAATTAAGATGTGAAATACAATGTATTGCTTTCTGATACGAAGCATAATGGTTCTTTTTATATCTGGTTTCATTTTTCAGATTATTATTTCAAGACTCCTATCATCTTACCGGAATCAATTCTTATTCAACATGCCTCCTAAAGCAGGTAATAAAATTGAAAAGAATCATTTTGTCTTTTTCTTACAAGATATTTCCCCTTAAAACATCCCTGATATCAGTGTTGTTCCTAGAGGCCTCCTGGGGATATTTGCCAACCCTTTTTGTTTGGTGTCACTAAAATTTTGAGAAATAAGGATACTTTGAACATTGCAAGGGGTCCTGATAGCTCAGCATAGGCCAAAAGGACGTCCTCCGCTGATAACCTAGGAACAACACTGAGATTTTGTAAGATATGATATGATCAACTCATTATGAAATGATAATCATATAGTGAAATAACAGTTCTAGAAATTTGAATTTCTCAATAGTGAGCATACAAGCACTCCTTCCAGGAAAAGTAATGCAAGCAGTCAAAGACTTATGATAAAGCTGGTTTAAATTGTTAATTCTTTGGATAAACTCTACTATTTTTTGTCAAATTCTCTGATCTAAAACATAAAACAAAATAATTGTAAGGGACATGTTTCAACTGTATTGTGAAAAAAATAAAGTTCAATACTAAATAGGTATTTGCCCTTAAATTTATTTTCTGCAAAAGATATTATGATAAAAGTGCTGTATTGAATTGACTAAAAGACCTCAAAAACTAACAAAATAGATAGTGAATGTTAAATGTGTCATTGAGACCATAAATATTTCATGATTTAGTAATTCCCAAATAGTCAATCAAAAGTACGAGTCCTTGGAACCCACAGAATGTATTTTTTTTGAGTCCATTTATTATTTCTAAGAAATCCTTCAAAATATATGGTTGTTTCACACTTGATTAAGAATTGATTTTGCCTTGCCTGTAATGAGATGGTTGTTATCCCTTGCCACAAAATCTCCTGCATCATGGACTCGTACAACGTTTTTTGGGGTTTCTCAGACATTTCACGAATCAAATACTCAAACTTTAGAGCCCTACACCCCTGTAATAGGACATCATATTTAGATCAAAGTTGATCTCATGCAGAGACCATAAAAAGCAATGTAGGTAAATTGAAAGAATCTGAATTTAGTATCATCAAACAATGATCACTGTTCATCCTATTCCAAATTTGTTCCTCCAAAGCTGCAGCCAAAAAGCCCAGAGCAGCCAAGGGTCACAAGCTAGCACAGACATTTCCTCCAGGCGAGATTCTTCAAGATCTCTTCAAGAAACAGTGGAAGCTTGGTCCAGTCATCGGTCAAGGAGGTTTTGGACTTATCTATCTGGGTAAGAAATGCAAACATTTTACCTACAAGGGCAGTCATGTCAAAATCCTTATTTTCCATATATCACTCATTTTGATGTCCCATCACTAGCATCCTGCTACATCAGCATATATGTGTATGCATTATGCTGCAACCTATCCGCTGATATCCATCAACCCAAAACTTTATTTTATTAATTTAAATACTACTTTGGTCAACAGGCATCTTTCTACGCAAAGCCTAAAACTCTAGTTTCCGAACTGTCAGTTTTATCCCTTGATGCCGACCCTTGAGTTTTCTGTGCTTGCTCTCTAGCTTACTATGAGAGAAAGCAATAGTCCAGTCAGAAAGTAAAGGTTGCTAACAATTGCGCTGATATCAGCACTGACAACTCAAAGGTCGGCAGCAAGACATAAAACTGACAATTTGGAAACTAGTGTTTTAGGCTTTGCATAGGAAGATGGTCAACAGGATGTTTGTGAAGCTTTTGATTTCAATCATAGAATACAAGTCCATTCAAAATACTTAATTTGCTATTTACATTTAATGATGATATGTTGATTCAGCTTGTTTTGCTGTATAGCACTGTTAATATCTGTTATGATTCAACATTTATATTTCAGCCTCTGATGACCTAACTGGAACAGTACCTCAAAGTGCTGCATATGTTATCAAAATAGTAAGTTGTTCAATTAATGACAAGAACCAAAAATACTAAGCTGTGATGATACATAGAGAATGTCACCCAAGTGTCTTCTGATATTCAATATTTCAACACAAGTTTGTAAAAGTAACAAATAACCAAGGCTTGCTGAGGATGTTTTACTTTCATCAATGAGTGTTGATATATTTGATTCTTGAGATTCTATTTATCAACCAAAATTATTAAGGATTCAGCCTTTCATATTTATCACTTTAATTAGGGCTGTTTCTGTGATTGATAGTAACAGTTCATACAAATAGTTATCTCGTTTTACCAGAATAAGTTAATGTCCACACTTTGGCGAGGCCATATTGACTACCACTGCCCATGTCGAAAACCCATCATTGGTATTGTTGAGACAAAAAACAAGATGTTTTTTTGATGATTATTAGATAATGCCTTATTGATTCAAATTAGAACAACAAAAGGCTCCAAAGAAGTGGCAAATCTTTGAACATTATAAATATTTTTCACTTTTTTAACTTTTATAGATCATGTTATACTAAAAAGCAACTTGAAATCGAGATTGCACATTTAAATTTCATGATCGTGCCATTGGGTGCACTTTGTAAAAAAATAATTTTGCTCCCTGTGTGATGTCAATTTGAAACTGCTTCAGGAACCTAGATCTAATGGCCCGCTGTTCTGTGAGCTCCACTTCTATCAGCGGTGCTGTAAGGCTGACATGGGTAAGTTGAGCAACCATTTTCATTTGAGTCAGTGTTTCAAATATCTGCCCTTCAGGCTATTAGTTTACCCCTCCCTTAAAGCACCTCCAACCAAATTCTTTAGCTCTATATCAAAAGTACAATGCTACATTTAATTTTAGCGCAGTACTACCAATAGTTCGTGCTGATTTTTGCAGGTTTCACTGCAATGCACAACCAGGATAGTTTTCAGGCTTTCCTCTCGCAATAATACTAGCAGATGTGTTATAACATCATGTCTCAGGGTGCGATTGTTACGCTAACTCCACTAATCTGTACCCTTGGCTCAGAAGCTAGATTCGCTCGCGCGACCTGACTTGGGATATAGCCAATCAAATCATTTTTTCGTTAAAATTTTAACGAGAAGGTGGCGGGAAAATGATTTGATTGGCTACATCCCAAGTCGGGCCGTTCTAGCGAATCTACCTTCTGAGCCCAGGGTACAGATTACTGGAGTTAGCAACGTTCGTACCCTGAGACAGGATGGTGATATAAATAAAATACTCTTGAAAGTGGTGATAAACCCCAAATCACCTTAACTCAATATAAAAGACAGAATAAGCACCATCAATTGTGTCGCAAGCCATTTTTATTACACTCTGTTCCTTCATCAAGGCACTTCATCCACATGTACAAGCTGTACAAATGGGTACCTGCATTTGGGAAGTACTGACCTATATGGCCACACGCTGGGTAGCCGGCGTCATATTACAATTCCTTTATTCCTTCATACTACTGATGTGCATTCGACCGCCTTTGAGTAGTCCTGCAATGGATTCTAGCCGTTAAGATTGTGAATATTGTTATTATTATGATTTTAGTTGATTCCTGGTTGAGAGGTCACAAGCTGAAGTACCTGGGTGTTCCGAAGTTCATCGGTGCTGGGAGCTACACGTTCGGAGGAAATGAGTATCGCTTCATGGTCATGCAGCGGTTCGACACTGATCTACAGAAGTTGTTTGATAAGACCAAACGCTTCCCACCCAGCACAGTCCTCTGTCTAGGATTAAGAATGGTAATCATAATCTGAAAAATAAATAACCTCTACCTGGAATTGTAAATTAATTTGCATTTTGTATAGATTTGTGATTGAAATCTATAATAAGTTCCAGTTCAAGTTACAGTTTTCTAACGACTGAAAAAGTGATAATACCTTCAGTTAACTCATGTAAAACTCATTTATTGTGATTCAGAAAATGTTTACATTTGAAGGACCTGTAGAAAAAAGAACACACATTTTTGATCCCCTTCCACAAAGTGGGAGGTGGATATAGGTCTGTCTGTTAGAGACAAAGGGGACAGCTTTTCTCAGAACTTTAAGGACAGGTTAACCAAAATTGGTTAAGGTTAACAAAAAGATTTTAATACCTTGATGGAGTTAAAAAATCAGAAACAGCAAATTACTTTTAACAGAGTTACTGCCCTTATTCTATTTTTTAGACTCTGTTTTAGGAAAATGTTGGGAGCAATACTGAAGACCAATTTGGCTTCTTGTTAAGTGGATATGACAAAACAATTATTTATGAAAACAGAATCTTGATCTGATATTGTGAATATCTTTCTACTAAACACATTCATTATTGATGTTTTTCAGCTAGATTGTTTGGAGTATCTTCATGATCACAATTATGTCCACGCTGACATAAAAGCTGCCAATATTCTGCTGGGCTACAAAAATGGGAAATCTGTTCAAAGCGAGGTATGTTAGTTAACAAAAGCTGATTCAAATTGTAAAATATAAAAATCTGCAACAAAATATGAAAACAGATTCTTTTAATGTGTAGGGAAAATATGAGGGCTTGTTAATACTTTTAATGAAATTTTTCATATTTCTTTGTATATTTTATTAGGCTTTTCTCATAATTCTTTGAAAATAATTTATTCAATATGTAAAACTTCGCCCTGAGAGACTAAATTCTTCGAAACTTGAAAAAACAATTAATTCCATCTTTTTTTTCTAAAAATTTGTTTTACAACACTGCATATAAGATAAGGTTAACCTTGGTATTCTATAATAAGCTCATCCTGTTGTCAGCTATTATGTTGGACCAGTTATGAACTTCAGATACTTAACATTCATTTTCAGGTTTATCTCGTCGACTACGGCCTGGCATTCCGATATTTCGTAGATGACCGACACCGGGAGTATAAGGAGGACCCCAAGAAACAACACGATGGCACCATCGAGTTTACCAGCAGAGATGCTCACTTAGGAGTTTGTAAGATTCTTTTAATCTCAGTCGTAATACATTTGCTTTAGAATTCACTAGCATATTAAAGACCATGTCTTATATATGGGTCTCCAATCCAAGATCTTGTCAGTTTGGGCAAATCTCACAAAAACGCTGTAGTTTTATCAATCTAAATTTTATCATGAACAAATTACATGTATTGATAGATTATCCACTCATTTATAAAGATGAATGGTAGGAGTACACGACAATGCCTTGTAATGTCTTAGCAAGGCTTTACACACTTGTGCCGATGAATGTCTTCACTTCTCACTGTCTCTTCTGTTTATCTGTCTGAAATAGTGTCCAGCTTCTAACTTTAAAACTTACCGGGGTTTTTTATCGATATGAATTTCAATGAATATGCAGAAACAAGTAATTTCCTTCCAAGAAATGTCCTGGTAATTCTTTGCAAAATATTTTCAGAGACTTTTTAGCCTTATGACAGTGATCATTAACCAGGTCCTACTTCTTAGGTAATTGTTATTGAATATATTCTGAGTGAATCCATTACTAACATAGTTCTCTCTAGTTAGACATAAAATGTCTTTTTTTATTCTCAAAAACAAGATTAACAGAGAGTACAATAAGGGGAAGACTTTAAAAAAAAATGTAATATATATAAAACAATTAGATAGATAAAATAATTCTTTAATATTTCAGCACCGTCCCGTCGTGGAGACCTTGAGATCCTAGGTTACTGTCTGCTGCAGTGGTTGTGTGGACGTCTGCCTTGGGAGGATAAACTCAACGACAAGAACTATGTGGGAAATTCTAAAATAAAGTAAGAAAACTCTTTGTTCGTTAGGAATGATTTTGAAATTTTTTTTATAAGTCTGAGTTTAATTTTTTTCCTGATTCAGCTTCATTGGAAATAGTTACCTTCAATTGGCAGCATTGTCTACCTTATCAAATCAATTGTATTCGAATAAATACTTTGAAAATTGCCTCTACCTGGATACAACCTTAATCCTTAGGGACATATCCTCGACACTATGGTCTAAGAGTAACCAATAAAGTCACATGTTCTGGTGTAAGATTAACCATGACTAGGCCTCAAGCAAAGGCTTGCAGTATCAGATGCAAGGGGCAAGTAACTCCTTTGAACCATTCTGTTAACATGAACGCAGCCATTTAAAAACAACAATGTGTTTGTTGTCCTTATACCTAGATTTTGTCTGCACTAGGCTTGAACGGAACATGCTCCATTGCAGGTTGTCCTCAGACTGTGTGGAGAGGATACCACTGAAAGAGTTATAATCCCATAAGAGAAAATATTTTAGAACATTTATTGATAGGAAACGGTCACTAAATCAAACCGAGAACCGAGATCATTTCTTTTGTTTACTATGTAACATAGAAAGAGTCTCTTTTCAGGTACATGAAGAACATTCCGTCCCTGATGAAGACCTGTTCTGTAACAGGAGATGCTGCAGGTACGTATCCTCTAATATCAGAATACGTTAGTCAAAATCTTCTGTGTTTCCATTCCCAATATTTTTGGCAAGCATTGAGAGATTATGTCAATTTTGTTAAATTTGTTTTAACAGTTGATGACAACATTTGATTGTCTTTATTTTGCATCCAAACACCAACAGTTACTCCCAAATACCTAAACAGCCTTAGATTCATGAGAAAACGTATGCTTAGAAATAAAGCAAGTGAATCATAGTGATAATGCTGAGGAATATATGGATGACAACTTCTTTGTACATTGTATGCGACGTTTCGACACAGATTCTTGTGTCGTTCCAAAAAATCTGTGTCGAAACGTCGCATACAATGTACAAAGAAGTTGTCATCCATATATTCCTCAGCATTATTGTCATTCCAACTTCTAAAATGCCTCTCAAAGAAATGAATCATAGTGGCAAAGTAAAGAGGAATCAAAGCCATTAATGAAAGAAATAATTAGGTTTAGCACAGAAGTTAAAGAGAGTTATGAAATATTAAGGTACCTGCATGTATATTTTTACACATGAATGTAACATTGTTACACTTTGTTATCACTACCTGCAAGAGTACAAGGAGGAAGCAGCCCACTCTCTTTTGATAATAATAATAATAAAGCACATTTGTAAAGTGCCAAATTCCAGGCACTGAGTGCCTGCTCATAGCCCTACATGAGTTAAAAACACTGCAGTAACACTTTTCAATTGGGCACCATTCCCAGCAGTTTACCAACTCACCTTTTTGTTGACTGTTGTCTTAATGTAATTTGTCTCAAACAGTGGCAAATACTTTAAATCTACCCAGGATAAATGGTTGAATATTGCATGAGCACAATTTTAAAAGTTTTTCCCGATCAGACGCAGTGAGCAGCTTCCTGAGCCACATAGTGAAGCTGGACTACGAGGAGAAGCCCAACTACACCGCCCTGAGAAAGGTTCTACGCCAGGGTCTCAATAAACTCGGGGTCAAGGACGAGTGGAAGCTGGACCTACAAGATCACACAGCTGCAGCTGGCACTCCTAAACCATCAGCTGCAAAGGTTAGCCCCGTTTAATCTTTTGTTGACTGTTTAGGCTGATCCAGGAAATGTATCAAAGAGAACCTGTCATGCAGCTATATTAGCTTATTTGGACCCAAGGAGCTTCTTCAATACCCTGAGCTCTATCAGGACAAATGTCTTGTATTGCTGATGGCTGGTTATTTATGGTTGAGTTTAGCTTGTTGTTATTTTCCCCCGCCGCAACGCTGAACAGGGGACATTGTATTCAGCGGCTTCCGTCGTACGTCCGGATTCTTGTTAACACGATATCTCACGAACCGTTGCACCCCAGTCTGATTAAAATCGACCGTGCTTCGAGGAATATAATATAAAAAATATTGTCTCTAATGGGGTTTGAATCATTCGGATATCCTCTCTGTCTCGGTCTGAATGCACCCACCTCTATCGCGTGTTGCTATAACCAATTTAGCGCAGACAAACCCAGTCTTAAGCTATCCAATCACATCCTCGTTTTTAAATAGCGTTAAGCGGCGATTATGTATAACGAATGGTACACTGGAGTTACCTGCCCCTGAGGGATACCGAAGCTTTCACTGCGCTCCTTTCGATTGGCTAGATGAGCTTGTGTCAGAACATGCGGGTAATAGGGGTGCCTTCAGACTGTGATTAAGAGGAAAGCCGGGCTGTGTTGCACCCAATGTCTTCAAAGCTGGTCACAGCCACACTTAAGGTATTACTCAGTCACCAGTCACTTTTGGTGACCTTGACCTTATTTTCAAGGTCACAACGGCACTTTGACCACTCTTGAACTCTTGGTAACATGACAACTCATGAACCAGTGCATCCAATGTCTTCAAATTTGGTCAAAGCCTACCTTTTGGGATTACGCAAACACCAGTCACTTCGGGTGACCTCAACATTATTTCAAGGTCACTACAGCACTTTGGCCACTTTTGCAACTCTTGTTAACGCGTTGTCTTATGAACCGCTGCACCTTATGTCTTCAAATCTAGTCACAGCCTACATTGGGGGATTACGCAGACACCAGTCACTTAAGGTGACCTTGACATTATTTTCAAGGTCAATAAGGCCACTTTTGAAACTCTTTTTAACACAATAGCTCTAAAACCGTTTGACAAAATGTCTTCAAATTTAGTCACAGCCTACATTGAGGGACTACACAGATACCAAATAATTTGGATGACCTGGACCTTAATTTTAAAGGTCACCACAGTACTTTGGACACTTTTGAGAAAATCTTATATTTAAGAACCGATGCATGAAATGTCTTCAAATTTGGTCACAGCCTACATTGAGGAATTACACAGACACCAGTCACTTTGGGTGACCTTGACTTAATTTCTAGGTCACCACTATCGCAACTTTTGAAACTCTTGTTTACGCGATATTTCATAAACCGCTACACAAAATGTCTTCAAATTTGGTCAGAGCCTACATTGGGGGATTACGCAGACACCAGGCGCTTTGGATGACCGTGACTTGGTTTTCAAAGTCACAACGACTCTTTGTCCACCTTTGAAACTCTTGTTAACGCCATATCTCTTGAACCATTGCACTTATTGTCAATGGGAATATCGCATTTGCTTATTGTGACAATACTATCGCATATCCACTTGTTGGCAATGAAATGTAAGATTGATATCATACCTCATCTCTGTATTGCAATACAGAATACCATATTGTAGTTTCAATATCTTTAACCGAAATATTAAAGTAGACTCTCTTTATCCACAAAATAATTGTCTGCATGTTAATTTTCAGGCAAGAAAGCGAAAACCCGATGATTCTGATGATGATTTCGGTGCCTCACCTAACAAGAAAAAAACACCTGCAAATGTAAATGGACATGCAAAGTCTTCAAGTGCAGCAAGTCGAGTCAAATCTCCTGCTGCAAGTAAAGGCCGAGCCTCTCCAGCTTCAAGAGTTACCTCCCCTCCTAAGCGTTCAAGACCATCGCCATCAAAAGTTGCGCTCCATCCATCAATGAAAGCTAAATCCTCTCCAGCGGTAAAGAAAAAGGCTGTAACACCCAAGTCGCCTAAAGGTTTGTTAGACAGTTGTGTAGTATTGTGAGTGGAAAGCATATTCGTTTAAAAAATGTTCCGCTTAACTTGTATGAATTTATCATTTTGTATTGTGAAAAATGCAGTTAGTTTCTTTTGGAGAAGATATTCCTAGAACATCAAAGTCGCCTTAAGGTTTGAGAGAATATTGTATCATGAGTGGACAGCATCTCATGTAGAAGATTGTCCCACTTATCTGTAAGATTGTTGCTATTTGTGTTGATGTGCAATATGTATTTAATTCTATTAGAAAATTAGTTTCACAATAATTGGTCAAAGCAACTAAGGATCATTGTATGATGTAATGATGGATATTTTGCTTTGAGAAAAAGGGCTTCAAACGTATGAAGTAACTTGCAGAATCATGTTCCCTCCATTTTGTCGTTTTGTCAGCATGACAAAGTTTACAATAGACATTTTTGCATCCTGCTACATCAGCGTATATGTCTCCACTAATGCTACAACCTATCCCCTGATATCCTCCTATAGTCTTTTGTCGTATCGCTGACGGGTGGTTGCTCAGTGCTATTTATAGCCTCTCTGTTTTCAGTCAAACTATTTCGAACTCCATACACTGTTGTCTAGTGATGTCGCACGTGGAAATCTAAGAGCGCATGATTTGGAGCTTAGCGAGAGACTGCAACGCGAATCAGATTTATTATCTAATAGCACTCCTATTGGTTAATTTGAATCACGAGGTGAGCACGCGGAACGAAGCCAAGAAAGGGCATCATTTGATTGGCTTGCTATATATAGCGATACGACAGAAGACTATAGGAGGATATCAGGGGATAGGTTGTAGCATTAGCGGAGACATATACGCTGATGTAGCAGGATGACATTTTTGATGCTGAAT
The DNA here is from genome assembly GCA_916613615.1 of Steromphala cineraria. NCBI lineage: Eukaryota > Metazoa > Mollusca > Gastropoda > Trochida > Trochidae > Steromphala > Steromphala cineraria. The sequence continues at coordinate 51,602,183 of OU744724.1, read as the reverse complement.
CTATCTGTATCAAATTTGTTAACCAGACATCTCAACGAAGTGTTTGAATTTGCAATGAGCCAGATGTCTTTAAATGTTCTAGTGTGTGAAATACAACTAATAATGCCAACACAAAAACTGTCAGCACTTTTATATACCTCAATATTCTATTGTCATAATATGCACTGGTATTTGAATGAAAAGATTTTAGATTTTATGGTTTGTTTCTTCTTGTAAGCTAAATATTTTAATGATCCACTTTGTTAAAGATGAATGTTGTATGTCCATGTCAAATGCAAAAAAAACGTGTTCATGTTTGTGTTATTTATATTAATGAAATATTGTTATTTGTTGGATCTCTTTGACATGTTGATTGTTTATTTAACTGAAAACATGCACTTATGCAGTACCTAGCTTGTTTCATAAGGTATTCAATTGCAACTTTCGGCAGAAAGTTTGTGTACATCTTAATTTATGAATCAAAAGATACTCAAAGATATGTCCCAGATTCTTTGCATTTGCACTTTCTACTTTTCTGTAGGGAATGTTTGATTGTCAGATGATGTAGGGTCACCAAGTTACATCAGCTTATTTGGATCAGCAAAGCTACTTCCATACCCTGGCTTCTATCAGGCCAAAGGTCTTGTGTAAATAACTCTTTCAAGAAATGGACTAGTAAGCGAGAGGTGGCACTTTCGCTAGATGCAAGTCATTCCATTTGTATGTCACTAATGTTTTGTACTTAGCATTTGGTCTGATTGACATTAGGGTTTCGAAGGAAAATATGTTAAAACCGATCCTTTAAAGTTTACTTCTATGTTCTCTGATTAACACTCCTCTAACCCCCCGGTAACTCTCTACATTTCCTCCTTGCCCAGGTTCAACACCCAAGCGAGCTGTCAGTCCTAAGAAAGGGGTCGCAAAGCGCAGTCCTAAGAAAACGGAAAAGAGGCGTCGGAAGAAAGTAGTCACATCTGAAGCCTCAATTCAAACCACCCCCACCCTTGCCCGCAGACGCTAAACACGCTTGAAGATTTTAGGAGCCTCTGAACTTATGGTATTCCATTTTGTAGGGAAAGGCATAGAGATTAAGTCAACTTCAGTTCATAGACGCCAGCCAGTGAAAATTGACGTCAAAAGAACAAGCTTGTTTCAAAGCAAGACTAGATCCAAAGACACTTAGTAGGATTTGATCCAGAGTAGAAGTTTTTTAGTTTCTTTGTCACAATGTCGTAGCTCTTTCCTGATATTGAAAGGAGTCCATTTCTCATTTTTGTCATACTCTCAACATCCAAATGTAAAACATTTGGTATATATCCTGTACATCTTAGTAAACCTATCCCAATTCAGAACAATTTGATTGCTAAAGGTGAGAAGCAAACATGATCAGGCTATGAATGTAAGTGGAAAATATTCTTTGTACATTATACATTGCTTAGCAACAAACCCATTATGGAAAGCAAACATTATCAAGCTATTAATGTAAGTGGGATATATTCTTTGTATACATACATTGCTCAGCAACAAACCCATAATGGAAAGCAAACATTATCCAGCTATTAATTTAAGTGGGATATATTATGGGTTATATATAACAAACACATAATGGAAAACAAATAATTAATTAAGGGACCAACAAGTTAGGAATTTCAATTAACATTCTTTTCTATATCTGTATTATTTTCAAACCATTTTTATAATATACAATGATTCCACCATACATTATTAATGTCTACTTGGATGTATAAGAGAACAATTATAAAAATAAACACTTTAATCAGTCAGATAACAATTGACAATTTGACCATGATTAGTAAAATGTGTTTTTGAACTTATTTTAGCAGAATATAGAGGTAATATTTTTGTGTGTGCATGAACTGAAGAGTTTGCCTGTTTCTTTAAATTCCATTATTATGTTGACTTTTGATATCTTCTTAAGTTACAAATGAAAAAGTATGAATGAAGTTTTGTGAAAACAATGGGCTTTTTTTCAATTCAGCTTGGAAAGTTAAAATTGTTTTAACTAAATGAACTCTCTGCATTTTCCCTGATCAATAATTTGTTACATAGGTAAACTCGTTCAAATGGTTTCAAATGATTTTCCAAATTGACCATTCCACAACTACAATTAATGGGCCCATAATGCAAGTTTTAACTTGGACATTAAAACTTCACCAAATATTTACCTGTTAGCATGATTTTATCCTTTGCAAATTATGAGTTGTAAATATGGATACTGTTGCCATACATTGTTATAAGACACATGGGAAAATCTATGATTTATATGGTCCAATGAAATGTATGCTATGTAAATACTTGTAATTTCATAGTGGTTTGTGATCTTTTTTTGTACAATGTGCTATTTTATTTGTTGAAAAAATTGTTACTTGAATAAAGTTCTGGGTAACCTAATGGTTCTTTTCATTTGTTTTGATTTAGAAAATGACTTCTGTCCATCCTGTTCTAGTGAAGGAGAAAACATGGTCCTGAGGTTTTCTGCTCTCAGAATAACCTGAAGGGAGGGATTAAATCACGAGGACGTTAGCCTGAGGGATTTCCCGACCTTTAGGTTTCTCCGAGAGCAAGAAACCTCAGAACAATGTTTCCTCCTTCACCAGAACAGGATGGAGTAATGTTTCATCCAATAATAAAACATCACATGTATAAATTTACATTTTATCATGTTTGATTCCCAAATCTGCTTTATAGAGAGTATGTCTCCCTTCTTGGTGTTATATCAAGGAAGAGAAAGCATGACTATTAATAGCAGAATTCACAGTCTCAAATTGCTAGTTCTTAGTGGACTGATGGTAATATGTTCAGTTTAGAGAGCGAAGGGTTCCAGCCTTGAATCCAGCAATCCCAAAATTTAATTTTGTATAATTTTCGTTAATACTTGTGTGTTATAGTGTGCGAGGAAAAATCGCAACGCATCGCAAGGAAAATCGGACGTAGTGTGTGGCCAGCCTTTGTAATTGGTCTGACAAATTATTCTAAGGGCTCACTTACAATTTTAACTAGCTATCAGATCTTCTTTCAAAAGTAAAACTTTATAGGGTGTTATTCTCCGAAGTAAAACCTCTTAAGAGGTTATTCCTAGAAAAGAAACCACCTACAAACAACAGACAGAATCTGAGCTAGATTTAATATTACCATGGCAACCAAATCAATTGTCTAGGAACCAGGAACAGCTGGAGAACAGAATATAATATTGGAGGACGAAGAGAGAAATTCCTGCACCAAAAACAAGTGTTCAAGCCTCATCATATTTCTAGTATTATTTAAGCAAACATCAAAGACGCCACTCACCATATACTCTGCAATATTTATACCCCCGCCTTACAGCGTAAGCGGGGGTATATAGCGTTCATTCTTTCCGTCCGTCTGTCTGTCCGTCCGTCCCAAAACTTTGTGCGGAGCAGATCTCCAAAACTATGCATGCTAGCCTCATCAAACTTCATACACATGTCAACCATGATCCCTAGTTGTGCCTTTTGAGGGTTAGAACTATTTCTGAATTTTCATTTTTGCAGTTTCCATGGAAACGTGACTAAAAAATGACTCTTTGAGGAAGTCGTTCTGTGCGGAGCATATCTCCAAAACTATGCATGCTAGCTTCATCAAACTTCATACACATGTCAACCATGATCCCCAGTTGTGCCTTTTGAGGGTTAGAACTATTTCTGAATTTTTATTTTTGCAGTTTCCATAGAAACGTGACTAAAAAGTGACTCTTTGAGGAAGTCGTTTTGTGCAGAGCAGATCTCCAAAACTATGCATGCTAGCTTCATCAAACTTCATACACATGTCAACCATGATCCCTATTTGTGCCTTTTGAGGGTTAGACCAACCAATTATTTTTATTTTTTGCGGTTTCCATGGAAACATGACTAAAACAGTGACTCTAAGACAAAGTCTTTTTTCCGGATCATATCTCCCAAACTATTCATGCTAGCTTCACCAAACTTCATACAGTTATCAACCATGATCCCTAGATGTGCCATTTGAGGATTAGACCATCACATTTTAAATTTTTTTGGCGGTTTCCATGGAAACATGACTTAAACAGTGATTCTATGATAAATTACTTTGTCCTGAACATATTTCCTGAAATATACATCTCAGCTTCACCAAATTTGCTACAAATGTCAATCATGATTGCTGGGTATGCCTTGTGAGAGTTAAACGATATATATGGATTTTCTTCTCTGTGTTTTTTTTGGAAAACATAACTTACAAAGTGACTCAACAAAAATAGTTTTGTCCTCAGTGCATCTCGTAGAATATTCATGATAACTACCTCAAATTTGAAACAAAGATCAACCATTATCTCTAGATATACCCTTTTAATTGTAAAACCTATTAATGAATTCGGTTTTTTTGGGTTTCAGTTGAAAGAAGACTTACACAATGACTTACTGTATACTCAACGATCATACTTTAACCAATATTAATCAGTTTTACTATTTGAAATTCTTTGTGAGCTTTGCTCGCTTCTTCACTTGTTTAAATTAGCAGCTGGATGTGATTTAGTATAAGTTTATTTAGGAGTCAAATAACTAAACAAACTATACATACTAGAATAGTATTAGAGTAGCCTTAACCACCATGTATCTTGTAATAATAACACCGATAGTACCGGTATTCCCTGTACTTTTATGATTTTAAACCACAAAGCTTTCAGCCTCATGCGTTTAGTATATATCAACTTGTAGCTTAATGATTTCACTGCAATACAGGTCCATAATAGTGTTGCGGACTCTCTCCCTGCATTAATACAAGCTGCCGTGATATAAATGAAATACTCTTGAAATTACTCCAAAATCACATCAACTTAGGGCAAAACTTTACTGTATTGTGAAACACCTGATGGTAAGGGCCACTCTATAATAAAGATTAAGAGAACGAGAGTGAGTGAGTTGGGGTTTAACGCGTTGTTGAAAGAGATGTGATCCTTGGTAATAACATGATAAAGGTTCAATGTAGGATGTGTCTGCTCTTGGAGAACTCGTTGTTCCGCAAAGACCGACCCAGCATCAGAACATGGGTCTCATACCGCCTCAAGGCAAACCAGACATTCACATGACGGGTCCAAATGACCCAACGATTAACCGGTCAAGTCACCTTGGCTAGCTTTTGGGTCAGGGGCGCTATTAATCAAACACGAGAGGTCACTGAATTTGTGTCTCGAACCATTTCAGTTGCTATGAAGGTTGGCTTAGGACATTGCTATCTGCTTAGTTTCCACTGTTTATATAACCTACTGAAGTTTGGACCCAATCATCTTCACAACGTCACGGGCGAAACGAAACAGTTTCTAAACTTTCCCATTCCTCCCTTGACATCATTGTGCTAGCATTTCAACACACTGCACGGAAGCAGAATAGTCCAATCAGAAGACAGAATGTTAAATGAACCGATTTGAAAAAAATACTTTTGTATGCGTTTTACAAGGGAGAGAAACACTTTATTTGAGTGATTAATTAATGTTTGTCTTCTTTGCATTCTCGGTGCTCATCAAAAACATGAAAACAACCATGCGAACTGGAGTTTAAAAGTAAATTTCACTCGGATAGTTTTCAAAAAGATCGTCTGTTAGTATTTTGAATTTGTTCCGAATGTAAACGGCAATTTCATTGGCTATTGTCGAAAGAGCTGATAAGGGGCGTAACTCGTGATCACGATAGGTGTCGCTGCTCCGGATCACCAGTTTTCTACCTTGTGATGGCAAGGTCTAAACGAGGAGTTTGCTCGATACGTTTTCACCTTACCGTGGGAAGATGGGACCCAATTGATACTTGTATTTATTTTATCCCATCAGTGATGGAACGTTGAACAACTGTTTTGCATTACACCCAATTTTCGAACACATAACATTAAAAATGTTAGAAAGAAATACATCAACATTTGTTAGTGAAGATGTTTTGTTTTGTTTCGTAGAACTGCACGACTTTTTCTTGAAAGTATCAGGGATTCATGTCTCTGTATTTGGTATAAATTTTAAAGATAACATAAACATAATTTTAGGTAAGTACATGCGTAAACCTTGAAAAGTTCATGTCAGTTTCTTTTAAATTTGTATCATCATATATAGCATTTAGATTCGTATCAAAGCAAAATCCGAACATTATGTGAAAATGTGAATATCATAACCCAACTCCGATACAAAGGTTCACATGAACGCCGAACGTGATAAGGGTGCTTGAAATCAGGGCGGGGGGTTTTTGTTTATTTATATCGCCCGTGAATTAGGTGACCACTTCAAATTCCTCTCTCCTTCACTAGGAAAAAATGAAAAAGTTTTCGTAACTACAAACGTGTCTCGATCTCACCTTGTCAAGCTAGAGGTAGGTTATCTTCACTGACGATTTTAGCTCATTCAAACATACACAATCTTGCGTTGCTCAAACAACTATCAACGATGCCTATTTCGGGAAGTTTATGTTTTCGGGGTCCTATTTAAAAAACTGAATCACTAAGTCTCCTTACTCAATGATTGCAGCGATAGCGAACAAGACAGTCATGTTTCTCCGTGTCTCTGTTTTCGTCTTGGCGGCCTGTGAGTAGAATTGAACAGAAGTTCTGTTTAATCAAGAGTTTTATATTTTCACTAGTTCTGGGCCATTTATTATATGGACTTTGTATTATGACATTTGATATAATGATACAATGTTAGTAATACAGATATAAATGAAAAATATTCATTGACTCAAGATGAAAATCCGTATTTCACACTGCTTTGTTAAGAATTAACCTACAGAATCTTATATAGTTTTAACAATTAGACTCTGAAATGACAATTTAATCAATAAATCTTAATTTAAAAAAGACAAATATAATGAGAGGAGACTGTGATTTCTTAATTTCAGATTGAGCTCAAGTCTTCTTATAGACTTGCTTGGTCTTTTATCTTATTTAAGGTCTGGCTGACAGACTAAATTTTTTATCGCACGTCTTTAACTATTTGAAAAATCCCTTGGAGCTATGATCGAATATTTCATGTTTCAAATTGAAACTCGTAACATTTCGAATCGTTTTTGAAACTTGTCATTGGGACTAAACGTGGAGGGTTTAGATTTTGGAATTGTAACAAGCCCCTAAAAAAACTGTGTATTTACTTTCAAAACAACAAGTTGCTATCAAACGTTTCCTATTCCACCATGTCAGTCTTCGTTGGAAGTTTCGAGTTGTCACCAGACTTCCAATTAATACGTAAGAAGCACGAAAATACACCCGTGAAAGTTTATGTTTATAAAAAAAATAATCACGTCTTGAGTTTACGTTGCATTACAAAATGTGTGATCCGAAACTGAACGTAATAGTGATAATAAAGCATATGGTAATATCCAATAGCATACATGATGTTGATAAACTAAGATCATGCAATGTAGGGGTGTACCGATAGATCAAACTATCGACCTATCGCGATAGTTGCTGTTCCGATAGTACTGTTTCGACAGTCGCTTTTAAAACGATCAATAGTATCGATAGCACGTCTTACTATCGATAGTATCGATATTTTAGTTAATTCAGTTGTTCAGTTCAATTTTAAAAGTAAAACTAACACAAAAACAAAACCAGCAATTTAAGTTTAAGACTTCCACAAGTGCGGCCGAGTTTAAAATCATCACAAACAAAACAGAACACGCTGCTTTTCCTTTATAGACAAACTATCGCAAAAGTGGAGCCCCGCAATAGACTTTAGCTATGGCAATAGTTACTATTGATATCGCAAGAGTCCCTTTGGGGTCAATAGTCACCCTTGAAGCATTGTTATACTTACTGGGCATTACTTCATTTCAATCAATCAATCATTTCATTTATTTTGTAAATTAGTGATAATTTGAACATCGCTGTAAACTAGTAACACAGATAAGGACCGGTGTCTACTAACAGGGGCTGCAACTGCGTCAAAATTTAGTCAAAGTCAGCTATGACCAAACAACATGTTTCCCATCATATTATTTAGATTCTGAGTTAACAGAACCCGACACTTTTCCCATCGAACACTTGAAGGGTCATGTCGATGGGTAATTTCTTACGATATCTAACGATATCCGCCACCTTAACAGGCGGACCAGTCTGATGAAAATTGACCGTTTCCTGAGGAATATTTTACCAAATAATGATGCCACCATTATACGGACTTGTTCCATAAAGTAGTTTCAGTATAACAAAAATTTAGCAAACAGATGTTTGGAGACCACAACACCAGAATTTAATAAAAGCAAAGATCCGAAAGAAGTGAAGCGGTATGTGAAAGGTAATTTCTCTCTCAAATTGCAACACAATGGCTTAAAACATATAAAGCGATTACTTTTTCTGACAAGCTATCTTCTATCTAATCAGGCAGCTTTTGCTGATAAAATTCGGAGGTGCTTAACTAGTTGTTTTATGTAAACATGCTCTATTATATCAATGATTTACAAAAACTACGTGGATTTAAAAAAAAAAATAGTATCGTATCTTCCTTATTCGAGTGGGTATAAGCCGAAAAATTTATACTAGGAATAGGGGGTTGTGTGGTTGGCTTATACGAAGGTTTTTTGTGGTTCAGATGAAAATAAGCTGAAGGACATGTGAGCAGTCTGATTAAAATCGGCCTAATTCTGAGGAATAAAATTGTCAAAATATTGACTCGACAGAGAAATGAAATCTTCTACACTTTGTCTGACCGCATACACGTACCTCGCATGTTTTTTTCTCACCAGTTTAATGCAGCCGAAACCCAGTTGCTAGCGGACCAATCACATCGTCTCGCTTATATTAACCAAGGCCTAAAGCGATGATCATGTTCTAAGTATTGTCAACAGGAGTTACTTGCACCAAAGGGAAAGTTTAGCGTTTGCGCACTGATAATGAAAGTAACAAGTTGTACGATTTGAGAGGCAGTGTTGAGCGATTAGAATGCTCAATTTGATATATTTTACGTGAATTAATGAAATGTCTGAGGTCTTAACTAAGAGATCAAAACATTCTGAAGACATATATGTCTATAATGAATTTTTTGAGAAATAAATTTTGACCCAGCAAAATCCTCCTCATCCAGGCGAGAGAAAGTCGTTGCCTTTGCTCACTTCATTCAAAAACTGGTTACTTTCATTATCAGTGCGCAAACGCTAAACTTGCCCTCTGCTTGCACCTAGCTGATACCGAAGGCTTTTGCCGTCGGCTTGTGATTGGTGTTGCTGAGTTAACGTCAGAACAAGCGACCTACGGACGGACGGACGAACGGACGGAGAGAGGATACCTATCGATATAACAAGTTCGATTCTCCATAGTGTTAATACTTTTTAAAATCAAAATCCACAATCATCCGTGTCGTTTTATCAACTTGTGAAATAACTATACCTTTGATATCAGATGTGATGATTGCGGTTGCTAAACCCCCCGACCATCACTCCAAGGAAATTGACGAGATCTTCAAGCACTACGAGGACCATCTCTGTCCCCACATCGACAACATAGACTGCACACATACACATGTGCATCACGATGGACGCGTGTGTGCTACTGACCTCGTCACCTACCCGACCCAGTATGTTTCTTTCATTATTATATTAATAGTTTATGGAGTTATCGGGAAATGTCATGGACACTTTGTCTGCAAGACCAGGCCGAGGGCTGCCTTGAGAACAAAGAGTCCGCGACCCTTCCCGGTACATCTCAAAAACTGTGCCAGTACATTACATCCCACTGGGTCAGAGAGAGCTTACGATAGCAAAAGCTTTTGGATGATGTAAATTCCTCACCCCTTATTGGCTCCTTTCGATGATTATGAATGAAGTGTGTTAAAGAAGTATGTAGTGATACCACATGCATTTTCGTGACAAAGTACATGTTCTGAGCTCATGAAGATCGTGCAGCCCATGAACTTCGTGCATTCCATGGACTTAGTGCAGTCCATGGACATTGCGTAGTCCATGAACATCGTGCAGTCCATGGACATTGCGTAGTCCGTGAACTTCGTGCAGTCCATGGACATTGCGTGGTCCGTGAACTTCGTGCAGTCCGTGAACTTCGTGCAGTCCGTGAACTTCGTGCAGACCATGAACTTCGTGCACTCCATGAACTTTGTGCAGTCCATGGGCATTGCGTAGTCCGTGAACTTCGTACAGGCCATGGACATTGCGTAGTCCGTGAACTTCGTGCAGTCCGTGAATTTCGTGCAGTCCGTGAACATCGTGCAGTCCGTGAACATCGTGCAGTCCACGAACATTGCGTAGTCCGTGAACTTCGTGCAGTCCATGGACATTGCGTAGTCCGTGAACTTCGTGCAGTCCATGGACATTGCGTAGTCCGTGAACTTCGTGCAGGCCACGGACATTGCGTAGTCCGTGAACTTCGTGCAGTCCATGGACATTGAGTAGTCCGTGAACTTCGTTCAGGCCATGGACATTGCGTAGTCCGTGAACTTCGTGCACTCCATGAACTTCGTGCAGTCCGTGAACATCGTGCAGTCCATGAACATTGTGCACACCATGAACTTCGTGCAGTCCATGGACATTGCGTAGTCCGTGAACTTCGTGCAGGCCATGGACATTGCGTAGTCCGTGAACTTCGTGCAGGCCATGAACTTCGTGCACTCCATGAACTTCGTGCAGTCCATGGACATTATGTAGTCCGTGAACTTCGTGCAGTCCATGGACATTATGTAGTCCGTGAACTTTTTAAAGACAATTATTCACGGGTTGTAAACTTCATTTTGGACGATTAGGACGGCCTCTTCATTATAAGTGATACACATTGACACTTGAAGTTCAAACGTGATTTCTACGTTTTCCTTGTATTTATTATGGCTTTATGCTTAAGGGTTCTGTTATCGATAATGAAAAGTACACTTTTGTCAATTATTTCCACTAACAGGTTTAAGTTTGTTGTAAATAGAAATAATTACACTGTGAAGTATGCCATATCTTAAGTAAATGAGAGTGATTCTTATATTAAAGGGGCAGAAGCACGTTTTAGGAGGAATATAAGCTGATGTCGTGAAAAATGGCTCCAATTGAAAGATAATGTCTTAAAACTAAAATGAAAAAGTATTAAATCAAATTTAATGTAAAGTTCAACCATGCGATTCCTTTTTCTTACACAAAATGAATTTAAGGTGTTAACATTAAAATGGCTGCCAATGGATTTTTTAAAAATCTTCATAGTTTGTTCTCTATGGACTATGGATGATTAGTTTGTGTAATCAGACTTTTGACACTATCAAAACTATACATTTAGAATGAACGTACAAATATCAGTGAAAAATATAAAATTTTCCAAAAACGTGCTACTGCCTCTTTAATAGTACATCCACTGAATTCTTAAGCATTCAATCATCTTACCATTTTCTAAGAGAATCTCACGGAACATTCTCTCAACACAGACATAACTGATCTCATAAAGTACTGATCGAGAATTTCAGGACTTGACCTCTTTATGGACAGAATGCTCAAAAAAGTAAGGAGATATCCAAATCTTTAATTTCAGTTGCGATTTTGTTGTGGCCCACTGTAAGAACAAAACGCTGCTGATCCGAAATGAGGGTCCCTGTAACGTCATCACGGGTGGGAATGCTAGCGGCATTGTCTACACCACGGACGAACTGCACGCTTACCATCACTATGTCGACGAGGTGTACAAGTCAGGCCGCTATGACAGCTGTCCTCTTCTCGCCAACTTCGACTGTACCCAGCAGGCACACCATCACGATGAAACTCTGTGTGCGTCTGATATGAAGATCTACCAGGGGCAGTAAGCATTCTGTAAAACCATTCACCACCCCCATCGGAGTTCCAAATTCTATAAATGCTAAATGCCGTTTTTTCATACAAGTTTAAAGTATAAAGGAAAAGTGTACGGCACGTACATCATTCAGTTACGATGCAAATTCGCATGTTGGAAAATATACTTTGATCTAATCTTGTAATAGTTGTACCTGTGACCCAAGCCAAACTATAATCCTGCATTTGCTCCTGGCGTGTCTTTTTTTGGTCATGTATTAAATCTGCTTTCCTGTGAAACAAGTTATGGGAGATCTTAAATGACTGTTAAAAGCGTACGTTTTTGGAAAATATGGTCAAGGAACAAATAGAATCCAAACTTCAATTACCAACTTATCATTATCGTTATCCTCCCTCTTCCAACCATCGCTTGGGAATCCTTGGCACTATAATAATTCTCTCTTGATTTGACCTATCAACGTTTAAGATTTCTCTTTCGAATCTTAAAGTTATAAATTTAGGAATGTAAAACAACAATTTTTGCTATACTGTACCGAAAAATTACTTTTACCCATAGCGGAAGCTTATGACAAGTATTCCTTTGTAGCGTAAGATTTCATGGCTTGAGTTACCTCTATGACTGTGTGGAGATAATACTGACACTCTTGAAGGACTGTAATTATTTTTTCATGATATGTTCATATATACTTGTAATTACAGCTGTGTGTTTGCCAAGGCAAAGTGCAATGACCATTCATTGACGATGCGCCACGAGGGACCCTGTGACGTCATCGCCCCAGTCAACCAGACAGGTGTGGATCCAGCTTTCGCTGTCATCAAGGATGTTTTCTGCAAGAACATCAACTTGATTACTTGTGGAACCGCGATTGATGATCCTATTTGCGGAGATGACGGTGTACTCTATAGCAGCCAGTGAGTAGCATTATGCAAATGTACATGAGAAATTATCATATAATGCCTCATTATTACATTGACAGTACGCAAAGTCGTGTTTACCTAAATTTTGTGCATCTTCGCACAATGATAACATTATGGATATGATGACTAGAGTGGTGTTTTTTTTTGGTTGAGATTAGCATATATTTCGAATTTGAGCGGAATCGGTGAAGAAATAAAGATTTTAGAAAAAAACTCTGCTCTATAGAAAACAAATAGGCTACTTAGAGATTTCGTTTAAATTCAACATATTTCGTTTTAAAAGTTGCGAGTCCATTTTTCACATTAAATTAATGATAATCACCATAAGTGCCGCAAGCAGTTTTCGTTTGAAAACTTTCCTTTACGACAATGGGTTGAGTAATTAGGTTGTTGACTCTGCATTCTAAATAAGTTTAGATCATTAGTCTTTTCATAAGGTTATACTGTTGATCTAACTTTAACCGCTGAACTTTGACATTTCGCCACTAGGCCAATCAGAAAAAAATGCCCTATCTCGCTGAAGCCAACGAGAACTCTGAAACTTTGTTTCTCAGTTTGATGGTGTATGGAGCTTAGCTTCATTCAGAAACGTCGAGCGATCATCGCGATGAATTTTCCGATTTCTGAAATGTATTTATAGATAATCCTTTTTTAAATTCTCAAACAGTATCGTTTTGTTGCTAGTTTTCATTATAACATTAAGCAATATCGTATGACAGTAAACGGGATCTGTGAAAGTTGGTACAGGGGGCCGTTCCACAAAAGTACTTAACACTCAGGTTTACCTTAGTGCAATTCTTAACACCTTAGGTCACCTCAGTGTTTTGTGCAACGGCACCCAGCTCGGTAAGAAATGGTAATCTTTCCTTCTCTGCAGGTGCCTGTTCTCAAAGACCAAGTGTTTCAAGGTCAACCTGGAGGAGACCGACATGACCAAATGTTCCAAGACAACTACTGCTAGCAGCACCCTAGCGGCCATCATCGCAGGCGGCTCCATGGACAATAATTAAATGAAGAAATAAATAAACATCCTTCTACAGCGCATTTGTATTAGTTAAGGATTTGTAATACCCTGACATCTCCAAACCTTATTTGGTCGTTGAAATGCTTTCCTTGGCTATTTATAGATTTATTTTCAGCCAATGAAATGTCGTGATGCAAGGAGCGTGAAGCAAATTATCTCATGCTCGACGGTCCTGTCATCCGGGACCTGCTACTATTGCTAGGAACAAAGTCATTCATTGGCTGGTATATAACATAACCTTGATAGTTGAGAAAGATGTCAAGGTATTATTGGAGAATGACATGATCAAAGTATAAGCTAATGATAAAATCGACATTAAGAAATTTTGTATGGATGACTTGAATTAGCGAACAAAAGACAAAATTAGACATTATGATTCCTGAGGAAATCACCAGTGACATTCTAAATTTCGTGTGGAATATATAACGAAGGAGTCAACAAGGTGCTCGTTTTAGGTTGCCTAAAATTACAGGTGCTGAGACAGTGTAGAAAACTCCCGAAACAAGAAGACATAGTCATCAACATCCCCCGCCAGATTTGTTCTTATTTTAAATTAAGTCAGAACCTTCTCCTAAATACCCGAGTGTACTCAAAAATATCATGACACCAAGCTCCGGAAAAATATTTGCGCGGTTCTGATTTTCGAACTCCATCAAGGTATTGATACCCTGAAGGCACACACCAAATTTGATAATCCTACCTTTAACTGTTTCTGAGAAAAATTGGCTCCTTTAACTCGGACGGACGAACGCACGCACGGACGCACGGACGGAGTTCAAACCTATATCCCCCTTCCACTTCGTGGCGGGGGATAATAAGCGAGTCGACTGGATTGTTACCTTTCATACACTATACTGTAACAATTCTGGACTGATGATGAGGTTAAATTATAGACTTCGTCCTAGGTCAACATTATTTTCCTCAGGTCTTTGAAAATCATCTTCCTACGCAAAGCCTAAAACGCCAGTTTCTGAACTGTCAGTTTTAAGTCTTGCTGCAAACCCTTTACTTTTCTGTACTGGTATAGGCCACTACAGACTAGAGAGCAAGCACAGAAAACGCAAGTGTCTGCAGCAGGCCTGTGCAGCAAGGCATAAAACTGACAGTTCGAAAACTGGTGTTTTAGGTTTTGCATAGGAAGAAGATGAAAACAGTTATTCCCCGAATTCACCAGTCCATAATTGTTTTGCTATGTGGCACTTTCACATAACGAAAAGAGAACATAAATTACTATCATGAAAGGCATCTCAGCTCTATGGTAGGCAAGGACAACGAATGACGTCATGATCACAAATTAGCAATATAATGATGTCATGAAAGAATGGTTTGACGTCTTGGGTCGGACACAGGGTCAAGTCAATGTCATTTATTATATTTGTTTTATATGATTGAGGGTGAGATACTCTGTTCTGTCAACGAACTTTAAAACCTCTATCTACAGCACCCGGACAAAAGCGAGCCGTCACTGATGAAATTCCCGTTGACTCTCATGTTAATCATTAATGTTTTAAGAATAATTTTCACTGATTAGGTTTTTATATTATCCATGATATCGGCAATCATCTCAGCTACCAGATCTTAATTTTGAGTTGATGATCGGATGATTATTTAGAAAATTGCAGCTATTTAAGCGCGGTATATACCGACAGTTAGCAATTTCAATATGGCCGTTTATGAGACAGTTGCTAAAAATGTTGCATATGTGTCACTTAATCAGTTGTCATTAAACAGTAAAACATGGATAGATGAAAGGTAATTATGTACATGAAGCCAAGGTTATTTCCTAGTTTTGTGTAAAATTTGAAAGTAAAACGATTTCATCTGTAACAATTAAAATTATTCTTGCAACAATTAATCAACATGCAGGTCAATGGGACTTCCACTAGTGATGTCTCACTTTTGGCCAAGTACTGTAAATGAATGAAGTGGCCAGAATAGAGAGTTACTCGGACATTATACTTAAAGTGACACAGAGTATCTTTCTTAAAATTTTATTTGGTTTTGATAAGCTAT
The DNA here is from genome assembly GCA_916613615.1 of Steromphala cineraria. Taxonomy (NCBI): domain Eukaryota; kingdom Metazoa; phylum Mollusca; class Gastropoda; order Trochida; family Trochidae; genus Steromphala; species Steromphala cineraria. The sequence continues at coordinate 51,586,517 of OU744724.1, read as the reverse complement.
AAAATATCGAATATGCTGATTGAAGTTCATATCTCATCACTGGACTTGCAAATATATCCATTTATGCATAATATCTCTAAAATTCTTGATTTTATGGAAAACTCAAGAAAACATCTCAAATACGTTTAATATTCGAAATTATGCATCCAATTAATCTATTAGTTACAATACCTAATAAACACTATCGAATCGAATATATCTTCCTGTCAGCTTATGACAAGGTTTCAAAATTACGTTTGGCGAATTTGCGCGCGCCACTCGACCCACATTGTCCGGTTTTCGATCCAAATCCCGACTTTGAATGGCCGTATTTTCGCTCTAATGTACTGATTGACCTTTAACTTGTTATTTTCAGTAACAGTTAGTGGTTCCCGATGTAATAACATCGATTTCAAAATTTGACATATTTGATCCTATCAACATACTCTGTGTCTCTTTAATGTCAGTAATATTCACCAACCTGGACATCAGGTTCATTTTAAATAACACGCGAATTATGAAAACAGATGCATTCAGACCGACCAACTTTGGCCGGCCGAGGTCGGTATTTTCCCCATGCTATCGAAACAATTTATCAATCCGAAAAAAAAATGAAAATAAGTGTATTAATACAGACAATGAAGACAATCAAGGTACGTTTTCCAAACACATTGTAACTGTAAGTGTAACGATAACTGTTCAGTTTGAAAATATCGGAGAGCCATGTCTATTTCAAGTATCTAACAAAGTCATGAGCCTCTCGTGCTGCACGTGCATCCTGTCGAAGTGCAAAGGCTATCGCATTGTCGTGGCCCTTCGGAATTTGCTTCGGTTAGCAGAAAACGCTTACGTAAATTTTTATATGTTAATGTTAATTTTGTACCAAAGATACCATAAAGTCTAAATATATACAAAGTTTATTTTAAAGGTATGTTTCTTATATCGACAATACATGAATGTTCAACTACTGGTCATGCCTAACGCCCTGTAATGTCAACTGGCTTCCGGGGTCTATTGGAAGGTTCACTCGGTCTGAACTGTACTGTTTTGAAAAGAAAACAAACCCAAAAACAAAAAAAATGATTTATATGAGGTGCTCACAGCTGATGCTCATGATGAACCTCGACTCGAATGCTATGTGCTTAATGAAATATAGCAATTCTGCCTCAATTTTTACCAAAAGCACCTAAATAGTTTTTCAACGCATTTGATCGTGTTATTCATGTATGATAATTATCTGTTCTTTAATGTTACAGACACATTACTTATGGTTAATGTGATATGAAGAATTTAAAACAAAGTTTAAAATTGAGATTTCTTTACAACATGTGTTTTAATTTGTTTTTACTTTGTTTTTGATAAAAAATCTCATAGTTACAGTGATATAAAATGAGAATAGAAAAGGTGCAAGCTATCCCAAAATAGCCCATCTACGGATGAACAAGAGATAAATATGCACGTTACGCACAGGAGCCCGATATCGTAAATAAAATGTAGGTATAACGTGGGAAAGAAAGACCCGTCCCTTCTATATACTCTATCATATAGAGGGGACGGCTCCCTCTTTACCTACGTTTTACCTACATTTTATTTGCGATATCGGGTTCCTGTGACGTTACGCTAGATGATTTGAACGTAACTCAGAACAAATTGTATTTTGGCTCTCTTATCTACGCCATAACCAATTCTATCCAACATACTCTGTGTCTCTTGACACTATCAGGGTCGTTATCCGCTTTCGACATGAGTTAAGTGTCTTCTTATCTAACCACAATCTTAAAATGTGTGACCCTGACTGGAATAAAACACGACAAGTCGTTATGTTTGCTATAATCTGTTTCCTCGTGATTATCCGTAAGTAACAGCATTTGACATTATTTCAGTTAGAAAAGTTAAAAAATAACCTTTCGAGAATTTAGACAACTTGATACTGTCATTTCGATCGTATTTTTCCCCTGTACACGTATAATTATCAGTATAACCAGTTTGTCTTCGTACATAATGAAAGACAGTCATCTTATACCCCCATTTCACTGAGCTACGAGCCGTTGCCGACTGAAAATAGGCCAAATGTCGTCATTGACTCGTAATTAAGCGTCTCTGAGTCCTCTTTAGTCGCCTCTGAGCGTAGTTGAGTCTGTATGGGTCTGTATGAGTCTGGAAGAGTCGGGATGTCAAATTTTGTCGGGAGTTGGTTTTTGAACATGTTCAAAAACCCACTCCCGACTTTTTAAGTCCGGCGAGGTTCGTACTTTTCAACCGGAAATTCCAGAAATTCCATTGACGTCGTATTGGGTCGTCAAAGAGTCGTGTTGCTCGTATCTGAGTCCTATATTAAGTCGTATGGAATCATATTGAATCGTGAATAAGTCGTACATAGTTGGATTGAAACGTGGTTGTCGGTTGTGAGTCGGGAATAGTTCTTTCCCTAATTTACATGCCGACTCACTCCCAACTAGTGCAAACACATGTACGACTAACCAATACTCAAAGACGACCAGTGACGACCCGTTCCTGACTACTCATAGCAACATAGTCGGCGGTTGTTGGCCTTTTATATGCCCGATTCCGGTCTAAAATTGCCGATTTTATCGTACGTGGATCGTCTGTGACTCGTACGTGAGACGTTTCTGTGTCGTGAGGAGTCTTCATTGTCGTGAACGAGTCGTAAATAAGTCGTTCAGGTCGTGAGTGGGTCGACAGTGAGTCGTAAGGTAGTCGGAAATGAGTCTTTGTAAGAGTCGTGGTGGTGACTTGGTGTCGTGAAAGACTCGACAGTGAGTCGTTAACGAGACGGTCTCAGTCGTATTGAGTCGTATCTGAGTTTGGATGAGTCGTAAGTTCCTCAGTTTATTGTCGGGGGTGCCTCCTAGGTCTGTCAGGAGTTCCTCCTCACTGTGTCGTATGTCAGTCGTGTATGTCGTAGGTAACTCTTGTGAGTGTCGTTAGTAACTCGTAGAAATTGCAAATTTCATAATTTGACCTATATTTGCTCCCGACTCATGCCAACAAAGTCGTAGTGGAAAAGTCGGGAATAGTCGGGAAGAGTCTTGAACACTTTTCAAAGTCGTAGCTCAGTGAAATGGGGGTATTAGCTACGAGCGTTGAATGCATAACTACGACACAACAATCCCGTAACTTTAATTATGAATGATGTGTTAATATGCTCCTATTCTATTAACCAAATATTTATTTATTTATTTTTCTAATAAAAAAGCATAAAATAGCACATTTGTTTTATTGCAATGCTTAAATTTCAAGATGGCGTATGAAAGCCGATAGATAGGTGTCTTTAACTAATTTAGTATATGAAGTCTGATGGGCAAGAGAATCGAAAGCTCTTTATTTCATATTCTTGTTTTCCAGACAGCGTTAAGTCCGCCCAGCACCACTCGGAGATCAACCAAATCTACAAGCACTATACAGACCACCTCTGTCCTCAGATCCACAATGTTGATTGTACACAGCATCACGATCACCATGAAACGCTCTGTGCTTCTGATCTTGTCACCTACCTAAACCAGTATATTTTAAAGCAAATTCTTCCCAGAGAGGCGGCTCAATTTATTTCTTTTCACGTTAACCTCCGTTACAAGTAGACAGCTTTAAACCTATGATACAGAATCCAGATTGGTTGCAGTCAATGTCAGTTGACAAATCCGGGACGTTGTAAAGAAATGGGCACTGTTATCAAAGCTGTTTAGAAGACTGTTGTTCCTTTACCCGTGCGACGAGCACATTGTATATACAATACAGTACAAAGTCGAAGATATCAGCTTAGTGGAATAAGCACACTACCCTGTTGCGCATTTCACTGTTTGGTGATCTCAACCGCAAATATGGCTCACTTGTAGCTGAGATTATGTGCAATCTAGTTAAAACTAGCTGTAATAATTACGTCCCATACGTCCTACATTACATAATACAGGACTTATAATGGAAGGTTCACATTGCAGCTAGTTTTAAAGGGACAGTAGCACGTTGTTAGGGGGGGATTAAGGTGATGTCAGGGGAATGAAAATAAAGACGATGTATTAAAACTAAAAGAAGCAGTAACAGATCAAATATTATAATGTTATTAATCAAGTTTTTCCGTATTGGTCCAGTTACAGATCCGAGGTCTGCTGTATTGTATTTGTTTTTTATTTGTTCCCAGTTTTATAAACATTTCAGCAATACATGCATACATAATAGAATATAACAGATCAAACGGTAATGGGCAATCAATAAAGTAATCCTTAGGTACAGGGTTTGAATCAAAATTAGTTAAGCCTTAGTATTGGAATATTGGGAATAATGGACACCATTTGTCAACAAATTTATCAATTCTATTGTTTCTTCTGGATATGAATTTTTCAACGATGTAAATGTCTTTCAAAATCTTAAGAAAATTATGCAATTTTGGAAAAACTCTTTTTAAGGAACAGCTATAAATATATCTTTTAGCAGAAAATATTATATGAATCAATAATGGGTTATTATTGGAGATACCAAACCACACCAATAACTTTGTAATTTCAAAGACTTTTATGTTATTGATGATCCAATTTTCAAGATCCATCCAGAAAGTATGGGTCACATTGCATTCCCAATATACATGACATAAAGACTCACATTCAACATTACAAAAAGTACATACTGCATTGTCAACAAGTTTCATTTTCAAGAGCTCTTTTTTAGTGTAAATAATCCTATGCAAGAAATACGAAAAACTTGATTAATGACGTTTTTATTAATTAACTTCTTTGTAATTTACCTGCACAAAATTAGAGAGTTAATTTTTACCGAAATCAAAATTATCAATGAGATTGATGAACTGTCATATATTTTGAAAGTTTTGAAGCGATAGCTTCGGACTCTCGCCATTTGTGTGTATGCGCATGCTCAGACTTGTATTGGCCCTGTTTTGCTCGTATTGGCCCAGTTGTGGATTCGTATAGTGCAGGCCGTATAAATTGTATAAGTGCCATATCATTGATAGTTAATTAATGAATAATGTCAAGTTCAGCCATGCGATTCCCTTTTCTTACACAAAACTAATTAAAGGTCTTCGCACAAAAATGGCCATCAGAGGACTTTATGTGAATCTTTATATTTTTTCTCTGCCTACGGGTGATTGATTTGTGTAATGACGGTTTTGAGTTTTTTAAAATAATACATTATGCATTAACGTACAATTATCTGTGAAATTTGGAAAATAAAAAAATTAAAAAATCGTGCAACTGCCTCTTTAATTAAATTAAATGCTGTAACGAATAACTTGAATGGCCTATTTGTGGTGTAAATGATTCGAAAAGTACTATGTTCTTTGGGATGTTCGCGATCACTCTTTCAACATTATCAAGGTTTTTTTTAATGGAATAAAACTGACTCGCACCGAAATGAATCAAATTCAGAGTTCGGTTTGGTATCGTCACAAAGTAAAAGTTGTTAGTTAGAAAACCAGACAGCGTTACAATCACCGGAAACCTTTCCTAATGGATAAAAGTTGAAAGTCTTAGATAATGTAATGAAATTGGCGTGTAATTTCGGCTCGTTGGCCTAAATAAGGCTGTTAGGTGTTTTCACTGAAAATTATGAAATTTCTTATATTTGGCGTCTGAGGATAAATCGTGCGATTTTAATATTCAACAGGGCTAGTGGACACCATACCAACGAACTAAGACAATGGTCAGTTTGCTGTAGTCTCAATGGCATTTTATGTTTGCCTTTAAAGATTTCATAAGGTTGATAAATAAAAACTGTATAACCTATATTGTTATATCAGTACATTTTGTTTCTTGAAACAATATATATGATTTATCATTTCTTATAGCTGTTACTTTGCTGTCGCCCACTGCAAAAACAAAACGCTAACGGTCCGCCATGATGGAGCTTGTGACGTCATACCCGGCGGAAGTCACGTGTACACAGAAGAGGAGCTGAAGTACTATCGTCAGCAGGTTTCTGAAATCTTCTTCAGTAACAAATTTGACAACTGTGTAAACATTGCCGGGTTTGATTGTACTCAGCAACGCACACCACACCACAGTAAAACTGTCTGTGGATCTGACCTGAATTCATACAAAGACCAGTGAGACATTTATCATATTTTGGTCAAAATTATGTAATAGTAATTATGCAAATAAGTAATATTGTAATTTTAAAATTTCATTGGTTTATAATAAGAAGATCATTTTTCATAATTCATATATTTTCAAGTATCTCTCACTATCTATGTCCAATATAGTTTGTGTGATATTGACGAAACATGAGTAAAAGCACACAAGGCCTATTTCTCTTTATTGTTCTTACAAAAATGTTAATTAGGTCATTGATTGCGTGACTTTGGGACCCAGCAGATACATAACAGTGACACAATTCTAGCGTTGTTGTGATGTGTAATTATTGGATATGTACATTTTGAGATTTAAATGATGATGCTGATGAATTCATTAAAATTTTTATATCCGAAATTCGAATTAGAAAGAACAAAGTATATTCATAAGTATTTTGTATATCAGACCAAAAATGTACAAAACAAGTAAGACATACCTAGAATGGCCTGACACTTCTATTTCAATGAGAACATTTCCTGTGTGTACGTTTCTTGTCTTGTTTATGGCGTGTCCCGATATTGTTGAGTTTGGCAACTGTGAAAAAGAAGAGATGTTTCATTTGGAACAAAATGGACTAAATTCATTTCAAATTTAAGAATAAACAATCGTTAAACTAATAAACTCTACATAAAAACATGCTGTAAAAAGGTTTGTCTAGTAGCACGCTGAACGGCTCCCTTCTTGGTTGTCTCCTTTTGAATGTAAGTACTTCTCTTTTTCAAATTGTCAAATCGGAACCAGCAGTAGCATTCCCTCAGTAACATGTGTTGTGTTGTAAATCAGTCTATGTAAACCTAGTCTCAATAATACTCGCTATACTCCCATACTGAGTCTAGCGAGATCAAGTAAGAGGTGACCTATGACCCTCCAACGTTATATGTGCGAAAGCAGACTATTGCGACATGGTAAGCCGAACCCTGATTGGTCAATTCGATAAGTCGACTGACGCGAGCCCTTACTAGACCTAGCTAGATTCAGTATGGGAGTATAGAGAGAATTACTGAAGCTAGATTTACTTAAACTGTGTTGTAAATATACGTGTCGATAAGATTATACAAGGGAGCGGTCTTTACGGAGTTTTATTTTCATCATTTCATTTTTCAGCTGTGTATTCTCTCAGATGATGTGCAGAAATCGTTCACTTACTCTACGTCATGAAGGTCCCTGTGACGTCATCGCGCCAACCGGTGTCGACCCAGCTTTTGCCGTTATCAAGAATGTCTTCTGTCAAAATCTTGCTTCTATCACGTGTGGGAACACAGTCAGTGACAGCGTATGCGGTACTGATGGCGTCTTCTATAGTAGCCAGTGAGTATCAATGACACCTAAGATTATTCTCCCTGGTCATAACTTCACACAACAAATGAAAGTTGCTTTCGAAAGATTGGACTCGTTATCTTCCTCGTCTCAGGAAACTCGATAGTTACAAGGATCTTACAGTCCCATACACCTTTTAAAAGCCTTGAAGGGAATGTATAACCCATTTATTTTCCAAAGACATCGTACCAATTTTTTATACACACTCAGCTTATCAATACTAATTATATCAGATTAAATGTTGTTGACCCTATGAACAAATTGAATTGTTCTCCAAGGTTTGTTCGTCCATATATAACAAGGATAAAACATGTCATTCTGCCAGTACGAGTTCATAAGTAATTATGACGGTTTCAAAGATATTGGCATTTTTAATATTTAAAAGAACTTCATAACTATCACATGTTAGGCGTTATTGTTTAAGCTGGAATTGTTTGTATCAAACCCCCTTTTCCCATTTAGATAAAAAATAATGTGCTAGTTTTATAAATTGTATTACATGATGATTCGTTTGATATATCTACATAACATCGACACCACAGGTGCCTGTTCTCCAAGACGAAATGCTTCAAGACTGACCTTGAGGAGACGGATTCTTCCTACTGTCTTCAACAACTGCCGTGAAATATTTTTTGTAAATGTTTAGACAACGTACAATAAATATATAGATTATGTATTTTTGGGGTAATGTTTTGTTGTCTTTATTCCGTAATGTTACAATTAGGAAATAGGACAGGTAAACCAGATCATCCTGTTGTAGCTTCGAAAGAACTTTACTACTTGATTATGTTTGGTAAAAAAGCCAAAAGGACGATGGCCTAGAGGAGCCATAAGATATTCGTGTTAAATAAGATAAGAAATCGCAAAATCCATCATGTTTGTGATAGGCGCGAAATCAAATAACCCCTTTCAACCACCATACAATTGGCTTACATTGAAACAGCTCTAAATCTTGTTTATGATAGCTCATTTGCATGTTATTTCACACTCTGAAAATTACACATATTCCAATTCGTTTTTGGGATGAGAACTTTATCATAAATATCTCAGAGGTTCATTTTCATGACTTAATACAAAACACATTCTTGTGTGTGAAAGCTGACCGGAACTACTTTAATTCTCCATTCAACTTCAGATCAAATGGTATTCAATGAAATATTTATAAATCGATCTTTAATGAAATTTTAATTTATAAAAAAAATCTAATCAATTGCAAAATTTGGTAAAACGGGTCTGAACAAACTGAGCGAAAGCGAGCATTTTCAAAAGTCAAATTACGTCATCGAAGCTTATCCATAAATCGAAAGGTTTGGATATCATATTGAACCGACATTCTAAAAATGTATTTTTTTTAAATGCCAAAATAAAAGAGTAAGTAGCCTAAGAATTAAAATAGTCCACTCCATCTGTGGGTCTAACCACATTGTAAGTAAACTATAAGATTTTCGGATAGAGGCACGAAAAGGGTCCAACTCCCTATAGACACTAAGTTCACGTTGTTTCCATGGAAACCAGAAAATAAAGGTTTGGAATAACCGAAATAGCAAATAGCAAAAGGCACGACTCAACAAATTGATCCAACCACATGCTAAGTCTCGTAAAATTTTACTGAAATATTTTAAAAAGTGCCCAACTAAGTGGGCACTGAGTTAAAATTGTTTCCATGTGTTCTATATATGTTTAATATTATTTACATATAAAATATCTTTACTGCAGCATATCATATCATCATATCATAGGCATCTCCAACAACATTATTCTTTAACATAAACTGATTCGACTATAAAGATAGTTTTATCAATTATATGTTTCTAATTGTATTGTATATTATGTCCAGCTTTCTCTGTTGTATTTAGGAGCGGTGTTCAAATAAGCCTTGTGGCTTGTTCGCCAATCCATATTTCATTTTATGAAATAAAAATATGTTTAAACCATATATGTTTAAGACACTAATTCAAACTGCAATATTTACAAAAAGTAGTTTTACTGTATTCGTAGTATTTTTAGCAATATTTTGTGACCAACCATGAGAAGTGGGGACCACAATTCATTAAATAGGAGACAGTTTACCAAATGTCCGAAAAGTAAGCCCCGGCATGTCGACATGAAGGCGAATGAAGGATGGCCATTTCATGATTTGCTGTTCCTTAATGTACGCTTGTAAGCCGTCTTTGTCGGTCACGGCAAGATTTTCTTTTCTTTTTCTCCACATCTTTCCGCCCAAGTTGATATCAATCAGACGCAATTGCAGTAACTGAGACGAGGCGTAAAACCTACAAACATAATGATGATGCCACCGAACGCGAGTTCTCTAAAAACTAAGGCAATTTCTAAGAGGGTACTGTACTGCAAATATGACAATGAGGCTTTTAAGAAACCCATGACATGCAACTAGTTTGCACAGTAGAATCACAGCATACAAAGTTATCTTCAGACGGTTTATGACTTATATTATATATTTTAAGACATTTTCCTTTTAGCGATAATCTCAACCCTGGGACAATTAAGCTGGTTGAGACAGCAACAGCAGCAATTGTTTATATAGGCGAAAGGGCGGTTCTTTTGGTTTTGGCTTATGGTTTAAAATTGCCTAGTAGTACTAATAGATAAAGTTAAAAAGAGCAATTAGCTTGAATATTTTAAACAATCAAAGGGACGCCAGCATCAACAGTTGAAACAACAAACCTCTGTGTTCCATTGTACCCAATTAGAACTTGGATAAAGATTATCACCTGAGTGCTTGTGTCACGGAGTGTTAATTGATTTTACATTGATAGGTAAAAGAACAAAGGGCAGTGGGGATGTTTACAGGTGATTGATCCGACTAATTAAAATAACAGTCAAGTATTACATAACTGGTCATTTCGTTGACACGTGTTTATGACTTTAATCCTTGACAGAATATCCGACAATCTTTTTATGTTGTTTTATGTCAGGTCGATTGCTAAATGCTTCAAATTGATTAACAACTCTTTTATGAGACGAATATACAATATGGCACAGTCAAGATTTGTCAGTCGTTTCTATGTCAAAGGATCCCTAGTCATGCAACAAGTTGCAGTCCACAGCTTATCAACCGCATATGAAGTGATCTTTTCACATTTTATGACCTTTATATATTTTCATGACATATTCGTCTGACCAAGGGAACATCCTTTCTTCCAACTCCAGTATTGAAATGAATTGCTACACCGATTTGAATTGTTTTCATGAATTTGTACTTAAATGCCATATGAAAAGTGCAAAAATGTCATGTAAGCACTTGATATGAAATTTGGTGGTCAATTAATAAACTCTAGTTGACAAAATGGTAAATGTATAATTCATCATAATCTATCTGCAAAAAGTGTGTTGAAAATGAATGATATAGAAAGAAAGTGTGAAATGAAAAAGCTGAAGAACATAAACGATAAACAAATATCTACATGAGCGGTAACCAAACGTGTAGCATCAATATTTATATTGCTGTTTTAAAGTGAGAAACAATATCTTTAAGTCATTCAACTTTCCATTAGACAAGTCGTTCATCTTCACTATAAAGATTTTCAATCCTTTATTCAAATTATTTGACCTATCATTGAATAGTTCTTTCAACACCACCTAATCAAACGTCTTCGACGTATTAAAAATCATCTGGCCTTTTTAAACCATCAGGCAAAGAACAAAAGAACCCCCCCATATGGCCTAAATAAACAGTTAAAGTTGCTGACGCCAACATGCACAATTGCCCGGGGTTGAAATTATCGCCCCTGCATCGCTTTGCTTATAGTGCCATTTGATGTTTAATTGTTTGTTCCACTGATAGCAACAACATTTATTGACTGGCATAATTGGGATTATTTGGAAAGTAATTTATAAAGGACTGCTTGCACATATTATGTCATTGAGTGAGCTGAACGTAGTTTAAAGAACTAATGTTTGTTCTTTTTGAAAGATAAGGAGAAGTCATGTGAGTTTTGTATAACCAGTTTTATTTTAATCATATAAACATAAATAAATAATCAAACCAAAGCACCATTTCAGGTTGACACACATATATAACTTTTTTAGCAAAGACAAGTGTGTCATGATTCAACAGATAAAATCTTCATGATAGTTCCTAGCAGGCTTTATCAATATACACAAAGAACAAAGTGTAGCACAACATGTTGTCTGTATAGGACACTGTTCATATAGAAACAAAGCATTTTCAAAACAGAGTCAATTAAAGGACAGCTATGAGTCTCTATTTTCATCACAATAACTGAAACTTGGACACACTGACACACGGAAAGGTAAAAGTGAAGACACGTTTTCTGTAATCTTGGACTTCTTAGCATTGAAGTTCTCCTCGTTCTCAGGTAGTTTCCGTTTGCGGCCTTGGACCTTTGAAGGAGTTTGGTCAGATGATTCGTATCCACCATCAACAGTTACCTCTGATGTATTTGGAATTGCAGACGATGTCTGTTTTGAACTTCCTCCGAGAATGCACACAAAATCGAAACTGTCTTCCGATTCTGTATCAGTGTCCGAAATGACGTCTTCAAGAAAGCTCTGGAAGCATTCAGTGTCGATGGAACTTGCACCTTGAGCTTCTGGTAGAAAAGAACAGGACTCAATGAGGGAATATAGATCGTCCTCGCATGCAGAGACGTCGTCAGCTACGTATTGAGTCCAATCTGTAGCAACGAAGAGAGCAGGCTGGTACATGTGTTGTGGGTCATTCAGGCCAGGGAACAAGGTCATGTCCAAATCATAAGTGATGTTGTTATCTATACAGAGTGGTTGAAGAAGATGAGAAGCCGCTTCCATGGTAAATGGTTATTGTGAAAAGGCAATTGAGATAATGAACCGTTTGGGCTGCTCGCTGCTTATATGAGCTTGTTCCACGTGAGTGACTTGGGCATTGCTCCAGTCAGCCAATCAACGCCGTTAGACGAGTGTCGGCTTCTGGTGATGACATTTCATACTGTAATTAGAGATTAGCAAGCATTCTTTCGCAAGTGTGATGGCAATTACAACTCAGGTGTTGAATAAGGTAAATCTAGAAATTAACTGTCGGTTGCATATGCTGATGTTTTAATGGTAAAAATCATTTGTCGATCTTTCGTCAATTAAGTAATAGAGTCATTGAAATATTTTGCAGAGCATCTTCTTGTGTTACAGATAGGTAATTTTGATTCTTATTAAGTTATTTGATGAGATAGTAGCGAATGTAGTTACCTACAAGGTGATTTATAAATTTCAGGTTGATAAATAACTCTTGAATTAAATATCTATTTGGGAAGTCTTGATACTAAACTCAAAAACGTTTTGTAAACTCTACATGAAAACGGGCCAATATCTTCATGAGGATCTTACTTCCGGTTCATATTACTACGTAGCGTTATTATCAATCAAATGATTTAGATAGAATTTTTAAAGAACAGATCTACGATATTGAAAATGGTTTTGAAATCATTTTGTTCATATCTCAAAATGATTTTTTTTGTTGCTAAGAGATAAAGTTTAAAAGAGCAATTAGCTCAAATTTATAAACAATCCGAGAGACGCCAGCATCAACAGTTGAAACAACACACCTCTGTCTTCCATTGTACCCAATTAGAACTTGGATAAAGATTATCACCTGAATGCTTGTGTCACGGAGTGTTAATTGATTTTAAATTGATAGGTAAAAGAACAAAGGGCAGTGGGGATGTTTACAGGGATCCGACTAATTAAAATAACAGTCAAGTATTACATTACTGGTCATTTCGTTGACACGTGTTTATGACTTTAATCCTTGACAGAATATCCGACAATCTTTTTATGTTGTTTTATGTCAGGTCGATTGCTAAATGCTTCAAATTGATTAACAACTCTTTTATGAGACGAATATACAATATGGCACAGTCAAGATTTGTCAGTCGTTTCTATGTCAAAGGATCCCTAGACATGCAACAAGTTGCAGTCCACAGCTTATCAACCGCATATGAAGTGATCTTTTCACATTTTATGACCTTTATATATTTTCATGACATATTCGTCTGACCAAGGGAACATCCTTTTTTCCAACTCCAGTATTGAAATGAATTGCTACACCGATTTGAATTGTTTTCATGAATTTGTACTTAAATGCCATATGAAAAGTGCAAAAATGTCATGTAAGCACTTGATATGAAATTTGGTGGTCAATTAATAAACTCTAGTTGACAAAATGGTAAATGTATAATTCATCATAATCTATCTGCAAAAAGTGTGTTGAAAATGAATGATATAGAAAGAAAGTGTGAAATGAAAAAGCTGAAGAACATAAACGATAAACAAATATCTACATGAGCGGTAACAAAACGTGTAGCATCAATATTTATATTGCTGTTTTAAAGTGAGAAACAATATCTTTAAGTCATTCAACTTTCCATTAGACAAGTCGTTCATGTTCACTATATAGATTTTCAATCCTTTATTTAAATTATTTGACCTATCAGAGGTTAGTTCTTTCAACACCACCTAATCAAACGTCTTCGACGTATTAAAAATTATCTGGCCTTTTTAAACCATCAGGCAAAGAACAAAAGAACCCCCCCATATGGCCTAAATAAACAGTTAAAGTTGCTGGCGCCAACATGCATAATTGCTCAATGTGAAATTATCGCCCTGCATCGCTTTGCTTATAGTGCCATTTGATGTTTAATTGTTTATTCCACTGATAGCAACAACATGTATTGACTGGCATAATTGGGATTATTTGGAAAGTAATTAATGGCATAAAGGACTGCATTAACATATTATGTCATTGAGTGAGCTGAACGTAGCTTTTAAAGAACTATTGTTTGTCCTTTTTGAAAGATAAGGAGAAGTCATGTAAGTTTTGTATAACCAGTTTTATTTTAATCATATAAACAAAAACAAATAATAAATAATCATAACAAAGCACCATTTCAGGTTGACACACATATATAACTTTTTTAGCAAAGACAAGTGTGTCATGATTCAACAGATAAAATCGTCATGATAGTTCCCAGCACGCTTTATCAATATACACATAGAACAAAGTGTAGCACAACATGTTGTCTGTATAGGACACTGTTCATATAGAAACAAAGCATTTTCAAAACAGAGTCAATTAAAGGACAGTTATGAGTCTCTATTTTCATCACAATACCTGAAACTTGGACACACTGAGACACGGAAAGGTAAAAGTGAAGACATATTCACTGTAATCTTGGACTTCTTAGCATTGAAGTTCTCCTCGTTCTCAGGTAGTTTCCGTTTGCGGCCTTGGACCTTTGAAGGAGATGGCTCAGATGATTCGTATCCATCATCAACAGTTACCTCTGATGTATTTGGAATTGCAGACGATGTCTGTGTTGAACTTTCTCCGAGAATGCATACAAAATCGAAACTGTCTTCCGATTCTGTATCAGTGTCTGAAATGACGTCTTCAAGAAAGCTCTGGAAGTATTCACTGTCGATGGAAGTTGTATCTTGAACTTCTGGTAGAATAGAACATGACTCAATGAGGGAATATAGATCGTCCTCGCGTGCAGAGACGTCGTCAGCAACGTATTGAGTCCAATCTGTAGCAACGAAGAGAGCAGGCTGGTACATGTGTTGTGGGTCATTCAGGCCAGGAAACAAGATCATATCCAAATCATAAGTAATGTTGGTATCTATACAGAGTGGTTGAAGAAGATGAGAAGCCGCTTCCATGGTAAATGGTTATTGTGAAAAGGCAATTGAGATAATGAATCGCTTGGGCTGCTCGCTGCTTATATGAGCTTGTTCCACGTGAGTGACTTGGGCATTGCTCCAGTCAGCCAATCAACGCCGTCAGACGAGTGTCGGCTTCTGGTGATGACATTGCATGTTGAAACTAAAGATTAGCAAGCATTCTTTTGAAAGTGTGACGGCAATTACAACGCAGGTGTTGAATAAGGTAAATCTATAAATTAACTGTCGGTTGCATATGCTGATGTTTTAATGGTAAAGATCATTTGTCGATCTTTCGTCAATTAAGTAATAGAGTCATTGAAATATTTTGCAGAGCATCTTCTTGTGTTACAGATAGGTAATTTTGATTCTTATTAAGTTATTTGATGAGATAGTAGCGAATGTAGTTGCCTACAAGGTGATTTATAAATTTCAGGTTGATAAATAACTCTTGAATTAAATATCTATTTGGGAAGTCTTGATACTAAAATCATAAACGTTTTGTAAACTCTACATGAAAACGAGCCAATATCTTCATGAGGTTTTACTTCAAGTTCATATTAATAGCGTTATTATCAATCAAATGATTTAGATATAATTTTTAAGGAACAAATCTACGATATTTGAATTTTTTTTTAATAATTCTCAAAATGATTTGTTTTGTTGCTAAGAGATAAAGTTTAAAAGAGCAATTAGCTCAAATTTATAAACAATCAAAGAGACGCCAGCATCAACAGTTGAAACAACACACTTCTGTCTTCCATTGTACCCAATTAGAACTTGGATAAAGATTATCACCTGAGTGCTTGTGTCACAGAGTGCTAATTGATTGGTAAAAGAACAAAGGGCAGTGGGGATGTTTACAGGTGATTGATCTGACTAATTAAAATAACAGTCGAGTATTACATAACTGGTCATTTCTTGACACGTGTTTATGACATTAATCTTTGACAGAATATCCGACAATCTATTTATGTTGTTTCATGTCAGGTCGATTGCTAAATGCTTCAAATTGATTAACTACTCTTTTATGAGACGAACATACAATATGGCACAGTCAAGATTTGTCAGTCGTCTCTATGTCAACGGATCCCTAGACATGCAACAAGTTGCAGTTCACAGCTTATTCACCGCATATGAAGTGATCTTTTCACATTTTATGACCTTTATATATTTTCATGACATATTCGTCTGACAAAAGGAACATCCTTTTTTTCCAACTTCAGTATTGAAATGAATTACTACACCGATTTGAATTATGTTCATGAAGTTGTACTTAAATGCCATATGAAAAGTGCAAAAATGTCATGTAAGCATTCAATATGAAATTTGGTGGTCAATTAAGAGACTCTAGTTGACAAAATGGTCAATATGTAATTCATCATAATCAATCTGCATAAAGTGTGTTGAAATTGAATGACATAGAAAGAATGTTTGAAAGGAAAAAGCTGAAGAACATAAACGATAAACAAATATCAACATGATCGGTAACCAAAGTGTATCATCAATATTTATATTGCTGTTTTAAAGTGAGAAACAATAACTTTAAGTCATTCAACTTTCCATTAGACAAGTCGTTCATGTTCAATATAAAGATTTTCAATCCTTTATTCAAATTATGTGACCTATCATTGAATAGTTCTTTCAACACCACCTAATCAAACGTCTTCGACGTCTTACAAATCATCTGCCCTTTTTAAACCATCAGCCAAAGAACAAAAGAACCGCCATTTGGCCTAAATAAACAGTTAAAGTTGCTGGCGCCAACATGCACAATTGCCCGGGGTTGAAATTATCGCCCTGCATCGCTTTGCTTATAGTGCCATTTGATGTATAATTGTTTATTCCACTGATAGCAACAACATGTATTGACTGGCATAATTGGGATTATTTGGAAAGTAATTTATAAAGGACTGCTTGCACATATTATGTCATTGAGTGAGCTAAACGTAGTTTTAAAGAACTATTGTTTGTTCTTTTTGAAAGATAAGGAGAAGTCATGTGAGTTTTGTATAACCAGTTTTATTTTAATCATATAAACATAAACAAATAATAAATAATCATAACAAAGCACCATTTCAGGTTAACACACATATATAACTTTTTTAGCAAAGACAAGTGTGTCATGATTCAACAGATAAAATCGTCATGATAGTTCCTAGCAGGCTTTATCAATTTACACAAAGAACAAAGTGTAGCACAACATGTTGTCTGTATAGGACACTGTTCATATAGAAACAAAGCATTTTCAAAACAGAGTCAATTAAAGGACAGTTATGAGTCTCTATTTTCATCACAATAACTGAAACTTGGACACACTGAGACACGGAAAGGTAAAAGTGAAGACACATTCACTGTAATCTTGGACTTCTTAGCATTGAAGTTCTCCTCGTTCTCAGGTAGTTTCCGTTTGCGGCCTTGGACCTTTGAAGGAGATGGCTCAGATGATTCGTATCCACCATCAACAGTTACCTCTGATGTATTTGGAATTGCAGACGATGTCTGTGTTGAACTTTCTCCGAGAATGCACATGAAATGGAAACTGTCTTCCGATTCTGTATCAGTGTCTGAAATGACGTCTTCAAGAAAGCTCTGGAAGCATTCAGTGTCGATGGAACTTGTACCTTGAGCTTCTGGTAGAATAGAACAGGACTCAATGAGGGAATATAGATCGTCCTCGCGTGCAGAGACGTCGTCAGCAACGTATTGAGTCCCATCTGTAGCAATGAAGAGAGCAGGCTGGTACATGTGTTGTGGGTCATTCAGGCCAGGAAACAAGGTCATGTCCAAATCATAAGTAATGTTGGTATCTATACAGAGTGGTTGAAGAAGATTAGAAGGCGCTTCCATGGTAAAGGGTTATTGTGAAAAGGCAATTGAGATAATGAACCGTTTGGGCTGCTCCCTGCTTATATGAGCTTGTTCCACGTGAGTGACTTGGGCATTGCTCCAGTCAGCCAATCAACGCCGTCAGACGAGTGTCGGCTTCTGATGATGACATTGCATGTTGAAACTAGAGATTAGCAAGCATTCTTTTACAAGTGTGATGGCAATTACAACTCAGGTGTTGAAAAAGGTAAATCTAGAAATTAACTGTCGGTTGCATATGCTGATGTTTTAATGGTAAAAATCATTTGTCGATTTTTCGTCAATTAAGTAATAGAGTCATTGAAATATTTTGCAGAGCATCTTCTTGTGTTACAGATAGGTAATTTTGATTCTTATTAAGTTATTTGATGAGATAGTAGCGAATGTAGTTACCTACAAGGTGATTTATAAATTTCAGGTTGATAAATAACTCTTGAATTCAATATCTATTTGGGAAGTCTTGATACTAAACTCAAAAACGTTTTGTAAACTCTACATGAAAACGGGCCAATATCTTCATGAGGATCTTACTTCCGGTTCATATTACTACGTAGCGTTATTATCAATCAAATGATTTAGATAGAATTTTTAAAGAACAGATCTACGATATTGAAAATGGTTTTGAAATCCTCCTTTGGAGGAATAAAGAATATATATCGCCCTGCATCGCTTTGCTTATAGTGCCATTTGATGTTTAATTGTTTATTCCACTGATAGCAACAACATGTATTGACTGGCATAATTGGGATTATTTGGAAAGTAATTTATAAAGGACTGCTTGCACATATTATGTCATTGAGTGAGCTAAACGTAGTTTTAAAGAACTATTGTTTGTTCTTTTTGAAAGATAAGGAGAAGTCATGTGAGTTTTGTATAACCAGTTTTATTTTAATCATATAAACATAAACAAATAATAAATAATCATAACAAAGCACCATTTCAGGTTAACACACATATATAACTTTTTTAGCAAAGACAAGTGTGTCATGATTCAACAGATAAAATCGTCATGATAGTTCCTAGCAGGCTTTATCAATTTACACAAAGAACAAAGTGTAGCACAACATGTTGTCTGTATAGGACACTGTTCATATAGAAACAAAGCATTTTCAAAACAGAGTCAATTAAAGGACAGTTATGAGTCTCTATTTTCATCACAATAACTGAAACTTGGACACACTGAGACACGGAAAGGTAAAAGTGAAGACACATTCACTGTAATCTTGGACTTCTTAGCATTGAAGTTCTCCTCGTTCTCAGGTAGTTTCCGTTTGCGGCCTTGGACCTTTGAAGGAGATGGCTCAGATGATTCGTATCCACCATCAACAGTTACCTCTGATGTATTTGGAATTGCAGACGATGTCTGTGTTGAACTTTCTCCGAGAATGCACATGAAATGGAAACTGTCTTCCGATTCTGTATCAGTGTCTGAAATGACGTCTTCAAGAAAGCTCTGGAAGCATTCAGTGTCGATGGAACTTGTACCTTGAGCTTCTGGTAGAATAGAACAGGACTCAATGAGGGAATATAGATCGTCCTCGCGTGCAGAGACGTCGTCAGCAACGTATTGAGTCCCATCTGTAGCAATGAAGAGAGCAGGCTGGTACATGTGTTGTGGGTCATTCAGGCCAGGAAACAAGGTCATGTCCAAATCATAAGTAATGTTGGTATCTATACAGAGTGGTTGAAGAAGATTAGAAGGCGCTTCCATGGTAAAGGGTTATTGTGAAAAGGCAATTGAGATAATGAACCGTTTGGGCTGCTCCCTGCTTATATGAGCTTGTTCCACGTGAGTGACTTGGGCATTGCTCCAGTCAGCCAATCAACGCCGTCAGACGAGTGTCGGCTTCTGATGATGACATTGCATGTTGAAACTAGAGATTAGCAAGCATTCTTTTACAAGTGTGATGGCAATTACAACTCAGGTGTTGAAAAAGGTAAATCTAGAAATTAACTGTCGGTTGCATATGCTGATGTTTTAATGGTAAAAATCATTTGTCGATTTTTCGTCAATTAAGTAATAGAGTCATTGAAATATTTTGCAGAGCATCTTCTTGTGTTACAGATAGGTAATTTTGATTCTTATTAAGTTATTTGATGAGATAGTAGCGAATGTAGTTACCTACAAGGTGATTTATAAATTTCAGGTTGATAAATAACTCTTGAATTCAATATCTATTTGGGAAGTCTTGATACTAAACTCAAAAACGTTTTGTAAACTCTACATGAAAACGGGCCAATATCTTCATGAGGATCTTACTTCCGGTTCATATTACTACGTAGCGTTATTATCAATCAAATGATTTAGATAGAATTTTTAAAGAACAGATCTACGATATTGAAAATGGTTTTGAAATCCTCCTTTGGAGGAATAAAGAATATATATCGCCCTGCATCGCTTTGCTTATAGTGCCATTTGATGTTTAATTGTTTATTCCACTGATAGCAACAACATGTATTGACTGGCATAATTGGGATTATTTGGAAAGTAATTTATAAAGGACTGCTTGCACATATTATGTCATTGAGTGAGCTAAACGTAGTTTTAAAGAACTATTGTTTGTTCTTTTTGAAAGATAAGGAGAAGTCATGTGAGTTTTGTATAACCAGTTTTATTTTAATCATATAAACATAAACAAATAATATATAATCATAACAAAGCACCATTTCAGGTTAACACACATATATAACTTTTTTAGCAAAGACAAGTGTGTCATGATTCAACAGATAAAATCGTCATGATAGTTCCTAGCAGGCTTTATCAATTTACACAAAGAACAAAGTGTAGCACAACATGTTGTCTGTATAGGACACTGTTCATATAGAAACAAAGCATTTTCAAAACAGAGTCAATTAAAGGACAGTTATGAGTCTCTATTTTCATCACAATAACTGAAACTTGGACACACTGAGACACGGAAAGGTAAAAGTGAAGACACATTCACTGTAATCTTGGACTTCTTAGCATTGAAGTTCTCCTCGTTCTCAGGTAGTTTCCGTTTGCGGCCTTGGACCTTTGAAGGAGATGGCTCAGATGATTCGTATCCACCATCAACAGTTACCTCTGATGTATTTGGAATTGCAGACGATGTCTGTGTTGAACTTTCTCCGAGAATGCACATGAAATGGAAACTGTCTTCCGATTCTGTATCAGTGTCTGAAATGACGTCTTCAAGAAAGCTCAGGAAGCATTCAGTGTCGATGGAACTTGTACCTTGAGCTTCTGGTAGAATAGAACAGGACTCAATGAGGGAATATAGATCGTCCTCGCGTGCAGAGACGTCGTCAGCAACGTATTGAATCCAATCTGTAGCAATGAAGAGAGCAGGCTGGTACATGTGTTGTGGGTCATTCAGGCCAGGAAACAAGGTCATGTCCAAATCATAAGTAATGTTGGTATCTATACAGAGTGGTTGAAGAAGATGAGAAGCCGGTTCCATGGTAAATGGTTATTGTGAAAAGGCAATTGAGATAATGAATCGCTTGGGCTGCTCGCTGCTTATATGAGCTTGTTCCACGTGAGTGACTTGGGCATTGCTCCAGTCAGCCAATCAACGCCGTCAGACGAGTGTCGGCTTCTGGTGATGACATTTCATACTGTAATTAGAGATAAGCAAGCATTCTTTTGCAAGTGTGACGGCAATTACAACGCAGGTGTTGAATAAGGTAAATCTATAAATTAACTGTCGGTTGCATATGCTGATGTTTTAATGGTAAAGATCATTTGTCGATCTTTCGTCAATTAAGTAATAGAGTCATTGAAATATTTTGCAGAGCATCTTCTTGTGTTACAGATAGGTAATTTTGATTCTTATTAAGTTATTTGATGAGATAGTAGCGAATGTAGTTACCTACAAGGTGATTTATAAATTTCAGGTTGATAAATAACTCTTGAATTATATATCTATTCGGGAAATCTTGATACTAAAATCATAAACGTTTTGTAAACTCTACATGAAAACGAGCCAATATCTTCATGAGGTTTTACTTCAAGTTCATATTAATAGCGTTATTATCAATCAAATGATTTAGATATAATTTTTAAGGAACAAATCTACGATATTTGAATTTTTTTTTAATAATTCTCAAAATGATTTGTTTTGTTGCTAAGAGATAAAGTTTAAAAGAGCAATTAGCTCAAATTTATAAACAATCAAAGAGACGCCAGCATCAACAGTTGAAACAACACACTTCTGTCTTCCATTGTACCCAATTAGAACTTGGATAAAGATTATCACCTGAGTGCTTGTGTCACAGAGTGCTAATTGATTGGTAAAAGAACAAAGGGCAGTGGGGATGTTTACAGATGATTGATCTGACTAATTAAAATAACAGTCGAGTATTACATAACTGGTCATTTCTTGACACGTGTTTATGACATTAATCTTTGACAGAATATCCGACAATCTATTTATGTTGTTTCATGTCAGGTCGATTGCTAAATGCTTCAAATTGATTAACTACTCTTTTATGAGACGAACATACAATATGGCACAGTCAAGATTTGTCAGTCGTCTCTATGTCAACGGATCCCTAGACATGCAACAAGTTGCAGTTCACAGCTTATTCACCGCATATGAAGTGATCTTTTCACATTTTATGACCTTTATATATTTTCATGACATATTCGTCTGACAAAAGGAACATCCTTTTTTTCCAACTTCAGTATTGAAATGAATTACTACACCGATTTGAATTATGTTCATGAAGTTGTACTTAAATGCCATATGAAAAGTGCAAAAATGTCATGTAAGCATTCAATATGAAATTTGGTGGTCAATTAAGAGACTCTAGTTGACAAAATGGTCAATATGTAATTCATCATAATCAATCTGCATAAAGTGTGTTGAAATTGAATGACATAGAAAGAATGTTTGAAAGGAAAAAGCTGAAGAACATAAACGATAAACAAATATCAACATGATCGGTAACCAAAGTGTATCATCAATATTTATATTGCTGTTTTTAAAGTGAGAAACAATAACTTTAAGTCATTCAACTTTCCATTAGACAAGTCGTTCATGTTCAATATAAAGATTTTCAATCCTTTATTCAAATTATGTGACCTATCATTGAATAGTTCTTTCAACACCACCTAATCAAACGTCTTCGACGTCTTACAAATCATCTGCCCTTTTTAAACCATCAGCCAAAGAACAAAAGAACCACCATTTGGCCTAAATAAACAGTTAAAGTTGCTGGCGCCAACATGCACAATTGCCCGGGGTTGAAATTATCGCCCTGCATCGCTTTGCTTATAGTGCCATTTGATGTTTAATTGTTTATTCCACTGATAGCAACAACATGTATTGACTGGCATAATTGGGATTATTTGGAAAGTAATTTATAAAGGACTGCTTGCACATATTATGTCATTGAGTGAGCTAAACGTAGTTTTAAAGAACTATTGTTTGTTCTTTTTGAAAGATAAGGAGAAGTCATGTGAGTTTTGTATAACCAGTTTTATTTTAATCATATAAACATAAACAAATAATAAATAATCATAACAAAGCACCATTTCAGGTTAACACACATATATAACTTTTTTAGCAAAGACAAGTGTGTCATGATTCAACAGATAAAATCGTCATGATAGTTCCTAGCAGGCTTTATCAATTTACACAAAGAACAAAGTGTAGCACAACATGTTGTCTGTATAGGACACTGTTCATATAGAAACAAAGCATTTTCAAAACAGAGTCAATTAAAGGACAGTTATGAGTCTCTATTTTCATCACAATAACTGAAACTTGGACACACTGAGACACGGAAAGGTAAAAGTGAAGACACATTCACTGTAATCTTGGACTTCTTAGCATTGAAGTTCTCCTCGTTCTCAGGTAGTTTCCGTTTGCGGCCTTGGACCTTTGAAGGAGATGGCTCAGATGATTCGTATCCACCATCAACAGTTACCTCTGATGTATTTGGAATTGCAGACGATGTCTGTGTTGAACTTTCTCCGAGAATGCACATGAAATGGAAACTGTCTTCCGATTCTGTATCAGTGTCTGAAATGACGTCTTCAAGAAAGCTCTGGAAGCATTCAGTGTCGATGGAACTTGTACCTTGAGCTTCTGGTAGAATAGAACAGGACTCAATGAGGGAATATAGATCGTCCTCGCGTGCAGAGACGTCGTCAGCAACGTATTGAGTCCCATCTGTAGCAATGAAGAGAGCAGGCTGGTACATGTGTTGTGGGTCATTCAGGCCAGGAAACAAGGTCATGTCCAAATCATAAGTAATGTTGGTATCTATACAGAGTGGTTGAAGAAGATTAGAAGGCGCTTCCATGGTAAAGGGTTATTGTGAAAAGGCAATTGAGATAATGAACCGTTTGGGCTGCTCCCTGCTTATATGAGCTTGTTCCACGTGAGTGACTTGGGCATTGCTCCAGTCAGCCAATCAACGCCGTCAGACGAGTGTCGGCTTCTGATGATGACATTGCATGTTGAAACTAGAGATTAGCAAGCATTCTTTTACAAGTGTGATGGCAATTACAACTCAGGTGTTGAAAAAGGTAAATCTAGAAATTAACTGTCGGTTGCATATGCTGATGTTTTAATGGTAAAAATCATTTGTCGATTTTTCGTCAATTAAGTAATAGAGTCATTGAAATATTTTGCAGAGCATCTTCTTGTGTTACAGATAGGTAATTTTGATTCTTATTAAGTTATTTGATGAGATAGTAGCGAATGTAGTTACCTACAAGGTGATTTATAAATTTCAGGTTGATAAATAACTCTTGAATTCAATATCTATTTGGGAAGTCTTGATACTAAACTCAAAAACGTTTTGTAAACTCTACATGAAAACGGGCCAATATCTTCATGAGGATCTTACTTCCGGTTCATATTACTACGTAGCGTTATTATCAATCAAATGATTTAGATAGAATTTTTAAAGAACAGATCTACGATATTGAAAATGGTTTTGAAATCCTCCTTTGGAGGAATAAAGAATATATATCGCCCTGCATCGCTTTGCTTATAGTGCCATTTGATGTTTAATTGTTTATTCCACTGATAGCAACAACATGTATTGACTGGCATAATTGGGATTATTTGGAAAGTAATTTATAAAGGACTGCTTGCACATATTATGTCATTGAGTGAGCTAAACGTAGTTTTAAAGAACTATTGTTTGTTCTTTTTGAAAGATAAGGAGAAGTCATGTGAGTTTTGTATAACCAGTTTTATTTTAATCATATAAACATAAACAAATAATATATAATCATAACAAAGCACCATTTCAGGTTAACACACATATATAACTTTTTTAGCAAAGACAAGTGTGTCATGATTCAACAGATAAAATCGTCATGATAGTTCCTAGCAGGCTTTATCAATTTACACAAAGAACAAAGTGTAGCACAACATGTTGTCTGTATAGGACACTGTTCATATAGAAACAAAGCATTTTCAAAACAGAGTCAATTAAAGGACAGTTATGAGTCTCTATTTTCATCACAATAACTGAAACTTGGACACACTGAGACACGGAAAGGTAAAAGTGAAGACACATTCACTGTAATCTTGGACTTCTTAGCATTGAAGTTCTCCTCGTTCTCAGGTAGTTTCCGTTTGCGGCCTTGGACCTTTGAAGGAGATGGCTCAGATGATTCGTATCCACCATCAACAGTTACCTCTGATGTATTTGGAATTGCAGACGATGTCTGTGTTGAACTTTCTCCGAGAATGCACATGAAATGGAAACTGTCTTCCGATTCTGTATCAGTGTCTGAAATGACGTCTTCAAGAAAGCTCTGGAAGCATTCAGTGTCGATGGAACTTGTACCTTGAGCTTCTGGTAGAATAGAACAGGACTCAATGAGGGAATATAGATCGTCCTCGCGTGCAGAGACGTCGTCAGCAACGTATTGAGTCCCATCTGTAGCAATGAAGAGAGCAGGCTGGTACATGTGTTGTGGGTCATTCAGGCCAGGAAACAAGGTCATGTCCAAATCATAAGTAATGTTGGTATCTATACAGAGTGGTTGAAGAAGATTAGAAGGCGCTTCCATGGTAAAGGGTTATTGTGAAAAGGCAATTGAGATAATGAACCGTTTGGGCTGCTCCCTGCTTATATGAGCTTGTTCCACGTGAGTGACTTGGGCATTGCTCCAGTCAGCCAATCAACGCCGTCAGACGAGTGTCGGCTTCTGATGATGACATTGCATGTTGAAACTAGAGATTAGCAAGCATTCTTTTACAAGTGTGATGGCAATTACAACTCAGGTGTTGAAAAAGGTAAATCTAGAAATTAACTGTCGGTTGCATATGCTGATGTTTTAATGGTAAAAATCATTTGTCGATTTTTCGTCAATTAAGTAATAGAGTCATTGAAATATTTTGCAGAGCATCTTCTTGTGTTACAGATAGGTAATTTTGATTCTTATTAAGTTATTTGATGAGATAGTAGCGAATGTAGTTACCTACAAGGTGATTTATAAATTTCAGGTTGATAAATAACTCTTGAATTCAATATCTATTTGGGAAGTCTTGATACTAAACTCAAAAACGTTTTGTAAACTCTACATGAAAACGGGCCAATATCTTCATGAGGATCTTACTTCCGGTTCATATTACTACGTAGCGTTATTATCAATCAAATGATTTAGATAGAATTTTTAAAGAACAGATCTACGATATTGAAAATGGTTTTGAAATCCTCCTTTGGAGGAATAAAGAATATATATCGCCCTGCATCGCTTTGCTTATAGTGCCATTTGATGTTTAATTGTTTATTCCACTGATAGCAACAACATGTATTGACTGGCATAATTGGGATTATTTGGAAAGTAATTTATAAAGGACTGCTTGCACATATTATGTCATTGAGTGAGCTAAACGTAGTTTTAAAGAACTATTGTTTGTTCTTTTTGAAAGATAAGGAGAAGTCATGTGAGTTTTGTATAACCAGTTTTATTTTAATCATATAAACATAAACAAATAATATATAATCATAACAAAGCACCATTTCAGGTTAACACACATATATAACTTTTTTAGCAAAGACAAGTGTGTCATGATTCAACAGATAAAATCGTCATGATAGTTCCTAGCAGGCTTTATCAATTTACACAAAGAACAAAGTGTAGCACAACATGTTGTCTGTATAGGACACTGTTCATATAGAAACAAAGCATTTTCAAAACAGAGTCAATTAAAGGACAGTTATGAGTCTCTATTTTCATCACAATAACTGAAACTTGGACACACTGAGACACGGAAAGGTAAAAGTGAAGACACATTCACTGTAATCTTGGACTTCTTAGCATTGAAGTTCTCCTCGTTCTCAGGTAGTTTCCGTTTGCGGCCTTGGACCTTTGAAGGAGATGGCTCAGATGATTCGTATCCACCATCAACAGTTACCTCTGATGTATTTGGAATTGCAGACGATGTCTGTGTTGAACTTTCTCCGAGAATGCACATGAAATGGAAACTGTCTTCCGATTCTGTATCAGTGTCTGAAATGACGTCTTCAAGAAAGCTCAGGAAGCATTCAGTGTCGATGGAACTTGTACCTTGAGCTTCTGGTAGAATAGAACAGGACTCAATGAGGGAATATAGATCGTCCTCGCGTGCAGAGACGTCGTCAGCAACGTATTGAATCCAATCTGTAGCAATGAAGAGAGCAGGCTGGTACATGTGTTGTGGGTCATTCAGGCCAGGAAACAAGGTCATGTCCAAATCATAAGTAATGTTGGTATCTATACAGAGTGGTTGAAGAAGATGAGAAGCCGGTTCCATGGTAAATGGTTATTGTGAAAAGGCAATTGAGATAATGAATCGCTTGGGCTGCTCGCTGCTTATATGAGCTTGTTCCACGTGAGTGACTTGGGCATTGCTCCAGTCAGCCAATCAACGCCGTCAGACGAGTGTCGGCTTCTGGTGATGACATTTCATACTGTAATTAGAGATAAGCAAGCATTCTTTTGCAAGTGTGACGGCAATTACAACGCAGGTGTTGAATAAGGTAAATCTATAAATTAACTGTCGGTTGCATATGCTGATGTTTTAATGGTAAAGATCATTTGTCGATCTTTCGTCAATTAAGTAATAGAGTCATTGAAATATTTTGCAGAGCATCTTCTTGTGTTACAGATAGGTAATTTTGATTCTTATTAAGTTATTTGATGAGATAGTAGCGAATGTAGTTACCTACAAGGTGATTTATAAATTTCAGGTTGATAAATAACTCTTGAATTAAATATCTATTCGGGAAATCTTGATACTAAAATCATAAACGTTTTGTAAACTCTACATGAAAACGAGCCAATATCTTCATGAGGTTTTACTTCAAGTTCATATTAATAGCGTTATTATCAATCAAATGATTTAGATATAATTTTTAAGGAACAAATCTACGATATTTGAATTTTTTTTTAATAATTCTCAAAATGATTTGTTTTGTTGCTAAGAGATAAAGTTTAAAAGAGCAATTAGCTCAAATTTATAAACAATCAAAGAGACGCCAGCATCAACAGTTGAAACAACACACTTCTGTCTTCCATTGTACCCAATTAGAACTTGGATAAAGATTATCACCTGAGTGCTTGTGTCACAGAGTGCTAATTGATTGGTAAAAGAACAAAGGGCAGTGGGGATGTTTACAGATGATTGATCTGACTAATTAAAATAACAGTCGAGTATTACATAACTGGTCATTTCTTGACACGTGTTTATGACATTAATCTTTGACAGAATATCCGACAATCTATTTATGTTGTTTCATGTCAGGTCGATTGCTAAATGCTTCAAATTGATTAACTACTCTTTTATGAGACGAACATACAATATGGCACAGTCAAGATTTGTCAGTCGTCTCTATGTCAACGGATCCCTAGACATGCAACAAGTTGCAGTTCACAGCTTATTCACCGCATATGAAGTGATCTTTTCACATTTTATGACCTTTATATATTTTCATGACATATTCGTCTGACAAAAGGAACATCCTTTTTTTCCAACTTCAGTATTGAAATGAATTACTACACCGATTTGAATTATGTTCATGAAGTTGTACTTAAATGCCATATGAAAAGTGCAAAAATGTCATGTAAGCATTCAATATGAAATTTGGTGGTCAATTAAGAGACTCTAGTTGACAAAATGGTCAATATGTAATTCATCATAATCAATCTGCATAAAGTGTGTTGAAATTGAATGACATAGAAAGAATGTTTGAAAGGAAAAAGCTGAAGAACATAAACGATAAACAAATATCAACATGATCGGTAACCAAAGTGTATCATCAATATTTATATTGCTGTTTTTAAAGTGAGAAACAATAACTTTAAGTCATTCAACTTTCCATTAGACAAGTCGTTCATGTTCAATATAAAGATTTTCAATCCTTTATTCAAATTATGTGACCTATCATTGAATAGTTCTTTCAACACCACCTAATCAAACGTCTTCGACGTCTTACAAATCATCTGCCCTTTTTAAACCATCAGCCAAAGAACCAAAGAACCGCCATTTGGCCTAAATAAACAGTTAAAGTTGCTGGCGCCAACATGCACAATTGCCCGGGGTTGAAATTATCGCCCTGCATCGCTTTGCTTATAGTGCCATTTGATGTTTAATTGTTTATTCCACTGATAGCAACAACATGTATTGACTGGCATAATTTGGATTATTTGGAAAGTAATTTATAAAGGACTGCTTGCACATATTATGTCATTGAGTGAGCTAAACGTAGTTTTAAAGAACTATTGTTTGTTCTTTTTGAAAGATAAGGAGAAGTCATGTGAGTTTGGTATAACCAGTTTTATTTTAATCATATAAACATAAACAAATAATAAATAATCATAACAAAGCACCATTTCAGGTTAACACACATATATAACTTTTTTAGCAAAGACAAGTGTGTCATGATTCAACAGATAAAATCGTCATGATAGTTCCTAGCAGGCTTTATCAATTTACACAAAGAACAAAGTGTAGCACAACATGTTGTCTGTATAGGACACTGTTCATATAGAAACAAAGCATTTTCAAAACAGAGTCAATTAAAGGACAGTTATGAGTCTCTATTTTCATCACAATAACTGAAACTTGGACACACTGAGACACGGAAAGGTAAAAGTGAAGACACATTCACTGTAATCTTGGACTTCTTAGCATTGAAGTTCTCCTCGTTCTCAGGTAGTTTCCGTTTGCGGCCTTGGACCTTTGAAGGAGATGGCTCAGATGATTCGTATCCACCATCAACAGTTACCTCTGATGTATTTGGAATTGCAGACGATGTCTGTGTTGAACTTTCTCCGAGAATGCACATGAAATGGAAACTGTCTTCCGATTCTGTATCAGTGTCTGAAATGACGTCTTCAAGAAAGCTCTGGAAGCATTCAGTGTCGATGGAACTTGTACCTTGAGCTTCTGGTAGAATAGAACAGGACTCAATGAGGGAATATAGATCGTCCTCGCGTGCAGAGACGTCGTCAGCAACGTATTGAGTCCCATCTGTAGCAATGAAGAGAGCAGGCTGGTACATGTGTTGTGGGTCATTCAGGCCAGGAAACAAGGTCATGTCCAAATCATAAGTAATGTTGGTATCTATACAGAGTGGTTGAAGAAGATTAGAAGGCGCTTCCATGGTAAAGGGTTATTGTGAAAAGGCAATTGAGATAATGAACCGTTTGGGCTGCTCCCTGCTTATATGAGCTTGTTCCACGTGAGTGACTTGGGCATTGCTCCAGTCAGCCAATCAACGCCGTCAGACGAGTGTCGGCTTCTGATGATGACATTGCATGTTGAAACTAGAGATTAGCAAGCATTCTTTTACAAGTGTGATGGCAATTACAACTCAGGTGTTGAAAAAGGTAAATCTAGAAATTAACTCTCGGTTGCATATGCTGATGTTTTAATGGTAAAAATCATTTGTCGATTTTTCGTCAATTAAGTAATAGAGTCATTGAAATATTTTGCAGAGCATCTTCTTGTGTTACAGATAGGTAATTTTGATTCTTATTAAGTTATTTGATGAGATAGTAGCGAATGTAGTTACCTACAAGGTGATTTATAAATTTCAGGTTGATAAATAACTCTTGAATTCAATATCTATTTGGGAAGTCTTGATACTAAACTCAAAAACGTTTTGTAAACTCTACATGAAAACGGGCCAATATCTTCATGAGGATCTTACTTCCGGTTCATATTACTACGTAGCGTTATTATCAATCAAATGATTTAGATAGAATTTTTAAAGAACAGATCTACGATATTGAAAATGGTTTTGAAATCCTCCTTTGGAGGAATAAAGAATATATATCGCCCTGCATCGCTTTGCTTATAGTGCCATTTGATGTTTAATTGTTTATTCCACTGATAGCAACAACATGTATTGACTGGCATAATTGGGATTATTTGGAAAGTAATTTATAAAGGACTGCTTGCACATATTATGTCATTGAGTGAGCTAAACGTAGTTTTAAAGAACTATTGTTTGTTCTTTTTGAAAGATAAGGAGAAGTCATGTGAGTTTTGTATAACCAGTTTTATTTTAATCATATAAACATAAACAAATAATATATAATCATAACAAAGCACCATTTCAGGTTAACACACATATATAACTTTTTTAGCAAAGACAAGTGTGTCATGATTCAACAGATAAAATCGTCATGATAGTTCCTAGCAGGCTTTATCAATTTACACAAAGAACAAAGTGTAGCACAACATGTTGTCTGTATAGGACACTGTTCATATAGAAACAAAGCATTTTCAAAACAGAGTCAATTAAAGGACAGTTATGAGTCTCTATTTTCATCACAATAACTGAAACTTGGACACACTGAGACACGGAAAGGTAAAAGTGAAGACACTTTCACTGTAATCTTGGACTTCTTAGCATTGAAGTTCTCCTCGTTCTCAGGTAGTTTCCGTTTGCGGCCTTGGACCTTTGAAGGAGATGGCTCAGATGATTCGTATCCACCATCAACAGTTACCTCTGATGTATTTGGAATTGCAGACGATGTCTGTGTTGAACTTTCTCCGAGAATGCACATGAAATGGAAACTGTCTTCCGATTCTGTATCAGTGTCTGAAATGACGTCTTCAAGAAAGCTCAGGAAGCATTCAGTGTCGATGGAACTTGTACCTTGAGCTTCTGGTAGAATAGAACAGGACTCAATGAGGGAATATAGATCGTCCTCGCGTGCAGAGACGTCGTCAGCAACGTATTGAATCCAATCTGTAGCAATGAAGAGAGCAGGCTGGTACATGTGTTGTGGGTCATTCAGGCCAGGAAACAAGGTCATGTCCAAATCATAAGTAATGTTGGTATCTATACAGAGTGGTTGAAGAAGATGAGAAGCCGGTTCCATGGTAAATGGTTATTGTGAAAAGGCAATTGAGATAATGAATCGCTTGGGCTGCTCGCTGCTTATATGAGCTTGTTCCACGTGAGTGACTTGGGCATTGCTCCAGTCAGCCAATCAACGCCGTCAGACGAGTGTCGGCTTCTGGTGATGACATTTCATACTGTAATTAGAGATAAGCAAGCATTCTTTTGCAAGTGTGACGGCAATTACAACGCAGGTGTTGAATAAGGTAAATCTATAAATTAACTGTCGGTTGCATATGCTGATGTTTTAATGGTAAAGATCATTTGTCGATCTTTCGTCAATTAAGTAATAGAGTCATTGAAATATTTTGCAGAGCATCTTCTTGTGTTACAGATAGGTAATTTTGATTCTTATTAAGTTATTTGATGAGATAGTAGCGAATGTAGTTACCTACAAGGTGATTTATAAATTTCAGGTTGATAAATAACTCTTGAATTAAATATCTATTCGGGAAATCTTGATACTAAAATCATAAACGTTTTGTAAACTCTACATGAAAACGAGCCAATATCTTCATGAGGTTTTACTTCAAGTTCATATTAATAGCGTTATTATCAATCAAATGATTTAGATATAATTTTTAAGGAACAAATCTACGATATTTGAATTTTTTTTTAATAATTCTCAAAATGATTTGTTTTGTTGCTAAGAGATAAAGTTTAAAAGAGCAATTAGCTCAAATTTATAAACAATCAAAGAGACGCCAGCATCAACAGTTGAAACAACACACTTCTGTCTTCCATTGTACCCAATTAGAACTTGGATAAAGATTATCACCTGAGTGCTTGTGTCACAGAGTGCTAATTGATTGGTAAAAGAACAAAGGGCAGTGGGGATGTTTACAGATGATTGATCTGACTAATTAAAATAACAGTCGAGTATTACATAACTGGTCATTTCTTGACACGTGTTTATGACATTAATCTTTGACAGAATATCCGACAATCTATTTATGTTGTTTCATGTCAGGTCGATTGCTAAATGCTTCAAATTGATTAACTACTCTTTTATGAGACGAACATACAATATGGCACAGTCAAGATTTGTCAGTCGTCTCTATGTCAACGGATCCCTAGACATGCAACAAGTTGCAGTTCACAGCTTATTCACCGCATATGAAGTGATCTTTTCACATTTTATGACCTTTATATATTTTCATGACATATTCGTCTGACAAAAGGAACATCCTTTTTTTCCAACTTCAGTATTGAAATGAATTACTACACCGATTTGAATTATGTTCATGAAGTTGTACTTAAATGCCATATGAAAAGTGCAAAAATGTCATGTAAGCATTCAATATGAAATTTGGTGGTCAATTAAGAGACTCTAGTTGACAAAATGGTCAATATGTAATTCATCATAATCAATCTGCATAAAGTGTGTTGAAATTGAATGACATAGAAAGAATGTTTGAAAGGAAAAAGCTGAAGAACATAAACGATAAACAAATATCAACATGATCGGTAACCAAAGTGTATCATCAATATTTATATTGCTGTTTTTAAAGTGAGAAACAATAACTTTAAGTCATTCAACTTTCCATTAGACAAGTCGTTCATGTTCAATATAAAGATTTTCAATCCTTTATTCAAATTATGTGACCTATCATTGAATAGTTCTTTCAACACCACCTAATCAAACGTCTTCGACGTCTTACAAATCATCTGCCCTTTTTAAACCATCAGCCAAAGAACAAAAGAACCGCCATTTGGCCTAAATAAACAGTTAAAGTTGCTGGCGCCAACATGCACAATTGCCCGGGGTTGAAATTATCGCCCTGCATCGCTTTGCTTATAGTGCCATTTGATGTTTAATTGTTTATTCCACTGATAGCAACAACATGTATTGACTGGCATAATTTGGATTATTTGGAAAGTAATTTATAAAGGACTGCTTGCACATATTATGTCATTGAGTGAGCTAAACGTAGTTTTAAAGAACTATTGTTTGTTCTTTTTGAAAGATAAGGAGAAGTCATGTGAGTTTTGTATAACCAGTTTTATTTTAATCATATAAACATAAACAAATAATAAATAATCATAACAAAGCACCATTTCAGGTTAACACACATATATAACTTTTTTAGCAAAGACAAGTGTGTCATGATTCAACAGATAAAATCGTCATGATAGTTCCTAGCAGGCTTTATCAATTTACACAAAGAACAAAGTGTAGCACAACATGTTGTCTGTATAGGACACTGTTCATATAGAAACAAAGCATTTTCAAAACAGAGTCAATTAAAGGACAGTTATGAGTCTCTATTTTCATCACAATAACTGAAACTTGGACACACTGAGACACGGAAAGGTAAAAGTGAAGACACTTTCACTGTAATCTTGGACTTCTTAGCATTGAAGTTCTCCTCGTTCTCAGGTAGTTTCCGTTTGCGGCCTTGGACCTTTGAAGGAGATGGCTCAGATGATTCGTATCCACCATCAACAGTTACCTCTGATGTATTTGGAATTGCAGACGATGTCTGTGTTGAACTTTCTCCGAGAATGCACATGAAATGGAAACTGTCTTCCGATTCTGTATCAGTGTCTGAAATGACGTCTTCAAGAAAGCTCAGGAAGCATTCAGTGTCGATGGAACTTGTACCTTGAGCTTCTGGTAGAATAGAACAGGACTCAATGAGGGAATATAGATCGTCCTCGCGTGCAGAGACGTCGTCAGCAACGTATTGAGTCCAATCTGTAGCAATGAAGAGAGCAGGCTGGTACATGTGTTGTGGGTCATTCAGGCCAGGAAACAAGGTCATGTCCAAATCATAAGTAATGTTGGTATCTATACAGAGTGGTTGAAGAAGATGAGAAGCCGGTTCCATGGTAAATGGTTATTGTGAAAAGGCAATTGAGATAATGAATCGCTTGGGCTGCTCGCTGCTTATATGAGCTTGTTCCACGTGAGTGACTTGGGCATTGCTCCAGTCAGCCAATCAACGCCGTCAGACGAGTGTCGGCTTCTGGTGATGACATTTCATACTGTAATTAGAGATAAGCAAGCATTCTTTTGCAAGTGTGACGGCAATTACAACGCAGGTGTTGAATAAGGTAAATCTATAAATTAACTGTCGGTTGCATATGCTGATGTTTTAATGGTAAAGATCATTTGTCGATCTTTCGTCAATTAAGTAATAGAGTCATTGAAATATTTTGCAGAGCATCTTCTTGTGTTACAGATAGGTAATTTTGATTCTTATTAAGTTATTTGATGAGATAGTAGCGAATGTAGTTACCTACAAGGTGATTTATAAATTTCAGGTTGATAAATAACTCTTGAATTAAATATCTATTCGGGAAATCTTGATACTAAAATCATAAACGTTTTGTAAACTCTACATGAAAACGAGCCAATATCTTCATGAGGTTTTACTTCAAGTTCATATTAATAGCGTTATTATCAATCAAATGATTTAGATATAATTTTTAAGGAACAAATCTACGATATTTGAATTTTTTTTTAATAATTCTCAAAATGATTTGTTTTGTTGCTAAGAGATAAAGTTTAAAAGAGCAATTAGCTCAAATTTATAAACAATCAAAGAGACGCCAGCATCAACAGTTGAAACAACACACTTCTGTCTTCCATTGTACCCAATTAGAACTTGGATAAAGATTATCACCTGAGTGCTTGTGTCACAGAGTGCTAATTGATTGGTAAAAGAACAAAGGGCAGTGGGGATGTTTACAGATGATTGATCTGACTAATTAAAATAACAGTCGAGTATTACATAACTGGTCATTTCTTGACACGTGTTTATGACATTAATCTTTGACAGAATATCCGACAATCTATTTATGTTGTTTCATGTCAGGTCGATTGCTAAATGCTTCAAATTGATTAACTACTCTTTTATGAGACGAACATACAATATGGCACAGTCAAGATTTGTCAGTCGTCTCTATGTCAACGGATCCCTAGACATGCAACAAGTTGCAGTTCACAGCTTATTCACCGCATATGAAGTGATCTTTTCACATTTTATGACCTTTATATATTTTCATGACATATTCGTCTGACAAAAGGAACATCCTTTTTTTCCAACTTCAGTATTGAAATGAATTACTACACCGATTTGAATTATGTTCATGAAGTTGTACTTAAATGCCATATGAAAAGTGCAAAAATGTCATGTAAGCATTCAATATGAAATTTGGTGGTCAATTAAGAGACTCTAGTTGACAAAATGGTCAATATGTAATTCATCATAATCAATCTGCATAAAGTGTGTTGAAATTGAATGACATAGAAAGAATGTTTGAAAGGAAAAAGCTGAAGAACATAAACGATAAACAAATATCAACATGATCGGTAACCAAAGTGTATCATCAATATTTATATTGCTGTTTTTAAAGTGAGAAACAATTACTTTAAGTCATTCAACTTTCCATTAGACAAGTCGTTCATGTTCAATATAAAGATTTTCAATCCTTTATTCAAATTATGTGACCTATCATTGAATAGTTCTTTCAA
The DNA here is from genome assembly GCA_916613615.1 of Steromphala cineraria. NCBI lineage: Eukaryota > Metazoa > Mollusca > Gastropoda > Trochida > Trochidae > Steromphala > Steromphala cineraria. The sequence continues at coordinate 51,549,755 of OU744724.1, read as the reverse complement.
CACCACCTAATCAAACGTCTTCGACGTCTTACAAATCATCTGCCCTTTTTAAACCATCAGCCAAAGAACAAAAGAACCGCCATTTGGCCTAAATAAACAGTTAAAGTTGCTGGCGCCAACATGCACAATTGCCCGGGGTTGAAATTATCGCCCTGCATCGCTTTGCTTATAGTGCCATTTGATGTTTAATTGTTTATTCCACTGATAGCAACAACATGTATTGACTGGCATAATTTGGATTATTTGGAAAGTAATTTATAAAGGACTGCTTGCACATATTATGTCATTGAGTGAGCTAAACGTAGTTTTAAAGAACTATTGTTTGTTCTTTTTGAAAGATAAGGAGAAGTCATGTGAGTTTTGTATAACCAGTTTTATTTTAATCATATAAACATAAACAAATAATAAATAATCATAACAAAGCACCATTTCAGGTTAACACACATATATAACTTTTTTAGCAAAGACAAGTGTGTCATGATTCAACAGATAAAATCGTCATGATAGTTCCTAGCAGGCTTTATCAATTTACACAAAGAACAAAGTGTAGCACAACATGTTGTCTGTATAGGACACTGTTCATATAGAAACAAAGCATTTTCAAAACAGAGTCAATTAAAGGACAGTTATGAGTCTCTATTTTCATCACAATAACTGAAACTTGGACACACTGAGACACGGAAAGGTAAAAGTGAAGACACATTCACTGTAATCTTGGACTTCTTAGCATTGAAGTTCTCCTCGTTCTCAGGTAGTTTCCGTTTGCGGCCTTGGACCTTTGAAGGAGATGGCTCAGATGATTCGTATCCACCATCAACAGTTACCTCTGATGTATTTGGAATTGCAGACGATGTCTGTGTTGAACTTTCTCCGAGAATGCACATGAAATGGAAACTGTCTTCCGATTCTGTATCAGTGTCTGAAATGACGTCTTCAAGAAAGCTCTGGAAGCATTCAGTGTCGATGGAACTTGTACCTTGAGCTTCTGGTAGAATAGAACAGGACTCAATGAGGGAATATAGATCGTCCTCGCGTGCAGAGACGTCGTCAGCAACGTATTGAGTCCAATCTGTAGCAATGAAGAGAGCAGGCTGGTACATGTGTTGTGGGTCATTCAGGCCAGGAAACAAGGTCATGTCCAAATCATAAGTAATGTTGGTATCTATACAGAGTGGTTGAAGAAGATTAGAAGGCGCCTCCATGGTAAAGGGTTATTGTGAAAAGGCAATTGAGATAATGAATCGTTTGGGCTGCTCCCTGCTTATATGAGCTTGTTCCACGTGAGTGACTTGGGCATTGCTCCAGTCAGCCAATCAACGCCGTCAGACGAGTGACGGCTTCTGATGATGACATTGCATGTTGAAACTAGAGATTAGCAAGCATTCTTTTACAAGTGTGATGGCAATTACAACTCAGGTGTTGAAAAAGGTAAATCTAGAAATTAACTGTCGGTTGCATATGCTGATGTTTTAATGGTAAAAATCATTTGTCGATTTTTCGTCAATTAAGTAATAGAGTCATTGAAATATTTTGCAGAGCATCTTCTTGTGTTACAGATAGGTAATTTTGATTCTTATTAAGTTATTTGATGAGATAGTAGCGAATGTAGTTACCTACAAGGTGATTTATAAATTTCAGGTTGATAAATAACTCTTGAATTCAATATCTATTTGGGAAGTCTTGATACTAAACTCAAAAACGTTTTGTAAACTCTACATGAAAACGGGCCAATATCTTCATGAGGATCTTACTTCCGGTTCATATTACTACGTAGCGTTATTATCAATCAAATGATTTACATAGAATTTTTAAAGAACAGATCTACGATATTGAAAATGGTTTTGAAATCATTTTGTTCATTATTTCTCAAATGATTTGTTTTGTTGCTAAGAGATAAAGTTTAAAAGAGCAATTAGCTCAAATTTATAAACAATCAGAGAGACGCCAGCATCAACAGTTGAAACAACACACCTCTGTCTTCCATTGTACCCAATTAGAACTTGGATAAAGATTATCACCTGAGTGCTTGTGTCACAGAGTGCTAATTGATTTTACATGGATAGGTAAAAGAACAAAGGGCAGTGAGGACGCTACAGGTGATTGATCTCACTAATTAAAATAACAGTCGAATATAACATAACTGGGCATTTCGTTGACACGTGTTTATGACTTTAATCTTTGACAGATTATCCGACAATCTATTTATGTTGTTTCATGTCAGGGCGATTGCTAAATGCGTCGAAATCATTAACAAATCTTTTATGAGACGAATTTACAATATGGCACAGTCAAGATTTGTCAGTCGTTTCTATGTCAAAGGATCCCTAGACATGCAACAAGTTGCAGTTTACAGCTTATTCACCGCATATGAAGTGATCTTTTCACATTTTATGACCTTTATATATTTTCATGACATATTCGTCTGACCAAGGGAACATCCTTTTTTCCAACTCCAGTATTGAAATGAATTGCTACACCGATTTGAATTGTTTTCATGTATTTGTACTTAAATGCCATATGAAAAGTGCAAAAATGTCATGTAAGCACTTGATATGAAATTTGGTGGTCAATTAATAAACTCTAGTTGACAAAATGGTAAATGTATAATTCATCATATTCAATCTGCAAAAAGTGTGTTGAAAATGAATGATATAGAAAGAAAGTGTGAAATGAAAAAGCTGAAGAACATAAACGATAAACAAATATCTACATGAGCGGTATCCAAAAGTGTAGCATCAATATTTATATTGCTGTTTTAAAGTGAGAAACAATATCTTTCAGTCATTCAACTTTCCATTAGACAAGTCGTTCATGTTCACTATATAGATTTTCAATCCTTTATTCAAATTATTTGACCTATCAGTGGTTAGTTCTTTCAACACCACCTAATCAAACGTCTTCGACGTATTAAAAATTATCTGGCCCTTTTAAAAAATAAGCCAAAGAACAAAAGAACGCCATTTGGCCTATATAAACAGTTAAAGTTGCTGGCGCCAACATGCATAATTGCTCGGGGTTGAAATTATCGCCCTGCATCGCTTTGCTTATTGTGCCATTTGATGTTTAATTGTTTATTCCACTGATAGCAACAACATGTATTGACTGGCATAATTGGGATTATTTGGAAAGTAATTAATGGCATAAAGGACTGCATTAACATATTATGTCATTGAGTGAGCTGAACGTAGCTTTTAAAGAACTATTGTTTGTTCTTTTTGAAAGATAAGGAGAAGTCATGTGAGTTTTGTATAACCAGTTTTATTTTAATCATATAAACATAAACAAATAATAAATAATCATAACAAAGCACCATTTCAGGTTAACACACATATATAACTTTTTTAGCAAAGACAAGTGTGTCATGATTCAACAGATAAAATCGTCATGATAGTTCCTAGCAGGCTTTATCAATTTACACAAAGAACAAAGTGTAGCACAACATGTTGTCTGTATAGGACACTGTTCATATAGAAACAAAGCATTTTCAAAACAGAGTCAATTAAAGGACAGTTATGAGTCTCTATTTTCATCACAATAACTGAAACTTGGACACACTGAGACACGGAAAGGTAAAAGTGAAGACACATTCACTGTAATCTTGGACTTCTTAGCATTGAAGTTCTCCTCGTTCTCAGGTAGTTTCCGTTTGCGGCCTTGGACCTTTGAAGGAGATGGCTCAGATGATTCGTATCCACCATCAACAGTTACCTCTGATGTATTTGGAATTGCAGACGATGTCTGTGTTGAACTTTCTCCGAGAATGCACATGAAATGGAAACTGTCTTCCGATTCTGTATCAGTGTCTGAAATGACGTCTTCAAGAAAGCTCTGGAAGCATTCAGTGTCGATGGAACTTGTACCTTGAGCTTCTGGTAGAATAGAACAGGACTCAATGAGGGAATATAGATCGTCCTCGCGTGCAGAGACGTCGTCAGCAACGTATTGAGTCCAATCTGTAGCAATGAAGAGAGCAGGCTGGTACATGTGTTGTGGGTCATTCAGGCCAGGAAACAAGGTCATGTCCAAATCATAAGTAATGTTGGTATCTATACAGAGTGGTTGAAGAAGATTAGAAGGCGCTTCCATGGTAAAGGGTTATTGTGAAAAGGCAATTGAGATAATGAATCGTTTGGGCTGCTCCCTGCTTATATGAGCTTGTTCCACGTGAGTGACTTGGGCATTGCTCCAGTCAGCCAATCAACGCCGTCAGACGAGTGACGGCTTCTGATGATGACATTGCATGTTGAAACTAGAGATTAGCAAGCATTCTTTTACAAGTGTGATGGCAATTACAACTCAGGTGTTGAAAAAGGTAAATCTAGAAATTAACTGTCGGTTGCATATGCTGATGTTTTAATGGTAAAAATCATTTGTCGATTTTTCGTCAATTAAGTAATAGAGTCATTGAAATATTTTGCAGAGCATCTTCTTGTGTTACAGATAGGTAATTTTGATTCTTATTAAGTTATTTGATGAGATAGTAGCGAATGTAGTTACCTACAAGGTGATTTATAAATTTCAGGTTGATAAATAACTCTTGAATTCAATATCTATTTGGGAAGTCTTGATACTAAACTCAAAAACGTTTTGTAAACTCTACATGAAAACGGGCCAATATCTTCATGAGGATCTTACTTCCGGTTCATATTACTACGTAGCGTTATTATCAATCAAATGATTTACATAGAATTTTTAAAGAACAGATCTACGATATTGAAAATGGTTTTGAAATCATTTTGTTCATTATTTCTCAAATGATTTGTTTTGTTGCTAAGAGATAAAGTTTAAAAGAGCAATTAGCTCAAATTTATAAACAATCAGAGAGACGCCAGCATCAACAGTTGAAACAACACACCTCTGTCTTCCATTGTACCCAATTAGAACTTGGATAAAGATTATCACCTGAGTGCTTGTGTCATACTAGAACGGAGTAGTTATGACATGAAGTCAAGTCAAAAGAAGAAAGAGAGACAAGCAAAAAGAAAGAAAACGTCAGATAGCTCGCCGACAGATATCAAAACGACGAAAAAGAGGTGTGATTTTGAAGACAAAGATATATCACTAGAAAGATTGAAGGTAATGGCGTTTTATCAAGGTTACCCACAGCAGACTGTGAACCCGAATCTAGGGTTGTATGGACACATGCCGCAGTCACCGCAGATAGCTACGCCAGTTATCAACCCGACCTGCAGCCCGACGTCAGACGTCACGCCAAAGTGGGTAGAAGGTATATTTTCTCGTTTTGAAAGTTTGGAAAAGCAATTGAAGAAACTGGACAAGATTGAATCTACAATTGATAAACTGTCCAGTAGAGTGAAGTCCATGGAAACTGACATATCCATCCTGCAGACAACAACACAGAGTTTGGAGGCAAGTGCGCAGTTTAGAGATAAACAGCAGGATGAATTGAAGAAAAATGTCAAACTGTTAACGAAGGACATCACAAGTGTGAAACAACAGCTCTCATCAGCAGGGACAAGCACGGGCGCAACAGCTCAATCAGAAGAGGTGAGAGAACTAGAGGTACAGTCCCGATCCATGAGAGATAACCTTATCTTCACTGGCCTGGAGGAAGCGGACGGAGAAGATACCGAAGACCTCATTAAAGGTTTCGTAAAATCACACCTTAAAATAGAGAAAGAGATCAAGTTCGAGAGAGTGCACCGTATAGGAAAGAAGTTCCCCGACAGGCGCCACCCGAGACCGATTGTAGCGAAATTCTCGGAGTACAAGGACAGAGAGAACGTCAGAAAAGCAGCGTTTACCAACCTCAGAAAAACGAAGTTCTATATCAATGAACAATTCCCAAAAGAAATAGAAGATCGTCGAAAAGTGCTATACCCAGTGAGACGAGAAGCAGCAAAGGCGGGAGATAAGGTGAGACTAGTGGTAGACAGACTGTATATCTGTGACACACTCTACCAAATCGGTAAGCCAGTGCCTGCCTCCAACAGCAGTATCCTGAGGAGAGAGCACACCACTGAGGAGCTGAGGACAACCCCGACGTCAGCGACACCGAGGAACGCATAGGGACACACGGAGCGTACGTCTACTCCTCTACATGTAAGTCAGGAATATCGCCAGTTGAATCTCCTGTCACTTAATGTGTGTGGATTGCAGTCCCGGCTTCAAAATCCCGACTTTCTAGAAGAAATATCAAAATATGACGTGCTTTGCTTTACAGAGACTAAAACATGTGATTTAGATGTTGTACATATCCCCGGTTTCGTTGTACATATGAATAATAGACAAAACAAACTTCACGTGAGATTATCCGGAGGAATCATTATAGCTTATAAAGAAATACTTAGTCCATACATAAATAGTGTTAAAAGAACCCAAGATATTGTGTTGTGGTGTGAGCTGTCAAAAGACCTTTTTCAACTGAATAATGACGTGTTTCTTGGTTGTGCGTATATACCGCCCGAGAGCAGCAGATATTCATCTACAGAGCACTTTAGTCAGATTGAAGATGACATCATCAACTATTCTAACTACTCACAGCATATATGTGTCACGGGCGATTTTAACGCTAGGACAAAATCCCTGTCTGACTATGTTATAATCGACGATTTTTTAGCGGAAAATTATCATATTGATACTGATTGTGTGTACTCAAATGTGACGGTGTTAGAGAGGCTCGGTATACAAATTCACCGATCTTCAATGGACAAAAATGTGAACTTTTTTAGAATTTTTAAAGAACAGATCTACGATATTGAAAATGGTTTTGAAATCATTTTGTTCATTATTTCTCAAATGATTTGTTTTGTTGCTAAGAGATAAAGTTTAAAAGAGCAATTAGCTCAAATTTATAAACAATCAGAGAGACGCCAGCATCAACAGTTGAAACAACACACCTCTGTCTTCCATTGTACCCAATTAGAACTTGGATAAAGATTATCACCTGAGTGCTTGTGTCATACTAGAACGGAGTAGTTATGACATGAAGTCAAGTCAAAAGAAGAAAGAGAGACAAGCAAAAAGAAAGAAAACGTCAGATAGCTCGCCGACAGATATCAAAACGACGAAAAAGAGGTGTGATTTTGAAGACAAAGATATATCACTAGAAAGATTGAAGGTAATGGCGTTTTATCAAGGTTACCCACAGCAGACTGTGAACCCGAATCTAGGGTTGTATGGACACATGCCGCAGTCACCGCAGATAGCTACGCCAGTTATCAACCCGACCTGCAGCCCGACGTCAGACGTCACGCCAAAGTGGGTAGAAGGTATATTTTCTCGTTTTGAAAGTTTGGAAAAGCAATTGAAGAAACTGGACAAGATTGAATCTACAATTGATAAACTGTCCAGTAGAGTGAAGTCCATGGAAACTGACATATCCATCCTGCAGACAACAACACAGAGTTTGGAGGCAAGTGCGCAGTTTAGAGATAAACAGCAGGATGAATTGAAGAAAAATGTCAAACTGTTAACGAAGGACATCACAAGTGTGAAACAACAGCTCTCATCAGCAGGGACAAGCACGGGCGCAACAGCTCAATCAGAAGAGGTGAGAGAACTAGAGGTACAGTCCCGATCCATGAGAGATAACCTTATCTTCACTGGCCTGGAGGAAGCGGACGGAGAAGATACCGAAGACCTCATTAAAGGTTTCGTAAAATCACACCTTAAAATAGAGAAAGAGATCAAGTTCGAGAGAGTGCACCGTATAGGAAAGAAGTTCCCCGACAGGCGCCACCCGAGACCGATTGTAGCGAAATTCTCGGAGTACAAGGACAGAGAGAACGTCAGAAAAGCAGCGTTTACCAACCTCAGAAAAACGAAGTTCTATATCAATGAACAATTCCCAAAAGAAATAGAAGATCGTCGAAAAGTGCTATACCCAGTGAGACGAGAAGCAGCAAAGGCGGGAGATAAGGTGAGACTAGTGGTAGACAGACTGTATATCTGTGACACACTCTACCAAATCGGTAAGCCAGTGCCTGCCTCCAACAGCAGTATCCTGAGGAGAGAGCACACCACTGAGGAGCTGAGGACAACCCCGACGTCAGCGACACCGAGGAACGCATAGGGACACACGGAGCGTACGTCTACTCCTCTACATGTAAGTCAGGAATATCGCCAGTTGAATCTCCTGTCACTTAATGTGTGTGGATTGCAGTCCCGGCTTCAAAATCCCGACTTTCTAGAAGAAATATCAAAATATGACGTGCTTTGCTTTACAGAGACTAAAACATGTGATTTAGATGTTGTACATATCCCCGGTTTCGTTGTACATATGAATAATAGACAAAACAAACTTCACGTGAGATTATCCGGAGGAATCATTATAGCTTATAAAGAAATACTTAGTCCATACATAAATAGTGTTAAAAGAACCCAAGATATTGTGTTGTGGTGTGAGCTGTCAAAAGACCTTTTTCAACTGAATAATGACGTGTTTCTTGGTTGTGCGTATATACCGCCCGAGAGCAGCAGATATTCATCTACAGAGCACTTTAGTCAGATTGAAGATGACATCATCAACTATTCTAACTACTCACAGCATATATGTGTCACGGGCGATTTTAACGCTAGGACAAAATCCCTGTCTGACTATGTTATAATCGACGATTTTTTAGCGGAAAATTATCATATTGATACTGATTGTGTGTACTCAAATGTGACGGTGTTAGAGAGGCTCGGTATACAAATTCACCGATCTTCAATGGACAAAAATGTGAACAACTACGGTAACAAACTGATCAGTTTATGTAAGAATACCGGGCTGTACATTGTTAACGGAAGATTGGACTGTGATAAAAATATCGGCAAAATGACTTGTAGAGATGCAAGTGTTGTCGATTACTGTTTAGCGTCGGCGGACACATTTCAGTTGTTTAAGACTTTCGATATAAAAGACTTTGACCCTATTCTATCGGATGTTCACTGTGGCATATCGTTTTCTTTTATCTCAGATAAGTTACTAATAAACGAGCCAACGAGTGTTGATGTAAGTGACGGACAATGCAGATCAAACATCACAGTCAACAAGTACGACCATTCATTATCAGAGACTTTTGCACAAAGTATTGATGTTACTCATATTGATGATATTTGTAGAGACATTGAACATGTATCCCAAGAAAATATAGATTGTTCTGTTAACATTATTTGTGATAAACTCACAGACATTCTACAAAATGCAGCAGCATCTACTTTCGGTGTAAAACGAAATTCCAAAAAGCTTCGAAGTAAACGTAAATACAACAAACCTTGGTTTAACGCAAAGTGTAAAACTATGCGAAAACAATATCATAAATGTAAACGTTTTTATAGACGTAATAAATCAACCCAAGGTAAATTAGCGTTCTTAAACGCCAGTAAAAATTACAGTAAAACCTTAAAAACAACTTTTTCAAATTTCAAAAGAGACTGTGCAGACAAACTACGCTTCACTAAAGATACCGATTCGAAATCATTTTGGAATATCTTGAAATCTTTTGATGCAAAAAAAGAGTCACAGTCAGAAATTGGCATTAACACATTTTATACTTTCTTCAAAAATTTAAATACTGCTGAAGGTGTGGATAACGTTGTTGTGGACAACGATATTGGTGGTGATAATTTTGCAAATGCTAATAACGTAGATGATAATGTAAATATTCATGATGTTGATGATAGTTTCCATTATGCTTGTATTGTAAATAGTCATATATTGGATGCTCCTTTTACTGATAAAGAAATAATTGAATCTGTCCATCATTTAAAGAATAATAAGGCTTGTGGTTTAGACAATGTATATAATGAATATATCAAGGGCTCGATTAATGTATTGCTCCCAATTTATGTAAAGCTATTTAATATCATTCTTGAGTATGGTGTAATGCCCGAATCTTGGCTTGCTGGTATGATAAGACCTATTTATAAGAATAAAGGGGACAAAGCGGACCCAAGCAATTACAGGGGTATCTCTATATTAAGCTGCCTTGGCAAGCTGTTCACTTCTGTGTTAAGTAAGAGGTTACAAGCCTATTCTGATAAGGTTAGCTTATTAAGTGAAGCGCAAGCGGGCTTTAGGAAGGGTTACTCAACTATAGACAATATGTACGTTTTAAAATCAATTATTGATATTTACCTAAGCCAAAATAAGAAGTTGTATTGTTGTTTCGTTGACTTTAGTAAAGCCTTTGATACTGTGTGGCGCTCTGGTCTTTGGAGCAAGATGATTAAATATAATATTTCCGGAAAATGTTTCCACATTATACGTAACATGTATAAATGTATTAAATCTTGTGTGTCATTTAACGGTAACACCAGTGACTATTTTTATTGTTATACAGGTGTTAGACAAGGGGAAAATCTTTCCCCGTTCCTCTTTGCACTGTATCTAAATGATTTAGAAGAGTTTTTTTCAATTAACAAGATTAATGGCCTCGAGAATCTCAATAATAATATTACAAACCATCTTGGCATTTATCTTAAACTTTTGCTGTTACTTTATGCAGACGATATAGTCCTATTCGCAGAGACTCACTCTGATCTGAGTAAAACATTAACTTTGTTTGATGAATACTGCCAGAGATGGAAATTAACTGTAAATGTTTCAAAAACAAAGATATTAATTTTTGGTAAAAGGCCGGACAAAAATAATCATGTTTTCACGCTTCAACAGCAAAATATTGAACAGGTTTCTGCATATGTATATCTCGGTATTTTATTTACTCGCACTGGTCGATTTTTTAAAGCCCAGAAGAGAATTGTTGAGCAGGCTTCACGGGCAATGTACGCTGTGTTTAGAAAACTGCGCCTGTTAGATATTCCAGTTGACTGTCAACTTAAATTGTTTGATAACCTTGTACAACCAATCTTGTTATATGGAGCCGAAGTTTGGGGCTTCGAGAAAAGTATTACTTTAGAAAGGGTACATTTAAAATTTTGTAAATATATTTTAAAAGTTAAACAGTCAACCCCAGATTACATGGTATATGGGGAACTAGGAAGGTACCCACTTGATGTACTTATTAAAGTTAGAATTATCTCATATTGGTGCAAGTTAATCTCATCAACTGGTACATTATCGAGTATTCTATATAGAATTATGTATATTATGCAATATAATGACCCAAATTTATATTTTCCACTTATCAATGTTGTTAAAACAACTTTGGAAGGTATTGGCTTAAATTATGTGTGGCTTTCTCAAAATTTTGTAAATAGAAATTGGCTTAAAGGTAATGTTAAATCTATTCTATGTGAGCAATTTTTTCAACACTGGGACGAATGTAAATCAAAATCTTCAAAAGGACAATATTATAATGTATTTAAGTTATCCCCATACCTTGAAAGTTATTTATTACACTTCCCATTAAATGTCCGAATTTGGTTAACTAAAATCAGAACTTGTAACCACAGACTTCCAATAGAAACGGGTAGATGGTATAACGTTGGTAGAGAAGAAAGATTATGTACATTTTGTAAGAACTCGATTGGAGATGAGGCTCATCTCGTGTTGTACTGTCCATCATTAAATAACATTAGATATTCATTTCTTCCACACTATTATTGTAACAACCCATCCTTAGACAAATTTATATCTCTAATGTCTTGTAAGCATAAAGCATTACAACTGAAATTATGTAACTATGTTAAAACCTGTCTACGTATGCTCCCGTAACTCAAACTGTACATTTGTATTTTCTCTATGTCACATCTTGTGATCTTCATGAGAATAAACCATTCATTCATTGTCACAGAGTGCTAATTGATTGGTAAAAGAACAAAGGGCAGTGGGGATGTTTACAGGTGATTGATCTGACTAATTGAAATAACAGTCGAGTATTACATAACTGGTCATTTCTTGACACGTGTTTATGACATTAATCTTTGACAGAATATCCGACAATCTATTTATGTTGTTTCATGTCAGGTCGATTGCTAAATGCTTCAAATTGATTAACTACTCTTTTATGAGACGAACATACAATATGGCACAGTCAAGATTTGTCAGTCGTCTCTATGTCAACGGATCCCTAGACATGCAACAAGTTGCAGTTCACAGCTTATTCACCGCATATGAAGTGATCTTTTCACATTTTATGACCTTTATATATTTTCATGACATATTCGTCTGACAAAAGGAACATCCTTTTTTTCCAACTTCAGTATTGAAATGAATTACTACACCGATTTGAATTATGTTCATGAAGTTGTACTTAAATGCCATATGAAAAGTGCAAAAATGTCATGTAAGCATTCAATATGAAATTTGGTGTTCAATTAAGAGACTCTAGTTGACAAAATGGTCAATATGTAATTCATCATAATCAATCTGCATAAAGTGTGTTGAAATTGAATGACATAGAAAGAATGTTTGAAAGGAAAAAGCTGAAGAACATAAACGATAAACAAATATCAACATGATCGGTAACCAAAGTGTATCATCAATATTTATATTGCTGTTTTAAAGTGAGAAACAATAACTTTAAGTCATTCAACTTTCCATTAGACAAGTCGTTCATGTTCAATATAAAGATTTTCAATCCTTTATTCAAATTATGTGACCTATCATTGAATAGTTCTTTCAACACCACCTAATCAAACGTCTTCGACGTCTTACAAATCATCTGCCCTTTTTAAACCATCAGCCAAAGAACAAAAGAACCGCCATTTGGCCTAAATAAACAGTTAAAGTTGCTGGCGCCAACATGCACAATTGCCCGGGGTTGAAATTATCGCCCTGCATCGCTTTGCTTATAGTGCCATTTGATGTATAATTGTTTATTCCACTGATAGCAACAACATGTATTGACTGGCATAATTGGGATTATTTGGAAAGTAATTTATAAAGGACTGCTTGCACATATTATGTCATTGAGTGAGCTAAACGTAGTTTTAAAGAACTATTGTTTGTTCTTTTTGAAAGATAAGGAGAAGTCATGTGAGTTTTGTATAACCAGTTTTATTTTAATCATATAAACATAAACAAATAATAAATAATCATAACAAAGCACCATTTCAGGTTAACACACATATATAACTTTTTTAGCAAAGACAAGTGTGTCATGATTCAACAGATAAAATCGTCATGATAGTGACTAGCAGGCTTTATCAATTTACACAAAGAACAAAGTGTAGCACAACATGTTGTCTGTATAGGACACTGTTCATATAGAAACAAAGCATTTTCAAAACAGAGTCAATTAAAGGACAGTTATGAGTCTCTATTTTCATCACAATAACTGAAACTTGGACACACTGAGACACGGAAAGGTAAAAGTGAAGACACATTCACTGTAATCTTGGACTTCTTAGCATTGAAGTTCTCCTCGTTCTCAGGTAGTTTCCGTTTGCGGCCTTGGACCTTTGAAGGAGATGGCTCAGATGATTCGTATCCACCATCAACAGTTACCTCTGATGTATTTGGAATTGCAGACGATGTCTGTGTTGAACTTTCTCCGAGAATGCACGTGAAATGGAAACTGTCTTCCGATTCTGTATCAGTGTCTGAAATGACGTCTTCAAGAAAGCTCTGGAAGCATTCAGTGTCGATGGAACTTGTACCTTGAGCTTCTGGTAGAATAGAACAGGACTCAATGAGGGAATATAGATCGTCCTCGCGTGCAGAGACGTCGTCAGCAACGTATTGAGTCCAATCTGTAGCAATGAAGAGAGCAGGCTGGTACATGTGTTGTGGGTCATTCAGGCCAGGAAACAAGGTCATGTCCAAATCATAAGTAATGTTGGTATCTATACAGAGTGGTTGAAGAAGATTAGAAGGCGCTTCCATGGTAAAGGGTTATTGTGAAAAGGCAATTGAGATAATGAACCGTTTGGGCTGCTCCCTGCTTATATGAGCTTGTTCCACGTGAGTGACTTGGGCATTGCTCCAGTCAGCCAATCAACGCCGTCAGACGAGTGTCGGCTTCTGATGATGACATTGCATGTTGAAACTAGAGATTAGCAAGCATTCTTTTACAAGTGTGATGGCAATTACAACTCAGGTGTTGAAAAAGGTAAATCTAGAAATTAACTGTCGGTTGCATATGCTGATGTTTTAATGGTAAAAATCATTTGTCGATTTTTCGTCAATTAAGTAATAGAGTCATTGAAATATTTTGCAGAGCATCTTCTTGTGTTACAGATAGGTAATTTTGATTCTTATTAAGTTATTTGATGAGATAGTAGCGAATGTAGTTACCTACAAGGTGATTTATAAATTTCAGGTTGATAAATAACTCTTGAATTCAATATCTATTTGGGAAGTCTTGATACTAAACTCAAAAACGTTTTGTAAACTCTACATGAAAACGGGCCAATATCTTCATGAGGATCTTACTTCCGGTTCATATTACTACGTAGCGTTATTATCAATCAAATGATTTAGATAGAATTTTTAAAGAACAGATCTACGATATTGAAAATGGTTTTGAAATCCTCCTTTGGAGGAATAAAGAATATATATCGCCCTGCATCGCTTTGCTTATAGTGCCATTTGATGTTTAATTGTTTATTCCACTGATAGCAACAACATGTATTGACTGGCATAATTGGGATTATTTGGAAAGTAATTTATAAAGGACTGCTTGCACATATTATGTCATTGAGTGAGCTAAACGTAGTTTTAAAGAACTATTGTTTGTTCTTTTTGAAAGATAAGGAGAAGTCATGTGAGTTTTGTATAACCAGTTTTATTTTAATCATATAAACATAAACAAATAATATATAATCATAACAAAGCACCATTTCAGGTTAACACACATATATAACTTTTTTAGCAAAGACAAGTGTGTCATGATTCAACAGATAAAATCGTCATGATAGTTCCTAGCAGGCTTTATCAATTTACACAAAGAACAAAGTGTAGCACAACATGTTGTCTGTATAGGACACTGTTCATATAGAAACAAAGCATTTTCAAAACAGAGTCAATTAAAGGACAGTTATGAGTCTCTATTTTCATCACAATAACTGAAACTTGGACACACTGAGACACGGAAAGGTAAAAGTGAAGACACATTCACTGTAATCTTGGACTTCTTAGCATTGAAGTTCTCCTCGTTCTCAGGTAGTTTCCGTTTGCGGCCTTGGACCTTTGAAGGAGATGGCTCAGATGATTCGTATCCACCATCAACAGTTACCTCTGATGTATTTGGAATTGCAGACGATGTCTGTGTTGAACTTTCTCCGAGAATGCACATGAAATGGAAACTGTCTTCCGATTCTGTATCAGTGTCTGAAATGACGTCTTCAAGAAAGCTCAGGAAGCATTCAGTGTCGATGGAACTTGTACCTTGAGCTTCTGGTAGAATAGAACAGGACTCAATGAGGGAATATAGATCGTCCTCGCGTGCAGAGACGTCGTCAGCAACGTATTGAATCCAATCTGTAGCAATGAAGAGAGCAGGCTGGTACATGTGTTGTGGGTCATTCAGGCCAGGAAACAAGGTCATGTCCAAATCATAAGTAATGTTGGTATCTATACAGAGTGGTTGAAGAAGATGAGAAGCCGGTTCCATGGTAAATGGTTATTGTGAAAAGGCAATTGAGATAATGAATCGCTTGGGCTGCTCGCTGCTTATATGAGCTTGTTCCACGTGAGTGACTTGGGCATTGCTCCAGTCAGCCAATCAACGCCGTCAGACGAGTGTCGGCTTCTGGTGATGACATTTCATACTGTAATTAGAGATAAGCAAGCATTCTTTTGCAAGTGTGACGGCAATTACAACGCAGGTGTTGAATAAGGTAAATCTATAAATTAACTGTCGGTTGCATATGCTGATGTTTTAATGGTAAAGATCATTTGTCGATCTTTCGTCAATTAAGTAATAGAGTCATTGAAATATTTTGCAGAGCATCTTCTTGTGTTACAGATAGGTAATTTTGATTCTTATTAAGTTATTTGATGAGATAGTAGCGAATGTAGTTACCTACAAGGTGATTTATAAATTTCAGGTTGATAAATAACTCTTGAATTAAATATCTATTCGGGAAATCTTGATACTAAAATCATAAACGTTTTGTAAACTCTACATGAAAACGAGCCAATATCTTCATGAGGTTTTACTTCAAGTTCATATTAATAGCGTTATTATCAATCAAATGATTTAGATATAATTTTTAAGGAACAAATCTACGATATTTGAATTTTTTTTTAATAATTCTCAAAATGATTTGTTTTGTTGCTAAGAGATAAAGTTTAAAAGAGCAATTAGCTCAAATTTATAAACAATCAAAGAGACGCCAGCATCAACAGTTGAAACAACACACTTCTGTCTTCCATTGTACCCAATTAGAACTTGGATAAAGATTATCACCTGAGTGCTTGTGTCACAGAGTGCTAATTGATTGGTAAAAGAACAAAGGGCAGTGGGGATGTTTACAGATGATTGATCTGACTAATTAAAATAACAGTCGAGTATTACATAACTGGTCATTTCTTGACACGTGTTTATGACATTAATCTTTGACAGAATATCCGACAATCTATTTATGTTGTTTCATGTCAGGTCGATTGCTAAATGCTTCAAATTGATTAACTACTCTTTTATGAGACGAACATACAATATGGCACAGTCAAGATTTGTCAGTCGTTTCTATGTCAACGGATCCCTAGACATGCAACAAGTTGCAGTTCACAGCTTATTCACCGCATATGAAGTGATCTTTTCACATTTTATGACCTTTATATATTTTCATGACATATTCGTCTGACAAAAGGAACATCCTTTTTTTCCAACTTCAGTATTGAAATGAATTACTACACCGATTTGAATTATGTTCATGAAGTTGTACTTAAATGCCATATGAAAAGTGCAAAAATGTCATGTAAGCATTCAATATGAAATTTGGTGGTCAATTAAGAGACTCTAGTTGACAAAATGGTCAATATGTAATTCATCATAATCAATCTGCATAAAGTGTGTTGAAATTGAATGACATAGAAAGAATGTTTGAAAGGAAAAAGCTGAAGAACATAAACGATAAACAAATATCAACATGATCGGTAACCAAAGTGTATCATCAATATTTATATTGCTGTTTTTAAAGTGAGAAACAATAACTTTAAGTCATTCAACTTTCCATTAGACAAGTCGTTCATGTTCAATATAAAGATTTTCAATCCTTTATTCAAATTATGTGACCTATCATTGAATAGTTCTTTCAACACCACCTAATCAAACGTCTTCGACGTCTTACAAATCATCTGCCCTTTTTAAACCATCAGCCAAAGAACAAAAGAACCGCCATTTGGCCTAAATAAACAGTTAAAGTTGCTGGCGCCAACATGCACAATTGCCCGGGGTTGAAATTATCGCCCTGCATCGCTTTGCTTATAGTGCCATTTGATGTTTAATTGTTTATTCCACTGATAGCAACAACATGTATTGACTGGCATAATTTGGATTATTTGGAAAGTAATTTATAAAGGACTGCTTGCACATATTATGTCATTGAGTGAGCTAAACGTAGTTTTAAAGAACTATTGTTTGTTCTTTTTGAAAGATAAGGAGAAGTCATGTGAGTTTTGTATAACCAGTTTTATTTTAATCATATAAACATAAACAAATAATAAATAATCATAACAAAGCACCATTTCAGGTTAACACACATATATAACTTTTTTAGCAAAGACAAGTGTGTCATGATTCAACAGATAAAATCGTCATGATAGTTCCTAGCAGGCTTTATCAATTTACACAAAGAACAAAGTGTAGCACAACATGTTGTCTGTATAGGACACTGTTCATATAGAAACAAAGCATTTTCAAAACAGAGTCAATTAAAGGACAGTTATGAGTCTCTATTTTCATCACAATAACTGAAACTTGGACACACTGAGACACGGAAAGGTAAAAGTGAAGACACATTCACTGTAATCTTGGACTTCTTAGCATTGAAGTTCTCCTCGTTCTCAGGTAGTTTCCGTTTGCGGCCTTGGACCTTTGAAGGAGATGGCTCAGATGATTCGTATCCACCATCAACAGTTACCTCTGATGTATTTGGAATTGCAGACGATGTCTGTGTTGAACTTTCTCCGAGAATGCACATGAAATGGAAACTGTCTTCCGATTCTGTATCAGTGTCTGAAATGACGTCTTCAAGAAAGCTCTGGAAGCATTCAGTGTCGATGGAACTTGTACCTTGAGCTTCTGGTAGAATAGAACAGGACTCAATGAGGGAATATAGATCGTCCTCGCGTGCAGAGACGTCGTCAGCAACGTATTGAGTCCAATCTGTAGCAATGAAGAGAGCAGGCTGGTACATGTGTTGTGGGTCATTCAGGCCAGGAAACAAGGTCATGTCCAAATCATAAGTAATGTTGGTATCTATACAGAGTGGTTGAAGAAGATTAGAAGGCGCTTCCATGGTAAAGGGTTATTGTGAAAAGGCAATTGAGATAATGAATCGTTTGGGCTGCTCCCTGCTTATATGAGCTTGTTCCACGTGAGTGACTTGGGCATTGCTCCAGTCAGCCAATAAACGCTGTCAGACGAGTGACGGCTTCTGATGATGACATTGCATGTTGAAACTAGAGATTAGCAAGCATTCTTTTACAAGTGTGATGGCAATTACAACTCAGGTGTTGAAAAAGGTAAATCTAGAAATTAACTGTCGGTTGCATATGCTGATGTTTTAATGGTAAAAATCATTTGTCGATTTTTCGTCAATTAAGTAATAGAGTCATTGAAATATTTTGCAGAGCATCTTCTTGTGTTACAGATAGGTAATTTTGATTCTTATTAAGTTATTTGATGAGATAGTAGCGAATGTAGTTACCTACAAGGTGATTTATAAATTTCAGGTTGATAAATAACTCTTGAATTCAATATCTATTTGGGAAGTCTTGATACTAAACTCAAAAACGTTTTGTAAACTCTACGTGAAAACGGGCCAATATCTTCATGAGGATCTTACTTCCGGTTCATATTACTACGTAGCGTTATTATCAATCAAATGATTTACATAGAATTTTTAAAGAACAGATCTACGATATTGAAAATGGTTTTGAAATCATTTTGTTCATTATTTCTCAAATGATTTGTTTTGTTGCTAAGAGATAAAGTTTAAAAGAGCAATTAGCTCAAATTTATAAACAATCAGAGAGACGCCAGCATCAACAGTTGAAACAACACACCTCTGTCTTCCATTGTACCCAATTAGAACTTGGATAAAGATTATCACCTGAGTGCTTGTGTCACAGAGTGCTAATTGATTTTACATGGATAGGTAAAAGAACAAAGGGCAGTGAGGACGCTACAGGTGATTGATCTCACTAATTAAAATAACAGTCGAATATAACATAACTGGGCATTTCGTTGACACGTGTTTATGACTTTAATCTTTGACAGATTATCCGACAATCTATTTATGTTGTTTCATGTCAGGGCGATTGCTAAATGCGTCGAAATCATTAACAAATCTTTTATGAGACGAATTTACAATATGGCACAGTCAAGATTTGTCAGTCGTTTCTATGTCAAAGGATCCCTAGACATGCAACAAGTTGCAGTTTACAGCTTATTCACCGCATATGAAGTGATCTTTTCACATTTTATGACCTTTATATATTTTCATGACATATTCGTCTGACCAAGGGAACATCCTTTTTTCCAACTCCAGTATTGAAATGAATTGCTACACCGATTTGAATTGTTTTCATGTATTTGTACTTAAATGCCATATGAAAAGTGCAAAAATGTCATGTAAGCACTTGATATGAAATTTGGTGGTCAATTAATAAACTCTAGTTGACAAAATGGTAAATGTATAATTCATCATATTCAATCTGCAAAAAGTGTGTTGAAAATGAATGATATAGAAAGAAAGTGTGAAATGAAAAAGCTGAAGAACATAAACGATAAACAAATATCTACATGAGCGGTATCCAAAAGTGTAGCATCAATATTTATATTGCTGTTTTAAAGTGAGAAACAATATCTTTCAGTCATTCAACTTTCCATTAGACAAGTCGTTCATGTTCACTATATAGATTTTCAATCCTTTATTCAAATTATTTGACCTATCAGTGGTTAGTTCTTTCAACACCACCTAATCAAACGTCTTCGACGTATTAAAAATTATCTGGCCCTTTTAAAAAATAAGCCAAAGAACAAAAGAACGCCATTTGGCCTATATAAACAGTTAAAGTTGCTGGCGCCAACATGCATAATTGCTCGGGGTTGAAATTATCGCCCTGCATCGCTTTGCTTATTGTGCCATTTGATGTTTAATTGTTTATTCCACTGATAGCAACAACATGTATTGACTGGCATAATTGGGATTATTTGGAAAGTAATTAATGGCATAAAGGACTGCATTAACATATTATGTCATTGAGTGAGCTGAACGTAGCTTTTAAAGAACTATTGTTTGTTCTTTTTGAAAGATAAGGAGAAGTCATGTGAGTTTTGTATAACCAGTTTTATTTTAATCATATAAACATAAACAAATAATAAATAATCATAACAAAGCACCATTTCAGGTTAACACACATATATAACTTTTTTAGCAAAGACAAGTGTGTCATGATTCAACAGATAAAATCGTCATGATAGTTCCTAGCAGGCTTTATCAATTTACACAAAGAACAAAGTGTAGCACAACATGTTGTCTGTATAGGACACTGTTCATATAGAAACAAAGCATTTTCAAAACAGAGTCAATTAAAGGACAGTTATGAGTCTCTATTTTCATCACAATAACTGAAACTTGGACACACTGAGACACGGAAAGGTAAAAGTGAAAACACATTCACTGTAATCTTGGACTTCTTAGCATTGAAGTTCTCCTCGTTCTCAGGTAGTTTCCGTTTGCGGCCTTGGACCTTTGAAGGAGATGGCTCAGATGATTCGTATCCACCATCAACAGTTACCTCTGATGTATTTGGAATTGCAGACGATGTCTGTGTTGAACTTTCTCCGAGAATGCACGTGAAATGGAAACTGTCTTCCGATTCTGTATCAGTGTCTGAAATGACGTCTTCAAGAAAGCTCTGGAAGCATTCAGTGTCGATGGAACTTGTACCTTGAGCTTCTGGTAGAATAGAACAGGACTCAATGAGGGAATATAGATCGTCCTCGCGTGCAGAGACGTCGTCAGCAACGTATTGAGTCCAATCTGTAGCAATGAAGAGAGCAGGCTGGTACATGTGTTGTGGGTCATTCAGGCCAGGAAACAAGGTCATGTCCAAATCATAAGTAATGTTGGTATCTATACAGAGTGGTTGAAGAAGATTAGAAGGCGCTTCCATGGTAAAGGGTTATTGTGAAAAGGCAATTGAGATAATGAACCGTTTGGGCTGCTCCCTGCTTATATGAGCTTGTTCCACGTGAGTGACTTGGGCATTGCTCCAGTCAGCCAATCAACGCCGTCAGACGAGTGTCGGCTTCTGATGATGACATTGCATGTTGAAACTAGAGATTAGCAAGCATTCTTTTACAAGTGTGATGGCAATTACAACTCAGGTGTTGAAAAAGGTAAATCTAGAAATTAACTGTCGGTTGCATATGCTGATGTTTTAATGGTAAAAATCATTTGTCGATTTTTCGTCAATTAAGTAATAGAGTCATTGAAATATTTTGCAGAGCATCTTCTTGTGTTACAG
The DNA here is from genome assembly GCA_916613615.1 of Steromphala cineraria. Classification (NCBI taxonomy): domain Eukaryota; kingdom Metazoa; phylum Mollusca; class Gastropoda; order Trochida; family Trochidae; genus Steromphala; species Steromphala cineraria. The sequence continues at coordinate 51,528,205 of OU744724.1, read as the reverse complement.
ATAGGTAATTTTGATTCTTATTAAGTTATTTGATGAGATAGTAGCGAATGTAGTTACCTACAAGGTGATTTATAAATTTCAGGTTGATAAATAACTCTTGAATTCAATATCTATTTGGGAAGTCTTGATACTAAACTCAAAAACGTTTTGTAAACTCTACATGAAAACGGGCCAATATCTTCATGAGGATCTTACTTCCGGTTCATATTACTACGTAGCGTTATTATCAATCAAATGATTTAGATAGAATTTTTAAAGAACAGATCTACGATATTGAAAATGGTTTTGAAATCATTTTGTTCATTATTTCTCAAAATGATTTGTTTTGTTGCTAAGAGATAAAGTTTAAAAGAGCAATTAGCTCAAATTTATAAACAATCAGAGAGACGCCAGCATCAACAGTTGAAACAACACACCTCTGTCTTCCATTGTACCCAATTAGAACTTGGATAAAGATTATCACCTGAGTGCTTGTGTCACAGAGTGCTAATTGATTTTACATGGATAGGTAAAAGAACAAAGGGCAGTGAGGACGCTACAGGTGATTGATCTCACTAATTAAAATAACAGTCGAATATAACATAACTGGGCATTTCGTTGACACGTGTTTATGACTTTAATCTTTGACAGATTATCCGACAATCTATTTATGTTGTTTCATGTCAGGGCGATTGCTAAATGCGTCGAAATCATTAACAAATCTTTTATGAGACGAATTTACAATATGGCACAGTCAAGATTTGTCAGTCGTTTCTATGTCAAAGGATCCCTAGACATGCAACAAGTTGCAGTTTACAGCTTATTCACCGCATATGAAGTGATCTTTTCACATTTTATGACCTTTATATATTTTCATGACATATTCGTCTGACCAAGGGAACATCCTTTTTTCCAACTCCAGTATTGAAATGAATTGCTACACCGATTTGAATTGTTTTCATGTATTTGTACTTAAATGCCATATGAAAAGTGCAAAAATGTCATGTAAGCACTTGATATGAAATTTGGTGGTCAATTAATAAACTCTAGTTGACAAAATGGTAAATGTATAATTCATCATATTCAATCTGCAAAAAGTGTGTTGAAAATGAATGATATAGAAAGAAAGTGTGAAATGAAAAAGCTGAAGAACATAAACGATAAACAAATATCTACATGAGCGGTATCCAAAAGTGTAGCATCAATATTTATATTGCTGTTTTAAAGTGAGAAACAATATCTTTCAGTCATTCAACTTTCCATTAGACAAGTCGTTCATGTTCACTATATAGATTTTCAATCCTTTATTCAAATTATTTGACCTATCAGTGGTTAGTTCTTTCAACACCACCTAATCAAACGTCTTCGACGTATTAAAAATTATCTGGCCCTTTTAAAAAATAAGCCAAAGAACAAAAGAACGCCATTTGGCCTATATAAACAGTTAAAGTTGCTGGCGCCAACATGCATAATTGCTCGGGGTTGAAATTATCGCCCTGCATCGCTTTGCTTATTGTGCCATTTGATGTTTAATTGTTTATTCCACTGATAGCAACAACATGTATTGACTGGCATAATTGGGATTATTTGGAAAGTAATTAATGGCATAAAGGACTGCATTAACATATTATGTCATTGAGTGAGCTGAACGTAGCTTTTAAAGAACTATTGTTTGTTCTTTTTGAAAGATAAGGAGAAGTCATGTGAGTTTTGTATAACCAGTTTTATTTTAATCATATAAACATAAACAAATAATAAATAATCATAACAAAGCACCATTTCAGGTTCACACACATATATAACTTTTTTAGCAAAGACAAGTGTGTCATGATTCAACAGATAAAATCGTCATGATAGTTCCTAGCAGGCTTTATCAATTTACACAAAGAACAAAGTGTAGCACAACATGTTGTCTGTATAGGACACTGTTCATATAGAAACAAAGCATTTTCAAAACAGAGTCAATTAAAGGACAGTTATGAGTCTCTATTTTCATCACAATAACTGAAACTTGGACACACTGAGACACGGAAAGGTAAAAGTGAAGACACATTCACTGTAATCTTGGACTTCTTAGCATTGAAGTTCTCCTCGTTCTCAGGTAGTTTCCGTTTGCGGCCTTGGACCTTTGAAGGAGATGGCTCAGATGATTCGTATCCACCATCAACAGTTACCTCTGATGTATTTGGAATTGCAGACGATGTCTGTGTTGAACTTTCTCCGAGAATGCACATGAAATGGAAACTGTCTTCCGATTCTGTATCAGTGTCTGAAATGACGTCTTCAAGAAAGCTCTGGAAGCATTCAGTGTCGATGGAACTTGTACCTTGAGCTTCTGGTAGAATAGAACAGGACTCAATGAGGGAATATAGATCGTCCTCGCGTGCAGAGACGTCGTCAGCAACGTATTGAGTCCAATCTGTAGCAATGAAGAGAGCAGGCTGGTACATGTGTTGTGGGTCATTCAGGCCAGGAAACAAGGTCATGTCCAAATCATAAGTAATGTTGGTATCTATACAGAGTGGTTGAAGAAGATTAGAAGGCGCTTCCATGGTAAAGGGTTATTGTGAAAAGGCAATTGAGATAATGAACCGTTTGGGCTGCTCCCTGCTTATATGAGCTTGTTCCACGTGAGTGACTTGGGCATTGCTCCAGTCAGCCAATCAACGCCGTCAGACGAGTGTCGGCTTCTGATGATGACATTGCATGTTGAAACTAGAGATTAGCAAGCATTCTTTTACAAGTGTGATGGCAATTACAACTCAGGTGTTGAAAAAGGTAAATCTAGAAATTAACTGTCGGTTGCATATGCTGATGTTTTAATGGTAAAAATCATTTGTCGATTTTTCGTCAATTAAGTAATAGAGTCATTGAAATATTTTGCAGAGCATCTTCTTGTGTTACAGATAGGTAATTTTGATTCTTATTAAGTTATTTGATGAGATAGTAGCGAATGTAGTTACCTACAAGGTGATTTATAAATTTCAGGTTGATAAATAACTCTTGAATTCAATATCTATTTGGGAAGTCTTGATACTAAACTCAAAAACGTTTTGTAAACTCTACATGAAAACGGGCCAATATCTTCATGAGGATCTTACTTCCGGTTCATATTACTACGTAGCGTTATTATCAATCAAATGATTTAGATAGAATTTTTAAAGAACAGATCTACGATATTGAAAATGGTTTTGAAATCATTTTGTTCATTATTTCTCAAAATGATTTGTTTTGTTGCTAAGAGATAAAGTTTAAAAGAGCAATTAGCTCAAATTTATAAACAATCAGAGAGACGCCAGCATCAACAGTTGAAACAACACACCTCTGTCTTCCATTGTACCCAATTAGAACTTGGATAAAGATTATCACCTGAGTGCTTGTGTCACAGAGTGCTAATTGATTTTACATGGATAGGTAAAAGAACAAAGGGCAGTGAGGACGCTACAGGTGATTGATCTCACTAATTAAAATAACAGTCGAATATAACATAACTGGGCATTTCGTTGACACGTGTTTATGACTTTAATCTTTGACAGATTATCCGACAATCTATTTATGTTGTTTCATGTCAGGGCGATTGCTAAATGCGTCGAAATCATTAACAAATCTTTTATGAGACGAATTTACAATATGGCACAGTCAAGATTTGTCAGTCGTTTCTATGTCAAAGGATCCCTAGACATGCAACAAGTTGCAGTTTACAGCTTATTCACCGCATATGAAGTGATCTTTTCACATTTTATGACCTTTATATATTTTCATGACATATTCGTCTGACCAAGGGAACATCCTTTTTTCCAACTCCAGTATTGAAATGAATTGCTACACCGATTTGAATTGTTTTCATGTATTTGTACTTAAATGCCATATGAAAAGTGCAAAAATGTCATGTAAGCACTTGATATGAAATTTGGTGGTCAATTAATAAACTCTAGTTGACAAAATGGTAAATGTATAATTCATCATATTCAATCTGCAAAAAGTGTGTTGAAAATGAATGATATAGAAAGAAAGTGTGAAATGAAAAAGCTGAAGAACATAAACGATAAACAAATATCTACATGAGCGGTATCCAAAAGTGTAGCATCAATATTTATATTGCTGTTTTAAAGTGAGAAACAATATCTTTAAGTCATTCAACTTTCCATTAGACAAGTCGTTCATGTTCACTATATAGATTTTCAATCCTTTATTCAAATTATTTGACCTATCAGTGGTTAGTTCTTTCAACACCACCTAATCAAACGTCTTCGACGTATTAAAAATTATCTGGCCCTTTTAAAAAATAAGCCAAAGAACAAAAGAACGCCATTTGGCCTATATAAACAGTTAAAGTTGCTGGCGCCAACATGCATAATTGCTCGGGGTTGAAATTATCGCCCTGCATCGCTTTGCTTATTGTGCCATTTGATGTTTAATTGTTTATTCCACTGATAGCAACAACATGTATTGACTGGCATAATTGGGATTATTTGGAAAGTAATTAATGGCATAAAGGACTGCATTAACATATTATGTCATTGAGTGAGCTGAACGTAGCTTTTAAAGAACTATTGTTTGTTCTTTTTGAAAGATAAGGAGAAGTCATGTAAGTTTTGTATAACCAGTTTTATTTTAATCATATAAACATAAACAAATAATAAATAATCATAACAAAGCACCATTTCAGGTTGACACACATATATAACTTTTTTAGCAAAGACAAGTGTGTCATGATTCAACAGATAAAATCGTCATGATAGTTCCTAGCAGGCTTTATCAATTTACACAAAGAACAAAGTGTAGCACAACATGTTGTCTGTATAGGACACTGTTCATATAGAAACAAAGCATTTTCAAAACAGAGTCAATTAAAGGACAGTTATGAGTCTCTATTTTCATCACAATAACTGAAACTTGGACACACTGAGACACGGAAAGGTAAAAGTGAAGACACATTCACTGTAATCTTGGACTTCTTAGCATTGAAGTTCTCCTCGTTCTCAGGTAGTTTCCGTTTGCGGCCTTGGACCTTTGAAGGAGATGGCTCAGATGATTCGTATCCACCATCAACAGTTACCTCTGATGTATTTGGAATTGCAGACGATGTCTGTGTTGAACTTTCTCCGAGAATGCACATGAAATGGAAACTGTCTTCCGATTCTGTATCAGTGTCTGAAATGACGTCTTCAAGAAAGCTCTGGAAGCATTCAGTGTCGATGGAACTTGTACCTTGAGCTTCTGGTAGAATAGAACAGGACTCAATGAGGGAATATAGATCGTCCTCGCGTGCAGAGACGTCGTCAGCAACGTATTGAGTCCAATCTGTAGCAATGAAGAGAGCAGGCTGGTACATGTGTTGTGGGTCATTCAGGCCAGGAAACAAGGTCATGTCCAAATCATAAGTAATGTTGGTATCTATACGGAGTGGTTGAAGAAGATTAGAAGGCGCTTCCATGGTAAAGGGTTATTGTGAAAAGGCAATTGAGATAATGAACCGTTTGGGCTGCTCCCTGCTTATATGAGCTTGTTCCACGTGAGTGACTTGGGCATTGCTCCAGTCAGCCAATCAACGCCGTCAGACGAGTGTCGGCTTCTGATGATGACATTGCATGTTGAAACTAGAGATTAGCAAGCATTCTTTTACAAGTGTGATGGCAATTACAACTCAGGTGTTGAAAAAGGTAAATCTAGAAATTAACTGTCGGTTGCATATGCTGATGTTTTAATGGTAAAAATCATTTGTCGATTTTTCGTCAATTAAGTAATAGAGTCATTGAAATATTTTGCAGAGCATCTTCTTGTGTTACAGATAGGTCATTTTGATTCTTATTAAGTTATTTGATGAGATAGTAGCGAATGTAGTTACCTACAAGGTGATTTATAAATTTCAGGTTGATAAATAACTCTTGAATTCAATATCTATTTGGGAAGTCTTGATACTAAACTCAAAAACGTTTTGTAAACTCTACATGAAAACGGGCCAATATCTTCATGAGGATCTTACTTCCGGTTCATATTACTACGTAGCGTTATTATCAATCAAATGATTTAGATAGAATTTTTAAAGAACAGATCTACGATATTGAAAATGGTTTTGAAATCATTTTGTTCATTATTTCTCAAAATGATTTGTTTTGTTGCTAAGAGATAAAGTTTAAAAGAGCAATTAGCTCAAATTTATAAACAATCAGAGAGACGCCAGCATCAACAGTTGAAACAACACACCTCTGTCTTCCATTGTACCCAATTAGAACTTGGATAAAGATTATCACCTGAGTGCTTGTGTCACAGAGTGCTAATTGATTTTACATGGATAGGTAAAAGAACAAAGGGCAGTGAGGACGCTACAGGTGATTGATCTCACTAATTAAAATAACAGTCGAATATAACATAACTGGGCATTTCGTTGACACGTGTTTATGACTTTAATCTTTGACAGATTATCCGACAATCTATTTATGTTGTTTCATGTCAGGGCGATTGCTAAATGCGTCGAAATCATTAACAAATCTTTTATGAGACGAATTTACAATATGGCACAGTCAAGATTTGTCAGTCGTTTCTATGTCAAAGGATCCCTAGACATGCAACAAGTTGCAGTTTACAGCTTATTCACCGCATATGAAGTGATCTTTTCACATTTTATGACCTTTATATATTTTCATGACATATTCGTCTGACCAAGGGAACATCCTTTTTTCCAACTCCAGTATTGAAATGAATTGCTACACCGATTTGAATTGTTTTCATGTATTTGTACTTAAATGCCATATTAAAAGTGCAAAAATGTCATGTAAGCACTTGATATGAAATTTGGTGGTCAATTAATAAACTCTAGTTGACAAAATGGTAAATGTATAATTCATCATATTCAATCTGCAAAAAGTGTGTTGAAAATGAATGATATAGAAAGAAAGTGTGAAATGAAAAAGCTGAAGAACATAAACGATAAACAAATATCTACATGAGCGGTATCCAAAAGTGTAGCATCAATATTTATATTGCTGTTTTAAAGTGAGAAACAATATCTTTCAGTCATTCAACTTTCCATTAGACAAGTCGTTCATGTTCACTATATAGATTTTCAATCCTTTATTCAAATTATTTGACCTATCAGTGGTTAGTTCTTTCAACACCACCTAATCAAACGTCTTCGACGTATTAAAAATTATCTGGCCCTTTTAAAAAATAAGCCAAAGAACAAAAGAACGCCATTTGGCCTATATAAACAGTTAAAGTTGCTGGCGCCAACATGCATAATTGCTCGGGGTTGAAATTATCGCCCTGCATCGCTTTGCTTATTGTGCCATTTGATGTTTAATTGTTTATTCCACTGATAGCAACAACATGTATTGACTGGCATAATTGGGATTATTTGGAAAGTAATTAATGGCATAAAGGACTGCATTAACATATTATGTCATTGAGTGAGCTGAACGTAGCTTTTAAAGAACTATTGTTTGTTCTTTTTGAAAGATAAGGAGAAGTCATGTGAGTTTTGTATAACCAGTTTTATTTTAATCATATAAACATAAACAAATAATAAATAATCATAACAAAGCACCATTTCAGGTTAACACACATATATAACTTTTTTAGCAAAGACAAGTGTGTCATGATTCAACAGATAAAATCGTCATGATAGTTCCTAGCAGGCTTTATCAATTTACACAAAGAACAAAGTGTAGCACAACATGTTGTCTGTATAGGACACTGTTCATATAGAAACAAAGCATTTTCAAAACAGAGTCAATTAAAGGACAGTTATGAGTCTCTATTTTCATCACAATAACTGAAACTTGGACACACTGAGACACGGAAAGGTAAAAGTGAAAACACATTCACTGTAATCTTGGACTTCTTAGCATTGAAGTTCTCCTCGTTCTCAGGTAGTTTCCGTTTGCGGCCTTGGACCTTTGAAGGAGATGGCTCAGATGATTCGTATCCACCATCAACAGTTACCTCTGATGTATTTGGAATTGCAGACGATGTCTGTGTTGAACTTTCTCCGAGAATGCACGTGAAATGGAAACTGTCTTCCGATTCTGTATCAGTGTCTGAAATGACGTCTTCAAGAAAGCTCTGGAAGCATTCAGTGTCGATGGAACTTGTACCTTGAGCTTCTGGTAGAATAGAACAGGACTCAATGAGGGAATATAGATCGTCCTCGCGTGCAGAGACGTCGTCAGCAACGTATTGAGTCCAATCTGTAGCAATGAAGAGAGCAGGCTGGTACATGTGTTGTGGGTCATTCAGGCCAGGAAACAAGGTCATGTCCAAATCATAAGTAATGTTGGTATCTATACAGAGTGGTTGAAGAAGATTAGAAGGCGCTTCCATGGTAAAGGGTTATTGTGAAAAGGCAATTGAGATAATGAATCGCTTGGGCTGCTCCCTGCTTATATGAGCTTGTTCCACGTGAGTGACTTGGGCATTGCTCCAGTCAGCCAATCAACGCCGTCAGACGAGTGTCGGCTTCTGGTGATGACATTTCATACTGTAATTAGAGATAAGCAAGCATTCTTTTGCAAGTGTGACGGCAATTACAACGCAGGTGTTGAATAAGGTAAATCTATAAATTAACTGTCGGTTGCATATGCTGATGTTTTAATGGTAAAGATCATTTGTCGATCTTTCGTCAATTAAGTAATAGAGTCATTGAAATATTTTGCAGAGCATCTTCTTGTGTTACAGATAGGTAATTTTGATTCTTATTAAGTTATTTGATGAGATAGTAGCGAATGTAGTTGCCTACAAGGTGATTTATAAATTTCAGGTTGATAAATAACTCTTGAATTAAATATCTATTCGGGAAATCTTGATACTAAAATCATAAACGTTTTGTAAACTCTACATGAAAACGAGCCAATATCTTCATGAGGTTTTACTTCAAGTTCATATTAATAGCGTTATTATCAATCAAATGATTTAGATATAATTTTTAAGGAACAAATCTACGATATTTGAATTTTTTTTTAATAATTCTCAAAATGATTTGTTTTGTTGCTAAGAGATAAAGTTTAAAAGAGCAATTAGCTCAAATTTATAAACAATCAAAGAGACGCCAGCATCAACAGTTGAAACAACACACTTCTGTCTTCCATTGTACCCAATTAGAACTTGGATAAAGATTATCACCTGAGTGCTTGTGTCACAGAGTGCTAATTGATTGGTAAAAGAACAAAGGGCAGTGGGGATGTTTACAGATGATTGATCTGACTAATTAAAATAACAGTCGAGTATTACATAACTGGTCATTTCTTGACACGTGTTTATGACATTAATCTTTGACAGAATATCCGACAATCTATTTATGTTGTTTCATGTCAGGTCGATTGCTAAATGCTTCAAATTGATTAACTACTCTTTTATGAGACGAACATACAATATGGCACAGTCAAGATTTGTCAGTCGTTTCTATGTCAAAGGATCCCTAGACATGCAACAAGTTGCAGTTTACAGCTTATTCACCGCATATGAAGTGATCTTTTCACATTTTATGACCTTTATATATTTTCATGACATATTCGTCTGACCAAGGGAACATCCTTTTTTCCAACTCCAGTATTGAAATGAATTGCTACACCGATTTGAATTGTTTTCATGTATTTGTACTTAAATGCCATATTAAAAGTGCAAAAATGTCATGTAAGCACTTGATATGAAATTTGGTGGTCAATTAATAAACTCTAGTTGACAAAATGGTAAATGTATAATTCATCATATTCAATCTGCAAAAAGTGTGTTGAAAATGAATGATATAGAAAGAAAGTGTGAAATGAAAAAGCTGAAGAACATAAACGATAAACAAATATCTACATGAGCGGTATCCAAAAGTGTAGCATCAATATTTATATTGCTGTTTTAAAGTGAGAAACAATATCTTTCAGTCATTCAACTTTCCATTAGACAAGTCGTTCATGTTCACTATATAGATTTTCAATCCTTTATTCAAATTATTTGACCTATCAGTGGTTAGTTCTTTCAACACCACCTAATCAAACGTCTTCGACGTATTAAAAATTATCTGGCCCTTTTAAAAAATAAGCCAAAGAACAAAAGAACGCCATTTGGCCTATATAAACAGTTAAAGTTGCTGGCGCCAACATGCATAATTGCTCGGGGTTGAAATTATCGCCCTGCATCGCTTTGCTTATTGTGCCATTTGATGTTTAATTGTTTATTCCACTGATAGCAACAACATGTATTGACTGGCATAATTGGGATTATTTGGAAAGTAATTAATGGCATAAAGGACTGCATTAACATATTATGTCATTGAGTGAGCTGAACGTAGCTTTTAAAGAACTATTGTTTGTTCTTTTTGAAAGATAAGGAGAAGTCATGTGAGTTTTGTATAACCAGTTTTATTTTAATCATATAAACATAAACAAATAATAAATAATCATAACAAAGCACCATTTCAGGTTAACACACATATATAACTTTTTTAGCAAAGACAAGTGTGTCATGATTCAACAGATAAAATCGTCATGATAGTTCCTAGCAGGCTTTATCAATTTACACAAAGAACAAAGTGTAGCACAACATGTTGTCTGTATAGGACACTGTTCATATAGAAACAAAGCATTTTCAAAACAGAGTCAATTAAAGGACAGTTATGAGTCTCTATTTTCATCACAATAACTGAAACTTGGACACACTGAGACACGGAAAGGTAAAAGTGAAAACACATTCACTGTAATCTTGGACTTCTTAGCATTGAAGTTCTCCTCGTTCTCAGGTAGTTTCCGTTTGCGGCCTTGGACCTTTGAAGGAGATGGCTCAGATGATTCGTATCCACCATCAACAGTTACCTCTGATGTATTTGGAATTGCAGACGATGTCTGTGTTGAACTTTCTCCGAGAATGCACGTGAAATGGAAACTGTCTTCCGATTCTGTATCAGTGTCTGAAATGACGTCTTCAAGAAAGCTCTGGAAGCATTCAGTGTCGATGGAACTTGTACCTTGAGCTTCTGGTAGAATAGAACAGGACTCAATGAGGGAATATAGATCGTCCTCGCGTGCAGAGACGTCGTCAGCAACGTATTGAGTCCAATCTGTAGCAATGAAGAGAGCAGGCTGGTACATGTGTTGTGGGTCATTCAGGCCAGGAAACAAGGTCATGTCCAAATCATAAGTAATGTTGGTATCTATACAGAGTGGTTGAAGAAGATTAGAAGGCGCTTCCATGGTAAAGGGTTATTGTGAAAAGGCAATTGAGATAATGAACCGTTAGGGCTGCTCCCTGCTTATATGAGCTTGTTCCACGTGAGTGACTTGGGCATTGCTCGAGTCAGCCAATCAACGCCGTCAGACGAGTGTCGGCTTCTGATGATGACATTGCATGTTGAAACTAGAGATTAGCAAGCATTCTTTTACAAGTGTGATGGCAATTACAACTCAGGTGTTGAAAAAGGTAAATCTAGAAATTAACTGTCGGTTGCATATGCTGATGTTTTAATGGTAAAAATCATTTGTCGATTTTTCGTCAATTAAGTAATAGAGTCATTGAAATATTTTGCAGAGCATCTTCTTGTGTTACAGATAGGTAATTTTGATTCTTATTAAGTTATTTGATGAGATAGTAGCGAATGTAGTTACCTACAAGGTGATTTATAAATTTCAGGTTGATAAATAACTCTTGAATTCAATATCTATTTGGGAAGTCTTGATACTAAACTCAAAAACGTTTTGTAAACTCTACATGAAAACGGGCCAATATCTTCATGAGGATCTTACTTCCGGTTCATATTACTACGTAGCGTTATTATCAATCAAATGATTTAGATAGAATTTTTAAAGAACAGATCTACGATATTGAAAATGGTTTTGAAATCATTTTGTTCATTATTTCTCAAAATGATTTGTTTTGTTGCTAAGAGATAAAGTTTAAAAGAGCAATTAGCTCAAATTTATAAACAATCAGAGAGACGCCAGCATCAACAGTTGAAACAACACACCTCTGTCTTCCATTGTACCCAATTAGAACTTGGATAAAGATTATCACCTGAGTGCTTGTGTCACAGAGTGCTAATTGATTTTACATGGATAGGTAAAAGAACAAAGGGCAGTGAGGACGCTACAGGTGATTGATCTCACTAATTAAAATAACAGTCGAATATAACATAACTGGGCATTTCGTTGACACGTGTTTATGACTTTAATCTTTGACAGATTATCCGACAATCTATTTATGTTGTTTCATGTCAGGGCGATTGCTAAATGCGTCGAAATCATTAACAAATCTTTTATGAGACGAATTTACAATATGGCACAGTCAAGATTTGTCAGTCGTTTCTATGTCAAAGGATCCCTAGACATGCAACAAGTTGCAGTTTACAGCTTATTCACCGCATATGAAGTGATCTTTTCACATTTTATGACCTTTATATATTTTCATGACATATTCGTCTGACCAAGGGAACATCCTTTTTTCCAACTCCAGTATTGAAATGAATTGCTACACCGATTTGAATTGTTTTCATGTATTTGTACTTAAATGCCATATGAAAAGTGCAAAAATGTCATGTAAGCACTTGATATGAAATTTGGTGGTCAATTAATAAACTCTAGTTGACAAAATGGTAAATGTATAATTCATCATATTCAATCTGCAAAAAGTGTGTTGAAAATGAATGATATAGAAAGAAAGTGTGAAATGAAAAAGCTGAAGAACATAAACGATAAACAAATATCTACATGAGCGGTATCCAAAAGTGTAGCATCAATATTTATATTGCTGTTTTAAAGTGAGAAACAATATCTTTAAGTCATTCAACTTTCCATTAGACAAGTCGTTCATGTTCACTATATAGATTTTCAATCCTTTATTCAAATTATTTGACCTATCAGTGGTTAGTTCTTTCAACACCACCTAATCAAACGTCTTCGACGTATTAAAAATTATCTGGCCCTTTTAAAAAATAAGCCAAAGAACAAAAGAACGCCATTTGGCCTATATAAACAGTTAAAGTTGCTGGCGCCAACATGCATAATTGCTCGGGGTTGAAATTATCGCCCTGCATCGCTTTGCTTATTGTGCCATTTGATGTTTAATTGTTTATTCCACTGATAGCAACAACATGTATTGACTGGCATAATTGGGATTATTTGGAAAGTAATTAATGGCATAAAGGACTGCATTAACATATTATGTCATTGAGTGAGCTGAACGTAGCTTTTAAAGAACTATTGTTTGTTCTTTTTGAAAGATAAGGAGAAGTCATGTAAGTTTTGTATAACCAGTTTTATTTTAATCATATAAACATAAACAAATAATAAATAATCATAACAAAGCACCATTTCAGGTTGACACACATATATAACTTTTTTAGCAAAGACAAGTGTGTCATGATTCAACAGATAAAATCGTCATGATAGTTCCTAGCAGGCTTTATCAATTTACACAAAGAACAAAGTGTAGCACAACATGTTGTCTGTATAGGACACTGTTCATATAGAAACAAAGCATTTTCAAAACAGAGTCAATTAAAGGACAGTTATGAGTCTCTATTTTCATCACAATAACTGAAACTTGGACACACTGAGACACGGAAAGGTAAAAGTGAAGACACATTCACTGTAATCTTGGACTTCTTAGCATTGAAGTTCTCCTCGTTCTCAGGTAGTTTCCGTTTGCGGCCTTGGACCTTTGAAGGAGATGGCTCAGATGATTCGTATCCACCATCAACAGTTACCTCTGATGTATTTGGAATTGCAGACGATGTCTGTGTTGAACTTTCTCCGAGAATGCACATGAAATGGAAACTGTCTTCCGATTCTGTATCAGTGTCTGAAATGACGTCTTCAAGAAAGCTCTGGAAGCATTCAGTGTCGATGGAACTTGTACCTTGAGCTTCTGGTAGAATAGAACAGGACTCAATGAGGGAATATAGATCGTCCTCGCGTGCAGAGACGTCGTCAGCAACGTATTGAGTCCAAGCTGTAGCAATGAAGAGAGCAGGCTGGTACATGTGTTGTGGGTCATTCAGGCCAGGAAACAAGGTCATGTCCAAATCATAAGTAATGTTGGTATCTATACGGAGTGGTTGAAGAAGATTAGAAGGCGCTTCCATGGTAAAGGGTTATTGTGAAAAGGCAATTGAGATAATGAATCGCTTGGGCTGCTCCCTGCTTATATGAGCTTGTTCCACGTGAGTGACTTGGGCATTGCTCCAGTCAGCCAATCAACGCCGTCAGACGAGTGTCGGCTTCTGGTGATGACATTTCATACTGTAATTAGAGATAAGCAAGCATTCTTTTGCAAGTGTGACGGCAATTACAACGCAGGTGTTGAATAAGGTAAATCTATAAATTAACTGTCGGTTGCATATGCTGATGTTTTAATGGTAAAGATCATTTGTCGATCTTTCGTCAATTAAGTAAGAGAGTCATTGAAATATTTTGCAGAGCATCTTCTTGTGTTACAGATAGGTAATTTTGATTCTTATTAAGTTATTTGATGAGATAGTAGCGAATGTAGTTGCCTACAAGGTGATTTATAAATTTCAGGTTGATAAATAACTCTTGAATTAAATATCTATTCGGGAAATCTTGATACTAAAATCATAAACGTTTTGTAAACTCTACATGAAAACGAGCCAATATCTTCATGAGGTTTTACTTCAAGTTCATATTAATAGCGTTATTATCAATCAAATGATTTAGATATAATTTTTAAGGAACAAATCTACGATATTTGAATTTTTTTTTAATAATTCTCAAAATGATTTGTTTTGTTGCTAAGAGATAAAGTTTAAAAGAGCAATTAGCTCAAATTTATAAACAATCAAAGAGACGCCAGCATCAACAGTTGAAACAACACACTTCTGTCTTCCATTGTACCCAATTAGAACTTGGATAAAGATTATCACCTGAGTGCTTGTGTCACAGAGTGCTAATTGATTGGTAAAAGAACAAAGGGCAGTGGGGATGTTTACAGATGATTGATCTGACTAATTAAAATAACAGTCGAGTATTACATAACTGGTCATTTCTTGACACGTGTTTATGACATTAATCTTTGACAGAATATCCGACAATCTATTTATGTTGTTTCATGTCAGGTCGATTGCTAAATGCTTCAAATTGATTAACTACTCTTTTATGAGACGAACATACAATATGGCACAGTCAAGATTTGTCAGTCGTCTCTATGTCAACGGATCCCTAGACATGCAACAAGTTGCAGTTCACAGCTTATTCACCGCATATGAAGTGATCTTTTCACATTTTATGACCTTTATATATTTTCATGACATATTCGTCTGACAAAAGGAACATCCTTTTTTTCCAACTTCAGTATTGAAATGAATTACTACACCGATTTGAATTATGTTCATGAAGTTGTACTTAAATGCCATATGAAAAGTGCAAAAATGTCATGTAAGCATTCAATATGAAATTTGGTGGTCAATTAAGAGACTCTAGTTGACAAAATGGTCAATATGTAATTCATCATAATCAATCTGCATAAAGTGTGTTGAAATTGAATGACATAGAAAGAATGTTTGAAAGGAAAAAGCTGAAGAACATAAACGATAAACAAATATCAACATGATCGGTAACCAAAGTGTATCATCAATATTTATATTGCTGTTTTTAAAGTGAGAAACAATAACTTTAAGTCATTCAACTTTCCATTAGACAAGTCGTTCATGTTCAATATAAAGATTTTCAATCCTTTATTCAAATTATGTGACCTATCATTGAATAGTTCTTTCAACACCACCTAATCAAACGTCTTCGACGTCTTACAAATCATCTGCCCTTTTTAAACCATCAGCCAAAGAACAAAAGAACGCCATTTGGCCTATATAAACAGTTAAAGTTGCTGGCGCCAACATGCACAATTGCCCGGGGTTGAAATTATCGCCCTGCATCGCTTTGCTTATAGTGCCATTTGATGTTTAATTGTTTATTCCACTGATAGCAACAACATGTATTGACTGGCATAATTGGGATTATTTGGAAAGTAATTTATAAAGGACTGCTTGCACATATTATGTCATTGAGTGAGCTTAACGTAGTTTTAAAGAACTATTGTTTGTTCTTTTTGAAAGATAAGGAGAAGTCATGTGAGTTTTGTATAACCAGTTTTATTTTAATCATATAAACATAAACAAATAATAAATAATCATAACAAAGCACCATTTCAGGTTAACACACATATATAACTTTTTTAGCAAAGACAAGTGTGTCATGATTCAACAGATAAAATCGTCATGATAGTTCCTAGCAGGCTTTATCAATTTACACAAAGAACAAAGTGTAGCACAACATGTTGTCTGTATAGGACACTGTTCATATAGAAACAAAGCATTTTCAAAACAGAGTCAATTAAAGGACAGTTATGAGTCTCTATTTTCATCACAATAACTGAAACTTGGACACACTGAGACACGGAAAGGTAAAAGTGAAGACACATTCACTGTAATCTTGGACTTCTTAGCATTGAAGTTCTCCTCGTTCTCAGGTAGTTTCCGTTTGCGGCCTTGGACCTTTGAAGGAGATGGCTCAGATGATTCGTATCCACCATCAACAGTTACCTCTGATGTATTTGGAATTGCAGACGATGTCTGTGTTGAACTTTCTCCGAGAATGCACGTGAAATGGAAACTGTCTTCCGATTCTGTATCAGTGTCTGAAATGACGTCTTCAAGAAAGCTCTGGAAGCATTCAGTGTCGATGGAACTTGTACCTTGAGCTTCTGGTAGAATAGAACAGGACTCAATGAGGGAATATAGATCGTCCTCGCGTGCAGAGACGTCGTTAGCAACGTATTGAGTCCAATCTGTAGCAATGAAGAGAGCAGGCTGGTACATGTGTTGTGGGTCATTCAGGCAGGAAACAAGGTCATGTCCAAATCATAAGTAATGTTGGTATCTATACAGAGTGGTTGAAGAAGATTAGAAGGCGCTTCCATGGTAAAGATTATCACCTGAGTGCTTGTGTCACAGAGTGCTAATTGATTGGTAAAAGAACAAAGGGCAGTGGGGATGTTTACAGGTGATTGATCTGACTAATTAAAATAACAGTCGAGTATTACATAACTGGTCATTTCTTGACACGTGTTTATGACATTAATCTTTGACAGAATATCCGACAATCTATTTATGTTGTTTCATGTCAGGTAGATTGCTAAATGCTTCAAATTGATTAACTACTCTTTTATGAGACGAACATACAATATGGCACAGTCAAGATTTGTCAGTCGTCTCTATGTCAACGGATCCCTAGACATGCAACAAGTTGCAGTTCACAGCTTATTCACCGCATATGAAGTGATCTTTTCACATTTTATGACCTTTATATATTTTCATGACATATTCGTCTGACAAAAGGAACATCCTTTTTTTCCAACTTCAGTATTGAAATGAATTACTACACCGATTTGAATTATGTTCATGAAGTTGTACTTAAATGCCATATGAAAAGTGCAAAAATGTCATGTAAGCATTCAATATGAAATTTGGTGGTCAATTAAGAGACTCTAGTTGACAAAATGGTCAATATGTAATTCATCATAATCAATCTGCATAAAGTGTGTTGAAATTGAATGACATAGAAAGAATGTTTGAAAGGAAAAAGCTGAAGAACATAAACGATAAACAAATATCAACATGATCGGTAACCAAAGTGTATCATCAATATTTATATTGCTGTTTTTAAAGTGAGAAACAATAACTTTAAGTCATTCAACTTTCCATTAGACAAGTCGTTCATGTTCAATATAAAGATTTTCAATCCTTTATTCAAATTATGTGACCTATCATTGAATAGTTCTTTCAACACCACCTAATCAAACGTCTTCGACGTCTTACAAATCATCTGCCCTTTTTAAACCATCAGCCAAAGAACAAAAGAACGCCATTTGGCCTATATAAACAGTTAAAGTTGCTGGCGCCAACATGCACAATTGCCCGGGGTTGAAATTATCGCCCTGCATCGCTTTGCTTATAGTGCCATTTGATGTTTAATTGTTTATTCCACTGATAGCAACAACATGTATTGACTGGCATAATTGGGATTATTTGGAAAGTAATTTATAAAGGACTGCTTGCACATATTATGTCATTGAGTGAGCTTAACGTAGCTTTTAAAGAACTATTGTTTGTTCTTTTTGAAAGATAAGGAGAAGTCATGTAAGTTTTGTATAACCAGTTTTATTTTAATCATATAAACATAAACAAATAATAAATAATCATAACAAAGCACCATTTCAGGTTGACACACATATATAACTTTTTTAGCAAAGACAAGTGTGTCATGATTCAACAGATAAAATCGTCATGATAGTTCCTAGCAGGCTTTATCAATTTACACAAAGAACAAAGTGTAGCACAACATGTTGTCTGTATAGGACACTGTTCATATAGAAACAAAGCATTTTCAAAACAGAGTCAATTAAAGGACAGTTATGAGTCTCTATTTTCATCACAATAACTGAAACTTGGACACACTGAGACACGGAAAGGTAAAAGTGAAGACACATTCACTGTAATCTTGGACTTCTTAGCATTGAAGTTCTCCTCGTTCTCAGGTAGTTTCCGTTTGCGGCCTTGGACCTTTGAAGGAGATGGCTCAGATGATTCGTATCCACCATCAACAGTTACCTCTGATGTATTTGGAATTGCAGACGATGTCTGTGTTGAACTTTCTCCGAGAATGCACATGAAATGGAAACTGTCTTCCGATTCTGTATCAGTGTCTGAAATGACGTCTTCAAGAAAGCTCTGGAAGCATTCAGTGTCGATGGAACTTGTACCTTGAGCTTCTGGTAGAATAGAACAGGACTCAATGAGGGAATATAGATCGTCCTCGCGTGCAGAGACGTCGTTAGCAACGTATTGAGTCCAATCTGTAGCAATGAAGAGAGCAGGCTGGTACATGTGTTGTGGGTCATTCAGGCAGGAAACAAGGTCATGTCCAAATCATAAGTAATGTTGGTATCTATACAGAGTGGTTGAAGAAGATTAGAAGGCGCTTCCATGGTAAAGGGTTATTGTGAAAAGGCAATTGAGATAATGAACCGTTTGGGCTGCTCCCTGCTTATATGAGCTTGTTCCACGTGAGTGACTTGGGCATTGCTCCAGTCAGCCAATCAACGCCGTCAGACGAGTGTCGGCTTCTGATGATGACATTGCATGTTGAAACTAGAGATTAGCAAGCATTCTTTTACAAGTGTGATGGCAATTACAACTCAGGTGTTGAAAAAGGTAAATCTAGAAATTAACTGTCGGTTGCATATGCTGATGTTTTAATGGTAAAAATCATTTGTCGATTTTTCGTCAATTAAGTAATAGAGTCATTGAAATATTTTGCAGAGCATCTTCTTGTGTTACAGATAGGTCATTTTGATTCTTATTAAGTTATTTGATGAGATAGTAGCGAATGTAGTTACCTACAAGGTGATTTATAAATTTCAGGTTGATAAATAACTCTTGAATTCAATATCTATTTGGGAAGTCTTGATACTAAACTCAAAAACGTTTTGTAAACTCTACATGAAAACGGGCCAATATCTTCATGAGGATCTTACTTCCGGTTCATATTACTACGTAGCGTTATTATCAATCAAATGATTTAGATAGAATTTTTAAAGAACAGATCTACGATATTGAAAATGGTTTTGAAATCATTTTGTTCATTATTTCTCAAAATGATTTGTTTTGTTGCTAAGAGATAAAGTTTAAAAGAGCAATTAGCTCAAATTTATAAACAATCAGAGAGACGCCAGCATCAACAGTTGAAACAACACACCTCTGTCTTCCATTGTACCCAATTAGAACTTGGATAAAGATTATCACCTGAGTGCTTGTGTCACAGAGCGCTAATTGATTGGTAAAAGAACAAAGGGCAGTGGGGATGTTTACAGGTGATTGATCTGACTAATTAAAATAACAGTCGAGTATTACATAACTGGTCATTTCTTGACACGTGTTTATGACATTAATCTTTGACAGAATATCCGACAATCTATTTATGTTGTTTCATGTCAGGTAGATTGCTAAATGCTTCAAATTGATTAACTACTCTTTTATGAGACGAACATACAATATGGCACAGTCAAGATTTGTCAGTCGTCTCTATGTCAACGGATCCCTAGACATGCAACAAGTTGCAGTTCACAGCTTATTCACCGCATATGAAGTGATCTTTTCACATTTTATGACCTTTATATATTTTCATGACATATTCGTCTGACAAAAGGAACATCCTTTATTTCCAACTTCAGTATTGAAATGAATTACTACACCGATTTGAATTATGTTCATGAAGTTGTACTTAAATGCCATATGAAAAGTGCAAAAATGTCATGTAAGCATTCAATATGAAATTTGGTGGTCAATTAAGAGACTCTAGTTGACAAAATGGTCAATATGTAATTCATCATAATCAATCTGCATAAAGTGTGTTGAAATTGAATGACATAGAAAGAATGTTTGAAAGGAAAAAGCTGAAGAACATAAACGATAAACAAATATCAACATGATCGGTAAGCAAAGTGTATCATCAATATTTATATTGCTGTTTTAAAGTGAGAAACAATAACTTTAAGTCATTCAACTTTCCATTAGACAAGTCGTTCATGTTCAATATAAAGATTTTCAATCCTTTATTCAAATTATGTGACCTATCATTGAATAGTTCTTTCAACACCACCTAATCAAACGTCTTCGACGTCTTTCAAATCATCTGCCCTTTTTAAACCATCAGCCAAAGAACAAAAGAACGCCATTTGGCCTATATAAACAGTTAAAGTTGCTGGCGCCAACATGCATAATTGCTCGGGGTTGAAATTATCGCCCTGCATCGCTTTGCTTATTGTGCCATTTGATGTTTAATTGTTTATTCCACTGATAGCAACAACATGTATTGACTGGCATAATTGGGATTATTTGGAAAGTAATTAATGGCATAAAGGACTGCATTAACATATTATTTCATTGAGTGAGCTGAACGTAGCTTTTAAAGAACTATTGTTTGTTCTTTTTGAAAGATAAGGAGAAGTCATGTAAGTTTTGTATAACCAGTTTTATTTTAATCATATAAACATAAACAAATAATAAATAATCATAACAAAGCACCATTTCAGGTTGACACACATATATAACTTTTTTAGCAAAGACAAGTGTGTCATGATTCAACAGATAAAATCGTCATGATAGTTCCTAGCAGGCTTTATCAATTTACACAAAGAACAAAGTGTAGCACAACATGTTGTCTGTATAGGACACTGTTCATATAGAAACAAAGCATTTTCAAAACAGAGTCAATTAAAGGACAGTTATGAGTCTCTATTTTCATCACAATAACTGAAACTTGGACACACTGAGACACGGAAAGGTAAAAGTGAAGACACATTCACTGTAATCTTGGACTTCTTAGCATTGAAGTTCTCCTCGTTCTCAGGTAGTTTCCGTTTGCGGCCTTGGACCTTTGAAGGAGATGGCTCAGATGATTCGTATCCACCATCAACAGTTACCTCTGATGTATTTGGAATTGCAGACGATGTCTGTGTTGAACTTTCTCCGAGAATGCACATGAAATGGAAACTGTCTTCCGATTCTGTATCAGTGTCTGAAATGACGTCTTCAAGAAAGCTCTGGAAGCATTCAGTGTCGATGGAACTTGTACCTTGAGCTTCTGGTAGAATAGAACAGGACTCAATGAGGGAATATAGATCGTCCTCGCGTGCAGAGACGTCGTCAGCAACGTATTGAGTCCAATCTGTAGCAATGAAGAGAGCAGGCTGGTACATGTGTTGTGGGTCATTCAGGCCAGGAAACAAGGTCATGTCCAAATCATAAGTAATGTTGGTATCTATACAGAGTGGTTGAAGAAGATTAGAAGGCGCTTCCATGGTAAAGGGTTATTGTGAAAAGGCAATTGAGATAATGAATCGCTTGGGCTGCTCCCTGCTTATATGAGCTTGTTCCACGTGAGTGACTTGGGCATTGCTCCAGTCAGCCAATCAACGCCGTCAGACGAGTGTCGGCTTCTGGTGATGACATTTCATACTGTAATTAGAGATAAGCAAGCATTCTTTTGCAAGTGTGACGGCAATTACAACGCAGGTGTTGAATAAGGTAAATCTAGAAATTAACTGTCGGTTGCATATGCTGATGTTTTAATGGTAAAGATCATTTGTCGATCTTTCGTCAATTAAGTAATAGAGTCATTGAAATATTTTGCAGAGCATCTTCTTGTGTTACAGATAGGTAATTTTGATTCTTATTAAGTTATTTGATGAGATAGTAGCGAATGTAGTTGCCTACAAGGTGATTTATAAATTTCAGGTTGATAAATAACTCTTGAATTAAATATCTATTCGGGAAATCTTGATACTAAAATCATAAACGTTTTGTAAACTCTACATGAAAACGAGCCAATATCTTCATGAGGTTTTACTTCAAGTTCATATTAATAGCGTTATTATCAATCAAATGATTTAGATATAATTTTTAAGGAACAAATCTACGATATTTGAATTTTTTTTTAATAATTCTCAAAATGATTTGTTTTGTTGCTAAGAGATAAAGTTTAAAAGAGCAATTAGCTCAAATTTATAAACAATCAAAGAGACGCCAGCATCAACAGTTGAAACAACACACTTCTGTCTTCCATTGTACCCAATTAGAACTTGGATAAAGATTATCACCTGAGTGCTTGTGTCACAGAGTGCTAATTGATTGGTAAAAGAACAAAGGGCAGTGGGGATGTTTACAGATGATTGATCTGACTAATTAAAATAACAGTCGAGTATTACATAACTGGTCATTTCTTGACACGTGTTTATGACATTAATCTTTGACAGAATATCCGACAATCTATTTATGTTGTTTCATGTCAGGTCGATTGCTAAATGCTTCAAATTGATTAACTACTCTTTTATGAGACGAACATACAATATGGCACAGTCAAGATTTGTCAGTCGTCTCTATGTCAACGGATCCCTAGACATGCAACAAGTTGCAGTTCACAGCTTATTCACCGCATATGAAGTGATCTTTTCACATTTTATGACCTTTATATATTTTCATGACATATTCGTCTGACAAAAGGAACATCCTTTTTTTCCAACTTCAGTATTGAAATGAATTACTACACCGATTTGAATTATGTTCATGAAGTTGTACTTAAATGCCATATGAAAAGTGCAAAAATGTCATGTAAGCATTCAATATGAAATTTGGTGGTCAATTAAGAGACTCTAGTTGACAAAATGGTCAATATGTAATTCATCATAATCAATCTGCATAAAGTGTGTTGAAATTGAATGACATAGAAAGAATGTTTGAAAGGAAAAAGCTGAAGAACATAAACGATAAACAAATATCAACATGATCGGTAACCAAAGTGTATCATCAATATTTATATTGCTGTTTTTAAAGTGGAAACAATAACTTTAAGTCATTCAACTTTCCATTAGACAAGTCGTTCATGTTCAATATAAAGATTTTCAATCCTTTATTCAAATTATGTGACCTATCATTGAATAGTTCTTTCAACACCACCTAATCAAACGTCTTCGACGTCTTACAAATCATCTGCCCTTTTTAAACCATCAGCCAAAGAACAAAAGAACGCCATTTGGCCTATATAAACAGTTAAAGTTGCTGGCGCCAACATGCACAATTGCCCGGGGTTGAAATTATCGCCCTGCATCGCTTTGCTTATAGTGCCATTTGATGTTTAATTGTTTATTCCACTGATAGCAACAACATGTATTGACTGGCATAATTGGGATTATTTGGAAAGTAATTTATAAAGGACTGCTTGCACATATTATGTCATTGAGTGAGCTTAACGTAGTTTTAAAGAACTATTGTTTGTTCTTTTTGAAAGATAAGGAGAAGTCATGTGAGTTTTGTATAACCAGTTTTATTTTAATCATATAAACATAAACAAATAATAAATAATCATAACAAAGCACCATTTCAGGTTAACACACATATATAACTTTTTTAGCAAAGACAAGTGTGTCATGATTCAACAGATAAAATCGTCATGATAGTTCCTAGCAGGCTTTATCAATTTACACAAAGAACAAAGTGTAGCACAACATGTTGTCTGTATAGGACACTGTTCATATAGAAACAAAGCATTTTCAAAACAGAGTCAATTAAAGGACAGTTATGAGTCTCTATTTTCATCACAATAACTGAAACTTGGACACACTGAGACACGGAAAGGTAAAAGTGAAGACACATTCACTGTAATCTTGGACTTCTTAGCATTGAAGTTCTCCTCGTTCTCAGGTAGTTTCCGTTTGCGGCCTTGGACCTTTGAAGGAGATGGCTCAGATGATTCGTATCCACCATCAACAGTTACCTCTGATGTATTTGGAATTGCAGACGATGTCTGTGTTGAACTTTCTCCGAGAATGCACGTGAAATGGAAACTGTCTTCCGATTCTGTATCAGTGTCTGAAATGACGTCTTCAAGAAAGCTCTGGAAGCATTCAGTGTCGATGGAACTTGTACCTTGAGCTTCTGGTAGAATAGAACAGGACTCAATGAGGGAATATAGATCGTCCTCGCGTGCAGAGACGTCGTCAGCAACGTATTGAGTCCAATCTGTAGCAATGAAGAGAGCAGGCTGGTACATGTGTTGTGGGTCAATCAGGCAGGAAACAAGGTCATGTCCAAATCATAAGTAATGTTGGTATCTATACAGAGTGGTTGAAGAAGATTAGAAGGCGCTTCCATGGTAAAGGGTTATTGTGAAAAGGCAATTGAGATAATGAACCGTTTGGGCTGCTCCCTGCTTATATGAGCTTGTTCCACGTGAGTGACTTGGGCATTGCTCCAGTCAGCCAATCAACGCCGTCAGACGAGTGTCGGCTTCTGATGATGACATTGCATGTTGAAACTAGAGATTAGCAAGCATTCTTTTACAAGTGTGATGGCAATTACAACTCAGGTGTTGAAAAAGGTAAATCTAGAAATTAACTGTCGGTTGCATATGCTGATGTTTTAATGGTAAAAATCATTTGTCGATTTTTCGTCAATTAAGTAATAGAGTCATTGAAATATTTTGCAGAGCATCTTCTTGTGTTACAGATAGGTAATTTTGATTCTTATTAAGTTATTTGATGAGATAGTAGCGAATGTAGTTACCTACAAGGTGATTTATAAATTTCAGGTTGATAAATAACTCTTGAATTCAATATCTATTTGGGAAGTCTTGATACTAAACTCAAAAACGTTTTGTAAACTCTACATGAAAACGGGCCAATATCTTCATGAGGATCTTACTTCCGGTTCATATTACTACGTAGCGTTATTATCAATCAAATGATTTAGATAGAATTTTTAAAGAACAGATCTACGATATTGAAAATGGTTTTGAAATCATTTTGTTCATTATTTCTCAAAATGATTTGTTTTGTTGCTAAGAGATAAAGTTTAAAAGAGCAATTAGCTCAAATTTATAAACAATCAGAGAGACGCCAGCATCAACAGTTGAAACAACACACCTCTGTCTTCCATTGTACCCAATTAGAACTTGGATAAAGATTATCACCTGAGTGCTTGTGTCACAGAGTGCTAATTGATTGGTAAAAGAATAAAGGGCAGTGGGGATGTTTACAGGTGATTGATCTGACTAATTAAAATAACAGTCGAGTATTACATAACTGGTCATTTCTTGACACGTGTTTATGACATTAATCTTTGACAGAATATCCGACAATCTATTTATGTTGTTTCATGTCAGGTAGATTGCTAAATGCTTCAAATTGATTAACTACTCTTTTATGAGACGAACATACAATATGGCACAGTCAAGATTTGTCAGTCGTCTCTATGTCAACGGATCCCTAGACATGCAACAAGTTGCAGTTCACAGCTTATTCACCGCATATGAAGTGATCTTTTCACATTTTATGACCTTTATATATTTTCATGACATATTCGTCTGACAAAAGGAACATCCTTTATTTCCAACTTCAGTATTGAAATGAATTACTACACCGATTTGAATTATGTTCATGAAGTTGTACTTAAATGCCATATGAAAAGTGCAAAAATGTCATGTAAGCATTCAATATGAAATTTGGTGGTCAATTAAGAGACTCTAGTTGACAAAATGGTCAATATGTAATTCATCATAATCAATCTGCATAAAGTGTGTTGAAATTGAATGACATAGAAAGAATGTTTGAAAGGAAAAAGCTGAAGAACATAAACGATAAACAAATATCAACATGATCGGTAACCAAAGTGTATCATCAATATTTATATTGCTGTTTTTAAAGTGAGAAACAATAACTTTAAGTCATTCAACTTTCCATTAGACAAGTCGTTCATGTTCAATATAAAGATTTTCAATCCTTTATTCAAATTATGTGACCTATCATTGAATAGTTCTTTCAACACCACCTAATCAAACGTCTTCGACGTCTTTCAAATCATCTGCCCTTTTTAAACCATCAGCCAAAGAACAAAAGAACGCCATTTGGCCTATATAAACAGTTAAAGTTGCTGGCGCCAACATGCATAATTGCTCGGGGTTGAAATTATCGCCCTGCATCGCTTTGCTTATTGTGCCATTTGATGTTTAATTGTTTATTCCACTGATAGCAACAACATGTATTGACTGGCATAATTGGGATTATTTGGAAAGTATTAATGGCATAAAGGACTGCATTAACATATTATGTCATTGAGTGAGCTGAACGTAGCTTTTAAAGAACTATTGTTTGTTCTTTTTGAAAGATAAGGAGAAGTCATGTAAGTTTTGTATAACCAGTTTTATTTTAATCATATAAACATCAACAAATAATAAATAATCATAACAAAGCACCATTTCAGGTTGACACACATATATAACTTTTTTAGCAAAGACAAGTGTGTCATGATTCAACAGATAAAATCGTCATGATAGTTCCTAGCAGGCTTTATCAATTTACACAAAGAACAAAGTGTAGCACAACATGTTGTCTGTATAGGACACTGTTCATATAGAAACAAAGCATTTTCAAAACAGAGTCAATTACAGGACAGTTATGAGTCTCTATTTTCATCACAATAACTGAAACTTGGACACACTGAGACACGGAAAGGTAAAAGTGAAGACACATTCACTGTAATCTTGGACTTCTTAGCATTGAAGTTCTCCTCGTTCTCAGGTAGTTTCCGTTTGCGGCCTTGGACCTTTGAAGGAGATGGCTCAGATGATTCGTATCCACCATCAACAGTTACCTCTGATGTATTTGGAATTGCAGACGATGTCTGTGTTGAACTTTCTCCGAGAATGCACATGAAATGGAAACTGTCTTCCGATTCTGTATCAGTGTCTGAAATGACGTCTTCAAGAAAGCTCTGGAAGCATTCAGTGTCGATGGAACTTGTACCTTGAGCTTCTGGTAGAATAGAACAGGACTCAATGAGGGAATATAGATCGTCCTCGCGTGCAGAGACGTCGTCAGCAACGTATTGAGTCCAATCTGTAGCAATGAAGAGAGCAGGCTGGTACATGTGTTGTGGGTCATTCAGGCCAGGAAACAAGGTCATGTCCAAATCATAAGTAATGTTGGTATCTATACAGAGTGGTTGAAGAAGATTAGAAGGCGCTTCCATGGTAAAGGGTTATTGTGAAAAGGCAATTGAGATAATGAATCGCTTGGGCTGCTCCCTGCTTATATGAGCTTGTTCCACGTGAGTGACTTGGGCATTGCTCCAGTCAGCCAATCAACGCCGTCAGACGAGTGTCGGCTTCTGGTGATGACATTTCATACTGTAATTAGAGATAAGCAAGCATTCTTTTGCAAGTGTGACGGCAATTACAACGCAGGTGTTGAATAAGGTAAATCTATAAATTAACTGTCGCTTGCATATGCTGATGTTTTAATGGTAAAGATCATTTGTCGATCTTTCGTCAATTAAGTAATAGAGTCATTGAAATATTTTGCAGAGCATCTTCTTGTGTTACAGATAGGTAATTTTGATTCTTATTAAGTTATTTGATGAGATAGTAGCGAATGTAGTTGCCTACAAGGTGATTTATAAATTTCAGGTTGATAAATAACTCTTGAATTAAATATCTATTCGGGAAATCTTGATACTAAAATCATAAACGTTTTGTAAACTCTACATGAAAACGAGCCAATATCTTCATGAGGTTTTACTTCAAGTTCATATTAATAGCGTTATTATCAATCAAATGATTTAGATATAATTTTTAAGGAACAAATCTACGATATTTGAATTTTTTTTTAATAATTCTCAAAATGATTTGTTTTGTTGCTAAGAGATAAAGTTTAAAAGAGCAATTAGCTCAAATTTATAAACAATCAAAGAGACGCCAGCATCAACAGTTGAAACAACACACTTCTGTCTTCCATTGTACCCAATTAGAACTTGGATAAAGATTATCACCTGAGTGCTTGTGTCACAGAGTGCTAATTGATTGGTAAAAGAACAAAGGGCAGTGGGGATGTTTACAGATGATTGATCTGACTAATTAAAATAACAGTCGAGTATTACATAACTGGTCATTTCTTGACACGTGTTTATGACATTAATCTTTGACAGAATATCCGACAATCTATTTATGTTGTTTCATGTCAGGTCGATTGCTAAATGCTTCAAATTGATTAACTACTCTTTTATGAGACGAACATACAATATGGCACAGTCAAGATTTGTCAGTCGTCTCTATGTCAACGGATCCCTAGACATGCAACAAGTTGCAGTTCACAGCTTATTCACCGCATATGAAGTGATCTTTTCACATTTTATGACCTTTATATATTTTCATGACATATTCGTCTGACAAAAGGAACATCCTTTTTTTCCAACTTCAGTATTGAAATGAATTACTACACCGATTTGAATTATGTTCATGAAGTTGTACTTAAATGCCATATGAAAAGTGCAAAAATGTCATGTAAGCATTCAATATGAAATTTGGTGGTCAATTAAGAGACTCTAGTTGACAAAATGGTCAATATGTAATTCATCATAATCAATCTGCATAAAGTGTGTTGAAATTGAATGACATAGAAAGAATGTTTGAAAGGAAAAAGCTGAAGAACATAAACGATAAACAAATATCAACATGATCGGTAACCAAAGTGTATCATCAATATTTATATTGCTGTTTTTAAAGTGAGAAACAATAACTTTAAGTCATTCAACTTTCCATTAGACAAGTCGTTCATGTTCAATATAAAGATTTTCAATCCTTTATTCAAATTATGTGACCTATCATTGAATAGTTCTTTCAACACCACCTAATCAAACGTCTTCGACGTCTTACAAATCATCTGCCCTTTTTAAACCATCAGCCAAAGAACAAAAGAACGCCATTTGGCCTATATAAACAGTTAAAGTTGCTGGCGCCAACATGCACAATTGCCCGGGGTTGAAATTATCGCCCTGCATCGCTTTGCTTATAGTGCCATTTGATGTTTAATTGTTTATTCCACTGATAGCAACAACATGTATTGACTGGCATAATTGGGATTATTTGGAAAGTAATTTATAAAGGACTGCTTGCACATATTATGTCATTGAGTGAGCTTAACGTAGTTTTAAAGAACTATTGTTTGTTCTTTTTGAAAGATAAGGAGAAGTCATGTGAGTTTTGTATAACCAGTTTTATTTTAATCATATAAACATAAACAAATAATAAATAATCATAACAAAGCACCATTTCAGGTTAACACACATATATAACTTTTTTAGCAAAGACAAGTGTGTCATGATTCAACAGATAAAATCGTCATGATAGTTCCTAGCAGGCTTTATCAATTTACACAAAGAACAAAGTGTAGCACAACATGTTGTCTGTATAGGACACTGTTCATATAGAAACAAAGCATTTTCAAAACAGAGTCAATTAAAGGACAGTTATGAGTCTCTATTTTCATCACAATAACTGAAACTTGGACACACTGAGACACGGAAAGGTAAAAGTGAAGACACATTCACTGTAATCTTGGACTTCTTAGCATTGAAGTTCTCCTCGTTCTCAGGTAGTTTCCGTTTGCGGCCTTGGACCTTTGAAGGAGATGGCTCAGATGATTCGTATCCACCATCAACAGTTACCTCTGATGTATTTGGAATTGCAGACGATGTCTGTGTTGAACTTTCTCCGAGAATGCACATGAAATGGAAACTGTCTTCCGATTCTGTATCAGTGTCTGAAATGACGTCTTCAAGAAAGCTCTGGAAGCATTCAGTGTCGATGGAACTTGTACCTTGAGCTTCTGGTAGAATAGAACAGGACTCAATGAGGGAATATAGATCGTCCTCGCGTGCAGAGACGTCGTCAGCAACGTATTGAGTCCAATCTGTAGCAATGAAGAGAGCAGGCTGGTACATGTGTTGTGGGTCATTCAGGCAGGAAACAAGGTCATGTCCAAATCATAAGTAATGTTGGTATCTATACAGAGTGGTTGAAGAAGATTAGAAGGCGCTTCCATGGTAAAGGGTTATTGTGAAAAGGCAATTGAGATAATGAACCGTTTGGGCTGCTCCCTGCTTATATGAGCTTGTTCCACGTGAGTGACTTGGGCATTGCTCCAGTCAGCCAATCAACGCCGTCAGACGAGTGTCGGCTTCTGATGATGACATTGCATGTTGAAACTAGAGATTAGCAAGCATTCTTTTACAAGTGTGATGGCAATTACAACTCAGGTGTTGAAAAAGGTAAATCTAGAAATTAACTGTCGGTTGCATATGCTGATGTTTTAATGGTAAAAATCATTTGTCGATTTTTCGTCAATTAAGTAATAGAGTCATTGAAATATTTTGCAGAGCATCTTCTTGTGTTACAGATAGGTAATTTTGATTCTTATTAAGTTATTTGATGAGATAGTAGCGAATGTAGTTACCTACAAGGTGATTTATAAATTTCAGGTTGATAAATAACTCTTGAATTCAATATCTATTTGGGAAGTCTTGATACTAAACTCAAAAACGTTTTGTAAACTCTACATGAAAACGGGCCAATATCTTCATGAGGATCTTACTTCCGGTTCATATTACTACGTAGCGTTATTATCAATCAAATGATTTAGATAGAATTTTTAAAGAACAGATCTACGATATTGAAAATGGTTTTGAAATCATTTTGTTCATTATTTCTCAAAATGATTTGTTTTGTTGCTAAGAGATAAAGTTTAAAAGAGCAATTAGCTCAAATTTATAAACAATCAGAGAGACGCCAGCATCAACAGTTGAAACAACACACCTCTGTCTTCCATTGTACCCAATTAGAACTTGGATAAAGATTATCACCTGAGTGCTTGTGTCACAGAGTGCTAATTGATTGGTAAAAGAACAAAGGGCAGTGGGGATGTTTACAGGTGATTGATCTGACTAATTAAAATAACAGTCGAGTATTACATAACTGGTCATTTCTTGACACGTGTTTATGACATTAATCTTTGACAGAATATCCGACAATCTATTTATGTTGTTTCATGTCAGGTAGATTGCTAAATGCTTCAAATTGATTAACTACTCTTTTATGAGACGAACATACAATATGGCACAGTCAAGATTTGTCAGTCGTCTCTATGTCAACGGATCCCTAGACATGCAACAAGTTGCAGTTCACAGCTTATTCACCGCATATGAAGTGATCTTTTCACATTTTATGACCTTTATATATTTTCATGACATATTCGTCTGACAAAAGGAACATCCTTTTTTTCCAACTTCAGTATTGAAATGAATTACTACACCGATTTGAATTATGTTCATGAAGTTGTACTTAAATGCCATATGAAAAGTGCAAAAATGTCATGTAAGCATTCAATATGAAATTTGGTTGTCAATTAAGAGACTCTAGTTGACAAAATGGTCAATATGTAATTCATCATAATCAATCTGCATAAAGTGTGTTGAAATTGAATGACATAGAAAGAATGTTTGAAAGGAAAAAGCTGAAGAACATAAACGATAAACAAATATCAACATGATCGGTAAGCAAAGTGTATCATCAATATTTATATTGCTGTTTTAAAGTGAGAAACAATAACTTTAAGTCATTCAACTTTCCATTAGACAAGTCGTTCATGTTCAATATAAAGATTTTCAATCCTTTATTCAAATTATGTGACCTATCATTGAATAGTTCTTTCAACACCACCTAATCAAACGTCTTCGACGTCTTTCAAATCATCTGCCCTTTTTAAACCATCAGCCAAAGAACAAAAGAACCGCCATTTGGCCAAAATAAACAGTTAAAGTTGCTGGCGCCAACATGCACAATTGCCCGGGGTTGAAATTATCGCCCTGCATCGCTTTGCTTATAGTGCCATTTGATGTTTAATTGTTTATTCCACTGATAGCAACAACATGTATTGACTGGCATAATTGGGATTATTTGGAAAGTAATTTATAAAGGACTGCTTGCACATATTATGTCATTGAGTGAGCTAAACGTAGTTTTAAAGAACTATTGTTTGTTCTTTTTGAAAGATAAGGAGAAGTCATGTGAGTTTTGTATAACCAGTTTTATTTTAATCATATAAACATAAACAAATAATAAATAATCATAACAAAGCACCATTTCAGGTTAACACACATATATAACTTTTTTAGCAAAGACAAGTGTGTCATGATTCAACAGATAAAATCGTCATGATAGTTCCTAGCAGGCTTTATCAATTTACACAAAGAACAAAGTGTAGCACAACATGTTGTCTGTATAGGACACTGTTCATATAGAAACAAAGCATTTTCAAAACAGAGTCAATTAAAGGACAGTTATGAGTCTCTATTTTCATCACAATAACTGAAACTTGGACACACTGAGACACGGAAAGGTAAAAGTGAAGACACATTCACTGTAATCTTGGACTTCTTAGCATTGAAGTTCTCCTCGTTCTCAGGTAGTTTCCGTTTGCGGCCTTGGACCTTTGAAGGAGATGGCTCAGATGATTCGTATCCACCATCAACAGTTACCTCTGATGTATTTGGAATTGCAGACGATGTCTGTGTTGAACTTTCTCCGAGAATGCACGTGAAATGGAAACTGTCTTCCGATTCTGTATCAGTGTCTGAAATGACGTCTTCAAGAAAGCTCTGGAAGCATTCAGTGTCGATGGAACTTGTACCTTGAGCTTCTGGTAGAATAGAACAGGACTCAATGAGGGAATATAGATCGTCCTCGCGTGCAGAGACGTCGTCAGCAACGTATTGAGTCCAATCTGTAGCAATGAAGAGAGCAGGCTGGTACATGTGTTGTGGGTCATTCAGGCAGGAAACAAGGTCATGTCCAAATCATAAGTAATGTTGGTATCTATACAGAGTGGTTGAAGAAGATTAGAAGGCGCTTCCATGGTAAAGGGTTATTGTGAAAAGGCAATTGAGATAATGAACCGTTTGGGCTGCTCCCTGCTTATATGAGCTTGTTCCACGTGAGTGACTTGGGCATTGCTCCAGTCAGCCAATCAACGCCGTCAGACGAGTGTCGGCTTCTGATGATGACATTGCATGTTGAAACTAGAGATTAGCAAGCATTCTTTTACAAGTGTGATGGCAATTACAACTCAGGTGTTGAAAAAGGTAAATCTAGAAATTAACTGTCGGTTGCATATGCTGATGTTTTAATGGTAAAAATCATTTGTCGATTTTTCGTCAATTAAGTAATAGAGTCATTGAAATATTTTGCAGAGCATCTTCTTGTGTTACAGATAGGTAATTTTGATTCTTATTAAGTTATTTGATGAGATAGTAGCGAATGTAGTTACCTACAAGGTGATTTATAAATTTCAGGTTGATAAATAACTCTTGAATTCAATATCTATTTGGGAAGTCTTGATACTAAACTCAAAAACGTTTTGTAAACTCTACATAAAAACGGGCCAATATCTTCATGAGGATCTTACTTCCGGTTCATATTACTACGTAGCGTTATTATCAATCAAATGATTTAGATAGAATTTTTAAAGAACAGATCTACGATATTGAAAATGGTTTTGAAATCATTTTGTTCATTATTTCTCAAAATGATTTGTTTTGTTGCTAAGAGATAAAGTTTAAAAGAGCAATTAGCTCAAATTTATAAACAATCAGAGAGACGCCAGCATCAACAGTTGAAACAACACACCTCTGTCTTCCATTGTACCCAATTAGAACTTGGATAAAGATTATCACCTGAGTGCTTGTGTCACAGAGTGCTAATTGATTGGTAAAAGAATAAAGGGCAGTGGGGATGTTTACAGGTGATTGATCTGACTAATTAAAATAACAGTCGAGTATTACATAACTGGTCATTTCTTGACACGTGTTTATGACATTAATCTTTGACAGAATATCCGACAATCTATTTATGTTGTTTCATGTCAGGTAGATTGCTAAATGCTTCAAATTGATTAACTACTCTTTTATGAGACGAACATACAATATGGCACAGTCAAGATTTGTCAGTCGTCTCTATGTCAACGGATCCCTAGACATGCAACAAGTTGCAGTTCACAGCTTATTCACCGCATATGAAGTGATCTTTTCACATTGTATGACCTTTATATATTTTCATGACATATTCGTCTGACAAAGGAACATCCTTTATTTCCAACTTCAGTATTGAAATGAATTACTACACCGATTTGAATTATGTTCATGAAGTTGTACTTAAATGCCATATGAAAAGTGCAAAAATGTCATGTAAGCATTCAATATGAAATTTGGTGGTCAATTAAGAGACTCTAGTTGACAAAATGGTCAATATGTAATTCATCATAATCAATCTGCATAAAGTGTGTTGAAATTGAATGACATAGAAAGAATGTTTGAAAGGAAAAAGCTGAAGAACATAAACGATAAACAAATATCAACATGATCGGTAAGCAAAGTGTATCATCAATATTTATATTGCTGTTTTAAAGTGAGAAACAATAACTTTAAGTCATTCAACTTTCCATTAGACAAGTCGTTCATGTTCAATATAAAGATTTTCAATCCTTTATTCAAATTATGTGACCTATCATTGAATAGTTCTTTCAACACCACCTAATCAAACGTCTTCGACGTCTTTCAAATCATCTGCCCTTTTTAAACCATCAGCCAAAGAACAAAAGAACGCCATTTGGCCTATATAAACAGTTAAAGTTGCTGGCGCCAACATGCATAATTGCTCGGGGTTGAAATTATCGCCCTGCATCGCTTTGCTTATTGTGCCATTTGATGTTTAATTGTTTATTCCACTGATAGCAACAACATGTATTGACTGGCATAATTGGGATTATTTGGAAAGTATTAATGGCATAAAGGACTGCATTAACATATTATGTCATTGAGTGAGCTGAACGTAGCTTTTAAAGAACTATTGTTTGTTCTTTTTGAAAGATAAGGAGAAGTCATGTAAGTTTTGTATAACCAGTTTTATTTTAATCATATAAACATAAACAAATAATAAATAATCATAACAAAGCACCATTTCAGGTTGACACACATATATAACTTTTTTAGCAAAGACAAGTGTGTCATGATTCAACAGATAAAATCGTCATGATAGTTCCTAGCAGGCTTTATCAATTTACACAAAGAACAAAGTGTAGCACAACATGTTGTCTGTATAGGACACTGTTCATATAGAAACAAAGCATTTTCAAAACAGAGTCAATTAAAGGACAGTTATGAGTCTCTATTTTCATCACAATAACTGAAACTTGGACACACTGAGACACGGAAAGGTAAAAGTGAAGACACATTCACTGTAATCTTGGACTTCTTAGCATTGAAGTTCTCCTCGTTCTCAGGTAGTTTCCGTTTGCGGCCTTGGACCTTTGAAGGAGATGGCTCAGATGATTCGTATCCACCATCAACAGTTACCTCTGATGTATTTGGAATTGCAGACGATGTCTGTGTTGAACTTTCTCCGAGAATGCACATGAAATGGAAACTGTCTTCCGATTCTGTATCAGTGTCTGAAATGACGTCTTCAAGAAAGCTCTGGAAGCATTCAGTGTCGATGGAACTTGTACCTTGAGCTTCTGGTAGAATAGAACAGGACTCAATGAGGGAATATAGATCGTCCTCGCGTGCAGAGACGTCGTCAGCAACGTATTGAGTCCAATCTGTAGCAATGAAGAGAGCAGGCTGGTACATGTGTTGTGGGTCATTCAGGCCAGGAAACAAGGTCATGTCCAAATCATAAGTAATGTTGGTATCTATACAGAGTGGTTGAAGAAGATTAGAAGGCGCTTCCATGGTAAAGGGTTATTGTGAAAAGGCAATTGAGATAATGAATCGTTTGGGCTGCTCCCTGCTTATATGAGCTTGTTCCACGTGAGTGACTTGGGCATTGCTCCAGTCAGCCAATCAACGCCGTCAGACGAGTGTCGGCTTCTGGTGATGACATTTCATACTGTAATTAGAGATAAGCAAGCATTCTTTTGCAAGTGTGACGGCAATTACAACGCAGGTGTTGAATAAGGTAAATCTATAAATTAACTGTCGCTTGCATATGCTGATGTTTTAATGGTAAAGATCATTTGTCGATCTTTCGTCAATTAAGTAATAGAGTCATTGAAATATTTTGCAGAGCATCTTCTTGTGTTACAGATAGGTAATTTTGATTCTTATTAAGTTATTTGATGAGATAGTAGCGAATGTAGTTGCCTACAAGGTGATTTATAAATTTCAGGTTGATAAATAACTCTTGAATTAAATATCTATTCGGGAAATCTTGATACTAAAATCATAAACGTTTTGTAAACTCTACATGAAAACGAGCCAATATTTTCATGAGGTTTTACTTCAAGTTCATATTAATAGCGTTATTATCAATCAAATGATTTAGATATAATTTTTAAGGAACAAATCTACGATATTTGAATTTTTTTTTAATAATTCTCAAAATGATTTGTTTTGTTGCTAAGAGATAAAGTTTAAAAGAGCAATTAGCTCAAATTTATAAACAATCAAAGAGACGCCAGCATCAACAGTTGAAACAACACACTTCTGTCTTCCATTGTACCCAATTAGAACTTGGATAAAGATTATCACCTGAGTGCTTGTGTCACAGAGTGCTAATTGATTGGTAAAAGAACAAAGGGCAGTGGGGATGTTTACAGATGATTGATCTGACTAATTAAAATAACAGTCGAGTATTACATAACTGGTCATTTCTTGACACGTGTTTATGACATTAATCTTTGACAGAATATCCGACAATCTATTTATGTTGTTTCATGTCAGGTCGATTGCTAAATGCTTCAAATTGATTAACTACTCTTTTATGAGACGAACATACAATATGGCACAGTCAAGATTTGTCAGTCGTCTCTATGTCAACGGATCCCTAGACATGCAACAAGTTGCAGTTCACAGCTTATTCACCGCATATGAAGTGATCTTTTCACATTTTATGACCTTTATATATTTTCATGACATATTCGTCTGACAAAAGGAACATCCTTTTTTTCCAACTTCAGTATTGAAATGAATTACTACACCGATTTGAATTATGTTCATGAAGTTGTACTTAAATGCCATATGAAAAGTGCAAAAATGTCATGTAAGCATTCAATATGAAATTTGGTGGTCAATTAAGAGACTCTAGTTGACAAAATGGTCAATATGTAATTCATCATAATCAATCTGCATAAAGTGTGTTGAAATTGAATGACATAGAAAGAATGTTTGAAAGGAAAAAGCTGAAGAACATAAACGATAAACAAATATCAACATGATCGGTAACCAAAGTGTATCATCAATATTTATATTGCTGTTTTTAAAGTGAGAAACAATAACTTTAAGTCATTCAACTTTCCATTAGACAAGTCGTTCATGTTCAATATAAAGATTTTCAATCATTTATTCAAATTATGTGACCTATCATTGAATACTTCTTTCAACACCACCTAATCAAACGTCTTCGACGTCTTACAAATCATCTGCCCTTTTTAAACCATCAGCCAAAGAACAAAAGAACGCCATTTGGCCTATATAAACAGTTAAAGTTGCTGGCGCCAACATGCACAATTGCCCGGGGTTGAAATTATCGCCCTGCATCGCTTTGCTTATAGTGCCATTTGATGTTTAATTGTTTATTCCACTGATAGCAACAACATGTATTGACTGGCATAATTGGGATTATTTGGAAAGTAATTTATAAAGGACTGCTTGCACATATTATGTCATTGAGTGAGCTTAACGTAGTTTTAAAGAACTATTGTTTGTTCTTTTTGAAAGATAAGGAGAAGTCATGTGAGTTTTGTATAACCAGTTTTATTTTAATCATATAAACATAAACAAATAATAAATAATCATAACAAAGCACCATTTCAGGTTAACACACATATATAACTTTTTTAGCAAAGACAAGTGTGTCATGATTCAACAGATAAAATCGTCATGATAGTTCCTAGCAGGCTTTATCAATTTACACAAAGAACAAAGTGTAGCACAACATGTTGTCTGTATAGGACACTGTTCATATAGAAACAAAGCATTTTCAAAACAGAGTCAATTAAAGGACAGTTATGAGTCTCTATTTTCATCACAATAACTGAAACTTGGACACACTGAGACACGGAAAGGTAAAAGTGAAGACACATTCACTGTAATCTTGGACTTCTTAGCATTGAAGTTCTCCTCGTTCTCAGGTAGTTTCCGTTTGCGGCCTTGGACCTTTGGTGAAGGAGATGGCTCAGATGATTCGTATCCACCATCAACAGTTACCTCTGATGTATTTGGAATTGCAGACGATGTCTGTGTTGAACTTTCTCCGAGAATGCACATGAAATGGAAACTGTCTTCCGATTCTGTATCAGTGTCTGAAATGACGTCTTCAAGAAAGCTCTGGAAGCATTCAGTGTCGATGGAACTTGTACCTTGAGCTTCTGGTAGAATAGAACAGGACTCAATGAGGGAATATAGATCGTCCTCGCGTGCAGAGACGTCGTCAGCAACGTATTGAGTCCAATCTGTAGCAATGAAGAGAGCAGGCTGGTACATGTGTTGTGGGTCATTCAGGCAGGAAACAAGGTCATGTCCAAATCATAAGTAATGTTGGTATCTATACAGAGTGGTTGAAGAAGATTAGAAGGCGCTTCCATGGTAAAGGGTTATTGTGAAAAGGCAATTGAGATAATGAACCGTTTGGGCTGCTCCCTGCTTATATGAGCTTGTTCCACGTGAGTGACTTGGGCATTGCTCCAGTCAGCCAATCAACGCCGTCAGACGAGTGTCGGCTTCTGATGATGACATTGCATGTTGAAACTAGAGATTAGCAAGCATTCTTTTACAAGCGTGATGGCAATTACAACTCAGGTGTTGAAAAAGGTAAATCTAGAAATTAACTGTCGGTTGCATATGCTGATGTTTTAATGGTAAAAATCATTTGTCGATTTTTCGTCAATTAAGTAATAGAGTCATTGAAATATTTTGCAGAGCATCTTCTTGTGTTACAGATAGGTAATTTTGATTCTTATTAAGTTATTTGATGAGATAGTAGCGAATGTAGTTACCTACAAGGTGATTTATAAATTTCAGGTTGATAAATAACTCTTGAATTCAATATCTATTTGGGAAGTCTTGATACTAAACTCAAAAACGTTTTGTAAACTCTACATGAAAACGGGCCAATATCTTCATGAGGATCTTACTTCCGGTTCATATTACTACGTAGCGTTATTATCAATCAAATGATTTAGATAGAATTTTTAAAGAACAGATCTACGATATTGAAAATGGTTTTGAAATCATTTTGTTCATTATTTCTCAAAATGATTTGTTTTGTTGCTAAGAGATAAAGTTTAAAAGAGCAATTAGCTCAAATTTATAAACAATCAGAGAGACGCCAGCATCAACAGTTGAAACAACACACCTCTGTCTTCCATTGTACCCAATTAGAACTTGGATAAAGATTATCACCTGAGTGCTTGTGTCACAGAGTGCTAATTGATTGGTAAAAGAACAAAGGGCAGTGGGGATGTTTACAGGTGATTGATCTGACTAATTAAAATAACAGTCGAGTATTACATAACTGGTCATTTCTTGACACGTGTTTATGACATTAATCTTTGACAGAATATCCGACAATCTATTTATGTTGTTTCATGTCAGGTAGATTGCTAAATGCTTCAAATTGATTAACTACTCTTTTATGAGACGAACATACAATATGGCACAGTCAAGATTTGTCAGTCGTCTCTATGTCAACGGATCCCTAGACATGCAACAAGTTGCAGTTCACAGCTTATTCACCGCATATGAAGTGATCTTTTCACATTTTATGACCTTTATATATTTTCATGACATATTCGTCTGACAAAAGGAACATCCTTTTTTTCCAACTTCAGTATTGAAATGAATTACTACACCGATTTGAATTATGTTCATGAAGTTGTACTTAAATGCCATATGAAAAGTGCAAAAATGTCATGTAAGCATTCAATATGAAATTTGGTTGTCAATTAAGAGACTCTAGTTGACAAAATGGTCAATATGTAATACATCATAATCAATCTGCATAAAGTGTGTTGAAATTGAATGACATAGAAAGAATGTTTGAAAGGAAAAAGCTGAAGAACATAAACGATAAACAAATATCAACATGATCGGTAAGCAAAGTGTATCATCAATATTTATATTGCTGTTTTAAAGTGAGAAACAATAACTTTAAGTCATTCAACTTTCCATTAGACAAGTCGTTCATGTTCAATATAAAGATTTTCAATCTTTTATTCAAATTATGTGACCTATCATTGAATAGTTCTTTCAACACCACCTAATCAAACGTCTTCGACGTCTTTCAAATCATCTGCCCTTTTTAAACCATCAGCCAAAGAACAAAAGAACCGCCATTTGGCCAAAATAAACAGTTAAAGTTGCTGGCGCCAACATGCACAATTGCCCGGGGTTGAAATTATCGCCCTGCATCGCTTTGCTTATAGTGCCATTTGATGTTTAATTGTTTATTCCACTGATAGCAACAACATGTATTGACTGGCATAATTGGGATTATTTGGAAAGTAATTTATAAAGGACTGCTTGCACATATTATGTCATTGAGTGAGCTAAACGTAGTTTTAAAGAACTATTGTTTGTTCTTTTTGAAAGATAAGGAGAAGTCATGTGAGTTTTGTATAACCAGTTTTATTTTAATCATATAAACATAAACAAATAATAAATAATCATAACAAAGCACCATTTCAGGTTAACACACATATATAACTTTTTTAGCAAAGACAAGTGTGTCATGATTCAACAGATAAAATCGTCATGATAGTTCCTAGCAGGCTTTATCAATTTACACAAAGAACAAAGTGTAGCACAACATGTTGTCTGTATAGGACACTGTTCATATAGAAACAAAGCATTTTCAAAACAGAGTCAATTAAAGGACAGTTATGAGTCTCTATTTTCATCACAATAACTGAAACTTGGACACACTGAGACACGGAAAGGTAAAAGTGAAGACACATTCACTGTAATCTTGGACTTCTTAGCATTGAAGTTCTCCTCGTTCTCAGGTAGTTTCCGTTTGCGGCCTTGGACCTTTGGTGAAGGAGATGGCTCAGATGATTCGTATCCACCATCAACAGTTACCTCTGATGTATTTGGAATTGCAGACGATGTCTGTGTTGAACTTTCTCCGAGAATGCACATGAAATGGAAACTGTCTTCCGATTCTGTATCAGTGTCTGAAATGACGTCTTCAAGAAAGCTCTGGAAGCATTCAGTGTCGATGGAACTTGTACCTTGAGCTTCTGGTAGAATAGAACAGGACTCAATGAGGGAATATAGATCGTCCTCGCGTGCAGAGACGTCGTCAGCAACGTATTGAGTCCAATCTGTAGCAATGAAGAGAGCAGGCTGGTACATGTGTTGTGGGTCATTCAGGCCAGGAAACAAGGTCTTGTCCAAATCATAAGTAATGTTGGTATCTATACAGAGTGGTTGAAGAAGATTAGAAGGCGCTTCCATGGTAAAGGGTTATTGTGAAAAGGCAATTGAGATAATGAACCGTTTGGGCTGCTCCCTGCTTATATGAGCTTGTTCCACGTGAGTGACTTGGGCATTGCTCCAGTCAGCCAATCAACGCCGTCAGACGAGTGTCGGCTTCTGATGATGACATTGCATGTTGAAACTAGAGATTAGCAAGCATTCTTTTACAAGTGTGATGGCAATTACAACTCAGGTGTTGAAAAAGGTAAATCTAGAAATTAACTGTCGGTTGCATATGCTGATGTTTTAATGGTAAAGATCATTTGTCGATCTTTCGTCAATTAAGTAATAGAGTCATTGAAATATTTTGCAGAGCATCTTCTTGTGTTACAGATAGGTAATTTTGATTCTTATTAAGTTATTTGATGAGATAGTAGCGAATGTAGTTGCCTACAAGGTGATTTATAAATTTCAGGTTGATAAATAACTCTTGAATTAAATATCTATTCGGGAAATCTTGATACTAAAATCATAAACGTTTTGTAAACTCTACATGAAAACGAGCCAATATCTTCATGAGGTTTTACTTCAAGTTCATATTAATAGCGTTATTATCAATCAAATGATTTAGATATAATTTTTAAGGAACAAATCTACGATATTTGAATTTTTTTTTAATAATTCTCAAAATGATTTGTTTTGTTGCTAAGAGATAAAGTTTAAAAGAGCAATTAGCTCAAATCTATAAACAATCAAAGAGACGCCAGCATCAACAGTTGAAACAACACACTTCTGTCTTCCATTGTACCCAATTAGAACTTGGATAAAGATTATCACCTGAGTGCTTGTGTCACAGAGTGCTAATTGATTGGTAAAAGAACAAAGGGCAGTGGGGATGTTTACAGATGATTGATCTGACTAATTAAAATAACAGTCGAGTATTACATAACTGGTCATTTCTTGACACGTGTTTATGACATTAATCTTTGACAGAATATCCGACAATCTATTTATGTTGTTTCATGTCAGGTCGATTGCTAAATGCTTCAAATTGATTAACTACTCTTTTATGAGACGAACATACAATATGGCACAGTCAAGATTTGTCAGTCGTCTCTATGTCAACGGATCCCTAGACATGCAACAAGTTGCAGTTCACAGCTTATTCACCGCATATGAAGTGATCTTTTCACATTTTATGACCTTTATATATTTTCATGACATATTCGTCTGACAAAAGGAACATCCTTTTTT
Source organism: Steromphala cineraria (assembly GCA_916613615.1). Taxonomy (NCBI): domain Eukaryota; kingdom Metazoa; phylum Mollusca; class Gastropoda; order Trochida; family Trochidae; genus Steromphala; species Steromphala cineraria. The sequence continues at coordinate 51,485,124 of OU744724.1, read as the reverse complement.
TCCAACTTCAGTATTGAAATGAATTACTACACCGATTTGAATTATGTTCATGAAGTTGTACTTAAATGCCATATGAAAAGTGCAAAAATGTCATGTAAGCATTCAATATGAAATTTGGTGTTCAATTAAGAGACTCTAGTTGACAAAATGGTCAATATGTAATTCATCATAATCAATCTGCATAAAGTGTGTTGAAATTGAATGACATAGAAAGAATGTTTGAAAGGAAAAAGCTGAAGAACATAAACGATAAACAAATATCAACATGATCGGTAACCAAAGTGTATCATCAATATTTATATTGCTGTTTTAAAGTGAGAAACAATAACTTTAAGTCATTCAACTTTCCATTAGACAAGTCGTTCATGTTCAATATAAAGATTTTCAATCCTTTATTCAAATTATGTGACCTATCATTGAATAGTTCTTTCAACACCACCTAATCAAACGTCTTCGACGTCTTACAAATCATCTGCCCTTTTTAAACCATCAGCCAAAGAACAAAAGAACCGCCATTTGGCCTAAATAAACAGTTAAAGTTGCTGGCGCCAACATGCACAATTGCCCGGGGTTGAAATTATCGCCCTGCATCGCTTTGCTTATAGTGCCATTTGATGTATAATTGTTTATTCCACTGATAGCAACAACATGTATTGACTGGCATAATTGGGATTATTTGGAAAGTAATTTATAAAGGACTGCTTGCACATATTATGTCATTGAGTGAGCTAAACGTAGTTTTAAAGAACTATTGTTTGTTCTTTTTGAAAGATAAGGAGAAGTCATGTGAGTTTTGTATAACCAGTTTTATTTTAATCATATAAACATAAACAAATAATAAATAATCATAACAAAGCACCATTTCAGGTTGACACACATATATAACTTTTTTAGCAAAGACAAGTGTGTCATGATTCAACAGATAAAATCGTCATGATAGTTCCTAGCAGGCTTTATCAATTTACACAAAGAACAAAGTGTAGCACAACATGTTGTCTGTATAGGACACTGTTCATATAGAAACAAAGCATTTTCAAAACAGAGTCAATTAAAGGACAGTTATGAGTCTCTATTTTCATCACAATAACTGAAACTTGGACACACTGAGACACGGAAAGGTAAAAGTGAAGACACATTCACTGTAATCTTGGACTTCTTAGCATTGAAGTTCTCCTCGTTCTCAGGTAGTTTCCGTTTGCGGCCTTGGACCTTTGAAGGAGATGGCTCAGATGATTCGTATCCACCATCAACAGTTACCTCTGATGTATTTGGAATTGCAGACGATGTCTGTGTTGAACTTTCTCCGAGAATGCACGTGAAATGGAAACTGTCTTCCGATTCTGTATCAGTGTCTGAAATGACGTCTTCAAGAAAGCTCTGGAAGCATTCAGTGTCGATGGAACTTGTACCTTGAGCTTCTGGTAGAATAGAACAGGACTCAATGAGGGAATATAGATCGTCCTCGCGTGCAGAGACGTCGTCAGCAACGTATTGAGTCCAATCTGTAGCAATGAAGAGAGCAGGCTGGTACATGTGTTGTGGGTCATTCAGGCCAGGAAACAAGGTCATGTCCAAATCATAAGTAATGTTGGTATCTATACAGAGTGGTTGAAGAAGATTAGAAGGCGCTTCCATGGTAAAGGGTTATTGTGAAAAGGCAATTGAGATAATGAACCGTTTGGGCTGCTCCCTGCTTATATGAGCTTGTTCCACGTGAGTGACTTGGGCATTGCTCCAGTCAGCCAATCAACGCCGTCAGACGAGTGTCGGCTTCTGATGATGACATTGCATGTTGAAACTAGAGATTAGCAAGCATTCTTTTACAAGTGTGATGGCAATTACAACTCAGGTGTTGAAAAAGGTAAATCTAGAAATTAACTGTCGGTTGCATATGCTGATGTTTTAATGGTAAAAATCATTTGTCGATTTTTCGTCAATTAAGTAATAGAGTCATTGAAATATTTTGCAGAGCATCTTCTTGTGTTACAGATAGGTAATTTTGATTCTTATTAAGTTATTTGATGAGATAGTAGCGAATGTAGTTACCTACAAGGTGATTTATAAATTTCAGGTTGATAAATAACTCTTGAATTCAATATCTATTTGGGAAGTCTTGATACTAAACTCAAAAACGTTTTGTAAACTCTACATGAAAACGGGCCAATATCTTCATGAGGATCTTACTTCCGGTTCATATTACTACGTAGCGTTATTATCAATCAAATGATTTAGATAGAATTTTTAAAGAACAGATCTACGATATTGAAAATGGTTTTGAAATCCTCCTTTGGAGGAATAAAGAATATATATCGCCCTGCATCGCTTTGCTTATAGTGCCATTTGATGTTTAATTGTTTATTCCACTGATAGCAACAACATGTATTGACTGGCATAATTGGGATTATTTGGAAAGTAATTTATAAAGGACTGCTTGCACATATTATGTCATTGAGTGAGCTAAACGTAGTTTAAAAGAACTATTGTTTGTTCTTTTTGAAAGATAAGGAGAAGTCATGTGAGTTTTGTATAACCAGTTTTATTTTAATCATATAAACATAAACAAATAATATATAATCATAACAAAGCACCATTTCAGGTTAACACACATATATAACTTTTTTAGCAAAGACAAGTGTGTCATGATTCAACAGATAAAATCGTCATGATAGTTCCTAGCAGGCTTTATCAATTTACACAAAGAACAAAGTGTAGCACAACATGTTGTCTGTATAGGACACTGTTCATATAGAAACAAAGCATTTTCAAAACAGAGTCAATTAAAGGACAGTTATGAGTCTCTATTTTCATCACAATAACTGAAACTTGGACACACTGAGACACGGAAAGGTAAAAGTGAAGACACATTCACTGTAATCTTGGACTTCTTAGCATTGAAGTTCTCCTCGTTCTCAGGTAGTTTCCGTTTGCGGCCTTGGACCTTTGAAGGAGATGGCTCAGATGATTCGTATCCACCATCAACAGTTACCTCTGATGTATTTGGAATTGCAGACGATGTCTGTGTTGAACTTTCTCCGAGAATGCACGTGAAATGGAAACTGTCTTCCGATTCTGTATCAGTGTCTGAAATGACGTCTTCAAGAAAGCTCTGGAAGCATTCAGTGTCGATGGAACTTGTACCTTGAGCTTCTGGTAGAATAGAACAGGACTCAATGAGGGAATATAGATCGTCCTCGCGTGCAGAGACGTCGTCAGCAACGTATTGAGTCCAATCTGTAGCAATGAAGAGAGCAGGCTGGTACATGTGTTGTGGGTCATTCAGGCCAGGAAACAAGGTCATGTCCAAATCATAAGTAATGTTGGTATCTATACAGAGTGGTTGAAGAAGATTAGAAGGCGCTTCCATGGTAAAGGGTTATTGTGAAAAGGCAATTGAGATAATGAACCGTTTGGGCTGCTCCCTGCTTATATGAGCTTGTTCCACGTGAGTGACTTGGGCATTGCTCCAGTCAGCCAATCAACGCCGTCAGACGAGTGTCGGCTTCTGATGATGACATTGCATGTTGAAACTAGAGATTAGCAAGCATTCTTTTACAAGTGTGATGGCAATTACAACTCAGGTGTTGAAAAAGGTAAATCTAGAAATTAACTGTCGGTTGCATATGCTGATGTTTTAATGGTAAAAATCATTTGTCGATTTTTCGTCAATTAAGTAATAGAGTCATTGAAATATTTTGCAGAGCATCTTCTTGTGTTACAGATAGGTAATTTTGATTCTTATTAAGTTATTTGATGAGATAGTAGCGAATGTAGTTACCTACAAGGTGATTTATAAATTTCAGGTTGATAAATAACTCTTGAATTCAATATCTATTTGGGAAGTCTTGATACTAAACTCAAAAACGTTTTGTAAACTCTACATGAAAACGGGCCAATATCTTCATGAGGATCTTACTTCCGGTTCATATTACTACGTAGCGTTATTATCAATCAAATGATTTAGATAGAATTTTTAAAGAACAGATCTACGATATTGAAAATGGTTTTGAAATCCTCCTTTGGAGGAATAAAGAATATATATCGCCCTGCATCGCTTTGCTTATAGTGCCATTTGATGTTTAATTGTTTATTCCACTGATAGCAACAACATGTATTGACTGGCATAATTGGGATTATTTGGAAAGTAATTTATAAAGGACTGCTTGCACATATTATGTCATTGAGTGAGCTAAACGTAGTTTAAAAGAACTATTGTTTGTTCTTTTTGAAAGATAAGGAGAAGTCATGTGAGTTTTGTATAACCAGTTTTATTTTAATCATATAAACATAAACAAATAATATATAATCATAACAAAGCACCATTTCAGGTTAACACACATATATAACTTTTTTAGCAAAGACAAGTGTGTCATGATTCAACAGATAAAATCGTCATGATAGTTCCTAGCAGGCTTTATCAATTTACACAAAGAACAAAGTGTAGCACAACATGTTGTCTGTATAGGACACTGTTCATATAGAAACAAAGCATTTTCAAAACAGAGTCAATTAAAGGACAGTTATGAGTCTCTATTTTCATCACAATAACTGAAACTTGGACACACTGAGACACGGAAAGGTAAAAGTGAAGACACATTCACTGTAATCTTGGACTTCTTAGCATTGAAGTTCTCCTCGTTCTCAGGTAGTTTCCGTTTGCGGCCTTGGACCTTTGAAGGAGATGGCTCAGATGATTCGTATCCACCATCAACAGTTACCTCTGATGTATTTGGAATTGCAGACGATGTCTGTGTTGAACTTTCTCCGAGAATGCACATGAAATGGAAACTGTCTTCCGATTCTGTATCAGTGTCTGAAATGACGTCTTCAAGAAAGCTCAGGAAGCATTCAGTGTCGATGGAACTTGTACCTTGAGCTTCTGGTAGAATAGAACAGGACTCAATGAGGGAATATAGATCGTCCTCGCGTGCAGAGACGTCGTCAGCAACGTATTGAATCCAATCTGTAGCAATGAAGAGAGCAGGCTGGTACATGTGTTGTGGGTCATTCAGGCCAGGAAACAAGGTCATGTCCAAATCATAAGTAATGTTGGTATCTATACAGAGTGGTTGAAGAAGATGAGAAGCCGGTTCCATGGTAAATGGTTATTGTGAAAAGGCAATTGAGATAATGAATCGCTTGGGCTGCTCGCTGCTTATATGAGCTTGTTCCACGTGAGTGACTTGGGCATTGCTCCAGTCAGCCAATCAACGCCGTCAGACGAGTGTCGGCTTCTGGTGATGACATTTCATACTGTAATTAGAGATAAGCAAGCATTCTTTTGCAAGTGTGACGGCAATTACAACGCAGGTGTTGAATAAGGTAAATCTATAAATTAACTGTCGGTTGCATATGCTGATGTTTTAATGGTAAAGATCATTTGTCGATCTTTCGTCAATTAAGTAATAGAGTCATTGAAATATTTTGCAGAGCATCTTCTTGTGTTACAGATAGGTAATTTTGATTCTTATTAAGTTATTTGATGAGATAGTAGCGAATGTAGTTACCTACAAGGTGATTTATAAATTTCAGGTTGATAAATAACTCTTGAATTAAATATCTATTCGGGAAATCTTGATACTAAAATCATAAACGTTTTGTAAACTCTACATGAAAACGAGCCAATATCTTCATGAGGTTTTACTTCAAGTTCATATTAATAGCGTTATTATCAATCAAATGATTTAGATATAATTTTTAAGGAACAAATCTACGATATTTGAATTTTTTTTTAATAATTCTCAAAATGATTTGTTTTGTTGCTAAGAGATAAAGTTTAAAAGAGCAATTAGCTCAAATTTATAAACAATCAAAGAGACGCCAGCATCAACAGTTGAAACAACACACTTCTGTCTTCCATTGTACCCAATTAGAACTTGGATAAAGATTATCACCTGAGTGCTTGTGTCACAGAGTGCTAATTGATTGGTAAAAGAACAAAGGGCAGTGGGGATGTTTACAGATGATTGATCTGACTAATTAAAATAACAGTCGAGTATTACATAACTGGTCATTTCTTGACACGTGTTTATGACATTAATCTTTGACAGAATATCCGACAATCTATTTATGTTGTTTCATGTCAGGTCGATTGCTAAATGCTTCAAATTGATTAACTACTCTTTTATGAGACGAACATACAATATGGCACAGTCAAGATTTGTCAGTCGTCTCTATGTCAACGGATCCCTAGACATGCAACAAGTTGCAGTTCACAGCTTATTCACCGCATATGAAGTGATCTTTTCACATTTTATGACCTTTATATATTTTCATGACATATTCGTCTGACAAAAGAAACATCCTTTTTTTCCAACTTCAGTATTGAAATGAATTACTACACCGATTTGAATTATGTTCATGAAGTTGTACTTAAATGCCATATGAAAAGTGCAAAAATGTCATGTAAGCATTCAATATGAAATTTGGTGGTCAATTAAGAGACTCTAGTTGACAAAATGGTCAATATGTAATTCATCATAATCAATCTGCATAAAGTGTGTTGAAATTGAATGACATAGAAAGAATGTTTGAAAGGAAAAAGCTGAAGAACATAAACGATAAACAAATATCAACATGATCGGTAACCAAAGTGTATCATCAATATTTATATTGCTGTTTTTAAAGTGAGAAACAATAACTTTAAGTCATTCAACTTTCCATTAGACAAGTCGTTCATGTTCAATATAAAGATTTTCAATCCTTTATTCAAATTATGTGACCTATCATTGAATAGTTCTTTCAACACCACCTAATCAAACGTCTTCGACGTCTTACAAATCATCTGCCCTTTTTAAACCATCAGCCAAAGAACAAAAGAACCGCCATTTGGCCTAAATAAACAGTTAAAGTTGCTGGCGCCAACATGCACAATTGCCCGGGGTTGAAATTATCGCCCTGCATCGCTTTGCTTATAGTGCCATTTGATGTTTAATTGTTTATTCCACTGATAGCAACAACATGTATTGACTGGCATAATTGGGATTATTTGGAAAGTAATTTATAAAGGACTGCTTGCACATATTATGTCATTGAGTGAGCTAAACGTAGTTTTAAAGAACTATTGTTTGTTCTTTTTGAAAGATAAGGAGAAGTCATGTGAGTTTTGTATAACCAGTTTTATTTTAATCATATAAACATAAACAAATAATAAATAATCATAACAAAGCACCATTTCAGGTTAACACACATATATAACTTTTTTAGCAAAGACAAGTGTGTCATGATTCAACAGATAAAATCGTCATGATAGTTCCTAGCAGGCTTTATCAATTTACACAAAGAACATGTGAGTTTTGTATAACCAGTTTTATTTTAATCATATAAACATAAACAAATAATAAATAATCATAACAAAGCACCATTTCAGGTTAACACACATATATAACTTTTTTAGCAAAGACAAGTGTGTCATGATTCAACAGATAAAATCGTCATGATAGTTCCTAGCAGGCTTTATCAATTTACACAAAGAACAAAGTGTAGCACAACATGTTGTCTGTATAGGACACTGTTCATATAGAAACAAAGCATTTTCAAAACAGAGTCAATTAAAGGACAGTTATGAGTCTCTATTTTCATCACAATAACTGAAACTTGGACACACTGAGACACGGAAAGGTAAAAGTGAAGACACATTCACTGTAATCTTGGACTTCTTAGCATTGAAGTTCTCCTCGTTCTCAGGTAGTTTCCGTTTGCGGCCTTGGACCTTTGAAGGAGATGGCTCAGATGATTCGTATCCACCATCAACAGTTACCTCTGATGTATTTGGAATTGCAGACGATGTCTGTGTTGAACTTTCTCCGAGAATGCACGTGAAATGGAAACTGTCTTCCGATTCTGTATCAGTGTCTGAAATGACGTCTTCAAGAAAGCTCTGGAAGCATTCAGTGTCGATGGAACTTGTACCTTGAGCTTCTGGTAGAATAGAACAGGACTCAATGAGGGAATATAGATCGTCCTCGCGTGCAGAGACGTCGTCAGCAACGTATTGAGTCCAATCTGTAGCAATGAAGAGAGCAGGCTGGTACATGTGTTGTGGGTCATTCAGGCAGGAAACAAGGTCATGTCCAAATCATAAGTAATGTTGGTATCTATACAGAGTGGTTGAAGAAGATTAGAAGGCGCTTCCATGGTAAAGGGTTATTGTGAAAAGGCAATTGAGATAATGAACCGTTTGGGCTGCTCCCTGCTTATATGAGCTTGTTCCACGTGAGTGACTTGGGCATTGCTCCAGTCAGCCAATCAACGCCGTCAGACGAGTGTCGGCTTCTGATGATGACATTGCATGTTGAAACTAGAGATTAGCAAGCATTCTTTTACAAGTGTGATGGCAATTACAACTCAGGTGTTGAAAAAGGTAAATCTAGAAATTAACTGTCGGTTGCATATGCTGATGTTTTAATGGTAAAAATCATTTGTCGATTTTTCGTCAATTAAGTAATAGAGTCATTGAAATATTTTGCAGAGCATCTTCTTGTGTTACAGATAGGTAATTTTGATTGTTATTAAGTTATTTGATGAGATAGTAGCGAATGTAGTTACCTACAAGGTGATTTATAAATTTCAGGTTGATAAATAACTCTTGAATTCAATATCTATTTGGGAAGTCTTGATACTAAACTCAAAAACGTTTTGTAAACTCTACATGAAAACGGGCCAATATCTTCATGAGGATCTTACTTCCGGTTCATATTACTACGTAGCGTTATTATCAATCAAATGATTTAGATAGAATTTTTAAAGAACAGATCTACGATATTGAAAATGGTTTTGAAATCATTTTGTTCATTATTTCTCAAAATGATTTGTTTTGTTGCTAAGAGATAAAGTTTAAAAGAGCAATTAGCTCAAATTTATAAACAATCAGAGAGACGCCAGCATCAACAGTTGAAACAACACACCTCTGTCTTCCATTGTACCCAATTAGAACTTGGATAAAGATTATCACCTGAGTGCTTGTGTCACAGAGTGCTAATTGATTGGTAAAAGAACAAAGGGCAGTGGGGATGTTTACAGGTGATTGATCTGACTAATTAAAATAACAGTCGAGTATTACATAACTGGTCATTTCTTGACACGTGTTTATGACATTAATCTTTGACAGAATATCCGACAATCTATTTATGTTGTTTCATGTCAGGTAGATTGCTAAATGCTTCAAATTGATTAACTACTCTTTTATGAGACGAACATACAATATGGCACAGTCAAGATTTGTCAGTCGTCTCTATGTCAACGGATCCCTAGACATGCAACAAGTTGCAGTTCACAGCTTATTCACCGCATATGAAGTGATCTTTTCACATTTTATGACCTTTATATATTTTCATGACATATTCGTCTGACAAAAGGAACATCCTTTTTTTCCAACTTCAGTATTGAAATGAATTACTACACCGATTTGAATTATGTTCATGAAGTTGTACTTAAATGCCATATGAAAAGTGCAAAAATGTCATGTAAGCATTCAATATGAAATTTGGTTGTCAATTAAGAGACTCTAGTTGACAAAATGGTCAATATGTAATACATCATAATCAATCTGCATAAAGTGTGTTGAAATTGAATGACATAGAACGAATGTGTGAAAGGAAAAAGCTGAAGAACATAAACGATAAACAAATATCTACATGATCGGTAACAAAAGTGTATCATCAATATTTATATTGCTGTTTTAAAGTGAGAAACAATAACTTTAAGTCATTCAACTTTCCATTAGACAAATCGTTTATGTTCAATATAAAGATTTTCAATCCTTTATTCAAATTATTTGACCTATCATTGAATAGTTCTTTCAACACCACCTAATCAAACGTCTTCGACGTCTTACAAATCATCTGCCCTTTTTAAACCATCAGCCAAAGAACAAAAGAACCGCCATTTGGCCTAAATAAACAGTTAAAGTTGCTGGCGCCAACATGCACAATTGCCCGGGGTTGAAATTATCGCCCTGCATCGCTTTGCTTATAGTGCCATTTGATGTTTAATTGTTTATTCCACTGATAGCAACAACATGTATTGACTGGCATAATTGGGATTATTTGGAAAGTAATTTATAAAGGACTGCTTGCACATATTATGTCATTGAGTGAGCTAAACGTAGTTTTAAAGAACTATTGTTTGTTCTTTTTGAAAGATAAGGAGAAGTCATGTGAGTTTTGTATAACCAGTTTTATTTTAATCATATAAACATAAACAAATAATAAATAATCATAACAAAGCACCATTTCAGGTTAACACACATATATAACTTTTTTAGCAAAGACAAGTGTGTCATGATTCAACAGATAAAATCGTCATGATAGTTCCTAGCAGGCTTTATCAATTTACACAAAGAACAAAGTGTAGCACAACATGTTGTCTGTATAGGACACTGTTCATATAGAAACAAAGCATTTTCAAAACAGAGTCAATTAAAGGACAGTTATGAGTCTCTATTTTCATCACAATAACTGAAACTTGGACACACTGAGACACGGAAAGGTAAAAGTGAAGACACATTCACTGTAATCTTGGACTTCTTAGCATTGAAGTTTTTTTTTTTTGGAAATGTTTTTATTCACTTCAGTTGGATACAATCAATGGTGGGTACAGTTGAGATGGAAAACAAGAATTTATGACATAATAAGCATGAACAGATGACAATGTATATTTTACAAACAACAGTGGGAATGGAGAATACATATGAGAAGATTTATCCCTCATAGGTGATCGGGATTCGAACAAAAAATTATTAAATCAAAGGTTTAAAGGACATCTTTGAGAAGCATCCATTTACTATCGAAAGAATTCATGTTAAAAGTTTTTCGTGCAATATATTTCTCGATGTCAAAAACATCTTTTAAAATCTTTGTAAATATTGTAAAGTTTGGATTCAAACGTTTGATGTTCATAACAAATATATGACGTTTAGCTAACAATATTATGTGATTTAGCAAGTTGCTATTGGTTGTACAGAATAATATATCCAGTGTTGAAATTTCGAATGTTTGATTAAGTGATCTGCTAATGAAGTTGGCGATTTCGTTCCAAAACATTTGAATGATTGGGCATTCTACATATACATGGTAAATATTCTCACTTGCTCCACATGATTCACATATATCATTATCAACTAGTTTCATTTTTAACAACTCCCGTTTCGTATAGATGGCTCTGTGGATAAATTTGTATTGGAATTCCAAAAGCTTAGTATCCTTGGTTGATTGTCTATATTTCAAAAATGTTGAATTCCAATTGATTAAATCATTTAATTCATTATGCCATTTGTTGCATACGTTTGGTAATGTACCTGTTGCATCAGATATAAGATTGTCGTAAAATAATCTTGATCCCTTTGCAGGAGCAATAAGATCCTTCCAAGGAGAGTCTAGTGGTATATCCCTTACGCTTGACAAGTCAAATGAGTGAATTACATCTTTCCATTTTCTTGGAATGCTAAGGATGACTCTATTAAGATCAAGCACTGTGCCTTTAACATCATATTTTGTTTTGATTTCTGCAAATGTTAAGAATTCATTATCTTTGCAAATGTCTTTTACATGAACTATACCTTGTTTAAGCCAGTTATTGATGATCAGGTTTGGATTGCAACTTTGGTGATTTAACCAGAGAGGTTGCATACGTATTTCATTAATATTATCATTGACTACATGACATTTGATATATCTATGCCAGGCATCGAGTGCATCTTTCCAAAAAGGATTTTGCAGTTTGTATTTTCTGTTGATATTCGCGCCTACCTGAAGAATATATCGAATGGGAAAACCGGCTAGGTTATAGTCGTTTGACATCGAAACGTATTTCTTCAAGCAAGAAATTTTCAATGCATCAATAAATGATTTGACATCAACCATCCTAAGACCACCATCTTCATATTTTCGCATTAAATTTATTCGTTTTATTTTGTCTCTCTTTCCGTCCCAGATAAAGTTGAAAAATAGTCTGTTCAAGTTTGTTAAAAAATCTTTAGTGGGGTTTGGAAGAGAAGCAAGAATATGAACAATAGTAGATAAAGCCAATGTTTTGATAACAGTTATTTTTCCTATCAAGGTTAAATGTCGTTTTTTCCAGTTCAAAAGAATTCTTTTTATGTTTTCAAGTCTTTTTTTTGTATTGATCACCCAAAGGTTTTCTAAATTAGCATTCAATTTTATTCCCAGAACTTCAAAGTTTTCCTTATGCCAGTCTAGTTTATAATCATGGGATAAAATTATATCACTGCCAGCCATTGCTCCAAGCCAAACTGCTTTGGTTTTGTCCACATTTATTTTAAGACCAGACATGTGATAAAATGTTATGAGTGTCTTCATGGCTTCATTAAGAGAGGTATCCGAACCATCTAAGAATAATTCCGTATCGTCGGCGTATTGACCAATGATATATTCGATTTCGTTGAGGAGAATGCCTTTTATATTTTCATTATTTCTTATCATTATTCCAAGTATTTCAGCAACAAATAAGAATAAATACGGTGAAATAGGATCGCCCTGTCTACACCCTCGTTCATTTTCAAAAAATGTTGATAGATGTCCATTTTGAACAATACATGAAGAGGAATTTGTTAAAAGAATATTTACCCATTTTTGCATGTTGTTGCCAAATCCAAATTTATCTAATACCATCATTACGAATTTTTTCGAGACTGTATCAAACGCTTTTTCGAAATCAATCAGAATTAGTAAACCTTTTTTGTTTTGTAGTTTAGTTTCGTACATGATGTCGTACAAAAGTCGAATGTTTTCTGTAATGCATCTGCCTGGGATGAAACCCGTTTGATTTTCATGAATAAGAATATCTAGGGTCTTTTTGAGCCTGTTAGTAATACAGGTACTAATAATCTTATACAATGCATTAAGGAGAGAAATGGGACGCCAGTTTTTGAGAAAACGTCTATCTTTTCCTTGTTTAGGTATACATGTGATCACACCTCTATTCATTGTTATTGTAAGGGCATTTACCTTAAATGTTTCCTTTACATACCGATAAACCCATATTTTGAGATCTTTCAAAAAAAACTTAAAAAAATCTATAGGAAAACCGTCCAACCCTGGGCTTTTGTTGTTTTTCATGGATTTCACAGCTAGCGAAATTTCATCAAGAGTAATATCGCGTTCTAATTCATTCGACTGATCCTTGCTTAAAGAAGGAGTTTCAATATTTTGTAATATATCTTTACTTTCGTCGTCTATTTCCTTATTTGATTTATAAAGGCGTTCGTAAAACATCTTCTGTTCTTTTATAATTGTAGTTCCCTCTGTTATTTCAGAACCATCATCCATTATGAGGGAATTAATGAGTTTATTTGTATAGTTTCTATTTTCTAAATGGCAAAAGTAATTTGTAGGCTTCTCCCCCTCTTCGTACCATTGAATTCTATTGCGAATCTGTATTCCTTTTATTTCTTCTTCTTTAAGTTGTTCTAGTTCGATTTTTTCTTTAGATAAATTTGAGAGAAGTGTTTCATCAACATTTTGGAAATCTTTTCTTATTTCATCTTCTAATTGACATATATTCTCTTCCAATTGTTTACATTTATCAATCCTTGACTTCTTAAGATACGACGAATATGAAATAGATTTACCCCTTACTTTCATTAAAAAAGTTTCCAAAAATAGCGTGTCATTAATTGTTAGGGGTAGAACTGCGTCTCCCATCTCATCTATTTCATCAACGGTATACTTAGGGTGTGCGTATTCATGCTTAGTATCCTTTAGTAACTCAATAACTGATTCTATATATTCTTCGCGTCTTAATAATGATGTGTTAAACTTCCAATAACCGCGTCCCTTTTCTTTACCTTTCTGTGTTGATAAAGATAGGGCTACTGCAGAATGATCACTTTTATAGCCAGGTAATATTTGTATATTTGTGCTTATGTTAGAAAGGTCTTCTGTTACTAGAAAGAAATCAAGTCTAGCTTGTTGTCGAGGGTTTCTTTTCCACCATGTATATTTCCTATTATCAATATTTACCTCTCTCCATGCGTCTAATAAATTCAAAGTTTCCATGTTGTCCAAAACAACTTGACGGGCCTTAGGATTGTTAATATTCTTATAATTTTCTAGGTCTATCGAAGGATCTAAAACAAGGTTCCAGTCTCCACAAATTGCGATTGAATCATTACCCATACCTATAATGTTACTAAATAAGTCTATGTAAAAAGACGGAGAGTCCAAATTGGGCCCATATAGATTAGTAAGAGTAAGTCTGAAACCGTCAATCGTTATATCCAAAATAATGTAATTTCCATTATCATCTTTAGCAATCTTATGTATTTCATATTCAAAAGTATTGGTTAATAAAATGGCTACTCCTCTCGAGTTTGATTTAAAAGGTGCAATTACACAATCTAATCCCCATTCATTTTTCATAACATTCTCCTGTTCGGTCGAAATATGGATATCCTGAAGACATATGATAGAGAATTTCTTCTTCTTGTATATATTCATAACTTCTTTACGTTTTCTTTTGTCGGCTAAACCTCTGCAATTGGCTGAGACAATGCTAATTTTTTTAAAAGACTCCATGACTAGTATCTACATGCATATTAGTACCCTATACATAAATTGTTTTCCAGAAGTGGTTATTGTATCCAAGTGAGTTTTTTTGTGTTTAAATATAACAAAAGAAAGAAAAGATAAAAACAAAGAAATGTTCCTTGATGCCATGGGTAAGACTTAGGGGCATTGATAGAGACTTCGCAACCCCATAGATAAAAGAAATAATAACTGCCAAATAAATTGACTTGTTTGAAGATCTCTGATTATCATTAACAATTATACATACAAGTATCTTCCCTGTATCCAGGGTTTTATCTACATACGAACTATCGAACACAATTTGTAAACATATTCTCACTCTTTGTGAATGTTTGGCAAAATCCAAATATAACTTATAACACAACACTCATATGCTCTTATAGTCGAAATCGACTCCTGCACAGTACCCAGAAACAGAAACATAAGAAAGAACGATAAGCAAAATTCTCGTGATTGCCGAATCCTTTTGTCCATTACATCATGCTATATATACAATGGATCAGTTATGCAATAAAGGTTTTCAAAATGACGTACTTACAATCTGAGAATCCTTTGCTGGACACAAACAAATATCCATATGAATATCACACACGTGCGTGGTGATAGCGCACATAAGGCAAGATTCACGTGCTCGCGACAGCGCGGCGCACTCTATGACCCGATAAACACTGTAGCTAAATATAGATGAAAGGGCTTGGAGTGCAACATATTAGCAGGTCGTATGCGTCTTTGAAAAAGAATGTAATTATAAAGGTTCATTTAACATGTGAAAGTTCAAAACAACTGTGAACGTATCCAAGATGCAATGTCTTTGCATTTCATACTCATACACAAAAAGAACCCTGACTTGTCAGGTGAATATATAGTATTGTTCATGGAATGGGAAAGGGAGATATCATTCATAAGAATGTAAACAATGACATAATGAGACAGTGTTTATCTTAGCGATTCAAGTCTGGTCCAGGTAGATCCAGGTTCGCGGGGGTCTCGCGACTCCAAGACAACTTCGGTGCCGACCACTCTGACCCGTGTCCAGACACCATCTTTCTCGCGTATTTCGGCGGCTTCACGGCTCAAGATCGCTCTTTTCTTCTTTAAAAAGGGCGGGAGATCTGTCTGGATGCTCATGCCAGATTTTCGCAAAGATTTTCTTGCTTCGTAAACTGCTTCGCGGTCTGGCATGTAAGAAAATGAAGCAATAATGCTTCGCACAGCCCTTGGGTTATTTGCCTTTTGGTACTCCGATATAGGCAAGCGATGTACGATTTTGAAGTGTATGTCACTCACTCTCGACTTTGAGAAGTTCAGCTTTTCCATGAAAAAATTTCGTAGCGCTCTCTCCGTGTTTTCCTGAGGGGACTCCGTAATGCCATAGAACAACAAATTCTGCCGCCTATCATGAATATCCTTTAGGAGATGCTGACGTTCGAGTTTCGCGCGTTCCTCCCGTTCGTGTCTAAGCTCTTCTCGGAGACTCTTAATGTCAGTTTCGTTTTGAGAAACGCTAAATTCCACAGCACTTACTTTCTCTCTCATATCCTGAATATCCTGTCTCACCTCGTTGATCGATTGTTGTAATTCCTGTTTAGTGTTAGTGATTAGGTCTGCAATTCTCTTCTCAGACGCGAGGATATCATCCACACCAACCACCTTGTTACGAGTAACACGTTGTGTTTCGTTCACTGACATTGTTCGAGTAAGTTCAATATTATCAAAATTGCAATAAAATTGCAGATAAAGTTTCAAAGTATTGTTGCGAGACTTTAATTCACAGTTTTGACATTATTATATGAACATATATCTTTGAAACTAGTGGATTACTTGGATTATATCCATGGGGTAGCGAGAGCCCGGGAAGATACGTCAAGCCTTCACCATGCGCAACCGGAAGTCCATTCTTAGCATTGAAGTTCTCCTCGTTCTCAGGTAGTTTCCGTTTGCGGCCTTGGACCTTTGGTGAAGGAGATGGCTCAGATGATTCGTATCCACCATCAACAGTTACCTCTGATGTATTTGGAATTGCAGACGATGTCTGTGTTGAACTTTCTCCGAGAATGCACATGAAATGGAAACTGTCTTCCGATTCTGTATCAGTGTCTGAAATGACGTCTTCAAGAAAGCTCTGGAAGCATTCAGTGTCGATGGAACTTGTACCTTGAGCTTCTGGTAGAATAGAACAGGACTCAATGAGGGAATATAGATCGTCCTCGCGTGCGGAGACGTCGTCAGCAACGTATTGAGTCCAATCTGTAGCAATGAAGAGAGCAGGCTGGTACATGTGTTGTGGGTCATTCAGGCCAGGAAACAAGGTCTTGTCCAAATCATAAGTAATGTTGGTATCTATACAGAGTGGTTGAAGAAGATTAGAAGGCGCTTCCATGGTAAAGGGTTATTGTGAAAAGGCAATTGAGATAATGAACCGTTTGGGCTGCTCCCTGCTTATATGAGCTTGTTCCACGTGAGTGACTTGGGCATTGCTCCAGTCAGCCAATCAACGCCGTCAGACGAGTGTCGGCTTCTGATGATGACATTGCATGTTGAAACTAGAGATTAGCAAGCATTCTTTTACAAGTGTGATGGCAATTACAACTCAGGTGTTGAAAAAGGTAAATCTAGAAATTAACTGTCGGTTGCATATGCTGATGTTTTAATGGTAAAAATCATTTGTCGATTTTTCGTCAATTAAGTAATAGAGTCATTGAAATATTTTGCAGAGCATCTTCTTGTGTTACAGATAGGTAATTTTGATTCTTATTAAGTTATTTGATGAGATAGTAGCGAATGTAGTTACCTACAAGGTGATTTATAAATTTCAGGTTGATAAATAACTCTTGAATTCAATATCTATTTGGGAAGTCTTGATACTAAACTCAAAAACGTTTTGTAAACTCTACATGAAAACGGGCCAATATCTTCATGAGGATCTTACTTCCGGTTCATATTACTACGTAGCGTTATTATCAATCAAATGATTTAGATAGAATTTTTAAAGAACAGATCTACGATATTGAAAATGGTTTTGAAATCATTTTGTTCATTATTTCTCAAAATGATTTGTTTTGTTGCTAAGAGATAAAGTTTAAAAGAGCAATTAGCTCAAATTTATAAACAATCAGAGAGACGCCAGCATCAACAGTTGAAACAACACACCTCTGTCTTCCATTGTACCCAATTAGAACTTGGATAAAGATTATCACCTGAGTGCTTGTGTCACAGAGTGCTAATTGATTGGTAAAAGAACAAAGGGCAGTGGGGATGTTTACAGGTGATTGATCTGACTAATTAAAATAACAGTCGAGTATTACATAACTGGTCATTTCTTGACACGTGTTTATGACATTAATCTTTGACAGAATATCCGACAATCTATTTATGTTGTTTCATGTCAGGTAGATTGCTAAATGCTTCAAATTGATTAACTACTCTTTTATGAGACGAACATACAATATGGCACAGTCAAGATTTGTCAGTCGTCTCTATGTCAACGGATCCCTAGACATGCAACAAGTTGCAGTTCACAGCTTATTCACCGCATATGAAGTGATCTTTTCACATTTTATGACCTTTATATATTTTCATGACATATTCGTCTGACAAAAGGAACATCCTTTTTTTCCAACTTCAGTATTGAAATGAATTACTACACCGATTTGAATTATGTTCATGAAGTTGTACTTAAATGCCATATGAAAAGTGCAAAAATGTCATGTAAGCATTCAATATGAAATTTGGTGGTCAATTAAGAGACTCTAGTTGACAAAATGGTCAATATGTAATTCATCATAATCAATCTGCATAAAGTGTGTTGAAATTGAATGACATAGAACGAATGTGTGAAAGGAAAAAGCTGAAGAACATAAACGATAAACAAATATCTACATGATCGGTAACAAAAGTGTATCATCAATATTTATATTGCTGTTTTAAAGTGAGAAACAATAACTTTAAGTCATTCAACTTTCCATTAGACAAATCGTTTATGTTCAATATAAAGATTTTCAATCCTTTATTCAAATTATTTGACCTATCATTGAATAGTTCTTTCAACACCACCTAATCAAACGTCTTCGACGTCTTACAAATCATCTGCCCTTTTTAAACCATCAGCCAAAGAACAAAAGAACCGCCATTTGGCCTAAATAAACAGTTAAAGTTGCTGGCGCCAACATGCACAATTGCCCGGGGTTGAAATTATCGCCCTGCATCGCTTTGCTTATAGTGCCATTTGATGTTTAATTGTTTATTCCACTGATAGCAACAACATGTATTGACTGGCATAATTGGGATTATTTGGAAAGTAATTTATAAAGGACTGCTTGCACATATTATGTCATTGAGTGAGCTAAACGTAGTTTTAAAGAACTATTGTTTGTTCTTTTTGAAAGATAAGGAGAAGTCATGTGAGTTTTGTATAACCAGTTTTATTTTAATCATATAAACATAAACAAATAATAAATAATCATAACAAAGCACCATTTCAGGTTAACACACATATATAACTTTTTTAGCAAAGACAAGTGTGTCATGATTCAACAGATAAAATCGTCATGATAGTTCCTAGCAGGCTTTATCAATTTACACAAAGAACAAAGTGTAGCACAACATGTTGTCTGTATAGGACACTGTTCATATAGAAACAAAGCATTTTCAAAACAGAGTCAATTAAAGGACAGTTATGAGTCTCTATTTTCATCACAATAACTGAAACTTGGACACACTGAGACACGGAAAGGTAAAAGTGAAGACACATTCACTGTAATCTTGGACTTCTTAGCATTGAAGTTCTCCTCGTTCTCAGGTAGTTTCCGTTTGCGGCCTTGGACCTTTGGTGAAGGAGATGGCTCAGATGATTCGTATCCACCATCAACAGTTACCTCTGATGTATTTGGAATTGCAGACGATGTCTGTGTTGAACTTTCTCCGAGAATGCACATGAAATGGAAACTGTCTTCCGATTCTGTATCAGTGTCTGAAATGACGTCTTCAAGAAAGCTCTGGAAGCATTCAGTGTCGATGGAACTTGTACCTTGAGCTTCTGGTAGAATAGAACAGGACTCAATGAGGGAATATAGATCGTCCTCGCGTGCAGAGACGTCGTCAGCAACGTATTGAGTCCAATCTGTAGCAATGAAGAGAGCAGGCTGGTACATGTGTTGTGGGTCATTCAGGCCAGGAAACAAGGTCTTGTCCAAATCATAAGTAATGTTGGTATCTATACAGAGTGGTTGAAGAAGATTAGAAGGCGCTTCCATGGTAAAGGGTTATTGTGAAAAGGCAATTGAGATAATGAACCGTTTGGGCTGCTCCCTGCTTATATGAGCTTGTTCCACGTGAGTGACTTGGGCATTGCTCCAGTCAGCCAATCAACGCCGTCAGACGAGTGTCGGCTTCTGATGATGACATTGCATGTTGAAACTAGAGATTAGCAAGCATTCTTTTACAAGTGTGATGGCAATTACAACTCAGGTGTTGAAAAAGGTAAATCTAGAAATTAACTGTCGGTTGCATATGCTGATGTTTTAATGGTAAAAATCATTTGTCGATTTTTCGTCAATTAAGTAATAGAGTCATTGAAATATTTTGCAGAGCATCTTCTTGTGTTACAGATAGGTAATTTTGATTCTTATTAAGTTATTTGATGAGATAGTAGCGAATGTAGTTACCTACAAGGTGATTTATAAATTTCAGGTTGATAAATAACTCTTGAATTCAATATCTATTTGGGAAGTCTTGATACTAAACTCAAAAACGTTTTGTAAACTCTACATGAAAACGGGCCAATATCTTCATGAGGATCTTACTTCCGGTTCATATTACTACGTAGCGTTATTATCAATCAAATGATTTAGATAGAATTTTTAAAGAACAGATCTACGATATTGAAAATGGTTTTGAAATCATTTTGTTCATTATTTCTCAAAATGATTTGTTTTGTTGCTAAGAGATAAAGTTTAAAAGAGCAATTAGCTCAAATTTATAAACAATCAGAGAGACGCCAGCATCAACAGTTGAAACAACACACCTCTGTCTTCCATTGTACCCAATTAGAACTTGGATAAAGATTATCACCTGAGTGCTTGTGTCACAGAGTGCTAATTGATTGGTAAAAGAACAAAGGGCAGTGGGGATGTTTACAGGTGATTGATCTGACTAATTAAAATAACAGTCGAGTATTACATAACTGGTCATTTCTTGACACGTGTTTATGACATTAATCTTTGACAGAATATCCGACAATCTATTTATGTTGTTTCATGTCAGGTAGATTGCTAAATGCTTCAAATTGATTAACTACTCTTTTATGAGACGAACATACAATATGGCACAGTCAAGATTTGTCAGTCGTCTCTATGTCAACGGATCCCTAGACATGCAACAAGTTGCAGTTCACAGCTTATTCACCGCATATGAAGTGATCTTTTCACATTTTATGACCTTTATATATTTTCATGACATATTCGTCTGACAAAAGGAACATCCTTTTTTTCCAACTTCAGTATTGAAATGAATTACTACACCGATTTGAATTATGTTCATGAAGTTGTACTTAAATGCCATATGAAAAGTGCAAAAATGTCATGTAAGCATTCAATATGAAATTTGGTGGTCAATTAAGAGACTCTAGTTGACAAAATGGTCAATATGTAATTCATCATAATCAATCTGCATAAAGTGTGTTGAAATTGAATGACATAGAACGAATGTGTGAAAGGAAAAAGCTGAAGAACATAAACGATAAACAAATATCTACATGATCGGTAACAAAAGTGTATCATCAATATTTATATTGCTGTTTTAAAGTGAGAAACAATAACTTTAAGTCATTCAACTTTCCATTAGACAAATCGTTTATGTTCAATATAAAGATTTTCAATCCTTTATTCAAATTATTTGACCTATCATTGAATAGTTCTTTCAACACCACCTAATCAAACGTCTTCGACGTCTTACAAATCATCTGCCCTTTTTAAACCATCAGCCAAAGAACAAAAGAACCGCCATTTGGCCTAAATAAACAGTTAAAGTTGCTGGCGCCAACATGCACAATTGCCCGGGGTTGAAATTATCGCCCTGCATCGCTTTGCTTATAGTGCCATTTGATGTTTAATTGTTTATTCCACTGATAGCAACAACATGTATTGACTGGCATAATTGGGATTATTTGGAAAGTAATTTATAAAGGACTGCTTGCACATATTATGTCATTGAGTGAGCTAAACGTAGTTTTAAAGAACTATTGTTTGTTCTTTTTGAAAGATAAGGAGAAGTCATGTGAGTTTTGTATAACCAGTTTTATTTTAATCATATAAACATAAACAAATAATAAATAATCATAACAAAGCACCATTTCAGGTTAACACACATATATAACTTTTTTAGCAAAGACAAGTGTGTCATGATTCAACAGATAAAATCGTCATGATAGTTCCTAGCAGGCTTTATCAATTTACACAAAGAACAAAGTGTAGCACAACATGTTGTCTGTATAGGACACTGTTCATATAGAAACAAAGCATTTTCAAAACAGAGTCAATTAAAGGACAGTTATGAGTCTCTATTTTCATCACAATAACTGAAACTTGGACACACTGAGACACGGAAAGGTAAAAGTGAAGACACATTCACTGTAATCTTGGACTTCTTAGCATTGAAGTTCTCCTCGTTCTCAGGTAGTTTCCGTTTGCGGCCTTGGACCTTTGGTGAAGGAGATGGCTCAGATGATTCGTATCCACCATCAACAGTTACCTCTGATGTATTTGGAATTGCAGACGATGTCTGTGTTGAACTTTCTCCGAGAATGCACATGAAATGGAAACTGTCTTCCGATTCTGTATCAGTGTCTGAAATGACGTCTTCAAGAAAGCTCTGGAAGCATTCAGTGTCGATGGAACTTGTACCTTGAGCTTCTGGTAGAATAGAACAGGACTCAATGAGGGAATATAGATCGTCCTCGCGTGCAGAGACGTCGTCAGCAACGTATTGAGTCCAATCTGTAGCAATGAAGAGAGCAGGCTGGTACATGTGTTGTGGGTCATTCAGGCCAGGAAACAAGGTCTTGTCCAAATCATAAGTAATGTTGGTATCTATACAGAGTGGTTGAAGAAGATTAGAAGGCGCTTCCATGGTAAAGGGTTATTGTGAAAAGGCAATTGAGATAATGAACCGTTTGGGCTGCTCCCTGCTTATATGAGCTTGTTCCACGTGAGTGACTTGGGCATTGCTCCAGTCAGCCAATCAACGCCGTCAGACGAGTGTCGGCTTCTGATGATGACATTGCATGTTGAAACTAGAGATTAGCAAGCATTCTTTTACAAGTGTGATGGCAATTACAACTCAGGTGTTGAAAAAGGTAAATCTAGAAATTAACTGTCGGTTGCATATGCTGATGTTTTAATGGTAAAAATCATTTGTCGATTTTTCGTCAATTAAGTAATAGAGTCATTGAAATATTTTGCAGAGCATCTTCTTGTGTTACAGATAGGTAATTTTGATTCTTATTAAGTTATTTGATGAGATAGTAGCGAATGTAGTTACCTACAAGGTGATTTATAAATTTCAGGTTGATAAATAACTCTTGAATTCAATATCTATTTGGGAAGTCTTGATACTAAACTCAAAAACGTTTTGTAAACTCTACATGAAAACGGGCCAATATCTTCATGAGGATCTTACTTCCGGTTCATATTACTACGTAGCGTTATTATCAATCAAATGATTTAGATAGAATTTTTAAAGAACAGATCTACGATATTGAAAATGGTTTTGAAATCATTTTGTTCATTATTTCTCAAAATGATTTGTTTTGTTGCTAAGAGATAAAGTTTAAAAGAGCAATTAGCTCAAATTTATAAACAATCAGAGAGACGCCAGCATCAACAGTTGAAACAACACACCTCTGTCTTCCATTGTACCCAATTAGAACTTGGATAAAGATTATCACCTGAGTGCTTGTGTCACAGAGTGCTAATTGATTGGTAAAAGAACAAAGGGCAGTGGGGATGTTTACAGGTGATTGATCTGACTAATTAAAATAACAGTCGAGTATTACATAACTGGTCATTTCTTGACACGTGTTTATGACATTAATCTTTGACAGAATATCCGACAATCTATTTATGTTGTTTCATGTCAGGTAGATTGCTAAATGCTTCAAATTGATTAACTACTCTTTTATGAGACGAACATACAATATGGCACAGTCAAGATTTGTCAGTCGTCTCTATGTCAACGGATCCCTAGACATGCAACAAGTTGCAGTTCACAGCTTATTCACCGCATATGAAGTGATCTTTTCACATTTTATGACCTTTATATATTTTCATGACATATTCGTCTGACAAAAGGAACATCCTTTTTTTCCAACTTCAGTATTGAAATGAATTACTACACCGATTTGAATTATGTTCATGAAGTTGTACTTAAATGCCATATGAAAAGTGCAAAAATGTCATGTAAGCATTCAATATGAAATTTGGTGGTCAATTAAGAGACTCTAGTTGACAAAATGGTCAATATGTAATTCATCATAATCAATCTGCATAAAGTGTGTTGAAATTGAATGACATAGAACGAATGTGTGAAAGGAAAAAGCTGAAGAACATAAACGATAAACAAATATCTACATGATCGGTAACAAAAGTGTATCATCAATATTTATATTGCTGTTTTAAAGTGAGAAACAATAACTTTAAGTCATTCAACTTTCCATTAGACAAATCGTTCATGTTCAATATAAAGATTTTCAATCCTTTATTCAAATTATTTGACCTATCATTGAATAGTTCTTTCAACACCACCTAATCAAACGTCTTCGACGTCTTACAAATCATCTGCCCTTTTTAAACCATCAGCCAAAGAACAAAAGAACCGCCATTTGGCCTAAATAAACAGTTAAAGTTGCTGGCGCCAACATGCACAATTGCCCGGGGTTGAAATTATCGCCCTGCATCGCTTTGCTTATAGTGCCATTTGATGTTTAATTGTTTATTCCACTGATAGCAACAACATGTATTGACTGGCATAATTGGGATTATTTGGAAAGTAATTTATAAAGGACTGCTTGCACATATTATGTCATTGAGTGAGCTGAACGTAGTTTTAAAGAACTATTGTTTGTTCTTTTTGAAAGATAAGGAGAAGTCATGTGAGTTTTGTATAACCAGTTTTATTTTAATCATATAAACATAAACAAATAATAAATAATCATAACAAAGCACCATTTCAGGTTAACACACATATATAACTTTTTTAGCAAAGACAAGTGTGTCATGATTCAACAGATAAAATCGTCATGATAGTTCCTAGCAGGCTTTATCAATTTACACAAAGAACAAAGTGTAGCACAACATGTTGTCTGTATAGGACACTGTTCATATAGAAACAAAGCATTTTCAAAACAGAGTCAATTAAAGGACAGTTATGAGTCTCTATTTTCATCACAATAACTGAAACTTGGACACACTGAGACACGGAAAGGTAAAAGTGAAGACACATTCACTGTAATCTTGGACTTCTTAGCATTGAAGTTCTCCTCGTTCTCAGGTAGTTTCCGTTTGCGGCCTTGGACCTTTGAAGGAGATGGCTCAGATGATTCGTATCCACCATCAACAGTTACCTCTGATGTATTTGGAATTGCAGACGATGTCTGTGTTGAACTTTCTCCGAGAATGCACGTGAAATGGAAACTGTCTTCCGATTCTGTATCAGTGTCTGAAATGACGTCTTCAAGAAAGCTCTGGAAGCATTCAGTGTCGATGGAACTTGTACCTTGAGCTTCTGGTAGAATAGAACAGGACTCAATGAGGGAATATAGATCGTCCTCGCGTGCAGAGACGTCGTCAGCAACGTATTGAGTCCAATCTGTAGCAATGAAGAGAGCAGGCTGGTACATGTGTTGTGGGTCATTCAGGCCAGGAAACAAGGTCATGTCCAAATCATAAGTGATGTTGGTATCTATACAGAGTGGTTGAAGATTAGAAGGCGCTTCCATGGTAAAAGGTTCTTGTGAAAAGGCAATTGAGATAATGAACCGTTTGGGCTGCTCCCTGCTTATATGAGCTTGTTCCACGTGAGTGACTTGGGCATTGCTCCAGTCAGCCAATCAACGCCGTCCGACGAGTGTCGGCTTCTGATGATGACATTGCATGTTGAAACTAGAGATTGTGGTTTAAACATATTTATTTCAATAAAGAATTGGATTGGTAAACAAGCTAAAAGCTTATGTTAATACCGCTCCAAAATACAAGATGTAGAACATGTCACGGTGAATTTACAAAAAATATATATATATCATTTATACAAACGCCAACAAGGTAAATAACAAGTCATTGTGAATTTACAAAAGTTGTCTTATAATCTATAAAAACGCCAACATGATAACGAATGGTTGTTTAACAATTATGTTATTTTTCTGAATAAAAAAACACCAACAATCTTAAACACTACAACATAAAAAAAATGCCTATAATTCATATTTTATAAATCATTTATCAATTAATCAATAAGTTGCAAATCTGCCAGTTAAATTTATGAATTCGTGCACAGATATCAAAAGTTCATTATTAACACAAGAAGAACAATTTGGGTTTCCAAATAAGACCGATCTCAAATCAAAACCTTTATTATAGAAGAACATATTTTGCCTTATATGTGGTTAAAGAAACTAGAGATTAGCAAGCATTCTTTTACAAGTGTGATGGCAATTACAACTCAGGTGTTGAAAAAGGTAAATCTAGAAATTAACTGTCGGTTGCATAGGCTGATGTTTTAATGGTAAAAATCATTTGTCGATTTTTCGTCAATTAAGTAATAGAGTCATTGAAATATTTTGCAGAGCATCTTCTTGTGTTACAGATAGGTAATTTTGATTCTTATTAAGTTATTTGATGAGATAGTAGCGAATGTAGTTACCTACAAGGTGATTTATAAATTTCAGGTTGATAAATAACTCTTGAATTCAATATCTATTTGGGAAGTCTTGATACTAAACTCAAAAACGTTTTGTAAACTCTACATGAAAACGGGCCAATATCTTCATGAGGATCTTACTTCCGGTTCATATTACTACGTAGCGTTATTATCAATCAAATGATTTAGATAGAATTTTTAAAGAACAGATCTACGATATTGAAAATGGTTTTGAAATCATTTTGTTCATTATTTCTCAAAATGATTTGTTTTGTTGCTAAGAGATAAAGTTTAAAAGAGCAATTAGCTCAAATTTATAAACAATCAGAGAGACGCCAGCATCAACAGTTGAAACAACACACCTCTGTCTTCCATTGTACCCAATTAGAACTTGGATAAAGATTATCACCTGAGTGCTTGTGTCACAGAGTGCTAATTGATTGGTAAAAGAACAAAGGGCAGTGGGGATGTTTACAGGTGATTGATCTGACTAATTAAAATAACAGTCGAGTATTACATAACTGGTCATTTCTTGACACGTGTTTATGACATTAATCTTTGACAGAATATCCGACAATCTATTTATGTTGTTTCATGTCAGGTAGATTGCTAAATGCTTCAAATTGATTAACTACTCTTTTATGAGACGAACATACAATATGGCACAGTCAAGATTTGTCAGTCGTCTCTATGTCAACGGATCCCTAGACATGCAACAAGTTGCAGTTCACAGCTTATTCACCGCATATGAAGTGATCTTTTCACATTTTATGACCTTTATATATTTTCATGACATATTCGTCTGACAAAAGGAACATCCTTTTTTTCCAACTTCAGTATTGAAATGAATTACTACACCGATTTGAATTATGTTCATGAAGTTGTACTTAAATGCCATATGAAAAGTGCAAAAATGTCATGTAAGCATTCAATATGAAATTTGGTTGTCAATTAAGAGACTCTAGTTGACAAAATGGTCAATATGTAATACATCATAATCAATCTGCATAAAGTGTGTTGAAATTGAATGACATAGAAAGAATGTTTGAAAGGAAAAAGCTGAAGAACATAAACGATAAACAAATATCAACATGATCGGTAAGCAAAGTGTATCATCAATATTTATATTGCTGTTTTAAAGTGAGAAACAATAACTTTAAGTCATTCAACTTTCCATTAGACAAGTCGTTCATGTTCAATATAAAGACTTTCAATCCTTTATTCAAATTATGTGACCTATCATTGAATAGTTCTTTCAACACCACCTAATCAAACGTCTTCGACGTCTTTCAAATCATCTGCCCTTTTTAAACCATCAGCCAAAGAACAAAAGAACCGCCATTTGGCCTATATAAACAGTTAAAGTTGCTGGCGCCAACATGCACAATTGCCCGGGGTTGAAATTATCGCCCTGCATCGCTTTGCTTATAGTGCCATTTGATGTTTAATTGTTTATTCCACTGATAGCAACAACATGTATTGACTGGCATAATTGGGATTATTTGGAAAGTAATTTATAAAGGACTGCTTGCACATATTATGTCATTGAGTGAGCTAAACGTAGTTTTAAAGAACTATTGTTTGTTCTTTTTGAAAGATAAGGAGAAGTCATGTGAGTTTTGTATAACCAGTTTTATTTTAATCATATAAACATAAACAAATAATAAATAATCATAACAAAGCACCATTTCAGGTTAACACACATATATAACTTTTTTAGCAAAGACAAGTGTGTCATGATTCAACAGATAAAATCGTCATGATAGTTCCTAGCAGGCTTTATCAATTTACACAAAGAACAAAGTGTAGCACAACATGTTGTCTGTATAGGACACTGTTCATATAGAAACAAAGCATTTTCAAAACAGAGTCAATTAAAGGACAGTTATGAGTCTCTATTTTCATCACAATAACTGAAACTTGGACACACTGAGACACGGAAAGGTAAAAGTGAAGACACATTCACTGTAATCTTGGACTTCTTAGCATTGAAGTTCTCCTCGTTCTCAGGTAGTTTCCGTTTGCGGCCTTGGACCTTTGGTGAAGGAGATGGCTCAGATGATTCGTATCCACCATCAACAGTTACCTCTGATGTATTTGGAATTGCAGACGATGTCTGTGTTGAACTTTCTCCGAGAATGCACATGAAATGGAAACTGTCTTCCGATTCTGTATCAGTGTCTGAAATGACGTCTTCAAGAAAGCTCTGGAAGCATTCAGTGTCGATGGAACTTGTACCTTGAGCTTCTGGTAGAATAGAACAGGACTCAATGAGGGAATATAGATCGTCCTCGCGTGCAGAGACGTCGTCAGCAACGTATTGAGTCCAATCTGTAGCAATGAAGAGAGCAGGCTGGTACATGTGTTGTGGGTCATTCAGGCAGGAAACAAGGTCATGTCCAAATCATAAGTAATGTTGGTATCTATACAGAGTGGTTGAAGAAGATTAGAAGGCGCTTCCATGGTAAAGGGTTATTGTGAAAAGGCAATTGAGATAATGAACCGTTTGGGCTGCTCCCTGCTTATATGAGCTTGTTCCACGTGAGTGACTTGGGCATTGCTCCAGTCAGCCAATCAACGCCGTCAGACGAGTGTCGGCTTCTGATGATGACATTGCATGTTGAAACTAGAGATTAGCAAGCATTCTTTTACAAGTGTGATGGCAATTACAACTCAGGTGTTGAAAAAGGTAAATCTAGAAATTAACTGTCGGTTGCATATGCTGATGTTTTAATGGTAAAAATCATTTGTCGATTTTTCGTCAATTAAGTAATAGAGTCATTGAAATATTTTGCAGAGCATCTTCTTGTGTTACAGATAGGTAATTTTGATTCTTATTAAGTTATTTGATGAGATAGTAGCGAATGTAGTTACCTACAAGGTGATTTATAAATTTCAGGTTGATAAATAACTCTTGAATTCAATATCTA
The DNA here is from genome assembly GCA_916613615.1 of Steromphala cineraria. NCBI lineage: Eukaryota > Metazoa > Mollusca > Gastropoda > Trochida > Trochidae > Steromphala > Steromphala cineraria. The sequence continues at coordinate 51,455,744 of OU744724.1, read as the reverse complement.
TTTGGGAAGTCTTGATACTAAACTCAAAAACGTTTTGTAAACTCTACATGAAAACGGGCCAATATCTTCATGAGGATCTTACTTCCGGTTCATATTACTACGTAGCGTTATTATCAATCAAATGATTTAGATAGAATTTTTAAAGAACAGATCTACGATATTGAAAATGGTTTTGAAATCATTTTGTTCATTATTTCTCAAAATGATTTGTTTTGTTGCTAAGAGATAAAGTTTAAAAGAGCAATTAGCTCAAATTTATAAACAATCAGAGAGACGCCAGCATCAACAGTTGAAACAACACACCTCTGTCTTCCATTGTACCCAATTAGAACTTGGATAAAGATTATCACCTGAGTGCTTGTGTCACAGAGTGCTAATTGATTGAAAGAACAAAGGGCAGTGGGGATGTTTACAGGTGATTGATCTGACTAATTAAAATAACAGTCGAGTATTACATAACTGGTCATTTCTTGACACGTGTTTATGACATTAATCTTTGACAGAATATCCGACAATCTATTTATGTTGTTTCATGTCAGGTCGATTGCTAAATGCTTCAAATTGATTAACTACTCTTTTATGAGACGAACATACAATATGGCACAGTCAAGATTTGTCAGTCGTCTCTATGTCAACGGATCCCTAGACATGCAACAAGTTGCAGTTCACAGCTTATTCACCGCATATGAAGTGATCTTTTCACATTTTATGACCTTTATATATTTTCATGACATATTCGTCTGACAAAAGGAACATCCTTTTTTTCCAACTTCAGTATTGAAATGAATTACTACACCGATTTGAATTATGTTCATGAAGTTGTACTTAAATGCCATATGAAAAGTGCAAAAATGTCATGTAAGCATTCAATATGAAATTTGGTGGTCAATTAAGAGACTCTAGTTGACAAAATGGTCAATATGTAATACATCATAATCAATCTGCATAAAGTGTGTTGAAATTGAATGACATAGAAAGAATGTTTGAAAGGAAAAAGCTGAAGAACATAAACGATAAACAAATATCAACATGATCGGTAACCAAAGTGTATCATCAATATTTATATTGCTGTTTTTAAAGTGAGAAACAATAACTTTAAGTCATTCAACTTTCCATTAGACAAGTCGTTCATGTTCAATATAAAGACTTTCAATCCTTTATTCAAATTATGTGACCTATCATTGAATAGTTCTTTCAACACCACCTAATCAAACGTCTTCGACGTCTTTCAAATCATCTGCCCTTTTTAAACCATCAGCCAAAGAACAAAAGAACCGCCATTTGGCCTATATAAACAGTTAAAGTTGCTGGCGCCAACATGCACAATTGCCCGGGGTTGAAATTATCGCCCTGCATCGCTTTGCTTATAGTGCCATTTGATGTTTAATTGTTTATTCCACTGATAGCAACAACATGTATTGACTGGCATAATTGGGATTATTTGGAAAGTAATTTATAAAGGACTGCTTGCACATATTATGTCATTGAGTGAGCTGAACGTAGTTTTAAAGAACTATTGTTTGTTCTTTTTGAAAGATAAGGAGAAGTCATGTGAGTTTTGTATAACCAGTTTTATTTTAATCATATAAACATAAACAAATAATAAATAATCATAACAAAGCACCATTTCAGGTTAACACACATATATAACTTTTTTAGCAAAGACAAGTGTGTCATGATTCAACAGATAAAATCGTCATGATAGTTCCTAGCAGGCTTTATCAATTTACACAAAGAACAAAGTGTAGCACAACATGTTGTCTGTATAGGACACTGTTCATATAGAAACAAAGCATTTTCAAAACAGAGTCAATTAAAGGACAGTTATGAGTCTCTATTTTCATCACAATAACTGAAACTTGGACACACTGAGACACGGAAAGGTAAAAGTGAAGACACATTCACTGTAATCTTGGACTTCTTAGCATTGAAGTTCTCCTCGTTCTCAGGTAGTTTCCGTTTGCGGCCTTGGACCTTTGAAGGAGATGGCTCAGATGATTCGTATCCACCATCAACAGTTACCTCTGATGTATTTGGAATTGCAGACGATGTCTGTGTTGAACTTTCTCCGAGAATGCACGTGAAATGGAAACTGTCTTCCGATTCTGTATCAGTGTCTGAAATGACGTCTTCAAGAAAGCTCTGGAAGCATTCAGTGTCGATGGAACTTGTACCTTGAGCTTCTGGTAGAATAGAACAGGACTCAATGAGGGAATATAGATCGTCCTCGCGTGCAGAGACGTCGTCAGCAACGTATTGAGTCCAATCTGTAGCAATGAAGAGAGCAGGCTGGTACATGTGTTGTGGGTCATTCAGGCCAGGAAACAAGGTCATGTCCAAATCATAAGTGATGTTGGTATCTATACAGAGTGGTTGAAGATTAGAAGGCGCTTCCATGGTAAAAGGTTCTTGTGAAAAGGCAATTGAGATAATGAACCGTTTGGGCTGCTCCCTGCTTATATGAGCTTGTTCCACGTGAGTGACTTGGGCATTGCTCCAGTCAGCCAATCAACGCCGTCCGACGAGTGTCGGCTTCTGATGATGACATTGCATGTTGAAACTAGAGATTGTGGTTTAAACATATTTATTTCAATAAAGAATTGGATTGGTAAACAAGCTAAAAGCTTATGTTAATACCGCTCCAAAATACAAGATGTAGAACATGTCACGGTGAATTTACAAAAAATATATATATATCATTTATACAAACGCCAACAAGGTAAATAACAAGTCATTGTGAATTTACAAAAGTTGTCTTATAATCTATAAAAACGCCAACATGATAACGAATGGTTGTTTAACAATTATGTTATTTTTCTGAATAAAAAAACACCAACAATCTTAAACACTACAACATAAAAAAAATGCCTATAATTCATATTTTATAAATCATTTATCAATTAATCAATAAGTTGCAAATCTGCCAGTTAAATTTATGAATTCGTGCACAGATATCAAAAGTTCATTATTAACACAAGAAGAACAATTTGGGTTTCCAAATAAGACCGATCTCAAATCAAAACCTTTATTATAGAAGAACATATTTTGCCTTATATGTGGTTAAAGAAACTAGAGATTAGCAAGCATTCTTTTACAAGTGTGATGGCAATTACAACTCAGGTGTTGAAAAAGGTAAATCTAGAAATTAACTGTCGGTTGCATATGCTGATGTTTTAATGGTAAAAATCATTTGTCGATTTTTCGTCAATTAAGTAATAGAGTCATTGAAATATTTTGCAGAGCATCTTCTTGTGTTACAGATAGGTAATTTTGATTCTTATTAAGTTATTTGATGAGATAGTAGCGAATGTAGTTACCTACAAGGTGATTTATAAATTTCAGGTTGATAAATAACTCTTGAATTCAATATCTATTTGGGAAGTCTTGATACTAAACTCAAAAACGTTTTGTAAACTCTACATGAAAACGGGCCAATATCTTCATGAGGATCTTACTTCCGGTTCATATTACTACGTAGCGTTATTATCAATCAAATGATTTAGATAGAATTTTTAAAGAACAGATCTACGATATTGAAAATGGTTTTGAAATCATTTTGTTCATTATTTCTCAAAATGATTTGTTTTGTTGCTAAGAGATAAAGTTTAAAAGAGCAATTAGCTCAAATTTATAAACAATCAGAGAGACGCCAGCATCAACAGTTGAAACAACACACCTCTGTCTTCCATTGTACCCAATTAGAACTTGGATAAAGATTATCACCTGAGTGCTTGTGTCACAGAGTGCTAATTGATTGGTAAAAGAACAAAGGGCAGTGGGGATGTTTACAGGTGATTGATCTGACTAATTAAAATAACAGTCGAGTATTACATAACTGGTCATTTCTTGACACGTGTTTATGACATTAATCTTTGACAGAATATCCGACAATCTATTTATGTTGTTTCATGTCAGGTAGATTGCTAAATGCTTCAAATTGATTAACTACTCTTTTATGAGACGAACATACAATATGGCACAGTCAAGATTTGTCAGTCGTCTCTATGTCAACGGATCCCTAGACATGCAACAAGTTGCAGTTCACAGCTTATTCACCGCATATGAAGTGATCTTTTCACATTTTATGACCTTTATATATTTTCATGACATATTCGTCTGACAAAAGGAACATCCTTTTTTTCCAACTTCAGTATTGAAATGAATTACTACACCGATTTGAATTATGTTCATGAAGTTGTACTTAAATGCCATATGAAAAGTGCAAAAATGTCATGTAAGCATTCAATATGAAATTTGGTTGTCAATTAAGAGACTCTAGTTGACAAAATGGTCAATATGTAATACATCATAATCAATCTGCATAAAGTGTGTTGAAATTGAATGACATAGAAAGAATGTTTGAAAGGAAAAAGCTGAAGAACATAAACGATAAACAAATATCAACATGATCGGTAAGCAAAGTGTATCATCAATATTTATATTGCTGTTTTAAAGTGAGAAACAATAACTTTAAGTCATTCAACTTTCCATTAGACAAGTCGTTCATGTTCAATATAAAGACTTTCAATCCTTTATTCAAATTATGTGACCTATCATTGAATAGTTCTTTCAACACCACCTAATCAAACGTCTTCGACGTCTTTCAAATCATCTGCCCTTTTTAAACCATCAGCCAAAGAACAAAAGAACCGCCATTTGGCCAAAATAAACAGTTAAAGTTGCTGGCGCCAACATGCACAATTGCCCGGGGTTGAAATTATCGCCCTGCATCGCTTTGCTTATAGTGCCATTTGATGTTTAATTGTTTATTCCACTGATAGCAACAACATGTATTGACTGGCATAATTGGGATTATTTGGAAAGTAATTTATAAAGGACTGCTTGCACATATTATGTCATTGAGTGAGCTAAACGTAGTTTTAAAGAACTATTGTTTGTTCTTTTTGAAAGATAAGGAGAAGTCATGTGAGTTTTGTATAACCAGTTTTATTTTAATCATATAAACATAAACAAATAATAAATAATCATAACAAAGCACCATTTCAGGTTAACACACATATATAACTTTTTTAGCAAAGACAAGTGTGTCATGATTCAACAGATAAAATCGTCATGATAGTTCCTAGCAGGCTTTATCAATTTACACAAAGAACAAAGTGTAGCACAACATGTTGTCTGTATAGGACACTGTTCATATAGAAACAAAGCATTTTCAAAACAGAGTCAATTAAAGGACAGTTATGAGTCTCTATTTTCATCACAATAACTGAAACTTGGACACACTGAGACACGGAAAGGTAAAAGTGAAGACACATTCACTGTAATCTTGGACTTCTTAGCATTGAAGTTCTCCTCGTTCTCAGGTAGTTTCCGTTTGCGGCCTTGGACCTTTGGTGAAGGAGATGGCTCAGATGATTCGTATCCACCATCAACAGTTACCTCTGATGTATTTGGAATTGCAGACGATGTCTGTGTTGAACTTTCTCCGAGAATGCACATGAAATGGAAACTGTCTTCCGATTCTGTATCAGTGTCTGAAATGACGTCTTCAAGAAAGCTCTGGAAGCATTCAGTGTCGATGGAACTTGTACCTTGAGCTTCTGGTAGAATAGAACAGGACTCAATGAGGGAATATAGATCGTCCTCGCGTGCAGAGACGTCGTCAGCAACGTATTGAGTCCAATCTGTAGCAATGAAGAGAGCAGGCTGGTACATGTGTTGTGGGTCATTCAGGCAGGAAACAAGGTCATGTCCAAATCATAAGTAATGTTGGTATCTATACAGAGTGGTTGAAGAAGATTAGAAGGCGCTTCCATGGTAAAGGGTTATTGTGAAAAGGCAATTGAGATAATGAACCGTTTGGGCTGCTCCCTGCTTATATGAGCTTGTTCCACGTGAGTGACTTGGGCATTGCTCCAGTCAGCCAATCAACGCCGTCAGACGAGTGTCGGCTTCTGATGATGACATTGCATGTTGAAACTAGAGACTAGCAAGCATTCTTTTACAAGTGTGATGGCAATTACAACTCAGGTGTTGAAAAAGGTAAATCTAGAAATTAACTGTCGGTTGCATATGCTGATGTTTTAATGGTAAAAATCATTTGTCGATTTTTCGTCAATTAAGTAATAGAGTCATTGAAATATTTTGCAGAGCATCTTCTTGTGTTACAGATAGGTAATTTTGATTCTTATTAAGTTATTTGATGAGATAGTAGCGAATGTAGTTACCTACAAGGTGATTTATAAATTTCAGGTTGATAAATAACTCTTGAATTCAATATCTATTTGGGAAGTCTTGATACTAAATTCAAAAACGTTTTGTAAACTCTACATGAAAACGGGCCAATATCTTCATGAGGATCTTACTTCCGGTTCATATTACTACGTAGCGTTATTATCAATCAAATGATTTAGATAGAATTTTTAAAGAACAGATCTACGATATTGAAAATGGTTTTGAAATCATTTTGTTCATTATTTCTCAAAATGATTTGTTTTGTTGCTAAGAGATAAAGTTTAAAAGAGCAATTAGCTCAAATTTATAAACAATCAGAGAGACGCCAGCATCAACAGTTGAAACAACACACCTCTGTCTTCCATTGTACCCAATTAGAACTTGGATAAAGATTATCACCTGAGTGCTTGTGTCACAGAGTGCTAATTGATTGAAAGAACAAAGGGCAGTGGGGATGTTTACAGGTGATTGATCTGACTAATTAAAATAACAGTCGAGTATTACATAACTGGTCATTTCTTGACACGTGTTTATGACATTAATCTTTGACAGAATATCCGACAATCTATTTATGTTGTTTCATGTCAGGTCGATTGCTAAATGCTTCAAATTGATTAACTACTCTTTTATGAGACGAACATACAATATGGCACAGTCAAGATTTGTCAGTCGTCTCTATGTCAACGGATCCCTAGACATGCAACAAGTTGCAGTTCACAGCTTATTCACCGCATATGAAGTGATCTTTTCACATTTTATGACCTTTATATATTTTCATGACATATTCGTCTGACAAAAGGAACATCCTTTTTTTCCAACTTCAGTATTGAAATGAATTACTACACCGATTTGAATTATGTTCATGAAGTTGTACTTAAATGCCATATGAAAAGTGCAAAAATGTCATGTAAGCATTCAATATGAAATTTGGTGGTCAATTAAGAGACTCTAGTTGACAAAATGGTCAATATGTAATTCATCATAATCAATCTGCATAAAGTGTGTTGAAATTGAATGACATAGAAAGAATGTTTGAAAGGAAAAAGCTGAAGAACATAAACGATAAACAAATATCAACATGATCGGTAACCAAAGTGTATCATCAATATTTATATTGCTGTTTTTAAAGTGAGAAACAATAACTTTAAGTCATTCAACTTTCCATTAGACAAGTCGTTCATGTTCAATATAAAGATTTTCAATCCTTTATTCAAATTATGTGACCTATCATTGAATAGTTCTTTCAACACCACCTAATCAAACGTCTTCGACGTCTTACAAATCATCTGCCCTTTTTAAACCATCAGCCAAAGAACAAAAGAACCGCCATTTGGCCTATATAAACAGTTAAAGTTGCTGGCGCCAACATGCACAATTGCCCGGGGTTGAAATTATCGCCCTGCATCGCTTTGCTTATAGTGCCATTTGATGTTTAATTGTTTATTCCACTGATAGCAACAACATGTATTGACTGGCATAATTGGGATTATTTGGAAAGTAATTTATAAAGGACTGCTTGCACATATTATGTCATTGAGTGAGCTGAACGTAGTTTTAAAGAACTATTGTTTGTTCTTTTTGAAAGATAAGGAGAAGTCATGTGAGTTTTGTATAACCAGTTTTATTTTAATCATATAAACATAAACAAATAATAAATAATCATAACAAAGCACCATTTCAGGTTAACACACATATATAACTTTTTTAGCAAAGACAAGTGTGTCATGATTCAACAGATAAAATCGTCATGATAGTTCCTAGCAGGCTTTATCAATTTACACAAAGAACAAAGTGTAGCACAACATGTTGTCTGTATAGGACACTGTTCATATAGAAACAAAGCATTTTCAAAACAGAGTCAATTAAAGGACAGTTATGAGTCTCTATTTTCATCACAATAACTGAAACTTGGACACACTGAGACACGGAAAGGTAAAAGTGAAGACACATTCACTGTAATCTTGGACTTCTTAGCATTGAAGTTCTCCTCGTTCTCAGGTAGTTTCCGTTTGCGGCCTTGGACCTTTGGTGAAGGAGATGGCTCAGATGATTCGTATCCACCATCAACAGTTACCTCTGATGTATTTGGAATTGCAGACGATGTCTGTGTTGAACTTTCTCCGAGAATGCACATGAAATGGAAACTGTCTTCCGATTCTGTATCAGTGTCTGAAATGACGTCTTCAAGAAAGCTCTGGAAGCATTCAGTGTCGATGGAACTTGTACCTTGAGCTTCTGGTAGAATAGAACAGGACTCAATGAGGGAATATAGATCGTCCTCGCGTGCAGAGACGTCGTCAGCAACGTATTGAGTCCAATCTGTAGCAATGAAGAGAGCAGGCTGGTACATGTGTTGTGGGTCATTCAGGCCAGGAAACAAGGTCTTGTCCAAATCATAAGTAATGTTGGTATCTATACAGAGTGGTTGAAGAAGATTAGAAGGCGCTTCCATGGTAAAGGGTTATTGTGAAAAGGCAATTGAGATAATGAACCGTTTGGGCTGCTCCCTGCTTATATGAGCTTGTTCCACGTGAGTGACTTGGGCATTGCTCCAGTCAGCCAATCAACGCCGTCAGACGAGTGTCGGCTTCTGATGATGACATTGCATGTTGAAACTAGAGATTAGCAAGCATTCTTTTACAAGTGTGATGGCAATTACAACTCAGGTGTTGAAAAAGGTAAATCTAGAAATTAACTGTCGGTTGCATATGCTGATGTTTTAATGGTAAAAATCATTTGTCGATTTTTCGTCAATTAAGTAATAGAGTCATTGAAATATTTTGCAGAGCATCTTCTTGTGTTACAGATAGGTAATTTTGATTCTTATTAAGTTATTTGATGAGATAGTAGCGAATGTAGTTACCTACAAGGTGATTTATAAATTTCAGGTTGATAAATAACTCTTGAATTCAATATCTATTTGGGAAGTCTTGATACTAAACTCAAAAACGTTTTGTAAACTACATGAAAACGGGCCAATATCTTCATGAGGATCTTACTTCCGGTTCATATTACTACGTAGCGTTATTATCAATCAAATGATTTAGATAGAATTTTTAAAGAACAGATCTACGATATTGAAAATGGTTTTGAAATCATTTTGTTCATTATTTCTCAAAATGATTTGTTTTGTTGCTAAGAGATAAAGTTTAAAAGAGCAATTAGCTCAAATTTATAAACAATCAGAGAGACGCCAGCATCAACAGTTGAAACAACACACCTCTGTCTTCCATTGTACCCAATTAGAACTTGGATAAAGATTATCACCTGAGTGCTTGTGTCACAGAGTGCTAATTGATTGGTAAAAGAACAAAGGGCATTGGGGATGTTTACAGGTGATTGATCTGACTAATTAAAATAACAGTCGAGTATTACATAACTGGTCATTTCTTGACACGTGTTTATGACATTAATCTTTGACAGAATATCCGACAATCTATTTATGTTGTTTCATGTCAGGTAGATTGCTAAATGCTTCAAATTGATTAACTACTCTTTTATGAGACGAACATACAATATGGCACAGTCAAGATTTGTCAGTCGTCTCTATGTCAACGGATCCCTAGACATGCAACAAGTTGCAGTTCACAGCTTATTCACCGCATATGAAGTGATCTTTTCACATTTTATGACCTTTATATATTTTCATGACATATTCGTCTGACAAAAGGAACATCCTTTTTTTCCAACTTCAGTATTGAAATGAATTACTACACCGATTTGAATTATGTTCATGAAGTTGTACTTAAATGCCATATGAAAAGTGCAAAAATGTCATGTAAGCATTCAATATGAAATTTGGTGGTCAATTAAGAGACTCTAGTTGACAAAATGGTCAATATGTAATTCATCATAATCAATCTGCATAAAGTGTGTTGAAATTGAATGACATAGAACGAATGTGTGAAAGGAAAAAGCTGAAGAACATAAACGATAAACAAATATCTACATGATCGGTAACAAAAGTGTATCATCAATATTTATATTGCTGTTTTAAAGTGAGAAACAATAACTTTAAGTCATTCAACTTTCCATTAGACAAATCGTTCATGTTCAATATAAAGATTTTCAATCCTTTATTCAAATTATTTGACCTATCATTGAATAGTTCTTTCAACACCACCTAATCAAACGTCTTCGACGTCTTACAAATCATCTGCCCTTTTTAAACCATCAGCCAAAGAACAAAAGAACCGCCATTTGGCCTAAATAAACAGTTAAAGTTGCTGGCGCCAACATGCACAATTGCCCGGGGTTGAAATTATCGCCCTGCATCGCTTTGCTTATAGTGCCATTTGATGTTTAATTGTTTATTCCACTGATAGCAACAACATGTATTGACTGGCATAATTGGGATTATTTGGAAAGTAATTTATAAAGGACTGCTTGCACATATTATGTCATTGAGTGAGCTGAACGTAGTTTTAAAGAACTATTGTTTGTTCTTTTTGAAAGATAAGGAGAAGTCATGTGAGTTTTGTATAACCAGTTTTATTTTAATCATATAAACATAAACAAATAATAAATAATCATAACAAAGCACCATTTCAGGTTAACACACATATATAACTTTTTTAGCAAAGACAAGTGTGTCATGATTCAACAGATAAAATCGTCATGATAGTTCCTAGCAGGCTTTATCAATTTACACAAAGAACAAAGTGTAGCACAACATGTTGTCTGTATAGGACACTGTTCATATAGAAACAAAGCATTTTCAAAACAGAGTCAATTAAAGGACAGTTATGAGTCTCTATTTTCATCACAATAACTGAAACTTGGACACACTGAGACACGGAAAGGTAAAAGTGAAGACACATTCACTGTAATCTTGGACTTCTTAGCATTGAAGTTCTCCTCGTTCTCAGGTAGTTTCCGTTTGCGGCCTTGGACCTTTGAAGGAGATGGCTCAGATGATTCGTATCCACCATCAACAGTTACCTCTGATGTATTTGGAATTGCAGACGATGTCTGTGTTGAACTTTCTCCGAGAATGCACGTGAAATGGAAACTGTCTTCCGATTCTGTATCAGTGTCTGAAATGACGTCTTCAAGAAAGCTCTGGAAGCATTCAGTGTCGATGGAACTTGTACCTTGAGCTTCTGGTAGAATAGAACAGGACTCAATGAGGGAATATAGATCGTCCTCGCGTGCAGAGACGTCGTCAGCAACGTATTGAGTCCAATCTGTAGCAATGAAGAGAGCAGGCTGGTACATGTGTTGTGGGTCATTCAGGCCAGGAAACAAGGTCATGTCCAAATCATAAGTGATGTTGGTATCTATACAGAGTGGTTGAAGATTAGAAGGCGCTTCCATGGTAAAAGGTTCTTGTGAAAAGGCAATTGAGATAATGAACCGTTTGGGCTGCTCCCTGCTTATATGAGCTTGTTCCACGTGAGTGACTTGGGCATTGCTCCAGTCAGCCAATCAACGCCGTCCGACGAGTGTCGGCTTCTGATGATGACATTGCATGTTGAAACTAGAGATTGTGGTTTAAACATATTTATTTCAATAAAGAATTGGATTGGTAAACAAGCTAAAAGCTTATGTTAATACCGCTCCAAAATACAAGATGTAGAACATGTCACGGTGAATTTACAAAAAATATATATATATCATTTATACAAACGCCAACAAGGTAAATAACAAGTCATTGTGAATTTACAAAAGTTGTCTTATAATCTATAAAAACGCCAACATGATAACGAATGGTTGTTTAACAATTATGTTATTTTTCTGAATAAAAAAACACCAACAATCTTAAACACTACAACATAAAAAAAATGCCTATAATTCATATTTTATAAATCATTTATCAATTAATCAATAAGTTGCAAATCTGCCAGTTAAATTTATGAATTCGTGCACAGATATCAAAAGTTCATTATTAACACAAGAAGAACAATTTGGGTTTCCAAATAAGACCGATCTCAAATTAAAACCTTTATTATAGAAGAACATATTTTGCCTTATATGTGGTTAAAGAAACTAGAGATTAGCAAGCATTCTTTTACAAGTGTGATGGCAATTACAACTCAGGTGTTGAAAAAGGTAAATCTAGAAATTAACTGTCGGTTGCATAGGCTGATGTTTTGATGGTAAAAATCATTTGTCGATCTTTCGTCAATTAAGTAATAGAGTCATTGAAATATTTTGCAGAGCCTCTTATTGTGTTACAGATAGGTAATTTTGATTCTCATTAAGTTATTTTGATGAGATAGTAGCGAATGTAGTTACCTACAAGGTGATTTATAAATTTCAGGTTGATAAATAACTCTTGAATTTAATATCAATTTGGTAAGTCTTAAAACTATAATCATAAACGTTTTGTAAATTCTACATGAAAACGGGTCAATATCTTCATGAGTATCTTACTTTGGGTTCATATTAATACGTAGCGTTTTTATCAATCAAATGACTTATATAGAATTTTTAAAGAACAGATCTACGATATTGAAAATGGTTTTGAAATCATATTGTTCATTATTTCTCAAAATGATTTGTTTTGTTGCTAAGAGATAAAGTTTAAAAGAGCAATTAGGTCAAATTTATAAACAATCAGAGAGACGCCAGCATCAACAGTTGAAACAACACACCTCTGTCTTCCATTGTACCCAATTAGAACTTGGATAAAGATTATCACCTGAGTGCTTGTGTCACAGAGTGCTAATTGATTGGTAAAAGAACAAAGGGCAGTGGGGATGTTTACAGGTGATTGATCTGACTAATTAAAATAACAGTCGAGTATTACATAACTGGTCATTTCTTGACACGTGTTTATGACATTAATCTTTGACAGAATATCCGACAATCTATTTATGTTGTTTCATGTCAGGTAGATTGCTAAATGCTTCAAATTGATTAACTACTCTTTTATGAGACGAACATACAATATGGCACAGTCAAGATTTGTCAGTCGTCTCTATGTCAACGGATCCCTAGACATGCAACAAGTTGCAGTTCACAGCTTATTCACCGCATATGAAGTGATCTTTTCACATTTTATGACCTTTATATATTTTCATGACATATTCGTCTGACAAAAGGAACATCCTTTTTTTCCAACTTCAGTATTGAAATGAATTACTACACCGATTTGAATTATGTTCATGAAGTTGTACTTAAATGCCATATGAAAAGTGCAAAAATGTCATGTAAGCATTCAATATGAAATTTGGTGGTCAATTAAGAGCCTCTAGTTGACAAAATGGTCAATATGTAATTCATCATAATCAATCTGCATAAAGTGTGTTGAAATTGAATGACATAGAAAGTTTGAAAGGAAAAAGCTGAAGAACATAAACGATAAACAAATATCAACATGATCGGTAACCAAAGTGTATCATCAATATTTATATTGCTGTTTTAAAGTGAGAAACAATAACTTTAAGTCATTCAACTTTCCATTAGACAAGTCGTTCATGTTCAATATAAAGATTTCCAATCCTTTATTCAAATTATGTGACCTATCATTGAATAGTTCTTTCAACACCACCTAATCAAACGTCTTCGACGTCTTACAAATCATTTGCCCTTTTTAAACCATCAGCCAAAGAACAAAAGAACCGCCATTTGGCCTAAATAAACAGTTAAAGTTGCTGGCGCCAACATGCACAATTGCCCGGGGTTGAAATTATCGCCCTGCATCGCTTTGCTTATAGTGCAATTTGATGTTTAATTGTTTATTCCACTGATAGCAACAACATGTATGTGTCTGTGTTGAAGACATGGGAGACTGCTTATTCAAATCTGTTGAACTGTAATGTTGACATAGAGAATGACAATGTAAATGATGACGTCATCAACATGGATGACGTCATAGATGATTGTACCCTGAACTCAGATTTCACAATGGAAGAAGTACAACGAGCATTGATACAGGCTAAACAAGGGAAAGCTACAGGGCTCGACGACATTCCGGTGGAAGTATTAAAGAATGGCACGTGTCTTCAGTTCCTCCACAAGCTGTTTAACCTCTGTTTCAAACTTGGAAAGACGCCTCTAGATTGGAATAAGGGAATAATCAACCCCATACCCAAGTCATCGACGGACGATCCAATGGACCCCATGTCATACAGGGGAATAACTCTTACATCTTCTTCCTACAAACTTTACTGCACCATACTTAATAACAGGTTCACTAACCACTAGGAACTCTCGGGATTTCTTGCTGACGAGCAAAACGGGTTCAGGAAAAAACGTTCTACAACGGAACAAATCTATACTCTAACGTCTATCATCGAGACCATGAAAAGCATGGGAGAACAAACTTTTGCCAGTTTTATAGATTTTAGAAAGGCTTATGACTGCATTGATAGAAGACTGATGTGGAGTAAACTACGTGATTTGGGCATAAATGGTACCATGCTTAGTGCTCTGACTTCTTTGTATGAATCTGTGCGATGCTGTGTTAGATTGAATGGGCTTAGTACAGACTGGTTTGATGTCAACTGTGGACTCAGACAAGGATGTCTCTTATCACCTCTGCTATTCAACATTTTTATCAACGACCTGATACAACAAGTGAACGATCTAGGCCTTGGTGTTGGTTGCGTAACGCGGTCACGTGACACGAACTGGGCACCGCCCGGCAGCTGTAGATGATTTCGTAACCTTGGTGTTACCTCGGGTTTCGTAACCTAAGTGTGATCGCCCCATAAAAAATATGATTTTTACCCCAATATCATAAGAATTCTAACGAAGCACTATTATTTGATAAAGCCTTTAGCATAGTCAAAGCTTCGTCGTAACACACTCAGCTTTATTCTCAATGGCCAGTTGGGCTACATTTTAATAAAATGATTTATTGCAAAGAGGATAACCGTAGAGAATGAAACTTTTTGTGTATGTTGTTTTTAAATGTTATTGCGTTTACGTTCCGTCTATGTACTACTTTTCACCATATATGATAAATACAAAGTCTTTGTTTTGAAATAGTACTTTCTTTGTAACGTTAGTAGGTTTACTTCGCTAAAGCATGAACGCGTGGCTAAACTTTTTATCATTTTGTCAATCTGTTTTTTCGAAATATATCATTTCCATACAATTTAAGCCTTAATGATATGAGAACAACGTTTTAATCCTCGTTCTAAGTACAGTGCTTTTAACAAACCCTTTTAAATAGAGGAATGATTTCTATCTTGTATGATTTGTTGAAAATAGTGTACATCGTGAAATCCGTGACCGCATTTGACACGGTAATCGGAAAAAAGTCACGAATTTGCCTAGGGAAAAATCACAATATTTTATGATAGTAATGCTTATTGAAATGTTTGGTGTTTCAAATAAGTTCTGTGTGTTGAAATTAAGTTGACTGATGATAGGCCACATGCTATGACTTATCTTATGTTGTCTTTGTTAAAAATATTTATCATTTTATAATTTAATAAATATTGAATATCACAGTAATTATTATTTTTGAAACTGTGTTATGTGTATCTTTATTTTGGATATCAGGATTTAATAAATCAATACTTTTGTAGCACCATTACCATCAAGCATTTGTCCCCCTTCTTCATTTCATTGTCCGAAAGGATGAATTTTCTCTGACCTTTTTGTGGTTTAAATGTTGATAGCGCTCCGGGATACAACAGTTATGTTACAGTTGATGGATGGTGATCTCACAAGAAAAGGAAGTTTATATAGAAATACAAAAATGCTTTCATGACAGAGCTTTTAAGTCAATTGTTTAGGTAGTTGAAGTGAATGAAGGACTGTGACTTTCCCCCCGATCACCGTTGAGGCAGGATAATCAGATATTTAGACGCGATATTATTCTTAATTTTATAAATATGATAACTTCGTTCTAAGTATGAATAGGTTTGTAATTTAACAATCTTATAACAAAATATGAACAAAAATATGCCCCTATCACTCTTCCTGTTACATTTATTCCAAAATAATTATACTGGAACGATTTTGAAATAAGTTTAGAATTTTTGATAAATCCATTCATTATTTTATTTTTTTTACGAAAAATATATGATTAAATCATATTATTAGTTTTTTCCCTAAATCTTCTAAAAAGAACATAATATTTCTCACAGTTTAAGAAGATAAAGTACCAAATCAAAGAGTGAAGTATAATATAAATGTTTGCTTATTGCCTAAATATGCAATGTAGATAAACATATGTTTGTCTCATTATTCAGTGAAATCATGTAACTGAGTGATAATGGGGTTTACAAAAAAAAGCAATGTTCTCATCTAATAATTTTAATCTATCATTTTTCGTTCTTAAATAACATTGTTTTAAATTTGTATAATAAATTTAACAATAATGCAGAGGAATATATGGATGACAACGTCTTTGTCATTCCAATTTCTAAAATGCCTCTCAAAGAAGTTTTAAATTTAATAGTCTGCAGTTATATCTAATACACATTAAAAAGTGCCTTGAAGACGACGAGGAATCTGCCATTTGAAGTTGTGTATCAAAAAGCCGGATGTTACAGATAACAGGTGTGAGGTGTCAGTTTATTGACGTCCAGTGAGTCTAGTCATGTGTCGTAACAGGTCATATAACTGCCGGGCTAATGCTTGATGGCGCCGTCGTGTCTGGCTTAGTGGACAAGAAATATACACAATCACCGCTTATTATTGTGTCATTAAATTTCTTTCTCGGGCACAATGTCCAGTTTAATGAACCAATGAAGTTGTAGAACATTAAATCTGACCAATGAAAATGTTATTTCTTTCTCCCGCACAATGTCTAGTTTAATGAACCAATGAAGTTGTAGAACATAAAATATATACAAATGAAAATTTTAATGATGAAAGCTTTTCCTCCGGACACACTCCCAAACTGTAAGATTATACATTATTAACATAGATTATATACATGGATCATCTGAGCAGGTTCGTTATTAGCCCTGCTGGAGGCGCTCGCTCTCAAACTAAGCTGGTACGTTGTTTTCTTTCACTGAACATGTTTTATATTGTACCAGGTACCGATGTAAATTAACCTGGTACTATGTTTATTTTACCATTGTTTCATTGAAAGCTTTTAACTCTTTCTTCCCAATTTTGCTATGGTCTCTCTCTGAGTAATAAATCCTACCCCGAAAACTTTCCGTTTAGAAATTTATCTTATCTTTATGAAACAGGTATTTATTACCGCTGGTTTCAAACCCATAGTTGTAAATATGCGTTTATTCCCTATAGTATTCCATGATACGTTGAGCAGAAGAGCGTTTAATTCCAGCGCATTGTAGTCGTATAACCAGTCGAAAATTTTCCCAGCATGCAACTGCAAAACAATAACAAAGTCAAAGAGCCCGTCCTGGCGTTTACTCAATCCTAAGGTTTTTCTGAGATCCGATCAGCCTCCCTTTAAGACGTTCACTAAGTTATACGACAGAATGATTTGGTCAACGATTTCCTATGGAGCAGCAATATGGGGCTCTTATGTTATTCCAGCAGTCAATGCCATACAGAATCGGGCCATGAGATTTTTTATCGGACTCTATAAGTACGCGCCTAACGCAGCAGTAGCAGGAGATATGGGCTGGACTCCACCCTGTGTTCGACAATTGGATTCCGTCATTAGATTCTACAACCGACTCCGGAACATCTCACAGGAACGACTTCTATCGCATGTATTCCGATGGGCGAACCAGAAAGCCGAAAATAAGAAGAATAACTGGAATAAAAGAGTGCACACTAAACTATCTAGCCTCGGATTACCCCATTTTATACCACCTGACAGCATTTTTAATAACGTATTCATTACTACGGAGGTAAACGCAAGGGTCAAGGATTTTTTTTTAGAAAATTGGAAGAAAGACTTAACAAGGCAAACAAGCAAATCCAGTAACGGCGGAAATAAACTACGTATTTATCGTCGTTTTAAATCAACTTTAAATACAGAAACCTTCTTAATAGAAAAAATATCCAGGATGGATCGGAAAGCTTTTGGGAAATTCCGATGCGGAGTTGCCCCTCTACGAATAGAAACCGGAAGGTTTACCAACACACCTATCAATGAGAGGACTTGTTTTAGTTGCACCGACTCAGTTGAGGATGAATGTCACGTTTTACTACACTGCCCTTTATACACCTCTTATCGTTAAAATCTTTTTAGTCAATGTAATCTTGTGTGCAATAGTTTTTATACTTTTACCGATGTAGAGAAATTAATTTTTATTATGTCAAATTACAATATTGTTCATTTTACTGCCAAAACGTGCAAATCTATTCTTAAACATTGTAACCATTTACTTTTTAACAAATGATCGTATTTATGTCTGTACATATCTTATTTATACATTATACTTCTTACTGTATCTCAAAACTTCTATGTGTGCTCATTTAATTTTATAATTTACTGTACTATTTTTGTAATTTAGCCTCTCATAACCCTAAACGGGTGGCTCATTTGTAACTTGCTATTTATTTTTATATGTATTTCATGATTTTGTATTTTACACATGAGGTGAGACTTTAATAAATAGTCTGTCTGTCTGTCTAATAATACGTAGCGTTATTATCAATCAAATGTTTTAGATAGAATTTTTAAAGAACAGATCTACGATATTGAAAATTCTGTAGATACTAAGCTGAAGACAATCGAATCAAAACTGACAATACTTTCCAAGCATATAAATGAAAATAATGACATCCCGAAAGCCCATTTACAGCAACGAAAAGTCACGCATGACGCCTCCACGTCAACGTCACCTACAGAAGAAGCTTCAACGACAGAGACTGAGACATCAACAACCAAGTCAACGGGGGACAACAACGAGCCGCGTCATATCCCAGTACTGACGGGACGTCATCATGAAGACCCTAACACACCAACCAGCAGGACCGACAACTACATCAACGTCGACCTCAACTACAACAACTACGATGTCGACTTCCCCTCTCTAAGACCTCAACAAGCGAACCTCAACTCGGCGAGGAAATCAGCACATCCCCAAACTGGTAACAACGCAGAGAAGGTAAAGAAAGATGCTTCACATCCTATAAGATCCATATCTAAGCACTATCACGCACTACAAGGCGTACCTAAAGTGAAAACTAAACGCCTTGTTTTGTACAACGTCAGCGCAGAAGATTCATTTGACTCTGTTAAAGAATTGATCTATGATTATGCTCATGACCAGAGTGTTAGAGTAACGTTTGTGAGATTGATGAAGAGAAACATTCGTAATAACTATCCTGATACATATACAGTGCAAGTCAATCTTGACTTCGATGACTATGAAGATTATGTTTCCGGTGTCAGAGATTTCTGGCCCCCTGGGATACGTGTCAGAGACTATATACCGAGGAGTAAGACATACAGTGACAATACTGACAACCACAACAATTATTAACTCTCATATGTTTTCACATATCAGAAATGGATTATTCATGTATGTTATAATTCTTTTCATCATGACTCTCTCGTTGTTGACATGGAATGTGCGCGGTGCTGACTACATCAATCACACTATATCTCATAACATAGATCTTGTAGCTTTACAAGAACACTGGCTCTCTCCAGATAAGTTATATCATCTTGACTCTTTACGTCATCTCAATCTTATTACTTATAACTGTATGAAGGCTAATTCCACGTCTTCTCGTGGCTCACATGGACTAGCTATATCAGTGAATACCCGCTCTCCATGGCGGGCAGAGTCTCTGAAAGTTAACTCTGATTATGCAATAGCAGTTAAACTTATTAGACACAGATATAGTGATGTTTATGTAATTGATTGTCGATTACCTTCTACGAATGTATTGCATGCAACTTACTGCAATGCTCTCACTGAAGTACTTGACCTCTATGATTACTTATCTGAAATAAGTACAACAATAATCCTAGGTGATCTGAACTCTGATATTTGTAAATCACTTTTATCACAAAGAGATAAAATTCTAAAGAGAGCATTATCAGAAAGAAATCTCATAAATGCTCTAAACAACTCATGTTTTAACTTACCAACTTATACATACAGATCCAAGGACAACTGTTTTCAAAGCATGATTGATTATATCCTAATTTCCTCATGCATGAGTTATCATATTAGTGGTGTCCAGATAACTGATACTTGTCCTTATAATGTCTCAGACCACTTCCCATGTTTCATTTCCTTAGACTTTCCCATTGTAAAACAGTATAGTAGCGGTGACTATTATGGTGTACCTAAATGGGATAAGGTTAATAAAACTAATATTGGTTGTTATCAACACTCAATTACACAATACCTACAATATCATTATCCTCCCCATGCCAACGACCCTCAGGAAAACACTGTTGATGCCTATAATAATATCATTACCACTGCCTTACTACACTCAGGTAGCAACTCTATACCTCATAGTAACTATAAACCTTACCTAAAGCCATTCTGGAAATCGGACGGGTTAAATGATGCACACTTCCGCATGCGCGTGGCGCGACGTGAATGGGTAGGCAATGATAAACCTCGTGACAAAACATCTATCTCGCGTGAAGTTTATAAAACTGAAAAACGCAACTTTCGGCGCCTTTTACGAAAGTCAAAACGGCAGTGTAGAAAAGAAATGCTTTAAGTTCATATAACCACAAACATATTTCACTATTTTCTTTGAAATATATTAAAGTCTGATTACAATATTGTATAGCGCGCCTAAGGTCGCTACTCAAATATGTTCAGTTTGGTAATGAAAGCCGTTTTTGAATGCCACTTTTGATGGACCGCTTAGACCTATCTGGCCACAAACCAGTGAATGCATGACTGCCCGTCACTGGTTACACCCCCTTTTTGTGACGTCATAAGCAGAAGTAGTCTCGTTATATCTATAATCTATCATAACAATACCACAGAAAGACCAAATAATTAACGATTTTCAGAAAATGTTTTCCGACCAGTTAGATCAATCATTTTACGATGTAACACTACTAAGCATTTGGTGTAAAAAAGATATCCAAATCAATGGTAATTAAACAATTATTTAGGCAGTATTTCAGTTCAAATAATGATACGATAATCAGTGTAGTCTGCTTATTACGTCACACCCGCGCTAGTTTTATGGCCCCTGACCCAGGTGGGGTTTTCACAGCCGATAATTACGCTGTCTAAATGAAAGGCTGATTAAAGATGTTTATTGGACAAATTAACAAAACTCAAGCCCAGTTTTTATTTTTTTGAAAAATCTTTGAACGAAAATCGAGAAGTGGTAAAGTCGAGGTTAGTTGATGTTTAAGCAAATTGAACTCTCGGCTGAAAAGGATGTTAATACATTCTACAAAAATGTCCTTAAACAACGAGCAAATGTAACCAGCGTCAATGTAATTAGCTTTGATGGTAAAATTGCAACAACCCCTCCAGAAATTTGCAGAATTTGGGGTAAATACTACTCAAACCTAGCCCAACCACATGACTCAGATAACTTTGACTCTGATTTTAAGGATAACATATCTAACAAAGTAAATGACATCATCAATTCAAATAAAATATACGATGATGAGCTTGAAAAAGAATTTTCACATAGTGAAATTAAAAATGCTATTAAACTTCTTAGTAGAAAAAAATCTACTGGACCTATCATAGTTTATTTATGCAGATTATTCAATCTTATCATCACCTCAAAATATGTCCCCAAAGAATATAGACTAGGTATGGTTATTCCCATATATAAAGGTAAAAAAGATAAATCTGACCCAAGAAACTACCGAGGTATCACCTTAACATCATGTCTTGGTAAACTCTTCGAAAAGCTTTTACTTAAAAGAATTGTTACAATTCGGATTTCGCCGTGAACATGGAGCAATAATGTCTGTCTTCACATTAATGGAAAGTATTCAATATTACATGCATAGAGATTCAACTGTTTTTGCCTCTTTCCTTGACAATGAAAAAGCTTTTGACAGAATTTGGCATGATGGACTATTTTATAAATTACATGAAATTGGTATAAGAGGAAAAACTTGGAACCTCTTACATCATTGCTATACTAATAGCGAAAGTTTTGTTCTGTATCAGGGTGAAAGATCAGACTTATATCATGTCATGCAAGGTGTGGGTCAAGGAAGAGTTATCTAATACTGGTTCTTTCTTCTCTTTATCAATGACCTCATAACCTCTCTTAGAGAAGCCAGTTGTGGCATTTGTGTATATGGCATGCGCGTTCCTGCAGTCTTGCTTGCTGACGATACCACGCTTGTTAGCGCATCACCAAAAGGCTTACAACTATCATTAGACATAGTCTCATCATATGCCTGTAAATGGCGCTTGACCTATAACCCTACTAAAAGTGCAATAGTTATTTTTGGTAAAAGAAAATCCACCCATTGCAAATTTCAATATCTCCTTGGTGATATTCCAATCCCCCAATCTGAATCAACTATATATGGAAGGGTCCTTCTAACTGAAAATTTATCAACAAAAGCGCGAATCGACAGGTACTGTCAGAAAGCAAGACAAAATGTAAACTCACTCAGATCTGTTGGATTAAATGCCTCACAACTTCATCCATTTATATTAAATATTGTAAAACTTTTAGTCTTGAACAGTATAAACTTGATGATTTTCTTGCAGAACCACTATGGCTTAACCATAATAATAAAAATCCCTATTTTATTATCAGAAATTGGGCCAAAATGGGCCTTATGACAGTAAAGGACTTATGCGATGAAAATGGTTTTATGCCCTTTGATTAATTACAATTGAAATATAAGATTAGAGGTACAGTTTTAGATTATAACTATTTACTTCATATCTTGCCCAACTGTTTAAAATCTTTTATCAAAAGCACCAAATTAATTCCTACATATAGTTTGTATTTCAGTATTTACCAAAGAAATATTTTGAGATATACAAAAGGATCAAGATTTTTTTATGATAAGTTTATTTCCAATAATGTTAAACTTGAGCTTTGTAAAAAATGGGAAGTGATATTTAATGGTTTAAACATATTTATTCATGTTAATGATACATGAATTAGGACATGCAAACAAGCCATAGGCTTATTTAAATGCGTGTCCTCATCAGAATACAAATATAACTTGCGAATGATAACATCATGTAGATAAGCACATTCCGAACATAGGATACAATATAAAAATAGTGTTTAATAAGATCACTCATTTAAGAACAATAATTGATCTAACTTAATGTTTACCAAATCTGCCAGTTTGTTCGATGTAGCAATGAATAGATTCCAAAAGTTTAGAATTTTCTCGGATGGTTGCTGTAGGATTTCCAAACATGATAGATTTAATGTCGTACCCACGACTGTAAAAATACATATTATTTCTAAGGGCAATAAAATTACTGCAAATTAAAAAGAAATGTTCAGGGTCTTCATACATGTGGCCGCATGAACACTCGGGGGTTTCTGAGATATGCCTTAGGAACCTGTGGGAGTTTAGATTTGAGCATTGGAGTCTCAGACGGCTATGGTTTATTTGAGAGGTTCTAGAGCCTTGATTTAAGTCAAAGTGGATATCGTTGTGTTGGGAAAAACCGGCTTTAAAATTAATCATGTTATTTTCATTTCTTTTTTCCGGCGGAATAGAATTCCAATCAACAATGGTTCTTGGTATGAAAGTCTTTTTATAATGAGATGTCCGACAACTCAAAGTTTTAAGTTTATTTGCATCTCTAAAATCCCGATGCGTTGCTTCACCTAATGTGGGCGGCACAAGTTCATTTAGATAAGTCGGTGTTAAGTTATTTACCATTTTGTAGAAAAATGACAGTCGTTGTTGATAACGTCTCTCCGATAGCGGTATAGATTGCGTTTCATTGTATAATTTACTGTGACTAGTGCCACGGACCGCCCCGCATATCGTACGTAACGCGTCGAGATGTAAGTTTTCCAAAATCATAGCCTGGTTTTGAGTGCAGTTGTCCCAGATCAGTGAACAATAATCAAATTAAGGCAAAATAAAATGTCTATACATTGTTTGTAATGTTTTTCTAGATAGTTTATATTTCAAACTTCTTAGGCAGTTTATCATCGGTGACACTTTCATGACAATCTCATTGATATGCTCTTGCCAATTACAGTTAGCTTGCATAGTTAAACCTAAATGTTTGTGACTATTAACTTCTTTAATGACTGTATCATTCATGAGCAAATCTGGGTGAGAATCTTTATTTAATTTACGGGAGAATATCATTGACTCAGTCTTGGTTGGATTGAAGGAAACTTGCCAGGATTTTGCCCAATCGTTTATTCTCTTGAGATCAGTGTTCAGAACTTGGGCAGCTTTATTTGGATTTTCAACAATGATATATAGTGATGTGTCGTCTGCGAAAAGTCGAATATGGCTCTCAATGTCGTTAACAATGTCATTTATATAAATTATAAATAGTAGGGGGCCGAGAACAGATCCCTGGGGTACTCCGGCAGAGACATAGCGGCAATCAGATTTAGACCCATTTATTACAACTCGTTGCACTCGGTTTTCTAGATAGCTCTGAAACCAATTTAATAATTTACCCCGTATTCCGTACGATTCAAGTTTGCAAATGAGGCCTTTGTGCCATACCTTATCGAAAGCTTTGCTAATGTCACAGAAGACAGCACGGACTTCTTTACCATCATCGAGGGCTTTACTTATTGCGTTATATAGATAAACGAGTTGATTGACCGTCGAATCTCCTGGCATGAAACCGGACTGGAGACTTGATAATAAGTTGTTATCTAGTAGGAAGTTGAATACATGTTTGAAGATACATTTTTCAAAAACTTTTGCAATGCAACTTGTCAATGCTACAGGCCGATAATTAGCACACTCATTTTTGTTACCTTTTTTATAAATCGGAACAACATATGACTCTTTCCAACAAGATGGGAACAGACAATCGTTCAGGGAATCGTTGAAAAGTTTTACAAGGGGAAAAGATACGCTTTCCGCACAGAGTTTTAAAATACGATTTCCGATACCGTCCGGCCCACATGATTTGGCAATATCAAGTGATAAGAGAATGTCTTTCACCTCATTCTTTCCGAGGATTATTTCAGATAACGAATTATCATATCGATATATTTGAGGAGTTGCGCGATCGGGTTCTGAAACAGCAGCTTGCTCAACAAAGTAATTATTCAGAACATTTGCTATATCTTGATCTTCATCATAGACAACGTTGTCTTTCACTATAGGGGGAAAAAGTGAACTTCTTTTGTTCTTACTTGTATACATTTTTATTAATTTCCACAAAGTTTTGGTACCAAATTCCGAATTCATCTTTTCTTCCAACTAAGCTTCATATTTTCTTTTTGCCATTCTAATTGAGTTAACAACATCGTTACGTAACTTGCGGAATTTTGACCAACATGCGTCTGTATTTCTTCTTTTTGCCCTTTTATGCTGACGATTACGTTTAATGATAAGGCATCGAATGTCATGATTCATCCATGGTGAATCGTTTTCTCTAATGTAAATTGTCCTGTTGGGAATAAATCTATCACAAACTTCGGAAAAAAGTTTAGTAAACTTATTGACACTTGAATTAACGAACTGATCAATGAGTGTAGATTTCCAATTAATATTTTTTAGATGGTCTATTAAGCCGATTGTATCACATAAGTCGTAATAGTATATTTTGCGCTGGAATGAAATTGGGCGTGATAGATTATGGCATATAGTGATATAAATTGGACAGTGGTCACTGCATACCGGGTCCAGGACACCCGACTCTGCTACAAAGTTCAAGCCAGATACAAAAATTAAATCTATCAAAGTAGCCGAGGACTGTGTTATTCTGGTCGGTTCAGATATGATTTGAGTGAGGCCGAATTGCAGTTCTAATGAATTTACTAATCGTTTGCCTTCAGAGTACATGTCAATATTGAAATCGCCAACAATGATTGTTGGCAAATTGAGGTCCATAGCATTTCCAAATGCGTCTTCTATCAAATTCCAATATTCATTACTTTTGTTAGCTCGGTACTAATTTCCGTGTAAATAGTTACGGGAATTAAATCTTAGTTGAATTCATACTGCCTCAAGACCTTGTAATTCAAGATCCGGTAATTGTTCAATGATGAGATTGTTACGGATATAAATAGCGACCCCACCTCCACGACCAGCGCGATCTTTCCTGATTGGTTGATGAAAGCCGCGTAAAATGACGTCATTATCATGAATTCCACTGTGCAACCAAGTTTCGGTAAAACATAAGACGTCATACTCGCGAAATTCTGCTTCCAAAAAATCTAATTTGTTGATGATACTTCTTACGTTTAAATGCAATATTTTAGGGAATTTAGTATTTTTCGGACCAGGATTGGGATGGACATCACCACAAACTAAGATACATATTAGATATAGAAATATAAGTAAAATGTCTATTTTGTACAGGCACGTCCCGCGGGTTTTGAAACAGAACAAACAGAACGCATTGGCAGATTTGGTGTGCATTCTATTTGCAAACAAACCCACCCTTTGTCTATATTGAGAGATATCAATCATCCGTAATCAATTGGATCAATGTTTGAAATAAAAGGCGTGGGTTTGCAGGATGCTTTAAATAGAAGTGTTTCGTGGTTCATGTAAAGGATGAGTGACATAGCAATCATGTAAACAAAGGCGATTAAACTGTTCGAACAGCTTACATCAAAGTCATCAACATTGGAGATGTGCGTATAACGTAAAAGGCAACATTCATATTTTACCATAAGAACAAGAAGAAAGTAAAAAGTAAAAATAAAACCAATCTTGAGTGTAAGAACGAAAAGAAAGGAACCCCTGTTAAGGTGGAAATAGTTACATATTATGAGTATGAAATTGTATAAGTATACGTCAATTGCCTATAATGTAAACATAAACAACCTAACGTCAGAGAACTGTTTGCACGTGCTGCACGAGATCATGCAAGGTGCGTGCATGAAGAGACTAACGTGTGTGAGTGGAGACGGAGACGATTATTAAATATGTGGATGTAATCTGGATTTTGTGGATTAGAAAAACAACAACACCATATGTGAGTAGTGATATATTGAGGTAATTTTAGTTCACTGAAAGAAGTGTTAGGATAATCTGTGTGGGGTGCTGACAATGGTATCAATGCTATGTATCAAAGATTTCGTTCTGTTTATATCTATTCTCAATTGTTCTCAAATATGTTGACTTGAAAAAGAATTTCATAATGATGTAAAAACGAGTAAATTAACTCAGGTTTGTTTGAATGTGTTCGACTCCAACAAACTCAAATTTACACGTAAAATGATCAGACATATAATTATTTCATACAAACAATAATGCAAATATAATTTTTTTTTAAATAATAATATATATATATATAAAGGAGAAGAAAAAAAGAAATATCCAATTCTTAGATTCAACGAAATTGCAATGTATAACAAAGAACTACTTTCGAAGTTGGTAACTCCTGTTTGCACATAAGGAGGAAATTGTGAGAAATGTAACTTTTACCTCCATACTCTATGGTATTATGTTGTTTTGTATATCAATAGACTCAAATTGATTAATCCAAAACAAAAATAAGCGGAATTTATTTCACACACAAAAAATCCCTAATTCTTTAGAACAATATAAAAATAAATCAGTAAGAACAAGAAATGTTTTCGAGAATTTGACACATGAAGTGTTTGCTTATGCTTTGTTGTGAAAAGTGACAAACATGCATGTATTCATCAACTGATCAATACTAGACTCAACTGAAAAGTCAATATTTTACCAACGGTACAAGTCCATTGTGAAATTTTAATTATTGTCTTTTGAAATTTGGCTTAAATTGAATGTCATTTTCAGTTTAAGGCACTCAATGACATCGTCGTAATGTTTATCATTAGCGATCTTCTTGACGCTCCCGTCGAGGAGTTTAATGAGAATGACCCCCCGGGTTACCCATGTCGCCTCAGCCTTTTTCTCACTCACAAGCTCACGTGCCTTTTTTGCAAGTTGAGCCCTTGTTCGCGTTAGATCCTCATTAATGTAAATACGTCGGTTTCCGGGTGTGGTGATGGACTTCAGATCCCTACGTTTCGCAAGCAATGCACGTTTATTGGCGTTACTGACAAATCGGATCAAGATGGGGCGGTGGGCTGGAGTGTCGACGGTACGAGTTCTCGGAACTCTATGACTTACGTCAATATCTCTGGACTCCATATCAACGCCGAGCTTTTTGGCTATGTCCAAAATTAAGTCATCTGTACACTCCCCTTCTTTCTCCATAATCCCAGTTACCCTCAGATTATTTCGGCGGGAATACTGTTGGTTCCGGTCCATTTGGTATTTAATGTCGGCTAGTTCTTGTTTGACTTGATTGACATCATCCTGCAGGATTGTAACGTCGGTTCTGAGCTCAGAATTAGACTTTTTAATGGGACCAATTGCTGCGTCGAACATGGGTGTCATTATTGATGTAAATACTGCCGTTAGACTCGCAATTACCTCTTCCGATTGTAAAGCTTTAACCATGTTATCAACGAAAACATCATCGGACGGTTTAGGGGAGGAGTCTTTCATATTTGTTGAATCAAAACTCATGTCTGTCAAGTTTAGTTCTGACACGGAGGCGTCGGTATCTGATGAAAATTGACACAGTCTTTTATTTTCAACTTCAGAATGGATATCAGGGGATGAAAATACTTCGTCGCGTAATCTTTTACTATTTGAAGGAGTTTCAGCCATGAATAATGAACATTCAAAATCACTTACAGTTTTTGATGGACGAATTGTTTGAGCCTTGGTTGATGTCCAGTTCAATCTCTTTATATCCAATGGAAATTACACAAAATCCAATCCATTACGTACGTGAAACGTATTAAAGGAGTGTTTCACCACATAAATCTCATATTTTATTCCTTTATCTTCATAGAATTTCCACCATAACAGGGAAAATTTCGTTCAGTTCATTTCACCTCGTGAAGAACACGTCCACCTCCCGTGACGTCACATCCGCCAAAAAGTGATATTTAATGACTATGACTTGGACTAGAATAATATTTTCAATTCATACAGACATGGCTTGAAAGATGTAAAACTCCTTGATTTTCAATATAGATTTTTGCAAAGAGTTATATATACCAAAAAAGAATTGTTGAAGATGCATCTTGTTGACAATGATCTGTGTGCTTTCTGCAAGGAGACTCCTGAGAGTATTTGTCATGTATATTGGGATTGCAGTGTAACCAAAAATTTTGGGAATGAACTTGAAATTTGGATAAAAAGGCACTTACAATCCAAAATAGTTATTTTGAAATACTTGATTTGGTTTCTTGAAATAAATAATATTTTGATGAATCAAATCCTTCTCTCTGCCAAAAAATATATAAATTTATGTAACATAAAAAATTTAATTAAACTGAGTAACTATCAAAACATTCTTCAAGAAATATATTTTGTTGAAAAATATATTTCCAAAAGAAACAATGAAATGACTGCATTCAACAGCAAATGGAAATCACTAATCCCAATATTCAAGAAATTATATTATATGGCTTTAAAAAGAGCCTTTTCAGCTCATATTATTTATTATGTTTGTTGTAAAATTTCAAATATTTCATGTATAATATACTTTTTATATGCTGTATAACCCTTGGGAACCAATAAAAAAAAAAAAAAAAAAAATCTGCATCCATTTACATGTGTCAAGATCTGGTTGAGAATGATTCTTACAACAAGTCTTTATGGTTGTGAAATCTTACCAAATGTAAGCAAATCGATGCACTTGAACTTACTCAAAGATATTTTGCTCGTATTGTACAGGGATTAGATACCAGATCATCAACAGATTCTACTATTGCAAACTTAGGTCTATGGACGCTTGGTGGATACATTGATAAATGTAAACTCATATTTTGTGGACGTCTTTGCAAACTCTCTTGTCATAACTTTGCAAAAAACATATTTTGTTCTTTAATAACAACATATTCAAACTCGTCCTCAATCTGCAATGATCTGTTATCAACTCTCTCTAAATATAATCTAAATGTACACATCGAAAAGTATATATCTGAAGGCGTATTTCCTTCGAAGCTTGAATGGCGAAAATTTTTAAATACAACTGTACATCATTATGAAGAACACCTATGGAAAATGAAAACTTCTTTTAACGCAAACATGAGTCTTTATGGACGCATCCACACCAAACTTAATTCCCATATTCTTTGGCATCTAGCTTATTTACATTAAAGTCTCATCACGAGGAAAAATATCTAAGGAATGCAATTTATGCAAATACCATACTAACGATTATGACTTTCATATACTCTTACATTGTGAACACCTAAATCCTAAACGAAATGCATTTTTTGTCTTTATGATAGATCTTCTTGAGGTTGATGTTTATGTTGCTTTTGGACTATATGAAATTGATATGCTTACCTTTTTGTTTGGTGGTGAAACTGATATTAATAAATATATTGACCAAAGTACCTGGGAAATTATCATTCTACAATTCTCATTATATGTACATGACCTGAAACATAATTTCCTACAATGATACTTTCAAAAACTAAATTCTCTGCATTGAAACTGTTTTTATATTCTTATATCACTTCCCAATTGGTGTACTTGTATATATCATTGTATCATTGTATCATTTTGTTGTTGTAAATAATTGTATTGTATAAATGTTATGATCTTCGGTTGAAACTGGAGGAAATAAAGAATCTCTCTCTTCATGAGGATCTTACTTCCGGTTCATATTAATACGTAGCGTTATTATCAATCAAATGATTAAGACAGAATTCTAAAGAACAGATCTACGATATTTGAAATGGTTTTGAAACATTTTTTTCATTATTTCTCAAAATGATTTGTGTTGTTGCTAAGAGATAAAGTTTAAAAGAGCAATTAGCTCAAATTTATAAGCAATCAAAGAGACGCCAGCATCAACAGTTGAAACAACACACTTCTGTCTTCCATTGTACCCAATTAGAACTTGGATAAAGATTATCACCTGAGTGCTTGTGTCACAGAGTGCTAATTGATTTTACATTGATAGGTAAAAGAACAAAGGGCGGACTGAGAAGCGAAGCCTGCACCCTTCTCAGCTCACCGTCTCAATGAATGGTTTATCTCATGAAGATCACACAAAGTGACATAGAGAAACAATACAAATATGCAGGTTTGTTTATGGAAGCATACGTAGACAGGTTTTGACCTAATTGCACAATTTCAACTGAAGAGCTTTATGCTCACATGGCATTAATGATATAAACTTATATAAAGGTGGATTTTTACAATAATAGTCAGACTAGTTTCATTGATGTGCCGCTTAGGCATCCTGTTATATATTTGTAAGCTTGATTTTGTATGGTTTTTAGCTTTTGTATGTTGGTTTGACTAGTGTCACACCAAGCTTCTGCTCCATAGTGCAGTTTGGATTTACTCAGAGATTTATAAAGTAAGAGTAACATTTCCTTGCTGTTGCCCAAGCAGGCGAACTCCCGCTAGAAAAAGAATGGGAAGATAATATTACCAACTTTATTGTTAGATCACAGCATAAGCCATGTTTACAAAACATTATCACAAGAAAGAAATAATGACAAAAAGAGTAAAACAAATACCAACACCATTTGGTGTTACCATGAAAAAACACATAGACAAATAATGAATGAATGAATGAATGAATGAATGAATGAATGAATGAATGAATGAATGAATGAATGAATGAATGAATGAATGAATGAATGAATGAATGAATGAATGAATGAATAATGAAGAATGAAGAATGAAGAATGAAGAATGAAGAATGATGAATGATGAATGAATGAATGAATGAATGAATGAATGAATGAATGAATGAATGAATGAATGAATGAATGAATGAATGAATGAATGAATGAATGAATTGTTTATTAACGTGTCACGCATAAAATTACAGCTTGAAGGTATAAATACACAGTGAATATACATGATAAAATTGATATGATATGATATTCTCTTTTCTCTTAACACTACAAAAGCAACAGGCCCAGACGGAATCAGCAATAAGTTCCTGAAAATGAATGCCCGATTACTGGCTTCTCCCTTAACTGATTTGTTTAGCCAGTCCCTTTCTGAAAAGATTTTTCCGCAAGTTTGGAAAGAAGCCTCTGTAGTCCCTATCCATAAAAAGGGTAGTATCAATGACTGTTCCAATTATAGACCGGTTGCACCGACGAGTTGTTTAGCAAAGGTTTTTGTAAAATGTATTTTTAAACATGTCTTTAACTACTTTAGGGATAACGATATACTTTCCAATCTTCAATCCGGATTTACGCCAGGAGACTCAACTGTTAATCAATTAACGTATCTGTACGATTTCATTGCTGGTGCGATAGATAAAGGTAAAGAAATTAGAGTATTATTTTGCGATGTTAGTAAAGCTTTTGATAAAGTTTGGCACAAAGGTATTATATACAAACTAAAATCATATGGTATAAACGGTAACCTCATAAAGTGGTTTGAAAGTTATCTTGAGGATAGAATACAACGGGTTGTTATTAATGGTTTTAGATCCGATAATAGAACTCTCTTTGCTGGTGTACCACAGGGTTCAGTTTTAGGCCCCCTTTTATTTATTGTATATATTAATGATATAGTTGAAGGGATAAGCAGCAATATACGCCTTTTTGCGGATGATACCTCTTTATATGTGATCATTGTTGATCCTGATGAAACGGCCCTTAATATGAACGAGGATTTACAGCGAATAGCCGATTGGGCGGATAAATGGCAGGTATCTTTTAATCCAAGTAAGACAGAATCAGTACACTTTACTCGGAAATATCAACCAACTGCAATGCCAAATTTAACAATGAATGATGAAGTTATAACATCTGTTGACAGTCATAAACACTTAGGTCTCATACTACAACACGATTGTACCTGGAACGAACACATTAACGACATTGCAAAAAAAGTTGCACCCATGGTAAATTGTCTGAGAAGCCTCAAATATCGTCTAAACCGAAAAAACATTAGAAACAATGTACAAACAGTTCATTTTGCCAGTCTTCGATTACTGCAGTCACATATGGGATAATATTCAGCCATCATCTCCAATCTATAATGAACTTATTTTCAGTTTTACTACCTGTATTATAATTCTTAGACACCATGTTTACTATATGTCGCTCTTGTCATGATCATGTTCATATATTTTGTTGTTGGAGCGGTCTTCACATAAGCTCACACGAGCTTGTTGACCAATCCAGTTCATGTATCTTTTCATGGAATAAATACGTTTAAACCATATGGGATAATTGCACCAAACAGCAAGCGGATATACTTGAAAAGCTTAATCTTGACGCTCTAAGAACCGTGTGTGGTGCTGTTCGAGGCACCAGCCATCATAAGATTTATAAAGAAACTAATTGTCAACCGCTGTGTCAAAGAAGATATTTTCAAAATGACGATGTTTTATAAAATGATCAATAACATAACGCCGAGTTATCTTAGTAATCTTGTACCCCCTAGTTAATCGGATGTCTCTGATTATAATTTACGCAATAACACGAATCTTCAAACTATCAACTCTAAAACTGCTTATTATGCACGGTCTTTTCTTCCAAATACTGTTACATTATGGAATTCATTGCCTTCTGAACAGAGAGAAATACAGTCCCTTTCAAGATTCAAAAATGCACTTCTAAATAATAAAAATACCTACTGCCATTTTGATCTAAACAGTGGCAGCAGAGTTTGCCAAATCATTCATTGTCGTCTTCGACTTGAATGCAGTGATCTAAATGCACACAAATACCAACGCTTTATATCTGAAACCACATCCTGCCCCTGTGGCCATGATTATGAAGACTCTATTCATTACTTTTTCGTATGTCCTATTTTCAACGATATACGACAAACTATGTATTTCTACACTAATGGATTTGACCTAAAATCAGTTCTTTTCGGAAATCAAAACTCTTCAGACAGTGTAAACAAAGAACTTATAAATAATTCCGTGCACATGTTTATAAATTTAGTGGCAGATTTGATCAAAAATAGTTTCAAATGACATTTTGACAACTAGAAATGATTGGTGTATTATTCTTTCAGACATGTAATATGATTTATTGTACATTCATCATGACATTTTATGTATTTTGTATCCCGGAGCGGCATTGACATAAGCGTCAGCTTGTTTGCCAATCCGGATCCATTTATGGAAATAAATATGTTTAAATCATGATAAAATTGATTTAAACAGTATTTTATTTCCATAAAACATATACAAAATACACAACATTCAGAATATATATACAATAGGGAAAAAGGATTAGCAAACAGGCAGCAAATGCCTATATAAATGCTTCTCCTGAAAAACATAAACGATTCAGATATCAAATTTACATTGGTGGAAATACAAATTTGCAATTATTCATAACAACTCAAATTAATATTCAACTTTGTCTACATTTGCATTTGGTACAGAGATAAGGAGAGAAATTTAAAATCGATTGGTATCATTTATGAAATTGTATACAGATATTAATAGGGATTCATTAGCACTCTGTGACAGGGATTTGTCGCCGCTTAGGACATATTTTAATGTTATACCGTTGTTAACAAAGTATTGATTTGATCGGAATCTATCATATAATGGGCATCTAAAAAAGTAATGAAAAGGATCCTCCCGAATGTTTCCACAAGAACAGGCACGGCCTTTTGACAACCCTCTATCAAATAAATGTGAATTGAGATCGCTACAACCGAGGCGCATCCGGCAAAGAAGAATTTGACTGCGTCTTGTACCATGAGATGTATAATTCTTAAAAGTAGGTGATAAAGTCCTATCACATGAAATCAAAGTTTTAAATTGCGCCAGAGACGCTGAATTTCTAATGTTTGCATCAAGTAAATTCCAAGCGTTAACAGTAGATGGAAGAAAGGAATTATTAAAATGAGACGAACGCCCGGAGGGGCCTCGTAAATTGTCGGAATTTCGAAGATTATAACTGCTTATATCAGAAACATTTTGTGGAACCCATATCGAAAGATATTTTGGAGTTAATCCATACACCATTTTATAAAACATGCATAATTTGTGAAAATGGCGCCTTTCAATCAACGAAGAAAAACCTGTCTCGGAATATAGTTTTTCATGACTTGTGCCCCTAACTGCACCCGAGATAGTCCTCAGAGCGTCTAAATGTAATTTTTCTAACATACATGCTTGTTCATTAGTGCAATTGTCCCAGATTGTATCACAATAGTCCAAGATGGGTAAGATAAATGATCTATACATAGTTTCAAGGGATAATCGATTTAACCTATATTTCAAACTTCTCAGACAATTAATAAGTGGACTTGCTTTGCGTAGGATATTTTCAATATGATGCTGCCATTTTCCATCTTCTTGTAGGATTAGACCGAGATGTTTATGTTCACTGACTTCATGAATTAAAGTATTGTTTAGTGTTAATGGAAGTTTCGGACTTGCATTACCCTTCTTTGAAAATAGCATTGCTTCTGTCTTTTCCGGACTGAATTTAACCTGCCACTTCTTTGCCCAGTCTGAAATTTGTATTAAATCATTGTTTAGCAAGGTCTGAGTCTGAAAAGGATCTTCTATAACAAGGTATAAAGAAGTGTCATCTGCAAAGAGCTTAATATTACTTAACAAACCGTCTGTTAAATCATTAATATAAACAAGAAATAGTAGTGGCCCTAAGACAGAGCCTTGGGGAACACCAGCAAATATTGGTTTTGTATTTGATTTATGGCCATTTATTACAACCGATTGTTTTCTGTCTCGAAGATAATTCTCAAACCACTCTAATAGACGTCCAGTGATTCCAATGGATTCAAGTTTTACTAGCAAGCCTGCATGCCAAACACGATCGAAAGCTTTACTTATATCACAAAAAATAGCTCGGACTTCTTGACCATCCTCCATGGCTTTTGATATCACATGATAAAGTTCAGTCAAAAGTTGAAAACATGCTTAAATATGCATTTTTCGAATACTTTGGCCAAACAGGAAGTTAATGCTACTGGTCTGTAATTTTTACAGTCGTGAATGCTGCCTTTCTTGTGAAGAGGCACAACTGTTGAATATTTCCAAATAACAGGGTATTGGGATAACTTCAAGGATAAATTAAAAAGCTTTGTAATGGGCTTATAAAGAGACCGAGCTAAAACTTTCAGTAGTTTATTGCTAATGTTATCTGGACCCTTGGCTTTTTTAGTATTTAAAGAAAGTAAAATATCACAAACTTCAATTTCAGTTAAATGTAAGTTATCTAATTTGTTTTCACTGCAAGTGACGGGAGGTGGATCGACATCAGGTTCGTCGACTTGAGCTTGTTCTGTGAAATATTCATTAAAAACATTTGCTATATCATCTGCGTTTTCTAAGACCTCACCATTATTAGTGATATGTGGGAACTGCTTACCTGAGTTTCTATTTTTCTTCATATGCTTATTAACAAGGCGCCACCACGACTTCGTTCCTCTCTCAGTGTTTATAATGTCATCAAGTTTTGAATCATAATCCCTTTTAGCCTTTCTAACTTCAGAAATGACTTTATTTCTGGCGATTTTAAATCGATCCCAATGGTGAGTGTTGTTCTTTCTTTTAGCAACTTTATGTAGGCGATTTCTTTTTCTCATTAATTTCCTCAGATATCCGTTCATCCAAATACAGTCTTTTGGTCTTATAACAATTTCTTTGTTTGGAATATATTCATTAATAAGGTCAATAAGTGTGTTAGTTAACGCAGTAGCTGAACTGTTTATATCATCGTTAAACAGATAGTCCCAATCAGTAGTAAGTATTCTATCATTTAGCCCATCGTAGTCTGCATGGTTATAGTCATAGATAGTTCTCTTAAATGTATTTTTGGATTGCTTTCCGAGGTGTAATGTAACGTAAACCGGACAATGATCACTGCAGATCGGAGTAAGAACACCCGAACTATGTACCGCATCTAGTGATAAAATTGATTACGCAAGGCCTGAATAGGCCGAAGAGACACGGCATAAAGCATTAAAATATAAACAATAAACACAATTAAGATACCAGTAAGATTATATACATATATAAAATGTAAAAATAAATATTTATAAAATAAATTAATTTTGGCAAGTTGCATTGTGCTTAAAACATTTACGACGATAAAACATTTTAAAACACATTAAAGCTAATTTTGATAAATACAGTTTAGAAGATAACACAAATTCAAACTTAAAATCTAAGGTATTACAAGTAAATGATTGGTTACTAATAATCGTGGGTAAAACAGCAAGACGAATATCGTCATAAAAAGGGCACTGTAAAAGAAAATGTTTTTCATCTTCTACGCACGAGTGGGAACAGTATTTACAAAGTCTCTGATCAGGTGGTGTAGGAGGGGTGCTCTATCTGCCCGTTTCGATTTCTAGTTTGAGGGATCCACATCGTAACGAGGCTTATGTAGATCGCTTGAAACGTGGGAGGCTAAGGTAAGATTCGGTTTTTAAAGTTGATTTATAAGTCTTGTATGTCCTTAGTTTTGTATTGTCTGTACTTTTTCATGCCAACATTTCGCGTCGATTTCCTTGAGGCCTGCAGTGATGTGATGGATAATCCAGCCTGTATTCTTGACGATCCTGTTTAAAATTCCACTTAGTTCTAAATCATTAAAAACCTTTAAAATTCTGTTTTCCCATGATTTACTAAAACGCTTGGACCAGGCATGAATAGATGCTGTTAGCGAACATTGTGGTAGTCTCTCCAGTCGACACCACAGTCGGTTCAATCTTGCTACGCCAACATTTGGTAAAAATGGGGGATTTTGGCAAAATATTTTGTTGGTGTACCAAGACAGATATACCAGAAATAATCAGAAATAACAACATTCTTATCAACATAAGGGTGTCCATAATCCCTCTTATAACAACAATAACAAAGTCTGTGAGCATATCTTCTGTACAACTAGTTTTATTCACATGTTTTATGTCACATGTCATACACTGTTAAAATGTCCTGATTTTTACAAGGTAAAATAACTTTATGTAAATTTTAAAAAACTCTTAACATTTGAAAAGCAATTTCAAATCAAGCTAATAATTTAAATGATGTGAAAAGCTAACAGCTGATTTACATATAACATACATTCATAAAACTATAAAATATAAAAATTCAAACATTAACATTTTAAAAGACATTTTAAATCCAGTTAATAAAAGCATATAACATGCATTCTAAAATGATAGAAAATATGAATATAAACGTTAACAATTGAAAGAAATGTTGAATCCAGTTAAAACGGGGATTCCTCAAAATTTGAAACAAAAGTTAAAAGTTAAAATACTATTTTAACAGTATATTAAAAGACAAATTTGGACAATAATGGTCTTGGTTGAAATAGAATACATGATTATCTCGATAGGTTCTTAACTTCTGATAGCTTTGTTGAAGATAGTAATTTTTTGTACTTGTTCATATTTGGCCATGTTAAGAAAGATTGATTAATATATAGACGATGTTCTGTTTCAAAGGCTTTGCATTTGAATAAATAATGTATTTCATCTGCGATGGCTGGGGAGTCGCAGAGAGGGCATGGTCTATCCTCACGGGGTAGACCACGCCATCTGCCGGTTTCAACAGAGAAGTTATGGTTACACATTCTTAATTTTAATATGGGGATATATGATGACTTTTGGAGAAGGAGAAATTAAGAAATCAGAAACCAAGCATTGTGAAAAGTGTTCACAAATTATCAGTCGATGTGTTGGTGGTTCAATGTGTTCACCAATTATCTATGCATTACATTCAGTGGTCAGGTGAGTAGCATGGTCACAGTCACTCAAGGGTGAAGCTTGAGCTCCGCTTAATTGGTTAGATTGGATTAGCAAATTCTTTTGTTTAAATTTTGTTGGCGTTCCAAGATAAGTTTTTTTCCAAATGTTGGCGTAGCAGACAGACAGACAATTGTTTATTTAAGTCTCACTTCTGTACAGAAAAACAATAAATACATATTGGCATAAAACACGGATAAAAGTACAGAACCACTCAATATGAGTTATGAGAGACTATCATATATACATATCGTAGAAATTACATGAACTTTAAAAAAAAGGAGTAATATTTTAGGAAAATAGAAGGCGTTTCCTTCTTTGTAATATTAAAAAGCAGGTTTTGGCAAAATAGTAAAACATATCAGCACTTTGACATAACAGCATTTTTTCAAAATCTGTTAGAATAAAAACATTAACATCATCGGAAGATATATATGTAAAAAGTGTTTCTCTAAGATCGGTATAAATATCACAGTGAAACAGTACATGAAATTCGTCCTCGACACAGTCTGTACAATTAAAACATTTCCTTTCATTCACAGGTACACTTTCATACCGCCCAGTTTCAATTCTTATTGGGGCTACACCACATCTAAACTTAGCCATTGCTGAACGGTAACATCTGGGTATATTACATAAAACATAGGATTCAGGGTAAAACTCATGCTTAAAAAGCCTGTAAGTTCTAAGTTTATTAGAACCCATCCGTCCTTCCTCCTTGTTTAAAATACATTTCCAATTTTAAATATACTCGTCCATACATTTACTTTCAACTTCTGTACAAATGACTCTCTTACTTAAGCTATAAAAAGGGTCTAGAACGTAGGACATACCAAGAACGTGAAACCTATTCCTTATTCTAAAATTCCAATTTTTAATATTTAATCCCGCTTTTACCTCTGCCCATTTAAAAACAAAACTGTTAAGTCTAGGTGGCATGTGTTTAAAACGTACCCATTGCCTAGCAACACTTGTCCACTGTCGTACACTGGGTGGCACCCAACCCATATCCCCATTTATAGCAGCATTAGGGGCGTACTTTCCCAGACCAAGAAAAAATCTAATAGCTCTATTCTGTACAGCGTTAACAGCCGATATATCCTGGGTACCCCATATAGCTGAGCCATAATCTAAAACAGACCATACCATACTATCATACAGCTTGGTATATGTATCGTAATGCATGCCACCTAGTAACTTAAACCTAGATATAAGTAACCCGAGAGCCCTACTAGCAGCTTTAGCTGCTGTATCTGCCATTGCCTTATAATCTAAATGCTCTGTTAAATAAAGACCAAGATAGGTATAGCTATTAACAATATCTAACATTTCTGACCCAACATTAAAAACAAACTGCGTCCTTTCTTTGGACGGGTTTCTAAAATGTACAATTTTGGAGTTTTCAACGTTGATTTTTAGCTTATTTTTCAAACACCAGGAATGTAAAATATCTAATAAAACTTGAAGATCATTTTCATTCTCAGCCAAGAGTACTAAATCATCAGCATATGCAAGGGAGGCAATCTTGATATTGTCTACATTTATACCGATATAACTATCATTCAGAATGTTGAGGAGATCATTTATGAACAGGTTAAATAGCACAGGGGACAGCAAGCAACCTTGTTTTAGTCCGCGATTTACCTCAAACCACGGCGTAAGATGTCCATTTAGTCTGACACAGCATTGCACATCCTTGTACAGGGATTTTAGGGCAGTTAGCATCTTTCCACCAACGCCCAAATCAGTAATTTTGTCCCAGAGTATGTCTCTATTTATACAGTCGTATGCTTTTTTAAAATCAATGAATGCCACAAATGTAGACTTTTTAATGGCCTTACGAGTTTCTATGATTGACGTAAGAGTTTGTACATGGTCTATGGTAGATCGTTTCTTGCGAAACCCGTTTTGAGAGTCGTCAAGAATGTCATTTGATTCTGTCCATAGCTGCAACCTTCTATTCAGAACGCCGCAGTACAGCTTATATATTGAAGTTGTGAGGGTAATCGCTCGGTATGACAGAGGGTCCTTTGGGTCAGTTGTGGAATTCTTCGGGATCGGGTTGATGATTCCCTTCGACCATATATTTGGCACTTTTCCAGTGTTAAAACACACATTAAAAACGTTATGTAGCGCTTTAAAGATAGCTTCAGATTTGAGAACTTCCATCGGTATATCGTCACAACCTGGCGCTTTATCCTTGTTGGCGTTGTCGATAGTTGTTTTAACTTCAAACATACTAATTTTATCATTAAACAACACCTGGTTACCTCCACCTATCGGTCCATTGTCAATAGTTACATTGGTTTCACCAGATTCGCTGTTTAAGAGTACTTTGTAGTCATGCCTCCACCTCTCAAGGACGTCATCAATGACGTCAGATACCGAACCATCCTCCATAGTCACACACATAGGAATAGAATTATGTCTCTCTGTACCAACACCGATTCGTCCGATTCGTTTCCAGAACTCATTGTCCTTTGATGCACACAGGTCCTCCAAGTCACTTAGAGTATCTCTCACAAAAGCTCTTTTCGCCTTCTGCACCCTTTTGTCGAAGTACTTCTGTTTAACCTTAAAATCATGTTTAAGTGACGGTTTGTTGGCTCGATTGGGACACTTACACCATTTCTTCTCCGCTTCACATAGGTCATTCCACAGTTTTGTAAGACTGTCGTTCCACCAAGGTTTCTTCGTCCTTCTCCGTTTGTTTGAAGAGAGGGAATTAAGGAAGTAAGTTTTACTCTCAAGCTTTTCATTCATTTCGTACTTTAGCACATCAATCAGTTGGTCCGAGGCTAAATTGAGGTCAAGTTGAGATTGCTCAGAGTTTTGCAAGCGCTCGATCATATCATTCAGCTCAGCATGGCACTTATCAGATCTCATGAAGTCATTTGGGATAGCTGATGTAATATATTTCGTGATTTTTACAGCGTCCCCTCGTACACCCTTATCACTTGTGGTTGGAGTTACGTCAATAGCACAAGTCCATTGTAACAAAGAGTGGTCAAGCTTGCTGACTAGATGAGCGTCTACTTTATCTATTATACCCGCTTTGGTAATCACGTCGGTAGATCGCTGTACTTCAAATCTACTTATGTTTGGCAATGTCTCATGGGGTACAATACAATAATCCACAACTGAGAGGCCTTTTGACGATACACAAGTAAAATCGTTTTGCACACAGTTTCTACCATTAAGTATACAATAGTTGGCATCAATTAAAAAATCAATAAAGCGGCGTCCATGTGTGTTACGACTGTTGTCTATAACACTTCTCTTCGGTATGTTATCCACGCCTTCAATATAATCTTTCATGTCACCACACCGACTATTGAAATCTCCACATATGTACAAAATTTCACCACTAGATTGATAATCTAAAATCTGCGATAATAAAACATCAAAAAAGTCCGAGGCATTAACATTTCTTGTTGAGTGTTCAGGGGGTAGGTAGCACACACATGCATACAGGTTCGACTTGTCCTGTCTGCTACACAACTGTATCCACAGTATACCTTCATCAGTATTATCAATAACACTGATATCAAAATAGCTCAACAGACCGCTTTTCACAAAGAAACCTACTCCCCCTGACCCATGCTTAGCACGAACATGTAGAGATGTACGGTTATGTCCGAACCACTCGTAACCGTTAAGTCTAAGCATTTCATTACTACGGAGATGTGTCTCCGCCATGCCCATAATGTCGAGGTCCGAGTACTGTACTGCTTCACTGCGTATTATGGAATTTTCAGAATCTTCTATCGTAGCAAGATGCCACCCCACAGTTAGCTGATTTCAGTTCATTCGCCAGGTCGTTGATGTAGACAGAGAATAAAGTCGGAGATAGTACACAACCTTGCTTGACGCCCGAGTCCACTGGAAATACACCGGTGCTGTACTGGTTAACCTTGACTGAACACGTAACGTTGTCGTACAGGGATCGGATTGCTGCTAATACGTTTCCAGTGACATATTCCATCAGTTTATACCACAGCAAGTCTCGGTTAATTGAATCAAATGCCTTTCTAAAATCAATAAAACATGCAAAAGTTTTCTTTTTGGTATTTTTCCTGTTATTAACAATGCAATGCTGTGAAGTTTATACACGTGGTCAAGACATGATCGTCCCTTTCGAAAACCATTTTGTTCATCCACAAGTAGGTTTTGTGATTCTAGAAATGAACAGAGTCTGTGATTTAAAACATCGGCGTATATCTTCGAAGGGATAGATAAAATGGTTATTGGTCTGTAACTATATGGGTCTCTTGGGTCGGTGTCTTTGCTTGACTTCGGGATTGGCTTTATTGTTCCACGGCTCCATATCTCTGGTATTGAACCATTAGTTAAACTGTAGCTTATCATCTTATACAGAAGTTCAATACATGATTCATTCTTCAATATTGATGATGGAATATTGTCAAAACCAGCTGCTTTGTTCACTTTAGCTCTTTCAATCGCTTTCTTCACCTCTTCCTTGGTAATTTCAGAGTTTAAAATAGATGAGTAACAATGGTTAAAATCTGTTAAATTCAGTTCATCCTTAACACAGTTTAGATGATCCTCGTCGAAGTCAGCATTGTCATCCTGTTCTTGATATAGGTGTCTGTAGTCCCTTTCCCATCTCTGAAGCACAGAGGCCGTGTCGGTGCTCACACTTCCATCAGTATTAACTACGGCCATAGGGATATTTGCCTTCCGGTTGTTGGCTGTTCCAAGCTTCCCCAATTCCTTCCAGAAGTCACGTGATGAGTCTTGTAACATGTCTGACAGGTTGTCCTTCTTCAGCTGCTGGTGTCGTCGCTTAGCTTGTCTCAGAGTCTTGTTAAATAACTTACGTTCGTTACAAAAGTCGTGCTTTAACCTATCTTTCTCTTGTTTTGATCCCTTGAATCGGAGCCATGTTCTCTCTTTCACGGATACTCTTGAAACTTGTGTCTTCAGTTCATCATTCCAGTAAGGCTTTGTTTTACATCGCTTGGCTTTGTTACAGTAAGGTCCGTTCTGGATTGATATGCTCGGCAACTTGTCCTTCATTTCCGCCTCTAGTAACTGAGTAAAGTGACCATAAGCTGAGTTGATATCTCCGCTTGCAAGAGCTGATTCGATAAGTCCCATTGTGGTGTCTACATTAACTGCTGCATTGTGGTCGTTTAGGAAAGATTCAGGAATAACAGATGTTACGTAACGAGTATTCACATTTGTAACACCATTCTCACACACGTCTACATCTAGTTTCTCATCCGTCAAATCTAAATCAATTGTCCACTCAAGTAAACTGTGATCGGGCGTCTATTCACATGCTTGAAGATTAAAAGATAATTGGACATCGGACACAAGTCGAACATTAAAATCTACACAAAATGATAATTGTTCATATGGCACTAATACATAATCAACAACTGATTTGCCACGATATGAAACATGAGTGAAGTCTTGAGTGCCGACTCTTCCATTCAACATACATATGTTTGTGTTGGTCAGAAAGTCAATCAAAAGGTCACCGTGACCGTTCTCACCATCGTCGATTGCAATCAATCAATCTTTATTCACTCAAAGGGACCGCCAACGGCAGTACATGAGTTACATCAAACAAACATATAAATTACAACAAGATGGCAAAAATGTTTTTGACTAAACGTGACAGATTCTTAATTACTTTGATATTTCTATTGCACAAT
The DNA here is from genome assembly GCA_916613615.1 of Steromphala cineraria. Taxonomy (NCBI): domain Eukaryota; kingdom Metazoa; phylum Mollusca; class Gastropoda; order Trochida; family Trochidae; genus Steromphala; species Steromphala cineraria. The sequence continues at coordinate 51,411,200 of OU744724.1, read as the reverse complement.
AGTTTCTTATAGTTTAATAAAGATGGAAACAGCATGAAGCGTTCATTTATCAGATTACAACGTTGGTTTACTAAAGCATTACATTTAAATGGATAATGATATTCATCTCCGACTTCGCCGGAGTTACATTGTGTACATAATCTTTCATGACGCGGGATATTAAGAAAACGACCTTTTTCAAACGGTAAGTGGTGGTTACATGTTCTAAAATATAATAATGGTTTGTACACATTTTCATTCAATAACAAGTATTGCTCAAAACATGGAGAGTCTTTAATGATGGCATAATAGAATCCTTTAGACGAATTTACAATGCAGTGCGTGGGGTCACGTGATCCACCCCCGCGATGAAGTCCGTCCTGCTCGCACATCTCGCATTGAAGTCACCGTACAAGTACATGCGACCTATATTTTGATATTGACATACATGCTCGTGCAAAGTGTTGAAAAACGCTTCAGTATCACAGGGTCGCGTTGACCTTTCAGGGGGCAAATAGCATACACAAACACAGAATGCAAAATCAGTTGATCTTGATGAAAACTTAAGCCATAAAATATCATCAACAGTGTCATTTAAAATAGTGACATCAAAACATGTTAAAAAGTCATTTTTAATAAAAACACCAACACCTCCAGACCCCCTCTTCGCATGGATATGTCTGGTTGACCTATTGTTACCAAACCACTGATAACCTTCACAACATGTTAAAACATCATTGGAGTTTAAAAACGTTTCACAAACAGCAAAAACATCATAGTCACATGATTCAATAACCGATTTTCTAAAAAATGATTTTCATCAGCTTACCCCCTCGAACAGTGTAAGTTTTGTCCTTGCCCATTTCTCGGAGTAGCGTTCTGAAGTTAGCCTCCGATTTTTGAGTTTCAATCGGAATATCATTCTCGATATACACCCTATCATAATGTTTGCTATTTCTCAGTTTGGATTTGTTCTTAAACACTTGTGATTTCTGTTCAGAAGAACTCAGCGTTGCGACGACAACACCAGGATATTTCCCGGTTCCACGTTTCTCTTTCCTGACAGCTTTCTTTACAAACACATCTTTGAGTCGGAGTTCGTCTCTGATGAGTCCAATGACTTTACCTTTAGTGATGGCGCTGTCGTGTAGTTCCTTAGCGTCCTCGTGCAGGTTCTTGATGACGATGTTGTACTCCCGTGTGTCGTCTGCTAGCTTCCCACTCTTCACTGCGCTGGCGTAGGTCGTCTCCATATTGGATAAGTTGGAGTGAAGTTTGTCTATCTCTCCCTAAAACTCGTCTCTCACCTTCTGTAGTTCGCAGGCTATGGTAACTTTTAGCTTCTCATCAATCACTTTCTCTAGATTCTTCGTTATCTTCTCCTCCAGGTTCACTTCAAGTCTATCAATACGTGAGTTCACAGATTCAAACTGTTTGGTCATATTTGACAGAAGATCCGAGAAAAGATTCCGAACACTAGATTTAGTACATACATTGTCATCTTTGTCCACAGTTTGACCCGAGTTGACACTCACTGTTTGTTGTTGTGTTGACACGTCCGCTAGTCTCGCTTCGTTGGACGCCATTACAGTTGACACGTAGTCCTGGGCTTCTGTGAAATCTTCTCGGAGCTTTTTTTGCAGATTGTCGTCGTCGTTTTCGTGTCTATGTCGCTTCCTAATGGTTTCTACATCCATTAATGACATTTCTTCTCTCTTTCAGAACGATCGACTGACAATTATGCTTTAAATTGCGACAACAAATTCTAAGTTGGGAGAGCTGTCAAAATCGTGACTTTCCCGCTCCAGACATGCGCAGTTAAAATATGACCTTGATATAATAGATGTTATTTCTGACCCATATAGCAAGCATATCCTAAAACCTCCAGACATCCCCGATATCCAAGTTGATATCAAATTGAAAGACCTCATAGACAAAAATAATCCCAAACCTAGTGACCTCAGTAACACTCAAGTCTATATATATATATATTCTTTTATTCCTCCATAGGAGATTACAAGGAAATTTAAGAGAAAGTTAGATCATGCTCTGGGATAGCCTTCACTCACACAGGTGATGAAGATATATCCCTAAAACTACCAGATAAAACCTCTATCTTCACAGCTGAACTTGTAGCTATTCGACAAGCTCTCGTTTTCAGTAAAGGCTACACACACAGAAATATAGCTATATTTACAGATTCACTCAGCTCACTACAAGCTATACAAAACAGAACGGAAAAAAATAGTCATGAACTTCTCCATCAAATTTACCAGGGTTATAATTATCTAACTCAGGATTGCAACAATGTTAGATTTATATGGGTGCCATCCCACATAGGACTAACAGGCAATGGAAGAGCCGACCGAGCAGCAAAAGCAGGTCTTACCCACAGCAATAATGTCAACATATCATTTACTAAAAAAGAAATTAAGAGCATTGTTAAATCAAATACAACGCATGAATACAACACAAACTTTAAAGGCAACTGGGGACATACCCAGTACTATCAAGTACAACCTATAAAAGTAACAAAGGTTAAAAACTTCCACAACTTTAGAAGGGTGGATGTAGCAATAACTAGACTTAGGCTCAACAATGTTTGTAACGGGGTTTATCTCCACAAAATAGGGAAAGCACCAAATAATCTATGCAATCAATGTAATGTCGAAGACACCATACATCACATTCTGTTTCAATGTGATAAATACCAAACACACAGGAGACAACTCCTAGAAAATGTAAGCGCTAACCACCCACAAGAACTGTTAGCCAATACCAAACATTACCAGTACCTTTCAGTATTCCTACTACAAACTAAATTATATAAAACATTATAATTAATAACCACCTAGCCTTACACCCATACCCCTAACCATTTCCTACATAACCCCACATCCCCTACCCAATCTAAGGGTCACCAAACCCTAAAAACCATCCCATTGGTAATACTCCCAGAAGGACCCTACGCAAGCGAGACTGATCTCTTAAACCTCCTTCGACTGGTAAGTGTTGGTCATGGCGACCCACGACCAGAGCTGGATGGTGAGATAGGTTCACGAGATACATTATTTCGGGACCACTCGCGCAAAGCCTATACAAACAGGCAGGTAGGCTCCCAACGGGAGATTTCCACCTATCACCTTAATATTTATCACTCCCATATTTGGGATAACTGGTAGGACTTGGCACAGGGCAAAATGGTTAAAACGCTTCATTAAAAGTGCACGGTGTGGCTATCCCCGGCGCTTTACTAAAGTATAACTGGTAATTTTCTCAGCACCAAACCTCAAACCCCTCACTGCCTGGTTCTGAACCGGGTTCAGTGGGGAGGACAGGTATTGTACCTTAAGTGTATGGTGTCCCTTCCCCCCTGCACTTTGCATAGGTACAATACCAATCAGACGACCTTCAAGAAAGAAAAAACGCACATTGCGAAGATACCAACGCTGGATACAACGGCAAATAACGGACTAAGTATATCAAGCCAAAAAGATAAGTATTACTCCATTCATTCACTTATCCATAAATTTAAATATAAAACATCACCAATTTAAATTAACTTTAAATACAATTCACTCACAATTATTCAACTACAATTCTATTTCATCACAAGTAAACATTCCATTACAAATGCTACTTCTTTTCTAAATAACTTCTTTGCTAAATCTTTTTACCTCAATAAAATTTCCCATACAAAATATTATCTTTCTATCTTTTTCAGGTACCACGCCACTCCACATTACTTTTTATTTAATTACAATTTAAAAAATCATCCCCCCCCCTCTCCCACTCTATTCCAAATTCCAAATTAATTTTATCTTTTAACCTTTAGAACTTTTATTAACTTTACTTAGGTGTCTATGACCTATTATAAATTTTATGTCCCTTTTTTGGAAATAACTAAGGCATAGACCCCACGTCTGCGACATCACCTTATGGTGAAGAGACGTTAAACCCCAAAACAACAACAACAATAATAGTCAGGACATAATGAATCTCTTACTTCGTTAAGAATGGACAATACAAAATGGTATGGGCCTCATCTCCGATTGATTTTTTGTACACATAATCTCTTTTCTTTTCTAATTTTTTACCATCTACCTGTTGCTATTGGGAGATTCTATATGTTTCTGATTTTAGTGAGCCAAATGCGCACATTTAATGGGACGTGAAATAAATAACATTAGAGGTATGGTGACAGCAGCGAAGCCCGTTAGCAGGCAGGCTAAACCGCGCGGACTAACTAACGAGTACAGAGAAGAAGAAGAAGAAGAAGAAGAAATATATTTTATTAACGTGTCACATGCTGCATGGTACAATAAAATTCAGTTTGCATAAAATAATTTTGATAAAAACAGCATCGGGCCATGTGGCCCATGAGACACGATCAGACTTTTAAAAGTAACATTGTTTTAAAATAACACATAAGCACACACACACAGACACTCGCACGCACTCATACACTCACTCATTCACACACTCATACATCCAAACACACATTGGCATACATACATATACATATTTAAAATGCTAGTTATGTTGAAATCCTATTCTGCCGAGATATTTCGGCGCCTAAACATAGAATATAGAAGAGCGGCAAGGGGCTTTATAAACTGATTATTATTGAGTAAGAAAACCATTTTATTTATGACATGGACTGGAATGTAGGATGAGCACTCGTTATTTCTATCCAAAGATTATATCTGAGATCTGAATAATAATCACAGTCAACCAGAAAATTCAATTCACCCTCGACAACATTACTGTCACAACGGGTACAAACCCTATCAGGAAGAGAAACTTTAGGACGAGAATATCTACCCACTTCTATCTCTAATGGCAAAGTGCCACAGCGAAATTTACTCAATACACTACGGTGAGTCCGAGGCATAATTTCAACATAGCGTCCAACCTGCAGAAAATCTTTGAAAAGACGATATGAACGTAGTTTATTTCCATTTTCCTGGCCGCTATCATTCCAAAGTCCAGAAAACCAATCAAAACAGTCTAAGGTCTTAAGATGTTCTCTAGCGCAGTAAACTCCTCATGAGAAATATTAAACACATCAGTTACAGGTAAATGATAGCTGACTAATAATTTATGAACTCCATTATACCAAGATGTTCGCCAACGACCTGACCATCTACTGATAATACTAGGTATTCTATAAGACTCTAGAATATTGAGTTTACGCCAAAAACGAAGAACCTCATAACATTGACAAATACGAGGATATAAAAAAGTTGTTACTTTTTTCTTTAATGTCAATTCATAAATCATTATTTGATCCAACCCGCGCGACATCAGCATTTGTTTTCCAAAGGAAGTACTATCTGATTGGATGCTGTATTAGTATCAGCCAATCAGAGCAGAGTTTTGTCGTTACGGAATTTCCCTCTTCCAAACGCTTAAAACTGTGAAGAACAACAGAACACCGAAATATTTTCTTTCTATCTCTTTCAGGTACCACGCCATGTCACACAACTATTTATTTATTTTCAATTCATAAAATCACCCCCCCCCCACTCTATTCCGAATTCTAAATTAATTATATTTATTTTTAACCACTTTAGAACTTTTGTTAACTTTACTTGGGTGTCTATGCCCATTTCTAAATTTCATGCCCCCTTGTTTATGGAAATAACTAAGGCATAGACCCTACGTTGGCGACATCACCGGTAGGTGAAAGAAGACGTTAAACTCCAACCCAACAACAACGAACACCGAAATGTGAATTTAACAGATATGTGTTTCTTTTCGTCAATAGTGGCAAGTGAAATATTATTCATAAGTACGTAACAGACATTAAATTAGATAATAACGGTATGTACATGTGCATAATCAGACTGTTGAAATACAAAGTTTCTCCTTGTTGTCTGTTGGTACCTTCCGGGCGTCGTTGGTACCACGTCTCATGGTTGCATGGTACCTCTTCTTCCATCTCGCCAGCCAGCTGTCTGAAGCCCGGAAATCACCAATCTTCATCTGACTGGCCAACTCCTTCGCCTTCGTCTGTAGATCCAGGTTGCTAACACTGATCCCGGCGTCTCGTTGTCCGTCGAAATACTCATGCAGGGCTTCGTCCATCTCCACGCACTTTGGTCTAGCCCCTAGATGTAGTTTCTTGATGTTGGACCCCGACTTCTTCATCTGCATCAACTTCTCGTAATCCCCGCACCACTGTCTGACTTGCTTCCGACTGATACCCCACTCCCTCTCCGTCCTTCTACGTCCGCCATTATCTCTATGCCAATCTACGACCTCTACTTTCTGAGCCACAGTGAACGATCTACGCAAGGAAGACATTCTGAACGAATGTTCAGTTCTGTATTTTTCTTCGTTGAGAATAGTAATCCGAATGATTGTTTAGTGCGGTTTATAATATATTTATATGACAAAGTGTTCAAGGATGCTACAATGAAAAATATAATGTAATTCATCTGCAACTGATGTTGAATTACATAATTGACAGGTTCTATTTTCTTTTGGTTTTATCGTCTGCTTCCATCTCTCGGTGATGTTGAGACAAGGGCAGTCTGGTCCATCGCCTATCATGCAGTGTCACTTTACAGTCGTCTGCATCGTTATTAAGCTATCGTGGTGTTCGCCAAGGAGAAAATCTCTCACTTTTGTTGTTTTCTATTTATCTTAATGACTTAGAAGATTACTTAAGTCGGCAAGGGTGCAAGGGTGTCACACTTGAAAGCATTGATGTTGATTACACTGACTTGTGTATTAAGTTGTTAATACTTTTATATGCTGATGATACTGTACTTTTGGGAGAAACTCCCCTTAAACTTCAATCTTCTCTGGATAACTTTTATAAATACTGCGAGTTATGGAAAATGGATGTAAACATTTCCAAAACTAAGATTCTTATATTTGGAAGTGGTGCAGCATCCAAATCAAAACTATCTTTCTGCTACGGAGAGAAACAAATTGAAATATCAGATTCTTACACCTATCTCGGGAATACTTTTCATAGGAATAGAAGAATGATTTTTGCGATGAAAGATCTTGTAAACAGCGCAAGAAAAGCCATGTTTTCACTTATTAAAAGATCACGTAATATTAATTTACCACTAGACTCGCTTCTTAAAGCTTTTGACGTAATGGTTTTACCAATTTTAACATATGGCTCCGAAATATGGGGTTACGAAAACTTAGACATTATTGAAAAGGTGCATCTAAAGTTTATGAAATTAGCAGCAGGTCTCCGGCCATCAACACCAAACTTTATGGTTTATGGCGAGCTTGGAAGATTTCCCCTTAAAATACTTGTTGCTTTAAAAATGATCAAATTTTGGTATAGGCTCGAAACATTTGATGTTCCAACCAAATTCTCAACCAACCTTTGATAATAATCTTTATTTCTGTATAAAGGCCAACGGCCCAAGTACATTTTAACAGGCATAATTTAAGTATAATGAAACATAAGATGGCAAAATGCATATGAATCAGACAGTGAGCAATGTTTTACGGGTGGCAAGTGCCTCTTTGAGATAATGGTAGATATTGTTTAGCATTTCAATATTGTTGCAATTGATAAGATTGTAAAAATGATGCAATTGTATAAATGGTTGAACTGATTTTGGGATGTATTTCAGTCTTGAAGCAGAGTATTGTGGGCACACCAGACAGAAATGATACTCGTCCTCGACAACATTCATGTTGCACATTTGACACAGTCTTTCATCGTAGGGCAGTGATTCCCATCTTCCTGTGTTTGCTCGTAGCGGCAGTTGTAATGATCGTAACAGAAACAACAGTCTTCGTTTTGCTTTGGATGAAAAGTGGCATAAATAAAATTCAATATCTAAAATAGATTTGTGTTGACGGTAATGGACTAACACTTTTGACTGATTTAGTTTATCGCACCATTCCTGTTGGCAAATATCTTTCAGTCTTTGTCTAAAGGTTAAAAGAAAGGTATCTATGTCGCCAACTTCTTGCGATAGCCATATGAATCCAAATCCACTCATAAATAGAAGGTTACGCAAATAAGTGACCCATGTTGTTCGGTTTTGATCATCCAGTTCTTTGAGCATTAGGTACACTTGCTTGGGGTGTCGTGAGGACGGTAAATTTAACAGTCTACACCAGTACTTCACAGCACGTGGCTATTAAGGCACAATGAATCACTCAGTGTTCGTAACCCCTGGTTTAGCTTTATAAAGATGCTTTTTAACAATTGTGGATTAACGTGTATGTTCTATGAACCTATGTATTATTCAATCAACGAAATTGTTGCACTAATAGACCGTACATTAAAGGACCAATTCTTACAGAACTGGTAAAGTGATATCTCTGAAAGCTCTAAAGGATATTATATTCAATTAATTAAAAGCTCTTTCTCTTTTGAAGCCTACCTATTAATGCCTAACTCAATTTCATACCCTTTACTACTATTTAGAACAAGTAATCATTATCTACCTATTAAAATGGCCGCTGGAAAGGCATTCCACGTGAAAATAGAAATTGCCCGCTCTGTAACTCTCCAGCAATAGCAGATGAATTTCACTACTTGTTTCGATGTCCAGCTTTTTCAGATAGAAGAAAACTTTATATTCCAGAATATTTATATACTTTCCCAAATCTCCATAAAAAGTTCACAAAAACTCCGAGTTGTAAAGAAATTGTCCAGATTTATTACAATTGTAAATACCGAAATGAAGAAACTGTATTAATATTGTCCTTCACATTTTTTTTGTATATGTTTGTTTTGTGTATTATACTATGCTCTTGTACCACCAGTGGTGGTGTATAGAGAATAAAGAATTTGAATTTGAACAAGCTGAGCCAAATTTCTAATGTGTTTGATTTTTTTTAAATACCAGAATGGAATATTTCAATCTGCTACCAAGTTTAATGTTTAACGTTGTTTTGGTGAATACTCGTAATTTTCAGACATTATAATTATATAGAGATAAACATCTTTAGAATATATCAGAGCATGTTGACTAAAAAGGCTGTTTCATTTGTTAGCTACTGCCTCCAAACAGAATTAATGTTTCTTTCAAGTGAAGAGTTCTTGCACATTGTGCACTGTATCCATTTTTGACGACGTTTTCCATTTGACCACTGGCCTAACCTACTCGGCATCTCTACCTTGTGAGGGTTTAACGCCGCTTTCAAAAGTATTTCATTTATATCGCGGCTGCTAGCATTATTGCAGAGAGAATGCCGCAATACTAGTGTAACTATGTAGTGCGTTGAAAACCTGCGAGCATAGGCTGGAACTAGTGAACATTGGGTGGTACTGCGCTGAAATTCAGTATAGCATTACACCCAAGCCTGACTGCGGAGAGAACAGTTCTCTACTGCAGACAAATTTGTCGGGATTCGAACCCCGGACCTCTTGATCCGAAGACGAACGCGCTATACTCTCCCTGTTCAATAGGCCTCTATATTGAATACATTGTAAACATTTATTTGGTATAGCAGGGACATTATATAACACTCTGTATATATGGTCTCTGGGTATAGTGAAATAAACTCAATCGACATTTTTTTAATTAATCTCAATAAAACTTTAGATATGGTTATTGTGAGCGACCTTTGTCAAATAAAGGGTATTACTGTCATAAGACTTTTGGAATAAGTCTGTCACTCTTCCTTTTCTCGATGCACTATTTTTCTTACTTTTACAGCTGTCAAATCTACATAGAGTCAAAAATTGAAACATCAGTGTTCACGAAGCAATATGAATACATCTTCATTAATAGAGACGTTATTAATGGTAAATGTAATGGTCCTCTGTCAAGTTTATTGAAACCTTCATGTATATTTGATGATTAAATGAAACTCTAAAGTCTATAAAGCTGATCCAATATACATTAATAGCAATGACATTTGCACTTAAGATTTAATGTTTTAATAAATCACCAACTTTTATGATAATTAAATTTTACAATATTGATAATGGGCATTTTAAGAACTTACGTCTAATTTTTCCACCTGAATGATGTATATTGTTCTAAATTTATGGTAATAGTTATGATTGATATATCTCAGTGCAAAAGTTAAGGCTTTCTTACAAAACTTTTCAACTTAAATCAAATGACTTTATAAGTGACACTACAAAACAAGTAAATAAATTCATGAGTCTGGTAATTATCAAAAGTAATATATCTATATATCATTTCAGAAATAAATGAAACTGTTCATTGAATTACATAGATGCATAATATTAATTCAAATAGCTTTCTCTGATCCAAAGATTTCGTGTAAAATCATTTAAATTGTAGTTGCGGATGGGCAGGATAACATAATGTAACTAAAAAACATAATTCACACAGGCAAGTTGCGTTTAAGAATTTTTGCTACAGATTTCAATAAATATACATTTGATGTTGTTTAGAGTTGTTTGCATTTTAATTCGGATGGGAAAGTATGATAATAACTGGGTACATACAATCTTCTATATACATTTCCTATATCAGAACTAAAACAAAGATCCTAAACATTTACCTGTTTTCAAATAATCTTATACTTATTAGTTTTTGTATAAGTAAAGAATGAATTTTAAAGAATTATTTAAGTTTTTGCATGACGTCTTACTAGGGGTTAGTGATTAATATGCAAATAAGCGGCAAGAGGAACTTATAACAAATGGTGACGATTATATATTTGAGGTACAATAATTTGTAAACCTATCTCCAAAACACTGACCGATACAAATTTGAATTTCTTATTTGTAAGCCTTTAGTCAGTAAGGTCAAATATATTTTCGAGGAACATTATATTCACTGTTAGTTTTTATTTTAAACATTCGGCCTTATAGCACTGTGGGGCACAGTGGTGCAGTGGTTAGCATGTTGGCCTCTTACGCCAGAGACGCGAGTTCGAATCCCGTTGGAGATTGTTACGATTGAGAAAGTTGCGACCTTGGTCTCAGTCTGTGTTATGTCCCTGGGTAAGGCACTTAATCAACATTGCACTCAGTCCACCCAGTTATTAAAATTGGTACTTGAAAACAGGTTGTACTGACCTACGTGGTCGTGACTAGCGCTTAGTAGCAGTTGTGAAGACACAATCATCCAGGTAACGCTTTGAGCATGTTTTAGGACGTGGAAAAGGCGCCATATAAGTGTTAACATTATCATCATTATTAAGGTTTTGACTGAAAGTGATTATGTCGAGGGTCAAATCATAACATAAACAACGATCTAGGCCAAGGTTATGAATGTTTTATGGCATCATCATCATTTCGTGTTTACTCATGAACAACCATGTATTTCGGGATTCTGCGTATAATGGTATTGTATCATTTATTTTTTTCCACTTTGAAGGATGCAAAGGTCGAGGAAGAATAAGTGTTAAAACTAATTTGTATGTCCGTCGCTGTGAGAAGTTTTATGGTATTTTTCCGAAATGTTTAATCTGTCATTTTTCTATTCATGTCCATTTCTTTAAATTCAACTCCTTTTATTAATGTGAATAATAGAAATAACATAAGATGGTTATTATAAAGAGTCAATTTAGTGATTTTCCTATTTGAGATATGAGCATAATTTGCCAATAAACTATCTTAACTGATCACAAAGTATCTATTGGTCATTCTTTCAAATCTACTAATTCGAAGCAAGACCATTTCAAATAATTTTCAGGGAGAAACGTTTAAATATTCAAAACACATTCACCTTTCAAAGCCTTTGGTTTAAATTCGTTTTATTTTGATAAAATATCCTGTAAATTTCGATAAAGGCTGCTGTTCAAACTTGGTTTAAAATCGGAAATAATATGGTGTCTTCGGATCTGATCTCGGCCTCGGGTTCCTCAGGTTTGACATGCGATGCAATATGCAGTGCAGTGTTACCGTGTGTAGCTCTAATCAGACTCATGAAGTGTGTGCAGTTCTGCAGTAGAATACCTTTAGACGGGGGCCTGGACAACACCCATGTCAAACATCTGGCTGCTGTATTTTGTGAGTTATCCGGTTAACAAGGGCTGAAAGTTAAGAAGCTCTTCACTTAATCATCCGTGAAAATGATCATCAACAAAATTTTGCTCAAATTCCTCGAGTATTCATATGGTGATGGCGCGTGGTCCTGTGCAATGCTCAGTCGACCCCTATCAGTGTATTTCAGCAACACCGGACGCTGCTTGTTGAGGAGCTGGTGACCCGCTCTTTGCTGAATAGACAGCGTTTTAAAGGGGCAGTAGCACTTTTTTAGGGGGAATATAAGGTGATGTTAGGAAAATGAAAATTAATGGTTCCAATTGAAAGACAATGTATCTAAACTAAATGGAGCAGTAATAATTCAAATATATAACATAAAGTTTAGCCATGCGATTCATTTTTCTTACACAAAATGAATTAAAGGTGTTCATAAAAAATGGCCGCCATTGGATTTTATGTGAATCTTCATACTTTGTCCTCTGACTATGGATGATTGGTTTGTGTAATGAGATTTTTGTCACTGTCAGAATAATACGTTTAGCATTTACTTACAATTATCAGTGAAAAATGTAAAATATAAAATCATCAAAAAACGTGCTACTGCCCCTTTAAGGGTAAATTCCCTGCCCCACACTGAGACATAAGTTGAGAGAGTGAGATGGTGTCATCTTGAAAAAGAGACTTTATTCTGCCTCTGTTTACCCAGCACTACACTTGGGTACCTGGTTTGAACGCGAAGATAACCATAAAAGTTGCCTTAATTGGCAGCTCTGTTGCATATTTCAAAAGTATAAATACTTTCAAAAGAATATACACAGAGATGTTTGTCCAGGGTAATAATGTGTGTAACGGTTTGAGCATTGTACTTGGTATTGCGGATTCAGCGCATTATAAGTTTTCTCATTATCACTATCATATCATATCAAACATTACCACACTGAAACATTCCGCTATATAATAGGAATAAATTGAAACGTGTTGTTACGTTAAGAGATGGTTAAGTGAAGAATTGCAAACTTTGCCCTTGGTAACCGAGTTTGTATGTGAACACACAACTTGTTAACTTAGGTTATTTTCCTTAACTGTAAGGTTTGTCTTTTATAAATCGACAGGTAAGTTATTCAAATGAAAACGTTAACCAAATAAATGGGCTATCATTATTATGTTGAGGTTACCCAACCGTCATTTATTAATTTCTCCCCAAAAAGTAAATTGAAAATAATTTATGAATAAAAGATATATCATGACTGTTAGATATATAGGCCACATTAGCAGGATTCGGTCTCAAACGAGACCATAAACGACACGTTTTAAGTTAAAACGACGCTTTCAAGAGTATTTAACTTATATCACAGCTGCTAGTATTATTGAAGAGAGAAAGCCCGCAACACTATGCATTGCGGTGAAACCTGCGAGCATTGGATGGAACTAGCAAACCATGGATGATTCTGCATTGAAATTCAGTGTGGCATTGAACCATACCTTTACTGCGTGCATAATTTTTCCTTTGTGGGATTCGAACCACGGACCTCTTAATCCGAAGCCGCTAACCACTGAGAATAAGAGAAAAAGAAAAACAAATCTAGTCATTTACGACAAAGGTTTTCATACGTATATTGAGGAAACGAAATTTGTGAGATGGCTACACTTGATTCGCCTTCATGACGGCTGCCGTTTCGGTCATTTCGATAAATTGTCTCTTATAATTTTAAGTTGGTCCCATTTTGTCTACGTCGGTCGCAAAATTTTGCATAAAATACAAAAAGTTATAGTAAAATACTTTTTGAAATATTGAACTTCACTTCCCTTTGAACATGGATCATTAATTATTATTTTTGCTAGTGGCTACATGTGGACGCAGTGTAGATGGTATATCAATGAAGACTCAACGAGGTATAGTTGGAGAGAAGAGGACTTACTCCTGCCCTCGTGGCTTTAAGTTTTGCTACAGAACTTTGAAACCTCCGATGATTACCTGTCAGTCTGACGGACGCTGGAGCGATCCTCCGGTACCGTGCCACCAGAAGAGATGGCGCACATTTGTAGGTATTCTGTGAATCAATGATGTAAAGGGGCAGTACAACGTTTTTAGATATCAGGAAAATGAAAAATAATGGTTAATGATTGAAAGACAATGTATTTAAACTAAATGAGGCAGTATTAATTCAAGTATATAACGTAAAGTTTAGCCATACGATTCCTTTTTCTTACACAAAATGAATTAAAGGTGTTCACAAGAAATGGCCGCCAATGGATTTTATGTGAATCTTCTTACTTTGTCCTTTGACTATGGATGAGTGGCTTGTGTAATGATATTTCTGACACTGTCAAAATAATACATTTAGCATTAACTTACAATTATCAGTGAAAAATTTGGAAAATAAAATTATAAAAAAACGTGCTACTGCCCCTTTAAGAGCAATATAATATTAACCATAACTGGGAAGTTGATAATTTCTTTCCTTAATTGGATTCTATTACACTCGATTCGATGTCAATAAATGTGAATTTGGATAATTTAAATAGAAAATTTATAAAAGATGAATCCCATACTGACAGCAATACTTTTCATTTATTTTTATACTTGTTACTAACACGCCGTTCACAAAAGATGAAATTAACATCAGTTGAGAATCTGTACCTTTGCAAGACAGCTCCTTTAAACTTGACTCAAATAGAATTTGAAAGTGATATTGGAATATAACAGAAATTAGAATAAAGTACCGTCTTTCATAATCATTTCCAAGGTTACCCATAATATGCAGAAGTGAAGTATTCTATCAGAAAGTTATTATACCATCTATGTTTACTTTTCGAGTGTACTAAATCTGAAGTTATGTAAGTAATGATGGACCTTTAATTTCAGAAGATACACGCATTTCCTTGAAATTTTGTAAAAATGTTTATTTTCTGAATCAAAAAGTAACAAATATGTATGTACTTAATGTTTCAATATATAAGAATTTTGCTGAATACATAAAGCTAATGAATTAAATATAATAATGATATGATATAATATAATATAATTATGATTTAAAATTTGCAATACGTGGTTTTTGCACGTTTTATATGTGTATTGTTTTTGAAAATTATTTCTACTTTTAACGAATTAGAATTAAGTATGTTTATTTTTGAACAAATACGTGGAATTTCAAGTTAATTAATGTTCACTATTTCTTTTCTCAGATAAACTGGCAGAATGTCTCTCTGCAGTTTACTTGCAGTGTGAAAAGACAATCGAGCATTTCCATCAAAGCATCTCTGACTAAACTTCGGGCAGAGTAAGAATTACTTTTTCAGCACAACTTTTATAAAAGGACTGTACATGTTTGAAAACAATAACGTACAGGGCCGCAAATCCGATGTAACCATAAAGGGGTTGGAAGGTCATTGAAATGTCACAATAGTAAAATCACTTATTTCTAATTTTTTTTACGAAATCTCTTATAAGTGATCAACAACTTTAATCGTAAGTAATTACATGTGTTCTTTTGCACTGAATGTTTGAAGTTATGTTGACTTTTTCTTAGGGAATCGATATGAAATATCTAAATCGAAATTTCTATATAAATATAAATATTAAACTTTTTAAATTGAATAAATTTATATTAAAAAACGCACTACTGTTCCTATAAAGTTGACTTCACTTTGAAGGGACAGTAGCACGTTTTATGGGGGAATATAAGGTGATGTCAGGAAAATGAAAATAAAGTTTTCCAATTGAAAGACAATGTATTTTAACTAAATGAAGCAGTAATAAATCAAATATATGATATGAAGTTCAGCCATGCGATTCTTTTTCGTACGCGAAATGGATTAAATGTGTTCACACAAAAATGGTCGTTAATTGACTTATGTGAATTTTTCTGATATTTTGTTCTCCGACTATTGGTGAATGGTTTTTGTGATGACGTTTTTGACACTATCAAAATAATACATTTAGTATATACGTGCAATTATCAGTGACAAGTTTAAGATATACAATTTTCGAAAAAAAACCTTTACAATTATTGTCCTTGAGGAAAGTACTATGCGTAGCTTTTACACTGTAAAAGGAAATCCGTGTTTTCTTTTAAAGGGGCAGTAGCACGTTTTTTGATAATTTTATATTTTCAATATTTCACTGATAATTGTAAGACAGTGTCCAAAATCTCATTACACAGACCAATCATCCATAGTCACAGGACAAAGTATGAAGATTTTCATAAAACCCATTGGCGGCCATTTTGTGTGAACACCTTTAATTCATTTTGTGTAAGAAAAAGGAATCGCCTGTCTGAACTTTACATTATATATTTGATTTATTACTGCTCCATTAAGTTTAAATATATTGTCTTTCAATTGGAACCATTAATTTTCACTTTCCTGACATCACCTCATATTGCCCCTAAAAACGTGCTACTGCCCCTTTAAAACCCTTTTCAATTGTTGCATTTTGTGCTTTTACTTGTGTTTTCGCTACAGAGTACGTGTCAGCATCCAGGGACCAGTTGGAATACTGGACTACACCTTTACAGTGCAGCAACATATGTCAAGCATCATGCAGTTGGAGTACAAAGCATTTAAAGGAAAATGGAGAAGATATCAAAACAAGAAAGAAACGTTACGGTTCCGAACCAGCAGTGCCATATTTCACCTACTTCTTGTCCATCGAGGGTCCCATTTGGAGGTAATTAATAGAGGATACTAAACGACCTTCCATTTAATACTATTTTTATTAAACGAGTTAATGATTTTGTATAAAACGAGCGAAAGCGAGTTTGATACCAAATCATTCACGAGTTTAATAAAAGTAGTATTAAATGGAAGGGAGTTTAGCATTATGTTTATTACTTGCCCTTTAAATCAAACATAATTGCCGATAAGTTGCCGAAACTAACAATTTCGCGACTCGGCAATCATTGTGACGGCGCGCTTACACTGTGACGTCACAACAACGCACTTCTATGACGTCATCCTTGCATTGTGTTATTACACTAGTTTAATATTGTCGTATAAATATTACACTGCGGTTTCTTACACGGGTGAGTAATAACATACAGTATCCATGATCATGTACTGAAAAGACTATCAATATGAAAAAATATTGAGACAAAAAATCGAAAAAGGTTATGAACGACAACTTCAGAAAAGCGCTATTTAAAGGGGCAGTGGCACGTTTTTAGGGGGAATAAGTTGATGTCAAGAAAAAACAAGTGTTTCCAATAATTATTGAAAGACAATGCATTTCAACTAATTGGAGCAGTAATAATTAAAACATATAATGTAAAGTTTAGCCATGCGATTCCTTTTTCTTACACAAAATGAATTAAAGGTGTTCACAAAAAATGGCCGTCAATGGATTTAATGTGAATCTTTATACTTTGTCCTCTGACTGTGGATGAGTGATTTGTGTAACGATATTTTTGACACTATCAAAATAATACATTAAGCATTAACATACAATTATCAGTGACAAATTTGAAATATAAAATTAAAAAAACCCCGGGCTACTGCCCCTTTAAACTACGATTATCGTCCCATTTGCTCCATATAGAAACCGGTAACACAGAAGTAATCGAGTTCCTCGCAACGAACGCCTCTGTACGTTCTGTAACCTCATGGAAGTGGAGGATGAATTCCATTCAACACTTATTTACCAAAAATACGCAAAATTACGCAAAATTTATCTTAAAAGTATTATATCACCAAACCATCCTATTAAAAATTTATTTTATCAATGCAGACTTGTAACGTAAAAGAAATGAAAATGTTAGCAAAATATTGTTTTGAAGCCGGTTGTAAATAATTCCCTTTCAGTACATCCTCGTCAACCTGGTTGTATTGTTTAACGTTATGTAAATGGCCAGGGGCCAAATTGGTCTGTCTGTCCGTCTGTCTGTAATAACTACTAGTTTGATTTAACTTATCGAGCAACAGAATTATGATTAAACAGCTAACAACGTATCCCGATTTCTTCCGATGGACATACATTTATAAATCCGAGAGCAATGTTTCAGTCTCTTATTCAAGAAAAAGGAAAGTATAGTTATACAATGGCCCATGGTTTCAGAATTTTACCATTTACATGGTTATAGGTTAGTTTTAAGACAATTATCAGGTTGAAGTCTTGATTTGTAGTCGATTGAATTTTTTTATAGCAAACAAAATGATGAATATAGCAAGCGGACATGTAAAATTGTGAATACGTAACAACAATTTGGCGTTTTCCGATTATCGTTGAAAAACATATTAACAGGTTCTTGTGATTTGGAGTTTAACACCGCTTTCAAGAGTATTTCACTTATAACACGGCTGCTAGTATGATTGCAAGGAGAAAGCCCACAACACCTTTGTTGATATGCATTGCGGTAACATTTGCGAGCATCGACTGACACTAGTGAACCAAGGGTGGTACTGCGTTGAAGTTGGGTGTAGCATTGCACCAAAACCTGACTGCGTGTAGAACAGTTCACAACTACAGACAAAGTTTTTGAGCCCCTGGCGGGATTCGAACCCCAGACCTCTTGACCCAAACCACAGCGAGATCATTGACTCTTAATTAAGTCACAATTACACTTATGAAATTGACTTTATAAGATAATAAAAGATAAAATGTTAATTGTTTATTCACAGGTTTGGCTCGACGCAAATAAGATCACCTCTTACGCCATACCTCTGGACATGGCAATTACTCAGCTGTCATTCACTGGTCATGTGAGGACCGAAGATGTGACCATATTCCGAAACTACCACCCTAGAAAAATGAAGAAAACCTGATGTATACTTAAAGTGACATAGAGTTTGCGTCGCGATTTTTTTCAGGTTAAAGGGGGAATAGCACGTTTTTTTAAAATTCTATATTTCAATTGTTCACTGAGAATTGTACGTAAATGCTAAATGTATAACTTTGATAGTATCATAAACTCATTACACAAACCAATCATCCATAATCAGAGAACAAATTATAACGAATCACGAAAGTCCATTGGCAACCATTTTTGTGCGAACACATTAATTAATTGTGTGTAAGAAAAAGGAATCGCATGACTAAACTTTACATTATATATTTGATTTATTACTGCTTCATTTCATTTAAACACATTGTCCATCCAATGTGGAACCATTTATTTTCATTTCCCTAACATTACCTTATATTTTCCCTACAACGCGCTACAGTCACTTAATAGTGGATTACTACTTATGACCGGAGTTCAAATTACTTTAATCGAATCATATAGTAACCCTAAAATTATAAATACAATTCACAAAAACTATTAAATTTTTTTTGTGTGTGTCTTGCAACCAGCCGAAATTTCATATTTCATTTTCGTGTATGTTTGTTGTATAAACTATTAAACATTGTCAATCAATTCGTCGTCCGGTCTGTTTTAGATCAGTTTAAAGATTTACGTTTGAATGAAAGGGGAAAGGGGAACCTGTCAAAATGAGACTGTTTTTTTTTGTTTTCACGTCAGATAGAGTAAATAAAAAAACATCTGCAAGCAACCTGGTAAGTTTTTTTATTCAGCACGCAGTTTTTAAATTTTTTTTTGCCAAGACAAGAAAAATAAAAAAATTTGGCAAACAAAAATTAGTTTGGTTTCAGTTGACTAGAGAGACTGTAACCAAATCAGAACATAATTCAATTTTATGGGCATTTTACATTCTGCAACCAAATTCAAGTATGCAAACTAATAAATAATTTATAGTCAATTATTTCAGTTATTAGAATATATTCGTTTCAAGGGATAGTATATCTATTTTGATGTTTAGGTACCACGTCATTCAGACCCCTCAATTGCTATGATATCTCTCGCATCACGCATTTCAATGACATGAATGTGTCTATATAATAAATCCTTCAATATTTTCACAGACACAGTTTATACTTGGATATTAAGAAAGAAAACACGTTAAAAGATCGCCAACGATAGTGAACGATTCCGAGACACTTCCTGGTGCTACTAGGTTAACACGACATTTTGTCCTTAACAATGTGGATGTCTTTTCAAAACTGGTATGATTTCCACAGGACGTTTTCCAAATAACAGCTATAGATACATGCAATTTACTATTGACTGTATCGGACAGCTGGTATTCGTGTACTGTTTATTACATTTTCATCCCTAAATGACTAATATATGATGATTACCTGTTTTCAAAGAAAATCTTAAACCAGTGTTTTATTTACAAATGAATAGTGGTTAAAGTACCTTTCAATCACTATCAACTTCTGAGCATCCATGTGGCTGACTTAGATAACTTTTTAAGGTTACGTTTGACCAATTGACGCTAACTGTCCAGTTTTCGATCACAATCGCCGCTTCATACCCTCAAGTTGTCGCTATACAGAGCTTGTAAGCTATAAAATGATACTTTAGTAACAGCGGATACTTTTCGAATGATAGCATTGATAGAATTTTGTATGTGTGATCCCAATCAGTTCACGGAGTGGCTCTTTAAGGACAGATGCGTAGACCATCAGAATCACCATATCACGTAAAATAGTCGTAGTAAAAGAAATGTCGCAGAAATACGAAAAACACATCATTATTTATCTACAGTGCATGCAATGTGTAAAATATATTGGTTTTTTTTCCATAGTTAGATATTTCCTTGTATGATGGCAATTCAATAACAAAATGATACATTAAAAAACAACAACATAAAAACACATTAGTAGCAATTTGATCATTAGCATAGCAAAGTGTGATGAGTTCTATGTTTTCTCAGATGTTTATCAAAATATGATCCATGACATATTAAAGCTTAATTGTACGCAATTAGCTCTTAACGAATGTGTCGTTTACTTCTTTAATTGCAGGAAATATGTTCGCGTAGTCTATAATAATCTATCCTAATTAGTAACTGCCTATGTAAATGCATTCACTATCCATCAAAATGTCTTCTACAACATATACTCATTCTTTAATATCCAATACGTCTGAACCTTGGTTGTCAACTGGAGAATTATTTAGATGGTTTATGAGTTATAAATACTGTGGTTTGTCTGTCGTCTTCATCCCCCCTGTGATATTTCTCATTGTTGACTCAGCATTGATAACATGTTTGTCAAAAACAGGCATTTCGTGAATTTCTGTTTAATTCCTTTGATGTTTTGTTTTGATATTGCCAAAAGTACACAGCATCATTTGGATACAAAGAGTTACAAAAGGGAACTTACTACTTCTGTTACTAGTATAGCGAGATCTAAATCAGTATCGACTATACACTGCTCCACCTCGTGTTCCAAACTGAGACAATGTGTCGGGTTCTATTTCACCAAGAGAAGCAACTCCTGCACTCACTACCGGAAATCCGTACACCAGCAACCAGTATCCACCGTATTCATTGGAACAGGTTGTACGTTATTCATGTTCTTAAAGGGGCAGTAGCACGTTTTAAATTTTTCACTGATAATTGTACGCTAATGCTAAATGCATTATTTTGATAAAATAGTCAGAAAACAAATTATAAATATATCCATAGAAAGTCCATTGGCGGCCATTTTTGTGTGAATACCTTTAATTCATTTTGTATAAGAAAAGGGAATCGCATGGCTGAACTTTACATTATGCATTTGATATACTGCTTCATTTAGTTTAATTACATTGTCTTTCAATTGTAACCATTTATCTTCATTTCCCTGACATCACCTTATATTCCCCTAAACGTGCTACTGCCCCTTTAAAGGCACTAATGTACGCATTTTTGGCTATTGTGTAGCCTACTTGACACTTATACCCCACTTCCGGTCTCATTGCTATGTTTTCCCTTCTTCTAACTGTAGGTGTATTGGCTGATACACCTCTACTTTTCTAATACACCTAAGCTTTATTACTACCTTGGGAAGTGTGGGTATATCTTTTACATGTTCTCACTTTCTATCGATGCAGTGATATTCTTATTATTATTTACTGACACGCAATCGATAATGAAAATTGGACTAAAGATTTGACAATCATATTGTTATGGGCAAAATTAGAAATATTTTATATCTATAATGTATGATTTCTTATAAACAGTGCAATCACATTAAAAGTTCTTGGTTGAATAAAGGCAGGCTACACAAAGACAAATTATTTCATTGTTCAATCAACGATTACGTCACGTCATATCATATAACCTTCTACATAGTTGACAACCATTTTTTGATAAGACTACTGTTAATTACCGTTTCATTTTCTATAACTAGTCATAGTTCATAGTTCTATTCGTATCGGTATCAGATGAATGTTTGAACATTTGTCGGCTTATACGTAATAATGTATGCTTGACAATATCATAATGTTTATGTTCTTATTTTGCAATGGATAACGATGCAGCTGTGGAAGGCAGAAGAGAAAATTCGGTTAAACAATCACCAACAGCTCTTGATAAAGGTACTTCAATTAAATGTACTCTAATTCATATAGATGAAATATAACATAATCACGCCACGTGGATGGATATATACAGCTATTTTGTTTAGAGAACGAAATTAGAAATTTTCCTGTAATTCCCTTTTATACGTTTACTCTATCGTTATGATTATTTGAGAATCCATGTTAAACCCAATGCACGTGATAACATGCGCACGTTCCTTCACAAATATAGAAATTAAAGATATGAAGTAGCTACGAGCATGAAAAGACAATGTTGGTCTTTCTAATCAAACACTATTTTCATATTTGTTTAGCTTTTAAAGGTTATCATAACAAGATTATGAACGAGTATTATTACCTATAGGGTTGAAAATAAGTAGTGTCCTATTTTCAGTATGAGCACATATCACTTTTGCCTAGCAACGAGTGTTGTAGTGCCCCGTATAATTACACCTGTGACGTCATAAAATCATTGATAATGACGTCCCTGTAACCGGCCGTCGCAAGGGAAGCAGGGCATTTTCTGGATATTTCTAAGGGAATAAAGTGGAATAGAATCGGTACTAAAGAAATTATTACCCTCGAAGTGTGTCATGTGACTTTTACAAAACTCGTGCAATTTGCGTATAACCTTCGCTCTCGCTCGGGCAATACACAAATTCACACTCGTTTCGTAAAAGGCATATGACACTTCCGAGGTTAATAATCTCTGTGAATTAATTTCTTTTATAATATCGCCCCTAGGGACCGTGTCTGTCTAAACAGTTACATGCAAATTCTAATAGAATGATACCGTTTAAAGGAGAGGCTAGTGTTCCGTATACACATGCAGTAGAGTCCTATATGGTGTTTTTTGTGTGGAAGCGAAATTCAAAAGTACGCAGTATTGCATTTAATGTTTTTGTCAAATTGCAAATTCTAGAACTGGAATGTTACTCTCATTTACAGTGTGAAATAATCATTTTATAATCATATACATAAATATAAAAGGGAAGAACTCATGAGTTTTGTTTGCACAAAAATACCCCGATAGGACTGTCCCTTTAATAATCATAATAGAGTCATTTGATCGTAGGTATCAACAGTTGCATCAAAGGATCACGGTAAGGAAGGTTTGAAGTTGTAATAATGATCAACCGGACAATGATGTGTGTCAATTAATGAAACGCAAGTTTTGAAAAAAAAGTCAGACAATTGAATAAAGATAGAGCCATTGGCTCTGTAGCTCATCAGGCTCAATTTTGGTTAAGGGTGTGGCAATTGTGGTTCCCCCCCTTTAGCTAAGGTTTTGTGGTATTTGAAGTCAGACAATTGAATAAAGGTAAAGCCATTGGCTCTGTAGTTCATCAGGCTCAACTTTGGTTAAAGGGTGTGGCAAGTGTGGTCCCCCCTTAGTTAAGGTTTTGTGGTATTTGTACATTCAGAAGCGGATTCCTGTGGGCAGCCTCGCATTCAGAATGGTTTCGTGAAAGAGAAACATTGGGGGAGTGGAGAGTCAGTGGTCTACAGCTGTAATGAGAACTATACTCACTGCGGGGCTCACACCCCTCACACCATCACCTGTCAGCCTGATGGACACTGGAGCAGTCCTCTGGAACCTTGTTTGAGAAACATCTGGGACCATTTCGTATGTCTAAAGTCGAAATTGTATTTTTGTTTTTTCTTTGGACATGAAAAGCATGGGTGTTTGTGTAAAAATGATCTCGCTCAAGTTAAGTCAAGTTTATTCTCATAAGTCATAAATCATGACAGAGTGAACAAATAACACCTTGAAGTAATCGGATTAATGGAGCATACGCAAACTATATACAGAGCAATTTTAACGAGTATTGGTATTGATGGATACAAGGGGAACATTTTGATTGATAAATGTGTACAATGATACAGGAAGATATCTGTTTCGTAATTCATTTAATGTTTATTATACTTCTATTTTATTGAGGTAAATCGATCCAATTTTTTAAAGATTTTCGGTGGAAAGATTGTAGATATCTTAATCAATGATTTAGGTTATGGCATGGCCTACAGTGCAACTGACACATCATTAACTGAAACTACTAAAATAACATTGTAAGCCTATGCTTAGGGTATATGTTTTCAGATGAACGGAAAGGCAAACAGCATCAACCTACCATGTCCGATTGCGAACGAGGCTCGTGTAGTCATTTTTGGAAAATTTGACAGTTACATGATGTATATAGATACTGCACGGTAAGCAGAAAATACTTTTATTTTATCTTCATAAGATTAAGACAATACATTTATCTTTGGACATAAAAGTGCAGGTATTCATTTGTGTCGGATTATCTATCTCATAAAATATGGATGATTCAAATTGGGTAGGGGCACAAAAAAAGGTTCGTTCTGTTACCTTTTGACTTCAATGAAAGTGTCAGTTTATTAGAACAATGATACGATATGATTTCAGTGAAAGTGTCAGTTTATAAAGGGCGCTTCAAACTTAGCCGAATTTGACAAAAGATGGAAACACAGATTTGAAAATGTGCAAATTGACACCGTATATCGAGTTTTCGATATTTTACCAAAATGGGAACATTCATTATGGACGTAACTTTAGTTGATGTTTTGGTTTTATATATCCTCACAGATTGGAGATAACGCTATCAGGGCAACACGCTGCCCTAAAATTTCAGTTCTTTCTGAAGAAGAAGAACGAGAACGTTTTAAGTTGTTTACTGAAGAAGGATGCAGCAGGCTTTACTGTGATCAAAAACAGCAATTTTGCTTTCACGATCACTGAAAACTCCATCAGAGAATTCGTCATCAGAGTCAACAGAAATTCGTTTTCGGTAATGTTAAACAACGACATTTTCAGCAATATGTTTTATTTTTTTAAATTTCATTGTTCAATTAACTTCGATTAAAGTTTACTATGAAGAGTTGTAATCCTTTTGAATATTGGACAATCGAGGAATTATGTCAGTTCGGATTAACCGGAACCCCTAATTCCGCATGCTTTCAAACGACTTGCAAAACAAAAGATTAAGATTTCTATTCAAATTATCTTTAATTTGAATTTTAAACCAGTCCTTAATTTTCCGTAATAGCAATATTAGAGACATATACTTATTCAAAATTGACTGAATGATTATGCATTGACTATAGACAATTCTTTAACATACAAATCGCCTTGAAACTATTTTTAGTGTCCGATTGGTCAATGTTACAGTTTTCATTTTTACATAGACATATGATAGGATTAGATACTGTTTTTACACAGAGACTAATAATCTCACTTTAAAATGAACATTCAAAATAACATATATCATGAATATATTATGTATAAATTAATTAATTAAATTAATTAATTAATTAAATTAATTAATTAATTAATTAATTAATTAATTAATTAATTAAATTAATTGATTAAATTAATTAAATAAATTCGATAAATCAAACCATTCTCTTATTCACAGGTATTGATATCACTCTCATAAATTCAAACAAACTAGTGTACATTCTTTTGTCTGGTTTATAAATAAAAAGGTTTAAGTACACAGAATGCTAGTTAGTAATTTGAGCAAAGTATGTTGTTGACGGACACGGGATTTATTGTAAAAAGATAACTAATTGAACATTATAACAAGAATGATAACGTTAATGTACAATGAGATGATAATAAGTGATTTAACCCTTATAACCTCCAGTTACGTCAATCATTCCATTGTTCTGTAAGGACACTTATTTCTTTTGTTCTCCTCTGTTCTGATACAATTTCTCTTCCAAAGGCAGTTATCTACATTACGTCCCTCTGCCCGGCCAATTATCTTTATAATGCCCTCTGCCCAGGGCAATTGTCTTAATAATGCCTTCTTCCCCAGGCAATTATCTTAATAATGCCATCTTCCCCAGGCAATTATCTTCTTTATTTTTCAATGATATAATTACTTACTACTACTTTTGATTTTTTCTGAAATTTTATTTTCCCGTCAGCAAATGTATTTGGTGGTATGCCGTCACACTTCCAAAACGCTAAAACTGACGCTCTGACTATTGAGCCATTATGACAGCGCTGATGAAGGTCTTGAGTTAGTTCAGAGATCAAGGCATTTTAGAGTCGATTGTAACGTGAAAATCACACAATCAACGTACCACTGCAGATAAATGCTCGCCGCACGTGCAACGCATACCAAGGCTATATCGGCTTTGATGATAAATTCTTATTGGATCGACTCTCAATGACACGTTTTTTCATAACATTGGCCACCACTTAATAGTTAAGAACGAAATTGTTTTCCACTGGTTTTGTCGGTTTATGAGTTGTGAGTATGCTTTTCTCCCTCGGGATATACCTGTGGGCATTGCCCGCGGGTGTCGGGCATACTTTTCAATAACGCCCGCGGATCATGCTTTATCATATACATATATTGCATCAAATAAGTTGACAATTCATGAAAAATGGTTTTATTTTAACTCTACATCTTCTTTACCTTGAAGAATTTAAATGCTAATGATGTATTTTCTGTATTGCAGATTCACCTTGGAAGAAGGACTATAACCAGATTTACCCTGGACAGTTATATAACGTTTAACAAAATAACTATAAACGACGCCTTACTTCTAAAAAAGATAAAGGTTATTTATAATGACAGGGCGCATCAAGTATTTGGATTTCTACACTAAATGCACTTTGATTTTGAATCGCTTCTTTAATTTGAATTTTAAACCCGTCCTTAATTTGACAAATTTGGCTTCCGTAATAGCAATGTTAGAGACATATACTTATTTAAAATTGACTGAATGATTATGCATTGACTACAATTAATCCTTTTACTTACAAATAGCCTTGAAACTATTATTAAAGTTTTTTAGCTTTTGAATATCATATTTAATTCAAGTTATTTACGTATTGCGTTTGACAAGGAACCAATTGCTGCCCTTAAATATTCCAAAGAGATTTATCTGTGTAAGCTGCACATGTGCAATGTTCGATCTGGCTCAATAAAGTGATATATATATATATTGAGTTAATATTTCTTTCTTTTAAATCATGTGTTTCATTTTTAAGAGTCTAGTTTTCCTTCTTGAGGTAAGGTGATAAGGGGTTTGATGCCGCTTTCAAGAGTATTTCACTTATATCACGGTTGCTAGTATTATTGTAAAGATAAAGTCCATTGTGGCCATGTATTGCGGTGAAACTTGCGAGCATCGGCTGGAACTAGCGAACAATGGGTGGAACAGCGTAAACATTCAGTGTAGCATTGCACCCAAAGCTATCTGCGTTTAGAACAGTTCTCAAATGCAGACAAAATTGCCGAGCCCCTGACGGGATTCGAACTCCGAACCTCTTGATCCGACGCCAAAAAAGTTTCTTCAAAATGCACCTTTAAACTCTACTCTTGTCAATACGACTGTGTTTTTCAAGAAAAATAAGATTGATGATATCCCTAATATGGAAACGTAAACACATTCTATACACAAACAGTCAGGAAAGAAATTACAGCGGCGATTTAGTTTGGATAATATGGATATGTTATTCAATTTGTTCAAGAGACACAACAGTCCAATGAATTTAGTTCAGTTGGGCATACTTTCCATTCTGGCACGTCCTAACTTTCCATTGTGACAATGGCCCTGCTTGATTGGTAACCCGGTGTGCTATCAGGCGTACGCCGCAGGAAGTGACGAAACGTGCAAATCACTTTATTGGTACCATGTGTGCGCACTAGGCGCACGCACAATACGCCGGTTTGAAAAACGTGCGAACCAGGCGTATCATCACTGTGCGAAACCGATGACCGTAACTTTAGTTACGATCATCCCAACATGGCGGCAGGTTATACGCCTCAGAACTTTTCACGCCATATTCTAGTTGTTCAGATACATTCATATAAATCAAACATAGCGCTTAGTGATCATGGCGGACAACTATCTTCCGTGTGACATTCCACAACTAATTTTTTGTGACATGAATACTTTTGATGATAACATATCAAAATTATTATTATCAATAAAAAACCAATCATGACATTTATTCAGTGCATTTAACGAAAGTTGAAGTTTTATCAATATTTCGAAAAAATGTTAAAATTAAGATTTGTCTGACATGAATAAGATGTCTATTGAAGCTACTTTAAGGTATGCTCATTACTTCCTGTGCATACGCCGTGATTCAACTTCAATCTAAATAAATTTAGATCAACAGGTTTTATATTTGGTCATACTGTTGATCTAAGATTGGCCCGTAAGGCGGGTCATCCCGCTGACCTCTGAAATCAGCCGCTCGGCCAATCAGAAAAGTTGCCCTAGCTCGCTGGAAGTTCGAAAAACTCAGCAGCACATCTTTTGAAATGGACGGTGTTCGGAGCTATGTCATTCGGAGCAGAGCAGAGCGACCATTTCGATTAATATTCCGATTGCTTGGATGTATTAATAGATTATGTTTTTTTCTTTTAAAATGATTTAGCGTATTTGCTAGTTGTCAATGACAAATGATGATTGCACATCGCACAGATACTAACGTGGCGAATAATAATCACAAAGTTTGAACATCATAAATGTCAATATTTACGAAAATCATCATGCAAGGGGAGGTAACTCTTTTTTTAAAATGAAACCCATTTGCACTAATTCCTTCATTACCATCCAAATAATTAAAAAATAGTGCTTTTTTGTCAATCATAAAACTAAAACTATTTCATACAACCAAATAAAATCAACATACTGATATTTTTCTTATAAGGATCAAAAGCAAGGTTTATTTTTCACAGTGCACACTGTTCTTGAGAACAGGCCATAAGTTAGTATATATTTCTTCCGTCCACAACCTCAGGGAGCGACTATGAACTGTTTGTGACATCGAATTTGATTGATCAAATCGCGAAGTCCTTATTTGCATAGGAAAGGTCACCGGGATGACCTCGCACACTGGTCAATCTTAGATCAACAGTCTGACAAAATAAAAATCTGTTGATCTAAATTTATTTAGATTGATTCAACTTGTGCCTGTTGCAGACCCGGATTACGCCGGACACGTGACAGGCGTATACGCCTCTAAAACGAATCAAGTATAGCCAATGTCGTCTTATCCGAAAGCCCTGTCGTTTTCATCATGTAGTGCACGTGCAAAGCATGACCCACGCGGTGGACAATTTACCGCATGTTTTCTCTCAAACGCTGCTCAATGGAAAGACTTTTTAAAGACATGAAGGCATTCGTTACAGGATATTAGAAAGCTGCTGACAAAAATGGTGAGGAAACATTGTTTAACGAATGTTTAATATACGGATGATATTTTTAAAAATAATTTTTGTTTATTTATGTCGTTGTATTCGTCGTGGTATAAGTAATTTGAACGACTTGTATTGTTCGTCTAGTCATTGATTAACCATAATTCGTTTGGAAACGGAAACATCAACGGAATTATCATAGCTCCTGTTTGTTGCATTCTCTCCCCACAGAGGCAGATAAAGTCATGAAATGTTGATACAGCCTATGTTCTATTACGACGATATCCGTGGGTTCCGGCAGTTTCCCCTGGCGTAAATAGATTGCACAACAATCCATTTGAATTTCTTTATCAAATGACAACGCTTCTAGCATGGAAGGGTGGTTCATATGACAATGCCTTTGCCATGAGTCAGTAGCCAAAATGATGATTTTAGAACAGTTTCGCTGATTGCACAACTAACTTCGATTGCCTCCATTCAGGATTCTCCCATTCTATCCCACAAAGCTGGCGTAATATAACAGAGGCTGTATCAACATTTTATGACTTGATCTACCTCTGTAGGGAGAGAATGGTTTGTTGTAGCTTATTGCAGAGGAAGTAATTGTGAAGATCCCGTCAATTGTTTGGTTTGATGCTTGAAAAAGGCCTGAAGGATTCGATCCCAGATGTTCATGTGGTTTGCCTTGTCAATGTAAAGGATATTGAGGTATTAACTCTACATCACTATGGCTACAGTGGATCAGGGGTATCATGTTTTGGTAGGAACTAGTAATTTAAAGTTAGAAGTCTTAAACACATGAAACATTTGTTGAATAACTTTCGTTAAGTAGATTTTGGTAGCATTTTAAATAACGAATTCTATTGATTTGAAATTTTTGTATTAATAAAACGTTTTGAAAACCAACGCTTTGTAGCAAGTACTATCGCAAACTCTTACTATTTCTTGTATTAAAATTACATTACCAAATATATCAACGTCAAATTATTCCTTAAATGTCTCAAAATTCCTCCTTAACATAACTATAAAACACAACCAAAAACATATGTATCATGTCATTGAGCTCTTATTCCACAGGGACATGTATCGCACAAGGAGAAATGGGACGAATGAATAAAATATTTAAGAAGTTTATATTTTCACAATAACGAGTTTCTAATATATATTTTAATTTAATTATGGGGTCACCGAACGATTTAAAGAGTTATCGGCATTAATTCCAAATACCAAATCTGCTCAGTCTGATTAAAATCGACTGTGATTCGGGGAAAAAAGTGTAAAATTATTGTGTCTAGTGAGGTTCGAACTTCACCCAGCCCGGCTTTCCTTTCATTCGGTCTGAAGCTACCCCTATTACCTGCAAGCTCATCTAGCAAATCGCACGGAGCTCAGCAAGAGCTTTCGATATCATGCTAGGGGCAGGTAACTCCAGTGTACCATTCGTTATAAATAATCGCCGCTAAACGCTATTTAAAAGCGGAGATGTGATTGGATAGTGTACGACTGGGTTTGTCTGCGCGAAACTGGTTGTAACAACACGCGACAGAGATGAGTGCATTCAGACCGAGACGGAGAGGATATCCCAATGGTTCAAACCCTGATAGAGACAATATTTTTGATATTTTATTCCTCGGAGTGCGGTCGATTTTAATCAGACTGCGATTCTACTTACTAAAACAAAGCCTGCGTTTGTCATGGATGGAGTCAGAATCAGGCATATGTCAATTGCGTTCAAAAGACATACAAGGGTATCTAGCAAGTATATATATATATAGCTTGAAGAATAATGATCATATTAGCGGAAACAAAATAGAAATATAGTCGCAAAGCGACAATAACAGGATTCAGCCACATATATGAGTGCCTGAGGCCATTTGTAGCGACTTTGGCATGATTTAAAGGAAAAGTTAAGATTTTTAAGGTCATTTTTTGGTCAGATCGGTCTGATACCGTTTCATGGCATAAACTTTTTCCACCCATTGAACGATTTTATTTTTGTTATTTTGTTGGTTTCCTTCTTCAAGTAGATTTCTTTCCTCCCTTTTCTCCCCTTCTTTGTGTACCCTGGCTTGCCGTCTGTAAGTCCTGAAAAAATGGCGCAGTTATCACTTCAACTTGTTGAGTTATAAGGGTTATCAAAATGGTACCTTGTAAAAAGTAACCAGACTGTTTGACTGTTTGCGAGCGATTTTATTCTTTTATCTTAAAGACCTTGCAACTGTCTAACTCTAATGCAAAAATCATAAAAGTGTATGATCTGGTTTTTGAGTTATCTCCCCTTGAAAATTAATTTTTTTTTAAATGTCGAACTTTGAAAGGTTACTTCACAAAAATTATTTTGAATTGTAAAACAATGTTAACAATGTTGTTGTAGGTCAATGTCTCAGCTACATAATGGGTAAGTTTTAGCTCTCTTGTAGCATTATTTGACGAGCAGTATTTCCGCAAATGTGTATGAGGTCTTATTTTCTTAAAAAGCGCTTAAAATCAAGATGGCGGCCAAACCACTTGACCAACAAATTTGTCATGAAAATGGGTTTTTGCATTATTTTTTATTGCGGATCTTTTAAAAAAAGTTTCAGGTCTCTAAGTGCATTTAAGTGTTAAATTTTCGATTTTGGATTCGAACTGGACCTTTAATGAGTGGGTCGATTTCGCCCAAAAGCTTAGTGTCCCGATTCCAGGGTAAGGGCTACCAGTTTGTAAAATGTATTTCCTTCGGCAGTTTTGGCTGATTCTTAGTCTAAAGTTTTGTGGAATAATAATAACTAGGACTGCCGTGGCAGTACTTAGGTCTTCAAGATGCCTGTTTGACCTTCATACACTGTTTGACCTTCACATGGCTTTTTGTCTAAGAGGTAAACAGTAACTAATACACTATCAAATTAGCATATTTCACTTGATATTCAACGTTTAAGCCTTTACAGAAAATTCAGCATGGCATCTCAGGTTATAAAGTGTTGTTGCTGCCTGATGATAGATAAAACAATGACTAGTGTTTTATTGCCAATGAACTACAGTTTTTCAATCATAAATGTCTCATAATCATTCAAAACGAAAGTATGAATGACCACATTTAAATGCTCCGAGTTTCAGTGTTAATGTTAAATCTACTTTTAATGAGATTTATCCAAGATTGTATGTTTATTTGGCTTTCTAATGATATATAGAACAATCAATTATCATCTGTCGTTAATGAGTAATGAGTATTCAAACATACCCACCAAAACACTCGTTTTCCAAAATGCAAACTTTGACCCTTTCTCGTGACCGGAAGTCACTGTTCGCGAGCGATTTTATTCTTTTATCTTGAAGACCTTGCTAATGTCTAGCTCTCATGCCCTGATGGCTGAATCCTTAATAAGAACTTGAAGAATAAGTATAATAAGAACTTGAAGAATAAGTATAATAACAATAGGTCTTCCAGACTTTGTCTTGAGGACCTAATAATAATAGTAAACACGCCAATGACGAAAATGATTCAGCCTGATGGCTGAATCCTTAATTAAGCTGGCATTCCATTTGTACATATTCGTGCGTGATGCGATGAGAATAAGAATTTGATTTGTGTAATTGATAAACATGATTCAATTTTGGTTTCAAACCTGCTAATGTAGGAAATATCTATGCTAGTTTGCTAGAGAAGATATACTCTTTTGTTGACAAAAACTGAAACACTAAACATCGTTTCTTCTCTCGGTGAATCCAAAAACAATTGTTCTGGATTTAAGTTTAAATGGATGCCTGTTTTCTATTCAAGCCATTCGAGTAAATCCTGCCAAATTAACATTCTTAAACAGGATAGATGATTAATTTTATTTCAACGTTATAGAATGAACAATATGCATATTCAATGATCTTGTACCTAACGATATCAGCAATTTTTGTACGAATTCTATGGAGAACACTTTATTGGAACTATATGCACTATAGTTTGGCCGAAAAGGTATAGAACCGTATGTTGCTATTAGATTTGAAATTAATTCTGTAATCAATTTGTTCTTCTAGGCCTCACCTTGATAAAGCAATTCATGATCCACATTGGCACTGTATAGAATTTGTTTAACATACATTTCATCCTTTTACAACTCACACAATAAATCTGAAAGTTTGGGGCATAAAAGGCAAATCTGTTTGTTTACTGATGTTGACTGAACTCTTGTTTAGAGGTTTTCAAGTATATCAAGGATATCATACCTGCATAAGCTAGACAAATTGTTTTAATATAATTAATAATTATAACTTCTGCTAAGTTGTCAATTATATATTTGATGTTTATTGCATATTATGATCATACATATTGGTTTGACTGCTATATTTTGACTAAATTGAGTAACGCCATGATAATAATTGAAACCATCCGAAAATATTGAATTTTGAAGATATATTGAGCTTAAATGCCGTTGAAAGTTATGTTAAAGTTCATATCAACCTACGGACATAACAGCGATTATAAATATCAATGCCCCAGAGGCTTTAATTAACGTGATAGTACGCCCACAGAAAATATGACATCCACCAACTTGAGATTTTAAACATTGATCATCATAGTACACAACATCAGTAACTCAGGGTCTAACAGGTGCGGGGAAACACTAACAAACTTCAGATTTTAAACATTGTTTATCATAGAACACAACATCAGTTACAAGGGGTATAAGAAACCGGGGAAAAACTAACAATCTGCAGATTTTAAACACTGATTATCATAGTACACAACATCAGTTACAAGGGGTCTACGAAACCAGGGAAAAACTAACAATCTGCAGATTTTAAACACTGATTATCATAGTACACAACATCAGTTACAAGGGGTCTAAGAAACCGGGGAAAAACTAGCAATCTGCAGATTTTAAACACTGATTATCATAGTACACAACATCAGTTACAAGGGGTCTACGAAACCAGGGAAAAACTAACAATCTGCAGATTTTAAACACTGATTATCATAGTACACAACATCAGTTACAAGGGGTCTAAGAAACCGGGGAAAAACTAACAATCTGCAGATTTTAAACACTGATTATCATAGTACACAACATCAGTTACAAGGGGTCTATAAGAAACCGGGGAAAAACTAACAATCTGCAGATTTTAAACACTGAGTATCATAGTACCCAACATCAGTGACTAAGGGTCTAAGAGGCCTGGGGAAACACTAACAAACTTCAGATTTTAAATGATAATTATTATAGTACACAACATCGGTAACTAAGCTTCTAAGATGCCCGAGGAAACACTTACCAAATGCGAATTTAAAGAAAGAACGAAGGCATTGCATCCGTTTCAATGACATGGATAATTTCAAAATTTAAATGTACATTCAGGAATTGAGCAGTAGTCAAATCTCATCTTATTATCAGTTGTATAACACCACAGTCCTCGTAGTACTGCGTGGTGTGCGTTCGTGTCCCGGCATGCATTACCCAACTGAGATAGGTTGGTGACAGCGGGAAAGAGATCAATCTGAAAGTGAAAGATGAAATAACTGACGAAATTGATTCGGTCTATATTCATTTTAAAATATGAAATAGACAACAATAACACTAATATTATATATAATACAGATCACGAACCTAATTCACTTTCGAAACGTATTATATGGTTCTATTCGGTACAAATAAGTTAGGGACCTAAAATAAATCATATAATGAGGTATGACTGATGATTTCTCAGAATAGTTCATAATCATTAAAATAGATCTATTACCTGATAATATTATATTTTTATTCAGTAGAGAATATGCACAGAGTTACGTCACACTGCTAAGCTTTTACCCAACGTTTTCTCCATGTGTAGGATAATGACACCTTTTGCTCGCATAACATCTTCCTATACAAACTGTCAGTTGTATACCTTGCTGCTGACCCTTGAGTTTTCTGTGCTTGCTCTCTTGCCTGTAGTGGCGCTATAGCAGCACAGAAAAGTAAAGGGCCCGCAGCAAGGCATATAATGACAGTTCGGAATCTGGCGATTGAAGCTTTGCATAGGAAGTTCGCATGACTGAGTGCTACGCAAATTATTATACAACAGTAAGCTGCTTGTGAACAGCTACATTCCTATAGTAAGCTGTTTTCTTTCAATGTAAATGTCATGGCCAATGTCGATGTTGCAATGAAGACTTTTTCTGCCAAGGGATGTTTTTCTTGTTTTAATTCCTAAATCTCATTACGAACAGCATGCAAATGTGACGATGGGACGACCCCTTTGTGGAGAGAATAAGTATGAAGGTTAACATACAGTTGCTGAATGGTTATGTGGTGTCTGTGAGTCCCATCTCTGACACGTTCTTCCTGTCTTTGTAGTTGAAAGGTTGCCATTGTATATTCCTGCATTCCATAGCAATCGACTATAGTAGAAGCATTTCTCAGCTGAAAGATAGAATATTGAATTGTAGCTATAACAGATATTCTTTGAGACATTCATTTCTGTGTGCAACAAGGTACATGATTTTCATTTTCATTTTTTTAGTTTAAATCAATTTGATATATTTCTTGATATTTATGTATATGCTTGATGTTATGTAAAACAGCATGTTTCCTGCAATAGATAATATTTATCTAGTATACTTCCATATCTGACATTCATATTCATCAAATATACTGTAAATGAAAAAGGTGATTATTATCCTAATCAAGTTCTCATATTCTCTAAACTCATTGCAGATGTCCTACTTGTGATTGTAAATCAGAAGACCATTTCTTTGATTTGATGTGTATTGGTTACATTCATATAAAAAAATTGGTTGGATTAAATGAAATTATTTATTTGCACCAAATTCAGAATAAAGGTCATTTGAAAACTAATCATCGAATTATTTGTTCGTTAGATTTCCACGACATGATAAAGGATATGATTTCTTGATCACAACTGCTTTTTTAACACGATATTTAACAAACTGAACATATGTCAGTTATCACTCACAGGCACACATTAGATCCGGCAATTCCCAGACCCCAGTGTTCAAATCGCAGGTTGACACGTTCCCACCAATCAGGTGCTTAAAACCTGCATGGCACGTGTAGGTCACGTGCACCTTCTGGCCAATCACTTCCGTCTTTAGAGTAAGGACACCGTATATGAATGGCTGACGAGCACATCTTTTTTCTTGAAATGTAAATTCAATGAGAAATGTCATCTCAGCCCCGTAATACCTTGATTGAATACAGTTTATGAACAAGTTTGAGAGCCATTGCATCTTATATGTTTGAAATGTTTTATTATTACATATAGCATGGTTTTGAAAATAAATATTTTAAAACTTGTTATGCAGAAATCGTGCCCTGTACTTACTTAATGTTGTCACAAGGCAAATGGGACTAAAACAAATATTCCCCGTGCACTTTGGGAAGGATATATTAGTGTATGACTATTAACTAAAACAAACATTCCCCGTGCACTTTGGGAAGAATATATTAGTGTATGACTATTTACTAAAACAAACATTCCCCGTGCACTTTGGGAAGAATACGGTAGTGTATGAATAGTCATACACTAATATATCCTTCCTAAAGTGCACTTTGGGAATGTTTGTTTTAGTCCCATTTGCCCTATGTAACATAAATGGTATTTATCGAGAACATTGCTACAAATAATCATAAAATGATACTTTCCTACAACAGTCAACACCTTTCAATCAAATGAAACCGATTTAGAGTTTGCAAAATGTAACCCCCGAACAACTCACGGCGTGACAACAACAACAACAACAACAACAACGACAACGACGTACCAGTGGCACACTCTGGTACATCGCAATGTTCCCAGCGTCTCTCTGGATCCATTGTGTAACACCAGGGTTTATTTTGATCATCCATGTCTCTACATTTGTTCCCAGTATCCTCAATAGACCAACATCCATAACACTTGGCTTTACCAGACAGTGTATGTTTTTGTTTGTGTGGCTTATTCTCCTTCCAAGCCTGGCACTCCCGCCCCTCTTTGGTGTGGTTTACGTCTCCACCGTACAGGATCCTGGTTCCAGCACTGTCAGTAATCTTGGAGAAACAGCTTGTAGCTGCAACATATGAACAACTGAATTAAAGTAAAATGGAGGTAAACACTTCATCATACGTCTTGTTAAACACTCATTGATAGATATGTAATGAGTAACCTCCTCAAACTCGCCAATTTTTGCGGGTCATGTATCATTGTCGGTCTATTGACCTTCGACGACACCTGACCCGCAAAAAGCGAGCCTCGGCCCCTGGTGGCCTCACCTCCACTATTGTTAAGGAATGGAGAGTTACTTGGACATTTCCCTTTTCATATTTGCGAGTTTGATGAGTTTATTTCACTCTAACCTTAATTCGCACATATTGGGTTTTGTGATGACCGCATTTACCAATACTGGCGTCCGACATCTGATCACTGTTTGATGAAGCGCGTGTATCATAACAAGTGCTATTTGTGATTGAAAAAAATGGTCATGTATTTATATTTCGTGTCCTCTTTTTCACTTCGTTTGATCCCTTTGTTTACCGGGCTGCTACCCAATAAAACAGTTCTTAACCATATTTGAGAATTTTGTTTCAAATGTAATTTAGCCATGAAACGATTTTTGAACTCTTAATATCCATCGGAAAAAATCAATTATTATTATCAAAATTTCCACAACAAATTGACGCAAGGAAGTCCTTTTACATTGTATATTGTATATGAACGTCACCTTATATTGCCCCTAAAAACATGCTCCTGCCCCTTGAAAAGCTGCGATCTCACTCGATTTGCACATTCATCCACAAGTGATAGATGTACATGTAAGATAATAATTTGTTTTCAAAGATAGTCGAGAAAGGGTCCTATGGTAGCAGAATCTTAACTTCCTTTTAAAATATATGTAGATTTTTGCTTTTTGACAGGCGTACAAGAAACAACATTCTAAAGCCGTTTTTCTTCTTTTCAGATTTTTAGAGATTCAGCAATGCTCAGTCTATACATAGATTCATCCCAGGGTTTACACCCTCTCAGTACTGTTCAACTGCATATCACACTGTTGAAAAGTTTATAACAAGAATTTCCCATATGACGCCCAAGGGATTTTTATTTTACTTTGCAAATTTATTAAAGACCAAGACGATTATTTTTGTTATAATGTTTTGCATCACATCATCGCACATGCAAGTGTAAGGCACGTTTAGATATGCCGCAAATATCCTTAACTAGGACTTTATTATGTAAATCTAGGTCGCCTATATGCTAAACTGGGATTTTATTATGCAAATCTAGGTCGCCAATATGCTTAACTAGGACTTTATCTTGGCAATCTAGGTCGTCATAACCTAAGCAAACATCTCAAAATGCAGATATAGACAACAATATGCAAGAAAGGTCACCAAGAGCGCAGATATATTGGACTGTAATTTTGCAATGGCATAAGCATCGAACACAAACTGACACTTAGTTTAGGTTCAATTACGAATAATATCTGTGAATAAAGATAGAAGTTTCATCTTTTAATTAATAACTAATCGATTCAAATTTCTTTAGATAGGATTTCCGTATAGTAATGCTTATGCATGGAGACTATTGGAGAGATTTTGAAAGTTTAAGGGAACTGAGCCTCCAAAATTCTATAAAAACGATAAAGTTTAAAGATATTGTTCATTAGTTCAATTTTGAATTTGATTGTTTTAATTTGCAAACTATGATTTTTGGCTTAGAATATGATGATATTTCTCTGTCTTAAAAAATAAAATTAAAATTAAATTTCCTTATAGATTGATGTATAACGTCATTATCATATTTTATGTAAAAACGGTGATAAGAATCGGATAAGTTATATATTTTATAATTATTTTGACTTAAATATATACTCTTCAACACTGCAGGGTATTTGATTGCCGTCGAAACGTGCAGCGGCCTTATTAGGGACCACAGGGCCACCAAGTTATTAATAATGATTGGTGAAGGAGTTTGTACACAATATTTCAGTATTCTAGGCATTTTGGTTCTGGAGAAAAGTCGAAAAAGACTGATGGAAAGACAGACGGACAAACGCCTGACATCATGCCATGCCATGCCATTAGCCCATCGGGCTCCCCAGGCCTGATGAGCTAAAAATGATTAACAATGGACATATAACTAGTATGGTAAAACACATTGATATGAAAAAACATTGGACAAGGACTCACGGATACAAATCATAGCAGGCAAAGTCCATTGCCCCTTGTCATCACACAAAGCTTCTCTAGACCCGGAGTGGTACTTGTATTTCTCCTCAGTCATCCTGTCACACTTGTATTCGATCACAACCGGATATCCGGGTCTCTGGAACTTCCGCTCTTTAACGGCGCCTTGGTTTACATAGGTTGGCTCTGTCCTACACTGTGTAGGGAAAGGTTGCTCTTTCGGTACTTCAGTCATGGTATTTTCCCCATTTAGGCTCGTCTGAAATATATTTATTTATATATCTTTATTTTTTTACTATCTGAAATTTTGTCATCTTAAACCATGAAGGTTTTTAATATTTTTTTACTTTACTTTTGAATTAGGAGTAATGGTTATCGTATATTGTTCATTGTGATGTAATCATAAAACCTATCACAGTTTGTCAATAGATAAATCCTCTATACTAATGTTCGTCAGTTATATTCCTCTTTGTGGAAACTCAAGATCATATATTTATCATTGAACTTTGAAATATCATATTGATATCATCATAGGTAGATTAATAACATTTATTAACATTACACTGAAAATATCTTTAATTTGAAAATACGATGCCTATGTTATAATGGAGGAAGGTAGTTTACCTAATGACGAAACAAGATCATATAGATTTAAAATATGTTGTTCCAATTTGAAGATAGCATTTTAAATGGACAGCTCTATCGTGGAATTTGGGCGGAAACCAGAACACAGCGGTACATTCTAATCTTTGTTTAATTCTAAATCTAGAGAAGCTTAAATGTCACTCTCACTAACATATTTGAAAATAAGTATGAACTATTATTGAAAAAATCATCGGCAGGAAGTGAATTTCAGACGAAACAGTTCAATTTTCCCTGTTATTTAATAAAGATGGAGACCTCCCATTAATTGTCTTCATTTCATTGGTAGTACAATGTCAATGGTTAACTTCGCTACACATTTAGTCTACAGTAAGATACCCAGATAACTGGCGGTCACTGTTTTTAAACAATTCGTTGGTCACAAAACTAGATATTCTGTCACAGACATTAATAACAAGTCAGTCAGAGTCAGTTCAGTTATGTCATAAGCTACGTCCTATGTTTAAGACATTTCACATTTTAGTTACACAGTATGTTATTGTTATTGAAACATACCGCTGAACGACATGTGCCCGGTCGTCATCACATGCACAAATTTATTAATGTATTTGGTGTGATGGCATAAATTCTGCTTACCAAATTTTCAATGATGTATTTTCATCATCCTCACAAATAAACAAAGTTACTCATATTCTGTTTAATCCATTACAATTATGTTTATGTATACCTGTTACAGAAATATGATAACTACTTGTTACATTTGAAACGTTAAATTAATTATACATTTTACTTGCTTTAGTTATAAGAGCAGCGCACATTTATAAACATGTTTGATGTAATTCAAAAATAATTTCTTCAGATATAGATTTGAAATTGGGAACCCCGTGAAGGCAACCGAAATGTTCTTTATATAATTTCAAAAGGATATGAAAATTAATTCAACGGAACCTCTAGCATCACAATATTGTTCATTTGCCTTGACCAGTCATGAACCCTGACCTAATTCCTATTGAGCATGTCTGGGGCATGATTGGGAGCTGTGTTCGTTGACATCAACGCTGCATGCATTGACTGCGTGGGACAAATTGCCCAAAATCGTGATTGGACGGTCGATAAGGACTTTGCCTCGACGATTTCCCGCATGTCTGAGCAATTATTCATTATCAAGACAAAAATCAACAACAATTGTTATCACTTTGACAATGAAATGGGGCCGTCGGATAAGTAGCAATATAAACTTGTTACGTTAATGTGTATTCAATTGTTTTGTTATAAAGATACACTAGTAACCTCCAATAAAAACAGCAGTGCATTTATGTAATTTGTATTGTTTTTGAATATCCCGTACCTCTTTTGAAGAGGATATATTTAAGTTTGAAAATACTATATTGATATATTCATTTGTACATACCACGATTGATTAACGCCAATGTTATTTGGATAAAATCATATTGAATCAGCAACTCTCCTCGTTTAGACCTTGCTATCACAAGATAGAAAACCGGTGATACGGAGCAGCGACACCTATCGTGATCACGAGTTACGCCCCTTACCAGCTCTTTCAACAATAGCCGTGATGATGAAATCGCAGTTTACATTCGGAACACTTTAAAAATACTAACAGACGATCTTTTTGAAAACTATCCTAATGAAATTTATATCAGACTTAGGTCCGCATGGATGTTTTCATGTGTTTGATGAGCACCGAGAATGCAGATATACTAAACATTAATGTATCACTCAAATACAGTGTTTCTCTTCCTTGTAAAACGCATACAAAAGTATTTTTTTCAAATCAGCTTGTTTTTAGCTTATATTTACTCTACTAAATTGCTGTAATTTGATTCAAATATATTTAAAAAAATTGTCAAAATATCGGTTATTCAATTTGAATTAAATTGAAAACATATTTGCCTATTAATCGGATTATTCGATAAATAATCACGTCTAAAGCATCTATTTTTCACATCATATCCAATATTGATTTTTGTACGAATAAGATTCCTTTCAACACGATATGAAACGTTTTTATAACATATGCATTTGAGAGATAACAAAACATCATGTTATTTATAGCAGGCAATGTTTTTACTAACTACGCATTTTCTTCCTTTTAAATTTAAGTTAAATTACTTTCAATGCAAGTAATTGAAACCTAAGGTCGGTGCATATATATTTACGCCGAAAAATCGATTGATAAACACTGCATTATTAGCTGGATTTGATATACGTTCCGGCACGGAATTTCAAGAAAAGGATAGGCGGTCATTCTGATGTGTATTGTGATTTAATATACTTACCTTATACTTAAAGTTATTTATTAAAAAACCCATGTCCTTGTTTAGTCAGTGGTAATGTATCCTGCACGATTACCCGACAGCCAGAGTTCATTTAACAAGTTGTCTTCTGATTGGACTATTGAAATTGAAATGCTAGCACAGAAATT
The DNA here is from genome assembly GCA_916613615.1 of Steromphala cineraria. Lineage (NCBI taxonomy): Eukaryota > Metazoa > Mollusca > Gastropoda > Trochida > Trochidae > Steromphala > Steromphala cineraria. The sequence goes on along the minus strand of OU744724.1, from coordinate 51,368,601 downwards.
ACGGCCAATGATGTCAAGGGAGTAACAGAATGTTTTAAAACTATTTCGTTTCGCCCGTGACGTTGGTAAGATGGTTTTGTAAAGAAGAATACATAATTTCATCCCTTTGGAATATATACTTTATTCCATGGCTGTTCAAATACACATGGGGTACTAAAATCGCAATAACAAAATGCGTATGGACAGAATATGGCTTTTGAATTTAAAAACTATAAACAATGGATGTTCATTTAGAACACTGTGTTGTTGATATTAAGCAACTGTAGGATTCCAATGGACGTTTACGTCACCGTCAAAATAGGTTTAAGACATTTCAACGTGTAGCCATTGCCTTGCATTGTAGAGTGGGGCAAAATTTAATAAATTTCTATCAACAGATTAGGTCATACTGTTGTTCTAACACTGACCGAAAAGTCGGGCCCTTGACCTAGGACACTACGACGCAATGCCAATCAGAAAATATGCCAAATTCGCTTGAGGCTCAACCGCTTAACACACTGTTTTCAGAATTTATGCTGTATGGACTTTATCTTCAATTGGGAAACCTCGTTCGACCATTTAGATGAAAAATAAGATCGTTGTGATATATTAATAGATAACAATTCCTGACTTTCAAATAGTTTAGCGTCCTTTCCAGTTGTCAATGACGAATACTGACTGCACATCGCACAAAAACTAAGTGGCAAGTAATAATCACAAAACTCGAGCATGCTTTGTGTCAATCCTAACGAAAAACTGCATGCATGGGGGAATAAGTGTTCAACTTGATTTTTTGATTAAAACAAAATTCTATTCAAATAATTAAACAAAAGAGTAAATAATTGTAATCATAAAACCAAAACCATTTATACAACCAAAGATAATCATCAGTAACAAATAGAGATTATTTTTATCAGAATGCATCAATAGACACACTGTAGTTGAAAACATGGCACAAGCTAACATTCGGTTCTCCAGTTCACATAAAATATATGTGATTTTGGACGCAGTTTCCTTAATTGCACGCTAAAGTCATCGGAAGGAAGTCTCAGAAAAGTTTTTGATTGGATGCTAGTGATGCCAACCAAGAATTGTTTCACATGGAAGCTCTACAATGATCGGACTTCGACTTCATTTCGTAAGTTTAAAAAACACATAAACATTACTGAAACTTAATAAACTTTGGTTAACTCGGTCTCGTTTTCAAAGAACATGTATATTTTTTCCTTTTTGCTATTGAAATTGCTGAGATATTTACTCTTTTTCTGAGCAGAAATTCTTTAAAATTGCGTTTCTTTATTGGTCGAATAAATATTGTTGACAATGACGTTAACTAATCAGTTCCTTTGATTTATTATATATGTAATTAATTCTATTCTTTTTGTTTAAGTCAACATTCAAAGTCAGTTTTACCGCGTTGTCCACCCTCAATGAACATGCCACTTTCAAAACATGGGAGACATCTGACGTCATCCGTGCGCATAGACTGGGTGCCAAGCGGGACAATGCTACAAGACCTCGTCCCATGATCGTAAAGCTACACATGTCAGACGATAAAGTGCGCTCCCTGAAAGCCAGGCCGACCCTTAAAGCAGCAGGACTGGGTATATCAAGTGACCTAACGTCACGTCAACGTGAGCAGCTTCAAGCTTTGAAGGGAACCAACATGTTTGGTTACTTCAAGGATGGTCAGCTGGTGACTGTCCCTCGATCTACAACTGAACGAAACAGATCTGCTAACGGTAGAGGGAGAGCCCCATCCCCAGCAACGACACTAACAACGAGGTCGAACGTCGCCCGCAAGTAGGATTAAGGCCGAGGCCGGGATCGTATCTCACAGGGTACTACTAACAAGGACACCGGCGTTACGCCCACTGTAATCAACTCGCACAACGAAACTTTCTCATTCCTCTGCTGGAATATAAACGGACTCAGTAGCAAAGCAGGCGATGATGACTTTATACAATATATTAAGACTTTTAAGATTATTTGCCTCCTTGAAACTTTTGTTGATTCTAACTACGATATGAACTGGTTAATTGATTATGAATATTTCTACAGTTCAGCTGTGAAAATATCTGAATATGGCAGACTTTCGGGAGGTGTGTGCGTGTGCATACATCGGTCTATTAGCAAGCTGTGTAAGTTGATTACTACAGATATTGACAATTTCATATGTATTCAAATGTCAAAAACCCTATTTGCTATTGACAAAAATTTTAATTTGATGTGTACATACATACCACCCGAAGGGTCGCCATATTACAATCATGTTGATACTAACTGTAATTTAGACAAACTTGAGGAATTTATATTATATAAACAGTCAGATCTTCAAGACTCCCACAATGTTTTGTGTGGTGATCTAAATTCCCGAACTGGCAATGCAAACAACCCATCAACGACCGATCAGGAGGACAATGTACATAGACTATTTCCTTTCCCTGAAGATGATGATATAGAAATTGACAATCGGAAATCTCAGGATTTAACTATAAACAGATTTGGGAAGAAACTTTTAGATATATGTTACGCATTTCAAATGTTTATTATTTATGGTAGAGTATTTGGGGACCTGCAAGGGGAATATACTTATTGTGCGAGTCAAGGTGCGAGTGTGAACGATTATTTTATATGTTCGCCTGATTTCTTTCAATATATTGACATGTTTAATATTGGGGATCGGCTTGAATCTGATCATTTACCCCTTGAATTAACTTGTACATTTCCGCTCATGAATAATAACATTGATGATGATATCGGGTCCACAAACACAAAGCGGTTTGTTTGGAATGAAAATTCGACAAATACCTTTTTATTGAATATAAAAGAAAAATTCAACTTGATTGGAGGAACAATTCTCGATAAAATCGAAACAGATGTTAACGGAGCAATTAATGATTTCGCTGAAGTTTTGTCGACGTCGGCCGAGTATATGCTCAAACATGTTAATCGCAGACCCCGAACATGTACTTTAAATGCAGATTGTAGAAACGCCAGACGGACTGCACGGAAAACTCTTCGAAGATTCAGAGTCACCCGTAGCAACTACGATAGACGGAAATATTGCGATAGTAGAAATAAGTATAAAGCTTGTTGTCGAAAATTTAAGTTTGACTTGAAAATGCGCAACCAAGAACAATTAGAACGATCCGTATACAGTCCCTCTGTGTTTTGGAAAAATGTTCGTCACCTCCAAAAACGAAACACGACTGGAAACAACATAACAAAATGTCAGTGGTTAAATCATTTTAAAGATGTGTATTCAAACGATAAAATAATAGATTTGTCATTTGATGATGACATTTCCACCGTAGATGTCAGCAATTGTTGATATCAAATGCTATCAATCATCTTAAAAACGGAAAGGCTGCCGGGCCTGATGATATAATTATAGAAATGATAAAGTGTTCTCAATCGGAAATTATGCCTTTCCTTATGAAATGTTTTAATAACTTGTTCGAAAACGGAATCTTCCCTTGTAGTTGGTCAAATTCTATAATTATACCACTTCATAAAAAGGGCGACAGAAATAACCCAGACAACTATCGGGGTATATCGTTAATGAGTATCATAGGAAAAGTATTTACTTTGATATTGAACAACAGGTTATCCAACTGGGCAAATATGCGTGATAAGATTCCAGAAGCACAGGCCGGATTTAGAAAGGGATATTCCACTGCAGACCATATATTTACTTTGTATGCAATGGTCCAAAAAGCACTGTCAAAACGTAAACATAAATTGTACATAGCATTTGTGGATTTTAAAAAAGCTTTTGACTCTGTTGATCGTTCCAAATTATGGCAATGCTTACGTAAAGCAGGTTTACAAGGGAAAATGTTTAACATTCGAAAGTCAATGTATGGTAACATTCGAGCGTATGTGCGTTGCACAGGTGGTGTACCAGATTTGTTCGATTGTCCGCTGGGTTTAAGGCAAGGTTGCTGTTTAAGTCCAATTTTGTTTTCTTTTTTCATAAACGAATTATATCATGATATTATTTCGGGTGGAAAACATGGAATCCCAATGTACCCAGATTTCGTAGAAATTTTAATCCTTCTTTTCGCTAACGATGTTATATTAGTTTCAAATACTGTAGTCGGTTTACAAAATCAATTAAATATCTTTGAGAGATACACTAAGGAATGGAAGTTGCAAGTTAATTTAAGTAAAACAGAGATTGTAATATTTAGTAGGGGAGGTCCAGTGGCTGCAAAAGAAAAGTGGTATTATGATGGTAATTTGATTAATGTATCAAAACAGTATTCATACTTAGGATTCTTGTTCTCAAATAGAATGAATTTAAATACATGTACAAAAAACTTAGCCTTACGTGGGAAAAAAGCTTTAGTACAAGTTATATAAGTTTTATGTAAAGTTGGAACCATGTCACCCAAAGATTTTTAAGATTTTTAATACTCAGATTCAACCCATTCTTTTGTATGGATCTGAAATATGGGGTTTCCAGCGTTTCGATTGCATTGAGAGAGTTCATCTTTTAGCCTGTAAAAAGTACCTTAATGTAAGCCCCAAGACACCCAACTGCATGGTTTATGGGGAATGTCACAGATTTCCGTTGTATATCAATTCGCAAATAGGATGTTTAAGATTTTGGTTTAAGATTATAAATTTGCATGAGCAACGTTTGCCTAAATTAGCCTATAATATGCTTTTACATCTTGAGAATCTTGGTAAAAATACTTGGATTACTGATATTAGAAACTTATTATTCTCTCATGGTTTCGGTTATATATGGTTGTGTGAAACCATTGGAGATATTAACAGTTTCATTAATGAGTTTCGTCTCATATCATTAGACATGTTTAATCAAGAATGGAATTCAACCCTAGATTCAAGCTCACGTTATGAATATTACAGGACCTTTAAATCGTTACTTCAACCAGAAAAATATCTATCAGTAATTACAAACTATAATGTTAGAAGACTGTTTGTTAAATATCGTTTGGGTTTGTTAACGTTAATGGTAAACGAGGGAAGAAAAACCTCTATCGAGAAAGAAAGTCGATATTGTTCTTTGTGTGCCCTTAATATAGAGAATGAAATTCATTTCACACTTTCTTGCCCTTGTTATTCCGAATTGAGAAAGAAATATATTCCGCAATATTATCTAGAAAAACAACCAAGGGATGGCTATATTAGTTTGTTACAAACTAAGAATGACAATATTATTATTTAACTGTCTCTGTATATAAAACATGCATTATCAAAACGAGAACTTCTACTAAAAGAAATTGTATATTCTTAAATATGTATGTAATTATCAAGAATGTCGCTGTACTATATATTTAATATACCCTGTTGTAACTCCTTTGTATATGGGCCGGAGGCCTTCCATACAATAAACATCTTTTGACTTTGACTTTGACTACCGAAGTCGATTGTAAACTTTCCTCAAAACGATTAAAAAAATGTCACCAAAGTGATAGCTGGCAAAGTCATTATTCTATCAAATTCAATTTCTATAACTGTTACCTTTTCATTTATGTTATATCTTATTTTCAAAATAATCTTTTCATCAATCTCGGTATTTTTAAAAATGTATATAACCACAAACATATTTAACTATTTTCTTTGGATTATATGACTGTCTGTTTACAATATTATATAGTGCGTCAAAGGTCGCTACTCAAATATGTTCAGTTTGGTAATGAAATCCGTTTTTGAATGCCACTTTTGATGGGCCGCTTAGATCTATCTAGCCACAAACCAGTGAATGTATGACTGATCAAAAGCCCTTTTTGTGACGTCATAAACAGAATCATTGCCTCGTGATCGTTACAATATCACAGTAATGAACGATTTTAAGAAACAATTTTCACTCAGTTACATAAATCATTTGATTTGATGTAACAACATTAAACGTTTTGTGTAAAAAAGATATCCACGTCACTGGTAATCAAACAGTTATATCAGTTGAAGTAATGAGGATCCACTCTGTAGGTCTGTATATTACGTCACACCCACGCAAGTTTTATGGCCCCTATCCAATGTTGATTTTTCACAGCCAACAGATTATTGGAAAAATTAATTTAAATAAAGCCCACTTCTTATTTTGTTGTAAACTATTTGAACGAAAATTGAGAAGTGATAGAGTCGAGCTTAGTGCCATGGTTGTTTAAAGTAATCTTTCACAAAGAACAATCCTAACAAAGTCAACATGTGACCAAAACCATTAAAGTCCACTAAATGATCATATCATCATCAATGTATAATTCAAAGTAATCATATTTAAACACTCATAAGTTCTCATTTAACCATATCAAAATATCTTTTAAATTCAACATTTCACGGTGTTTTTTTTACATTTTATCAAACTCTAAAGCCAAAATCCTTCGAAGATACTATTTCCCCTCTGTCACATATTTTTCAAATCGACTTTTCATCAAAGTGGGAACTTCCTTTAAACAAAATTACTCATCTGTATTTTGCAAAAATCTAAATTTAACAAACACCGACATTTTCATCCGCCAAGATAAACTCCAAAATAACAACATTAAAGAAATGGATAACCAATCCGTCAAACAGACTGATTAACAGCATTGCCAGTCAATATACAATAAACACATTGACTAATAGGGCCTGTTAGTAGGTCACGAGATCTTGCGAGATGCCTTACTTCTGGGGAATTCAGCCAACTAGTTTTTGGTATTTACGCGTCTGCGCAGTGCTCATTTCATGAAACCATGATTTCTAATTAATTATGCCTGCAAACGACAAGGAATTAATATCTTTGTAATAATTATCAGTCTTTGAAACGACCGATGACCTTCATAAAACTGCAAAACAAGACTAAAACTGCCTTATCATTCACACTTCCTGGTTTCTGTAGATGGCTGCGTGTGTCGTTTACTAGCGCGACTCAGTCGTTGTAGGATTATTTTTTAAGTATTAATTCCGGCTAAATAACATTTAAGAACTTTTTGTTTGGCAATAATATACACAATTAATGATATTTAACAAATAAGTAGAAACATTTTCAAGAATTAGATAGTTACATCCGCGGTTAATTCAAAAGACACAGACAGCACGAGTTTGCAATCGGCCCAGTGACATCTGAGACATATTTTTAAGATATCATCAGAATGTTTAACATTTTAATTTTTTTATGGAAAACATATCCTAAGAAAATGGTAATTTTTTTAGACCACTGTTCAAATGTTCGTTTACGTTAACAAACAGCCATAATCATTATTCTTGTTGATTTTACTACACCTCCCGAAAAGACAAATCATTGATTATGCAGAAGACTTTTGCCATTATTTATCTGCATGCTATTAGAAAAGATATCGTTTCAAAATTATTGATTATTTTCTTATTAAATAAATTAGGATAATCAATCTTGTGATATAAATACAGGTCTTGTCAAGAAAAATTATTTGATTTTATAGCACCAATTAAATTAACGCAAATTAGCCCACATCATTGCAAGAAGAAAAGAAAAACATGCAGCGAAAAATAGAATTAATTACCAAAGAAGACCTGACTAAAATGTCTCAAATAAAGACTTAAATTATTAATGAATAAATTACACAATTTATGATTAATATATAGATAAAGTATTTTAAATGGTTTAAATACTGTGATGGATAAGTGGAATAATGAAAAATTACTGAAGAATGTTTTGTGCTGTGAGTATTTTACTGTGAAACAGTTAGTTTCAAATTTATATTGAAATTAACAAAAGGTAGTCTGTACGTGTTCCGATTATAAATTTTAAAAATGATATGTAATGAATTATTAATTGAGAATATTTTTTTTACCAAACCACTACAGGTAATAAAATATTTTATCTTATTTCGATCTAATTGTTCAGATTTTAAAATGCAGTAGAACACGGATATAACCAACTCCAAGGGACCAAAGAATTTAGTTCGCTATATCCGGTGTTCGCTAAACGCATATAATTTTAATGATATTATACAGGGAAGGGACTTGAAAATGTGTCCACTGTATATATCAACTTGAAAAAGACGGGTTTTTGTTTTGAATAACGACTTCCCCTGAGATGTGGACAGTTTTGACTTTGGATATTACCGGGGTTTTCGGAAAGCAAGCTGAGGACTAAATTCTATACGGAAAATGTGGTTTTGACAACTGAACTTTTGGATTAAATAGAAGCCCGGGCTTTTTTTCGGCAATATATGGGCTTGTACTCGGAAATTATTAGATTGACGATTAGAATCATAATCAGTATATGGCGTTATTTTGATACATTTAACCGGAATACGACTATCCCAATGAGTTAAGAAAGAGAGGGAATGGAAACTCTTTTAATTTACGAAATATTAACTATGTACCGTTTAAGAGTCACAGGTTACAAAATTCGGGGGTTGAAATGATTTCATCATTTTAATTGCATAATTTGATTTCACACAAATTTGGCATACATGTGTAAAATGGTTCGATCAAGTATTAACATTGTTTTGTAAAAACTTATATTTTTTTGTAAAAATCAGTATTTCTTTTTGATCTAAATAGACTGAGAACGTTTTCCAAAAATTGACCCAGGTTGTTATACCCATTTATACCCTTTTAATTTTGTGTATATTTTGATATATTTTGTATGTGAAGATCTCAGATTATAACCAAGTTATGGAGGGTTCGGGCGGTGTTCATCCGCGGATAATTTGTCATTTTCATTATGATGTTAAATAATGACATCAACACTGAAAAAAATATATTTTATTAAATTATTTTATTTAATCATTCAATTGTTTTGAAATTTAAAACCTGTAATGTTGTTATTTTTCATACTAAACAGTTATAGATAATATATTTATAATATGAGCATGTTACAATAAATATAAATATATATTTGGCTATCAGGGGGTAGTTTCCACCTTTAATCTCTTTTCATAGACAAAAACAAATGTCTCAATGGAACTGGTTGATTGATTCTGGGCCCTGATGAAAATGATTGAAAGAACATTGTATATTAAAAAAAATTTATGGATGAATTAAAAAACATAGATCGATATATCATATAAAACAAGTATTTAAAACTTTATTCAAATGAATCGATTCTTATACATACAAACAATTTTAAAAAATAAAAAAGATTCATATACATGAGAAAATACATTTGTAAGCCTATTCGGATTATAGTTATTCCGTTTGAGTGTGTAAATCGAAATAGTAGGCTAAGCGTTATTTAGAATCTGTGTAAAATAATGTTAGAAAAGACGTTAGTAACATCGGAATTTTAACGAAAGTGCAAATTGACTGTAAACAAAACTTGCAGAAAATCAATTAAAATGGCATAAGTGTTCACTGCTAAAGTGATTACGACTAAAAGAAAAACAATTATTTCTGAAGCTATCAATAAATGAGTGGTAATACATGGTACAAATGTAGTATTCGATTACGGTATTCGACTCATCAATTGGTGATTAATATATCTTTGGAAAATCAAGCAATCTTAATGAATAGAATCAAGTTAACATTTAAAGTTCACATAACCACAAACATATTTCACTGTTTTCTTTGGAAAATATGAAAGTCTGATTACAATACTGTATAGTGCGTCAAAGGTTGCTACTCAAATATGGTTCATTATAAAGCCATTTTTGAAAGCCTCTTTTGATGGGCCGCTTAAACCGATCTCGCCACAAACCAGTGAATGCATGACTGGTCACGCCCCTTTTTGTGACGTCATAAACAGAATCAGCCTCGTCATCTATACATCTATCACAACAATACCACAGAAAATAACCCAATAACTAACGATTTTCAGAAAATGTTTTCCATTCAGTTAGATAAATAATTTGACGATGTAACACTGATATGCATTTTTGGTGTAGAAAATATATCCACATCAATAGTGATTAAACAATCATTTAGGCGGTATTTCAGTTGAAATAATGATGCGATACTCTGTATAGTCTGTTTATTACGTCACACCCGCGAAATTTTTATGGCCCTTAACACAGTGGTTCTCCTCAGCCGATAATTACGCTGTCTCAATGAAAATTTAAAGCTTATTATAGGTATTTATGTACAATTTTTAAAAAATCAAGTCAAATCAAATTAATTTCATTTTCGCCGATAAAATTTGTTTTAAAGTCAACCTTTCAACAATTTTGAACTATTCATATTGTTGTAAAGTAAAACAACATTCAAGTCAAAATTCATGTCGTCTGGCTGCAAATACCAAATCTTTTGAAAGTAAACATTTCACTAAAATGATTATATTTCTATTACATCACCTTTCACCAACATCATATCTTTAATTTTCATCATCAACACTTCATCGCAGTCCAAACTTCGTTCGAGTAATTTTTTAAATCAATAAATGATAATTTCACAAAATGAACATCATACCAAAGTTGATGAATCTTTCAAATTCAACATTTCTTAAAATTTCTAATTGTTAGCACTTTACTACATCCAAATATCTATTTAGGTCTTGATCACTTTACAAAATCAACATTTCACAATACTGTTGATTAAACAAAGTCAACATTTCAACAAGACTATTGTACGTCAAAAAGTTAGGATTTGATAGAAGATAATGTACAAGGAAATATATTAACTTTATTAAAATTTTAGAATCATGCGTACAATGTCTTTATATTTTGGAATACATAAAACATGGAGAAAAGCTTACCTTTTTATCCTGAGACATGTTAAGGGTTCGACTATGTGACGCTACTAAGTCGAAATCACTTAAGTCACTGGTGTGGAAAGCACTTTCATTTGGGGTAACTGCAAATATAACAGTTTAGATTATCAATATGGAATGATTTTGTTGAGAAGTAGTAAAGATGAATCATTTAGAATGTGTTATTTCTGCCAAGGCGACAGGCAGTTTTTGAATAAAAACATTGAAATGATGAATAATTCATTTTGGCTCTTAAACATAAAAATGATTACTACAACTTCAAACCTTTCTTCGCAATGATTGGTTCATGAACCTCTGCAATTTTCCCTTTGCCAATCAAGTTCAACTTGAAGGTCAAAGAGTTGCCTTCTTTATTGTTTCTTTTTTTGACAAATGATAGCTGCAGTTTGTTCAGTGTGAAGTAATGTATGCGCCACGGATGTACACTAAATTCATTCAGTTCCTAACTCATTGTTATCTGTATTGAAATAAAGCTAAAGAATCAAACTCACTGATGGCACAGGTGTGATAAGAAGGTTGATTGCTATATCCAGAAAGACACCAACAAGAACCTTTTCTACAGACGGAGTTCTGGTACCTGCAATCAGCTGTAGTCAAGCACTTCATCCCGAATCCTGTAAAATCGGCAAAACTTTTTAAAATATTGAATAATGAAGTCGACGAAAACATAAATTGATAAAAGATATTTCATAATTTAAAAAAATCAAATTAATAATAATAACCTCGTATCATAGTGTAGTAGTTGGTTCCTGCTTGATGAAAGAGTCCAGTTGTATCATTGTATCTTGCTTGACTTAATCCACAGGAGTGCTTGTTGCTGCTGTAAAAGAAAGAGGAACAGTTCTTTGTATTTATGCACAAAAGAGCACAATTCAAAATTCCAAACACTGTAACAAATGCTCCTCCATCAAGACTGGAGTTGGTCAGACCAATGTGAAAGGAACGTTCAAGAAGCATTTTTCATAACAACAACCTCACACGTTATTTACATGGTGTCAGTACAAGTTGAAGTTTTTTCGTTTTCATCCTAACATTCGTTAGTTGATGGAGCTGATGAACTGAAACCAATCGTTAATAAATAAACCATATTGAATTATACTGTCTTAAACAGGACCATTATCGGCTTTATTTGTAGATGGTTCAGAATATTTCGATTTCAACCTTTTGGCACACCTTTGTGTGAGTTGTTTTAGAAAGGTGAAATACAAATTTCTTAACGTTTTAAGATAATTTATTTATGACAATTAGTTTTCACTCCAGCGTGATTGAAAAAAAACGCTATTAAATCAACGAAGAAGATAAAGACAGAAAATTAAATGTTTGTCTTCATGGAAAATAATTACATTGAGAAATACATATTTTAGATACTAAAGTTCACCTATTGTGAAAGTCATCTCTCTTTCTTTATTTTTATGTTGAATTTGGTTATGTTCGGTTTTAGGTTCAGTCAGTTATACATTAAAAGCTATCTTGCCAGAGGTCCGGCTCTTTGTAATTCAAAACAATGAACATTAGACATAAAAAGCCAATCTGTGTGTTCCCGGCTAGAATGAATATAAGAACTTCTGAGAGTGATTTAAAGAGGTTATGCGATGTATTTTTTTTAATAAGAATGATAGATCATTATCTCCAGTACCACTATTTATGGGAATGCAATGAGCATACAATTGAGACAATACAAGGCTAATTACATGCAGTCAGAGCCGTAAAAAACTTTAACAAATTTATACGATCTTGAAATATTGAAATATTCCAAGATTGTATAGGACAAATCTTAAGATATTTCTTCTTCCACGATTGTATATTACATCACCACCTTTATATGGACACATTCATGTCTATTCAACTTTTCAATTTCATGAATCTCTGTCATATGCACAGTATGTATTTTTGAAAACAACACTCAAGAGCCACTGCGTGAGTTGTCAGGGGTCACATATGCCAAACTTTATCAATAGTGTCATTTGAGTGAGAATCTCGACACTTGCCACCATTTTAGAACCTAACGGCATTGTATAATAATATTGTAAGATTTGAGGTGAGGTCAACTGAAGTGGGGTTTATCGCCGCTTTCAAGAGTATTTCACTTATATCTCGGCTGCTAGTATTATTGCAGGGAGAAAGCCCGCAACACTATTGTGGCTATGCATTGCGGTGAAACCTGCGAGCATCGGCTGCAACCAGCAAGCATGGGTGTTACTGCACTGAAATTCAGTGTAGCATTGCACCCAAACCTGACTGCGTGAAGAACAATTCTCTACTGCAGACAACGTTGCCGAGACCCTGGCTGTAAGATTTGAAGTGGTGATTATGATCGAAAACCGGACAATGACGAGCGTCAATCAGTCAAACGTATTTTTTAAAACTTATCTAGAATAGACATTACAGTAACGATTTGAGAATGTTTAATAGGTTAACTAGTATTCTAGCAGATTAGACGTGAGGATTTCGCTCCCACCAATGTATTTGACTCTTACAAGATACTCTTTCAAGCATAAATCATATAGTTGTCGTTGGAGATGAATATTTGAGATGTTATTTATATATATCTTTCATCAAACAACTTACGTTCGTTACAAAGAAAAACAATATGTGTTGAAAATTACGGAGTAGCACTTTGAAGAATACTCAAAGTATCTTTCCCTACATCATAAAAGAGAAATAAAAGGTAGAAAGGTCATTATTGTGTATACACTAAATTTCAGAAAATTCATTCAGGCAGGCTTGTCTTATCATTCGAGAGAAAGTCATAAAGAAAGGAACCACAAATCCTTTGTGTTTTGATCTCGAAATATGTCGGTATGCATGGGAGCACCATTGATAATAATAATAATTATAATAATGTCAAGAACAAGAACAAGAACAAGAACAATGATAACTAGGATTGACGCGTCAATACTTAGGTCTTCAAGATTCCTGTTTGACCTTCACATACTGTTTGACCTTCACATGCATGTTTGACCTTCACATGCATGTTTGTTAAAGATTTTTAAACCATACCGACCAAAACATCACTTTTTAATAAGCAAAGTTTGACCCTTCCTCCTGACCGGAAGGGACTGTTCGCGAGCGATTTTATTCTTTTATCTTGAAGACCTTGCTCATGTGTAACTCTCATGCAAAAATCATTAAGTTCTAAGGTCTGTTTTTTTAGTTATCTGCCCTTGAAGTTTGCGATTTTGAGATTTTGGTCAACTTTGAAAGGTCACAGCACAAATAGTATTAAGGTTAGGTCTTTTAATTCATTAAATTCAAATCTACAATACTTCAGCTACATTCAGTATGAATTTCTGTAGTGCAAGTATCTTCAGAGGAGAAGATTGTCAAAGGCGGGTGGGGTCGGAAACGGTCGAAAATGCACTAAAAGGAAGATGGCGGCCGAACCACGTGACCTACGAATTTGTCATGATTTCCTTTTTTTCATCATTTTTCATTGCGCTTCTTTAAAAAAAAAATTAAGTCTCTAAGTGCATTTTGAAAAAAAAATCAATGTAAAATTTTTGATTTTGGATTCGACCTGGACCTTTAATGTACGAGTCGATTTTGCCCAAAAGCTTATTACGTCGATTCCAGGGTAAGGGGTATCTGCATGTCAAGTTTGGACGAATTTGGAGCAGCGGTTGACTTTGTCTTGAAGACCTAATAAAGGATATTTATAAAGCGCTGACTTTCATCACACATCGGCAAATCTCAAAGAGCTGACAATTAAGATATATACATACATACAGCAATTGCAATCTGCGAATTAATTAAGTGTAATGCTGTAATGTTTTATAAAGATAGGAAGAGTTGGTACAAGTCGAGAGGTAGAGAGTTCCACAGAGAAGCAGCAGAATATTGAAAGGACTTGGCACCAAATGTTTTAAGCTTAGACGTTTGGATGGACAGAAGAAATTGGTCATGAGAGCGGAGAGTACGCTGTGACGAGATCTTGAAGATAGGTGGGTTCAGTTTCATGAATCGCTCGATAAGTGAGAGTCAAAATCTTGAATTGAATATGCTCAGGGATATGAAGCCAGTGCAGAGACTGTAGAAAGGGAGATATATGACGTTCAACGTTATGCAAATGGTTGAGTCAAAAGCAATTCCTTAAATAGTTGTTTTTTTGATAACGACAATCATCAATGGCTAAGTCAACTCAAAAGGATACACTCAGGTGGGTTTTCCTTTATAATTATCATTGAAGTAAGCGCACATAAAATATGTTCCTAGTGCAGTATTCTTATTTCCATGTCTATCAAATATGTTATTAGGTAATGACAATATTATTTTACTTTATATTTTAATGGCCGTAGCCCAGGGTCAGCGCTCAAAGCGATCTATAAATCTGTACAAGCCTGTGTTAGATGTTCTTCCTCAGATTTTACCAATTTATTCAATTGTCCAAATGGAGTGCGCCAATGATGTATTCTTAGCCCTTTGTTATTCTCACTATTCATTGGTGAATTGTCAACATCTATAGACCTTAGTTGTAAACACGGGGTACAGCTATTCCCCGATTTGTATGAAATATTTCTACTGCTATTTAGCAGATGACGTCATTCTATAATCTGAATCGATAGTTGGTCTTCAAAACCAATTGAATATTCTTGAATCCTTCTCAGACAATTGGGGATTAACAGTTAACCCCGACAAAACTCAAATTGTGGTTTTCAGAAAAGGAGGCAATCTCTCACAGAAGGAGAAACGGTTTTATAAAGGAAACAGGGTCGCTACTGTAAAAAGTTTGGTGTCTGGTTTTCAAGTAATTTGAAAATGAAAACATGCATTTCAGACTTGGCAAGGCGGGGCAAAAGAGCACTTATGGAAATCCTTGTGAAATTGAATAAAATTGGAATGGTTGATCCTAAAACGTATTTTTTTTTATACCCAAGTCCTGCCGATATTATTATATGGCTGTGAAATTTGGGGAATAAATCAATTTGATTTATTGGAAAGGGTTCATCTTCTAGCCTGCAAACGCTTTTTGCGAGTAGGAAAACAAACCCCTAATGCTATTGTATATAGCGAATGCGGTCGCTTCCCAATCTATATACACTCAGGGCTTGGATAGAAGTCAATTATATTCTTTCAGAAGCACAAGCGGGTTTTCGGCAAGACTATTCTACCACGGATAACATTTTTATACTTCAGTCATTGGCACAAAAATATCTTAGAAAACCTAAACACCGTTTCTACGCTGCATTTATTGACTTTCGCAAGGCATTTGATTCTGTTGATAGAAATAAATTACTTTATCAGCTACTCCAGCATGGAATTCATGGTAGACTTTATCATATCTTGTCAAGTATGTATAATAAGGTCTGTGCTTGTGTTAAATTTGGCGATTTTGTCACCGATATTTTTCAGACATCCACTGGAGTTAGACAAGGCTGTATGCTAAGTCCTCTTTTGTTTATATTTTTCATAAATCAGTTGGCTGTTGATTTTCAGAATGACGATTCAAGAGGCATTTTTGTAAATGATGTAGTAGAAGTAATAAAACTGCTCCTTTTTGCTGATGATATTGTATTAGTTGCAGATTCTGTGGCTGATCTGCAGAAAAAGTTGAATGTTTTAGAATTATTTTGTAATAAATGGGGATTAGTTGTAAATATGGAGAAGTCTAATATAATTGTTTTTCGTAATGGTGGGAAACTTAAGAATGTTGAAAATGGTATTATAAGGGCCAGGAAGTGAAAACAGTTTCTTATTATAAATATTTAGGGGTTATTTTTTCATCACGACTTTGTTGGTCAACAGCTTGTGAAACATTAGCAAATCAAGCCTCTAAAGCCTGTTATCCTATCTACCAGCTTATGAAATGTTACCCAAACCTTTCAATGAATGTCATTTTGTCTATATTTGATACTAAAATTTCTCCGATTGCATGTTACGGCAGTGAGGTATGGGGATTTACCTTTCGCGAAAGTATAGAAAAAGTCCAGAGTAATTTCTTCAAAACCTATCTTGGGTTAAGTAAAAGGTCATCGTCAAAGGCGGTTCTCGGTGAGATCGGACGTTATCACCTTTCAATAAACTATTTTTGTCGTTGTATAAGATATTGGTGTAGGTTGATTCATATGGACCCATCACGAAATCCCCACGCCTGTTATAACATGCTCAAAGCACAGGATGGAGCGGGCAGTGTAAACTGGGCTTCACATGTCAGAATGCTGCTTTTTCAAACTGGATATTCATATGCCTGGATTTATCAAGAATGTGGAAATGTACATCAATTTATGACTTTGTTTAAACAGACCTGTATTGATTTGGACATTCAAGCTTGGTATGGTCAAATTGAGTCCTCATCATTTCTGAAGATATATTCATCTTATAAAACTATTTTTGTACAAGAAAAGTATCTCAGTGCCGATATTGATAAGGATTTGAAAAATGTACTTGTAAAGTTTAGATGCCTGTCACATACTCTGAGAATTAAAAAAATGCGTTTGAACAAAAATATTGCTTATTCTGATTTGTTGTGTGAACGCTGTAATTTAGGAACTATTGAAGATGAATTTCACTTTGTACTTGTTTGCCCTTTTTTCAAGGAAAGTAGAACAAAACTCATACCAAATCGTTTTTGGCAGTTTCCATCACAGGAATTGTTTATGAAGCTCATGTCGTGTACAAATGAAAACATAATTAAAGGTTTAGCTATTTATTTGAAAAGAAATTTGTATGTAGGTAGTTAACCTCCCACACCAAAATGTACATTTGCGATATTTATATTTTGTATAAATGTACTACTCATTTTGTATTTGTACTCTGGGCCACGCGGCCTCCAATGCTGAAATAAATCTCTCTCTCTCTCTCTCTACACTCAGGGGCAAAAGAAACGATACCATATAAAATGCATGATAGGTTAATCTACGATTGATAGTTACGGCTGAAACAGGGTTAATTCATGTATTCAAGAGCTAACTGAACTAAGTTTTTAATTTCAGAGCTATATCTGTTAACGCTTTTGAAATACTAGCCTTTCAAAAAACGTTGTTAAAAATCTCCTTAACTAGACGAGATAAGGTAGTGAAAATGGCCATTTTTCTTGTTTTTAAACCAAAATACAGGCAAAATGCGTGAACAAATTAACTTCTACAAGGGTTATTTATATTGATAACATCTTAGATTTTATAGATTTTTAAATTTCAGAATTATTTTATTCCAATTCCAAAGATTATGACCAAAAATAACATCGAAAAAGCTGTTTTTTGACCCCTCGTGTATTTGAACAGTCATACAATTATAAGTATTATACTTTGATGTTTGAAATTGTAAATACTTCTTCACAACTGATGTGCGTATCACAAGGGCTCGTAGTCGCATTTCATTTACAACAGGATTTTGTTTTGTACTCTTTTGAAAAGTTGGTATCGTTTCTTTTGCCCCTGAGTGTAAATGCTTATTTGCGCATATTACGTTATTGGTTCAAATTGCTTTAAAATGAGCGATAGCAGATTACCAAAGAAAGCGTATAACATGCTGATGTATTATGATGAATGTAGTAAACCTAGTTGGGTTTCCTTCACAAAATATTATTGTTTTCCAACGGGTTTGGATATGTATGGATAAATCAGTCTGATGGTGATGAATTTGCTGTTTTTCCGTGTATTCAAAAAAGTTCTCAAAGTTTGAAGTCTTCTCTTTGTAACAGTTCAAGATATGTGATGTAAAGAGAATATAAATTTAAATTAGAACCAGAAAGATACTTATATATGGTTATTAATAATAAGGTGCGCTCAACTGACACAAAATTTAGGTGTAATGTCCTACTGAATTATAATTAGGGTAGATGGCAATCGATTGAATATGTTTTACGTATATGTCCTATATGTAATCTCGCGTTAGAAAGCGAATATAATTTCACCCTCGTTTGTCATTTTAACAGAGACTTGAGGAAAAAAATCTTCCTACAATACTTCTCGCAAGCGCCATCTATCTATAAATATGAAACTCTGTTGTGTACATCTCAGGATAATCTTATAAATGTTTACAATATTTCAAATACCATGCCTTCACTTAAAGAAATCTCTATTTAGAAACACTATAGATTTTATTTGTATGTTTTATACATTTTGCATTGTACTTTTGTATATGGGGCATTGGCCTCAGTACAAATAAACTCCTTTGACTTTATGAAGCCAGTGCAGAGACTGTAGAAAGGGAGATATATGACGTTCAACGTTATGAAAATGGTTGAGTCAAAAGAAATTGATAAAATAGGTTTTTTTTTATAACGACAATCATCAATGGCTAAGTCGACTCAAAAGGATACACTCAGGTGGGTTTGCCTTTATATTTTTCATTGGAGTAAGCGCACATAAAATATATCCCTAGTGCTGTATTCTAATTTTCCTCTCCTCTAAATATGTTAATATACTATGGCAATATTACTTTACTTTATATTTAAATGACCGTAGCCTAGGGTCTCCAAATAACACAACTGAATATTCCGTCCTAATGTGACTAGAGTTATTTCGCCTGTGCGATTATCACATAGTTTTTCAAGACAAATTCATTTTGATGTGTCTTACTATATTAGTTTGGATAGATATAAGGACATATTCAAAATTTCGAAACCTTAAACATGACCCACTTGTTACAGAAGTTACATTGGGAAATTTAAAAATAATTTTCTCTGTTCCAAGAGAATGTATCATTACGTCAATATATGAAAAAGCAAATTCTAATGCTTTACCACTTTAACTACATAAACAACATTTATTACCATTGAAAAGAAAGGATAAAATCTTTTTATAACTTGTAAAGTTTCAAACTTTTGCATGATATGTTTTTCAAAATAATTTTTCATGTTTTACCTTAGTTTACCACATTATCAAAAAAAGAAGTTTTGAAGAAAAAATGGAAAGTTTGTGTACAACTTTGCATAGACATGGGCATCCACATGACCTTTGTCTAACAAAAGGATAATTTTTTCACATCTGTAAAGTTTCAAACCTTTCAGTGATATTTTTTTCAAAACATTTTTTTTTAAATACCCATTTTGTATTATTTTTACTTCCTTTGAAAACATAATCTAAACAAGAAGTAAAAATTGAAAGTTAGTTTACATATTTCTTAGACATGGATATTAACATGGACTCGAATACAGCATTTACAGTTTGGATAAACTGGTTTAACAGGGATATTTTAAGAAACCGATTTGCAAATTATGT
This sequence comes from Steromphala cineraria, assembly GCA_916613615.1. Taxonomy (NCBI): domain Eukaryota; kingdom Metazoa; phylum Mollusca; class Gastropoda; order Trochida; family Trochidae; genus Steromphala; species Steromphala cineraria. Next base: position 51,348,819 of record OU744724.1, on the reverse strand, counting down.
GATATTCTGCATGCTGACTTTCGACATAATAAAACATATGCATTTAAATTGCGTACGTATGTTATGGCTTTTAACAATGCAAATTCATCTTCAAGTCGTATGGTATGCTTCATATGTCGGAATGTTCTTCATATTTGCGTTTTTGCACACTGCCCTTAGTTTAACTGTTTGTCCTTGGGAACTTTCATGCATTTAAATAATAAAACATATGTCTATATTTCTGCTTATATCCTCAGATTTAATGTTAGAACACCAAATTTTTTTTATATTTAATTAAATTTCTCATCGCTAATGGCTGAAATATTGCCCAAGCTGCGTAAAACAATAACTCTCTCATTCACTCATTCACTCATTCACTCATTCACCCACTAGAACACCAAGATAAAGATAGTTTAGGAAAATAACCAAGGCAGTGTTATCGTAAACAAATCCTATACTTAATGGGACCAAATATAATTAAACATTTACGACTAAATGTCATGCATTTAGATAAAGATAATATATCGTACAAAAAATACATAAGATTTTGCAAAAATTAGCACAACAACGCCTACAATAGTAACACAATTGCAACGAAAGTAGTAACTACAAATTTGCATTGTTCAAAATAGCTTTTAAAATGGAAACGAGTAACACCACCTATGGCAATAGACGGAAAATACACCGTAAAACGCACAACGTAAATGATCTCCAAATTAGTATACATGGGTGTTAAGTATATAAAACACACTGTTTTTTTCGATTTATCATATGGTTAGTCACCTTTTTACAAGCAATCGCTTTCGTGAGAATACAACCCTGTTCTATTGCTTTAAGGCGTTTAATTCTCTTACTTTTAGCCCTCCTGAGTGACATTGACTGATTATTTAAGATGACCTTCCTTTCTTGCACATGCAATAAATATAATATTTTTTTACAATTTTAATTCTGCAATATATTGTGGATATAAATTAAACAGCTCAAGATTTTTTCCGATAAGAATAATAGTTTACTGTAACGTGTGAGACGTGAGTGACATTATGTTTCCGGCCATAAGATGAAATGTACATGTATTTGTCAGCCATTATAGGAATATATATCATCAGAAGATTAATTATTCTAATTATGTAACAACCTTTTCACAAAAAGAGTCGTTACATGATAGAAAATAGCGGTCGATTTAAGATAACCCTGGGCAATTATAAATACATATATAGAAAGACAGTGTACCGACATTTAAGAAACATTGATCTGAAAGTGAGATTTGTGATGATCAAATGTCGTAAAATAATGTGATAAAGCTTTACGACCTCCTGTGTTCCTTTTCATCCCGCAACAACATCGTGTTATACTGTAACAAATACAATAACACAAGCAAGACTGACAAACGCCCCTTTGCAAAACACTGACGTCGTTGTTTTGCCGTGGCTAGCGTGGTCTCCGGGCATGAATCTTATAGCACACGTATGGGACTGCCTTTTTAAAAAAATCTGAAGACTACGTGTGGCTTCTATCGCCACTCTACAAGAATGGCAACACATTCAGTGACGTCAATTCGTCAGCTTGTTTTGACGTTTATTGAGGCCTACGGTTACCACATTCAATATCAATCTAAGAATTGATATCGTTCTGTAAGATAAGCGAACTTGTTAAACTGCAGAGTATGAAACACTTGTCATTTTGTGTTACTCAAAAAGAACTTTCGACTTTTTATGGAATTAAATGTTGTCTTTACTTTGGAATTGAATTCTCTATCAATATAAAAAATGGTACACCATATATGTTTTTCTAGGATTTGTTTGTATTTGGTCAAACAAAGGATTACACTATTTTTAGTCTATTCCGCTCAATTTGGTTCGATTGAAAAGCGAATTGCAACATTTGGTCAAGGACAAGGCGAAACGTAAGCGATTTCTCAAGGAGGGTGACATGTATTTATATAACTCCTGAATATGTTAACACACTTTTAAAAATCCCTGTGGAAGATCCCGGCTGTTAACGGGATGGCTTTATACTCCCAGATAATACCCGGGCAGGAGGGCCTTGTCAACACTTACAAAGCCCTCCTATCCGTCTTACAAAGTTTGTTCAAATATCCATTCTTATTGTTGAGATGTTATCGTAAAGATGAAAGATATGAAATAACTAAGTCGTGCGAAAAATAACTTCAAAGTGAAATATTAATATGCAAAATTTAATGTTTTTGGCTATAGAGCATCTCGAACTCGAAACCTTTGACGGAAAGACCTTGCATTGCCAGTGAGTGAGTGAGTTATTGTTTAGCGCCGCTTGGGCAATATTACAGTCATTAGCGGCGAGAAAGTTAATGAAATTGCCTAAATATGAAAATGATTGCAAAAGCAGATAATGGAACAGCGCGAAGGCTGAAAAACATCAGCATAATATCACAAAGTTGTTAAAAGCTGATATATAGTATTAAAATTATTAACTTATCAAAAAGCTCGATTTCCTTAAGAAAATCTAAAATACGGTGTTCACCGAAGTGATAAAAAAGTTGTGAAATGGAAATATTAGGGTAAAATTTTTCCCTGATTTGGGCTGTGTCCCAACACTCAGACCTTGCGAGCGATCCTGCTCTCTTACTTAACAATTTATGAGTTTAAGATGAACTGAGATAAATGCAGAGTTTTTATTAACATGATGCTCTCTTAAAAGAAGAGCACATGAGGAAAAAAGAAAAAGTAAGATGTCCTATATCTTAACAAGGATTTCAATGTGAATTTAAATGTCAAATAACCATATGAGGTATTCCAGTGTTTTCAACACAAAAACACTGCCCTCGTAAACATATTTTATTCAAATTTTATTCTTTAAAATGCAATAAAGAATCCACAGAAATAAAAATAAAAAAATACATTTATATATACATATTTATATATACATATGTTTTTTCACCAGTTCAAGCTGTATGGTAAGAAAATAGACAAAGTGTTACTGAAAATAGACAATATGACTTTAATTAACCCTTTTTTGTGCAGACATTATTAACAAAATCTGCATTTGTCATTTCAGCATGATGCATTCATTCTCAGTATAGTAACATAATCATTATAATATAATAATCATAATATCACTTTTTAGCTTTGAATTTTTGGGGTGGTTTACTTTTTACGATAGGTACATTAACCATAAAATGGACATTATACGCAGTGACATTTAGCGTTCGGCTACATTACAAATAGTTTGAACAAACCCAGAATAAATGCATAATTGAAACCATTGGAATATGTTGTGATGATAGGAATATTATTCCGATATATGAGGTAGAGTCTTGACAAAGGTCATATCGACCTAAAGTACATTACAACGATAATGTCAATTCACCGCAGGCCTTTATTACCATATCACCTATCACAAAGTTTTGGCCACAAAAGATATTCATCATCTCGCTTCGGGTACAAAGTGGCACAAAAAGGAAACAACTTTTTAGTACATATCGACACCTGGATCATTTTAGACATTAAAAGTAATGTACTGCAATGAACTGAAATATAATGTAATGTAATGTAAATTTGAATATACAAATTATAAAGACAATTTGACCTTCCTGACCTCCAGAGATAAATTCTTGATATGGGGAAAAAAGATATGTTGGGAGGGTACCGGAGTGAGTACAATGTATATGAATGTCAGTGTGACAAAAACAGAACGTTACCAAGGTAACCACTGAAGCTATTCAAAGCTTAGCTTTTACTTACAACCTTTTACTATAATTTCCGTTAGTTTCAAAGTTGAAGCCTCATGTTTTAAAGGGAAGGTCGCACGTTTTTAGGGGAAATACAATGTGATGTAAAGGAAACTGAAAATAAATAATTTCAATTGACATACAATGTACTTAAAGTAGCAGTAGTAAATCAATCGTATAAGGTAAAGTTCAACAATGAAATCCCCTTTTACTTACACAAAATGATTTAAAGGTGTTCACACAAAAATGACCGCCAATGGACTTTATGTGAATCTTTAATTTGTTCTTTGACTATATGAATGATTGCTTTGTGTAATGAGATTTTTGACACTATCAAAATAATACATGTAGTATTAAAATACAATTATCAGTGGAAAATTCAGAAAAATGTGCTTCTGCCCCGTTAACATAGGCTAAATAACCTGTATCAGCCTTTTCGTCTTTGTTATTTATCAATCAGCTCAATTTTACTGAGAAGAGTTTCTTTTGCACTTAAGTGTTTGTATTAAATAGGCCGTGTTCTGGTTACACCTGGGGGTTGCCGAGAGACCGAGATGTAGCAGTCAGCGATGTGGGCCTATGGCAAAGTGACCTCTAGACTGTCAATGGGGCGCAGTGGTTGTCGCGTTCGGCTTCGTGTCAAGACGTCCGGGGTTCGAATCCCACAAAGGGCTCGGCAACTTTGTCTGCAGTAAAGAACTGATCTACACGCAGCAAGGTATACAAGTTTGGGCGCAATGCTATAAACTGAATTTCATCATAGAACACCCCATAGTTTGGTAGTTCTACCCGACGTTAACAGGTTTTACAGCATTGCATAGCCACAACGGTGTTGTGTGCTTTCCCTGAAATGAAACTGGCTGCCGTGTTTAACTCTTGAAAACGTTATTTTACTTCAAATCAACTCACCTCACCGTCTGTCAAACCCTGATGAGGAATTCGAAGCTTTGTTGTGCGTGAAATATGTAAAAAATGCTCAGGACTCTTTTATTTCATATTAATCATTTATGGCTCGAATTTAAGATTTATTTACTACATTTTCAGAGACTAGTTGCAAACCAGGTTAACTACTTTCTGTGGTCCCCGACATCATTCTAAACCCTTCTTCAAGTTTGGAGGCTATGACCGTCCAAGGAATTAATATTTAATTTTGATATGTTCACTCAGGACAATTGGTGACAAGTCATGTACAAATGAAGTGGGATATTAAAGTTTCTTTCTTTAGACTAAGAATGAAGATACTATGTCTCTTCTACTTTGGCTTAATTAACAATTTTTGATTTCAGAGCATCGAGTGATCTCTCCAGCTACCGGATATGTCATTGTAGTAGTTATTGGTCTCACAAGACGATTAATGGTTTTAAATCACATGCATGACATTGAATATGGTGTCAAACTATACATGAAAACAAACCTTGACTTCACTAAGTCTGTGGTAATGCATTGGGATGAATTCAGACAATGGTTTTCAACTACTAATTGGGTAAGGTATGCCCTATTATAATTTCCATAGAGGTGCATTTTCATGTATTTGCATTTTTGAATGTTGCAATGTGATATTGTTCCATTTTTTTTAGGATTGGCATTTTATAATGTTGCATTTTCGTATTGTTGTATTTTCATGATGTTAAATTTATTATTTGTTGTAATTCCATACTGCTGCAGTTTCATATTGTTGCAACCCATTTGTTGCATTTTTCCTAGTGGCCCATTTTCATATAGTTGCAATTTTTATTGTTCAATTTTATCGTGTTGGATTGTTTTATTGTTGCATATTACACTATTGTATTCAAATATGGTTAGGGTTTTAAATTTGCATTTTCATATTAATGCATCATGATATCATATATGTAAATATCTTTCCATATTATTTCATAAATATAAATATTATCACATTACATTTGTAGGTAATCTCATCAGTATAAATTCTCTCCAAGAGGACTCAGAGTTATGCTATGCAAGGTCAGACGTAATGTCAACGTTTGTTCTTCCCAGTACCTGTAAGCAAAGCGTGTCACAGCGGTATATGTATATATATATATACTTGACAAGATATATATTTTTGTTGAAAAGACTTGTTAACAAGTCGAAATGTGACGCATCCAGTCATCATTAAAATGATATCTACAGCATGTTTTATTTTCAAATCTACATTTACTTCACGTGAGACCCCTTCAACTTTATCTTCTTTAATACGATGAATTCATTTCGACCATTATGTGGCTCTTGTCAAGTATATACAACCTTTCTTCACGTGAGAAACCAACTCTCCTTATTTAAAAAAATATATATATATATTATTTAGAAGAGAAGAGAATAAAACGGGAGAAATATGCTGTTAGACAGGTTTCAGCAAATAAAACAAAAATGTGTTAATGTGACAGAGGGGATCAACCTCGTGAAGTAAGATGTTATGTTATGAAGAAATTGTGTCAGTGTATTATGGGATGGTAAATACACTGCTTAACTCTTAAAGGGACAGTCTTTTCGGGGTGTTTTTTTGTGGAAACGAAATTTAAGAGGGCCCAGTGATGCTTTCTATTCTTTGTCAAATCGTTAAAAATCTAGAAATAACTAAAGTGTTACCATGATCAACATATTAGAAAATAACTGTCAAGTAATAATCATACATAAGAATAAACAGGAGAGTACTCTTTTAATTTGTTGCCATAAAAAACACCACGATAGGACTGTCCCTTTAAGGGCACAAGATGGCCGACAATGGTGGACAAAGATTTTTATACCGGCTAATCTATACTTGACACACCAAAACCTTTAATTCACAAGAAGCATTCAAAGTTTTAAAGGAGAAAAAGAAACGTATTTTGTTTCTGAACTTACGAAGAAGTTTGGCCTCGAAAGTCAATGTATCCTGCAAGAAAAAATTAACTGTGCATTACATGAATTTTAATTCAACGGGTAATGGTTGTTAGAGAAGATACAGCTCGTAAACAAGTGTTGCGCATTGTGTTGCGCATTGTGTTTTGCATTATGTTTGACATGCATTGTGACCCCCACAGACTTGTAACGTTCTTCACGTCTACTATGTCAAGGTCAAGTAATGTCCATGTACATCAAAATCGTGACTTGACTGAGAAAATATATACACTGATTACCTCAGACGTTCTTAGATTATAAACAAACACCAACCAAAAACAAATATTGCATCATTATCATGTTATGATATCACGTGCATTTCAAGAAGATCGTTCACGTGCCTTTGTCATTGTAGAGACTGGGATGCCAAATAATACCGTATCTCGACGTTACGTGTTGGCGTTAACGTAAATATGGTGTCTTCTCTGTTAAGCCGGAACAAACCAACTAGCTGCTAAAACTTAGAGATCTCCCACATTTACATGCAAAGTTTATATTCACTATTCACCCTTACAGTGATACAAGAACAAATATCATATACAATGTGAAGGTTAATTTTACATTTTACATACATATTTTTATTTAGAGTTTACAATTGTGCATTTAGGCCAAGCGATACATCATGCCATACTAATCCAACTATATCAGGCTTACATATCTCAAATATCGGTTCCAAACTGCAACACTTAATGGCAGCACCTTTCCAGGATGAAGGCTTACTATGCAAGAACTGTCAGGAATCGTCTGTGAGATTGGAACGTCAGTCCAGGACGTCAAGCAATTCTTCCAGTTCTGCTTCAACGTCACCGTGATGCACCATTTGTGTGTAGTAGACATCATCTACTTTACTGAAAGAGACAATGGAAAAAATAGAGGATACTAAACGACCTTCCATTTAATACTATTTATATTATACGAGTAAATGATTTTGTGTAAGACGAGCGAAAGCCAGTTTGATACCAAATCATTGGCGAGTGTAATAGAAATAGTATTTAATGGAAGGAAGTTTAGTATTCTGTTTATTAGTCGCCCTAAAATTCATGCAAACGTGACGAAAGAGGGCTGAAACTAGCATTTCCGCGACTCGGCATACATTGTGACGTCGTGACAACAAGCTACTGTGACGTCATCCTTACATTTTGGTATTACACTAGTTTGATATTGCCGTATAAAGATTACACTGTGGTATCTTACACGGGCGAGTAATAATGTTTTGTTCTCAGATGAGTCTTGTCTTCATCTTTATCAAACTAGAGTTCACAAACAAAATCATTATTTTGGGGATGAAAGGGAAAAATAATAATCCTGTAAACGCAATAATTTTATTAGTCAAACAGTATATTTATAGATGTAGCATTAACAACTTCAGACCAAAAATAGATCATTTAAAGACAGAAATTGTTAGATATCATGATATCTCAAAATACGTGTTCCTTTCAACGGGCACTGAACAAATGATTTTTAAATATTGGTCAACTTTACATTTGTTATTTGGAACGAAAACACAATCGTAAAATTGTATACGCACATAATTGTCAATGTAGGTAGTCAATTTATGTTATTGGTATTATGTCATTGTTGTTACCATTTCTTCCTGTAACCTGATATCATGTCATTATTAATATTTGTTACCTGTAACCAAAAAAAAAACCCATTAGTGACGGGCTACAATGTGCTTATCGATGTCTCCGCAAATGTTATGCCGACGCTAGGACGTCAAGCAACCCTTCCAGTTTCAGTCATCACGATGCACGTGTGTTGTGTAGTAGAAGTTTTTCTAACAGACAGAAGAAGACACTGGGAAAATGTTTTGTTCTCAGATGAGTCTTGGGCTTTTTCATCACAGTGGTGAAGCGTTTTTGTTTGGGGAGGCATCTCCGCTTATAGAAGGACAACTCTGTTCCATATGCTTAATATAGCGACTTAATACATCCATTGCGCAGTTACTTTTTTCTCCGAGTATATTTAGCTGTTTCGGAAACTGTCCTTATAACAGCCAGTGCTTTTAGATCAAGTCACATAAATGGCTTTGGTATTGTGATTTCTAAAATATCGAGAAAAACTAGCTGTCTATGACGATAATACCTACACGTATCTGTTAATTATGACGATCACATTAAAGTTCATATAGTCTTCTTTTAGAATTATTTCTACCAAAAGCCCTTAATTGTAGTAACTTGAGGCTGACCATACAAGTTGATTGAGGTAAGTTAAACTCGGCTCAAGACATGTTGTATACCATGACAAGAATTTAAAACAGGCATACGTATCTTATATTTTTATCCAAATTATGTCTGTACATGTATATGTCATACTTATCCGTTCAATTCTTTTGGTATCATTTGAAGCTTGATAATTAAGCTTTTTTTTATTATAGATGAAAAAGCTTAAATATATCAACTTACAAAAATAAGAACATATTATATTATTTTATTATTCCAAAGAAGAATTCTAAGAGCATGGCACCTATATCGCCTTTTTGTCAACTGCTACGCTAACATGAAAAGCAATCGATTAATTTTTTTGTCAACATATACTTGGATGATATACGATAAGGAAATGAATGAAAACAAGACTGAACTTTTTGTAGCATGACAAATTACTCCCGTGTGAATTCAAAAGGGAAGATAATAACAACCAATATAATTTTATCACTTATTGTTGACAATTGTAAAAAGTACACTTCAATGTACAGAGGTCAAATGTTCAAAGTTCAAGTCATGATCAGAACCTTTAAGACAAATTGGATATGTTTCGATGAATTTTATTGTTAAAATGATATATCTTTACAAATTTGGCGTTTGTGCAAAATGAATTAGTAATTTCAGACTCTATGGTGTATTTTGTAACCACGCATTAAACATTCGTCATTAAACTGACATATTATATTCATATATAATAAAACATACTGTCCTTTTGAGTGACTTTGATGCATTTCTTTGTGATTTTGAGAGCATTATTATGGATATAAATGTGCAGTGACTTTACTTGCTTTCTTTTTGGCCATAATACAGAGAAATGCGTCATTTCAATGGTAAACTCAACCTTACAACGATGATGTACCACCGACACCTCATATACACGCTTTCGATTTCTAAAATGATAAATTCAATGCGAAAACTTAAATTCATATTAAGCAGGCAAATTTTAGATAAGATTTATATTATGTTTATTAGACCACATTTTGAATATGCTTGTGAAGTTTGGGATGGGTGTAACTCAGAACAGTCATTTCGACTTGAACAATTACAGTTAGAAGCGGCTCGTGTTATTACTGGTCTACCAAAATACACTTTACTGAAACATCTCTATTTTGAAACTGGTTGGGAAAAATTATCAGAACGGAGAGAAAGGAGAAAGTAAACACTTTATCATAAATTACAGTGCGGTAATGCACCATCATATCTTGTAGATTTACTCCCACCGACTGTTGGAGACACTACTTCTTATGATCTTAGAAATGCAAATAATTTTGTTATTCCATCATATAGATTGAAACATTCATGTATGTCTTTTATTCCTTCAACCACAGTGTTATGGAACGATATCCCATTAGATAAGCGAAATGTAACATCAACAGAAAAGTTCAAATCATATTTGAAGAAGCCAATTGTTTCGGCACCATCTTATTTTTCATCAGGTATGCGTAGGTTAAATATTTATCATACACGTTTAAGATATCACGTAAGTGAGTTGAAATATGATTTATTTAAAGTTGGCATTAAGGCGGATTCAACATGTGAATGTGGTTATTTATGCGAAAATGTTTTTCACTTTATGTTTGAGTGTCCTTTATTTGATGAACACAGATTAAGAATGTTAAATGTATTAAAATCATATGTTAATGAAGATGCCGTAAATTTAGATTTAGTTTTATGTGGCAGTAAAAGCCTTTCAATTTTACAAAATCAGGTCATTTTCAAGGCAGTCCAACAATATATTTTAAACAGCAAGCGCTTCTGTTGACTGCAGCATGTACATATTTACTTTTGTAAATATCTTTCTACCATTCTGTATTATACTATTTTCCATGTTTTCATGTATGTCACTATATATCTATCATTTTGTAAATACTTGGGAGAAGGTTACCTAAGTTGGATAACTTGTTCCTAATCCCTTTCTTTATTGAATAAAATATGTTTAAATCAATACACGCTTTGAAAGTTAAGCCCACTTAAAGCGTTGTACATCAGAACCGTTTTCTTAAGAAGCACAAATGGTTGAATAATTAACATATATCATTTTAGACATAAGACGATGAAACGAATATGTGATACCCTGAGAGGTACCGAATATTATGGGTTTTTTTCTGCAGTCTGTTTCTTGCTATGATATTGTTGTTTCTGAAGCAGAATATAGCGTCGTTTTATCCCATAATGCTACAATATCGCCTGTCTTTAGTACCGGTGGGCGGAATAGTGCAGTGGTTAGAGTGTTCGGCTTCGGATCAGGAGATCCGTGGTTCGAATCCCGCCAAGAGCTGGTAAGGTTTGGGTGCAATACTACACTGAATTTCAGCGTAGTACCACCCATAGTTCGCTGGCTCCAGCCGATGCTCGCAGGTTTCATCGCAATTCAGTCACAAATATGTTGCGGGCTCTTTCCCTTCAATTATACTAGCAGCCGCGATATAAGTAAACAACTCTTGAAAGCAGCGATAAACCCCACATCACCTGACACCTTTAGTACCGTCTTGTTTCATCAAAAATTAACTGTTTAAGCGAATCAATTATCAAGCGAAAACGTGTTTTTATTTGTTGTCAATATTCAAACAGCCTCTTGCCATACACGAGAATAAATAAAAAGGGGTCTGGCGTTGATTTAATGATTTAGAAAACAAATCAAATATCATTTCAATGTATATTTACTACCGTCTTTGTTTCGTACAAAATTACTGTTTTAAACGAATCCATTATTTGCTTTGATTGTCAAATGTCAAGGCATGAATCTTATGTCCCTTTATACCATACCGCCATTCAAGTCGGATTATGGCTTTAGAAATATGGTTAACTTTGCAATATCTTCGCATTATTATCCTGTAAAAGGTATTTTTTATTAAGATCAGTCGTATCCGACTTCTAGGTGTTTGCTCAGAGTATCGATTTTTAGCTTAGTATGTATGATTTACTGTACTTTAATAGATTTAATTTTAGAGATATGTGATATCCCCGGTAGTGAATTTAAAAATCATAATTACAGAGTTTCAAAAATTTTCCCAAAAAATATTTTAACTTGAAGTTTGAAACAGCAGTCCCATATGTCAGTAACGCAAATGAACAAAATCAAAAACAGTTTCCTTTTGCGTTGCAAACATTGAAGATGATTTATCGTTTATGAGGGCAATCATATTTGTCATGTGATGCCCTGGGGAACAATTTGACAGTCCTCTTTATCATGGGGATGTGACTTCATTAACAGTGCGTTCTACATTTGTCGTAGCAAGCCTGTGTTTGGGAGTGGATGGTCGGTCGCCTATCTTCCTCAATCATGTATTCAGTAATACAAACGATCGTGTTTTTGTGAGCCTGTATTAAGGATGGGTATCGTTCCCCATTTCTGTATTGCAATATATTGGTATTTTTCAAGAATTGCATGATATCGTGTCTAAATATGAGGGTAGAGACCGATAATCACTGCTCACTTATCATTTTTGGGGGAAAGGAAGATTTTTTAATCACTGTTTATGGACCTGACTACATATTTAATCTTTTTTCATAACGTTAACACATACAACTTCACACTTCGTTAAACATTTCCGTAAAATGATTTTTTGTTTGTTATGGTTTATGGGATTTTAAATTAAAATTGCTCATTTTAAAATGTTTTATATATTTGATATTTTCAGAATTGTGAACCGATTCGTTTCATGTTGTTCCTGTGTTACAATATACCGCTATAAAAAAATATCGATAATACCGGAAATTCTTTAATGCACTATGTTACGACGCTCTGATCTGAATAGCAGTTTGTCAATAAAAACTGTCTTTCACAGGAGATATCGCATGTGGAAGATTAGGATCTCCTAGGAAATTTCGATTTTACAGCAGATTTTGAACAATGCCATGCAATAGGCAAGTACATGACATCACAAACGTTTCACACTATATAATACCGTCACAATGCTATACCGTCATAAACATGACCCCATCACAAAGCGATGATGTCACAATGCTTTTGACATCATCGCTTTAGGAATTTTAGAGAAGAACTATGTTCAATTATGTACATTTTTCACGCAAAAGTCATTAATAATGATTTTTGATGATAAATAGCATCTTACTCTCGTCTCTCACTCTCGGCAAGCCTTGGATGTGTGTTTTTTATCAACTTGTATTGATATATGTGATATCAGAAGACACCTGGATGAAGTCCTTTATATAGCCCTCGTTCTGAAAAATACAAATATTCATGAACTTGTGTCATGAAAATATTGAACAATCAAATGATATCATCTAAGTATGTTCATTCTTAATCTACGATATAATTCATGATGTTAACTAATACTTATCGGAACTTGAAAACTTAGTTATGTTTTATCATTGTTATTTCATTGCCACATTTTGTTATTGCATAGGATTTGCGTTATAAGCCAGCGTTAAGGGATTTTTAAGATTTGTTCTTGGTGGAGTCACCGTTCACATACGACATATTCAATTCAATTTATACTTGGATAGGTATATTCCTTTACGCAGTTACAGACTATAATATACATACCTATTATCTGTCATTAATCCATTATCTATCAGTATCTATCCGTAACCCAAAAAAGGACCTTCTGGCTGAGAAACCATTCTCCAAGATGGAAAAACATGGAAATAAAGAACCTACAAATAAACACAATACGATCCCACAGAAGCTCAATTGGATTCAAGTCCGGCGATCGTGACGGCCAAGGCAAGGCGTTGACGTTAACCTTATTGAGGTAATCATTCACAAGTCTGGCGGTGTGAGTCACATACGACATATATATGTCAAGCTTACTGACTGATGTCATTCTGTCGACAAGTACAGCCTATTACTGAGAAGTATAATTATCATGCTAACCAGTTCAACAGACAATCCTTTAAACATCAAGACGCTTATGCGCGTCAATTAGTCAAAAACAAATTTGTACTACCGAAACTTTCCTCAAGCAGGTAGAAGATAGAATTTGAAGCGATGGTTTTGGAAGGGTAATAAAAATATTAATTATATGAATGATTTTACCCTTTTGGGTTGAAGTTAATTGAAAACTAGTTATTCTCTATTTATCAATTTTCATGATCATGTATAATATGACAGATGAATTCTAAAAAGATAGAAGGTGTTCTGAATTCTAAGTTTCTCTACAGACTTTTCTAAATTAAAAAAACTCAAATTCATAAAAAAATTAAATAAACAAATTTCATAGTGTGTATGTGAATGCTATCAAACACTATTGGAAGTTGCTCATGGTGCAGTGCTTTAAATTTTTTTTGGATTTACAAAATCAATTATCGCGGATACAAAGTGCAAAACCATCAATATTGCACTTGTAATCATGATTACGTAGATGACCGGAAATTTTAACTGAAATGGATTCTTTTATTGCTGTAACGAGACATTTCTCCTATAAACTGGGATGAAATTAGGACAGAATCGCGGTTTGTGGAGCTCTTGTGACATTGTAACAACTTGAACAGAGACTCATCGAAGATGAAGCAAAGTGCCTGTTACATTCCTTGAAACCCTTTTCAACACCGTGATGTCAATATCCACGAACACTAGGGGAGAGTAGGGCAAAGCGCGCCATCGGGGCAAAGTGCATAGCGTTATTTCTCCTTAACGATCGGCAGATTGCGTGGTTTTTTATTATCAACCATTGAAAGCAAACGTTAAGAAACGTTGTGATCCACGTTTGCATCGTTAGCGTGAGTTAAAGACTCACCATTGCAAACAGTTGAAAAAACTACATTTTTCCTTAATGAAACAGTATGTCAGAATTCCAATATTTCATATAAACACAAAAAGCAACATTAAACTCTAGAGCACTTCTTACACAAAATATATCATCTATTCATTAAGTAAGGAAATTTTTTAATTATTGCTTTAATTATTTTCTATGATGCTTAAAACGAATGCTGGTGAGCCGGGGGGAGCGCTTTGTCCCGATTGATCTAAATAACTATTTATGGGCAACACATTATAGTGTCAGAGTTAACAATTAGTTTTCAAAAGCCGATAGAATTGTAATTTTCAATCAAAATTTTTCCACTAATTTTTAAAATTGATATAAAAATGAAGTATAAAATTGTATTATAGGATTTTGGTTTCATTTAGAAACACATATACAGTGTATTGTCTTTGATTTTTAAACGTTAGTTAGATATTCATCACATATTTTTTTATCCATAAACAAATAAAAAGATGGGGAAGCTCGATAGAGATTATATGTTTGTAAAATGTTGAATTTGTTTTTCAAACCAATCAATTTATGTCCTATATTTACTGGTTTCTGATAGTAAATAAGTTAAATTGTCAAGACTCCCATAGTTCTTAGAAATTCGTATATAGTTATGTAAGTTTTTGATAAGAACTTCGAAAATATAGGTCCATGACATATAACAATCTATTTTGTCATTCTTTGCATACTGAGCCTAGGTTTTTCTTATTTGTTTAGTTTCTATAAAGGTGCATGTGAGCTGCGTGACACTTTAAAAAACTCTTTTTTGTATAGTAGTGGCTTATTATAGGTGTTGGACATATCGCATTTGTGTGTCTTTTCGCTTGGGGCGCTTTGCCCCAAACTAGGGGCAAAGTGCACCGCCTTTGTCGTTAGTATCTCTTTATGCAGGCATGGTAGGTTAAAAAGCATTAGACATACACTAGTTTATCTTATGAGGATTAGAAACATGCTGCAAGTTGCATTCTAAACATGTTAATATGCCCAGAAAACACGCTTATATGTTAGGGGGGCGCGCTGTGCCCTACTCTCAGGCTTATATAGATGAATATAAAAGAGTTATATAATTTGGTACATTTATTTGCCATCTTGCGCTTTCAGCCAAGTTTCATCCGTTAAGGATCCGTTAGAAGATTCAGAACACATCGTTCTGTCGCAAACAGAACATCATATTGTAAAGAAAGAAATCATTATAAATCTTGTTGCAGGAAGTTCAAATATACCTTACGTAGACAAACAGTAGAAAAACTTCAAAGAAGCATTACTAGTCCATCTAGTTTTTGGAAACAGATAAGATCTTTACACAATAGACCAAAACAGAAGAATTTTATATCTAAAATAGAAGTGTTGAATCTCTTTAAAGATGTATTTTCCAACGACACTGTATTTAGACAGCATCAGGACACTAATTACGATACAACTTTTTCTGAAGTATAAAACGATATTGATGCATTCATTCTTGACTCCCAAATAACGGAACAGGAAATAACGTCATCTATAAATAAGCAAAAAAAATGGAAAATCTGCTGGTCCTGATCAAGTGGTAATGGAAATGATTAAGTGCTCTCAACACACTTTTTGACAGTAAAATATTTCCTAGTAGCTGGTCTCGATCTGAAAAGATCCCTTTACATAAGAAAGGCGATCCATGAAACCCTGATAACTACAGGGGAATATCATTAATGAGTGTTATAGGGAAGGTCTTTACTTCCATTTTAAATAATAGACTCACTAGTTGGGCAAATATGTGAGACAAGATTCCCGAGGTACAAGCTGGATTTAGAAAGAATTATTCTACTTCAGATCATATTTTTACTTTATATGCTGTTATTCAAAAATGTCTATCACGTCGAAAACACAAAGTTTATGTAGCTTTTATCGATTTAAAAAAAGCATTCGATACTGTTGATCGTTCTAAACTATGGTACTGCCTCAAAAAAGCTGGACTACGAGGGAAGATGTTTAACATGTTAAAATCAATGTATTCAAACGTCAAGTCATGTGTACGTAGTGATTATGGTGTTACTGACGTCTTCGATTGTCCATCTGGGTTGCGCCAGGGTTGCATTTTGAGTCCTTTGTTATTTTCATTTTTCATTAGTGAACTATACTATGATATTGCAAGTAACGGTAAACATGGCATACAGATGTTTCCTGATATCATGGAAATCCTTATGCTTCTTTTTGCGGATGATGTTGTTTTAATGTCTGATACTGTGATTGGTTAACAAAACCTGCTAACTATATTATATAAATACTCTAAAGAATGGAATCTGTCAGTAAATTTAGCTAAAACAGACATCATAGTATTTAGAAAGGGTGTCCCTTTAAGCTGCAAAGAAAAGTGGTATTTTAATGGAGATGAACTTAATATAGTAAACGGTTTTAAATATCTTGGTATAATGTTTAACTCAAATTTGAACATGGAAAAATGTGTATTAGATTTATCATTGCGTGGTAAACGAGCATTATTGCATATCATGTCTGTTTCTCACAAACTTGGAGTTTTGACACCAAATGTATTTTTTAAGTTATTTGATACTCAGATACAACCAATCCTATTGTATGGATCTGAAGTGTGGGGTTTTCAAAGATATGAATGTTTAGTAAGGATTCACTTGAAGTTACTTACCTGTAAAAAGTTTTTATGTGTTGGAATGTCTACTCCAAACTGTATGATTTATGGTGAATGCGGAAGATATCCACTTTATATTAATTCACAAATAAGATGTTTAAAATACTGGTTTAAGATTCTACGTATGCCAGAACACCGCCTTCCAAAAATAGCTTACAACATGATGTTTCACCTTGATAGCATCGGCAAAATTACATGGGTATCACACATTAGACAGTTATTATTTTCTCATGAATATGGTTTTATTTGGCTCAACCAAAATGTTTGTCAGCAACAGATGTTTTTAAAAGGTTTTCGTAACGTTGCAATTAATATGTTCTATCAAGGATGGCATTCCAATATTGAAAGGTGTTCACGGTATGATTTGTATAGAAAGTTTAAGAGTTTATTAGAACCAGCATATTATCTATCAGTCTTAACGAATAATCTTTTAAGAAAGTTATATATCAAATACAGATTTGGTTTGTTAAAACTTATGATTAAATATGGAAGATATATCTCGCTTGAGAGATCACAAAGACTATGTCCATTATGTAATGATGCTATAGAAGACGAAATACAAATTTACATTTGATTGTCCATATTATACTGAACTGAGATTGAAATATCTACCGAAACGTTTCCTCTCAATGAGGAGTGTAATAGCATTCACAGCACTTTTGTCATCAAATGATGAAGATGTTATATTGAAATTATGTCTGTTCATAAAACATGGCCTGGATCTTAGACAAAATGTGTTAAAGGGAAATTCGTGATCTATGCTTTGTCTGCAAAATCTTAAACTATTCTTTATTTAATCCTATATGTGAATCCTAATTCCATTGTTATATCCATGCGCATCTCTGTAAAGATGTATATTGTATATATATGTGTATATCATTGTATATGGGCCAGAGGCCTCAAGTACAATAAACTTCTTTTGACTTTGATTTTGATAAGACACGACCTTGGGTCATTATAAAGAATATTTGCCAGCGGGATTTTGCCCTACGAAAGCATGTTATGCTATATAGCTACCGCCAAATGAAAAACTACAAAAGAATGTTAAAACTCGTTATTGCGAGATTTAAATCTCGTAATAACGATTTTTTTGGGTCGTAATACGAGTTTTAAATCTCGTAATTACGAGTTGTTTTTCGTGCCCCTTTTTCATCAGTACTCAGATTAGAAACGCAGCATGGCACGAGTGATAAATTTGATTGTGAGATTGTGGTTCGTGTGATGTAGTTTGCTGCATTGCGCACAAATTTGTAATTTGAATAAATCTATCTTTATGATATTAAACTTCTGTTTTAATGTATAAAAACAAGTTACACAGCCTCATATATCCACTTTCACTTTGTATTCACAGACACTGCGAAAGGTGGACATATTTCATATTCAAATTTATATTCAATTCAATTTATACTTGGATAGGTATATTCCTAAAAGCAGTTACAGACTATAATATACATACCTATTATCTATCATTAATCCATTATCTATCAGTATCTATCCGTAACCCCAAAAAGGACCTTCTGGTTGAGAAACAGTTCTCCAAGATGGAAAAACATTGAAATAAAGAACCTACAAATAAACACAATTAGAGTACAAGCTACATGGTTTGAATGCATAATTATCCATATGAAGCTAGTACATTAAGTATATGCGTATGTGTTTGACAATGGAGTCAGGCATAGTATTCTACCTCACAAAACAAATACAAGATTTATGCTAATGTGGAATTGAATCATACATAAGGCACACCTACACACCAAAGTGATAAAGTTTGGCATGATTTCATATTCATCAGACATTATTGGTTACAGGTGACAAGTTTCCTATAGAGTTATCAATTGAACAAAAATATGACTTCTCTATAGGGGTATCATAAAATGCATCAAGGCTTATTCTAGCCAGCGATAAACTGGTGCAAGGTATGCCTTGCAACCGACAGTACCCAGAAATAAGGTCATTCCGCATTTATCGTTCAATCTCTATGAAACTTAAAGGGGCAGTAGCACGTTTTAAGGAGGCATAAACAGTGATGTCAGAAAAATGAAAATTAATCGTCCCAATTGAAAGAAATGCATGAAAACTAAATGAAGTAGTAATAAATCAAATATATAATGTAAAGTTCAGCCATGCGACTCCCTTTTCTTACACAAAATGATTTACAAGTGTTCACATAAAAATGACAGCCAATGGACTTTATGTGAAACCGCATAATTTGTGATCTGAATTTGTGTAATGAGATATTTGACACTATCAAAATGGCGTTTAGCATTAGCGTACAATTATCAGTGAAAAATTACAAATATGAACGTTGTATGAACGTCTATGGTGGTAATCCATTGAATTGAATATTGAATTGTAAATATTTTATATTCACAAAAAGGGTGTTAAAATTTGGTTTCAAACCTTGTACATTATCTTCTGTTTAATCGTTACAGCGTCTACATACACCGAAACGTCCTAGTATTGTCTTTGAAATGTATCCCTTGAACTCTTCCCTTTTCATCGATCAAATTCTACGAAGTATAGATAGACAATAGACAATAGACAATACTTTATTACCTTAAAAGGAATTCGTTCCGGATCACAAAGCTTTGACATAATTATTAAATAACAACATAAAAGCATAAAACGGAGATAAGACATGGGAATTAAGATGGTTGAAGTGACTAAGAAGATAACTGGACATTCAACATTTGATTAAATTATGTAGTTATAACAACATAAAAGGACATAAGGTATATCATTTAAAATTGTTTAACAACTAAGCTGATGACTGGACATACAGCATTAAAATATGTAGTTTTAACAGCATAAAAGGAGATAAGGTATATGATTTAAATTTACTAACAACTAAGATGATGACTGGACATTCAACATTTGTTTAAAAATGAAATGCTTTGCGGAATAAAAGACGTTCGAGCTCGTATATCCCTCACAAAGAAGTCAAAGAATGAAACCATTTGATAAACAAAGTTTATCTTATAAAGCTCAAACTGAAAACATTCACAGTATAACGTTGCCAACCTGGAATAAAGAAATTGTCTATAACCACAACTTCTAGAATGATCAATAATTATTGTCATAATACATTAGATTTGTTCAAACGATACTTTTAATCATTATATTAGAATATTCAAGCCTTCTGACGTCCATGCATGAGATTGAATTTATAACGACACCCGCAAAAGTGTGTTGGGTGATATTGAATTTCGTTAATGTGGCACCAGAAATGCCAAAAAAGATGTCTCGTGTGTCAGTGGGATTGAACGAAATTTCTAGAAGGAGCTCATCTCTCAAAAGGACACTGTCAGTGGAATGTATACAATGCGCTAGTCTTTATCATTGGCTAGAGTAAACCTCGATTCATTTGATAAGTTTTGGTGTGCCAGGTTTTTTGTTTGCTTCAAGGAGAAGCTTTACTCAAATCACATTGAAAAGTCGTAATAACGATAATAAAGTAATAATTACGAGAAAAAACTCGTAATTACGACTTTTGATCTAGTGATTACGAGAGAAAAGTCGTATGTACGCCATAAAAAGTAATAATTACGAGAAATAAAGTCGAGATTACAGTTAGTGATTACGAGAGAAAAGTCGTATGTACGACATAAAAAGTAATAATTACGAGAAATAAAGTCGAGATTACAGTTAGTGTATCCATGGACCACATGTGTATCATAACGAGACATTTGTTTGAATTCACTTTATTATTTGTAATCATTTATTGCTTAGATCAAATGAAACTATATTCTGGCTTAGATGTTTATTTGAACATGTTACACAAAGAGTTTATAATATTTGAATAATTTTAAAACAAACATAGACCTTATCACATAACCGTTTATGGCGTTTAATCATTAAGTGGCTCTTTCTTATTATTTCAATAAAACTGTGTTAGCGTTGCACTTAATAATAATGAGAAGATAGGTAAAAAGAGGTGTTATACATACTTTCACCTTATGAATTATTTCATATCATTTGGTGAAAAGAAATAATAAATGTTCGTGACTAAAACAAGGAAAAGTTTATGCTCTTAGAAATACTGTTTGAATCTTAGTAGTTAATACATTCTCTCCCAAAAGAGGCAGTTTAAGTCATGAAATGTTGATTGTGCTTCTGTTCTTATTTGCCGAGTTTGTGGTGTAGAATGTGAGATTCCTGATTGAAGGCGATACTTGCTGTGCAATCAGCGACGCTGTTCGAAAATAATACTTTTGGCTACTGAATCAAGGCAAAGGCATGGTGGTTTGAACCATCCTTTCCATGCGAGAAGCGTTGTCATTTGCTAAATAAATTCAAATGGATTGTGGTTCACTGCCGGTTTGTGGAAACTGCCAGAAGCCACGGAATTGGTCTAATAGGAAGAGGCTCAATCAATACTTTATGACTTGATCTGCCTCTGTTGGGGAGAGAATAAACCAAGTAAAGTCAGGTTGTTGATTAACATGTTAACATACCTTGAACTATCCTTAACATTAAAAACACTTATGTTGAAAGCAACACTGTACTTGAATTTCACGTATCAAACCACGAGAATATCAATGCAATCAAGAAGGGTTAACACGAGTGAATCACCGTACTTGTCACGGTACTCGTATGATAAAAGAAACATGGCAATGTACAGTGTTCATTAACACAAACAAATGTTCATTTCCACTACACACAAGTGAATCACCATTACCATTTACCTTCAAATTTGTAAAGAGAGCATGTATCTCACAGACAGTTGACACACGGGGTATGGATTACAAAAGGAAATTTAAAATACCGGTGGCCTAATGAAGGCAGGACTTTTTATATTTTAAGCAACTACTTTTTCATCAAAAGCGACGATTATTATGTTTCAAACGTATTTATTTCACAATTAAGTATATATTATGAATGTACCAACACTATTAATACCGTATAAATTATCCATACTTAGAGTATAAAAGTGGAAACATATTTTCTGTTCCCTTTCTTTGTATCAATTTCTACTTACGAAGGAGAAGCTTTTGGAGAACTTGTTCCTCATCCTATCTTCATAAATAAAATATGTTTAAATTAAATACTAACGAATGAATGGTTTATTCTCACGAAGGCACACAAAAATGAGAGAGAAAATAAATACATATATGCATGTATAATTATGGGAGCATACGTAGACATTAATTTCAAGTAAAGTTGTTTATGCTTACATGATATCAGTGATATAAACTTATCTTAAGATGGATGACAATACTAGTTCGACAGAAAGGAATATGTTACATTACTAAGGGATGGACAAACTAATAGAAATAAAATGTTTTTTTTGGCGTTTATTCTTTTTTTACTGGACAAATGTAAGTAATTCTTCCAGATGTTTAAATAACTAAGTTTTTCCCAACTAGGCCTTATGAAATCATTGCAAAAATATACTTTAAATTACCTTTGTTCATGTAAATCTGCCCAAAAATTGCATATTTTCAATACATTTTGAAACCTGTTATAGCTTACGTCACTCTCAGCAATGCGTGTGACAATAAACCCGCAACGCTCTTTTCACCTGAATTTGCAGTTGCACGTGCAATTGACATCAGAAGTTATGAATGAACTCGCAAGAATAGTAGTTTGTAACACGCTTTTATGTCTGTAAACTCAATGGAAACCACATTCTTTTTCAATTATTTTATGAATTTTTAAATCAAATGAGTTATGAATAGTAGAGGACATTAGACATAAAATTAATGTACATTAAACAATGTAATTTAACGGATGGTACTGAGATTACAGATAATTTACATACTATAGCTTGCATCAGAAACGTACATTTCGACTTTGAAATAATTTCGAGGCGTGAAAATGACACGTTTTTCTCTTCTGTAAATTCATATATTTCGAGCGATTTTACAAAACTTGTCTGAAACAAAAGTTGGGAAAAACCATTGTGAATCAATATTTAGAATTAAAATATCAAGTTGGTACCAAATAAAGAAATAATCGACAAAAAGCATTTTATTTCTAATTCCGTGGGTACTATAGTTGAGCCTCGTCTTCGAGTGAAGGTTTCAAGGTGTTTCTTCTTTACTAACGTTATACCATCTATCTGTTTCTATCTAGTCTATGGTTTAAGGTTTGATTTCAAATCAGATACGAAAATTTAATGGGAAGTGGAATAAATAACTTTAAACAGCTTTATGACATGTTATAAAAAACATCCGTTAGAAGATTGTGATTTATAATCGTTCAAGAGTTGATAAAACTAGTTGATGGTATGAATTAATGTTTTTGTTTCAGCAAAGTCACATTTGTACAAATTTGAGATAGCCATACGTATGATTAAGACAGGTGTTTTCGATAATTGTTTAACAACATTGATAAGTCGTAAATGGACATTAGGATTACAATCCAAAGTACACATTATTCTATATAAAATGCTGGACAATGTACATCTTATTTTGATTAGCTTGTACAAATATGAAATTATACTTACCTTAATAAGAACATCAAGTGGATTTCTTCGTAGTCCGCCATATATTATATAAACAGGGGTTTTACTGTTTTACTTTTACTAATAGTATGTATTTACAAAACTAAACGAATATTTTCTAAAATAACACTCCTCTCAAAGCCCCAGACTTTAGAGCCACAAATTGGCTGTACAAGGTTTTCGAATATTTCAATATTTTGCTGTTGTAAAGTAAAGTTTTGTATGTTTTGTTTTGCCTCTTTAAAAACATTAAGATCTTCGTTTTTGAAATTCACACTTTACTTCCTGTCTTACAATATTCGTTAACATTGTTTAAAGTTTTACGTCTGCGATTAAAACTATAAATCATCTTCACAGAGTTACAAATAACTTCAATTATATGCCAAGATGATGATGAATTTTACCATTTAGATACTCATGGCTATGAAAATTATTCCTCTAGATCATTTCGATACAATGCAAAAAGGAACGGTAAAAGATGTCCCCCTTGTCTAACACCAGAAATACAATGCAAAAATCACTAGCGTTGCCATTGTAAGACACGCACGATTTTATACATTTGTATGTTGCGTATAACACGGAAACATTCACTTGAAAATGATATCTTGCACAAGACTCCATCACTGGCTGATTTAAATCTTGTCGCATTGTGCCAAAATGTTTTGCTTGAGGTCAGTTATCTGATTTGCCACTGGTAGTAACTTCTTGATTTGGCATTGTGGAGTCAAGTTCAGGTGCTGAATCCTAGACAGCAGGCACAGATTAAGGAAATACAGCAATACTTCAATAAGCCAGGGATTCTTTTAATTTGTTCCCGAAAGGTTACATAATGATATAAATTTGCATATTGACATCAAAACAAAACAGAGTAGGACCTAGACTAAGCAAATCAAGACAAGGTTACAGCAATCATAGTTATTTGTTAAATAATGGGATGAATGGCAACCATATATTTTTGAATTTTTAAATTTCTTTATTTCTTAAATACATTTTTCAACCAGAAATATCTGTTATGTTATCTATAATGATCTTATTTTGGAATCATCTTTTTGATATTACAGACATTGATATATTTTTGGCCGAGATAATGATTTAGGTCATTAATACATTTTTATGTAGTGTAACGGACCAAATCAAGTATTTCAAGAAGAAATATAAATTAGTCCTAACATAACAGCAATCGTGTTAAAACTAGCTGTAATGTTATCGTCCCTAAATCCTTTCGTTACGTAATGACTTAAGAGACGATAACATTACAGCTAGTTTCAACTAGATTGGACATACCAGAAGCCACGACTTGGGCATTCCACCATTGTCTCCCCAGAAATCAAGTCATGGAAAGCTCGATTACATTGCATGACTTGATCTGTCTCGGAGTAAAAGTTTCCGCCAGAGAGTGGTCAAACTTAAGCTTGTTTGCTGAGATGTTTGGTCTGCTTCGGTCATCACTGATGTAATCAATTACATCATCACGTGCCTCGTTCACTGGAAAGTTCTCTGAGTTCAGTTGAACCTGATACCACAGTGTACATCTGATAATATAGGATAAAAAATGTTTATATCAAATGAATAAAATGATTGGAAGACGTCTGACGAGGGTAATCGACCACGCTTGCATCTTTACAAGTCATTTGGCAATATACAGTCCAGTATTCTTACATATGTTGATCAATTTGTATCTGTAGTTACACACTTGCTCCTTTATTTTGTTCGAGTATTCATTTTTCATACCAACTCATATTTTCTGTGAAGGCACGTGTCCAGGTGTTCATCAGGCAAAGCGGGTGGTCATGATGAAAACAAGCTGTTTTGATTTCAGAAAGTTCAAAGTTTGCTTTGCAAATCAAATAAACTCACTAAAATTGCAATTTACCAATACATGACAATACAAATTGTGCATTCCAAACATTGATATGAACCTTGTCCTTGACTTGTCCATTAGACCACGAAGGCTTGTTGAAAATACAGGATGTTTTTTTATGAAATCAGGATTAAGTTTTAAACTTTCCTGGGAAGAACTTTACCATGAATTATGTAAAATAGTTACCGACCTCGAACTCAGGTTCAAGTTAGATGAACCCTCGCACACGTGTTTCATGAACACCTCGGCATAACGGCCTCGGCGTTCAGTCTCAGTCGGTACCTATTACAGAAGAAGAAGAAGAGAAGAACAATATTTTATTCAAGTGTACAGGTACAGGTCAAATATACATGTAGATACATGATGTCATCGCCCGGCCAACTTGGGCCTATAAGACACTAATGTACTTTTAATATTCAATATAAGTTAAAAGCACTAAACGTGCTAAAATAGATTTACATAAATCAATAAGCTACATACATTATCTTAAAACAGGAGATAAAATGTTAGTTTAAAATAGCGAGTGTGGTGGGAGCAAATAACCTACGTTTATACATGTTTGAAACAAGTGCAGCTACGGGAATTGATAGATCGTCGCACTACATAATAAGTATGGTTTGGTCTAAAATAGATAATTGGCTGAAAGTTGGAATTTTTGAATAGACGATATCCAAAAAAGGGGTTCTCAAATCAGAGTATAAATCACAGTCCATCAAAACATGTATTCCGTCCTTACAGATTAAGTGATTTGTCCATTGAACATCGCTTGACTGGTATTCCTATATTCAACATTGGAATGCAGGCATTCAGTGTCTATCTGATCATACACCACGTGGTGTGGTTATCAGGTCATTATCAGAGGTTAACTATTTCGTATAACCAGGCGTGCGATGGTTATACTGTATAACCTTACCTCTTCACATCCAAGGTGGGTTTGGTCGATGTGTTCTCGGTTCGATACCACAAAGAAGTTCGGCTTCGCCTCACTTCTTTGTGGTATCGCACCTCTGTGTTTTAGGGTACGTCAAGGTACCCAACGCCTTTAAATGTTGACTCTGTATCAAAGACATATTTACGAAAAATACATGATATCAAAACAATTTTAAAACGTAGTTTATTTACAGTTATAATTTATTTTCATATAAAATGCATCACATGGTGATATCATTTTGTGCTTTATGCTTATCCGTGATGAATGCAGACCTCTAGGTCTTCTAGTATTTTCATCATAACACTCACACACAAATTCACGTCGTTCTCGATTAGCTGAAAAGTTTCACAAGACACAGAATCCAAGTGAACAATGTTCCCAATCCTTTGCCAAGCTGAAATCTGTTTCATGCATATGGTCTATGTTGAATTATCCATAATAAGGTCGACTTTAATGTTGTTTGGAAAGTCAATCAAATGTCCATATGTAGTCCCTAAAACAAAAGTGTAACGTCAGTTGTTGAAATTAACACCAACATTAATCGAATAATGTGATTAATTGTAAGAAAGAAACATGCTAAATTAATAACAATTTCAGAGTTATAAGCTTATATGCACCATGTTACATGTATTAATCACTATTATGTAGACATTTACATTACTGAATGGTGTTGAAAACAATAATTACATTAAGAATAATTTTTTAACAGCAAAATGCCTAAATATGAACTTGGTTGTTGACAGCTTGTTTTATACCGTGCAAACCCTCTGTAACATACTTCAGCATTTTCGTAGATCCACGCATAAATAACATTCAACAGCAAATGCATGAATATACTTAAAAGTTCAACTCACCTTTACTTCCTCCTGAAAAAACCTTGAAACGCGGCCATAATTTTGTCAAAACATGAGACCACTTCATTTTCGCCCACCTTCAAACCATGTGCTTTCGATTGTGTACAGCTCGTGCGATATTATATTTACTTAAAATCCGTGCATCACAAGATGAAATTGACAACGTCCGTGCAGCAACACCTGTTGCTTTATAAAGAGGGAAATAATTGATGGACTGAATAGTGTATTAAACATAAGAATATTATTTGCCATCAATCACAATTTCGGTGACGTTTTTTGACAAATTGTATTCACATTTATTTTAATTTCAGTTCAATGTAGAATTTTGGTGTTTTTAATAAGTCGAAACAACTAAAAACAGATTGCTTCTTGCTCAGATTTGTCTGATTGACAATTTCGCCATGACATGCTCAATCTGCACGTAAATCCGCGTATTGTGCAAATGAAATGTTTAGAAGTGGAGTGGATGTAAGTTGTACCGCAAAACGACAACCATCAAATAGCTAAATATTTGTATGATGATTTACTTTTGTTAAAATGCAAATTGGTTAAGCCATGTGGTGTATGTGAGATAATGACCACATCCTCGTGGCTATCGGATATAACCTTCTCGCTGCCTTGAAGGTTATATTCCGATAACCACTCGGCTGTAGGTCATTATCTCAACCATGTTCAGATAAGAAGCCGTGATAACGTAATCAAAAAAATATTACGGAATCGGATTAGTAAACATACACACAATAAACGAAAGGGCATTAAAACTAGAGAGAGCGTGTTATGTGCAGGTTTGTAAGAAGGACGTAAAGTTATTTAGAAACAAATTATAATTTCAAAATTAACCATGTGACGGCAACGCGGTTTCCGCAGGATCATGATATAGTCGTGAATTAACTTGTAGAAAATAGTATTTCTTAAGATGCAAAGGACTGTTAACATAATGAAGATATCTGATATTCATTGAATATATCATTTTGTATATCGCAATGGATCCTTGACATTTTCTTGAAAAGGTCATGGGATTAATAAGGAAAGGTATAATTCCCAAAATCGTGTTGACATTACACGTTTACAAATATAGTTTGCATCGGAACATTTTACTTGCAATGAAATAATCAAAATTAAATAACCCTTATTTGTCAAAATAGAAGGTCGACATGACAGAAACAAGTTGCATTAAAAAAATGCATGTTTAAATGTTTTTCAAGGCTACCGAAATAAAGTTCGATTCAAGGTCTGGTGGTAAAAGGCATAATGGATGGGTTGAACTGTCGCTGAGGGAAACCGGAAACAAATAGTATACAAAGTCAATGGGATCGAGGAAACAACATATAAGTTCTGGTTTCTAGGGCATCAAAGGTTCCCGACATAGTTTACCATACTAGATTTTTGTAAGAGTGTTTGAATAGGCAGTACCTAGAAAATTTTACGAAAAAATATGCTTTCTTTCATATGATAAAAGTATATATTTCCCATATGTGACATGGTGAGATATAAGCATCCCTGCTGGCTTTGGCTAGGGGGATATCTCTATGGCCAACAAGTAGAGTGTAGGACTCTCAACCCGGAAAACCCGGGTTCGAATCCCGGTGGAGGTGGTTTCAAAATCACTTCTGTTACACATATAACACACACAAATCCCAAATCTGTCGTTAAAAGCATGGTCAGCATAATTAAGAATGGTATTTTTTTTCATCCATTTGCATATCATAAAATTTCATAAAGAAATATAAATTCATATTAGAAATAAATAAAAAATTATTTTTCTTGTGTACATAGGTACATACATTTAACATGGTCTAATAGAAAGTACATAGGATACTCAAAAATACACACAATGCCTATTCCCCATGTGTGAACCATGCTCCTTACACTGTTTATCATTGTGAGCATGCGCAAACGACCCTTGCGCATGTATCTGAAGGTATACAGAGACTCGCCTCTTCCCGTCTTAGGTGTGCTTCAGGTATTGCCCAGGTAGGAAGCAATCAACGTCCCTCCAACAATGTCGGCGGATGAAAGGACTGGATATTTGAACAGAGCTTATGAAGAAGAAAATGGGAATACCATCAAAGTGAGTATTTTATTTCAGAAATATTTCAACCCGTTTCACAAGTTATTCAGTGTTTGTGTTTAACGAAGTTTTAACAAAGTTTCTGAAGAATGAAATGGGAATACCTTATAGTGAGTGTTGTATTTCAGAAACATTTAATCCATTTGATATGATATGTTAATGGGTATTATTTAATGTATCGATGTAACGTGTATAATAGTTTGATTTCTTCTTACATTATGCGAGTTAAGTTTGATATGATAGCCTCTTGGTTTATTTCAATACACCCACGAGAGCGAATCTTGCTTTAATATGCTCATAGTTCATTAGAGAACCAGATAACTATAAAGTTCGATATGGTTTTCTATTAGTACATCGAGGAACACCTTTGAGAAGAACATTTAAGATATTTTCCTAGTTCATCTAAGAATACTTATAATCATGAACTTGTATACCGTAAGTGCATTGAAGAACATCTTTGAAAATGACATTTGATATGATATCATCTTATTACTTAAAGTCCAGTTTATATGTGCATTTACTCCAGGGACACATTTTTACTCCTCGGTGGCAAATTTCGTCACACATTGTGAGGGGGTCATATTTGCCCCAATGGGTATTATTATTTTATAAGTGATTACTGGTTATTAAAGATATTCGGTCAAAGGCATATTAATTCGGTTTGTTTACAGTGTGTTGAACCGTTTCAACAAAAGTCCAAACTTACAATTTTTTTAAACTTAATGTGTAATGTATGTAAATCCACCAGAGTATTTAGTGTCACTTTGACATTGTAGAAATAATTGAACAAAATATATTCAAGGCTTTTCTTAAATCCAATGGCTGGTTGTGGCCCGTTAGGTCATCCATGCGTAAAAACGAATCAAAATGTGGAACGCAGTATAAAACATTTGCAGCCGGCTCTAAGCAAACCACGCGTTATTTTTAAAAGTTAGGGTATGTTTTTGTCAGAGTTTCTATTTCGTGATATCTCGACCACGCGAAATAAAACCCATAGCAAACATTAATATGCACGAAATTCGCCGTGTTGAATAACGCCTCAGGTAAGGTACTCACGTCGGATCATTAAATAAGTTTTTTCACCATAAAGTGTTCGTTTCCTCTCTAGAAAATTGAGTTAGTTCAAACAAAATGCACTTAAAGATTTGCTAAGGTACAGTCGTCATGAATTGGATGTTTGTATTTTAAAATAATAGTGGCTATGTGATTTATTTCACTATCACGACTAACCATTTAAATGAATTTCCCCCTTCTAGATCTTGTCACGTGATATTCATCCTGAAGATGAAAATGTTTTTGCTCTCAAAATGTTATTTACATTATAACAGGATACCCATGACCTGCAAGAACTTGAAACGATATTTACGCAACAGGTAATTTACCAAATGCATGCTTTTCACGAGGTTTTTGCTTGACCTGAATGAAAAGGATTTACCGCGACGGCTAAGCTGCACGAATATACCGGATACAACCTGAAGCACGAACTTCCTTACAAAACAAAGCCTCTGATTGGTTGAATAACAAGCCTTCGCCCCAGGCGTGATGTTTTAATGTTCTTGTTTGACATCCCATTTATATGACAAAGCATAGAATACACTCCTTCGTTTCTGTTTGGTGAATTATTAGATGAATATGACCAGCATTTTTATTTTGTTTGTTTATCTCGTGATTGGGTTTATTCGTTTGTTCGCCGAAATTATTTTTCAACAATCACGACACTTTGTTGAAAGAACGTCTGCAAGTTTTAATGGTATTATTAGTATTCAGGTCAAATAAGTGCAAATAACTGCTTTCAGAAGTAATGGCATTGACTTAATCTGATGAAAACTTATAAATTCTGATATTTGGCAATCATGAAATACATAAAGTCTATGTCACGTCACAACAAAACTAGGACAGTTTTTAGCGACTGGTTACTCATCTGGAACGAACTGGTCAAGGGGTCAAGAGGTGTTGGTCAACTGTCCAAGGATTGTTGTCCCATCCACATGTATCACTCGTGGTTCTCACTCTACTTCACTCTGTGAATAAAAGCTAGACGTGATAATCAAGGTCTTGTTCTGGATGAAAGAACAGATTTCTTGGCTTTCCGAAACACGATACCGGGGTTAGAATCCCGCCAGGGACTCGCCAACTTTGTCTGCTGTAGGGAACTGTCCTACACGCAATTATGTTTGTTTTCACTGAATTTAAGCGCTGTACCACCCATGGTTGCTAGTTCCAGTCGACGCTCGCAGGTTTTACCGCAATACATAGCCACAATAGTGTTGCGGGCTTGCTCCTAGCAATAATACTAGCAGCCTTGATATAGCATTCTCTCCCCACAGAGGCAGCTCAGTCATACCCGTGCTGCCTCTGTGGGGAGAGAATGTGATATAGATGAAATATACTATTGAAGGTGGCGTTAAACGCTAAATCGCCTCACCTTTTTCGAAATTCAATATATGGCATGCCGTGCAAGATTAATACGAAAATCTTTATCAAACTTACGACAAGTTGGCTTTCGTGAATTTAAAACATTACATTTATACTTATTGTATTTTCTAATCTGCTTAATCAACCCCATTTTTATGCTTCTGCTGTTGTACAAACTCGTTCAATGGCGTCGACCATTTCGTATTCAAGTGTTGACATTTATGAAATATATATATCCGAAAACTGTATAAACGTAGAATCAAATGAGACAACGTATGTTGTAAAGATAGAAACGATAAAAATATTCTAAACATAAAGCAGATAATATGAAGTCGAACCTTTGTTAATGTTCATATCCTAAATCGTTGTAATCTTTGAAGTAGCACTATCGCTCATATATTTTGGTCCACGTGAGTCATATCTGATTGACAGCTGTCACATACTTCTCCTCTTTGACGTAAACAGCTCGAGGTTATCCTCCTATTACTCTAAAGAACTATTGTAAATACCATGTACATAGCAATCAATCAAAATGTTAACGTTAACTTAACGACGTTCAAAACATTTACGAAGATGCAGATTTGAGGTTAAGAATATCTTTAAACCATCAATTTCTATATTTCCTGATGTCGACGATGCTAACAGCAGTTACATGCACAATTGCATGAAATCATCATCTCCAGATAGTAACCTTTTCAAATTAGCCATTATCAAAATATCTTAAACGCAATGTATCTCTTCTCTCCAGAATTTTACCTTTTGTCAAGTGTGACACATTTTCTTGTTATGTCATTAACGTCATGTAGTTGTCATTGTCAATCGCGGCAAATAATGTCGAGAAAACAAATCTATTTTGTCTCACCCGATTTCTTTTCCATACAGACAGACAGATTATTTAATTCTCACCTCCGGTTTAACAAAAGATATATTTGATAAAAAAAATCATACATTGTAAAAAAGGAACCACCCATATATCGGTTATGAGAGACTTAAAATGGCATGTCATTTATCAAATCAACATATGTGACGTATAAGTAATATTACGTAACTGAAAGTTATTAGATATTAAACTAATTTGTCTCTATCGGGGTGATAAGTCAATTGCATTGTTCGCCGCAGAGATTTGGTATTGATATGACATGCTGAGATCTCCATGATGAATACACGTTCCATGTCACGTGAATATTTCAGTATTAATACGCCACCATGTCAGCTGGCATGTGAATAATGGATTCTAGAAGGTTGACGTCATATGTCATGATTAAATACATGTTCATGATAAAAGCTTTACGATGTATGGGTTAAATGAGTCACATGTGAATCTTTATAGTGTGATAAAGACATCATGCCATTTAGATTAAGGATTTATGTCAATGTCTTAGAGATGTTCTTATGTAATACCTATAGTCATGACGTAATGGAAACTTTGTCCATTTTCTTAACGATAAAGTCCTGCACTTAAAACATTCCAAGATGTGTTCATTTCACTTTGTAAGCTGTTTAAATATTAAAGTGTAATATACAAAGTCATGCTATGTATTTATAAATTTCAATTGTATATGACATATAGTATATGGCACACTCATGACACTTGATATATCACTATCAAATAGCTGCAAGCATAGAATGTTTTACAAAATGAAAGTGCAGTTTTTAAGGTAAAGTTGTCAAGTGTTGAACACAAAAGTCCAAATAAAATTAAGAAATGAACACCCTACATGTCAGTTTGAAAGAAACATGTCAAATCGACGATGTGTTTGAAGGGTGCACTTGTGTAAATATGTTGTCAATGTAGACAGACCCAGTTGCTACACACCATGCACACTGTAAATGTGTAAATAGAAGTCGTTGGCCAGCACTACACGAAACATTGAGGACACTTCAAATATTCAGTATCAAAGCATCATTATGTTAACATAAGAATGTATCAATTGCGAACTCTGAACTTACTCTTTTAATCTAGTTTGACCCTGTCCCTGTCCCTGTCCCTGTCCCTGTCCTTGACCCCAACTTTGTCCCTGTCCCTGACTCTGTCCCTGTCTGTCTCTCTGTCTTTCCCTGTCTCTCTGACTCTCTTTGTCTCTCTCTCCCTTTCACTTTTCGATATCAAATTATCATATTGATCTTTATGTTAGGATGTATCAATATTCTTAATCCTTAACGTACAGGTTGTACCTGTCTCTGTCTCTGTCTCTGTCTCTCCGTGCTTCTTTCTGTCTCTGCCCCTGTCCCTGTCCCTGTCTCTGTCTCTGTCTCTGTCTCTGTCTGTCTCTTTCTCTGTCCCTGTCTCTTTGTCTCTGTCTCTGCCTCTGTCTCTCCGTGCTTCTCTCTGTCTCTGTCTCTTTTTCTCTGTATCTGTCTCTGTCCCTGTCTCTTTGTCTCTGTCTCTGTCTCTGGCCCTGTCTCTTTGTCTCTGTCTCTTTCTCTGTCCCTGTCTCTCCGTGCTTCTCTCTGTCTCTGTCTGTTTGTCTCTGTCTCTGTCTCTTTCTCTCCGTGCTTCTCTCTGTCCCTGTCTCTGTCTCTGTCCTTGAAGAATGGACTATCCAACGCCATCACCGAACCGACATAGTTATTAATATCAGTCATTGAGTATCATGCAGGGTCAATGAATCTCAAACAACTTTTTACACAAACGTTTTATATATAAATACAATGTTTAGCTTTCTATTCAGTTATATTTTTACTATGGTTTTCGAAAAAGTGTCCTAATGAAACAAAAATCTTGACAGTATCGACTTCCCAGTTGGTTCATGTCATATCTCAATTATTTTACAAAGACAAATGTAAAAGTAGTCCTTAGAATATACCTAGTCCGTGCGTACACATAACTGTCAAAGATTCCTTGGCCTAAATTTGACTATTTGCTTTAATCATTCTTCAAAAGGTCAGAGGGGTCACGCACTTCCCTTAAATCTTGTAACAAATTCTTTCTAAATACAGTACAAAGTCAAAGTCGGTTCTGAAATACTAGCTTAATTCTAAATCAACATTCTATTCATAGACCCGACCTGACTAGTTTCTCTGTGTAAGAAAGTAAAGTAAAGCAAAGCAAAGCAAAGCAAAGCAAAGCAAAGCAAAGCAAAGCAAAGTAAAGTAACGTACTATTGTTCAGAATAAAGTTAAATAAAGCCAGGTTTAGAGAGATAAAGTAAAATTAAATGTAAAATATATTGGCAAAAGTCTTTTGAAGATTAAATTATTTTCAGCATACATCTTATCAAGATGTTGTTTACTCCGAAGTCACCGTGCATGCAAATTGAGAGCAAGGATAAAAGGTCGTCTCTTCAAAATATTTTACACACACTAGCGACCCTTTGCAAATTGTCCGTCAACTTGAAACGAAACTGTGTCAATGGAATGTTCTACATTGCTGCAATTCGACGTTTTTTCGTTTAAATTATAAGCCATATACATGTAGTCTGAATTATTTCATATCTAAGTTACATACCTTATCTTAGGCCTTATTATACTTAGTTTGTAATTATTCATTCAGTATATAGAGGATACTAAACTACCATCCATTTAATACTATTTTAATTTTTTAATTTTTTAAGTTTATAAATTAAGGCGCACCAAGATTCATTCCAATTTCATTTAAATATCTAAATTATACTGTTCCAGTCTGTCATACTCATGTACCATGTGATTATTGTTACTTGTCATTATTGTATATTTTAGCCTTTTTATATCCTGTTATATATTCTGTATTACTAATGTGCTCAATTCATGACAATCCAAATTCCCTTCCAAGGGCAATAAAGATTTATCTTATCTTATCTTATCATATTAAACGAGTTTATGATTTTGTATAAAACGAGCGAAAGCGAGTTTGGTACCAAATCAGTCACGAGTTTTATAAAACTAGTATAAGACGGAAGGTCGTTGAGTATTCTGTTTATTACTAGCCCTAAAAATCAAGCAAACTTGCCGACAGAGTGCTGAAACTAACCTTTCCGCGATCCTGCAGCCATTTTGACGGCGCGCTTACATTATGACGTCATAACAACACACTACTGTGACGTCATACTTGCACTCTTTTATTACAGAAGTTTAATACTGCCATAAAAATATAACACGGGCGAATAATAAACAAACTTTTATACCGAGCTATGATTCATTGGCGTTTGTTTGTTTAACCTTTAAGTCGAAGAATATGATGCTACTATTTCGATTTTCTATCAACACTCTTAAAAAGTATTTCGGTTGTTTTGTTCGTCCAATATTTTGAAGGGAAAGGCTCGAATCTAACTCGAAAACATTGTTATGCCCTTCGCCTAACGGGATCTCGCTATTTGCTTTGAAGTTATTCAAAATGTCTAGTTCACAAGTATGCATGAAAGATCGTAATCGTAAATGATTTTTGTTTAATTTTTCAGAGCAATGGCATTGGTCACAATGACTTCACAGTCACGGACATCGAGGTAAATTAAAACTAATTACGTCCATACAGTATCGATATTTGAGAAAGTAAAAAAAGTCTACCATCTTAAATTATCTTAAAGTACATGAATTTTCAATGAAGTTAATTCAGCTTGTGTTTTTATGAAAACATTTGACAACATTTTTGTAGTAACAAACCTTGTACGAATTAAAATTATTTAATATTTTAGGACTTAAGTTACGTAATAAACGTTGATAGAACCCTCAGCACGAACCAATTGACAAGCACTGAGGATGCAATCAGCTTAACCACCCTACCCAAGATCTTCGCTACTAATATTACAACAGTGTGATCACAAGTTACTGGATACGTTGCTCCCTCTATAATCATTAAATATTTCTATGAAACATGTTTTGACAGATTGACGGTCACGTGAGAGAGGCTGATGAAGATGAGGGTGAGGATGAGGATGAAGACGACCCGTGGAAGGTTGCTACCATAGAGGTTGAGGAGACGCCTTGGTCGGGTAGGTCATTCTTACAACTTTTGTACTTAATTTCTAATGCAATTTCATTAATATTAGATTTGTATTCGTTTACACGCTGCTAATGGCTGAAATATTGCCCAAGCTTGTTTGGTGGGCATTCTAGAAGTTGCAATGATGAAGAAGATGAAGGGAATATTATGGATATACAACTTCTTTATTCAAGTTTGCGACGTTTCGACATACATGCAGATACCAATGTCGTTATCAAGCAAGTATCTATGTCGAAACGTCGCAAACTTGAATAAAGAAGTTGTATATCCATAATATTCCCTTCATCTAATTACCCAAGCGACGTAAAACAATATCTCACTTACTCACTCACTCAATGTATCAGTTTTGAAACTCCAAGAATTTTTTTATTCAATTTTTTATATCATGTCTTATTTTGCTTTAAGCATATAATTTGAACAAGTTTGCCTTCAGGTTATGAAAATAAAGATATTACTTTTGCAAATGATAAAGTATCTAATCACAAATCCATCGATTCATGTGGTTATTGCAAATATAAAATTGCAAAGTTATTGAATGATAATGCGTTGTATGATGCTATAAATACTAATTTCAAATATATCATATTTATTTATTTCATTTCAGAACTATCTGCGTTTGGTTTGATAAGCCGCTTCCTGAAGTATGTATTTGGCATTGCCTTCATCCTAGCCTTCCTGTACTTGTTCATTTGTTCCCTGGATTTCCTCAGCTCGGCCTTCAAGCTCCTGGGAGGTAAGACTCAATGTGACACTTCACGCCTTCGATTTTCTTTGGAGAACACCTACATCATAACCTTAAAGTTCTTGTGACGCCTCGTGTCTTCAAGCTCCTTGGAAATAAGGCTTAGATCCGAAGCAACATGTTTTTTGTGACACTTCACGAATTCAGCCTTCTTGAGTAAACTCCTAGATCATATCTTAATGTTCTTATGACACCTCGGAGCTTCTTTGGTCTTAGACTCAGATCCTAACCATAATATTTTGTGACACCACACTCCTCGAAGCTTCTTTGGGCGTAGACCCAGATCCTAACCATAATATTTTGTGACACCTCACTCCTTCAAGCTTCTTTGGGCTTAGACCCAGATCCTAACCATAATATTTTGTGACACCACACGCCTCCAAGCTCTTTTGAGGTTAACCAAGATCCTAACAATAACATTTTATGACACCACACGCCTCTAAGGTGGGTAATCCTAACGGTTCTTGTGACACCCCACGCCTATAATGTACATATATCTAATTCAATGATTGTCTATTATCTCCAGGTAAGACTGCCGGACAGGTGTTCCAGAACAACGAGATTCTGAGTAACCCTGTGGCTGGTCTCATGATCGGAGTCCTCGTCACGGTGCTGGTTCAGAGCTCCTCCACCTCAACCTCCATCGTCATCAGTATGGTGGGAGCGGACAGTATGTATCTTCTTTCCGAATTTGTCACTTTTGAAATATTTAAGGCACAAGGAAGACATACTGAACAATAAATTTGATAATGCATCAAGGTTTCCCTAGCTATGCAAATATGCCCATTGTATTCAAATGTAAACCTTCACCCGCATCGCATAATTCTGGTAATAACCGGTAATAACTGGTTAATGTCAGCCTTGCTGCGTTGTTGATCAGTTTGTGTCAGATGTACAGCAGCTGTACCTTTCAGAAAGCATAATGTCATGAGGGCACAGCTTACATTCCCTTCTTTCTTCCAGTTCTGACTATTTCTATCGCCATTCCAATCATTATGGGTGCCAACATTGGAACCTCAGTAACCAACACAATCGTCGCCATGGGGCAGATTACCAACAAGAACGACTTCCGCCGAGCATTTGCAGGAGCAACAGTCCACGATATGTTCAACTGGCTCACAGTGATCGTTCTACTGCCCATAGAGGTAGTGACAGGTGAGGAGTAACGCTTTTGGTTGGAAGAATAGTTGTTCATTGTTCAAGTAATGATGTATCTGCACATTGATATTCTACTAATGCTGCTACTTATACTACTACATCTATTACAATCACTTTTACTTGTTCTGCTCATGCTGCTGCTAATACTACTGCATCTACTATCTAGAATCACTTTTACTTGTTCTGCTCATGCTGCTGCTAATACTACTGCATCTACTATCTAGAAACACTTTTACTTGTTCTGCTCATGCGGCTGCTAATACTACTGCATCTATTATCTAGAATCACTTTTACTTATTCTGCTCATGCTGCTGCTAAAACTACTGCATCTATTATCTAGAATCACTTTTACTTGTTCTGCTCATGCTGCTGCTAATACTACTGCATCTAGTATCTAGAATCACTTTTACTTGTTCTGCTCATGCTGCTGCTAATACTACTGCATCTACTATCTAGAATCACTTTTACTTGTTCTGCTCATGCTGCTGTTACTACTACTGCTATAACTACCACTTCTTCTACTAATACGGCTGTTTGTCCTACTACTAGTACTACTACTGTACTAATATTACTTCTCCTTATAGCATAACTACTACTACTGCTGCTATTGTCCTGCTACAACAATTTCATAGCTACTATAACAACTATTACTGCTGCTGCTGATGCTGATGCAACTACTACTTCTTCTTCTTCTACTACTACTACTAGCTACTGCTATGCCATGTCAATCTTCTTCTTCCTCTTCTACTACTACTAGCTACTGCTATGCCATGTCAATCTTCTTCTTCTTCTTCTTCTACTACTACTAGCTACTGCTAAGCCATGTCAATCTTCTTCTTCTTCTTCTACTACTTCTAGCTACTGCTATGCCATGTCAATCTTCTTCTCCTTCTACTACTTCTACTAGCTACTGCTATGCCATGTCAATCTTCTTCTTCTTCTACTACTACTACTAGCTACTGATATGCCATGTCAATATTCTTCTTCTTCTACTACTACTAGCTACTGCTATGCCATGTCAATCTTCTTCTTCTTCTACTACTTCTACTAGCTACTGCTATGCCATGTCAATCTTCTTCTTCTTCTACTACTACTACTAGCTACTGCTTTGCCATTTCATGTCATTGCTTCTTATTCTCTGCTACTGCTACTACCCCTACTACTGTTGCTGCTACTGACGAGCTACCGATTCTGCTACTGCTTTTGCCACTGATTCTAATACTGCTTGGCTTCCGCTTCTGCTTCTGCTTCTGCTACTGCTACTACTGCTACTGCTACTGCTACTGCTACTGCTAGAATTACTTCTGCTGCCACTGCATTTGCTTATGAACATTATGGATATTAAAGCTCTGAATACATAATGCCGAAGCACGTAAGATAAACTTGATGTGGAAACATTTATTGATCTTCCGGTATTAACAAGTGAATAATATAACTTCCAAAAAATAAGATTATGACGGAAAATGACAGAAGTTTATTTCAGATTTGAGTTCGTTGATCACTTCATCTACATATAAAGTTTTGAATGTTAAGTATTTCCAACTAAATCAAGCACGTGATTGCTCTTACAGGCTACCTAAAGTATCTGAGTGGAGCTATAGTAGACTCATTCCCAAGTCTGGAACCCTCAAAATCAGTGAACCGCGACCTCCTCAAGGTGATAACGAAGCCATTTACCAAGATGATCATTGAGGTAAGAACCCCCTGATACAGGTGATAAAAATAGTTATTAAAACCTTTGAAAGTCTGTCTTTATATCCATGCTGATAGTTTCACATGTCATGTTTGCATTGTCGAAATTAGCTTTCTTAAACCAGTCTTGAAGAACAATGAATCGGAAGATAAGTCTCAGACTAACCATATCAATATTGAATAGTGTTATTAACATATTTTATAAATGTTATGAGCATCCCCTTCAAAAAGACCATTATATCGATATCTATCAATCAACTGATTTTGAGCATTCTCCTCTTTGACTCAAAAACATATTAACACATATTAAGCATTTTTATTTCAAATCAAAAAGATATTTTGAGCATTTGTCGCATCTTCAAAATACAAAATATTAATCAACTTATTATCACTTTTTCTCTTCTCTTTAAATAACTCCTATTGACTTTCAACTTCATGACAGGTTGACAAGTCAGCCATTACCAAGATAGCCAAGAGCGAGTTGGCCGGAAGTCTGATGAAGACATGCTCAGACAAGGTGACCCCGAGTTCCTGTTGTGGCTCCACTCTGCAGGACTACGAAGTCTTCAACAACATGACCTATGACCTCACCACCCGCGTCGATGTATGTGACAACCTTAATCACTGTGTCGAGAAAACATCTTGTACTGACCTCTTCCACGACGGTTTCTTCAACTGTTCAGAGTTCGCCCTCGACACTAAGTGTTGTAAGGCCTTCGATTTGTCCTTCAACCACTCAAGCTCTGAAAACATCAACTCTACCTTCTGTAATGAGTTGATGGGTCAGTGTCCGAACAACTGGTTGGTCAGCCAGCCCTGCATACGGTCAGCCTGGTCAAACCAGTCCTATTTCTCGTGTGACCAGTGGACAGCCGATGAAACTGACTGCCTTAAACCAAGTAAGTTTGAGAATATTTTAGTTCATCAATAAATTAACTTCATTTTATATCAAACATACTTTGAATGTGGATGGGAGAAGGGGTGTATACCGTGTATTTCAATATACAAATGTAAGTCTTGATCCACTCCAATTGATATGGTTACAACTTATGTGCAAACTGGGTCTTATAAGCGTTTTCAAAGCTAAGGAATCCCTTTTTATATTTTGAGAGGTACTCCTCTTTGGTTAAAGGTCGAACACAGGTGTGACTCTTTTGGTCCCTTCTTGATACGCGCCTAACATATAATATTGGTATCAATCAAGATAAGAAACTGTAAAAACTTAATGAAAATTTTAGAGATTTTTTTTTAAATGTGAAAATGATAAATGGTCTTGTTTTTTTTACATGGATATGTTAACGACAATTACACAATAGGCAAAGGAAACAATACGTAAAGTCATATGCCATGCTAAATTTATTTAAGGAACCTTATCACAATAA
Organism: Steromphala cineraria; assembly: GCA_916613615.1. NCBI lineage: Eukaryota > Metazoa > Mollusca > Gastropoda > Trochida > Trochidae > Steromphala > Steromphala cineraria. The sequence continues at coordinate 51,307,232 of OU744724.1, read as the reverse complement.
AACGGCATGTCTGTTTATTCTCATTCCTAATTTCAGAGACCTACCTGTTCATGGGGCTTGTTGGCAAGATGGGGGATGCTCAGATTGGCGCTATCCTTCTTGTTGTCTCCTTGGCCATCCTGTGCATCTGTCTCGTGTGCATCGTCAAACTCCTCAACGCTCTTCTCAAAGGTCAAATTGCAGTCATCATCAAGAAATTCATCAACGCTAACTTCCCAGGAAAGGTTTGTGGATATTTCACCGGTTATTTGGCCATATTGCTTGGAGCAGGACTCACCATCTTGGTGCAGAGCAGTTCTATCTTCACGTCCACCCTAACTCCACTAGTCGGAATCGGAGTTATCGAACTTGACCGGATGTACCCTTTGACCCTCGGAGCAAACATCGGAACGACCACCACTGGCATTCTATCAGCTCTTGCACAGGACGGAAGTAAAATCAAGGACTCTCTGCAAGTAGCCTTGTGTCATCTGTTTTTCAACATCTCAGGAATCCTAATCTTCTACCCGTTTCCCTTCTTCCGACCTGCCATCCCCCTGGCCAAGTTTCTCGGGAACACAACAGCCAAGTACCGTTGGTTTGCTCTTGTGTACCTCTTCCTGATGTTCTTCCTTCTTCCGGCAGCTGTATTCGGTCTCTCCATCCCCGGTTGGTATGTCCTCGCAGCTGTTTTAATCCCTATTGCCGTTATTGTCATTATCATCGCCATCATCAAGGTGCTTCAGAACAAGAGGCCAACTGCACTTCCGGTTAAACTCCGGAACTGGAAATGGCTTCCCGAACCTCTGCGCAGTCTGAGGCCATATGACTATGTGATGCAACGGATTTGTTGCATTGGTATGAGTGGAAAAAAGGACGATACGCCATCCAAGGAGGTTGTGAACAAGACACCCAAAAATGGGAAAGTTGAAGATAAACCTCAAAAATCAATAAATGTTGATACGAGACTGTAACGCAATCTTGACTATTTACAGAGGCAACCCTGTTGTTAAAATAAGATTTATTTACCATTATAGTTTATTGGCAGTGCTGATGACAAAATTACTTTCTGAGACTTGATCAAATTATATCTTTTTTTTGTAAAACCGAAATTCACTTTTGCTCAAAGCATTTCCTTATTCAAATATGTATACGTTATTGATTTAATCACATTTAGAAAATTAGCGTTCGGTTTTATGAACTTACATTTAGGCAATGGTTGTAAACCACAAAATGGAAATATGAGAGGAAGGAAGATGAAGAAATCATTTTTACAAAACTAGTTAATGTATTTTAAGAAATAAATATTATTTCTTAAAAAAATATCGTGAATGTATCAGAAAAAATTCTTCATACATCGTCTTTAGATATCAATGCAAGATAAGATCAAATTCAAAACGTAAGCTTTAAAATTTTAGTTATGAGTTAGTTTAGAAGGGAAGTTTTAAAAGGGTTAATACATATCAATACGTCAAGTCTATTAACGGGTTTTTACATTTGAATATGAATGTCCGAAACCAAGGTTAACTACAATTTTCCCGGTAAGGTTATTGTTATTATATTGCATATTTTTTAAATTTTAAAACCGAGAAGCATTTATGATTATTTTTTTTACTACTACCTATGATAAGTTACCACATTTACACAATGTAAATAGAAACTTTCATATCAACAGCATTTTTAGTAAAATGTTTAAAATATTATTTCATTGCTTTCATTTTGTAAGTTATGGACAATGTTGTACATTAAGAATTCAAATATACTCCTATTCTTTTTACAAGAGACGCAAACTCGCGCTCATTTCACAAGTTGTTGAATATATTTTGCATATTTTAGCATATTTTGTATGTATATAGTATTCAAGAAATGCTTCGTCAAGACAATATGGCATGTACATTTTGAAATACATTAATATTTGCTGCATCTGTGATATTTGATATATACAATTTTCTGAATGATAAAGTTTAAAAATAGTTTTCATTAAGCATTGGATGGAGGAAAAATTAAAGTGGTAATACATTTGGTATGATGGGGTGATGTCATTGACTGTCAAGTGGGCATACATGTTTGAGTTGTTAACATTTGAATGATGTTGATTATCATAATGGTGGTTAGACAATTTTATCAATTCAGGTTTAAAATATCGATTAAATTAAGCATTGTATGAAGGACAAAATAAAGTGGTATGAGATATCTTTGTTATGATGGGGTGATGTCATGTATATTGACTGTCCAGAGGGTGTGTATACTTTTTTAGTTTGTTGACATTGGTATGATGATGTGAAATTCGCCATATGGACTTTTACAGTTTGGAATGGTGTTTTCTCATAATACTGTACAGTTCAGTAGGATAAGATCATAATTCGAGTTACCAATTATACTTATTAAAAGGGGCAGTAGGACGTTTTTTGAAAATTTCATAATCTAATTTTTTCAGTGATTATTGTACTTTAATGCTTAATATGTTATTTGATAGTGTCAACAATCTAATCTCACAAAACAATCATCCATAGTCAGACAACAAATGATAGAGATTCTCATATAGTCCATTGACGGCTTTTTTTGTGTGAACACCGTTATTTCATTTTGTGTAAGAAAAAAGGAATCGCTTTCTGAACTTGGCATTATTTATTGGGTTTATTACTGCTTCATTTAGTTTTAAAACATTGTCTTTCATTAGGAACCATTTATTTTTTAGTTTCCTGACCTTGTATTCCACCTAAAAACTACTGCCCCTTTAATATGAACCAAAAATATCGGTTATCTTAAATGCTTAGGTTTGATCAATTATATGACACGTGTACTGTTAAGGGAATGATCGGCTGTAATAAGTTCTTTTCAACATGATGTAGTGTTTAGTACCTCGGCTGTTAAATATTTTTTTATCTTTGATGTCTTGACTATACAGCTTTTTTTTAAATGATGCCTAAAATATTAGTCTGCGGCATGTTTTGGTATCAATTGTCCAGATTGGTATGAAATGTTAGTCTTTTGGCAGTGATAAACGTTGATGATGACTATATGTTGATATAAGAAAAAACGGTTCAAACTGCATTTAAAATGTGTTCAGCTACTTATATATATGAATGTTATTTTTATGTATTTTTTACAACAAGAGCTTTTTGCAAATGGTGTTTTATGCTCGCTATGCAAATATTACAATCTCTAAATGATATGTTCATTCTTTTAATGTTGTTTTATACAAAATATTAATAAATGTATTAACATTGTATCTATTTCTTGTTTGCTTTTTAAGGCAATTATTTTATGAAAATATTTATTATTGAATAATTTTCTCTGGCGCAACGTGAATGTAAAACGTATAAATACTACTAATATCGGAGGTTTGCCGGGGTTATTTTGGTTTTCACGAAAAAGAATTGCTATATTTGATATAAGAAGATACATCGATGATATTGCATTTATCATCCAAAATCATTCTCAATTTAACGATACACTGAAATTTTATCTTTAGGCATTGACCTTAGACTACCACAGCTGTGATATCATAGCATTGTGACGTCATTATGTTATTGTATTTGGCATCATTTACTGATGATGTAACAAAATGGCGATGCCATGTAGTTGGCGATGACGGGGCATTGTACAAATTTACGGTTGAAACGACCTCTTAGGCGATATTGCTTGATTTCTGATAGGTGATATCCTGTGTGGAACTATTTTTGATGAAACATATTTCCCTGCAACGAGTTTAACTTGTAGATTATCTGCGTTTTTGTACACGAACTTCAGGTTTATAGTATAACTGATCAGCTTTCACTCATGTCAAATTTTCATGAATTTGAAACTGAATATTGGTTAAAACATGCAGGAATTCTGCAAAACTAAGGTATACCTACATGTAGGTATCCCGTTACTTTATTTTAAATGTAAGGTTTTTATGTTCAGTGATTCGGTTATATTCACTTAAAACTTGGCAAAATAGGGGTACTGAAAAGTATCATGTCAATATATAATCAGTATTAGTAATTCAGTAATTATTTACAATTTGATGTCTTCAATTTCCCATACTTCTCTTATCCAGTTAAACCTTTAAATGATGGTGTTTTTCTGTTGCTCGAAGTGAAAGGGGTGTTTTTATCTCTTTTTTCGGCAGCTACAAAATACACTTACCGATGCCTCGTCGACATAATCATTTTGTGAATACAAGATAAGTTTTAAAGATACATATCAACAAGGTAAAGCCTTCATATAAAAAAGCACTATAAAGGTGTTTTACATGGTTAATGTTCCCAGTGTGTTTCACTTTGCCAGCCCAAAATTAATGACATCCTTTATGACACCATTACCGCAACAACAGCGACTCCCGACCTTCAAGTCTCCCTTTCACGTCTCGAAAGAGACACTACCCTTATATAAGCTCAACAGAAAAAGAAGACTTTATTTGAAGAAATTTCTAAATTTCATTTTTAAAATATAGTTTAATATATCTTAAAAAGCTGCCTCCCAAAATCCCTCCAATCTACAATAAAGCTGTCCATCTGATCATTCAATAGTAACAGAGTGTGATGGGAGTGCATTATTTAACAGGGAAATTCAAAAGGAGTCCATCCAACATTTAAAAATAGGCCAGTCATAGTATAATACATTGCTTAGTACACGGTGTAACTGGCCTACGACCTTCAGAATGCTTGCAATGGTCTAGTGAATAAATCGTTTGAAGCCTTTACTCTTCGTTGAAGCAAGCTTTATCCCCAGGGGTCAAAAAGGCGGAGGGAGGGGTTATCGAGGGCAGGCAGAGGTCACCCTCGTCTTCCACTGTAGTACACAAGCACCTGAAGAATAGTAAGGTCTCCAGACATCAGACTTGTGATACAAATCATTACCTTCTACACACAAAAGTTTAGGAAATAGGTACATTTTTAAATTATGATTAAAGATAAATCAGTTCTGTGACAGGCAACGATATGGACCAAAAACTACTTTGTTAACTTACTGAAACCTTATGAAAGTTAAACAATAATTATTCACCTGGTAAAATGAGTAAAACATCAGAATACCTCTTGTCTTATTTTCTATTCTATACCATAGTTTTCACAGGTGTGTTCAGAGTTCTTAAAAATATTTCACCAAAGTGAAATTGAAGTAGCCCTCTTTCAAACAGCTCCAGTATCTTGTTTAGTTCATTTCCTCTTTCTTGACTCGCTTTTACCTTAGATAAACAAATAAATATAGATAAGACCCCCACTGTCGAGCATTCATTAACTAATCATTAAACGACCTTAAAACTTATGATAACGATCATATCAAGTACCATCTAAAACCTCAAAACATGATATGATTATGTCACGACTTATTTTGAGAAAATAACCTAAATCCTGTTTACCACGTTCTTTCCTAATAATAGGTTTCAATTCCAAAACTTAATAAATACAACATGCATGTACATATTATGTGATGGGAAACATGCAAGCTCAAACAGTTAAGACTCTTAACTTGTAACAATATGTTACGCATATTAAACATTTAACGTAGCTCATGATAATTTTATTTCGATAAGACTGGTAAAAAGTTTCTGAACTAAAATAAAATGAGACAGAAGTAGTCTATTTTATCAAGGGACAAAGTTCTCTTATGTAATCTGTTCCACTCCAAATGTTTGTTCACAGTCTCAATTTCACCACCAATAGATTTCAACATTCTATTCGGCGTACGACCCAGTTTCGTTCACAACAGTGACGGGTCTCCAAGCACGAGTGTATCACGCTTTCCGTATTCATCGAGCTATAGCGAAGCTCATTCATACCATTGATACGAAACAGCGTCCATCCACATAACATAAGTGATCAGATCGGCTTTAAAGATAAGCTACAGTGCAAATGTGAAACAGAGGAGTATAAAATTTCGTATAAATATTGACCGTCGGTTTTGACCTGTTCACATAAAAAACGTTCATATGTTTTCTAAATAAATGTTATGGACAATAGCCAGTGTAAGAATAAGGTCTTAAAGGGGCAGTAGCACGTGTTTTGAAAATGTTATATTTCAATTTTCATTGATAATTGTACGTTTATGATAAATTTATTATTTTGTTATTTTCAAAAATCTCATTACACGAACCAATCATCAATAGTCAGAGGACAAATTTAAAGATGCACCTAGAGTCAATTGGCGGACATTTCTGTGTGAACACCTTTAATTCATTTTGTGTAAGAAAAAGGAATCGTATGGCTGAACTATACATTACATATTTGATATATTACTGCTTCATTTAATTTAAATACATTGTCTTTCAATTGAAACCATGTATTTTAATTTACCCGACATGACCTTATATCCCACCTAAAAACTTGCTACTGCTCCTTTAAATCTGAAATTAAAAATGTGTTTTAGCTTTAGTGTGGAAGGTTATGAGGTATTGAAATGGCTTTGTTACATGTAATACTGGTTCGCGGTTGGTGATATAAAACACGTGATAGTGGTTTAAATGTTGTTTGACGAACTAAAACATGCTATATAATTCCAGACATATATACCGTGGAATAGTCTGTCATCCAGACCCTAAAGCAAAAATTGAATTGATGACCAACCAAGTCTAGAAAAGTCATCCAGACCCTAAAGCAAAAATTGAATTGATGACCAACCAAGTCTTGAAAGGTCATCCAGACCCTAAAGCAAAAATTGAATTGATGACCAACCAAGTCTAGAAAAGTATAGCAAGTCTAGATTGCTCAGCTTTAGGAGCTTTCTGAGGTTAAAGTATCTTCTGGGCTCCATTTTGTTATAATACATGATTTGTTTTAAAATATTGTCAATATTGAAAAAATACTTCTGAGACTAAATGTTAATAGTCTAACCGTGGAACAATACTCATTTGAAATTGCATTTTTTTTCGAAAATTAAGATTTAATTTGTAGTGTCAGTTTCTGTCTATGTCTATGTCTTCATGTCTATTTCAAGTGAACTAAGCACTTTTTTTTCCTTTTAAACGACATGTCGTGTCTGGCTCAGCTTGGTAGAATGATTCATCCTTGGGTGAATATGTGAGACAAGTGAACAACGTTTGGAAAGGTATAATCAAAAGTATCCAGAACGTTGAAAGGTTCCTGAAAGTTGTTTTTGAAACATAAGAATATACAGGAACATGTTTGAATCAAGTATTTCTAATCTTTTATGTTGATGTGTTGCTTTAAGTAATTTCTTTAGTTGAAATAATGTTTACAAATGTTTATTTTCTCTTTGGACAATGCAATAACATAGAATGATATCAACTACATAGATATACCATTGACTTAACATCATGTTATGCTATTAGTTATTATTAATCATATTACCTTTAAGCAATTATGACAACTATGTATACTAATATCAACAAACACTTGAACGCACATTATTGTTTTATGTCTGTTTTATTCAAATACTTTATTATACATTGTAATTAGTTGAAAACGGTATAAGGATCTATACCGAACTTCGCTACTGTCAAATAAAGAAGTTATTCATCCATATAATTACTCTTGTCTTTCTAATACATTGTATATTTGAAAACAGAATTTACGGAACTTCATGGTTGCGATTAGCCCTTAGTTGCAGCTATGAACGTACAACCCTTCAGAGTGATAATATAATAATTGCTTTGAGTATAATACGTATGTGGAAAAGAGCCATTTAAATGTCCTTCACATATTTATCCATATTTCATATTCATATTTATAATTGTAAGTTTGTTTATAAAATACCATAATTCAGTGCAGTGTAATGCAAAGAAACTAAAGAACCTTATTAATATACATCTGCACTCAATACATAATTCATATTGATGAAGTATTATCCCACTTTCCAATGCACTTTTCAAATATCGATGCATTTAAAGGATTTTAAAATGACTATTGTGGCGACAAGTATTTGAAAATATATCTTTTTATATATTCGTTTCATAACCATTTTAAATATTTGCACTGCGGCGCCACTCACGGTACATAAAGGCAGTAGTCGGGACACTTTATGTTCATGCTGCGTTCTCAATGTATGTGTTTGTCGGGCAAGTAAACAGCGTTACGGTTTCATTGAACCTAACTCACGAATAATGAGAATGCTTATGAAAACCTAAAGTGAGACCTACTTGTATGATCCTTGTAGGTTATTTAGACAGTTGGAATTTGATATTGGAAGTATTTAAGTCGTTCGAACTGAAAACGGTATACAGTTGCATTTGATTGTTTCTAATTATGAATATGATCTTTAAGTATAAATATTCGGTATGTTTCTTATTGCATACCTCCAAACTAAAAATGACAGTTTTGGCGGGAAAATGTTGGCCATGTTGCCAAAGATAGTTTCAAAGATAAATTTATTAACACTCTTATACCATAACGACAATTGATGGTACTTTGTGATTGTGGAAAACATACCGTAACAATGCTTCAAAACAAAACTCAAAATATATCATAATACTTGCACTATTCAAAAGATACACACCAAAGTGAACGAACTTTCGGTGTGAAATTGAAAAAAAAACATGTGGTGAACATATGACTACCTTATTTCTTATGAATGTTTTTTGCATCATCGCAATCAAGATGTGCTTTACTTCATCAACATTGACATTACCTTAAATTTCTGTTACCATGTCCTGATTCTTGCACATATATAAGAATAATGCTCTCAAAACTCTTAATAATATACAATAGATGTATTCAAAAACAGTGTGGTGTATCAATTCAAAGATCACCGTTGACGTTTACAATGTCAGAGCTCCTGTCAGAAATGTTTGTTGACAAAACAAGTAGACGTTTGGCGCCAATAATCTTGCAGGTTTGCTTGATGAATATTGATAAACAGAATACTTAATTTGCTTTGCACTTAATAACGTTTTGAACATTGTGTTTCTTCAAATTTCCAAACTTTTTTTCAGTTCATGCAAAATATGTTTTACCGAGGTTGAAACATCTCATGACTTAATCCGTTTATCAGTAGTATATCTATATCAGTATATATCACTATAATATTATTATAATTATTAAACGAGTATATCAGTATAAACGAACGAAAGTGAGTTTGATACCAAATCATTCACGAGTTTAATCAAAATAGTATTAAATGGAAGGAAATTTAGTATAGTGTTTATAACTCTCCAACCTAGATCAAGTGTGATTGCTGAAAGTGAGCTCTGCCGCAGTTGTGACGGCAACGCAAAGATTATGACGTCATATGTTCAGCGGCATTACACTAGTATATCGCTGTATAAATGTTAGACTGCAGTATGTTAACGTGCCACTTATACATGATATAGAAACCAGGAGCGTTTCGTGGACAAAGCATCAAAATATTTATCAAGAAAAAATGTTATAATTCAAATCGGGTATCAAACTATCCAAAGACTACAGATTTTCAGTATTTAAGATTTATAGCATAGACATACATTATATTTTAGGTTGTCTTGACATAACCATATACATTTTGTATCATAGCCATCAATGCTTCATTGCACTTGCACCGAGTATGTACATGGTTAAAATTCCTCTTGATTATGATATTAGATCATAAAATTTATAGGCTTTCCAAATATAATTTAATAACGCTTTTAAGATCACAGACCAAGTTTAGGAGCAGAACGACCTCAGTTAGACTAAGGCTTCTAAATTGCAATGACTAATTCAATAACTTGACAAATATCTCTTGTGAGGGACTGTTGTAATTATATCGGGAAACAACGGTTTTTTTCTCCATCATTCTGAAAATGTTGACAGAAACTCTCTTAAAGGGGCAGTAGAAAGTTTCAGGGGGAATATTTGATGTCAGGAAAATCAAAATATATGGTTCAAATTGAAAGACAACATATTCAAACAAATTTAAGCAGTTAAACAACAAACATAAATTGTAAAGTTTAAGAATGCGATTACTTTTTCTTACATAAAATGAATTAAGGGATTTCACACAAAAATGGCCGCCAATGGATTTTTTGTAAATCTTTATAGTTTGTTCTTTGATTGTGGATGATTGGTTTGTGTAATCATATTATTGACACTGTCACAATAACATATTTACCATTAACGTACAATTATCAGTGAAAACCTGAAAATGTAAAATTTTCAAACAACGTGCTAATGCCCCTTTAAAGTATAGCAGTGAGGTCCGAATAAAATAAAGACAAGCGCTTCCTCGACCTATTTTAAAGATACCATTTTTTTATCTCTCCTGAAATCTCAGGTCGTTATGCCCCTGAACTTTATAATGTATGATCACGAGCAAAAGACATGTCATCATAAAAATACGAGATTTCAATACATGAGTTATAAATAGAACTAAAGAGGGTTACAACATTTCACCAGAAGCCAAATCGAATAATTATGAATTTCAAACATTTGTTAGCGTTTTTGAAAAAGCACACCTTTTAAGAAATCGTTGTTTCGGAAATAAAAAAATACAATTCATTTTGCAAAACAAAGGCAAATTAATTTCTAAAACGGTTGTTTTTCATTTGAATTCAAACAATACTGACCAGTACCATTTTGATAAAACATATTTCAGGACCCAATGTGTAATTGGACAAAAATGATAAAAGACACACTCAAATGAATGGAATCATAAGTCATTCTTAATCACACAACTGCCAACCACAGGAATTCAAACACAGGAAATTACAAAGAAATAAACATTTAAAAGTATTTACATGTAGATAGCAATACCCCTTCCCTATACAATAGGCGGACACACAGCACTTTACGTAATTCCCGCCAGACGGGTGTCCTAGCCGGAAGTGACTCTGATTGGCCGAATATAAATCAGAGAGCTGAATCTTTTCTATTACATTGGCAGCATTTATTCATTTGAGAGACATGACTGCAAATTTCCGTAATTATCCGATAAATATTTTGTCACTGTATATTGCGACCTTTTTTAATACAACCCACATGCATAATGATTGAGAATTTCAAATCCTGAGTCACGTCGGTGTTGACCCTTGAAAAATATTTGTTCGGATGTACCAAGAAGCATGATTGAAATTGAAATTGTTTAGTCTTATCTTTGTGATTAAAAGATACTTGCTTATCAAACCTCAAACTACGGAGCGCGAGCAATTAAGGCAATAATTAACTGTTAAAAGCATTTGCATTTTATAAGAAAATATATATGTTTACACTTTTGAGAACTTTATTTCAGTTCAGAAGAAATATTTCATTAAGAAAACAATGCAGAAACATCTACACAGACCATGTTTGGGAGTTGCCCCGAACAAGTGTCAATATTGAATATTTGTAAATATTTTATTTAATATTTTATTCAATAACTTCTGGTTGTGCATGCGAAAAAACTAGATGAGTTTTGGAGGGGCTCCAACCACCGATGTGCATTCAAGTTAATCCAGCTTAAATGTTTTAACTTATGTGATTGGATAACATTCATCTTCTGCATATGCTGCTGTAAGTTTTTCAAGGAACTTTGACATTACAAATACTATTGGCAACCCTTGAAAGACGAGTAACCCTATTCCAGTCCAGTCCTTCTTCGGAGGAAACTGTACTTGCTGTCGAGCAAAGGCTCGCACTCAGAATCTTTGAAGAACTTTGAAGATTGACTCGCATTCATCTATAGGGTTCGTAAAAGCGGAAACCACATCCATGGAATCCGAGGTAGAACATTGAGCATCGTGTTTTTGCACATGGATGTATTCATAAGGAGAAGGGATTTTTAGATTCCAAATTAGGAATGTTAACTGTTCTATTTTATATTGTTTTGTTTCAACTTCATAAAGGAACTTTCAATGAGGGATTGTAACTAATTATCTCGTTTTATGTTAACCTAATCATGGACTTCTTTGTGTACACATATCAGTTCGATTATGTGGGGTACGGGATAGCTCAGTCGGCAAGAGCGCCGGTCTCACGTTGCTGAGGTCCAGGGTTCGAATCCCATCCAGGCCAAGGTGTAAAAACCTAGAGTTCACCTCTGTTAGAACTCTATAAGTGTCACCCTGGAGCCCTAGTGTGTAGTGCAACAAAAACTGCGCACTTAAAAGATCCCACGAATTCATGTCAGTGGTTGAATGGTGGATACATGAACACGTGCATACACCGAGCTGTCGGTTATCAGCGTTCGGCAGTGTTGGACAAACTGCTGTGACTATGTGTCTTAGTTCACCCAGCTGTGAATGGGTACCCTGTGAGGCATAGAATGGTCCCTAACCTGAGCGCCACATATGGATGCCGGTTGAATATTCCCCAGGGAGTGGAATTGGAAAAAAGATCGGACAGTGAAAGAATGTCATTGACCAGGCGACAAAATGTAGGCGCCTTTAGCAACCACGAGTGATTGGATATGCGCGCTATATAAATATCCATAAATAAAGAATTAAATAAATAAATAAATGTGTTATGTACTTATGTTTTTTGCTAACGTTGTTTTCATCTTTCGTTGCACCTTTGCCAAAATGGTCGATATTGTTGATATGTTTACCAATATGTTTTTATTTATAAACTGAGTTACAAAAAAAAGTACACACCTCAGTTATTTTCGATTTATCAAATATGTTTTTGACATTTGGTGCATTTAAGTAATCACCTGCACTTGTCAGTTTTTGCTTTAAATAAAACTTACAATATACAATTGAAAACCATGTAAATGATAAAACCAACTGAGGTGTGAACTTTCGTTTGTACCTCAATTTAAATGACACTTGATGAAATAATTTCTTTTTTCTGTTGAAGATGTGGTGATATGTTTGTTTTCTCATGAGTATAAACGAAATAGCAATATGGGGCAGTTTCGAATTTTGTCTTCAACTACATTATTTGAAGAAAAGACTATGACAAGGTTAAACTGAAATGAAACACCGTTCATGAGTGTTTCAGGCGGAATACTAATCTATTTACTTAGTCAACAATACAATGTCCAGTAGATACACCACAGTTACTTTACCCAACCACTTATGTATAATGCGTGAACATGTCTCGAGGACCGTGAAACACGCTTACATATTTGACAGGTCTAACATTCGTGAAACACTCATGTGAATAACTTGATACCATTATAAAATTACATTGCCTGTCGTTAACCTAACACTGACAAAAAAAAAGAAAAAAGAATGTAGAGTGAAGGATAAACTCCATTCTCTCCCCACAGAGGCAGCTCAGTCATACCCGAGTTAGCCTCTGTTCTATTACGCCAAGATCCTGGGGTTCCGGCAGATTGCCCTAGCGGCAAAAAGTTGTAACTTGAGATATCTCCCTTATTTACAGCCAATGAAAACACCTTTTGGATATCCACGACTTCGGGAATTCTTAACTGTCGTACAGTGACTTGCAAAATTATCATTCCTTTAGGTTTCTTTTTCATTAACAGTGTGCGAGGGAAAGTATTTCAAATCAGATATGGATAGTTTTTTTTATTAGAAACATACTGTTTTATAATTGTGTAAATTGTTCTTTGTTTTATGATATATTTTATCTTAATGATTTGCCAAATAAAAACTAATGAGAAGGTAAAAAGCGATGTTTTGTAGAAGGAAGAGTTATCTCCCCTGGATGCCGAACCAAACGGGAGTAGCCGAGCTTTTGCGAATGACCACTTTTTAAACGGCGTCGCTGATTGCACAACTAACTTCGATTGCCTCCAATCAGATTTCTACCTTTCTATCCCATTTATTAGCCGTAATAAAACAGAGGCTAACTCGGGTATGACAGCTGCCTCTGTGAGGAGAGAATGGATAAACTCATACTTCAAACATTTCAATATTTATAAGACATGTAATTTCTCAATATTGAGTTTATTAATTACAATACATATAAATCTTGAATTAGAATTATGTTTGTTTAAATCGGTCAGTTGACCATAAAGTTGTCAATAAGAAGCCTATATTTTTCATTGGACAAGTAAAACGCAGTGTGCACGTGCAGTTGGAGTTGTTGGTTGTGAATCACATAGCGACGCGTGTAAGGATTTGCATTTCACTTGCATGGACGAATCCATTTCAAGGAGGTCTTGAGATTGTCACACATATCTGACGAGTGTGCACCGAAAATTACATTTTTATCGGAAAATGTTGGAAATATCCTTAAAATATAAAAAAATGCCAGTTTCACCTATTTTACATCACGTATGGAGTAAGATAGAAATAGTTATTGTAATATTCGTGAAAATACTCAACTCGGTTCTTCGGGGCTCGTAGATTTTTTTTTGCGCATCCACTCTTCATGCATAGGCTACTCCATTAATTACTTTATTAGCCAACTAAAATGCAAAAGTTGCGAAATTTAATGCATCTCGGATTTTTTATTTGAAAATATACATCTAAAACACCTATCTAATATTATGTTATCTGTAGTTACATCAAATATGCTCACACCAAAGTCTGTGTCAGTTCATTTATGATGTCTTAAAACAATGAAATCTTGTTTACAAGCAACGTTCACATTTGAAAAATACAGTTACAAGTAAAATACAAGATTGTTTCCTTCCTGTGTATTACCTGTTATAAGATGAATGACTAACAGTTCATACTACTGTATTTTTCTTGAAAGCTTACATACACTGTTGAAACTCTAAATACCAATTATCAACGCTGATAACGTTTATAATGCCTCAAAACAAATCAATTTCACCGATAGACAAAAGTTATGCGATGATTTTTTTTACCACAACATTGTCTGAATAATTGAAAGCGACAAATTTTAAACATAGATTAAAACAAATTCATCTTGATGCAACCTCTGTTCCTATAAGCCAACTATGCGGATAAGAAATAGAGAATTCTGAGTGTATGCAGTAAAATTTTGAAGTTAATTCGGCGAAGATGTTCACAATCATCATTTTGGCTACTGAGACATGACAAAGAACCTTGGTGAAAACAAACACCCCATCCATTAAAAAATGTGTTAATTTTTGTGGTGCAATATTTTGCCGCCAAGGGTGGCTGTCAGTTACCGGGAAAATAGGCTTATGAGAACAGAGGTTTGATCAAGATGACTTGAGCTTCCTCTGTTTGGAGAGAATGACACTTGTTGAGAGGTTGAACGGTTCCGGGTCATCTGGCTTTTCAAGGCGCCGGGGCATGCAGGCAAGTAAATTCGAAGTCAAACTTTATCTACTTTGCATACACTGTTAGTATTTGTCAAGTTCCCATCATGAACCAGATTACAAGGGACCATTATTCGTTTTTTCGTTGGTAAAACGGCACAGCGCTGGGTATAAATATCGGGGATAGTTAAGTAGGTGAAAGATTGATGTGACACTCGTCCACAGCCGGATCTTACAACCGTAAATATTTTTCAGGTTTCCAAAAACCTTTTCAAATGTTCAGACACGTTTCTTAAAGGGACGTCCCTTGTGTGTTGGATTCGCAAAATGTATCAGTTATGCTATTAAATCAAAGTAATGTAACTTCTCTATGCTGAAAAGTTATGAAGAGCAATATTAATGTTTGAATGTTTTGTATGGAACACTGGACAATATGCCGAGGATGGAGCACACCAAATATTTAAAGGTGTTTATGTAACTTTTCTAAATCATACTCTGAGACAGATGAAGATAGAAGGGTTAGGTGATAGAATTTGATACGTAATTCAAATGAATGCGTATGTTCATACATTTGAGGAGTAAGTTTTCCATTAATAACCATTCCATGTCATGTTATGCTTATCTTGGAATAGTCTGTGACATCTTTGAATTTATATTAAAAAATCATTTTGCTGTATAACAGAATGTCTCAAAGACAAATAGCTTTTTTAAAACAAGACGTGTTTTTGTAATGGCTGCTTAAATAAAAGATACATTTCTGCCTTACGTTAAAAAATATGCAGTGTTTGCATGATATTATGTCACGTGAATAACGGAGTGACAAACGAGACCAGCCCGTAACTCGTCAGATCTGCCAAGCCATTTCAGAAATACAGTTTCCTTTGTACAGCTGCACAATAAAGAGTCTGTCTTGAGAGCTACTTACATAACAACATCAAGAGGATGAAACAAGATAAATATCTAGCACGTTTCTTTAAAAATTGGTAAAACTTCTATTTCTATGCTTCAGGGAAAGTTGTTTATCACTGTCTAGATAGATTTGCGTGATTCATCTCCGGACAAAAACAAACGCATCTAACTTTGGGTGGGATATATTTTGTATCCAACTTGAAAAATTAAACTGCTTGATGCAGTTACATGGAGTTACATATTCATACTTATGTCCTGTTACATGCTGCTTCACAACTTAAGTCTATCGCAATGGAATTCATTCTGTGTATGTGAAACATGTGTGCGTATGTAGTAGATATCGACATGTTCCGAGTGCTTATCGTTATAGCATAATGACACGCGAGGGTTTGCTCGTGTGGAGTTCTTTTCCATAACGGTATGAAATCAGGTCAACGTTCGGTTTACACTCCAACCTAACTATGCTTCATTGTTTCACAAAAAAAATGGAACTCTATTTGTAACAAAATGTCATATACCATTCATGGATTCCCGCTGACAAGACCACGTTACATAACTAATAAGGCATGTCCTATGAAAGTTTTGATCGACTCTCTAGCAATGCATCAAACAAATTACTTGACTCCTTATGTGAATAGAGAAAACGTAACGAGGGAGTGTTAAATTTCAAAAATATTTAAACGAGATATTTTCAAATCAAACCCTTTAAAAATTTCTTTTATTTCTAGACGTATGCCTTTTAATTCAGAATTTTCCCCGTATGCGAAAAGCGGTTGTGATATATTCTTACTGATTAGACATATAAGCACAATGTTTCTTAACTCTAGGCTTTCATTCAAACTTGACAGGACATGTTCGTTGTAAACAAAAGGGAGTTAAGTCTATTAAAATATATATTTAAGCAACATATTGTTTTTCTTTTAATGAAGAAAAAAAAAGCGAGATCGGAAAACAAATAATGGTATGGAAATTTGGCACATATATCTTTGATTTGATGCAAGTCTATTTTGCTGGAGAAAAAATGAACTTTGAAAAAAATATGAATTGAAACTTTGAAGCTGGGGATTCGTTGATAACACAACATCTTTTTTCAAATTGCCAAAATTATCTACATGTACTTACCAAACTGATGGTTATGAGATATCCATTAACTTAAACAAAGTATATAACTGGTGTGCATGTCTGTGCATTGTCTGTGCATGTATGTGCATGTATTTATGAATGTTTGACTGGACACAAACTTTGAGGGAGTAACATACTTGATAACTATCATTAGGGAGCACTTCTGACAAAAGCACGAGCTACTCAACAGAAGTTCAGACTCACTATCAAATCAGCTTGCTCTGATCTTATCTTGATACAAATGTGTTATTCATTTGACGTTAATGGATCCTGCGCCTCATGAAACTTTACTGTCAATTGGACAGGTGAGGTGTGAAGTACAAGGTAATCGTTGAAAATGCAATGGTTAAGTCATTAGTACCACCTTCTATCGGGAACTTGTTTCATACGACCCCTCTTACGACATGCCTCAATTTCACAACGGGGTCGCATCCATGTCGTATATCCAGTTAGAGGTACTTGGTTGCATAGCAACACATAATTTCAACATGACACGGTACCGGCACCTGTTTCCTTAATTTTGTATATATTTACCCTCTCAACAATATACAATTTGATAAACGTGATCATTTACTTTTTGACCATCTCAAGAAAAAGTTTAAGAACAAAAATTTAAGTAACTGGAATTTTTTTCGGATAAATTCAGCGAGATTTTAATCTGAAAACCTTGAGTTTGAAAAACAATAATATAGAAAGCATGAGTTACTTCCCTTCTGTCCCGAGACGTAAATGTTGACGTATTTATTATGTAGGGAGCCAAATATAAAACAAGTCCCAAAGAAGGAAAAGCTGGGTTTTATCACCCTTCGATATTACATATAGAAACTGATAAAACGCCAATGTTGATATAGAGACGCTTTCCCCTTCCACGTCTAAATGTAGCTCGCCATTAAGGCCATTACACAGTTGCTCATGGTTATTTATAAGAACACCTTATTCTCCATCTTAAAAGCCAGACAATTTTTATTATTGAATGATTATGCGTACATTTATGTCAACACCGGCCAACCAACTGAATTATGTTACCATTACACATACAGAATAAACTTGTCACTTGTCACACTATGTTACCATTACAGCAACCTGAAGTGGGGTGAAGGATACTTCGGATTAAATAAAGAAAAAAGACACTTTCTCTCTCATAATGGTTTTAAAAGATTACCATTAGTAACACCTATCCAACGACTTTCATTCGCCATCTTGAATTTTCAATTCACGTTTTTGATACTTGCACCAACATCAAGCTATTTCAGAAAAAAGCATTGCTTTTGAAAGTCACCAACTCTAATTTCAAATTATTCAAAGGATGAGTAGCACGTTTTTGGAAAGTTTTTCACTGATAATTGTACATTTATGCTAAATGTATTATTCTGACAGTTTCAAAAAATATAATTACACAAACCAATCATCGATAGTCAGAGGAAAAGTTCAAAGATTCACATAAAGTCCATTGTCGGCCATTTTTGTGTATACACTTTTAATTCATTTTGTGTAAGAAAAAGGAATCGCATGAGTGAATTTTACATTATATATTTGATTTAGTACTGCTTCATATAGTTTAAATACATTGTCTTTCACTCGGAACCAGTTATTTTCATTTTCCTGACATCAAACGTGCTACTGCCCCTTTAAGAAATGCCCCTTATTACCAACACCTTTTCATTCCCACACAAGAGAAATGAACTAAATATTTCGAACAAACAAAACCCAAGTTTCTCTTTCAACTTAATCTAGATTGTGTAAATTGATATATGTTTGTTTGATACTTATTGACAGCAGGCAGAAGAGAACATATTTCCTTGATAATATTTGAAAGCATACATTTTATTTGAATTATTATTTTAATTGTTACGTATGAGTTCGACCCTGCACACGGATTTGGAAAGATTTGCATTGAAATATGATAATTGTCCTTATTAATATCTGGCATTTGGGGGTGAATGAGGTATTTTATTAACAATTATAACTGGTGGTTTGAAAGATATGAAAGCCAAAACATATAACATGAAAATCACTGAGTGTCTCAAACGCATCAATTGTGTTAAATTGACAAAACATGAATGTATAAAGAATTCACCAAAGTGTCTTCTCGGAAGGCCTCTGATGTATTTAACTTTTATCAACGCATGTTGATGTATTTGTTGGCAGAAAAACATCTGAAAAATAATTGTCTCTCATTCAAAATCATTGCATTGCAGCCTATGAAATATTACATCTCTAACTACATTTTCCTGAGACACCCAATGCGATGGTGTCTATGTCTGAAACGGTTACATCACTTACTTTACATTGATAAACGTCCTTGGTTGGCAACATGTGAAATAAACCATGTGCACATATTTCAAATATGACATTACCAGTTGGTTAAAATCGGCAGATTTCCGAGGAATAAAGTTGTAAACTACATTGACTCTACCGAATCACACCATGACGACGTTACTCTTACTTCGCTGTGAAGAGCAGAACCCTGCTGGAACTACACTCAGGAGCAAAAGAAACGATACCATATAAAATGCATGATAGGTTAAGCTACGAGTGATAGTTACGGCTGAAACAGGGTTAATTCATGTATTCAAGAGCTTACTGAACTTAGTTTTTTAATTTCAGAGCTATATCTGTTAACGCGTTTGAAATACAGGCCTATCAAAAAACGCCGATTAAAAACCTCCTTAACTAGAGGAGATAGGACAGTGAAAATGGCTCTTTTTCTTGTTTTTAAACATATATACAGGCAAAATGCGTAAACAAATTAATTTCTACCTTGGTTATTTATATTGATAACATCTTAGACTTAATAGATTTTTACATCTAATAATTTTTGTATTCCAATTTCAAAGATTATGACCAAAAATAACATCGAAAAAGCTGTTTTTGGACCCTCGTGTATTTGAACAGTCATACAATTACAGGTATCCTACTTTGATGTTTGAAATTGTGAGTACTTCTTTATAACTGATGTGCCTATCACAAGGGTACGTAGTAGCATTTCATTTACAACAGGATTTTGTTTTGTACTCTTTTGAAAAGTTGGTATCGTTTTTCAGTCCGTGACAGTGCGTTGTAGTTCAAACACCGGTAAATTTGTTGTCAAAATTATTCCTCTGAACACGATCAATTCCATTCAAACTGTTACACTGCTTTTGTTTAACGACATTGGTTATAACTTCATGAACGTCAGCAGCTTCAACAGCTGATCATAATAATATATATAACGTACATGTTAATCGTTATAATGTGCACTCTTCAAAACTCACGGTGCTTAACGATTATTCTACCATGAATGTGATGAATACTAGATTCTGATTGGTTCTCCTGGAAAATCAAGCGTGATCAATTTTGGATTGAACGTCCTCTGATTTTGAGGCCGCTTCACTGCGCATTGATACAGCCGACTGGCAATTTCAAAACTGGTATTCTGCTGTTTACTGAGATTAAAACTTTAAAAAAGTTATTTAACATGTTTTATTTACCTGTGTTTACGAGGGATGACCTAATAATTTGAAGTAGATAGAGTATTTTATTCAAAAGAAAAAGTTTCAGTGGTCAATCACGCCACACGCAGCGGGCTTCCTACGATTACAGCAACAATACAGTGACGTCATTTACGTCACAGTGGTTTTCTGTTAGAATCATCTATTTGATTGATAGGGATATCTCAGTCTATTCTGGCATCAAGTAATGGAAGCACATGTTTAAAACGGTACGATATTAATAGCTGCGTTGAACAAAGTCAGAAATCTATTTGATGGACACCCAATGATTTACCTTTGCATTCGGCTTAATTTTATTTTAAATACCAAATAGCAAAACCCCCGGCACAGACGAGTTTATTTTTGTTGCCGGAAGTGAAGACATTTTACAAAGTGCAATTCGCTTATACAAAGAGTTCACGATTAAAATCGTCATGGTAGAATGGAGATAAACCTAGTGTGTTTTAAAATCAGAGACATGTTATACTGGATTGATAGCGAGTAACTTTAAATTGAAACCTCACGCTGCGCGTTCGGTTTCAATTTAAAATTTACTCGCTATCATTCCAGTATAACATGTCTCTGATTTTAAAACACACTAGGTTTATCTCCTAAGCATTGCCCTGAAGGGTGAATAATATCAAAGCAGATTTTAAGTAATGCTAAGTACTTGACGCAACAATGTTAGTCCGAGCATAACGTTTTCAGGTACCCTTCCGCCTTGCTCAAAACACAGTGCAGGATGATATACAGGACACATTTGTTTGGCGTCTTCACATAGATTCGAACTCGGACCTTTGGATTGAGAGACCATCATGCTAACTACTACATAACTGTGCTCTAAGATCAGAGAATTTAGGCATTAGTGACCGAATATGGTAGTTTATCAAATGGACCAAAACATTCTTTAAAAAAAATACAATCCGGGAATTTTAAGTATGCAGGAATATTTTAAAAGTATCTGATTATTACACTTCCAGTGAATATTGTCTTGTCTGTAAAGGATTGGTGAAAATATATCTTTTCTAAATCAACTCCTTATATCAGGAAGCCAGTTTGAGACCCAGGGTAGAAGAAGCCCCAAACATAAGTAGCAATAAGATTTCTCATTTGTTATTTGTTAAACATGAGCCATCTCCCACCTACTCCTTTTTTCAACTCTTAGGAGTATGCATTAAAACTTATACAAATGTTTTAAGTACGTTTATTCATGGAAAACACATTGAAACGATACAAAAAGTCTCCAAACACTCTGATGATCACGTATTTTTATTTTTACTAAAAGCTTTTTGGTTTTCAGTGACATCTTTAAAGCAGTAAAACATACATTAAAGGGTGTAGTGTGAATATGAACATAAAATAAGCAAAGTTGACATTTCATGTATAAGGGAACGGTCATTTCTTACAGGGGTAAAGGTACTTTTCACTTGGATCTGTGACCCTCCCCAACTCGATGTAAATAAATTTGAGACCCTCCCCCTTTAAGCGTATTTTGTCATGACCCTTCCTTAATTCATATATCTACAAAAGATCATGGAATTGGATTGACATGATGTTAGTTCCCAAATGATATGCTAAAATATATAGTTTCAAAGATAAATCTTATGCAGTTGATTAACTCTTAGTCAGTGGTACATTAGATCACTTTAGAATCTAAGATGAAATAAAAATACAAAACCAAATGACCAAAGGGGAAAATCCACACCTCTAAGTGATGAGTATTGATTAAGCTATAGGTTTCATAAATTTGCAGTCTAAGTAAACCTTCCCTTATTATTATCCGTTTCACTACGGAGTCTATCAAGGCCTAGTAGAGGGTCCCGTCAACCGACCTTTCTGCGACCTATGACCCTCCAACGTTTAACGTGCGATGGCAGACTATTGTGGCGTTGTAAGATGAGTTCTGATTGGTCAATTTGATACGTGAGCTGACGAGACCCTCTACTAGGCCTTTCTAGACTCAGCATAGGAGTGAAACAGATAAAATTGAGGCTAGGTTTACTTAGACTGATAAGTTTGAAGAATATCTTATAAGGTGTCACTCTCAAATAAAGGCTAACATAATCATTGATAATTCACGATATAATGTATTTGCTATAACTAGTTAACTAGTGTGGGACGCGGTTTGTGCATTCATCCATAACGTTGTTGACAAAGTCCCGCCAAAGTTACTATCCTTCAGCTAAGACCGTTCTCAACTCTCCCGGCTTTTAAACGCTTGGATGTACAGTTGTTCATCTACATAAATCGTAACTGCAATACTTGAAAATTGGTTTTTAAAATAACTTTCAACGCCCTAGTTGCACTTCTTCGCCCTGTTGTTAACCACGACAAAAGATTATATATAACACAAACATTTATTTACGGGTTACATTTTTTAAAATCTGAAATCACCAAAGAATTTGCAAACTCACCTTCCATGAGTGAACCATTCGGAAATGGTTCGCTAATTTCATGATTCTCGAAAAATGCGATTGGTTGTACGGGAGCTTGATTTCGCGGTCTAAAAAACTTCTTTTCAAACATGTATATCACCGTCTGGCCCGTAAACACACTGACCTTATTTAGTTGATATGTTAAGTAATAGATATCGTAACAGTTCACGATGAATGTCACGCCTTGTAATCGACGCGTTTGGAGATATAATATGCTCATACAAGCAAGGAACCTATACGATGGTCATTTCAATATATTTTCCTGAAGACTGGTGGAATTGAACGAATGCTTTGTTTTTTGTTCTTATCTTGTTCTGTGCTAATTTTAGTTTTTATGCTCTAATTTGGTATCCCTATGAACGAAAATAATCGGTAGGATTGGGTTTCTTTTCGAAACTGTTTCTTCCAACGACCTTTGGCAAATCCTTGATATAAAGATTATTAAACTTGTTCCAAATATTTGGTTAATGATGATATGAAAATAGTCCATTCTCAATGCGCTTTTCATGCTAAGCATGCTCAAAACGCACACATTTATCGTTACCCTACAGGAATACTTCCGTTGCCGCTATTCAGCGCTTCGCACGGTAGGTTAGACTGGATAGACTGAGTGCAGTGTGGATGAAGGGCCTTACCCAGGGACAAACACAGTAATACACAAATGTTTGGTGTCTCGTCTGAGATTCGAACCCGAGTCTGTTGAGTGAGATGCCAGCATGCTAACAACTTCACCACTGGGTCGACTTTGGAAGACCTATAAAATGTAAGTCGTATGATTACAAAGTACGTAAGAAGGACACTTTAACTGAAATTTCATCACGTTTCATTTCAATAACAACGAATTTAATCATCTGTGATGTCTTCAATTTTCAAGGTAAGGTGAATAATTTTTAATTTTCATGAACATGTATTTGACATGAGTGAAGCAAACAGTCATTAGAATCATAACGATAGTAAACTGATGAGTAATAATGAAACAAGCCTTTAAGCCTTTCATAAACCTGTCTTATCGTGCATGTCACTGCAAAATTCCAAGCACTTTCACCACACCTGGCTAATTGTTCAGAAGATTTAATACTTTTAAGAAAACGTTCAGTTTTTGCTGCTTAAGAACATTTGATTTCCTAAGATGATTAGATTCATGATGACTAATTTTTTTCCATACTTGCCTATATATGTTTATTTTGTATATTACAAATATGTGGCCTTGACCTTTGGTGAATTATAGCAGAAACTTTGTCATATTTACAGTGTTGGTAATACTAATTAGAGCTTCACACCTGTGACGTCATTAAAATCCAGCCAATCCGCGGGTTCGACCCATAAGCTTGGGAGATGTTTTGAATTCAAATCAACAAATTGTGCATTATGCAAAAAGCAAAAAACGTCAAGAAAATCACGACGGGCGCTTTAAAAAGTTCTTTACCTTGAGCTTTCGTGGCAGAAAATGTAATGCCCCTTTGCCTGAAGTGAAATTGGACGTTTTTTTAGAAATTAATGATGCTCTTTTAACCTTCTAAGGAAGCAAATAATTGTTGCGAGTTATCACTCTCTATATATTACGTGTTATTCATATCCTTTCCATAAAAAAGTGAACAACAGGACTTAACTTATGCAACGGAGTGTTCAAATTGACAAAAGCGTACATAAAATGATTACCAAGATCCCATAAGAAAACCAGTTTTCAAGTTTGGTTTCAAGAGTTTGTTGTTTTGTCTTATAAATCGCATTGATGAGTTTCTCTATTAAGAAAACAAGACTGAACACCAATGGAATTTTTTTTTTTTAAATAAATAAACAAAAATTAAATATTTTAGGCTCAAACGTACGTTCATGTATGTAGCAGTATACTTTTACGGGCTTCTTTTCAGTACTAAGTTGCAGACTATATGCACGGATGAATTGCACGGGTATCTCTTGTCCAAATGCATTTTAATTCCTACTCAAAGGCCTTGCTGCAGACCCTCTACTTTTCTGTGCTGCTATAGTGCCCCTACAGGTAAGAGAGCAAGCAAAGAAAACTCAAGGGTATGCAGCAAGGCATAAAACTGGTGTTTTTGGCTTTGCGTAAGAAGATGGTCCAATTGCTGCATAAAAAGCATTCTCTCCCAACAGAGGCAGCTCAGTGCGAGCAAGCCTCTGTTCTAAAATGTTGTGTTGTGCACCAAAATTCTTGGGTTCCGGCAGATTGCCCTAGCGGCAAAAAGTTGTAACTCAAGATATCTCCCTTATTTTCAGCCAATGAAAACACCTAAATTAGACGATATCCTTGACTTGGAGAACTCGTAACATTCGTTTATTGACATGGAAAATATCATGCCTGTATGGTAATTTCTCATTAACAGTGTGAGGGGGGAATATTTGAAAAATCAGATATTGATTGGGTTTTTCATAAGATTGACACTGTTTTATAATTGTTTAAATCATTATTTGTTTTATGATGGATTTCATTTTACTAATTAACCAAACCTTACTAATGAAAAAGTAAAAAGCGATGTTTTGTAAGAGGAAGAGTTATCGCCCCTGGAATTTAAATTTCAATGATAGCTTTTCCGAAGCATACGGAGATGACCGAGGTTTTGCGAATGATCACTTTTGAAAAGGCGTCGCTGATTGCACAACTTACTTCGATTGACTACTCAGATTTCTATCCCATGTATTAGCCGTATTAGAACAGAGGCTTACTCGGGTATTACTGAGCTGCCTCTGTGGGGAGGGAATGGAATTAAGAGTCAACAGCTGCGTTTCGGTTCTAGTTAAAACTGTTTAAGATGTTACAGAGCCACTCCATTATTTTCATCACATCTTGGTTTTTTTCTTTGGTAAGAAGGAAGATGACATATTATTAGATAGAGATTAGTAATCAAACAAAGATGTCATATTATTTGTACAACACGAGGGTCGCTTTTAAAAACAATATGGCATCCTCGAGTGTGCTAATTTCTTTATTGTCAATAACGTCAGAAAGCCTGAATTCCGATTATTAGAATATACCACGACATCTTCATTGTTGAAATCAATCGTGTCAGCGCATCTCTAACTCGTTTTAAAGCCCGTTTTAAAAGACATATGGTGTAGCGGCAATTTCAAACAACAATACTCAAACGGAACTATCACTACTTTGATGTAATCTAATCAATTTCAATTAAAACAGACTTGACATTCTTTTTTTTCCAAATCACCAAATCACGTCTTATGTGCCTAAGTCAGGCAGATGAAAGAGACATTTGCACTGATTCACCCGCCCGCTATGTTCGTACTTGCACGTGCTGCATGCTTTTCGCGTGCTACCGTAAGTCCTCTGCCGCGTTAAACCATAAAGTCTACTAACTCGTAAAGTACTCCTACATTACGATGTCACGTGGTTTTCTTAACCAACAAAATAAATTACCGCTTGGGTTTATTACACGTGTGCAACATATAATTTATATACCGTTAAAATATCTCACATAACCTTCCCAAATGGCAATTATATGATACATATTTGTTTTCGATGTAAATCTTAAATCAGCTATATATATATGCCAATTCACACGTCCAATTAATATAATTACTAGTAATATATCCTATCGAACATTATCAACTCGTGACTGTCTATTTGTCTTTCTATTGTCAATTATAATCATACTTATGGTCCACAATAGAATTGCTTTTCTACGACATCTGTATGACATTTTACGGTGCTTCGTCGATAACGAACTTAAGCTTCACTATCGAATTTTGGATAATGAAAGAACACATTGGTAGAAAAATACGAAAACCTGCATGGGCAAAAAAAAATGAGAATATTTTTTTTAAGTTGCAATTAATACTATGAAATATGCAATTACATGTATTGAAGCTTTAATTATACATTTAATAAATTTTGAAACTTCAATTTTGAAAATGTTCTCATTGAATTGTCCTTGTACAGACAGGCGATGACGTTGGTTTTGGGAAAACATTACGACAAGCCCCATGAATGAGATGTATTTGTTAAAGGGACAGTTGCACGTCTTTAGAGGAAATATAAGGTGATGTCAGGAAATTAATTATGAATGTTTTCAATTAAAAGACAATTTACTTCGACTAAATGAAGCAGTTATAAATCAAATATCTTATGTAAAGTTCAGCCATGCTATTCCTGTTTCTTACACAATATGAATTAAAGGTGGCTGTCAATCGACTTTATGTGAATCTTGATAATTTGTTCTCTGACTATGGATGATTGGTTTTTATTATGATATTTTGACACCATAAAAATTATACATTTAACATTAAAATTTCAAAATAACGTGTTACTGCCCCTTTAAGGTGCACTTTTAGTTGCAGTTGCCGAAAACAGAAAATGGTTTACTTCACTCTGATAATTAATTGGAAAAAGGGTTCGTTTAAAGCGCCCATAAAATCCTCAGATGAGCGTCATGCAAGTGAGCATCTTCAACGGCAAGGTGATAACGTATCGAGTTAGTGTGAGGAATTAGAATCTTTGAGTTTCGCCCATGACATTGTTTGGATGGAAAGTAACGTACTTGGGTTATTACTTTCAATTGGAATGTACGTTTCACATGATTGAATTTTCATAGATGTCGAAAATGTTATAAATTTTGAAATTTGAGATGTATGTGTGATAAATATATTAACAGTTATTTATAGCGCTTGTGGAAACGTTTGCCCGGTAGTTTATTAGTTCTGCAGGAATAATTGTCTGAAGTTAAAAATTTCTTAATAGCTTTGACAATATGCTTTGAATAATAATCAAACATGCAATTATTGATAAGACGTGTACAACATATCACATTCTTCTTGATAGTTTTCATTTGTTGACTAAACATAGAACCAAGATCATAGATTTTGTCGGCCCATAGTTGTTTCCCTAACGATGGGCTAACGATTGGCCCATTTGGATATGCTCATCTGGTCCACGTTTGTCCATCATGTTGGTTTAAAGTTGGCCCAATCTGAAAGTAAATATACGGACTGCAATGGGTAACATTTAGGCTATCATGGTGAGAGTTGATTATTAGTTGGTACAGTATCATAACATGACCCATGTTCTTTCATTGTACTTGGTTTATTTATAAATGCTAAAGCATCACCATAACAATATTCAATGAAATATATATATATATATAAACCTGATAAAATTAGTTTTTTGAAGTATATATATTTATTTGAATCCCAAGAACTTTCTTCTGTGATACTGGTCCGCTTTCCATGACGAGTTCTGTCCCAGCATCAGTTGTAACTTGGTTGTTGCAGGGTCTGATATAATCAAATAAGTTTTAAACCCAACAAAAATAAACAATCACATTATAAATGACTTTAACTATATTGACTAAAAGGTCAAATAGATGAAAGTAAAAAATGGCATTCTCCTATAGATGCAATCGACAATAATAAAATTTTATAAGATGTTAACATATTTTATTATTTTGTGCAGTGTAGCTTGTTAGGTCAAATTAAACAAATTCTCATATTATTTATAAATCATTCCAGCAGCAGTGTTTTGAATCTTGTTCGGTTTGTGATTTGTCGAAACCATAATAAGAGACTGTTGAAGTAGCCACGAGAAGACCTGACTTAGATATATCTGCTTGTGTGATGATGTATTTACGAATGCTTCTTACAGTTCCGAGTTAGCGGTAACAGATTTTGAAAAGTTTGTTGATGTTGAAGTCGATAGAGCGTTTGGAATCATTGTGCACAACCAGATCTATCAACCTTGGATACATTGACTTTTGCAAGATTACTGTCACTCCCAACTTCCATCAGCTCAGTTTGGCGCTTTAGAAATAGGCTAGGTCAGTCTGGGTCAAAATGATCTTTTCAGATCGTTAAGTCTGTAAAATTTTTACTCAAAAGTTGGAGATTGTTTTACTATTGTTTGGATATGTTCAAATCGAATGTCAAGTATATGCAGCATACATATAAATCATTATTTTGGCGTTTACTAGACGTTGTCATGAAGTAAACTTTTTGTTGCTTCGGTACTATTGTTTATTAAACGATTTTTATTAATCAGAGAATGGTGTTGAAATCAAACAAAGCTTGAACGCTTGAACTGATGCGCTGATATGACATTGCCCATCGTTTATAAAGATATTAAAGCTATAGATTCATAGGATCATCAAGCTATGATTCTACCTGCCAATATTGATAATGATAGTGATAAATATAATAATGGATGATGGTGGATGATTGATGATGATGATGACAAAGACAATGACGATGACGATGATGATGATGATGATGATGATGATGATGATGATGATTAGGAGGTCATTAACTTTTGCGAATTGTAAGTTTTTGTTTCATAGTTGTAACGATCACAATTGATTTTTATATCGATTGTATATGTATTTCACTATTAACGTGCCTTTGAACTAGCCGTGACACCCACTTTTTGCCCAAATGCTTGAAAATCAACACAACAGATGAGTTCTTCTTTAAATTCTGTTTCAGATTCCGTTATCGTGAGTGTAGAGATTAAATCTTATAAAGTTTAGAAATGTTCTAATCTATATTCTTATCGATGAAATATCTAAATTTTAAGCATATTTATCCTTTTATACATACTGTGAATTCAATTTACAGGAAAATACCTTTCGAAATCAAACACCAATTATGACATATGTTACTAAAGTTTCAGTATTTTAGAATAGCTTTCTCTTAAATTCGTTTTTAAACGAAGTCACTGATTGAACGGTATAAATCAATCGGCGGAACTCAAGTAGAATTCCCGGAATCAAGAGTCCATTAAGAAGGCACAGAATCAATCTAAAAGATTACGGAATTGATTTTTGCATTAAAATTCACTGATCGACATTTTCAATTTGATCGCCAGAGAGCGATAAAATGTCAGATGGATTAAAATCGAAAAAAAGATTACGCCGCTGTCACACTCCGAGTTCATAGTGTGAGACATCCTGATTGGAGTTCAATCTCATTTATATTGCATTCATGTCGGAATAAGTCGGTTCCTCAACACTAATTGGTAATGGAAAAAACACACGTTTGTTTCAAATATTAAAATATGTAATTGATTTCTTGTAATTCGACTTTACGTTTAAGGTCAGACTTAATTGATTACAGTTTTGTATTTTTACATACGTGTTTGCATGAGAACTTCCAACGGATGCGCAAAAATTGCTGTATGCGTTTACATGCGCCCTTTTACTTACCATAAAAACATTTGCTCACATGTTGATAATTATTTGAGGTAAGTAAAGAGGTAACTCTAGTAATGCTTGCCGACCGTTAGGCGTGTTCATGTTTAATAATTTCACGTGTGCGAGGGTTCATCTAACTCGAAACACACTAGCTCAACTTTTTATCAATAAAAATTCAACATGACATCAGTTTTCACAATGCCGATAATGCATTCTTTCTCTAATATATTGAGAAGGTGAAGCTCTCATTGGCATGAACATCCCGTGCTGCACGTGCGATCCGCTGAAATGTACATGCGGACCCGTACAAGCTACCACAATACAGAAAATTTAATTCAATTATATACATTTGGTATCAATGATAATATGATCAATATATTTTGAACAATATGATATTTCTTGTCAGGAAACAAAAGTAAACCCTAATGAGAAACAAAACATCCTTTTAAATTCAACCTCTGTGTTCTAATGGATAAGTCACTTGGCTTGAAACCTACAGGTCACTGGTTCGAACCCTTGTGTCGAAAGCTACACTTGTAAATGCCTTGTATTGGAATGTTGCAATTTTAGTGATCGATTTGATTTGCAAAACATAGTTTGAATTTAAAATAATTCCTGAAATCAAAATATCATCTTTCACTATCAGGTGTTCATGGCAATACCGGGTGTTCGTAATAGATATACCCACTCTTCCCGAGGTGTATCGCTCAATATACCTCCTGTTTGAATCGTGGGTCTCCGAGGCGTAGTGTAGCGGAGCCGAGGATCCACGATTCAAACAGGAGGTATATTGAGTTTACACCGAGGGAAGGGTGGGTATATCTGACTTATACCCCACTCCGGTCGATTTATATTTGACGAAAAAGAGCTATCTATCCTTCTCTATGTAAATTTGTCTTGACCTAACCAGATCAAAAATATAAACAATACTCTTCTTATAACGTTTTATAAAAACCCATTTCTTCATTACATTAGAATTTGTACAAACTACTACATAGGCTTATATAGGAAAATACAACAACCTAGACATGACACAAAAAAGTACCGCTATCTGTATCAAGCCTCAGTAGCTCAGTCGATAGAGGCGGTGCATCGCAACATTATGGCCCCTGGTTCGATTCCCACTTTGGTCGTTAACATTTCTCCAAGATTTTAAATTTTACAACTCCGTTGATTTGCCAAAGTTGAAAATCTCTTAACCTGACTTAATGTGGGTTTGCAAAAAAGAATAGGTGTATCAGAAAAGTTGTGGTGTATCGGTCAGTATGCCTACAGTTAGAACAAAGGTAACCATAGCAACGAGACCGGAAGTAGGGTATAAATCATGAACACCCTCTTTGTCTGATGAACACCTCGACATGTGCATTTCCCAGACAAAAGGAGTTGGTATGAACAAATAATACTCGAATAAAACCAAGAAACGCACTAACATACGTATTAAGATTTACACGTTAAGGAGTTAAGGTTTCTTAAAACAATTCTGACTTCATTGCTGACTTCAGATGTAAAAAAATATTTTAATGATCTTACCTTACAAAAAAGTGAGATTCTTGTTGGAATATCTTTAATTTTTTCAAGAATTATTGACAATAATTGACAAAAAAGGCTATATATACATTTATTTACTCTTTTTAGATAAGCTTGTTTATGAAAAGTTCTTATATTTAGAGGAAGACAGACTATCAGTCAAACCCTACAATAAAATAAAAGCCTATAAGCTAGTTTTAAGGAAAACTTGATAACTCTGAAAAAATTCAGTCTCCTTTTTCATTGTTTTCCAATTTTTATAATTTTATTTCAGAGTCTAATCGTAAGACTATTTAAGAGGGGTCTTTACAGTTAAAACTTACTAAGGTTTGTCCTTTCAGGCAGTATATGTTTTTTTCGAGAATTTGCGATTTTTTTTATCACAATGCTGTTCAAAGAGACATTCGAATCAATGTCAGATAAAAAAGTTGAAAGAATGGATTCTTTCATTGAAATTACCAATGTTCGCTTTTATTTCTCAGTTTAACGTGGTTACACACCAAAACACCGTTTTTATAAATGTGAAAATCCAAAAAAACAAAATCCTTATACGAACCTTATTCCTTAACTATAAGATAATGATATTATCATATCTGACATATTTTCTTTCTTGTAAGGCAAGTTTTGTTGGCAAAACAACGTTGGGATGCTTAACTATTTTAATTAGTCCTGCTTCATAACTGTGTATTAAATAGGAGCCTTTTATATAGTCTAGATCCTATTTCTGCAAGTCTAGATTGACTGAATACAAAAGCCTCAAGAAATAAAATAACATAAATGAAGGTACAGTAATTATTTAAAATATTTCATAGACTAAATTTTAGTCTATATTCTAATGTGTGTTCTCTCAATAATTTCTATATCAAGTAGACAATACTTCATCCAGCTTTATATTTGTTTTTAAGGGCGTCTAAGAAAGAAATTTGATGATCGTATATTTAGCAGAACTTTAATGTTACCTGTCAAGATGTTGTAACAGGGAAAAAGCAACTTGTCTCATTTCCGTTGTTTATGAATTATTAATTGACAATATGTGCATAAATAACGCCTTCGTTATGATTCTCAAGGAAATTGAATACAAAGAACAAGATTGTCCTGATCACATCCTGTAAATATAAAAGACATTAAACAACAACAAAAGAAAGTCTAGTGACGCTCACCATTAATTGTGTTCATCAACAGGCACCGTTGACAACCTGTCAATCATAAGTGACAGCTCTAAGTGAAACCAACATGTCGAAATGACAAAACGTCTTCTTTGATGTTCATATCTACAAATTGATTAACATCACTCAATCAATATTATGTGCCGTCATTTACATCACTGAAGGGAAGAAACTGATAAGTATTTCTCGTGGAGCATGCAGCTGTCGAATGTTTGTGAAACAATTGATGTACGCATGATGATCCTACTGTTGTCCATTTCTTTAAGAATACAAATTATATTGCGTCACATACCAGAATGAGGTTCCCAAAGACCAGTAAACATTTGGTAGGTGTTCAAAATTCTAGAATACATGTTTTGATTCTCTTCTTAAATTGCAGACTGTTGCTTATGGTAAATCCAGGGCCAAAGAGTAAAATAAACTTTCTACTGCTGCTAGTACTGCTGCTACTTCTTAAACTTTAGCTACTGTTACTGCTTCTTCTACTGCTACTGCTACTGCTACTGCTACTGCCACTGCCACTGCCACTGCCACTGCCACTGCTCCTGCTACTGCTACTGATTCTCCTCCTGCTATTGTTTTTACTATTTCTACTGCTTAAGCTATAGCTACTACTACTGATACTACTACTGTTACTGCTACTATTCAAATACTACTTTTACTGCTACTGCAACTACTGCTGCTGCTGTTATTGCTAAAACATCTACTACTACTACTACTAGTATAACTGCTACTTCTACTACATTGCTACTTCTACTGCTACTGCTACTGCTACTGCTACTGCTTCTACAGTAGCTGTTGCTACACTACGTCTACTACTACTATAGCTGCTACTGCTACTTCTACTAGCTATAGTATTTCTGCTATTACAGATATTACTGCTAATGTTACTTCTCACCTACTACCCCTACTAGTTCTCATCCTACCCTTCTCCTCCTCCTAATCCTACTCCTACTTCCACTGCCACTAATCCTACTGTTCCTACTGCCACTAAAACTACAGCTACTTCCTGTGAACATACTTTCCAGCTCAAACTAGTCAAGAGGTAGAAGAAGTAAAGCTAGCAGATTATATTACCTTGATTGATATAATTTGTTGTTTTGTCTCGTAAACATTAACAATATCTTGTAAAATCAAACTAACCAAGTTGTTCATTTACGTGTGTGTCTATATTTTGACATACTTTTTCGTATTTTGCAATTTTTGGTGATATTTACAACGACAAAAGAGACATACTCCTCTCCGTTCAGAAACCCTCTCCACGAATTTACATCATATTTAACGAAGATTTCCCATTAAAGTAGAACCAAAAGTTTTTTAAGTATCCCTGGTTTATTGCTCCAAAATGAAATATTCCATTCATAACGGGAACGACAAAGCTTTCGCCTGTCATTTTAATTTGATGTTGGCAACTTGTCAAAAGAAAGGTAACACCGGAAATGGGTTTTATGAATGAGTTTCAAAGTGAATAATAATTTGACATTTCGAAGGAGAACTTGAAATCATAGGGTTAGCCCTTTTAACCAAATGACAATGTATATGGTCTATGTAAGATGAGTCAGACGATGAAATTATGAGTCAACCTCTTTTGGGGGGGGGGATATAATCTCCTATATGACGCTTGTAAACTTAATGCAATCAACTCCTTAACGAATCTACTGTTTCTAACATTCATAAAGTAATATTTGAAATGTTGTCACATTCTGAATCATAACCGATTTCAGCATAATTGAAGCCTTAATATAGTTGATGCAATTATCGTACAACTCCTTAGTAAACGTTGTTCTCCAAAGTTTCTATCCTGGTCGTATACGATAAGGTCACGTTCGGACTAAATCTACTAATAGAAACGATTTCAATGAAATGTAAAAGAATGAAAACATTGGCCTGTAATTTCTTGTTGAAAATGAGATGAATAGAAGTGTCAACGAGATCACAAGACAGGTTCAAATTAGTCATATGTGAGTAACTTAGTATCACATCCTATCAGCGAGGTCCACTCAATCGTGCAATTCTTACCGTACATAAGGGTTATACACTTGCACGTGGTGACTGACGAAGTCCAAAATGTGTTCAACAGGGTTGAGATCATGACTCAAAGACATGTGGTTGCATAGCCTTCAGGCTAGAAAGGTTATTCATTGCGATTGTGTAGTTAGGGTGTTATGTTATCACCCATAAACACTGGTGAAAACACTAAAGGACAATTGCGCTCCTGATAAACTCCTACTAAAGAGCAATTGATTGAAATATCATCAACAATATCAGAAGAAACTGCTGGGTTTTTTTTAATTTTGCGTGTGTGATGATACTGAATTTATGAATAATCGCGACTCTTTGGTTCATAGTTTCTGGAGTTGTCTTCTTATGATATACTGTTTAAGCGGGAACGATAATCAACATCAGAAACAAAGGGCTCTTGTTCCGATTATCCTCACATCGCACCCTTGAAACATGTGATGAAAAAGTGTCATCGTTACCAGGTGTTAAAAACATTTGGAAAGATGTTCTTATGGGTAGAAGTTAAACTCAAACCTCCTGATTCCTATTCGACCATATTTATTTCGACACAAACCTTAGATTTTGGTTCCTTCTATTTGAAAAATTCAAAATATAGCCTTTTAGCACATATGGTATGTAAGGCCCGATGGGCTATTGGCATAGCGTGGTGTCCGACGTCCGTCCGTATACTTTGTGCATTTTTGACTCCAGAAGCAGAAGCAGAATCTGAAACTTTGTGTACAGACTCTTTGACTAGTTGAAATCATGATTTATAGCGTTGGTGGCCCTGTGGCCCCGCCCTTAAAACCTATTTTCATCTTCTTCTCCTGAAGCGCAAAGCCTAGAAAGCTGAAACCATGTGTACATACTCCTTTACAAGTGAGGATTATAACTAATAACTTTGGTGACCCTGTGGCCCCTAATAAGGGCCATATCCCCAAAACCTATTTTAATCTTTTTTTCTCTTGAAACCTAAGGACTAGAAAGCTGAAGCCTTGTATGCAGACTCATAAGTGAGTTAAATTGTACATTTTGTGACCCTGTGGCCCCTTATAAGGGGGGAACAACATTTGCCACACCCTAAAGAAAAATTTATATGAAGCCTGATGAGCTACAGAGCCAGTGGCTTTATTTTGTTGTTATTGTCCGGGCACAAGTGGGCACCTGCTGACCCTCCCTGATCCAGCAGTATGAAGTCGATCATTTACTGTATGGCAGCTTTGTTCTGTCACTTATTGGGAGTCATCCTGACTCATCCTTATACTCAGACACTTTATTCATAACTTGTTTTCTGTTATGAAATTTTCTCAAAAGTCTACCCTATGATAACTGTCTCTGTGCTCAGACATATATACTTCATGAATTATAACTTTACATTGTCGGGGAAAACATTTCTGCAGCATGAAGCCAAGTAATGTGTCATCTTTGTGGTTTGATTACCCCCAAACGCGTCGTTGTTAAGGGCAACCAAGAAACATATGAGGACCATTCTGCCATATTATCGTACTGTTGCGTTTTCAAAGTATCTTTTTGTTTAACTGCCTAAAAATTAACATTCTAACATGCTACATTGAAATATCTTAACATTTATAGTAGTGTAGGAAATTGTCACCCGGTATCGAGTAGTTATGGAAAATAACCTCACGAGGGAGTAGCCCGAGCACAGGTTATTGCCATAACCCGAGGCAATCGGGTTATTATTTGGCTACCACTCCCGAGGAATACTCTTGAAATGGTCTCAACTAAATTTGTTTTATCTAAATAATTTATAAACTTTTTAGTGATATATTTTGATGGTTTGATATGTCCTGATAAGAATTTTATATTTAGGCTACTTACAATACCCTCCTGATTGGGGGTTTCAGTACTAAAAACTTGACTCCTAAAATTAACAAATACTTTGTAACATTTTATATATATATTGATAGGGGAAAATAAAGACACAGACATGACACCACAAATATACATCAAGAGGTATGTATCCTCGGAAGCTCAAGTGGTGAAGGCGCTCCCACTCTCGTTGATCATAAACAATATTCCAAATTTGACAAATCCAATTGTTTGCGTTTGTTTACAATCTCATAACAGATCACGGTTATAATGAGATAACTAACCTATGCAGATGGAGCTTACGGCATATAACATTAAACTGAAACAAAAACTTCCCAAGGGGTGCAAAGGGTAAACACTTATAGGAAGGTAGTTACGAGTTTAAAAGCTTTTGAAAAGAGAAGGGATGTAACCATTCAATGTGGTAAATGTATGTGTTATGATTGTGTCCGTAATCTTGTGTTTTATCAAATTTTTTTACCTTACATGTTGACCCCAAAGCTATTTTACTCTTTAAAGGGGCAGTAGCACGTTTTTTTATAATGTTATATTTTACATTTTCCACTGATAATTGTAAGTTAATGCTAAATGTATTATTTTGACAGTGTCAAAAATCTCATTACATAAACCAATCATCCATAGTCAGAAGGCAAAGTATGAAGATTCACATAAAATCCATTGGCGGCCATTTTGTGTAAACACCTTTAATTCATTTCGTGGAAGAAAGGGGAATCACATAGCTAAACTTTACATTACATATTTGAATTATTACTTCTCCGTTTAGTTTGAATACATTGTCTTTCAATTGGAACCATTATTTTTCATTTTCCTGACATCATCTTATATTCCCCCTACAAACGTGCTACTGCCCCAAAGGGTCTACTTAATGGACAGCTCATTCCAATTCTATTTCAGCGAATCTAAATCCTTTATTATCATTGCTTTCACACTCATCACTGATTATGCAATGATGTCGACGTCCTTCTTTTGCCTGTGATATACTTGTATCTTAAATTACTGATTATAAACTACCTTATTATAATGCAACGTATTCATCTGTTCATTCGTGGCAGATCAGTTTTGGGGGAAAATTACTCCCATTTTGATGAAGTCAAAGCTTGATGACCTAAACAATTTGTCACTTAATTGTTGTTCCTGCCTTGGCCATTTAATGCTGTTTCCAACACCAAATATAGTATTTGTCATAATCATTTCCATTCTAAATAATTCATTCCTTTACATTTCCTTGTTAAAGAATGATTTATTAAGGACTCTTGTCAGGAAATGATTTATAAAAACTGAGGAGCTAAATAATGCAACAGGATGTGGAGTATAATGTGCTTTATTTCATTAAGTTCTACTGGCATGTACGAAGGTGTGTAGCAGGGATGTCAACTTTGCCCCTTCCTGTCTTCAGTGAGTGCTGACATCAATAATACAGCATCTAACTCGTGTTGGCAGACGCTTCACATCACGAAGGTAATTGTACTAGAACAGGTAAATATCTCTTGTGTTGCAGATATCTTGTGGCATTCTTATAAGTTTAGTTTGAAAGGGTCATATTTGCAACGTTTTGATTCAAAATGAATTTGCAAAACTGTTATTCAGATTTAACGAATATGATTGCAAATATGTTTCAAAGTGGGTTATCCGTGTGAAGACGGTCACCTGCACCGGATTTGAAGTTCTTTAACTAAAGTACAGATACGAATGTTCTTTAACTGAATGCTGATACAAAAGATATTAACCAAAGGTATACATATTTCTGATCATTGTGTTTTGGATAAGATTTTGTTCTTTCGGCGTTATTTGATGAGACAAATGCATCAGTGTTTGTGTTTTGTGACAGGAACTCGAATCTCCTGGGTCATCTCGTTACGGTGACTTGTTGGTTTATCTAGCTGGCCAAATACAAACAAGAGCAGTAATTGGTCCATGTATGCACATTGCTGTTTTAAGATTTAGAACATTTCGCATTGTAAGTTTTGATTAGAACCAGAGGGTTGTTGAAAAGTAAAAATGTTAATATCCTCTTTATCCATCTGTTAAATCTTCATGTATGTCGTTGTGATAAAGCCTTCTGTTTTATCTGGCTTCTCTTGGACAATTCTTCAGTAAATTTTTAGTTCAGGTATACAAAGTTATAATCTTTATGCATGTATGTTTACTTGTATTCAGATATGTTTGCTGCTTGTGTTCAGGTATGTCAACATACATTAGGTTGTATTAAAGTATATCGTTTACGTTCAGGTAATGTTAGGGTGTATTCTTTCGTGTCATTTATTATTCTGTGTTATGTTAAACTCCTTTGTAAAGTTTTGTTTAGTGGCGTTAAGTTGAACTCATTTTTAATACTCTGTTTAACTGATAATTCGTGAAGTGTTCTATTATACACAATCAATAATCTACTGTTTTTCAAATCCGTTCGCCATTGAGATTTGAGAATTCTTAGAGCTATGTCAACTATATAACCAAATCTGTTTATTTCCATTTAACTGTGACTGTGACCAAAACATTCGAGCATACGTGCAGTGAACATAATCACAAACCTATAAAATTTCAGAGAAATATAAATACACTTGATCTCTGCCTGTTATCGTTAAGTCTCAACTTAACGCACGGTTTACAAGGTGGATATATTACAGTCGACTTACGTCGCAATATAAAGACACTTCACTGGCATATGACAGATTTAATGGAAACTTACAAGTTATATTTTTAGACACTATCTACATTAATGTCAAGTATAACAAGTACTCTTTATGTAAGTGCTTCTATTTTAAATCTCCAAGGGCCCAACATATGCGCCAGACGCGTTACCTATCATTTTAAGTGACAAGGGTCATAAAAGAGCTACGATTTACCTACTCAGGCCGGATGACACAATTAAAACTATACTCCATCCAGGTATAATTCAATCACCTGCACTCATGTAAGGCGACCACGTGACGTCGTTTGAGAAGCGAGATTCGGTAAGAACTTATATATTGTTGTGGGAGGACTTAAAGTAGCATTATATATTAATCTGTCAAGAGATTTGGAGCAGCAGAGAGGTATTGTAGTTTGTTGTATGTGGACTTGAAATGACAGTGTTGTTGTTTTCTTTGGAGCATCTGACAGATATTGTTTTTGTTTCAGGTGGACATTAACTGACATTGTCCAGTATTCGATCATGCTGTATGTTCCACAGCAGTTTGACGCCTTTGATTCGATGGCAACGGGACAATGTACACCCTTGATGAAGTATGGACACATTACCCGGGTTGAAACTGATAACATGCAGCCATATCAGCACCAGAAAATAGTGAGTACTATCACTTTTATCATTCGTTAACATCTCCGAGTGAACACAACCGCTATCAAATCTAAAGGACAGCATACACATTGTGTGTGTTATGCACGATGTGTTGTGATTGTGAGATCTTCGAGATCAAGAGACTGAAAGAAAGGGGGATAGAGATAGAGAGAGAGAGAGAGAGAAAGAGAGAGAGAGAGAGAGAGAGAGAGAGAGAGAGAGAGAGAGAGAGAGAGAGAGAGAGAGAGAGAGAGAGAAAGAGAGAGAGACAGAGAGAGAGAGACAGAGAGAAAGAGGGAGAGGCGATGGAGAGATACACACAGAGAGAGCGAGGGAGAGAGATAGAAAGAAGACGCATTACGCAAGCATTAAACGTCTATCATTTTAAGTATATATTATTTACCTTGATAGTTTTTATAGTGACCGTGAAAGTGTTTAATTCGTTATATAACATTTCTTCCAAAAAGTCTCTTAATGTATTCAATCAAGGGTATGAGTGTTACATTGAATAAATGATGTTACCCTTCAGTTATCTTAATGTTTTTTCAAGCAATGTGTACCACGGGGACTTACATTGTTTCACTCTACAATACGATTGCGTCACTGTGTTTGTGATGATATATTTGAAGAACTCTCGTGCTATTTAAAGAAGCTGCATCTCTCGTGCTATTTAAAGAAGCTGCATCCTGAAAGTATGCATCACTATGTATCCTTATAGATATAATAGTACATTATGCAAAGTGATCTCTATGGGAAAAACTTTACTTAACAAATTTACAAAAAATTAAGATTATTAGTGTAGTGTACACTGAACAACGGATACTGATATCATCACTTATACAGGGGAGCAGAATAGAGGTATTTGTTTTTGAAACGAAATTCTATAGAGTATTAACGTTTGACAATTTACAAACTGTTGTAATTTGCATTATTGCCACATAGCCTTACTATATTAGACAGACCTTTGGCATTCTTTGTTTGATTTCTATGAAAGGAATGAATTAATTGATTTGAAACAATTTATGAAATTGAATACCGTTTGCGGTTTGACATTGGATTTCTACTTTGAAGATTAGATTTTGATGATATCTCACTTTGGAAATAAGATCATAAATGTATTTGGTGCATTCAAGGTGTAACTCATATGACATTTCACGGTAAAATCTTAGCAGCAAACCACGTTACTTTCAAACTTCTTTTTTTACATGTTCCAAACGTAATTACACAATTCTCTATAGAGAGGAGTATAGAAACAATCATCACCATCAGCAGCAGCAACAGTAGCAGCAGCATATAAATGGAGACCATTTCTTTATATCTTATATACTCGTCAATCATGATTTTCTAATAAAACATCAAAAGATATTTGGATTGCGTTTAATTCATAAACATTTCATCATTCAATCATCCTTAATAATATCATGTAACACCTGTTAAAGATGATTTTTAATGTGAAAAGCCATATCAATTTGTCTTTCATTTTCAATCATTCGAAATGTCATATCTTAATCATTTACTTTGAACGTTTAAAGATAGTTTTCTACAAGAATTTTGCTTATTGAAGAAAATAGGACGAATGCTATATGATTACTTTTGAGTTAAGTAGATCTTTAAAATTATATCAATTGATTCACAAAATGCCTAAAAAATAAATGATTCATATTGAAACAAGGCACAATCCTCAAGTCACAAGCTGTCATATGACCGAAAACTAGGTACAGCCTTTAAGTACCGGAAGTCGCCCATAACTGTCACCCGACGTCCTGTCGGCTGTCATCTTTGTCGCCATATATGGACCGGCGACAAAATTATCCTCGGTTGCATTAATCTTTGTCCAGAAAAAACGTATGTCAAGGAGCAACGCTGTTAAAGTAACCCGCAGGCGACTATAAACGTCGGTAGTAATCTAAAATGTAGGTCAGACGCCTTCCAAGGGAGACTACTCTTGACGACGCAATGTTAGACTGGTTGTGCCTTTATGTTGCATTCCAATTTGTTTGAATTTAAATGAGGCTGTAGAAAATGCGAAATATTTGACTCATGTTACTATTCTTAATGTTATTCAGGAATGTGTTGCATGTGTTACATCTCTTGAATCCTTTTAAAGACATTGTCTGTCAACTTAGATATTTTGTCCTCGTTTTAATGTTGCATACTTATACAAGAATTTCCCTCTCTCAAGATTTATTTTTATCATATGAAGTCATTTGGTCGTTGCAAAATTGCAATTTGAGATTTTCTGTTTTTATCAAAACTGTATGTTGACAAAAGTAGGTATATATTGAACTTCCTAATCAATCAATAATTATTTATTAATTCATAACTTATTTTGATATTTTACTCGTTCTTCCTCCCGCGTTGTATGATGAATGGTAAGGCTTTGGCAGGGCATGTTTATTGCTAAGCGGACATTTGGTTACGTTACATTTATAGTATAAAACTTGGCGACAGATCCTCGTCTTTTTTATCAAATACCTTATATTTATATATACTTATGTATTATTTCATCTTTTAAAGGAAGTCTACATGTAAACAACATTGACGCATTTTTCGATGAATATTGCCATGTAAACATTATCTACAATTTCAAAGAGTACGACAATCAATCACAAGAACACTGATACGACTGACAATGTCAGAATATCAAAATCTGTGTTACAACGTAAACAATGCCAATACAAGATAATCCTACTATAGTCATCTTGTATTTAGTCTCTGTTGTACGTTTATTGGACCAGAAGTTAATTTTCTGCTCGAGTAAGCCAGAAAAAGGTAACCCTAGTTAACCCTGAGGTC
The DNA here is from genome assembly GCA_916613615.1 of Steromphala cineraria. Lineage (NCBI taxonomy): Eukaryota > Metazoa > Mollusca > Gastropoda > Trochida > Trochidae > Steromphala > Steromphala cineraria. The sequence goes on along the minus strand of OU744724.1, from coordinate 51,264,575 downwards.
AAGAACGTCTAACACTCGACTAAAGATGAATACAATGTCGGTTACTCTATGATGGTAGAATTTGCCAACAAGAGGGATTATCTTGTCAGTGTAGCCATATATAGCTTCTGTATATCTTGTTACAGTTCTGTTATAATATATCGACACGGTTGTGTGGTTCTGTAGTATGGTGAAGGATGGCAAACTATATGTTCGATATTAAGATGTTTACACATAAGAGATGCCATCACATAAACGATATAGTCACTGCTGATATCAACTCTACCACATGACCAACATAGTCACTCCATAAATTTATAAACGATAAGGTCATTGCTTAAAGTTAATCCAAATACATAAAGGGTAAGTTAACTGCTGAACATAGTCCTTCCACATACACTTTCAGTTCACTGCCAAACTACATAAACTACATGTTCACTGCTGAAATACCCTACTCTACATAAACTACATGTTCACTGCTGAAATACCCTTCTCTACATAAACTACATGTTCACTGCTGAAATACCCTTCTCAACATAAACTACATGTTCACTGCTAAAATACCTCCACTACATAAACACAATGTTTACTGCTGAAATACCCTCTACTACATTAACAAAATGTTCATTGCTGAAACCTTTCTATCACAAAAACAAAATGTTCAATGCTGAAATCCCCTCCACTACAAAAGTAGTCTGTCTCTCAATGGTAACAGTGATATTCCTGTATGAGTCTGCTTTGTTCAAACCTAAAAGGACAGTCCTATTGTGTTTCAACTTGGTTGTGTTATAATCATGTACTAATAGCATTTTGTGCATAAACTGAAATGTCACCTTGAATTTCGTTTCCAGAATAAAAAAACCCGATAGGACTGTCCCATTAACCATTCGTTATAGTGTTAAAGATATCATAACATCTTTGTAGAAAACATGTTTTTTGAACGCAACACTTTATGTTCTAATTATGTGTTGGCTTAATGACTGTACATTATCACGGTTAGATTGTTCATGCAGAGTAATGAATCACACAAAAAATGATTACTTCAAATTTAATTTTATTCCAGAAATTCACTTTTGTTAAAATCAATTAACCATGTTCATACTCTACGCCATACTATACGTATTTCTCCTATAGTATAGACTCATGGATGTACTCGTTAATAGAAATATGGGTGTCATTAAAATAGAAAATGTCTCTTAAAATTTGACGACGTACGTTTAATCGTTATTGATATGAAATCGCTGCATTTGACAGATTATGACACGATTATGATGTATTACTTCAGAATCTAATCTTTATGAGTGTTAACTTCATGAGTGTATGATAAATTGAAAGTTTACAACCTCGAAAGTTTACGATGGACATAAATCACAACAAGTGATTAGGTACTGACTTTATCAATTTCTTGTTTAAGAAATATGGTTTTAAGGAATTTGGCTTAAGATTTATGTTAATGATAAATATGGATTTCGATCTGTCAAGGGAACTTAATAGCACACTCTATGACTGTTCATTGCTGCTATCTAGGATGCCCTATTCTTGTGATCCAGGATTCTGCGGTAATATGATGTAAGATTGTCAATTGCTGAGATCAAGAATCTCCGTTGCTATGATCTAAGATTTTTATTTATTTAGAACCGGGATTCTCTGTTGCTAAGATCAAGGATTCTCTGTTGCTAAGATCAATGATTCTCTGTTGCTAAGACCTAGGATCTGGATTTGCGTAGATCTGGGATTCGCATTTGCTAAGATCCAGGGTTGTACATTGCTAAATCCTCGGGTTTTGAATTCCATATCAAGGATGAATCCATTGCTAAGTTCTGAATGTTCAATTGCTAAGATCAAAGATGTTCTGCTAAGATCTAGGAATTTTCATTGATATGATTTAGGACTAAGATCTAAGATTATCTATTGCTAAGATGTGGGATTCTAGTGTTAAGTTTCGTTTTGGTAGTTGATCTTCAAACCTCTTTAACTGAAAAGTGGGCCCTAATTTACCCTGGTGAAACACCTTTCTACCCATTCATATTTCGTGGGTTTTTTCAAGTATATTGTCTTATTAAGAAATGAGCAACCTTTACTTATCTGAGACACAAACTCTTAACAGTTTGGCATGTGATGTATAGAGTCATATCACGTTAACAATAACAAATACTTGCAGTTGTTTGAATAAAATAATGGTGTCTGGTAAATGTGTTGGTAAATATCTGTTTAATGTTGGCAGGGGTAAGTAATACGATTTACACGATCATAACCCCTACCATGATTACTATGTCAATATGTGAATTATGCATGTTTATCGATTTTCACGTCATAGCATATGTCTTTCATTTGGGTTATATTAAAATTAATTTTGAATTTTTTTTCTAAAAATAAATTTCATTTTTTCATAAAAATATATTTCTTTTTTTTTAATATTCAAAAACATTGAAAAGTATTATTTGATCGATGACTTAACTCTTGTTTTTTATCAGTTTGAGAATACGACATGAAAAAGTAATTGCTAATCTTACATGTGATAAATTCAACTGAAGTGTGTACTTTCTTTTGCCTGTCAGTTTAAATTTAAAGTCACTGATACAGGTCTGCCGATATATATTTTATACAAAAGATATTTCATAGGAAAGGAAGCACAATTGTTTAAATGGCAGGATGTTCAGGATTCAAATGTTACAATCAGTGACTCGACACCTGCTTAACAACGTACCTGTATGTCCTGTTGTCCTGATTATCATGTAGGTGATCTAGGTCAAGATTATTACAGGTGTCAGACCAGGTGTGATATGGTCGCACGGTTTGTCTTTAGGCAGAAAGCCAAAGAATGGTGCTCCTGACTTTATATATTCAATCAAAGCTTTGTCAAACACCCTGAACTGTATCAGACATCAGAGCCTAGATTTCCGAAGTTTGCTTAATGATGTTTGTGTATGGTACCTACGCCGATCTTAGCACTAAGAAAGTTTCGAAAATCTAGGTCCAAGGTTAGTCATTCAGCCTAGCATCAGGGACCAAAATCGACAAACGTGAAATCGGGCTTTTTTCATTAATAAAGAATAAATGGTTTCAAATTCAATCTCCGTTTTGTTTGGCACTATCAGTTGATGGCCATGGGGTCTGGATAGAAACTGAACTTGATTGTGGCCAACCGAGCTGTGCACAAAACCAAATACCACCACATAATACAAACTGTATACATACATGACTACCGGTTTTTTTTTCGATGTACCATTCCATGTACCGAACTGATCAACTTCATTTTCCCATGCCTTCCATGGTAAATTTTCCTTATCTCAACGATTTTCGATTTATCAAAGGGGTATTAGCACGTGTTTTTTTACAGAGTTGTTTTAAACGTTTCACCGATAATTGTACGTTAATGCTAAATGTATTAATTTGATAGTGTCAAAAAATTCATTACACAAACCAATCATGCATAGTCAGAGAACAATTTATAAAGATTCCCATAAAGTCCATTGGTGGCCATTTTTAATTCATTTTGTGTAAGAAAAAGGAATCGCATGAGTGAATTTTACATTATATATTTGATTTAGTACTGCTTGATTTAGTTTAAATACATTGTCTTTCAATTGGAACCATTTATTTTCATTTTCCTGACATCACCTTACATGTATATCCCCCCCCCCCAAAAAAAACCCCAAAACAACGTGTTACTGCTTTTATAAACGTTTACATCCCTGAATGAAAACATGACAATACAAATATTGTGCTCTAGATTAAGAATTTAGTAAATCATTAATTCAAAGTAATCCAAGGTTTAGCAAATCGGTAATGACCTCCTTTGTAAACCAGTAAATTGTAGTCAGGCTTCATGTGTAATCAACACTTTTCATGTGTTAGAATGATCTACAGTCTCGCGGGGCCTATCATATACTTCACTGCGGTTGTGGTATGCTTGTAACAATTGAAAGAACTGAGTAAGATAATGCTTCACGTTGTAATCGTGTAAAGGACTTTGCTCAATGACAGGTTGTGAAATGTAAACCTGAGATTTGAATACGAAATGAATGTAATGACGTCATAGTTGACCTTGATTCATTGACGCTGTATATTTCACAGCTGAATGTCACTACAACCTTTACACCCCGAAAGACAGTTTGTGTATAAAGCACGTATTAAAGTGACTGACGCTGAAAACAAACTTAAACAAATGTGAATGCGTACATTTAAAACTATCTATTGTACAACTTGTTTAATCTTACAAACCTTAATTCTGCAACCAAACAAATACACTCGATTCATGGGATTCTCTTCTAATTGCAGTCATTGTACATTCTTTCCACACGTTGTTTCCTTGCGTCATAACTTCTCATATGGTCATCCGTGATCATTTAGAAGACTGTAGTTCCTTCATCTGTACGATGTGCACATGTTTTATACATTCGTCAGTCAAATGATAAGACGAATTTGAATTTAACAGAAAGAGGTTTCCATACATGTATGTATATTAATATATCGTTTGCACCTGGGAAGATTATGACAGAGGTTATATTCATGAATATGACACGAGGTACTACAGCTCAATAGCTTCATCATCATCAACTTCATCATCATCATCATCATCATCATCACCATATTTATCTCAATCATCATTAACGTCATCCTCCGCCATGCTGTATTTCAGAAAGGAGCATAATGTATAACATTTAACAGAACGTAATGTTAAAAACTCGAACTGATATTAGGCATGCATGTTTGTGATTGCACATTAAATGCTGATGATTTTTTTCAAAATTGTATTGCTTAACAAATAGTTTCATGAGTGTGTGTACTTATAACGAATTTGCTCTCAACATGCAAATCGATATCGTTGAAGCCCGCTTCAAAAATGACCTAAGACACACATGGCACATGCACGTTGCTTGCATGTGTTATAGCAACAGGTCATCGTGACATATTTGTGCACACAATAAAACCGGATAAAACTTGTTTTCAGAATACTCCCTCCCCGACACAGAGTTTGGTTGCATGGTTTATGTGTCCGTGTTCTCTCCGAAATAATAATATCACAAAAAGATCTTGTCATTGAATATCATACGATAGTATTGTAGTATCAAAAGATAATATTGGGTCGTCAAATACTACTCTGACATAGTGAACAGTAGTCATAAGTCGAACGAGTTCGCTGTGCTGTCCAATGTAGACTAATACTGAATCAATTTGTTGCCCAAGCTAGACTAATAACGAGTCAATGACTTGTCTAATCTAGACTAATACTGAATCAATTTGTTGCCCAAGCTAGACTAATAACGAGTCAATGACTTGTCTAATCTAGACTAATACTGAATCAATTTGTTGCCCAAGCTAGACTAATAACGAGTCAATGACTTGTCTAATCTAGACTAATACTGAATCAATTTGTTGCCCAAGCTAGACTAATAACGAGTCAATGACTTGTCTAATCTAGACTAATACTGAATCAATTTGTTGCCCAAGCTAGACTAATAACGAGTCAATGACTTGTCTAATCTAGACTAATACTGAATCAATTTGTTGCCCAAGCTAGACTAATAACGAGTGAATGACTTGTCTAATCTAGACTAATACCGAATCAATGTGTTTCCCAAGTTAGACTTACACCGAGTCAATGACTTGTCTAATCTAGACCAATACCGAATCAATTTGTTGCCCAAGCTAGACTAATGCCGAATCAATGTGTTGTCCAAGCTAGACTAATACCGAGTCAATTATATTTTGGTTAGATTTTATGTCTTTGGTCTTTTTCTTATTTATGAGTTTTCAGTCAAATCTGGACCGGCTAAATGAGGACGTAGACTGTAATATAGTCCCTCATTTTGTTTACAGTCATAAAGCAGGACTGCGTCATATCCAATATATACATACTATGCAGCAAGATTTTGTTGATAACAACTTCTTTATTGCGAACATCACAATGTCCTATCTACCTTGTGAAGGAGGAAGCATTGCCTCCGAAACGTGACAATAATGAAAATGTTATAAAAAAAAACATATCATCTTTCTCCTTCCTTAATTCCAATGATTTCGGTGGTCTGTTTTTCTCAAAAATTATGACGAGAATGTATATCGTCACTCAAAAATATCATTTTTGCAAAAATAAGAACTTTGAAATGACACTTTTAGTGGTATAATTCTCAACAAATCATGAAATGTCATTTTAAGTTATAATTATCATGAATGGAGTATTTCACCACAATGTTCCTTATCTGTCATTTTCCCACGGGAATAGAACATGTGGTAAGTACAACCTCAAGTACAAAATTATTTCTCCAAAAGCCACAAACAAGCGTTACATATTGTTAAATCATGTTTATCTTTAAATTTTGATAAAGATTCGCCGACAATAGTATTATTAAAGGGGATCATTGTCAACTTAGTTGACATTTGAACAAAATAACAAGAAATTCAGCATAAAATAAGTTGAATTGACTCACAAAAGCGATTTCATGGTTGAAAATCGCGCAGGCTTTTTCGAATAACCAACAGGGTACAAAATCGTTTTTTCTCCAAAAACACAGCTTGAATATAATTTAACATTATATTGAGAAAATGACACTTGTTAAGGACACCTTTGAGTTGAACTCGTTGCGATAGATAAGGTGGAACTATATAGTGACAGGTTCACATTAGTGCAAAGTTTAAGAGGTGCAAATACAAAGTGCACCTCAGTTCATCTGACTCAAAATATACATGTATTTTGTGAAACTATAAGCATCAAAAGAAAATGTTCACATGCGGTTTAAAGCTTAGATAAAAACAACATAGTTTCCGCATTGCAAAAAAACATATGCAAAATAAATCATTTTAGTAACTTTTTGGTTTTTGAAACGAGAAGAAGAAAATGACTTTTGAGGGTTGATCCCCTGTGGTACCTTAGACTAGGTTCATAGGATTCACCTAAATTAGTGTTATTATAACATCTTACCATAGAGTCAAAATGAAAAATGTAATTATGCTTTAAAGGGGCAGTAGCACGTTTTTTTCCTAATTTCATTTTTCAAATTTTCCACTGATAATTTGAAATGAATGCTATATGTATTATTTTGACAGTGTCAAAAATCTCATTACACAAGCCAATCATCAAAAGTCAGAGGACAAAGTATGAAGATAAACATCCATTGGCGGCCATTTTGTGTGAACACCTTTAATTTCTTTTGTGTAAGAAAAAGGAATCTTATGGCTAAACTTTACGTTATATATTTGAATTATTAATGCTTCATTTAGTTTAAATACATTGTCTTTCAATTGGAACCATTAATTTTAATGTTCCTGACATCACCTTATAATCGCCCTACAAACGTGCTACTGCCCCTTTAAGAGCAAATGAAATGAAATGTTATATACGTATTTTATCATCAATTTGGCATTTCAGTCTTAGTTAAAACATTTCAATATAAAAGTTTTTCTTTCTTTGAATAAATGTTTAAACCAAAAACAGGCCCACTTTATAATTCTAAAGTAAGACAATTCATTCTACTTAAACCAACGGTTAGATAGCACGGTCATACATCAAGTCTGTCATAACGTTTGGACAAGACTGTCTCTCAGATTTAATATGTCATAAGTACTAATGTACCTCCAAAGTTTGTTCACCTTACTTCCCTTTCCTTTGGTTGTCAACGATACTTGTATTTTAATATAAATTATTCTTAGATGTATTATACTGTATAAGGGGCAGTAGCACGTTTTTTGATAATTTTATATTTTAAAATTTTCACTGATAATTGTAAGTTAATGCTAAATGTATTATTTTGACACTGTCAAAAATTTCGTTACACAAGGCAATCATCCATAGTCAGAGAACAAAGTATGAAGATTCACATAAAATCGATTAGCGGCCATTTTGTGTGAACACCTTTAATTCATTTTGTGTGAGAAAAGGAATCGCATGGCTAAACTTTACGTTATATGTTTGAATTATTACTGCTATACATTGTCTTTCAATTGGAACCATTAATTTAAATTTTCCTGACATCACCTTATCTTCCCCCTAAAAACGTACTACTGCCCCTTTAACGGTACTTGATGAAACTCCAAACATACAGATGGTGGTGAGTTGAGATGAAATTGGGTTTTACGCAGCTTTCCAACATTTTCTAAAAATCTACACAATCTAATTCTCTAGATTGGGACTTGCATTTTTTTTAAACAAACGACATTAAACAAACTATACATAAAATCATGTATATGTTTACCATTTGTTGGCATCGTAATCGTTTTCATAAACATAAAAGAGGACATTCTCATAGTCTGGCCGCGTTTTGATATTTGTACAAGATTTTGTACCACGGTCACAATCACAATTTCGACAAAATCATAAGATTCTTCATTCTAATATTTCTGGGCAACTGTAATCCAATGGATGCATGTCCTTCTTACTTTTGACGACCGACTCAGGGCTCTTGGGAAATCTCTTGTAATGGAAGTAGTTGGAAGATGAATAGCATTATTTCACCTCTCGGCCTTTCTCGCGTGATTTGATGAGACTTTGAACGAGGTGTCCTATCCTGTGATAACTTTTGGCGAGACCTTGTTCAGTTAATCTAGGGCATTCATATTCCAAAGAACATTTCCGATCGCGAGATTGGTTTTCTCATTAGCAAAGTCATATTTCATATATTTAGCAATTTATATTCATAGAGATATGCACTTGTTGCCATGGCGAACACTTTTCACGTACAGAAAAGAACGTCTGCCTTGTGTCGAAAGAACACATTCTTCAAAGTCCGACTTCGTTTTCAAATGTTGGTCTTAATGAAAAAAAAGGCCGATAACAATTGAAAGAAATTCTTAATTAACTGTATAATACGAGAGCTGTTTTGAGGAAAATAACTATTATATACTTACTCGGGCGGACTGAAAAACTATTTGTACTACTAACTCTAAATGCACCAGGCCTCTCATTTGTAGTCCGAGATGCGCTCGTATCTTTTTAAATTTCTTCGGAAGTAGGCCGATTTTAATCAGACTGATTTTTACCTTTTATGTGAAAGAACGGAGTTTAATATAACCAGAATGTAGTTTAGTATTTTATTTAGCCAGTCTTATTAAAATCTAACTTCCGAGGAATGAAAGTTTTAAAATATTAACTTCAATGTTACTTCGATACGTATCCTCTCCACTGAGTCAGACGGCAGCTCAGTAAGTCGCATGTCCTGACGTTTACTCAGCTAACCAATCACAAGCCACTGGCAAAAGCCTTTTGGTATCAAACTAGGGGCAAGTAACTCCTGATAACCATGCTTTGAACGTGATCGCCACCAGCGGTTTTATAAGCGAGATGACGTGATTGGTCTGCTAACGACTGGGTTTCGGCTGTGCTTTACTGGTATTAGACACACGAGGTACAGGGATGCGGTCAGACTTAGTGTAGAGGATTCAATATCTCCGTGCATTTAATATTTTGAATATTATATTCCTCGGAACTAGACCGATTTTGATCAGACTATTATTTAGCAAAACCAAAAGCTTTTATATCAGATTGTTGAAGCTCTAAAATATCAGTTTCCTTGTAAGTAGTAATCATAAGTACCAATCGGCTACGGCTTTGATATCTTAGCTCGACGAAAACTTAGACTTGCTTTACCCGAATAGAAGAGCACAATTTTCTTTTGTTAAATATAGAGTTATTTCCCTTTGCCCTAGTTTGGTTTCATATGTTAGACTTTCCATTTCCTTATTTTTGGGATGTTATGCAGCGCGTTGTAAGGGAATTGATTTGCGTACGTGACGATTGACATGTTTACAGACACGTGAAACATACATGTACATCCGTCTAAACGGCGGACATCTCGAATTTCTATTCTACTTGAAAGGAGTTCGCTGTTAAGGCAAGACGGAAATAATTCATAGTAAAAGAAAATAAGAGGGGAACTTTTCATATTTAATCTATAACGGATAAATAATAAAAATAACAAATCGAAAGGGGGATATCTTTTAAATCACTTGTGAATGTAAGGAACGAATACCAGCTACTCAGTTAAGTTAAATTGGTTATTATATTAACCCTCTTGGACATTTTAGTATTTGTAATTTGATTTTTTGAAAGTAATCATCCAAAAGATGACATAGTTGGGTGATATAGAAATATGATTACGATTTTCACAGAAAAAAAATATTTTATCGAATATTAGGTTTACGAAAAAGGCGATATGGAGCCTTTCACTTAATCTAGGGCTCGCAATTTAAGAGTTCCGGCTTAGGGTAAACGTTTGTGTACTGTTTTATCAGTTCCTTTTGCATTTATATTTTATGTCTTTGTAAATCATAATTCAAAATGTTTTCGGTTTGAGAGCTATGCGTTATCTTTGACGAAATATACAATATGAATTTTACAATTTCGCAAACAATTAACCATTGTTCCTTTTAAAAAATGAGAGAATAAACCGGAGTATTTGTATCATAATGATTTGAATGACATGACCTCTATATAGCACTACTCAGGTTAGAAACACAGCAGGTACGAGTGATGGGTTCGAACTGATTTAAATGATACATTATAGGTACATTATTGCCAAATCTGTTGTTAATATGATATTAGCACGATAAATTCCGGACACCAGATTGGTGATTTGAAGTTGGCTTTAGTGTGTGTAATGGGGCAGTAGCACGTGTTTTTGAAAATTTTTATGTTTGCAGAGAGCATAGTCAGAGAACAAATATTAGAGATCCAAATAAATTCTATTGGCGGCCATTTTTTTGTGAACACCTTTAATTCATTTCGTGTAAGAAATTGGAATCGCATGACTGAACTTTACATTGTATATTTTATTTAGTAATGCTTCATTTTGTTTATATACATTGTCTTTCAGTTGGAACTATTTATTTTCATTTTCATGACATCTTATGTCCCCCTAAACACTTGCTCTCCGAATATGTCGAAAGTCCAGTATTGAAACAGATCTTTCAATAAAGCTTGATTAACGAAAGAAATATGTCAACAATTTAAGTCATTTTCTGTGACGTGTTCAATCATTTATTTTCATTCTGACTTGAAAATGATATTTTCTTGTATTTTACGTTCAAAGGAATGCCAATACACAATATGACACCTATTTCCAAAACATGCTTGATCATTCCAATTTACTATCTTATTTTTATCTCATGACCTGGAAATTAGGTTAGCAGGTCATTCCCATGCCTTATTTGTTTGTTGATGAAGCTCGACACAAACACTCAGAGGTCAAGGGTCACACCTTATGTCCCTTGTCCATGTACCTGCATGAGTTACACGTGGTATGCGAGCCTATTCCTAAATAGGTCAAGTATACTACCCCTAATCACGGGGTTCAAAGTTTGATCTTCACTACCTGTAATTGTTTATTATTATCAAACCGGTCAAATTTTATAGCATTTCCTCTGTCTCTGTCTCATTTGCTAAGATGAGTTCCGTTAAGTAGTTACTTTGAAGATCTGCCGATCTTTAATTGTTCTGGGCAATTTAGGGATACTGAAATTTTCATTTTATATATTTCACCAGTATATCAATGATTGGTTTAGAAAAATTGGAAATATTTTTTTTTAAATATTGAAAATCTAAAACAGTACAATGCCTCTTATAAATGTTTAATGATTTATTAATTCGTAGGGAAATACAAACTCTTGACATATGTACCTCTCATATCCCGCCAAACGTTATCTAATCTGGACGAAAATAGCAAAATGTAGGCTATGTGGTTATTAATAATGATATTTCTTGCGATCTGACGCTAAAATAGAAAACAATGTATTTTCTGATTTTGCGAAGGTTTTGAAAAGACATCTGAAATATTGCGTTAATGGGATCCACAAATAACATCAAGTAAGCTTATATAGAAATATCGAGATAGGAATACTATTTCAAAACTAAATATCAATGTTGTTTTCGTTAATATGTTATAACCTATGACGTCATTGCGTCTAAATGTAACTGTGCTTTGTATACACCTACCTAAAATACATGTGAAAATGATATAAATGAGTGCATATATTTTATGCATAGTATGTGTCAGTTCAATCGATTATATATCAAGAAGGGTGGGATTATATCCCGCTAGTAGGGACAACTTTATATGCTTTATTGAAGTAAGCTACATCTTTAGATTTGATTGAAAGGCTAGACTGAGAGCAAAGATTGAGGCTTTCTTTCGACTCGGTGCAGTTCCACGAAATGATCAATATATAGTCACTATTGCTTCGATGATTCGGTGCAGTTCCACGAAATGATCAATATAGAGTCACTATTGCTTCGATGACTCGGTGCAGTTCCACGCATGATCAATGAGAGTCATTCTTGCTTCGATGACTCGGTGAGGTTCCACGCATGATCAATGAGAGTCATTCTTTCTTCGATGACTCCACTCATATTCTAGAGACTCTGTCTTTCCCCAATGAATCGTGAAGGTAAACGCATGATCCACTCAATTCAGTCTTTCCTCAATGCAGCTCCAAGTATTATCCTCGAGATTCCGTCTTTCTTCGATGAATTGGTTTAGTTTCACCAATGATCCTGGAGATTCAGCCTTTCTTCGATGACTCGTTGTAGTTCCACCTATTATGCAGACTTTCTCTCAGGATCCGTGCAGTTTAGGCATGAACCACGTAATTCACGCTTTCCGCGATGACTATGTGCAATTCATTACATAATTCCGGAGATTCAACCTTTCTTCGATGACTCGATGCAAAAACATGATCCATGAGTTTCAGCCTTTCCTCGAAGGCTCCGTGAAGTTACCAGCATAACTCACAGATACAGCCTTGTCTAAACGCTTCAGTGCACTGCATACGGGGAGGATCCTATTGACTATTCCCTTCTCACACGCCGAAATTAGTTAAACCAAGGACTTTTATGACTATGATAGTTCTTGGTTAAACGAAACCGTTGTCTAAGCATAGCTCATCCCATTCAACTTACATTTTGATACATCACACCAAAGAATCTTGTCATTTAATATTTATGAAGACATTCTGTTGACGTCAATTCGTTGACGTCAATTCATTGACGTAGGTTAACGTAGGGAATAGACGCTTTATTTGTTCCCAACTAACAAAAGCGTTTATTTTTATTTTTTCTCAAGGAGGTTGCGCAGATCTTTAATCCTACATAATCCATAGCGCCTTTTAACCATCGAAATAGAATCTGCTACAAATTTTGTTGTGCAATAAGCGCCAGTGATATATAGTAAAGAATACTAGTATATCGATTACATTTGGCGTCTAATAGAGTTCTCACCGCTGCAAAGTTGACTTATATCAAACCATGATTATAAGAGTCATGTTTTAATTAAATAAGAAAATATGTTTTGAATGAATTGAAAGATTGCCAATCCGTAATGCAACATTTTTGGAAAAACTGAAGATGATTAAGTTAAAAGCAATGAGTTATATAGGGGTTATTTAGTAAGATGTTTTGGTGCTGAATGAATTATATATGAATGATGCCTATAAATGATGTAAAAGGAAACGTCACTTAAAAGTGTCATTCATTTCGACAGAGCAGCTTTATTTCCCTGATGTTAACTTGTATGATTGGACAAAATATTTTTTTTTTATATATTTACATTGAGTATTGAAACGAATACATTGCCTCTATTTTACATTTGTTTTGATAAACATTTAAAAAGAACGAAATGTTTCAGTATATAAGTGCATTTCACTCAAAAGCATTTGAGGATTGGTCTTAGCTGCTAAGAACGTTGAAAATGACACGGGGTATGTTATTGTAGTCAATTTTTCAATTGTTATGCAGACGAATTCGATGGTCCCGAAAATTAAACAGATATAAAATTTGCGAATCGAAAACCGGACGATGGTGCGTGTCAATGATTGAAACATTATTTTTTTTAATTATTTGAAACAGACAAAACGACAAATAAAGGCTGAAAGTGCCAAACAAGTAAAATCGGTATGGCCTTTCTACGCTTTTAGTTGAAATGAGTAAATATAAAGTAATACCATTTGATGAATGATTTTCAACAAAATCAACACTAGTGTTTTTTTACTATGTTTAACACACTTGAAATTGAGTGTGTTGGTGTTTTACGCCGCTTGGGCAATATTTCAGCCATTAGCGGCTTGTAGGTACTGGACAATAATAAAAACATATGTCCCTTTGAGATACATGCCGTAAAGAGAGGATAAATGAGAGACTTAATTCTGGACATTATGGCTTTTTTATCTCTGGGAACAGATCATGTGACAGACCAAGCAGACCATTTTATTTATTCTCCCATTCTAGAGACGTTTAACAACACGACATGTCACGGGCGTATACTAAGTTAGAGGATAGATAGGAACGCATCCCAATGTAAACTGCCAGCCAAAAGAAAATACACATTTCAGTTGAATTAAAGGGGCAGTAGCACGTTTTAGGGGGAATATATATAGGGTGATGGATTCTTGATGGAGTGATGGAGTTCAGTCTGTTAATCAAACACTTCTCATTTATTTCTAGGGGTCATTACAGTTGACACTGACCATCTTTTGTTATTAAACCATTTTCCTTGGATTTTGGTTTTTGGAGAATTTGAGACTTTGAAGGGTATCAGAGGTCTAAATAGTGACTTTTGCCTGAAATGTTGATACTAAAGTTTGACTGGAGGGCTTTAAAGAATTTAATGACCCACATCACAACTACCAATAACAATAACTTTTCTCAGAATAATTTAACTTGTTTTTCGACATAAAACTACAACAATTTTATTAGTGCAAATATCCAAAGATGCGAAAGGTTATCAGGATGAAACGTTCTTCCCTTAACTGCTAAATTATGGTTCTATCATACCATACGATTATTTCTACAACCACATCGCCTTCTTTCTTATCAGACAACTTTTGCAGGTGAAAAAGCGTGGGGGTGCTCAACTTTTGTCCATATGTATATATGAAAATCAATAATCGTATTTTTCACATATTGTCTTATAACCGGTTAGAGGTTATGATAGTGTAAATTCTTTTTCCTACCCCTGCCTACATTAAGCAAATATATTTTAAGAAAACAATTAACCACAAACCAATTATTTAATTAAAACTTCTTCAAATATGTGTGAATGTGTTGAGGTGATTATTAATGAAGTTTGAAGGCCACAGGCACAAGGAACATATCAATACAAAATATACACAGATATACATAGTTAACATTTTATATATCAAGTTTCTAGTGACGTTCTGTACTTTAAGGCAAAAAATATAAACTTGGATAACTGACATATTTTGGATTAACTTTGAGTTGACATAAGGTAAATAAATCTAAAGTATGTTGGATTTGTATAATAATAATTATCTAAGTACTATCTAAGTTCATGAGAGCTACTCATTAGCAGTCAACATATAAGATTGAAAATGTGTGACTGTAAACACATAATTTAATACATCACATATCTCTTAGATATTAAGTAAATTTAAAGAAACTGTGGCGTGTACTTTCTTTTGCCTTGTGGTTTAGGAAAGCCTTTACACAGTAACAGAGACATTAACTTAGTTAGGTATATTAGGTTTATTCCTTTCTTAAATCATTTGGTGAACCTCTTTTTATTTTTCTATGTTAACGACATGTCACTTCAGCTACATACACTGACGAAAATAAGATACAAAACCATTCAAAATCAATGTGGTTAAGGAGAGAGAGTCAGTTATTACACTCATAATTCTTAAACTATGTTTATTAATATTTAGATTTCTTGGCCAACATATATAACGAGTCATGCTGCTTATAACATAATCATACAATCTTGATGAAATGCAAATTGAAATTTTAACACAGCAATTTGAAAAAAATCAGTATTTACACATGTTTAGATACTATGATTACTTAACGTATAAAGAAACCACTACCGCCTCCCCACTAATTAGCTATGTTTTCTATGATATCTATGATGTTTATTATTCTACATATTGATAATTTTCAAGTTTCTGTCATTTTGACGGGCTTCTGAAAATGCGTGTCCATCACGCTGCCGAAATATTGATAATTACCAAATCCACATCTCAAAATGAATGTCACTGTCGTTTCCTAATTGTAATTTTCACTTTTTTTCAAACCGACTTTTTTTGCGTCTGATACATAACACTTTCTTAGAATTATGATAATGTTTGCACCATAATTTCAAACAAGCCAAAAATCAGTTAATCCATGAACTCTGCCAGTTGCTCAAATCCTATAAAATGCACATGGCATACACATGTTACATCCCCACGGCCCCATCCCGACGAGAAGTAGGTGACCCCATACATAGCGTCAATATATTACTTTCCCTTAAAACTGACCCAAGACGTGAGGTACGACCGGACTAACGGACTGGACAACTCAGCACGTGACCTCACGCTAAAAACCGGTGTCAATTGTGGCAGGCTCCGTCATGAACGACAACCGGTGTCACCTCAGTGTCAGACCCCGTCAACGTTGAACACTGCCCTAGGCCCTATATGCAAAAGCGAACAAGGGAGCTATGTTAATACGGGTTAAGTTACTGCTTCACACTAACCATTAACCGGCTTACATCTCTCTTCTGTTAATCGGTCGTTTACCTAACACTAAAAGGTGAACGTACGTTAAGTACCTTGATATATACCTGTTATGGAATAAATGGTTTATGAATAAATTCAAGATTATGTTAAATACCTTTTTAAATCAGTATCAAATATTTAAGAGAATGTTAATGTATCTGTTTCTTTAAAGGATAAATCATACAATAACTAATTACAAATCATAATCTATCTCTACAACCATACAACCACTAATCTGTCCAACCGTACCCATTCTTTAATTCATTTGTCCATTTGTCGTTCACATTATCCATTAATACATTTCTTTATGCATCCATCATTCCATTATGCATCCATCCTTTCATTATTCACCCTTCCATTATGCATCCATCATTCCATTATGCATCCATCCTTTCATTATTCACCCTTCCATTATGCATCCATCATTCCATTATGCATCCATCCTTTCATTATTCACCCTTCCATTATGCATCCATCATTCCAGTATGCATCCATCCTTTCATTATTCACCCTTCCATTATGCATCCATTCTTCAATTATGGATCCATCCTTCCATTACGCATCCATCCTTCCATTATTCACATATCCTTCCATTCATCCTTCCATCAACTTTTCCATTCACTCAACGATTTTTAACTCATATTTTCAATATCTCAATAATCCACCGAACCATCTATCAACAAAGTCAGTTTTAGTCCCAATCATCAGCCCATGTACATCCTTTTTTTATCCCTCTTTTTCAACTTGTACATGTAACATTAACATAAGTTCCATGAAAATATCGTTTAACAAATTGACTTTGTCACTGTCCATATTTGGACTATAATAGCGTTTTGTATACTTCTATATTTTGTCACTGTACAAAAAACTGAGCTTTGAAATGATACATTTCAGTAGCTGTCCGTACTTCTCGATCAAATGACAACATTGATAACGTTTGGCATGTTTACTCTCTTTAACGTAAAATGTCTTTATTGACAACTTAAAACAAAACAACCAATTAAAACCTCAGCCAAACCTTTCAGAATATACTTTCCGACCAGTTCATCGTTATGTTAATACGGTTTCAAATTCAACCGGTGGCCATATGAATTATGTATACTTCATATGGTGAGTTTATGAGGATTTCTTGCATAAATACATACTAGATGGAAACAACTGTAACTGTACATCCTGTTTCATACAAGGTCGAAGTTTTTGCTTCTTATATATATGTTGTTTTAATATAATTTTTATGAACCATTTGATGCATATATGACTCCTGCTGAAAAAAGGTACACTGTAATGTATCCCTAGATTGTTGAGTCATATTTTGCAAAATATGGATTTATCACGATCATCTGAAAGAAATATTTAATATACTTGAAATTGTTAAATGTATTTTACTTAAATATCAATTTGATATTTACGGTATTAGACAGAAAAGCGGAACGACAAATTGTGACACACCAAAAGTAGTTAGCTTGTCGTCCGCCCTTGGAAAGTTCATTGTGGTATTGCAAGTTTTGGCTCGTTTGTGAGGCCTATGTTCTAAAACAGGGTCTCTTCGTAAGGGAAACCAATGTACCTGCACTGTTTTTTTATTGACACGGCCACTTAAACCATTTCAAATGAGTGTACTTATTTTGGAATAATGAAACAGACTATAGTGTCTGCACGCGCACAAGCATTCATAAAATCGTATCCAGAGAGGCGCCAACCAATCGCTTGAACATCAGGTGATGTGAGATGCTGTATAGAAACTGGATCTTTAGTCACCAAACAATGTGCAATGTATTTTCGATTGACCAAGTCTGTTTAAAAATAAACCTGCTCCAGAGAAATATAAATGTTACTTTTTGCGGGGAGATGAGGTGATTTGGGGTTTGTCGCCGTTTTCAAGAGTATTTCACATATATATATATATGATATCACGGCTGCTAGTTTGGACGTCCGCAACACCATTGTGGCTATGCATTGCAGTGAAACCTGCGAGCATCGGCTGGAATTAGCGAACAATTGGTGGTACCGCGTTGAAATTGAGTGTGGCTTTGCGCACAAACCTTACTGCGTGTAGAACAGTTCTCTACTGCAGACAGAGTTGCCGAGCCCCTGGCGGGATTCGAACCACGGACCTCCTGATCCGAGCCTCTTGCAAACGTTTGATTTTGACTCTAGGTTATCCAATTATATACATGAACTAAAGATGAAAATAGGTAATAATTAGAGTAAATCTTAAAAACGTGACTTGAATTAGTGAAAATGGAGGCATCAAAGAGGCCATTTTAAATTTCCATTTTTTTCATATTTATCGCAAACTTCTCAGACATTTATCATACGTGTACTTGATGCGAAATCAGAGATATGAAAAATAGACAATCCTATACAGAAATTCGAGCCAAATTAATGATAGACTGAGATATTTCTTAACTTAATTTAAAGTAACTATATCTCGAAACGACAGCCTGATCGTTTTACACCACGGGTCTTATACATAGCTAGCAGCCATGACATCTGAAATTGATGGACAATTGCATCCAGATCTATATCATATTTTGAGCAGTAGCACCGGGTTTTTTTTACAATAAAAACATTTTCCCCTTATAAATATAATAGTTTATGCAAAATATATTATCTTCCGAGGGTCATGTGTCTTAATTCCCAATTGAAGAATTATTTATAGCGAAAACTTTTGGCAACCATTTTTGTGTGAACATCGTTCAACCATTTGCATTTGAGAAATGGATTCACAAAGCTTAACCGAACTTTATACGTTTGTTTAAAGACTTAATTGCTTTAATGGGTATTTTATTTTACTTTTCATAGCATAACCTGATTTTCCTTTAAATGTCGTCCAAATGAGGTTCCTGTGTTTTTATGCTTTATAAGCGTGCACCCTTTCAAGGGATACAATGTTTCTTAATGCTTAGTATTATGATTATGATAAATGTTATGGTCGTCGACTGGTCAAACGTATGAACTATATTGAAATTATTTCTGTAAATCATTCAAATTCAAATATTTTGATATCGAAATAATGCATCTATTGTGACTTACTTATCTTGTTTATCTCAATTTGGGTTATCTAGATGATTGAATTGAAACATACGTGTAAGTGAAAATGATTCTAAGAATGGTTTAAATTAGGTTTTTGTTCCGTTCATTTTGTTTTCACATATTTCTATTTATATTGCTATTCATCTTGTTTATAACTCTTACTTTGAGAAGCACTTAAAGTTGATTCAACTGGAGAAAAGTTTCAATATCTACCTGAGGGTCAGTCCAGATTAATTTAGCTTTACCAATTCCAGAAGGTATGAAAACAAGTTATACATCAATTAATCAATGTCAGCACGTTTTATTGACATGGCATACATGCATTTGCATAAGAATGTCATAAATAATCAGGTAAATACTTCCTATTGACAAATTCATACAATGTGCAGTATTTCAAAAGTTATTGACGCCATGGATATCATTACTAAGTCAATGACGTAGTAGGGTCAATAAGTTCCCAAAGATACACAATCTTATTTCATACATGAGTCAACACCAAAGGGACCAGGCTACCCCCTTGAAGTTTATGCAATGAGTTTTAAAGTTGTATTCCCATATATCAATATCAGCATATGTTCACGTCACAACAACAATACCATATCGTTAAACCACAGATCTTCTTTAAAGACTGTCAGCACAAAGGCAATGACGAAGAGAAGACCGGATTAGGATCACCGGTCATGGTCTAACAGACCAGAGTTGGAATGTACATACGTATGTAGTATACGTATGTAGTATACGCTGCCCTTCTAACGCTGTCTCTGTTAATCACATACACCTGAACCTCTACCTGGCGAATTCACACACATAACGTTAGCAGAACTCGTACCTCTCTTTGTATTACGGTAGTGGGTTTGTAACCTGGTTTAGCTACTATGCAGTGATAATACCTTATAATGACTGTTTCACACAGCTCAATCACCGTAATCTTTTGGACTATATCCAAACTCTATCGACGACTGGATTCTATTCTTTCTCGGTGGGAGTTGCACCAATAATCTCCACTTCCACATTCTGAAAGTTTACCTGCAAACTCAGCTATGGAGGACGAGGTAGGTATATATACTATATATATAATTGGAATAGTTAAGTGCATTGTTTTTCCACCTGCATTTCCATTTATCGTGACGATCGTTATGGTTTTAGGCTTGGTATCAATTTGTTGCTAAGCAACTAATGATTTACCTGTAAACGAACGCTCAGGTAAATATAATGAGCACAGCTATAATTAGAACACACAATTGCACCAGAATTATGATTTTATAGGGCGTCATTTGGTGCAATCCATGCATTCGATAATTTAAATTGTTTAATGATTCTTATTCGTCCACCTTGCGCATTCCATAAATTTCGATACCGTTTTCGGTTAAATGTCATGCCATATAAAATGTATTTCATCCTTTGATGTATATCGTCTGTGCATTTCTATCATTGATATTTTGCACATTCATAATTAATCAAAATCATGCTCTGCTTTACCTGTGTAATATGCTTGTAAACTGGTTTGGCCTAATATGCATGTTGACTTGTAATATGCATGTTGGCTGTGTAATATGCATATTCACTGTGTAATATGCATATTCACTGTGTAATATGCATGTCCACTGTGTAATATGCATATTTACTATATAATATGCATGTTCACTGTGTAATATGCATGTCCACTGTGTAATATGCATATTCACTATATACTATGCATCTTATCAAAATTTATAGAATTATCGTCAAAGTATGGAACTACTTAACTACATAACTACATAAATATTATTTGCCGACCCACTGAACCTTTACTAATGAACAATGTTCCTTTACGTGCTTGCCAATATGAGGCCGTCTTAGTGGATAAAGATGTAGCTCTGGCATGTAACGGGTGTGTACGATATTATATCTAAAATATGTATACTGATAAGATAAACAACGAGGTAAAGTGGTAATGCTGTTCATGCATTTCGGTAACCAACTCAATAGTAATACATGTTTATGCGCCTTTGAGCAGCACTCTCTGAGCTGGATATTGGCGCTATGCAAATGTTTAGTAGTAGTAGTAGTATGTGTCTATACAATTATCTACGTCCATTCCCATGGAATTCCTCTAGTTGTATATTTATTTTGCTGTAGTTGAATCTTTTAACAAGCGTATGAAACAAGTCTGAAACTGACCAGACCAAATGTAATATTTTGTAGATTTTAATGGTTAAATTGAAGGAAAATCTCCAAAGTTACCAGACCGGATAAAAAATAACCAGGCACCGGGCTGGCGGATGGGCCTTATGACAGACACTGGTTTAACAGTATATGTAACAAGTCATAATAATACATACAATATGTATTTAGGCTTAGCACTTAAAAACATGTTCAACCTAAATGTAACTTCAATATTCAACCTTAGACATTATACGATGTTAACATAAAGAATTCCAATGGGTTGATGCCATCTCAAGAAGCTAACAAGAAAGGACAGATATTTGCAATCGATGACCATGTTAGATATGTTAAATCAACCAAGCGTATCTTAACATTTGGCACCGGGAAATACTTATATATAGAACAGATCGAACACAAGGGTGTTAAGTTTCTATGGGCTGTTATATCTATCAAGGAGCTGAAATGTATATATGTGCGATGTACACGTGTATGATTTATACACCGCACAGCCCTAACACAAAAGGTGTTAAAGGATATAAGGAGATTTCTTAGCGAGTGCTAAATCTACTAATAGAGCTATAACATATTTACACGTGTGTGGTTTATATAACACAAGTCTTGAATAACAGTCCAAACACAAAAGTGTATACTGTTTAAGAACATTTCATAACATGATATATCTACCAAAGAACGGGAAATATATATACGTGTGTGTGTTTACACATTGTACTTGCTATATAACGCTTTATTCCCTAATGGCGTAGAGAGATTGCTTAGGCTGTAATATCTACTAAAGAAGCTAGAAATATATACGTGTGTATAGTACATAGTTAGATTCCTTTCGGCGCTGCATCAAATTCACCTCTGACTTTTAACCTTCGACACGGCCAGGAATGCACCATACAACACGCGAGGCAGTGCACAAAGTTCACGTGGTATTGTGCAGTCGGTATTTTAAAGGGGCAGCAGCATGTTTTTAGAGCTTTTTTTCTTCCAATCCAAGGATCAGTCTTTGCCAAATGTAATGCCATTGGAATCGGATATTTGTTGCCGACTTTATGCATTTGTTTGAATTTTATTTCGAGGGTTAAACATCTTCACCTAAGAAGACATCTCTACCATCAAACGTTTGTTACTTGCTTGTTGGCTTTAAAATGATCCCAAACCTTTTCCTCATGATGAGAATGCATAGTTAGTTCTAGATATATGATTTGATAGAGAAGTTCAGCCAAATGCAAGTATACCCGTATTTCTGGCGTTACTGTTTAAATTCATCTTCTTGTAAATCATTTATTTTAGTAAGTCTAGATATTGATTATGTCATTTACTAGGCTCTTTTCAATAAAGAGTCACGCGACTACAGTTACCCGCTAACGGTAGATTGTATTCGTATGTGTTGAGACGAAATGCTTGATTATATTAGGCTCGTTATGTTGCAACGTTGTGAGAAAGCCGAAACTAATATTATGTCATGACATTTATTAATGTAATGACACAATTATGTTTTGCATAATCGTCAGACATGCACATACAAGCATGCACTGGCGTTGAGATACTTCCGTTTGAACATTTATGTTTTATGCATGATGATAAAGCAGTTGAATCGTGAGGTGACCGGATGACCATAATGACCCAATTATATAAACAGAATGCCCCCCCCCCCCCCCTCTAAAAATGGAACGATCAATATTTTAGTTATGAATTATTATACTAAGGTAGCAATTTCTAAAAATGAAACGATCAAGCTTTGAATTATGAATTATTATGAGGTAGCAATTTCAATATATGAAACGATCAAGTTGTTATAGTTTTGAATTATTATGAGGTAGCAATTTCTAAAAATGAGACGATCAAGTTTTCATAGTTATGAATTATAATGAGGTAGCAATTTCGCGTAATCGCATGATGTTGATGTGTGTGCTTGTTACTGTTTTTATAGTCTAACACTTCAGTCAACAAAATTAAAATTTGAGATAAAAAGAAATACATGTATAAGAAAAACAGATTTCTTCACTTGAGCTCTCGAGTCTTGTTACATACTTGCTTAGGCTTTCATCTCATTTTAAGGTCTCGCTGACAGACTACTGTTTTATAACAAGCCTACAAACAGTAAACAACTTGTTATCATAAACTAAACTTTCCACTACCCTTGTCCAAACCATATTGGTTTCAAGATTTGTTTAATTATTAATTAAAATCTTGACTTTGTATATTTATAACTACTTACCCTCGCGAAGAAGTTATATTTTGGGCCTGCCAGGCACTTGAAAGCTTAAAAATAGAAGTTGATTCTAAATGAGGAAAGAAATACAGTATCGCGACACTACCTCTAGACCTGCCAAGTGTCGATTGTCAAATCGCTATTGAAGTAGGATATTTATAATGTACGGCGATAAAACTCCAACTATGTTTAAACACGTTTGTTGCGCAACGCCTTCTGGGAATAAATACTTTCTTGTTAGAACAAATGATTAAGAAATAAAAGTGTTCTTTATCGTTTTCAATGCAACGACAAGGTGACATTTTATATGTATTTGCTTTATTATTTGATTTCATAAAAGCGTTCCTTTATCGAATTTTGATGTTTTACTATGCTTATCGAACGAAATTCTGAAATTGGGCCATAGTCTTGGTTTTTTGGGTAAATTTTCAATTGAATCAATCTATTTGAATGCCTTGTTGCAATATCCATTCCCGTAAAGTAATTTCGATAGACACCATCGCATAGGTACAGAATTTTTCATTTCTGCTTGTGTGATTTTTTTTAAAATAGTACCATGAAAATTGATAATAGTTAAAAATGCCGTTATGGTTGGTTCATGCTAGAGACAAAAAAATGCACCGATTCCAACGATCGAAGTCATTTTCGTTAAATGTGTATCCTTTTTAACCTTAGATCAACGCTAGTGGCTTTATAGTGTAGCTATATATATACACATGCAAGAAGGTGATCAAACTTGCTGGATGCAAAATTTTACCACGATATTGCTTTCACTCTCGGTATTTCGAAAATTAGCAAGTGCGACCTTAATTTACGTCCGATATTTATAGGTACTTCAAGGGCGCATTACACAAGACCTTGAACAATAACGCGGACATCCCATACGAGAACGACATTGGGTATTTCGCAATACTATTTCTTGTTCTATATATATTGTTTCGAGGCCGCACGCGTGGAAAGTTTCGTTTAGGCCCAACTGGTTTAAGTGTAGCTGTCATGAATAATGTGAAATATGCTGACGATTTATGAAATGCATGTAAATCTTTCTAATTCATTAAAATTACATTCTTGATTTTGTCTGTGAGTGCTTCAGCTTTGGCTTGGTGGCAATAAATCACATTATTGAGTTTCTACAATGGTTTTGTGTATTTAAAAGTGTTCTCTGTAAAGCAACACATTTTATCTTTTAAGGAATGTTGAGAGGCAATGTCTTTCCCATCTTGTTAAAAAATACAAACTTTTAAATTGCAATTATTTACTTTGTCCTTGTGAATATTCACATCGATTCCGTTATACGTTATAGCTGTTGTATGAAGAAAGGTGGAGTAGAGATTTCTTCAATCGTACCTATTTCGTCACTACACTTTGCCTAAAAAGCAAACATACTCACTCATAATATTAAACACTGATTTTTTCTTCTGAAAATATATTCAAAACCAGCTCAACTTCATTCGCAAGGCACAAGCCCTGCCAACCTCAGTCGCTGACTGGTTAAGCCTTTGTTGCACTAAGTTAATCATTGAATTAGACAGCAAAACGTGTATAATCATTGAGATTTCTGATTAATGGATCAACTCCAGGTGCATGACGCTGAAGAGCTGGCTGCAGGCATTTACAAATTCACCAGTAACTAAAATTTGTGCTATCTATGCCATGCAAAACATTTCGATTCTATAAAGGTTTCCGTAGTGTGCCAGAACACGTCTCTATATGGAAGGATTAGTGTAATCCATATCCCTAATTGATATTGAGGGTGGATGTCACTATCAATCACTTGTTAATTGCATGTAGATTATATGTGTCAATGTGCAAGTATATCAGATTTGCCATATACAATACCTCTATAGTATGAACACACTTAGTTTAATCAATACCGCCTCGGCTGTTGAACCCAATTGTATAGAGTCGACTGTTTGCTAAACTGTAGCGTATAGCATGGGTGTATATTGAAACCTTTATACTATCGTGTAATATGTTCGATGCTATATGCCATTAGGGGGTAGGGGGTATGTACAGTGACTTTTTTTCGGCGATATTTGTCGAAAAAAGGAGGTAGATTTTATTGTTTGTATGTTGATTTTCGTAAAGCTTTTGATTCGGTAAATAGAGATCTTCTATGGTTTGTTCTCTTGTCTAACAATATCCATGGCTCTATGTTTAATATTATCAGGGATATGTATTCAAAAACAAAGGCTTGTGTTAGGTTAAATAATTTTAAAGTTTCGGAATATTTTGACTCTATGAGTGGAGTGCGACAAGGCTGTATTGTAAGTCCCTTATTATTTGCGTTGTTTGTTAATCAGTTATATACTGAAATATCCACCTTTGGAGAGAGGGACGTTTTTATTGATCCAGAGTTCATGGAGTTATATTTGCTACTGTATGCAGATGATTTATGTTTGTTTGGAGATTCTGTCATTAGTCTTCAGAGAAAGATTGATGTGTTACATGAGTTTTGTAAGAAATGGGGTTTGTCTGTTAATTTTCAGAAAACAGAGGTTTTAGTCTTTAGAAATGGTGGTAAATTGAGAAGGTATGAGTCGTGGTATTTTGGTGATCATAGGCTAAAAATCTCTTCATACTATAATTATTTGGGTTTATGGTTTTCAAAAAGACTTTCATGGTCCAAATCTGTCCAAAATTTGGTAAATAAAGCGAATAATGCGTTGTCTTCGGTTAAGGTTTTTGGCAGGAGATTAAAAAATGTTTCCCCAGCTATTTTGTTTAAGATCTTTGATATTCAGATAAAGCCTATTATTCTGTATGCTTCAGAAATATGGGGTTTTCAGCCATGGCATGTTGTTGAACAGTTTCATATTAGATTCTGTAAGTATGTGTTGGGTGTAAGTTATAAATGCTCTAACGCTGCTGTCTTAGCTGAATGTGGTAGAAATTATATTTTCGTTGACACCTTATTACGTGTTATAAAGTATTGGTTTAAAATTTTACATTTTTCTACGGATAGATATCCCAAGCAGTGTTATATTATGTTACATAACTTGGACAAAGTTGATAGGAAGACTTGGGTATATTTTGTTCGAAAGACTTTCTTCAAGTATGGTTTTGGTTTTGTGTGGGAAGCCCAAGGTGTGGGTAACGAGGAGCAGTTTTTGAAAGAATTTCTTCTAAGAATCAGTGACTGTCACAAACAATTAATATTCTCTGAAATGCATAACTGTTCTTCACTGGATCTTTATTCAAGTATCAAAACTGTATTTTGTATGGAACCTTATTTATCATTTGTGAAATCTAAAGATGCAAGGCGCAGATTGACAATGTTACGCATCGGTGCACTTCCAATATACAAGAATACTGGTAGATTTGATGGACTTCCAAGGCACCAAAGGGGTTGTTATATTTGTAGTGATAACGTTGTAGAAAATGAGTTTCATTTACTATTCGAATGTAAAGTCTATCATGATTTGCGCTGCAAATATTTCAAGGCACTTCCAAATCACATTGATCAACATTACTTTTTAAATATTCTACAATGTACTAATTATTCTGTAACAACAAGCTGTTCTAATTATATTAAAGAAGCACTGTCACTCCGAACTCTGTACACCTGACTGACAATTGCTGTTTATTTTGTATTGTACGTGGGCCTAAGGCCTTTTTGCGAAATAAACTTGATTGATTGATTGAAACTTAAACAACAGAAGATTAAAAGACTCTATAGAGGCTCAATACGGTGGGACCACGTTTATTAAAAAAAATCCAAAACTGACAAGTCCAGACTTGAAAGGTTGGTTGGCAGAAGATGTTTTCTATACACATTTCGTAAAAAAAACCCACAAGGGTAGACTGTCAGGCAGACCGTAAAATATAATGAAAGCATAAGGAAGTCTATGATAAACTTGAGCTCAATTTTAAGGAAATGAAGAAACCTCAGCCTCCTTTTCTTTTTTTTCAAATTGAGATTTATCGAAAACATTCATTTCAGAGTTTAATTGTTCGACTAAGGCTAGATATATCAACTGAATTTGTTGCCACACTATCATTGTTCAGTTCATGAACAGCCTGAAGAGGGGTTCGTAACTGAACAATCGTTCTGTAATAAAGGAAAATCATCTTGAGCATATGTTTTAACGTTGCGTTACTCAATATGGTCATCAGATGTAGGACAATCCTTGAAAGTTAGCTTAGAGACTTTGTTTAATATGTACCCCTACAAACCTTAAAATAGTCCTTAGCTGGTGTTTAATATTCACGTTTGAACATGATTTAATATCTGCATGTTTGAAACGGAAACAAAGAGGATCAATACTTTAGTGCCTGTATTAAAATAATCCAACAAAAAACGGTATATGCACCCTCAAATATATCAAAATTAGGAATATGTCAAATTCAATCAAATCATATTAAATAAACCCGTGTAGCTTTTATACGGACGATTTAATCGTGCCTAATTGGAGCCCCGCGCGCGTAAATTTATGTAAATACGGTAATCGAGTAAGTGGCTTTTTTGAACCGCGAACGCTCGGCGACCTTATTTCGTATCAGTAATATGAACGAGTAAATGATAGCTCTGCTCAATTCAATGTGTATCGATATTCCCGTGATCAATTTCAACCTGTCAATCACGCCAGGGGGCCAGCTCACATGTTTTCCTTGAGATATTGTACGAGCTGGCATAAGTGTAGAAAGAGCGACGATTTTCTCACTGATAAGCTTGATCGAAGAGAAATCATTGTCATGTAATAACATTATAAATTGGATAAGCTTTTGACCAAAAGAATAAATGTAAATGCTTGAAAAGAAATTTTTTAATTGTCAAAATAAATTGTTATCCATATATCATAGCAGAAGTCCAAATTGGGTTAATATCTACAAACATAAACATTAGGTAAAGTTTAAAATACCAATAACCAGTATATATATACCAAACTTTACCTAACAACCATAGTTCAAATAACAGTTCATGTCATGTTTCATTTCGATGAAACATTTCATGAAGCGTAATATGCTTATGTTACATTTAATGTTTTCTTAATGGTAATATTCATATCATCCTGGAATAGAACTGAATGTGAGTATAAAAGGGGCTTTTAATATATCATTTTATGACTATAGTAGAAAGGAGCCATACAACCAGTCTAGGCCTATACGTACGGTATAAGCTTGTTATATATCTACTTTAAAAAAATACATATCATTGATTTAAGTATTGCCCCCACAATCTAGTAAGCCCTATAATTTGTAATTCAAAACCGCAACCGAATAGGTGGTATCAATTATTACTTTAAACATCACGTGCAGAGTGGAAATATATGACGCTAAAGCCAGCTCCCACGCAAGATACACATAACTTATGCATAGGCTTTCGAATCGATATTTGCAAGTTTAAGATATGATATTTGCCAATTAATCGATTTCACGATCATTAATCAGAGTTTAAATAAATAAGAAATAATTCAGATATACAATCAGATCTCCTCCGAAAATATCTTCGATTTAGCCCACAATAGCTCTATATACAGTCAATTGATTTGGTTTGTGCATAGCACTGTCTGTTACGTCGGTGCTATGGATTTGCGTAAGGGTAGTACGCACGTCAATTCACAAATAGAACGTCTTCCCTCAAGAAATCCAATGAAGAAATTCCTATGTCCATAAAAGAACACGTGACGTCATTGCTCGGTTCTCATTCTGCGAGTAAGCACCGATACATGAGAGAATTTCAGTGGGGTTGTTTGTTTCAAATGCTAGAATTTGGATGTAGATGTTCTTGAAACATCTGTACTCCGGTCCAGCGTCTTGGAGTGACCGATAAGCGAAGTGAGTGGCCAGAAATCGCTTGACCCATATCGCACAGCGGGAAGCAAGCCGGTATCGACTCAAGCCGACCTAAGCACTGCGCTGACGCAATCCTCCCACTTTGGATAAGGAAAATTTTCACACATGATTATCTAAAACCGTAACTTTCCGATTGTGCTTTGGAGCTCATCTTTCTTTAACGAGACAAGCTAACTTAATTGAGTCGTCATTTAAAATGAGAATAGCCAGGAATCGTTATTAGCACTTTACAACTGTGACAAAATGTGTAGTAAAAAGTTCAACGTGCTCTGCGAAGATATAATGTGAAGGCCGTATCTCTTATTCAAGCTGATTGGCTGGATATTTGGAGGCTCGGCTAAAAGTGACCAATGAAAATGGATGTAACGGTGAACACGGTTCTGAGTGACCCGGTTCAGTTTTAGCCTTCGTCCGGTGTTGCAATGCAGGTAAGTGAAAAATCCGGCGAGATTTACATCAGACGAACACTTCTAGTAGTACATTAACGGGACTGGAGGCCTATAGTGCATTGTGATATGAGGATACGGAACTCCATGTCCCATGGTTCCTCATACATTGCGAAATCGTGATAGTAAGATTGAAGTGCATCACAAGTGAAACATGCTGTCACTCGGAGCCGTCAGCTGATTAAAAGCCTTTTCTTACCTCGTCTTTGGATATAAGATATCATTCTTGTGGCTGAGACGTTGTGATGTTAAACGGATATATTAACTGTTTCGGAATTTCATACTTGGCACTGACATTTTATATGAAGATTTCTTGACGGGTCTTTGAATCTTGACAGTGGTGATTTTGCTGCCTTCAGTTCTTTCTTGAAAGTTTCAAGCAATTTAAATTCACACGCTAAAGTGTCACTTGGAATATATTTTGGAATTATCAATAATCTAAGATTATCCTGATGTGTTCTTTGGCTTTTGAATTTGTAATTTAGACACCTCACACAACGACTAGATCTACAGTTTGTCGCGTGTACGGAAAGGGAGGTAATCCATGCTGTCCTGTCAAGTGAAAAGTTGGTTGACAGGTGTTAGTGTTCATAGCAAGCCGGGTAGTTGTAGAAATCAGCTGACGAGAACAGAATGGATACAGTATTGACAGTCTGCCAGGTAGTGAGCATTTACTTTCTGATCAATTACATATCTCATTATATAAGTTGATTGTTCAAGAACCCTTGCATTCCACAGCATCATAATGGCATTACTTACATCATCAATGTATTCACCAGCAATTAATTTTTTGATGTATGTAGACTTGTAGGGTGTTTATAAGTTTGTTAAACAGAATAAGGTGTTGTGATATATGACTTCGTAACTTTGCATATGTTTGATTCAAAGGACACTTTATCTGATCTACTGCAAATGCAAGTGTCAGTGTTCTCATGTAATTACTGTATCATACTTCTTGTATTAACATACATGGCACTACCCAAAACTTTGGAATTATCAATAATCTTATCTATATCAAAACTTAGTGGAAGTTATTATAATCAGTTATCAAAGAAACACCTCATCCATATAGATGCTTAAATCATAAGTTGACTTCTGAAAAAAAAAATCAAATTGCATACTAACTCAATTAACTCCTTATCAAGTAAAACACCAGTATATTCTTCTGTTAGTTTTGACATGCATGATCTCTACAAGTCAAACTCTTGAGTTGTAAATCTTCACTATGTAGCATTTTACTGTTGCGAGGGGATGAAAACTTGTGGGGTGGGGCTGTTGCCCTCGGGGTAAAGCAAAAGGACTTTAACCAGTCAAATATGTTTATCAGCTGAAAGATATCCTCCCTCAAGGCTGCATGATCCACCAACCTAGCTATGGGTTTAATTGCCCAAATGGCGTAATACTCGATAGTTAATAAGGTTGTGTTACGGCTTTCCTAAACATTTCATTATGCAACTAATTCAACTCTCCTGTTTGCTTTGAGATTTGGCAAGTTTGCGGTAATGCTGTCGTTCTTACGAATTTGTTTGGTTAGGTCTTAGTGTAAACTGCAGGCTATTCATGGAAAGTTGATATTCACAAAGCCTTTGCTTGTACATAATGGATAATTGGTGAGGCATGTTACATTTACATTTATTATTTTGTTAAGGTATCATTTCAGATTATGTATTTATTTGAAAAAAATGTTATGATATGGTCATAGCAATATAGATAGATGTAACAGCCAGTTCTTTAATTGCTTAAGGCCTTTGGATTACATTTTGCAAAATTGAAGTTACAATTAGGGATTATTTATTTTCTTAAAGATATCATTGAATTTTTTTTCCTGCATGGTTGCTCATCAAGTTTTTGCGTTTTTGTAGGTATTAACTTATAAAGATATTCAATTTCTGTGTTTTCATATTTGTATCAATGATGTTTCAGGTTTGGTGACCTTTGATATATATCTACTTGCTATATTTTTACTACACTTCAATGATTTTGAATTGACAAAATATCATCAATTTTGCTCACTGTCTTTTCAAACAAACATACCTTTACAAAACATGTTTTGTCTAACAGTTTTCAATACTTTTCATACACTACCCTTTTAAAAGATTGAATTCATTTCATAGATTTCCAAATTCATTTAGCATGCAATGTGCTATCAACGAGGTTGTATATTTCACGTGGTGGTTTCATGACTGACATGTATCGGTTGACACTCAGATGTGTTAGTTTAGGGTCTTGAGCTTAAGGGCTTACAACTCTTCTTTACGTTAATATCAAGTGAGTCATGTGAAATGTACACCTCCGTTTGTAACCTAGTTACCTGTGACGATTACCTATCTAGACCAGGTGAACAATATCACCTGTGCCACTTTTATGCTATCTCAGCCCAATGGCAAACACCTGAAATCTTGGCCTTGTTATCGTTTTGCTTGAAATGTTCTCACACAAACCTCTTTGTAAAGAGATCTCTAAACAGCTCAGATTAAATTTGTTTTACATTGCTTTGACCTTGAATGTAAATATGTTTTGCATTGCTTTTTTGTGAAAACAGAGTTTTCTTTGACCAATATATTGCTCGGTGTAAACAGCTTAATCATTCGTTTATATTTGAAACAATTTGAAAAAAATTAAGATTTATTAACAGTTTAACAGGTTTGTCATGCACTGTAGTATAAGTATATATAATAATCATTATGAATAAATTAAAGAAAGTTAGTTTATAAATTAAGTTTTGAATTGAAAGAAATACCGGTTTTGACTTTTGATTTGTTTAAATTCTATGTTGTACAGTTTTATGAGTTATATCATATGATAACAATGGAATATCAGATCTGTCCTAGTAGGTTACATCCTGAAAAATAGGAAATGGATAAAGCAGTGTGCCATAGATAGTGTATATTTTTCCGACATTTAGGAGCTTATGTGACATTTTGTTTTATTAATGTCTTCACCTTTTCCCAAGATGTAGACATATTGCATCCTATCTTTGCAATACCTTAACCTTTGGATTTTATGATTGCAATAAAAAAGACTAAAAAAGGGGGAAAGTCAAAATGGGATTATTTAAGGAGGGGTCAAATGGGGAATTGGTGAGGGAGGGAGCGGGATGTTGATCTGCTTGCTTGCTGAAATAAGGAAGTAACTTTGAAGGATGGGTTAGTGGTTTGATAATTCCATACTGAAGGAAATGAAGGATTAAATTTGACGATAGGAACTTATTTTCTTGTTGGTTTGCCGTAGACTGTTGTGAGGTTGAGAATACTAGGAGAGAATCATGTATGTTAAGAATATGTCATGTCCCTGTCATGGATTGTTGGTCATTCACAAGTTTGGTCCATACAACTTGTTGGCTGCTTTTCAACAAAGATGACCACATTTGGTAAAAGAAAGTGTTTTTAACCTAAGGTTATTCTAAGACTATTTGTAACTTCAAGCCAAGAAGATTTCAAGCGCAGTACCGACCATTCTTTGCTTGTTCAAGTCCATTCTAGCAGGTTTCACTGCAGTGCATAACCACAATAGTGTTGCAGGCTTTCTCCCTGCATTATTACTGGCAGCCGTGATAGAAATGAAATACTCTTGAAAGCAACGTTAAACCCCAAATCACCTGGCCTCACCTCAAGCCAAGGACAAGTGTATAGGTACTAAGGAGGTGTAGTGGTAAAACAGTTGTTGGTGGCTTCTGACGGATTCCTCTGACGGATTCTTCTCTTCTCAAACTGTAACATAAATCAATGGCTGTTTGAGGGACAGCCTGGCTTCAAGCCAGAGCATCAACTTGCTGGAACTTGCGTTCGTCTGGATCAGCGCTTTTTCTCGCGCTTACAATTAGTCTAATTCTGCCCTTCTTGTACTCCCAAGTTCTTCAATTATCTAGGGAATTGTTAATTCTTGATCTGCATGTTAACTTGTCAGTGAAATTTGGAAGATCTTTGCATTGGGTGACTTTGACTGATGTTGATTTTAAATTCTTCGTTCTGAATTATGAAGCAGGAAATTATGTATTTGATATTTGTGAAATTTGAATTTGAAATTTTTGTATTAAAAATGTGGATTATTTACAAAAATTAAATTGTGTAACAACATTGCGACATAAATGAGTTTATATATTAGTAATTTCAAATTGATTTTGATGTTTCATAGATGAATTTATCATTATGATTTTGATAAGGGTTACCTTTGAAGTCTTTCAATGATAAAATTTACTGATTAAAGTCATCATGAAAGTACTGCACTTAAAACTTTATTTGAAGAGGTGAAACATGCACCAAGCCCATATTCATCTTTCCTTCAATGTGTTTTCCACAAGGATGTATACTAGCTCCTGCTGTTTTTTCACATAAAGCCAATGTGCTGTAAACTCATGAAATATGGATGGTTTGTTCCTCGTGCGTCACACACTGACATGAGCTTCAGTTCGGAGGGTCATTTAAAAGGGTCATATCCTTTAAAATTTTTGTTGACTTGATGGCTTTTTTTATCAAAAATTGTCTTTTGATATTGATTTAAATTTGATTTACAAGTGTTAGTTTGATATTCTGCATTTTTTAAACATCATTTTCAGATTAATGAGTTATTTCAATTTGAAAAATGTGATGTTTAAAACTTTTTTTTAAATTCCCACAAAGATGGTTAAAATTTCTGTAAGAAGAAGTGTCATTAAAAGTAAAACAAAATTCATATCTCAAGATTTAAAAGAAAGTTTAAGAAAAAATAATTTGTCAACAAGAAGTAGATCCCATAACACTGTCATCAACACAAAATATTTCAAATCCAGAGATTTGTTCAAAAACAGAAATCTTGCTTCTTTCTCCTTTAGATCCCCCTGATAATGTGATTATCCATTCATCAGTGTATAAATTCCTTGACAAGTTAACTTTATGTATGTTTTATGGTGTTATAAACAAGTTAGGAACAGTTGTTCCAAGAAGGTCCTCTCTGGCTTAATTTGTGTTGATGATATGGCAATCAATGGACATTTCCATCTCTACTTAGTATTGATCACGAGAACCACGTGTGTGAACCGCCATGGATTTCCTGCTCCTTTCAGATTCCAAGCATTGCTTACAGTCTCTTGCAAATATATCTTCATTTTTCAGTCTTGCTTATGGTCACCTTTTCGGTAGATTATTTCAAGTGTTACTTAAAAATATTACATTAATTCATTAATTTTCTGAGTGAGGTGCTTTGGGCAATATTTGAACTTTTAGAGCATTTTTATAGTTTTTATGTTTTTCATGTTTTTGCCTAAGTTGCTTTTATGTTAAATAATGATTATTGTCTTCAGAATTACAATTATCTATATTCTTGGTCACTGATATACCAAACTTTACCGTTGATTTCAATGAAAAGTTTTTGAAAACCATCGCCCAATTCACATGCCTTTTTCAAAAGTTTCATAAAAAAATTGACATAAGTCCCTGACTTTGCTCCATGCAAGTTCATGATTTACTGACAATGAGCCACCAGTCATGGCATTTTACAAGCCCAACATTTCTTTCACTAGCCATGGGCTACCAGACTACTGCTAATTTTGAACCATGTAACTAGCTGTCATGATTTACTCAAATGGAACCAGCAGGTCATTGAACTGAACAACGATCCCGAGAGTGAGTCTAGCTGCAGGCAGCTGTTGAGTGTCCACACCGCACCCACATCTCCTTCCCACACCGCACCCACATCTCCTTCCCACACCGCACCCACATCTCCTTCCCACACCGCACCCACATCTCCTTCCCACACCTTACCAGATGGCCGGCCACAGGAAACTTGAAAACATCATTCATAATGATTTGTGGAGTAAATTGATCTTCAACCTAGCCTTTAGCATTGTCACCTGTTCAGCTGCTTCTGTATATTAGAGTTTTGAGGGTATGGATAATAGACTTGATAGTAGACAAGAAGTATCAAAACTTTATGATTCAATGTGATACCTTACAAAAACGTATTTTTTTACTTTTCACAAACACCTAGATTTTGTAGTTTGTGAAATTATCATGATGCAAATAACCTATTATGATAAAATAAAAGATATTATCACAAAGTTTGATGCAAAGATATTCACTCACACCTGGTCTCTTAAAAATTAGTTCTTAAAATTGTTATTTTATGAAATAACAGAAAGGAACTTCAGAGAAGTTGTTCTCAGATGTTAAATGTTCCATTCAGGTGGATTTAAAGGGGATCTGCAACCCAAATTTTTAACTTCCAGAGTTTTATTAGCAGGGCCCCGAAAGAGTTGTAATGCTTGGTAGTGAAGAAATCGTTTGGTTACCAACCGCTTACAGCTGACAGCCAGTACCAAGTTTGTGTCAAGTGACCCCTCTTACCTGGACGCTCTCATTAACGATGGTCAATTAGGTTTTGCAAGCTAAGTTGTTTATTCCCTTTAAGTTTAAGATATGGATTACAGCTCATTTGCAAAACCATTTAGCCTTTAGCAAATCTCTTTATGATAAAACTTATATAATATTATATATTTAATTCAAAAGAGCCTTGAGAAAGCTTACAGAAGGAAACCTTGTCCTACCAAGTGAACTCGCCAGTAAGAGAAGAGAAGAGAATATTGGGCTCTAAAGAAAGTCATGAATAAGTTATGATGGTAAATTATGGGCTTTGTGACAGTACAAACAGCATTATTATACATGTCGTGCTTTGGCCGTGTCATATTAACGCACTAGATCCATATACATCTGTCATGACCAATATGAAGCCAAACATTACTGCACTTTTAACACTTCCCCACTGGCCAGTTTCTGTCATGTGAAATTGATGAGTGTTGATTTCATTATAGGTGTGTTTTCATCATATTAGTTCATTTTGGATCAATGAAACTATGACAGATGATGTTTTCAACGCGAAAGAGCAATAAACATAAGCGTTGACTTGACTAAATGTTTTTGTGAAAAGTTTAAATGGTAACTTTTGCCAGATCAAAATTTACATTTTTTCAACTTCTGAGAATTGAAAAATGATAACCATAATACCTTAATAAAAAAATGAATTTTGAATTTTTTTTGGTAAAATTTTTAATAGGAAAATAATCTCATCAGTCCTTATGCCTTGAAAAGTCTAAAATTCAGCCTGGTTTTGGCATGTCACCAAGGAATAAATTTTTTTTTTTTTCCGAACAGCTTAGGACTTTCCAGAGAGAAAATTTTTTCTTAAGTTATTGCAATTTTATCAATTGAAATTTAATTAAACTGCCCGAAAACCTTAATACAAATATTTATCATGTTTCTTTGTTTTTTTATTCTAATATTTATAGTATTATAGAAATCTATGTCAAAATCATTTATATGTAAAATAAATTCCTTCGATATATATGTACTTTATCTAATTTCCTGAAGTTGTTGCTCTACATCATGTAAAACTCAGTCATTCTTCAGCCAGTCTTGAGTTGGAAATCAATTATGAGCAAGGTTTACGAGAGTAATTTGGAAATGCGATCTAGTGTTCTTAATTACCTAATGACCGTGACGAGTGATAGAGCTCGTGGTTTGATAATTTGTTGATGTTTAGGTTGAGCTGAAGTTTAACATAACACTGGAATCATGTATGCATCAAGAGTCTCTTCTGTGGTGAGTTCACTTGGAGCATTTCTTGTACTGTAAAGCTTAAACTTTGTCTCTAAAATATAAATCTCCTATATATATATGGATATCTTTGATCAAAATTAAGATGAAATATGAAGGGGGTCTTACCCCCGAAACATGTAACTGCAAAAATCAGCCCCTCCTTCAGTGGCTGACTTCATTGGTTGAGGATGGTTATCCCCCTCTTTTTTTAATTAATACCAACCTTTGTTGGTCCCATCTCTGCATCCTTAAGTGGTTCCTCATGCTGTCATCCCTACCAGAACCTTTTTTTAGACAGGACGTCAAGCGCCTCATAAAACATTGTTAGAATGAAATAGAATATATATTAGATTTTTTCATTTTTGCAAATTGTCTCTTATTTTTATAGCCTTTAAGATTTTTATCTCATGTTTGGTCTTAATGACAGACTTATTTCTCTTTTGAGTAGATCTGGGGTTAGTTGAAGCTATTTAAGCTTTTAGTGCTTCCTTAATTGACCATAACTTTATCTAATGTAAACTGTTTTTGTGTTAGATTTGATCAAAAAAGTTGATTCTAGTTCTGCTTAATGACTGTATAAGATTAAAGACTTAAATACATTATAGGTTCTCATTTAGCAAGTCTAGACATGAGCAACTGTATGATGTAATGAATTTTCTTACAAAATATTTCTTAATCTTAGTTTAAGATGATACTATACCAAATAATGCCTAGTTCTGCTTAATGACTGTATAAGATTGGAGCCTTGAATACAGTCTTGGTTCTCTTTCAGCAAGGATATACATGAGCATATAACATGAAACTGCATGACCAAGAAAATATACTAAAACTGTAATGCATTTTCTAACATAATATTTGATAGACTTAGTCTTATTTAAGATGATACTGTTCATATGAATTAATGCACAGTTTTGAAGATAAGTTCTTGAATTCCATCTACGTCATATCTCTTAATCCTGGATATTTGTTGTCCAATCACCGATTCCTGTCCGTTAAACGTGTTGACATATCATGTGTCCCTTACATCCTGTAGTTTGAGTCTTGTTCCGGGGTCCCTGGGTACAGAAGCACTTAGAGGTATTTCAATGAAATGAGGTGGGGGAGAAATGGGTGAGGGAGGGTTTTGGGACTGAACAATATGAGGCAATATATAATTGCGGTGTCAAGCAGGCTTTAAATGAAATCTGATAAATAATGGGGGGGGGGGGGGGGTGGGTTGTTTATTGAATAGGGGTCCACCTTGAACAGAGTGTGTTTGAACAAGGAGAGGCTTCAACTATTGCGACATAAACTACCGTGCAAAAGAAAGTATAACATCCAATTTGAATTGACATTATATAAAACTGCACCAATTGTTTGAATGAAATAAAATTTATTAGACTAGCAAATAGCAATAAATTGGAACATGGACTACCGTGCAAAAAAAAGTATACCATCCAATTTGAACCGAGATTATATTAAAACTGTTTGAGTGAAATAAATTTTACTAGACTAGCACAATCACGATAAACTGAATTAGACTGTTATTGTTAACCAAAAAATAATAAATGTAAGACATGGGCTCTCAAAACAAGAGACACAACATTATAACTTTTTCAGTCAGTCAGAATAAATGTTAAAGACACAATAACGAAAGTAGTGTTCATCAATATCTCGTATTGGCACCAATGAACGCAGTAATTGCTTTCTCATGGACCAAGTTTATTGCTACTTGTTTGTTTGGCATAAATATGTGTTCTACTTTCTTTTGAATGGTAGTTTAGGTAGACTTAAGTCTAGTCTACATATTTATAAAAAATGAAACACATTTGGATTGGATGTCTGTATTCAATATATGGGTTGGTTTAATGATTATAAGCTGGTTTATGAGACTTTTACTGAAAATTCAAAAGGTGTCAACAATGATATAAAATAGTGTTTAGGGTTTGGTATACGGAAAGGGGAGGCATATGGTCACACTATGTACATAAGATTGGCAAATCAATTATGTACTCTAAGCTTCACTTGGTAGTTGAGGAGGGATAGGGGGGGCTGGAAATTTTGGGCCTCGTGGATTGTAGGATGGTAAAAATTGATGGAGGGGATAAGGGAGTGGTGAAATAAAAGGGATCTTTCAAAAGAAATAAAAAGGATCAAGAAAGTTGAGCAGATGGTTGATGAATAGGTGATGAACTTAGTTAAGCACCAGCTTGCATACTGAAATATGAGTGGAAAGTTTTGTTCAAGGTCATTCTAAACTTTTAAGAGCAGTGACTCTAAATTTGCAGGTGTGATATTATTTAAATCAAGTTCATTTAAAATAAAGTTCATTTAAAAATACATTAAGAACATCTGGGTTTTTATATATTAAAATAATTTTTATATTTATTTTTTTATTAAAGAAACATGACCAAATGGTGACCTTAGTTCACTTATTTAGAGCAATAAATTTTGCAAATTTAGCAGTTTTTTTTAGAATGCAATCTGGCAATTGAAATGTAATTTTATAGTTTATTACTTTAACTTATGAAGATTTTATGGAGTTCATATTAAACCCAAAATTCTGTTCAATGAAATTTGTATAATAGTTTATTGAACAATAATGGCATTTGCAAAATAAAATGTCTGAAAAGATGAAAAATGAAAGAATTTTATCATTGTGCTGTAATGGATCAAATCATTTCAGCTACTTCGAGCATTTAAAAGGAAAACAGTGAACCTTTACAAAGTACATTGATTCTATAAAGATAAAGATCTTATTATGAATCGGTCAGTGGTAAACATCAATAATGAATGGAAATGAACAAAATCAATAAGTGATTGTATTTAACCTTTCTCGTAGGGTCCCAGAAGAAAACAATTCTGGCACTTTTGTTTTCTGTACATCAATATTTTCAATGTACAACTCATCCATTTACATCAGCATATTAACCACAAAGCCCAAAATTTGATTTGGGGAACTTCAAAGAAGTTGATGTAGCAGTATTATTTCCCCAACCCCCTCAAAAATCATCACAAACCATGGATATGTTTTTGTGGGTAACATCTTTCCAGTTTTCAGTTTTTGTTATTCAAATGTCTTTTTTTCAAAGAATGGTAGAAGATCGATTCCCATAGGCAATATTTTCATTCTAATTATTACTATGTGAAAGTCATATGTTTTGATCATTTCCTGTAAAACTCTTGCAATAGTAAATATTATCAAAATTCATTTGTATCAATGAAAATCGCAGAAAAAAAAGTAAAAGTATGTACCAATTAGCCTCCCTCAACCAAGTTCGTTAACCTTGCAGCTATATATATATATATATATATATATGTGTTTTAAAACATCAATATTCAGTTTGTAAAGATCAACCATTCAAGCTTGATTCAATTAGCTCTCGTAGTTTGAACTAGTTTCTATGTGGGCGTGTGTTCTGTATTGATGTATGTACCATAATGCTTTGTCTCACGTGACAACACACTATATCACTAAAAAAGTATCCTCTTAGAAGCAATTCTCATGTTTTTATCTCATTAAGCGGTATTTTTGGCCAAGGTGTTGGATTTTGAAACATGAGTTACATGTTTTTTTAAATATTTAAATATATTTATATTTTTTAATCTAAAATGCAATATTAAGTTAAGCAAGTGTATGGATTGAGTCTATTTTCAGAATATGACTTTATTGACTTATTAATATTTTGGTGTAATTTGATATCTTGATTATCAGTCACAAAGAACATAAAACCTTTAACATCATTTTATCACTCCTTGGTACAAATCAGGCAGTATCACTGCCTACTCGAGTCTATAACTAACACTCAAACTCTACTATGGTATGAAGTTATGAACTGTAAGGAAGATAATAATTGTCTACCATTACCAATTGATTTAGTCAAACAAGAATATTAATTAATTGTCATCCTTTAATTTCAAAGGTTTAACCTGGCTTTTGATGTTCAGGGATGTCGGTTGTTACAAGATCTTTAGACATCGTCTGATTTTGCCAGTTATAATTTACCCAGCTACAAAACATTTTAAGATTTTTGTTCTTTGATCTTCTGGTTTATAGAATTTTCGAGACAGTTAGGTACCTGTTTGTGTCAGATTGTTATTCAAATGTTTTAAAATCAAAGTGTCATCAGCACTTATCAATACAGGTGCATTGATTACATATTCAGGTAAAAGGTTGCAGGTGCACTTTAATGTTTTATTTATGATCATTAAACACTGGTGTTCTTATCCATGCAAGTGCTGATAGTTCCAAGGATCTTATCTTATAATGGAATTTTTGATGAAGAATGCTCTCCCATGTGCATATATAACAGCATCTGTGTTCATTAATTCAAGAAATGAACTTACTTTTGATCAAATGATAACAGTTGTATTTTAATAACTTTTAAGATAAGTCATTCCTGAAAAGATTTTGGTTGAAGGAAGTGCAGGCTCAATGGGAATGTATTGCTCTCCTAGTGTAAATTGTGTGTATACATCAAGCTCAATAAAGTGTTGGGCCTGTGGTGTGTGTAAATCATCAGCAACACTTGAGGAACAAAGGCTGGGGATAGTTCCACATGGCATATCCTGATTTGGTCAGTAAGAGAAGCCAACAGATGCTGCTAATGTGAAAGGTGGTCTAGTAAGAAAGATGCTGGCAGAAACTGATCCTCTGAATTCCAGGTCTGGTCCCACCCCCAAATTCCTCCCCTAGACTGTATCCCTGACCCTCATTCCCTCTCTGATTTCCTCTTCCCCATCACTTACGTCATAATCAAATACTCCTGGCCTACCACTGCAGCTTCTATGAACCGTTATCATGGAGGTATTGGCTCTCGTCCATTCCTGACTCCCCAAATGCCAAGACTCCTTTCACCCCCTTTTCCTGTTTCCAAACACCATCTAACTGTACTCTTTTTACTTTGACGCTACTTTAATGCCATCTTTGAGACCCCATGATTGGTCATCGTTTCCTCACCCACTACATTTCAAACCAAAACTATCTCCCTCTGTTATTTTCCAAAAGACCCAGAGCTATTTGAACTTGAACTGTCATAGATGTCTTTCCCTGCTCAAGGTCTGTTATAAGAGAAAAAATATAAGGGGATTCTTAGTCAAGAAATAATTTTAAAAAATTTGGCCTCAATTCTCGATTCCTTTTTTATTTCATATCAAATAGTCCAAATAATAAATCAGAATTTAAAGAAACAATATGACAGTCTAGTTTTATCCATGAACTTAATCACAACCGTACACATCTCCCTCGACTCTGACCCCACTCCCCCTCTCCCCCCACCCTTCCCCTCCCCCTGATCTTCTCCCCCATTATGGTACACCTGCTGTACGTTTTTCATCTACCATCTGGCTCATGGTACATAATACACTGTCTATTCTCTGCTGACTCTGGTGCTATTTCATCCAGATAGAGGGGTGAGTCAGGGTGATAGCATTTCCCCTTTATTGTTTTGCTTTTTGCTTGACTTTTTGCTGTGGCATTAAGATTTTAACATATTAACATATGCTCAATAGAAATTCTTCAATGATCAAATTATTCAGCATGAATTGTTGAAAGTATTCAAATTTGAATAGTTTGAATAAATTCATCCTTTGTTTTATCTTCCTACGCAGAGCCTAAAAGGCCAGTTTCCAAACTGTCATTTTATGCCTTGCTGCATAGCCTTGAGTTTTCTGTGCTTGCTCTCTACTCTGTAGGGGCACTATAGCAGCACAGAAAAGTAAAGTCTCTGCAGCAAGGCATAAAATGACAGTTTGGAAACTGGCCTTTTAGGCTATGCGTAGGAAGATGCCTTTGTTTAGGACAGTTTGAATAACTTCATTCCTTGTTTGGGACACTAAAGTGAATTGTCCATTTTCACAACATGGGATGAGATGGTTTTCAAATATTTGTAACATTTACAGGTAATGAACCTTTTCAGCAACACAGAAAGCAAGTATGTCATTGACCTGGTGTTGGGTTGTGTTGACATTCCAGCAACATCATTATTTTCAAGCAACTTAAACTGGATTAAGGTGCATCAAGCAAAGACAAATTAGGAGTTGGAAATATTTCAGAAACGACCCTGCTCTGATACCCATCATGAGATTTCACAAGCCCACATCCTTATTCAACACCATCCAAACGAAACCTTTTTTATGTGGATTTAAACCCCCTTTCTATCTCGACCTGATACTTGAGATGTTTTGTGTGATGGAACAAGTGACGTGAGGTCAATCCATTGAAACATACAAGGTCGCACACCCACATATTTATTGATCCACAGGTCCATGTACGATAAACTTTATCGAAATTGTATCTAAAGACTAGAGTTTCTAGAGCATAGCCAGTGTATTATTTTATTTATATACATATTCCGTGGTTCACTGCACATACTATAAAGGTTACTGTTGAGTGTATGTGGACAACAATGACCTTTAAAAAGATCATTTATAAATGGAAGGAGCATCTTTATGTGGTCGGACTTGGAATTTTGTCAGATTTGTAACCGGTTGAAATGGGTCAGTTATTATGGTCAAAAGGTCAATGGCTGGGGTCTTGATAACACTGGACAATAGAGATCATAACTATGTCAGCTTTTATGATACAGGATTATCCTTTTGTGGTGCTGTTGTTTACTTAGATGCTTTAGTTTTATTGTTTTGTTTATTTGGCTTAATGTATACCCCTCTTTCATGCTCTGTTTCTCGTGAGAAAAACATCTTGTATCAACTAGAATGTAAACAGGATGATATATTATTCGAGGTCTTCTGACATCGTTTTGAATGTAAAGGTATTTTTCTTTTAAGCTAGGCTGTAAAGCAGGCCAAAGTTTGTAAGTTTGGAATGTATTGAAATTAAGGACAAC
Organism: Steromphala cineraria; assembly: GCA_916613615.1. Taxonomy (NCBI): domain Eukaryota; kingdom Metazoa; phylum Mollusca; class Gastropoda; order Trochida; family Trochidae; genus Steromphala; species Steromphala cineraria. The sequence goes on along the minus strand of OU744724.1, from coordinate 51,220,081 downwards.
GTATCAGCTTATTTTCTTATGTAAATGCAAAGAATAATTTTAAGATGAAAAGTGTTAAAGAATAACAACCCCCTTTCCTTTCAAATGGTTCAAAAGAAATAGTTTCATAAACCTTGTTAGACAAAGCCAATTGACTGCATCAGTAAAATGGCTTTATCTTGTATCTTTTGAAAGGTTGCATGCAACAATTTTACCAATTTGGTTGGCATGTGAAACAAAGCCAATTCTAAGTCAAAAAGCTTTACCGTTTGACACAACCAAAGTTCAAAAGACTACTTTTGCAAACAACATGATACCAAACCAATTGGCTCCAGCGGCAAAATGGTTTGATAAAAGTGTATTGGCGTCCAGTCAGCAATAATTTCCTTTCGAGAGGAGGCTCTATTGTAGTAGACTAGGTCAGCGTTTAGAGCCGCGTATGAGAATATTGATTCTCTCTGGAATCGCTGCAGGAAAGGGACGAAAAGCTGTCCGGCTTCAAGTTTGGAATAGCTTTATGCTGAATGTAGGAAAAGCTCTTTGAATGTTTCTGGCAGCCTTGGATAGATTGCCTATGAACCTTTTCAGGTTAGTGATCGAATGATCCCAACTGTTGAAACGTATTTGCAAGTTGATTTCAGGATCATTTTGATGTTGTTTAACCCTTTTTCTGTGGAATATTAAAGAATAAATCATGTTTCTGATCAATCCCAAATTAACAAGTTGCTATTACAGGTTGGCGCCTAAGAAAGGCTTGGTATTGATTGAATTAGCAGATGAGGTCCAAGCCTCAATAACTCGTTTCAAAATATTTTAAAAACATGCAGCAGGATTAGATCTCCTTGTTTGAAAGCTGACTTACTTTACCAGATTAGCTGAACAAAATACTTCTTTTTTATCCTTCAGTTTTCAATATTCACATCATCACATGATATGTTTGTTGAAGCTTTTCCTTCTCACATGGCAATGATATTGAAAGCAATTTTGAACTCAACTAAGATACAACCTATGATAACAGATGTTTCATCAACAAAGATATAATGCAACATATTTTTATATTTTCCTTGTAGTTTTGCCTACTGAATTAGATGTAGACTATTATTTTATACACTGTGCTTGAACAAGACAACAGGTGTCAGTATGGTATGACTTGATATATTTCTAGTTAATTTTTGTCAGCCATTTACAACTACAGATAGTGGTGCAGTTTGAGCTTTATTTAATAAGCTTTGGTTTAAAATTAATTGTTATTGCTGAAGAAGAGTTATTATGCTATAATTGTAGCTGAGGAAATCTTATTAATTCTAGAAAAAAATTAAAGCATTAAAATACATTCCATTTATATATTAAGTAGTGAAGAAATGTAACATTATGTTTGGGAATACAGATTATAAATCATGTCTTTTTCTGAAAGTAGTACTATGAGATATTTGAACCCACATCTATTAGTCGGGCAACCAGCACTGTTCGTACCAACAGCCAACCAACTCGCCACAAAGACTTCCACAATGATTCAAGCTAATAGCATATCTGATAACTGTTCTAGATTACCGAAGAAATACAAGTCATGATGAAGTTACAATACATGACATGAATTTATCATGGAGTAATCTTTAATCAGCTTTCTCTTGATCACTTATCAACATCAAGCCTACTTTTAACTTCTGTACTTTGCTATCGTCTGTTCAAGCTTTCTTAGGCAATCAACATTCTTGTTTTACATATGATACAGCAGAACACTGCAATTATCTGTAAGCTAGTGTAAGAGGTGCTTAACATAGTAAAACAGCAGAATTTAGTCTGTTATCCAAACCCTAAAGCAAAAAAACCCAACAAAGGAACCTTCTAAAGTCTAGACAATGTTGGCAAATCTAGATGCCTCACCTTTCTGAAATTGTTCAGGGCTCCTTTTTATTTGAATATCAAATATTTAAAATTAAATGTTAGTGAAAAACTTTTTTCATGGACTATGTGTTAGTCAGAGCAGAATTGTTTATGAGAAAATAAATTTACATTTTGACACCTTGCCATGAAAGAAGTTGATATCAATAAGATGCAAGCGAAGTTAGAAAATGCACATTACCGCTACCCCCCTACCCCCCATAGACCCAACACCATCACCCCAACACCTTCACCCCCAGCCAAACCCCCCACCCCCAAAATAATCAACACTGAGACTGAAATCTAGTTTATGTATGTTTGTAGGAATGTGATCAATGTATGCTCTATAACTGCTTCCTTCAAGGTAAAGTGGTAACCTGATACTACTGTGTGTCCATACACTGGCCATAGCATCAGTCTAGGCTTTGTGATACAGTAGCAGATTGGGACAAAACAGCTAATTGTTTATGACATGTAAGTAACCAACTTGATTAACTTGACTGTGCTTGTGTTGATGGTTATGTTTCAAGGTTCTTTGTTTTGGGTAGTACTGTAGTGGAAATGGACAGTTTTAATTTGTAAACCAAAGATTGAATTTGGGCTTAGAATTACCTTTATGCTTTTTACAGTGGTGGAGGTATCTAAGAGCCTGTCTTAGCGTTATCTGGGATATGTCATAATTTTAAAAAAAACTACTAAAAAAAACCTAATATGAATGTCTCTTGTACACTATATGCTGGTTATATTGTAAAATATTCACTCTTTTCGGAATTCATTGATATGTTCAAGATTTAAGCTGGTAAGGTTAGGCAATGAATTCTTACAAAAATAGGTGCATGGTATTTTCATCAAATGTAAGGAAACACTTCTTCAAGTTTATAGTCTTCTTATGGTTCACAGTAAGATACATACATCTGGTTTTATGGACCAAGAGATTGCCTCGAAATAGCTTTGGTATGTAGTGGGAGAGTTTCAATAATGTCACTTTGACCCTGTCAATAATGATTGAAGAATTAAGAGAGTAAGGTATATGAAACTTCTTCTTTCATGAAATTTGAATGACTGCAGATAAAAATACTTACACTTAAACATTAATTCCTTTAAAGCAGATTATTTGATTTTCAATAAAAAGAGCCTCAAAGATATTGATATTTCTTGTTCCATCTAGATCTTTAATTGCTTTTCAAGAGTGTTAAGCCAGGCTGTTTTATGGGAACAAGTGTCTGCAGGTTTGGCTTGCAGACAACTAGAGGGTTATAATGACCAAGTTGTGAACTTGGGATCTGTATTTATCTTCTGTGAGAAAAACTGGCAGGTCATAATGACCAAGTTGGGATCTATATTCCAGCATTTGATCACTCCAGATCTTGTATAGCAGATAAGGGAGCTGAGATAAGAGCAGGTTCTATGAACCTCAGGCAATTTGATTCAGGCATGAACAATCTCAACATAAGCTCCCGAGCAGGAGTTCTGATCGTATGATAGCAGATAATTTGACTGAAAATGGGGGCATAATTATCATAAGGACTGGTAACATGAGCTCAAGTTGCCAACTATGTTTGTAAGTATATGACTGCGATTACAATACAGGAGTTGATCGGTTTGATAAAGCAGAGTTTTATAGAAGGCACCTCAGGTCATGAACACAGACATGCTCAGAGGGTCACGGGTCCGGTTGCTGATTTAATAGGCAATAAATCTCCTCTTTATTGGACTTAGATTTTATGTATGAGAGCTTTTGGAGGCTGTTTATGTTCTCTGTTGAGAGGTTGTGTGGAATACAGATCATTTTGCAAGAGACAATTGACGAATACGTATAACGATCGTGGATGTTGAATCAATCTTTTCTGATCTTAAAAGAACCTCAAATCTACATTACAGATTTTATGTCCAATGGAGATCAAATTCATTCATTTCATGATTCTGGGAATAGTCTTTATCTGAGTATTATCTTTTTTGTATGGTTTCATCTTACTTATATATAAATGTTCTTTTGAAGAACAAGTCTAGATTTGAGTACCTATATCTGAGGTTTATTATCCTTTTTTGTAAAAAGTGTCTTTACTTACAAATATAATACAAATATTATATCATTAGAAATGTCCCTAGCTGCAGATATGTTTATGATTTACAAAACTACTTTTTCCCTCATTTCCAAAATTGTTGAGAATCAATTTCTTATATATATTGTGAAATGAGGCACCAATAAATATCTAGAATAAAAAGTACCAACTTTTTAGCTTCATTGGATTCTAACCTACCCTAGTATCACTACAACCATCCTGTGACCCACATATGGCAAGGCAGTATGGTACATTTCTCATTCATGATATTTATAAAACAAAACGAGCATATTCTTCCATATGCTTACATTGGGAACGAGGAAACAGATGTGCTTACCTATCCGACGCTATGTTTCGACAAATATTGATAAACAGACTGTCCATCATACCAACTGAACTTGCCAAGCTTATGCTGATAGTATGATATGTTTGGAATGGTTGTCTAGGGCTACAGTTCCCTCTGCATAGGTGTGAACTGGCATCTAATCTTTTTGTTAAGATGGCATATAATGACAATATACAGAAAAGAACACATTGGTAGGAGTCTGGCAATATACTTCAAGCATCATTCTTATGCCTGGTCTACTGTGATTGAATGGAGAATTTGGAACAATTTTTCTTAAAATTTGTAGTGTTCTTTGTTGTTTCGATTTTGATACCCAATATATTGTTGGTCCTAGGTGATCAGCTGAGGTCTTTTTTACCTAGATTCTGAGCTATTGGGGAGCTAAAGGGTGAGCAAATTCTTATTCTAGGAACAACACGGCCAATATTGAACCTCCACAGTAGTTTACCTCACGAGTCACTACCCTGAAAGAGTACTTCTGTACCCAACCACATCAACACTAATCATTAACATACATGTTGTATTATTATTGTCGGTGAAGTAGCAGTACCTGTGTACCAAACCACGGTAATCAATACTTATCATTACCATACCTGTTGTAATATAATTACCCATAATGAATCGCCAATCACAATCTAACCATCCTTCCTAATCACCCTCTCACCCTTCCCTTCCTCCTCAAACCCCACTCTAAGTAGATACTATTGCAAGATACAGTAGCCGTGTACCAAACCACAGCAATCAATACTTATCATTACCATACATGTATTATAATTACTTGAATGAATCATTAATCAAGGAATCTTCTGCTCCTGTGGGTGTTCAATAATTGATATGCATAGATGATCTCTTCTGTTCAATTCAATTATTACTATAACTGTTACTATTAACATACATAATTGCCTTGATGAAGGAATAGCTGGAGATCAGCACCAAGTCCTTTGCCTCAGTGGGTCTCCATATTATGCATAGTCAGTCCTGCTGTAGGATGTACCAGTTTGACACAGACCGTGTCTTGTATATGATTGCCTGCTAGGAGAAATTAGTTCTGATTGGTGTGAGGGTCTCCCAGACAGACTCTTGTACTTTTAGGTGTAAGTAAACCTCTTGTGAAACCTTCTGCCAGCTTGGTGTTAAACATCTTCCTATGCAAAGTCTAAAATGCCAGTTTCCAAAATGTTGTTGTATGCCTTGCTGCTGACCCTTGAGGTTTCTGTGCTTGCTCTCTAGCCTGTAGAGCCACTATAGCAGCACAGAAAAGTAAAGGGTCTGCAGCAAGGCATAAATGACAGTTTGGAAACTGACGTTTTAGGCTTTGCATAGGAAGATAGGTGTTAAACTCTTTTTGCTGTTGTTGTGATCAAACACTATCCTCCAAATGCCATCAGATGCTTAAAAAAATCTAGACCCCTGTTGCATCCACGGCCTATAGGGTAAGGGTTAACATTGTCCCAGGCTGCTACTCACCAGCGCACACCAGTTAGTCGTGTATACTCTTAGTCCAGTATGGTGCAAGCATTGCAAGCTAACCAAGCTCAATATAGACCAGATCCTGGTCCAATGCAAGAGCCACTAATGACTGTAATGAACAACTTATCTAAGATCTCTAGGTTAAGGGTTAACACTGCATTGCCGGCCACCAGTTCTAGTGGTGTAGACTTACTGCCCAGTTGCACAGCAGCAGTGTAAGCTAACCAGTGAGGCGGTCGGTGTTGTGGCCTGCTGGAGAAGACTAGATATGTGATACAGACACTTGTCAAACTACCTGGCTCTACACTATGGAGGCATGTCAGCTTTCTCTTCCTCATGCAGTTGCTGGTTTATGTGACAGCTTTGATTGAGCACCCTTGCTTGTCTAATCATTCTCTTGTATGGATGCATTTGTGTGTGTTATTGTGTGGGGTTGAGCAGTTCATTGGATATACTTTAGCATCCTGCTGTTGAAGAGGAGGAGGAGGAAATAAGTGTTATACATATGTTGATATCTTCTAGAATTGCTGCATTGAGTGAATCTGTTGATATCATTTGTGGAAGGATGTTATGACACAAGAGTGAATCTGTTGATATCATTTGTGGAAGGATGTTATGACACACGAGTGACTCTGTCGATTTCCATTTTGGAAGTTCTGATGTGTTGTAAGAGGAATATATTGATATCTTTCGTGGAAGTGCTGTTGTGTCATTTGGGTGAATGGCTTTATTGATATCCTTAGTGGAATTGCTGCTATGTCATTTGAGTGAATGTGTTGATATCCTTAGTGGAACTGCTGCTTAACATTTGAGTGAATATGTGAATGTCCTTAATGGAAGTCTAGTTTGTTGTCAGAGTGAATTAGTTGATATCCTAGGTGAAATTGCAGCTATGTCGGATGATGTATGTTGTATTGCTGGATCTAAGAATGCAGTATCTTCCTACTGAGGTTATTCAAACTGTATCTTCCCATAAGTGTAACCTCTGTTTTATTTGGAGCATTTTCTGGGCCAAAAATACAGAGTTCTGATTGGATAACCTCACAGACTGTGAAATTAGTAATGTTCGTTCAAGCTAAGCCTTGGAGTTGAATTCTGAGAGAACCAAGAAATATGGCAACTTGTAACACAGATTATTGTTTTCAATATATCTGTTGATTTACCTCTTTTGATAGGATTGATTGAATGATTGCTGTGAAAAAATATGAATTTATTTAATAACTCTTATCAGTAATAGTCTTTAATGGAAAAAGGATTGCTTTGCTTGATATGTACCATGGAAAGTGTTAGTTTGTCGGCCAAGGATAACATGTTCAGGATTAGCAGGGATAAGGAAAGGCAGGGGCCATGGGCCATTTTGCCCATCAGATGAAAAGTGTACGACTGATATAAGGGCAATGGCCCATTTAGATTCAGAAAACAACTATAAATCCTGAAAATGGCCCTTTGTAGCAGATGTCTCTCCTGATACCTAGAGATAGCTTTACAATTTTGTGTGAATACTGTTATTAATGATTTTGTGTAAAAGTTGTAAAGATTGACATGTGAAGAGTTTACCCTCAAATAAATGTGAAACTATAATTTTTATTCTATAATCAAGTAGGAACCATTGATATTTTTAACCTTTTTAGTTTTTCATAAAACAAACAGTATATTACAACTAGATCACTTATCATGTCATTTATTTACGCCTTAAGCATTACGTAACGTTACTTTGCTTGTAGATTATAAGAACTGTTTATTAATTTCATCTTGTTGTCTCTTGCATTTGCTTTATGGCAATCAATGAAGATTTCACAATTTCTCTCAACTACACTTTGTTTCATCTTTCGATAGTTTTCCTTTTATCTTACGGAATGATGCCATGTGCCAGTTTAAAATGGTCCCCAGATGGTCGTTAGAGAAAGGGCTCTAACCACTTCGACACTTTGATTTTAATTCCTCAGATATATATGAGAAGTTGAGATTGCTCATAGGGATCGTGAATTTGAAGAATGTGGAAAAAAAATCTGTTTGATGTGTTGAATGCACTTGGAACTGAACATAATGACTTAGAGTTGGAAGAAAGCATCTAATCGATTTCAGACAATGTTAAAACCAGGAAGAACATGCCTGAGAAATTGAATTTGTTAACAGAATTTGTTTGATAAAGAGGATAAGGGAAAATCCACAACATATGCAGGAACATGGATTTCATATTTTTTTCTATAGCTTTCATACTTCAGCCTGATAATTCAATTTTTGAAAATTATTGATTTTCATCTTGCCTTTTGCTTTGGTTCTGTATTGGTTCTGTGAAGAATTGAATTCTTTTGAAATTCTTTTTGGACTTTCAACATTTGAGAATGCGTAGACAACACAATTTCAAAAATTGGCGTTATCTGAAGACTAACTAAAATATATGAAATGTGATGATATTCTTATGAAATATCCTTGATTGTCCATATCTTAATCTTGAGTCTGATTTGCGAGTTACCAACGGTTTCCTTGTTTGAAGAAGTAGTTCGTTCCTGTTTGGACAGATATACCGATTTGATATCAAAATAAGATTGTTGACATTTTGATTTGTAAGTTATTGTTGAGTTTTCTGATTTCAGGGTTCAGGAACGTTAGACTTCCCTCCTACCTCCTTATGGTCAAGTATGGATCTTGAGTCGAGTATAAAATGTGAACCAAGCAGCCCCCTCGGATTAAGTAGATGTTCACAACCCTCGTTGGACGAAAGTTTCGGACGAGATGTGTTTGGAGACTACAGTACGCACGACGACTATGGCTCCGATCGCTCGTACGGCGATAGCGGGGATAGTGGAAACATCTCACCTTGTAGTGTGGAAAATGGTAAAATGGATTTCTGTACGAATACACTATCCGTGGAATCAGAACTAGGGGATGGAACAAAGCGTATCTGCCTTGTATGTGGCGATGTGGCGTCGGGATACCACTACGGCGTTTCTTCCTGTGAGGCGTGCAAAGCCTTCTTTAAAAGGACAATTCAAGGTAATTTCATGGAGTTTACATATATCTTCACTAATCTCAATATATGGTGTTGGTTAATTTGTTTTAACATCCATTTGGATATCTATGCAATTTTAAGGTAAGTACTTGAATGCATTTTCTCAGATATTTATCCGATGTGTGTTCATTTGAACATCTTTATGTTATTGCAATTAGTTGACAGCAAAGTGCTTCCATAGGAAATATGACATTACCTACAAGGGCAGTTATATTGGGGTTCATATTTGTCATATGATGCTCTAGGGCAACATATCACATTTTCATTGTGACGCCATGTTATAAACAATCCTTTGACGTCACAGTACGTTGTGTTCTTTAGGGGCTGGCGGCGGCTATTCTGCCCATGCTTGGAAGTAGATTTAGAGTATTTGGCCATTATATTTATTTTCTTACGCAAAATAAATAGAGAATATTATATGAGTGTCCATGACATAACATGTTTACAACACTTGTGCCTAATTATCAGTATATCCCTTGCTCTATCTTGGGAAATACTCATATTAATTTAGGCACATCGTGTCGTAAACTTAGTATGTTATGGACACTCGTATAATATCCTTTATATATTTGGCTTTGGGAGATAAATATACTGGCCAAATAAGGTGATTGTAACTTAAAACAGTACATATGTTTGTTTGGCATGTATTGGAGCCAAAGATACTAAACAAAATCTTAAGGAACTTAAAGAAACCAATTGATAATCATAATATTGAAAATGAAGGTGGTTCTGAACTTATTTTGTTGAGTATACAATAGAGTTGTGACGATATCCCGATAAATTGAAAATCGTGATACCTATTTTGCAATATACATATTGTAATCCATGGTCTGTATTGTTATACATATGGTTGACATTAAAATTGCTTATTTGACCTAAAAAATCAAGATTTCAAAGTTATTGGGTCTTTTTCTATTGAATACCCTGAAAATAGTGTATTGTGACATGTATCGTATCAAACCGTACCGTTTTTAAATATCTTGATAGCAGGTCATGTATGTATGGTCACAACTCTAATATATACATCCCTTGAAACTTCCTGTCAAATGGTTGTGTGAAGTGAGTGTTTATGCAAGCTTTATTGATGTCTCTTGTGCCAAGATTCCAACATGGAAGTGTCACGTTCACACAGAATTCTGTGTTCAAATTCAAAGGAGGAAGACTTTTACTGTACCCTAAGGTGTAATTGCCTATGAAGCTCACTGAAGCCACCACAAGCCATTGATGTAATCCATGATTTATAGTCATCGCTTATCACATCTCTTACGTAATGTATATCATATGTGACCTACATGTCTATGTTGTTATGTAAGACCCCACATGTGTGTCAGGTAGAGTGCTAATTGCAGGGTTATTTCTGGAGACCCACTGAATTCCAGTGCAGAACTGTCATGACAGATACCCACGCATGGCACTCCATTAACTCAACTGGTTATAAGCAAGTTGCTTTGGTTTAGCTTTACACTCCTGTTTAGCTTTACCCTCCTGAGGTTTCTCAGAAAGTGGGAGGTAACGCTGAGGTTGTATGCATGATAGCAGTTATATTGATTTATGGATTGAACAAAGATATTGTTCCTCTGTGATAAGTTATAAACATGATAAAGTTTACTGTTCCATTGTCTAGACTTTAAATCTTTTCCGAGGTTTTATAGTCACTAAACTTGCTTTCAAACATGAGGTCAACCTTAGTAGTATAAGGTAATTTGACTTTGCAATAATTACATTCTAAATGCATGAACATTTTGTTTGGCCAAATTATGCAAAAACAGAGGCAAAGCTATGAATTTCTTAGTGTTGGAGGGGTGGGGGGGGGGGGGGGGGCATATTAAAGTAATATTTGCCAAATTGTAATCTAATGCAAAACAGAGGCAAAACAATGAATTTCTAAAGGGTTTGGGGAGGGGCATGTTAGAACCAATGGGAATTTATACCATAATTATTATCAAGAATGTTTAAGATAAGCCGTTCATTAACCTCACTATCTTAAAATAAACATTCAATTCCAACCCATTTATATATCGCTATTGATCCAGATCCCTCCATTGACAAAGGTTAGGGCAGTTCACCATTAGCCTGATAATAGTCTTTGCACAATCATCCATTTCTTTGCATAGAGAAAATCCCCATAGCAATTTTATCGATGTACCCTAGAGCGAACAAGTGCAGATCTATTAAATATGCAGTTGTCCTGAAATTAGCAGATAGCTTGATAATGGAAAAGTGAAATTAAATGAAATGTTGTCAGGCGAAGATGTAAATTTCATGAGAAGGAGAAAATCTTGCTTCAAGCACTTGATTAGGAATGACACAAACACGTTTAATTTCGCCTTGAAGAAAATGAGTTTACTGTTTTAGATCTCTGTAAATAGTAATTATGTTTGTATATTGAAGTCCTTAGGAGTATCGGTTTTTGATGTATTTCAGAATTCTTACTTCAAAGCGGACATGAAAGCTTTACCGTAATTTGATGATAAAACAGCAGAAATTAGGACTTATTTGTGTCAGTTTGAGAAATCTTTTTGACTTATCTCATTTGAAGACGAAAACTTCATATTAAATGAAAGTTATAAATTTTGATGATTTTCTCTTTTGAAGTTATTTTCATGGCTTTTGTGTTGTTATTATGGTTGTGTAGTTTCTACTGAGGAAATAGTCAGAAAGGATTTTGATGCAATTTTTATTCAGCCATTTTTACTTTGAATATGTCAATGGTAAGATGTGATTTTGTTTTGATACAGCCAAGCTCACCGTAGAATTCAAAACCAGTTCTGACAACATGTTCGCTGACATTTTCATGAGTGTTTTCCTTATTCAAGCTAAAATCATGACAGAGCATTAAGGTCACTAAGACACTGCAAATTGTCCTACATGATTTTCCCATTTTATCATTTAATCGTGACTTTTCTTCATGAAACTCCAGACACTAAATATTCTGCACCAAATCCAAACAAGAGACAAACTTCTAAATATTGAAATAGCATGTTAGTCAAATTGAAGAAGATTGACAAACTAAGAACTCATCTAAATGCTCCTCAAATTTATTCATTTCAATCTTTGAATACCGAAAGTCAAATCTTTCCATGACATCTCTAACGATTAATCCGAGGAATCGGTCCATTTCATACACAGCGCCAAGCCCTCGATAAGATTGCAAAAGGTAATTCATAGGTTAATAGCATTTCCATTTCACTAATCATTGCCAATTGGCTAGATTAAAGTAGCAGATTGCCATCTGAAAAGAGATCTTTAGTGTATGATCAGCTGACGATACAACTACGGACGTTGGCCGTCGGAGTGTAAAGCCCCGCTGAATCGGCAAAATTGACCGATCTCGATAGAGGCATTGATCGGCGGAGTGGGGTGACTTGCCTATAGTCATATCGATTTCTCCCCAAGTACTTTATTCTGTAAGACGCCTAATCAGCACTATGTCACACGAGTCGGCTTCCATCTCGATGTGGCTTCGTCTATCGTAGGCTTTATTGATCATTTGGTGCTAATATCGTAAAACGTCATCCAACATCGCGACGTGCCTGATTGACGCTAAGCAGCAAATCCTTTTAAGACATCTCTTGAGGAATGTTTTTCATCGTTTCATTTACTCGATTCATTTGTTATGCATGTTTATTGCATTTTAATCAAGAAACAAATTTGTTATAGTTATTAAGAGGTAATTAATCAATGTTCATGTCGTTCTGCTGTGTAAATTGGTAGAGGAAGAAATTCTAATCTTACAATCACACAACCACAACTTGTTGTGATTGTAAATGATGATTAATCATATCAAATAGCTTTTATTTATCATATTAGATACTTTGAGGTCACGATAACTGTTTTGTCAACTGATATAATTGATGTATCAATTATTATTCTGTTTATTCTAAAAGTATTGATTAAAATAATGTATTAATATTCTGTTTATAAATATATATGCTGATAATTGCCTGAATGTGTATATTGCTACTAGGTCAGCTTACATAGAATACTTGTTGTGGTAGTATTGTATAGCATAGTAAACGAGCTAGAATGAATGATGAATTTATGATAATTACTTGATGATTATATCCCTTTGCCTTTGGGTTTAATAAACATTCATGGTAAAGCTTTACACATAAATAGACTCACACACTTCTTATTTCTTCAGGCAATTTGTCACAGGTACACATGTAAATTTGGATAGTTATCTTTATCATCTTGTCCTTAGGCAATGAACTGTATACTTGATTATATATTTCAGAAATATGCAACACAATCATTATTGTTTTTTAATAATGTTTATTTGGAATTTTGATTCCTTTTTAGTAATTTTGGGACAAAAAAGCTTCTTGACAGTTGTCCTGTTAAAGTGACAGTCCTATCAAGGTATTTTTGAGGAAACAAAATTAGAGGGGAAATGTTTACATATAATATGATAATATAATATAATATTTTACATACTAATAGTATTAGTACATGATTATAACCCAGTTGAAACTTGGTACTGGGAGTAATATTTTTGTTGGTGTATTTTTGAAAATGTAGCTTTAACTCTTTTCTTGTGTCCTACAACCTTCTGAAATCTCAAACCAGTGGTTAATCAAAAACTCTTTCATTTATGACCTCTATAAAATGACCCCTTAAAAATTAAAAACTTAATTAACTTGAAAAAAATAGAAGGGATGGTCTTGACATGAAGTAACTGTGTAATCAAATGTGATTTTTGAGACAATCACGTAGTCACTGACCAAGTCAAATCCATTCAAGGTTCATTATGTCTGTAAATATTGTATCAGCTAAGAGCCTTACTCTGTGAACCAATTACTCTCTAACTATTTGATATAGGCGCAGTAAACACCCTAGGGACACACAGACTGATTGAGATCTCACTTGATGTACTGGTTAGTCAAAGGTTAACATACAAAGGGACCCTAAAGACCTATCTCATAGATGTGTTCAGATAGATTCCGAAGAAACTGAATTTCAGGTCCTTGATTTCGAAGCTCTCTTAGTGTTATGGTAGTCGTATGTACCATACATTAACACTGATCTATGACTATCTTAGCACTAAGAGAGCTTCTGAAATCTAGACCACATCCTGCCCTTTGAATAAATGTAGAAATGAGAGCATTGTGTTCAAAATTATATCATCTTCAATAATTACAATTCTTACACATGTCTGAGTCTATGGTATGATTCTAACAACACTTTCAAACTTATTTCATTAATGGAAGCAAAACTCATGTTATGTAACACAAATAAATGTACATGTACATGTACCTCAAAAAGAAATAAAATAATAATAAAAAATATTTACAAAAAAAAACCAAAAAAGAAACAAATTAATGAAACCGCATTTCGTTTTCAATAATTTGTGTTATCGGTATATCAAACCACAGAACCTTTTTAAGTATACTAGAAAGTATGATAAAGTACTTTGTCTGCAGTAGAGAACTCTTTTACACGCAGTCAGGTTTGGGTGCAATAGATACCCTTAATTCCAGTGCAGTAGCACCAATGGTTTTGCTAGTACTAGCAAGTAATACAAACTAAAATCTGCGATAATACTAGCAGCCATGAGACAAGTGAAATACTCTCCCTTCAATAATACTATAAATACTCTCGAAAGGTGTGCCATACTTCTGAAAGCGATGTTAAACACCAAATCCCCTAACCTCACCTTCACGAATCAAGTAGCGCATGAAATATCTTGCTTTGGCCAGGGGCTTTCGTTATACAAACTAAAATCTGAAAAGCTTACAGCATCAGCAGATAATGGGTTATTTCTTAGCCAGTTACCCAAAAGACAATACTACTCTGATAGAAGACCTATCATATAATGAAAATGACTGACCTTACCATAAAAAACAAGATGAAGATAAACTTCTTTTGAAGATAGCAATGTCCATTAGACCATTTATTAGTCTGAAAGAGTCCATAACTTGGTATATGATAGGGTAATGGTGTTATATTTCTTTTGTTGGTGTAGACCCTGGTCTTGGAAGCTTTTTGACAAAGGGTTATTCCATGCAATATACTCTTCATGCATCTTTGAAAGAAGGATTTGATCCTAGACCTTTGTGAAGACCAAAGATCAGAGACTATTGGAACTTTAGAAGATCAGGAACTTATAGCACCAATGGTTTTTTGATGATTCTTTAAAGAAGGTGTTCCATAGCATAATGCCATAAATAAGGATCCAAACTTGTTTCATGGAGGCTTTTTTCTAACACTGTTTACACTCTAAAGTATAAGGCCCATTAATTGATTCTATGTTATTTGCATATGAATTGAATTCTTGATTTTTAACAAGTTTGTGATAAAATCCTCATGACACCAGGGTCTTCTTTAGCCATGCTTTGTTGAAAGAAAATACTTGAAAACTTAGTTAGGGATATTCAATATTTTGTAATTAATAGTTTATCTGTTTGTGAATAAAAGGATATTCCATAATGATAATTCAAAAATTCTAAAACATCCCCAAATATCTTTGACCAGTATACATAAAGGAAAGCTTTTATGGATGATCGATTCTTTTTAAACAATAAAGAAGTTGATTATCCTTGAAATTTTTGAATTTGAAATCTCAATTTAACAAACTATCATAAAACCTCTGTAACAGTTCATAATAATACAGTCTGGCATTAATGATTTTATACACACAGAACTTCAAAGGGTTCTACCCAATCAAAGACAATAAATCAAAAGATCATTAAAAACTAATTATATGAATATTATCTTCCTTTGTCCACCAACATCATTGTTCTGATCTCCAAACATCGCCATGGTTACCCAATGTAATCCAAGACATTGTTATTGATACATACCATTCCATCAGTGTCCAAATCCATTAGTCTAACTCATCATGACTACTGGCTTTAATCAGCAAATAGGATTAATTCATTTATGCATACACTGTATTGATTGTACATCACCGCTGGCGCTGATGTCTTGGAATTTTGGTAATTTTGGTCACTAATAACAGCATCAGTTGTTGATTAAGATTAACACAACAGATTGAATGGTATACGGTTGGTCTGAAGTTGTTCTTTATAAAAGAAGAAGCATTATTGGTTTGTCCATAGATAGATGGCATTGAATGGGATTGCTTTTGATGTTTTCTTGAAAAACCCTCTGTGGGTGATTAAGGCCCGGACAAAATACATATTGACATTTAGGCAAAAATGATGCGCTTACGCAGATTTTCTTTATATTTCCAATTTTTAAAAATTATTGATCCTGAAGAAAAAGGAAGGAAATATAACCTTTGAATAACTTATTCACTGTGTCCTTGTAGGCACTCACAAACAGATATAAATTACATTTTAAGAGCCTGTGTTTTCGAGGTTTTTTCTAGGCAACAAGATTAAAATTCTATATTTTCCTTGTCAACAACTTAAAAAAAAAGGCTTGGTGCAGGATTTTGAAACTGATGCGGTCGGAAACCAGAAACAAATAACTTTTTTTCTAGGCATAATAACAAAATTCTCACAACTTCTTCAAATTTTTTATATACATAAGTAAATGATATCATGTATATTTCACTAAAGGATCATTTTGATTAACAATTTTTTTTATAGAAAACAAAGACAGAATTGTCTGATTCTATTTCTTTGCAACAAAGATGGAGGAGATACCAAAATAAACTGACATTGTATACTCTCGGTCTCAGTAATACTGATTTTATTGATTTTCTGTTGGTTGACCAGTCCCATTGACCTTTGATAAACAACTTGTAACGGGTCATTAATGGCTTGTTAATTACTGTTATTTGTAGATGGACCTTTCAATATAGAAATGCAACGGTATTAATCATGGTAAGTGGTTGATAATTGTTATGTTGTACGGAGATAGCAATTCATTTGCTGTTGTCTGATCACTATCATATAAAGGTTATTTTAGAGATTGTATCTAAATAGTTATTCTATGTTCTATGTAAATCTTTGTAAGGTTATTTGTTATAAAACAGATCAATATAACATTTTAGTGCAATTGTTACACTTTCCTTATTGGTGTCCTTAAAAAAATATTATCACAGATGTGCCCTCTTTCGATAAGCTTAATAAATACCAATTCTCAAAATTTGTGCAATTGTTAGCGTCCTATGTGATGAAAAGCAATCTTGCATGCATTTGACTGTCTATTCATTAAGTAATTTTCACCCCACGGCATAACCACACCAGTGTTGTTGGCTTTCTCCCTACAGTTATATTAAACGCTGTGATATACCGGTAATTAAAAAGCAGCCTAATACCTCATATCACCTAACCTGACCACAAGAGAGTGTCTTCAATGGACATTTTTTTATTTGTAAAAAGGTTAAATTTGGAATAGAACTTTCAGTTTTGTAAATGTTATGAAGTTGAATGAGGCAAGAACATATCTGCAAACAAATATAGTATATAGCAGGGTCACTATTTAATTTGTCTTACAGAAGCCTGGAGTTGGGAGCTTTCTGGACTATTGCCAGAAGCTCTGCTTTGGTCCCGAGTCTTTTGTGTAGAGGCTGAAATCGGTCACTTCAGTCTAGACCCGTTTGTCCACTTGCCACTTGGCACTACACCTCCATGGCAGGTTCTTTCTTTCCTGGACAGGGTCACTGCTTTGAAGTGTTGCCTACGATATCCCCGTATCAGAAGTGTTGATGGACGATTTTGTAATTAGCAGTGATTGCTGGCTTTGTTGTATTGGAAAGGATTTTCTTGGCTTGTTGAATATGAAATGATGAAATAGTGAAATTCTTAAAAATGTTTCAATATTTTTCCTCAAAAGGAATAAATTTGACTGTATTCTTCTCTGTATTTATACATATTTTGATTCAACACTTTGATAAACAAAATCTACTTAAAAATTTGCCAAGCAGTATGTCTCGTTTCTATTTTCTGTATGCAATGCACAAAGATATCTTGCTTGCATGAAGCTTGGAATGCTTTATTAATCTCTTTATTAAGTCAGATCTAAACCAAATAATATTCATCAAATATAGGTAAATACTTTCAGCTGAGTAAGCAATATATCTAGAAATGGAAACAATATTTACACTAGAAGATGACATGCTTACTTGACACGACCCAAATCCTTTATTGACCTTAATCTGACGTTTCGTCAATATGGATTTGAATTTCAAATTATAACCGGCTACAACTGCTTATGACAGGGCTAAATTGAATCCTTGGATCTTGCCTGGTCAATACCCTTGTGAAGTCCCTGGGCTGAACTAATGTTATTCAAGACAAGATTTGGTTAGCACTTGGGCTTGTAAGGACTTTCTGTTGGATTCAAGACTTTATGACATGATATCAATCAAAGTAAATATGTGAGCTGGGGACCTTTTCACACCAAGCACAAGGTCTACATTTCTTGAGTGGGGGCATTCTTATTGCCAGGTCTCTCTAAGCAAAGGATCTTGAACCTGCATGTTGTGTGATTTCAATAGGGATTATCTAACTTCTATCACTGACGTATTTTACACATGTGTTTACCTAGCATGTCAGAGCCAGATTTGAGATTGCCGCTGAAGGAATAATTGAACCTAGGTTCTTATCACAGGCTTTTGTGAAAGGAAATATGTATGTTTTTTTAATAGGCCTTCTGATTAACTGATTTGCAAGAGTTTGAATTGTTCCTGAGAAATTGGTGTTTTGAAGAACTAGTATTTTGATAGTAAAAATGACTAAATCTGTTCCTGATAAATGATACCTTTTTACAATAAAAAAAAACCAATCTCCCGAAAAAATATGCAGCATTATACCAATTTACCATGCGATTTTGTTCTTGTTTGTCAATATAGGTTACTATAGCAAGCCCCCATTTATATTTTTAATAATTTTTTTATTTTGAATTCTGAATTTTTTTCCTACCTTGTAACACATTGTGACACTCCAGGCCATTGTATGTAAATGATTTCACCATGTATGTTGCTAATCAAGTGTAAAACATTATTGAAGCATTCACAGTGTTACTTTGACCAAAACAAACAAGGTTAGTTATGGTTACCGGGGTACATCAAATAAAGTTCAGGGATAAGTAGACTTGTCATGATGCACATCTTTGCTGCCTACTTTGACTAATCTTTGGTCAATTAAAAAGTTGATTTTTAAAAGTGTTCCTTAAAGGGACAGTTATAACAGGGCATATTTTATTGTGGAAAGAAAATTCAAGAGTTCTTCCCTGTTTTTACTTATTTATTATTATTACACGACTATTTCACACTTATTTTCAAATATGTTAGTGAGGATAACAATTTAGTTGTTCTTGATTTAACAATTTGACAAAGAATAGAATGCATCAGTACGCCCTCTTAAATTTTGTTTCCACAAAATATACCCCAATAGGACTGTCCTTTTAAAATAATATGCGAATTGTGTAAAATATTCATGTTTTTCATATTTAGAATCAAGCACAAATGAAAACCTTTTTTGTGATTTTTTTTTAGCCCCAGTTTCCATTGAGCAGGCTTAATTTACTCCTGTGTGTCGTTGAGGCAAAAGTCAAAGTGGATGATAGTGATGCCATGTTGTAGACTGTTTTATGAACACTGTGTCGCCATTGTAGTGGACCCACTTGAGTTGAAGCTTGTGGAATGGTTCCTTTATTGCCCCACTGAGTATATGAATTGGATTGAGCCCAAGTAATAAAGGAACATAAACCAAATGGTATGGTGTGAAATGTCTACTCCATTTTGTGTTTTACCTGAATTATCTGAATGCTCTTGTGGATTGCTTCTAGCAGCTAAAATGCAAAGTGACTATAGACCGCAAAACAGAAAGAGGAAAATATAACGGTTTAGGTGAAATGAACCTGCTGTTCAAATAAAATATGTTCCTTTCAAATTGAATAACAATGCTTTCTTTTGTCCAGTTATGATTTTTTGGGGATGAAATTTAAGTGATATGATTGAAAAACATATTATGAATCATTTTCAGTTGACGTATCTATATATTTAGATATCATTTTGAAGACAGAGTATTTATTTGGGTTATAACTTAAGATAACATTACATGGTCGGGGTGGGATAGTGCAGTGGTCAGCGATTTGATTTCGGATCAAGAAGTCCGTATTACGATTCCCACCAGGGGCTTGGCACTTTTAATAATCTGCAGTAGAGAACTGTTCTACACGCAGTAAGGTTTTGGTGCAATGCTATGCTGAATTTCAGTGCAGTACCACCCATGGTTCGCTAGTTCCAGCTAATGCTTGCAGGTTTCACAGTAATACATAGCCACAATTGTGTTGCGGGCTTTCTCCCAATAATAATAGCAGCCGCAGTATAAGTGAAATACTCTTGAAAGCTGCGTTAAACCCCACTTCACCTCACCTCACCTCATTACATAGTCCAGCTTTGTGACTGTAAATTAAATTGGAGCCTTAAATACAGTCTAGGTCCATATTCAGTAAGTCTAGACTTAACACATAACACTGTCATGTCAAGTTAAAAAAGCTGCTTGTTGAGCAACTTATATTATGTTTATCTCAGTCGATGTGTTCGACTACATCCAAAATTGATGTTTGCATGTAGCAATATCAGCTCGATTCCTACGACCCAAATCTAACTTATTTGACCTTGTTGTACGCATCATACCTCATTCCAAGTCAAGAAAATTGCGCAATGCACATTATGCAGCTAGTAAAGTAGTTGAATTTCACGTCAAACATGCTTTAAAATTCATGTGGTTTTAAATGTGGTACGATGAATTTACGTCAGAGTATTCGGTGTCAAGGTCTCAACTTTTAGTGTCTCAAATGTTGATTTTACCTGGTTTGAATTTTAACTAGGTGCTCTAACATGTTAAATGGATGAACTTTCTCAGAATTGCAAATGAGAATTTAAAAATTTTTTTTTTTTAATTTGTTGAAATTTTCATGGCGTTTCATATTAATTTCTTTAATGGCTTTTCTTCATTTGTGAAATTAGTTTCTCTGTTGTTTTTTGTTTGCTATTACATGGTCATTATCATAAGAATATTTGTTTTTGATATTTGAAAGGATTTTGTTTGACACTGTTTATGAAAAAGCATGTTTCATAATTCTAATGAATTTTAATCTCCATCTTTCTACTTTCAACCATTCTTCATTAGTTCCAAGTGCCGTTTGAAGGTTTCACAGATTTGTTTTCACAGGGACAAGTTTTTGATAAAACGTTTCTTCATACCGTCTATAACCCTCATTTTTGATTTGTTGAAAGTTCAGAATGGCTTATTCCTGAAAAGGCTTACCGTATCAGTGTTATTAAATAGAGTGCTCACTAAAAATGCTTATCATAAAATGTCATGAAATTCTTATTATATTCAAACTTCATAAGCGTTATCAATTCTTTGCTTGTCAGTGAAATACTAAAAAAAGCTGAAATGTGCATGCAAATGCAAGATATCTACTTGTAATGTTAAAGTTAAAAAAAAAAGGTTTGTCCAACAAGCCCAGTCATGAGATGGTGCTTATTTTTTCAGGAGTTAAAACATGTTAAGGGGCATTTTTTATGTTGATTACGGTATATTTTAATCAGTTTCAAAGAAAGCTTATCAAGTAAGTCTCTTTGATCCATCATGATGATCCGACAATTTGAGATTGATAACCACCCTTCTCAGCTCATTGTTATCAGCCATTGTCGTACATATACACAACACAGAGAGCAGATAATCAGAGTGTAGATCGTCTATAGCATGTACTTAGCATGTATATTGCAGCCAACATAGACATGTGCTACTTCCCTATGGAAATGTCATATATGATTGCTATCATTTTTAGACTGGTGTTGTACTGTTGAGATAGATGTACATGTCATGAAGTTTTTTTGTATGTGCACATTTCAGGAGTTTATATTCAAGAATTACACAGTGAAAAGGTTAAATTTAAAAATCTGTGTCATTTTCTGCAATTAGCGATTATATTCTGAAAGAATTTTTGTTGTTGATATTTCACCTTAAGAATACAAACTTAGTTTACTGATGTTTATACATGATTTTATGACAGGCTGATTTAATTTGTAATATGTGATTAATTATGTGATTAGAATATGCCAAAAAAATATTGCAATTTCAAACAGTTTTATCTCTTTTTCAATGGTCATGTTGACTTACCACTGCACTGATCTAAGATTTGATTTCCGGGTCATATTTTTCTGTTGGATACTTGGTGGAGGAATTTGAAACGAATACGCAAATAGCTTTGATAACAACAGGATAGGGTTTCTTCCTGCCGGGGATCACACTGAATAGCTGATTAGAGATTTAAGAGATAATATTGGGGCTTTTCATTGCTTCAAAGGGGCAGTAGCGCATTTCTTCAAAGTATAAGTTTATGCCAAATGTATTAGGGAGAAGCAGCTAATAGCCCAATCTGATTATCTGTAAATACAATCAATATGTAACAAGCAAAGACTGCTGGCTGCCATTTTATTGTGAACATCTTTTGAGGCTTTGAGATAGGGAAAAGCCCATCCTCAAATATGTCCTTTGTTAGTTTCTTGTGATTTTTATCAAAATTGGCCACAAATAAATTGTAAGACAATATGAATTATTAAGCTATTGTCTTATTGGAGAACAATTTGAACAAGCTGAATTAAAGAACTGTCCAATTCAAGTTTGTATCAATATCAATTTTCAGAAAATTTGATTTTTTTTGTGTGTCTTTTTGATCGTATTTCAAATTTGATGTTCACAAGGCTATCATTTTGTCTTAGTTCATTTTGATTGAATAGCTTCTGAATTAAGCTTATCTATTTGAATTTAGCATATAAATGTTCAAAAAGTTTTAATTTTGTCTGTAATAATAATTTTGTAATCAATTTCCAGGAAACATAGAGTACTCGTGTCCAGCAAGTCAAGACTGTGAGATCACAAAGCGGAGGAGGAAGGCGTGTCAAGCATGTCGCTTCCAGAAATGTTTACGAGTCGGAATGCTTCGAGAAGGTAAACAATTGTATAATTTTTCATAAAAATATTAAGACCTCTTTAACCGATGCCCCCCTAGGAGACCATACAAAAATATGTTCGCTGGCCTGTTTTCCCCAGTTAATGAACAAATTACATAAACCACTTGTATCTTTTTTGCTTTGTTAACTGAAGGTAACTTTAACGTTTATAAATTTAATTAACCAATCCTGAAATTTTCAAGCATATTCTGTTTCATGTTATTTATAAACTGTGTAAAGTGTGTTTTTTTTTTAGTGGATTGTTACCCACTACTTATTGATGTTTTCGGTGAATATAGAAATGACCTTCGTCCGTTTATGTGCGCTGGAGGTTTTTGTTTTTATCGGATAGTTGTTACAAGTTAATTAAATTAGTCCTATTAAACAAGTTAACGCTTTCCCACTTAAAGGAACCTCCCCACATTCCTTTTACAAAAAGAAATGAATGTTTCCCATTTGATTAAAGTGTATGAAACCATCTAGGCAGGAGATTAAGCCAAATCTGTCTTCTTGTTGTATGTAAAATATCTATTGTCTTATCTTGAAATGCCACTTTCAGGGCCGTAAGTTATGCTCAGAATTTGTCTTTACCTTGAAATACTTCTGTTGTAAATTTTTTTATCTCTTCCCCCTTCAGGTTAAATCATGCTAAGAATTTGTTGTACCTTAAAATGTTTTAGTTGCTGTATTAATCTCTCTTGTTCATGCGTTGACTGCATGGTATAAAACTTGTAGTGTACATTCTGATAAGAGCCGCTGACATGAAAAAACATGTTTTAAATGTTGTTCAACAAGATATGGAAACTAGAAAAATTAACATGTCTAGTTGTTGAGTTGTTGTAATGGTATTGTGTGTAAGATTAAATAACTTGCTTCAAATTTTGCTTTCATGCGAAAAATATAAAACACAATTTTGACAAATTGTTGGTTATGTGCCAGCAAAGTTCCCTAAGTAGGAATTTCTTTATGGAATATTTTGTTTACATTTAGTTTTAATGTCTTGGATGATTTAAATTCTGAAAACATTCCCAACTTACAGTTTTGATAGAACTTCCAAATGATTTTGGTATTCTGATATTAATACATGTATTACACAGGGATTAGAAAAGGTTGGGGCCATGGGCCATTTTGCACATTAAGTAAAAATAGGCCCATTGAAATTTTGAAACTTACTATTGACATAAGGGCAATGGCCCATTTGAAATTAAGAAAATTATGACCCATTGTCAAAGTGTCTTTCCCAATCCGTGTTTACGTATATCCAAACGTAATATTGATACTCTTCAGTATGACTAATAAAAAAGATTGTACATAAAAGTTGACATTTATAGATTTCATAAGGCTATAAAGATTTACAAGCACTTGGCTGAAACAGGCTATGTTCAGGAAATCAAATTTAAACTCGTTAGATGGATGAGATTGAGGAGAAATTGCCTACAGCTCAATTCTTCCCTCCCGATGGTCTACCCACGCATCCTTGTGAGTGAATCAAGCAGACCGACGGGACGTTACTTCAGAATACAGACCTTTCTTATGGCTTTGGCTTCTCGCTCGGGAACCAGAAGTCTTTGCCAAACTTTGTATTGATCGTTTGGTCAAGAACATTCTAAAAACATTTAATTCTAAAAGTTTTTGTTTTGAACTTACTGAAGTCTGTTTTCAAAATGGTCATTTCCATATTGATCATTTCCATTTTGGCCATGACAATTTAGAACAGACAGTTTCAAAATTGAATACTTAGGACAAGAAACCTTATTGGCCTAGTTATTAAGGTCTTTTGTTTATGTTTGATGAAGATGCAAAGAATCAAGTGTCTTGTGTCTCACAAGGTAAGAAGGAGAGACTTAAAGATCCTTTTAGTCATGTTCCAATCTTTTTAGTCTCACCAATTATTTCCTGTCTCCTTATTTCCATGTTCTGTGTTCAGAAAAGGACATCAGTTTCAGTGATTGGTACTAACCAATCCACTTCCAATTCCGTTCAGAGCTGAAGTTTCTGTCATGTTTTGTGTTGTGTTAAGGTCGAAGGGTTCACTGATTTGTATTGAACCGACCTTCACCACCAAGGCTCTGCCTTCTTCAGCTTTCCTTTGAATGGTACGCAGCTCAAGTGTGAACAGTAATTGCCGAACTGATTGCTTCACAAGATTGCTTCCCTCTCTAACAAGAACTGATCTGACTGGCAGGAAGATGAGAAGTTATTGCTGTCCAAACTAATCAGATTTGCAGCAGAGGCAAGCGCCCTGTGAGGCGAATACTAAACCGAGCAGACGACATCAGCAGGCACAGACGTGTGGTCCGATACCATCGTTCATGCTGTATCAGGTTGACCCCACTCCTCTCAATCCCTCTCCGCCTTCATCGGAATTCCGTCAACTTATCGATCGGATAAGTCTGTTGATGGAAGGCTTGGGGATTTGCCTTATTGATGGCGTAACAAACTTGCTTGCCGTCATTTTCTGCATGCGGTAACTGACAGCCGACAGTCAGCTGTCGAACTGCAATCAGAAGACCAGAAATCAAGATTAGGTTTTAAATGCTGTTTTCATCCCCTTGTAGTACTAAATCTCCTCCAAAAATTTATAGCAAGTCAAAATCAATCATCATTGCCTGGTCTAGAGAACTCCCTCGGGGCAAAGCTTATGAAGGATGGGGATTAACATCAATAACTCTGCACTTCCGATAGCATGGCTGATCATGTCATACTCTGTTTGCTTTTAAGAGTAATATGATTTCTATGAAACTAATTCCAGGTTTATGGATTTGATAGACGATTAAGTAAAAGCAACTTGTTACCATAATAGGTGAAGTTATGGAGAGTCTGCAGATTTAAATGTCAGAACTGAGTCTTGTAGAAATGAATATTGACTGCCATGTTTCAATATAAAATGTATTGATTATCTCTGGTGAAATAATGGTGACTTGTTCATAACAGTTGAAGACTAATGTGCGATGAACAAATATAAAACTGAGTTTTTGACATCCAGAAGATTTAATCTTGAAGCAGGTTTAAAAAATGATATAAAAAGTCCATAAAGAAACCATGAGTGAAAGTGAAACAAGTTCATTCACACTTTGTCCAAGACATTTCTGCTGGTGACCTTGCTTGAAATAGCCAAAGTGACACATTAATGGTCCGTCAAAGCAAAAGGTAGAGCCAATGTGTCGTAACTTGACATCAAATAAAATAATTCATGTAGTATATTGCAGTAGAAAGGATATGGGAAGTCATCTCAAACAGACTCTAATTCATTACTTGAGTTCATTTTGGCTACGATAATATTTAAGATAAAGTGTCACCTTTTGAAGACTGATGTCAGCTTAAAGTCTTTCAAGTGCATTTATAACTTAAATACATTCAAAGTTGTACAAAGATGCCATTGTGATTGGAAGTGAAAATAAATTGGTTTCTATAGGACAATAGATTCACACTGATATAATGAATAGAATATATTGACTTACAACACACATGAATTATATATTCAGAGGCAATCCAGCATAATGACAATGGTATAAGTAAAGGTTAAACAAATAGTAAATGTTAAAAGAGTTTATTATAGTCTATTTAAGATAATTATGTTATTTTAGTTTGCTCAAAATGAAAATAGCCATAAGATCCCTTTGAATGACCTTAGTGAACTAGTTATCTGGGCAAATCTTCAGTTCTTTCAGTAATTCTGATTGGCTCCCATGAGATTGTGAAACACTTTTTACCAACTAATTGAAGGAATGAGCTTCAGAATCTCTCTAAAAGACCCATGGCAGTGAAGAAAAATCATTCCCATGACACTGTTTAAAAATACAGAATCTCACATTAGCAGCTGGGCCAAAAACCATTGGTGGCAAAAGAACACAACATCAGATACAGGTAGGAAACCATTGGTGCAAGAAAAACACAACATGGGTTGTTGTTAGATAATAACTGTTCCAGAGGAGTAGAAACCATTGGTACCTGAAGAAAGTAACAACAGTTTCAGGTAGAAACCTTTAGTGCCAGAAGAAAATAACTACAGTTTCAGATAGAAACCTAAGTGCCAGAAGAAAATAACTACAGTTTCAGGTAGAAACCATTGGTGCCACAGACCCCAGCATGGGTGTACAGATGGGGGCCTTCTATCAACTAGTGTCTGTAGGCTATACCAAGTAATAGGTAGACTCACTGGCTGCAGGTCTATATGAAGGTGTAGACAGATATCACACAGTTGGCCAATGTTTTGTAATCTGACCACCCTCTCCCTCTCCCTCCCCTCCCTCCCCTCCCCTCTCCCTCTCCCTCTCCCTCACATCTCATCTCATCAACAGACCATCCTACACCAGGTGAGCAAGGTTAAAGTGTGTCAGGTTTATATAAGATCAGTTTACTTCTCATTTCCCTCTCCATGCACCAATAACCTGACAGCTTTCTATCTTAAAACTATTTTGTTGTGTTACATGATCAGAATTTTATTTCTGACTTGGAGAGTCATACGTCAAGCCTGTCTTTCACTATTTGCCTAACATCCCCTTGATTAAGCTGTGAAATTATATTATTCCTCAGAACAAGTGTTATTTCATTGAATGAAAGACTGAATTTAGCCTTTGGGAGACCTATATTCAGTCTAGTTGGACCCTAATACAGTGTCCAATACAAGTTCTACTCTATCACTATCTTTCCCAGAAATGTAAGCATTGTGAATAAAGTGTTTAATCCTCACACAGTATTATCCAACTATGCATCCTTCAAGACCATCTGTGTCTATGATAGCAATGTAAATCTATATTCCTGACTCCCAAATTTATTGCAAGACATTTTATGTACATCTGTAGAGATATAAAGGAACAAGATACCTCCGTCCGCCCACTACCCCATTTGACCAGGCATTCTCCCCTTCTTCTTCCAGAAAATATCTCCCTTTACCTGAGAAGGATGTGTGTTTTGTAATGTGATCAGATGCCCAAACAACCAAGATTGACTCTCCCCCTCTCCTCCTCCTCCCCCAACTTCTATCACCCATCTGCCCAAACAACCAAGATTGACTCCCCCCTTGCCTTCCAATCCCCCTCCTCCCCCAATTTCTATCACCTGGTGGCCTCTTTACCTGTTCAATTCATCCAGGTAGCAGGGGGTTTCCATGGTAACAGGCCACACCAAATGGCAGGTAATTCTTCAGGGACCTCATTCTGTGGAATCGGAACCCCTCCTGGTGGAAATGTGTTGGTATCTGGATCACCGGTGCTATTTTCATATAACCGCAGGCTAGGTGGGAAACAGGCCTGTTGGAGCCCTGCCTATCGGCATACCATTCCATACACAGTGTCCATATAACACCCGGGTCTGTCTGCCCGTCTGCCCATTTGATCTAGCCTCTCTTGATACAGACAGGATCTGGGAATCAAATGAACTGAGTATCAACTTGTGATCTACTTCCATGGGAATTGAGGTTATGGCTGAAGACAATCCTAGGTCTGCTCCATGAAATAAGATTGTAGTTATTAATGCAGTATAGGTCTTCATTTAGCTAGTTGTAACAGAATGATTCTGCAAGACTAAAACTGAACATAAGGAAAGCATTGTGATTTTCAAAAATCAAATAGTGAACGATTTAAAGTGGGTATCCATAGTCTTAGTGTATTTTGTGCGTGAATTAACAAAAAAGAACTATTCTGTTATCAAAGGCTCTTTTCAGAAATTTTCATCGTTGGATTGTTTGTTGAATGAATTGCTACTATTCTTATTTTGTCTGAGAGGAAAGTCTTCTATTAGAAAGAAATTTGTTCTTGAAGCAATAATATGTTACAGGCTTGAAATCAAATGCACAATTTATTTTCCTCTTAACAAGATTTCATTTGGAAATGGCAAAGTTATTGTGAGGAATGTAATTTCCAATTTTAGTTGGTCAGAAAACAATAAAATTGCTATTATTCAATCTGCATGCTTTCAAACATTTTATTTGTGACCTATCAATCATTGTAAGCCGTAAGAAGGTTTTTGCACAATAAGCTTTGGGCATTTGTCGTAATACTACATTTTGTGCATGGAAAAGCTTAATCATCATTTTCGGGACAGTGATGAATTACTTGAGGTTAAATCTGATTAGGGAAACAAAAGCGGTTATTCAGCGCTTAATTAATTGTTCGTGATCCCGTGACATAACCTTGACATAGGTAGGGTGTCGCCCTCGGCAGGTGGGTCGACATGACCTTCGGTCACCACGTGTACTCTGTAGCCTTTTGCCATAAAAATGCCACCTTTTTTGGCATTTCATGGTTAATCTGAATTTGAATTGTTTTATTTCATGATTAAATATGAATAGAATCTACTTTGTACATTTATGCTAAAGATCAACATCAATTTACAACTTTTTAATTTTGTTGATCATATATCAGTTTGATATACCTTATCAATATACAATGTATTTTAAAATGAAAAAAGCAAAACTTGACTATATATGATGTAATCCTATTTGGTCTTTATTTGATATTACAATTTGATATAATATGGCACTAGTTGCCAACTTCATATCAACTTAATGAAATTATTTTTGAATGTTAAAGTTGAGAACAGTCTGTTATTGAATGCCGTGTTTTTGTTACTTAAATGAAAATGACAAAAAGGCTAGTCATATAGCTTTACAGAAGGAAAGGTGACAGATGTGAGCGAATTGTCATTCGATACATACATATTCAGTAAAAACACCTTGATGCAGTGGATTCCATTGCATTATTCATTGAAAAGAGGGGGAAATGGTAATGAAGGAAATTGAGATGTTGAAACAGCATGAACAGTATATAAGTACCGTAATCTACCTTAAAGTGCAACTATCAAACTTGGTTTGTACATTAACCTTTAACATGCGGGTCCGGATATTTCTCGGTCGCCGTTACGATGCCGCGTAAGCTCTCTCAGCAAATCCTGAATTGGGTTGTTTAGCTTATTTTAACAAAAGAGGATATTATGCGAGTGTTCATGACATATTGTTTTAAGAACCTAATAATAGTAACTCAAGCGAGACAATGGTTATAATGATTATGATGGTTGTAAGTGTCATTACAATAGTATTTCATGGACACTTACAGAATATTCTATTTGTGACAGGATTCATGAAATCAAAGATAATAACATAATTCTGCATTCAGGCATAGGATGATTAACAGCCAGAGGCACATTGGAACACAATATCATAACCGAGAGAGAAACTGTGAAGTGTTATTTTAAGTGATATTATATAAAAAATTTATATATTGGTCTGCTGTAAGAAAAAATTGAACCCTGATATGTTTGTCCTTCTTGGTAATGAAAGCAATTGTAACGCCTACTACTTTGTCAATTTATGTGCTTATTGAGTGTCTGCAAAGCAATGTGCAGTGCCTGCTCAAATACCCCCAAGTCATTTTTACCATAAATCAACATCTTCCCCTGATATGCAAATGCAGAAACATGGATTACATTGCCAAATTCTTGAAAGGATCTCTGAATAAATGCCCTCTCTGAATATGTTGAGCTAAGTACACAAGCTGCAAGATGATTACTGTGTATGTAGGAAACTATCATTTTTTCAGTCTAAAAAGGTGTGAACTAAAATGTACACGGAAAATAGGTAAACTATATCATCTTCCTGTCAATACCTTGAATATCGTTGAGTTTCTTTTTCCATTTCAATGTTATGAATTGTTCAAGACTTTAACTTTGAGAATATCATTGATGTTTTCAGAGGATTTTATTTTTGGGAACGGTGATAGAAATTCTTCTAGCATTTCTGGCATCCAATCGGGAATTTTTTTTCTGATGAGTAACGGTATGTTAAAAAGTCAGGGCCTGAAGATATTTAAAAGTCAGGGCCCCTGTGAATAACTGTCGGTGTTTCGCCTATGGGACAATGCATATTTCACTGGTCCAATGACATTAACATAAATGCCAAGACGTCAATAATGTAATTACAAGAGAAATCCTCTATCCATATAAGCAATTCTCCTAGCAGAGCATATTCAACTCATCAATGGAGTGACGCTTTTGTCACCTTCCACATTCTTGCACATTGGCAATTGCATCTCAAATAATGATTATTCTAATGATAACTCTTTATGGGCCCATCATGAGATAAAGTGCCAACAACTCCAATCTTTAATGTCCTACATGTCCTGAAGACTCCAATCCCAGCCATTGGGTGATGAGTGAACGATCTACCAACTGAGCTACTTGCAATTGAGGTGTGATTGTACGAAACTTACCGGTATCTTGATATCTCGTAGCGATAGATCACATCACAAAACACTATAACAAGGGTTTTGACAAGATTAAACTTTAACTTTTGATAAATATTCAGATTTTTAGATGAAATGAGGAATTCTAAAGTCAAAGATATGTATCACGATACAGAGAATGTATCATGATACATGTATCGTCAGATTAAGTATCGATGCAGGAATACCACAATACATCTATGAGCGACATCACCAATTGGTGATTTCCAAAAGATTCAATTCAATGAATGTGTGTATATGCAAATATCTAATTGGTATCTTTGTGTTGCAGGCGTGCGTCTAGACCGAGTGAGAGGAGGAAGACAGAAGTACAAGCGGAGTTCCTCCGACAGTCACCCTCTCATCCAACAAGTCATACCCGTCATCAAGAAATCATGTCCAGATCGTGAGTGCTTTGCCTCAATTACAAGAAGAAACTTAACCCTTAACATGCAAACCCTCAGAAAATTCAGGGCTGCCGATGAGATTGACTGTCAATTACAAAAGGAAGTTATCTTATCTTCAAGCAATTACAAAAAAATGACAAAGCTTAACTTTTTTCATTTTAGTTGGATTGTTAAAGGGACAGTCCTATCAGGGTATTTTTTGTGGAAACAAAATTCAAGGTCACATTACAGTTTGGGCATATATATGTAACTAGTACACGATTATTACTTCACCGAGTTGGGACATGATACTGAAGGTAACATTTTTGTTGATAAAGCCTTGAAAACTTGTTACATATTAGCAATGTTTTAAGGTAATGCTCAATCATATTCCCACAATTTGGAAGAGAGGTTCCTGAAACTTTAAAAAAATAATTCTTTTTTATATTTCATTGTAATGCAGCTTATTTATTAGTTTATGATTATCTGCTTATATAATGTGTTAATGCTATTGGATAATAAGTTTATTATCCTCTAGAAAGAAGGATTATTCTTCATATGAAAGTAGATTACATGTGTGGTCTTAGTAACAATGGGCCAAAATCAATTGATTCTTATCTCTATTGAGGAGGCATTAGTCTTAATGATTTATGCATGATGTTGATAATAATAATCCACTGATCTTAATTAGTTGTCATAGGATTGATAGAAATGACACATGAGACAGACAAATAAGTTACAGAGATATCTTTTTGAAGTATCTTTATTTGAAATATCAACTTTGAAAAAAATAGCTAAATGGTTTGATTCAATCAACTTTTTGTGACATAATCCTTAGTAATAAAGTAAAAGAAAAATCAATCAGGGTCAAGAAATAGCCAAGATAAATTGTGACCTGCAATATGGAAAAGGTTGTTAATTTTGATATTTGTCTTTATTTGAATACTGCCTATCAACTTCTAACTCCTTCTCAAGAATGTTATCCGAAATCTGTATAGATATCATGTCTGAAAAAAACCACTGAATAATTTGATTCATATCTGTTTTTTAGCGGTCACCCCAGATTTCAAGATTCTCAACACACTGCTAGCACTAGAAACTCAGTTAGACAAATTGTACGCCACCCCGGACCCCAACCAACCAGATGATGAGGTCAAGTTCATGGCAGCTGTGTCTGACCTCGCCGACAGAGAACTTGTCATCACCATCAGCTGGGCTAAACAAGTACCTGGTATGTCATCACTTTGTCATCATCACCATCAATATTTAGAGGAAAATTGCAGTGTATGAAATGAGGCACATCTGCACGTCCTGCATGTGTTTACTTTTGGTCAGAGCTGGTAACTTTTGAGTGTTTCTTCATTTCACTAAATTAAAATCAGCCATGGGCAAGTTACTGTCCAGGCTTGTTTCTTATACTACCAATAGGTTAGGATTTGGGTTTTGCTGGATTTAAAATTTGTTTGCCCTTGCTGTACCACATTGTCATCATCCCTTATTCAGAGAATATTGAGAGTTAGGATAGGGGTTTTTAGCTGAATTTTAGTATCAAGTATTCCATGGTTTACATTTCAACCAAATGATGCTTATATATATTGAATAATTGAATGTCTCTATTTTTTTTATTGATTGTATTTAACTCTTTCAATGACTTTGTTAACAAAAATAAAATGGAGTCTGCTCAGTTTAGCCTATTGACGCTAGGGTAGGTTTTGGATATATCTATGGACACTTTTACAGCTACCTTCTGATTCCATACTGAGGCAAGTTCCCAGAATTCACTAGTCATTTACCCAGGAGACATTGCCATTTGCAAGTTATTTTGGTTAGTTGGAGAAGAGGGCAGCAAACTCGGCTGGCTTGTGTGATTTTAGAGGGACTAACTGTTTTACATTGCAGGGCTTGTTAAATGTTTAGGAGAGCTGGTAGATTTTCAAACAGTAAACCCTGCTTGCTTGTCAGGCTTAGAACATATTTCAAACACTACCAGGAGATATCAAGTATTGACTGCTTGGTGATAATAGAATGCTCGGTTATTATGGGACCTTTAGGAGATTGTTAAAACCTTGGTTACTAAATAACATTTCCCTATAAAGATATCTGTTGGTGTGTTAAAGATATATATATTTTTCAATAATTGTGCAAAGAGGTTAAGACATTTTCTAGACATTTCATTTAATTAAATTTGGTTAGAAACATCACTGGACCGTGCTTTGTTGAATCATTTGATTAAAAATATGTTCCCTGAATAGACTAAACAAGTTTATGTGTGTTCCAAATCAATCAATCTCGTACATGGTCACATAGCGTAAATAACAAAATCGTAATAAAGTTTGCACATCATATGGAATGTAATGATAAGAAAGAACTGTCTGTCCAATGTTTCTGCCTAGGTTGTTGGGAAGAATATTAGAAGGCAACCAGCGAAGAATATTAGCTATCTAGGTAGATTATTAGGTGAGGAAGAAGGGACCCTGTCAGCAGAATATTGGAACTGTCAATCTTGGATTGTGGTTAATATTCTGGTAATGGCATTTTGCCAGACAGAAGTGCTCCGTGTATGCATGTAAACTTTGTTCGACAGACACTGAGCACTGAGTAAGAAAACATGTCTTTGTTATGAACATGTTTTTGTCAAATTGAAGATTATTTCTGTCTGTATATTTGAGTGAATATAATTTTTGAAAAAGAGTAGGTTTGAAAAAGTGATAATGCAAAAAGTTTAAATAATATGTGTACTTTCCATTGTTTTGTGAATAAAAAGTTATAATGTAAAAAGATGATTTGTATCATGTTCCAAGTGTCAATTTTATTTTCTTTCTAAAAAAATAAAATTTTGGGTACAAACTTATAAACATGTTTTGAAATTGGGGAAACATATTTGTATTTGGCAAAAAGTACCAAATTACAATTCTTTTCAAAGTTTGAAACATTTTGAATTGTGTCTGGTCAAATTTCAATTTCATGTTTTTCTTTAAAATTCTCATTATGATTTGATGTGAAAAAAGAAAGATCCAATCACATGATGTTGCAAACTTTGCATCTCAATGTTTTTTAGCAGATGTTACTTTGTTTCTTTCAAGTTTTTATTCAATAAATGATGGTTGTGAAAATCTTATCCAATACTTGCCAAAGACTTGACAAAGCAGTTCCATCCCACATTGCAAACTTGTGAAAAGACACTGAAATTGTGCAAAACAGAAAAATAAGAAAAATCTATTCGGGTTAATTATTATTCCAATTTCCCAAATCTTCAGTGTTTTGAAGCTGCTTGTTCTAAGTCTGTTGTTTTATGATAGTGCCCATTATGTTTTTTATTTAACTGTATGATAAGATCATGAATATAACCAGTTTTTATTATTGTTAGACAAAAAAATTGAATTTATAAAAAAAAAAAATAATAATAATGTGTAATATGTGCAGTTTGCAGTAGTATTCATGTGAGCCATGCTAACTTTATTCTTGTTATTTTTTTTAAACAATAGTGACATTTGAATGTGGAAGCTTATAATATAAACATATACTATCCATCTTACTGAAAATTTATTTTGTCAAGAGAAGTTTAAAAAAATCATCCAATCATTCTCATCCATAAACACAATTATTGGTTTACAAGAATATCACTCAATTATCTTAGTTAAAGTTATTTGAAAACCAAAAACATCCATTTCAAATCAAACATCTTTCCAGGTTTTCTTGATGATTTATTAATGAGATAACATCAATTATGCAACAAACCCAATTTATTTCTTAATCTGTCCAACCCTAATGACTTTCAGCATTGTAAGTAAGCTTCGGGCAACATTGCTTGATTTGGCAGTCATGGAAATTTCCAAGCATTTTTAATACATAAATGTCATTAGTTTCAGACTCCCACAACACCTGCACGTTACTTATCAGATATAGACTGTGATATCAAAGCCGTGATGTCTATGTGAACTTTATTATCCCTCCAGTAGCCAAGTAGCCATTCACAGCATACTCTGCTTGTTGATTTGAACTTCACGATATGGGTTTTGGCATTAAGATCTAGATATAGGGAGAATTCTAGGGTCTTTGAACATGCCTTACGCTCATTAAGAACAGACAATGTTTGCAGCGCTTGACATTAACGCTTGTTTTATCAGCCTGGGCATAAAGCCAGATATATGCAGACACTTTTGTCCAAGAAGATGAGCTTAAGTTACAGTAGAGAACGTAAGCTTAAGAGATAAGCCATTTTGACGCCACAACAAAAATCAAAATGATGCGTTACTTGACATG
The DNA here is from genome assembly GCA_916613615.1 of Steromphala cineraria. Classification (NCBI taxonomy): domain Eukaryota; kingdom Metazoa; phylum Mollusca; class Gastropoda; order Trochida; family Trochidae; genus Steromphala; species Steromphala cineraria. Next base: position 51,184,576 of record OU744724.1, on the reverse strand, counting down.
TCATGCTAAAAAATGTTCAAGTTTGAAAGTTTTGTGAATGATTTATAAAGATTTTATATTCATGAATAAGCCATCAGGATCTTTGAATAAGCTGATAAGAGGCTTAAAATTTCAAATTCATAAAATTTCTTGTAAAGTTTTGAATTATTTATGAACTCAAAATCAAGCTCCTTTCATTTCTACATCACCACTCTGTATAGTTTTTTATTAATGCACAAGATATGACAACCGGAATGTAAATTGGATGTCATAAATATTCCACCCATGGCATTTATTTAAACCCAAAACTGATCTGCCTTCAAATGAATAATAATTTGGGAAAAATTCTTATGTCAACTCTTAAGCTGCATTGAAATTAGTCAAAATGAGTCTGTGAAGGTCTTTAGTATTCAGGGGGACCTGACAATACAATGGATGTTTGAGTTTGGAGATGGAACGATTTATATGTACCATTTGGTTAAGGCAAGGATCAAAGGGATGACAACAGAACATCAAATTACTTTTCTATGCCCATTCTCAACACTTTCCATTTTCCCATTTTAGTAATCCCGGTATAAATAGGGACTGCAGATTGTTCTGCACGTATGAACAAGCTTTTGAATTCTAATGTTTTTTACTTGGGCAATTGGTTGACAAGACAATATTGAAAGAAACAAAAAAATTATAGCAGATTTTGTTCTGTCAAATGTCTTAGGGTCAATAGGGTCTGTGAATTTAAGTTTATTAGAGCTAGATAATTCTGTGTAGGTAACTCCCAGGAATATTGTTTATTTTCAAGGATATAATACAGGTCCAACAACTCAAGAGAAAGGCTTGTATATCTTGTTTCAACCCAACCATTATATTCTTCAAAACAACACAACACACTAGAAAGCATCTCAACCCTAAGTATCATTATGTGTTTTTAGTGTAACTCTTCAAATCAAAAGTGATATTTTCAAGATGCCACTTTAGATTCAAGTATGTCAGACCAACTTCAGAACATCATAATGATTGTTAACATCACTTCCACTAAAGATCACCTTCAAACCATCACCACAGTTGTAAACATCCACAAGGCATCACTTACATGATTGCAATTATCTTATTTAAACAAACACCACATACCCTAAGAAATCCTCAAGCAAGCAGACGGCACTACAATGCTAAGCAGCCTGCTCAGGCAACAATGCATATGCTTTACACATGATATAATGACAAGATGTCTGCAACTTCTGGTGATGTAATAGGACAGCACTAGAGGATCAAGTAGTCTACGTGCTTGTGTAATTGGACATGGCTGATTTGAGGCAAGTGGAGTCTGACTAAGTAAGGAAACAGGTGTTGCTGATGTAAGATGATTAGTTCTACCTTGCTTTTCTGTACTTAGATGTTGTTAACAGGGACATTGTTGTTATTATTGTAACAGGACTTAGGTGTATTCTTGATTCTGATTGGTTGGTTTGAAAAATTACACCACCATCATTTTTTTATCAATTAGCGATGTAGAATCACATTATGTCCAAGAAATAGTATAAACGCATAGATCTACTTTATTTATAATTAGGTGCCATCAATGGAAATCAGCAAGTGAAGGACAGGGCTCGGTATTGATTGTTTAATAGACTTGACTTTGGATTGCAGATTGAGCAATTATGATTGTCACTTTATTAGCATTTTATTGATAGACTCTCTTGGAATGGTTTGCTCTCATCAATTCAACTGGAAAGAACAAACTTTAGGTTTCTTATAGAATGACTTATGAACAGACACAAGGTTTAACAATATGTTGGTCATTCCTTTTATTGATTCCTGTACTTTTGCTATTGAGAATGGCTACGCTATACAATGCTTAAGGCAGCTGAAGAATTAAACCAAAACAGGGGTAGGTAATACAGATATCTTATGGACTCTCTTTAAGTTTGTGATCAGTGACACTATGGTTCGACAAATCCAGCCATTGAGAAGAGGTGGGAAGTAATCAAAAGAGCAAGTAAAGAGTTAAAACTGAAGAGGGCAGGTGTTACTGATAGAACAGATAGACCAGACTTTCTCTAATTACCAGACGTCTGGAGGCGGCCATGATGGATGTTATTCTTTAAGTCAAGAAGGAGTGGGTTGATTGTGTAAATCTGTTGAAAGAGAATGATTAGAAAGAGGAACAGGATGGGGTTGGGGTGTTGTTGTTTCAAGTCTTTATTTCTAGGAGCTTTGTTTAGATCAGGTGCTGAGGTGTTGCACTTTCAAGATAGTTATTTTAGAAGGCTTTGGTTTATTTAAAGTGGTGTTTCTCTCTGACTTTCAAAACTATGAAGTAAATTGTTCCAAAAGTTCAAAGAATAGAATGGTTTACAGTGCTGATCCTCGCTTAAATAATGCTTTTTCGTAACGTTTTAACACTTCGCTATTTTGAGATTAGAGTTTGTCAATTAATATGTACCTTTTGCTGCCTTTGGTAGCATTTGGTTTGTTTCTTTGATAGGCCTGTTAGGGAAGTATGCATGCAGTTATCTGTGTTTTCATGTTTCGGACAAAAAGCTAAAAAATTAAAGTCGGAAATTAATGATCGTGTTTCTGACATACTGACTTGGCATGTAAGGTGTTTACAATTAATGTCAGTATGTCTTATTATGAAGCTTACAGATTTAAAGCCTTTCATTCATATCAGGTGATAGAGAATGTGAAACTAGTTATATTAAGTTAATAATAGATCATGCTAATATTAGTGATTACTATATGTAATCATAAGGCTCTAAAATTGACAATAAAGAATTGTTTATGGACAATTAGGTGATATTGATTAGTTTCAAAGATGATGTTATAATAATTGAAGCTTATCTTCATATTTTCCAACTTAAATTTTGTGCAGATAACTGCTTATGTTTTAATGCTGTAAAAGTTTGTAGCTTACTTTCAAGATGGTTTTGACAATAAATAATTGTTAAAAATCATACTCCTGGCAATTAATAACATTCTCAAACATTTTTGCATTACTCATCTATAAACTTAATCTAAAATGGGAAGATCTTAAATGAATTTGGGCCCGTAACCTAACTTAGGAGTACACATCTGTTCAAACCAGCTGAGAAACATGGACTAGTTGATGTCTGGATGAGTGAGGCCATCTGTCGCTGGAAACTATCTTCAATTCTGAAGAGTTCCATATGTCTTCCTGTCTTGGCCACTTTCAGTTTGTACCTTTATCTAAGTAGAGTAGTTATCTGACTGGGTTTGATTGATCCATGATAGCAAATTTTGTAAAGATATCTTCCTATTTTGATTATATGGCCTGATACTGCCAATAATTCTGGGAATATTTTGTCTCAGTGGATGAATTAATGTTTTTGACAATAAGATAACGTTTTTGACAATAATATAATATGAATTGGTAAAAATATTCTTCAATATTTTGAGTTTAAACAAGATGAGATAGTTTTTTCAGGCACCCCTGGTTATCAAATCTCAGCTGAATCACTTCAAATATCTTCTTTTATTTGTGACCATTGAAATCTTTTAGCCACTGAAAATAACATGTTGATATTGATTGAGTGAGGCTTTTCTCTGTTTTTTCATTTCTTTGAAAAAAGGGATAACGACTAGGGTCTTATGTTTCCTGGTTTTATGAAAAGCAAGCAACTTAACTAAACATGCCAATAAAATTTCATTAAAGTTGTAATTTCATCTTTAATTGAATGTATTCACCAACCCTGAGCTTTTAAGAACACCTCCCAAAAAACCCAATAAATATTTTTTTTAATTTTGAGAGGTCTGAATGTGTCTTAAATTCAGTGTAAAGATCACGCTGACGAGAAGTTTTCATGAAATTCTATCCTTTAACATTTAAAAATTAGTTTAATGATTATCATTGTGAAGAAAGGATAATGTTTTTGTGAACCAATGTGAGACGCTCTCGTTTCTATCGACAAACTCCTATTCCCTTGGTACATCAACTATTTCTCCAATCTGTAATCGCTGTTGACCTTTGGGTTTAGTTCAGAGGCGTTAAGACAATGTCCTTGTTATCATAAGAGCCTCTTGGCCTTACCAGGTTATCATATCGCTGGGAAAGGAAGTTGATAATGCGGACAAATAGCGACATGCCTCGGTATCTGTCTTGCTGTCAAGGAGAGCTCTTCATTGTCTTGAAGAAAGGATCAATCTGCATCGATTGCTTAATCCCAATCTTGTCAGGACTTTGTACCTTAAGGGTTGTTTATTCAGAAATCATTATTAAAACAGCTTTTTGCCTTTGGTATTACTCTGGCCTGGTTTTCTTGTTCCTGTAATCTGTTATATTTTTTTTTATGGAGAAATGATCGTATTTTGTTCAAATTATGGTTTCAATTCTTAATGAAGGAGTATTGATTCTCCTGTTTATCATTAGAAATCTACTTTTGTCTTTGTAATCCCACATTGTTCAGAGAATTAGGTTCTGGTTTAAATTTTTTTTAAAGAAATTCAAGCTGTTGAAAAAATGTATTTCAACTTATTGATTGAAATTGCTCTGGAGAACTGGGCAGTCAAGCTTATATGTTAATGACAGTACCAGACTAAACTGATTTCAAGTTGACCTTAAGTTTGTATTCAATTTAGATTTTAGCTTGCCTTCTAGACTTCAGATCTGAGAATTTGCAACCAGACTCTGCAAGTTTAGGGACCTTCAAAATGTTCCTGTGATCAAAGTGATGTATGACAAAAATGTGAAACACAAAATTATCATAATTTTTTTTTGCTAAATAGAGATTATTAACCGAGTGTGTTTCCGTATCATTAATATCATATAATAGGAATAAAATTTGTATTATGCGAGCCTTTGGCGAGCATAATACATATATTTTTATTCCTATTATATGATATTAATGATACGGAAACACACAAGGTTAATAATTTCTTTATCATATAATGTCATTTTGAAATAAAAGGATTTAAACGAAAATATGATACCTTCTAAAAATATGTTTGACCTAGATTTCGTGGAATAATTGCTTTCACAATAAACCAAGGTGAAGGTCATATTATCGGCGATGTACAGATGTGAACAGTCTAGAAATATTCCTTCATGAAATGATTTTTTTCACAGTGATGGAAACGTCTCCTTCAATCTATGAACATTTTCAGGCTGATTTCCAATGCACAAGTAAACATTGTATTTTTTAATAACACAAAATGTGTAAGAACCCAGTCTAAGTAAACCTAGCCTCACTATTATCCGTTACACTGCTATACTGAGTCTAGAAAGGCTTGGTTGAGAGTCGCGTCAGCCCACGTGACCAAGTTGACCAATCAGAACTGATCTTACCAAGCCACAATAGTCTGCCTTCGCAGGTATAACGTTGGAGGGTCATAGGTCGCAGAAAGGTCGTCTGACGCGACCTTCAACCAGACCTTTCTAGACTCAGTATAGCAGTGTAACGGATAATAGTGAGGCTAGGTTTACTTAGACTGTGTAAGAACCAGTTGTCAACGTCGCTACAACAGGGGAAGTAACTCTAACTGCATTTTGAAAAGCTGCAGTGTCATTGTTGTTACGCCAGTTCAGTTACGGTATCCTTAGACTAAACGTCGACTATTTGCGAAGGTGAGGTTGTTGCGTTTGTAACTACGCTACTAGATAATCTACAGATTATGTACTATCACTAGAATATGATTTGTTTATGCTGATAAGTTGGTAGCCGACACGACCAAAGCGATCTAGGCTTATGTTATGCACGAAAATTGAAGCACCTATTTTTTCGATAGCCGATATTGTTAGCTGCATATCGTTTTATTTTTAAACGCACAATGAAAACAACTTGAAATGCTTCGATAACCAAGCTATTTCTAAAATACGAATGCGTGATAAGTTTTGACAGATTTTGTTTACGATATTTTTTTCGATAACTCCAGACGACGTTATCAATGTTTAGAGACCGGTTTAGGACTCGCATGACATGCATGGAGTTTTGAGAAAATAGTTCGGGTTTTGACCTCATTTGCATTGTTATTAGGGATCTTATAACATGATTACAAGATGAATTTATTGCACAGATAACACTGCTCATTATATGATAAAAATTGATATAATATTACAATACAGAAATTAATACAATCTGAGTCATTTGATCTCCAACAACAAATTCCAATAAGGTTGAGGGATTGAACCCAATCACCCACACCTCTTGATTTGCAAGTGAGACATTCACCCACCTGTCAATAACTATCTTCTATTGTTCTGCCTGCAGGTTTCATCAACCTGTCCCTGCAGGACCAGATGAACCTTCTGCAGCACTCCTGGCTGGAGATCCTCTGTCTCAACCTGGTCTTCAGATCCTGCCCCTACAATGGATCTCTCAGCTTCGCCGAGGACCTCAAGGTGTCCCATGAGTCGGCCAAGAACTACAATGTTCCCACAGAGTTCGACACACTGACGAGGAAACTCTGTAAGAAGTTCACCTACCTGGGAGTCAGCAAGGAGGAGTATGTGCTTCTCAAGGCCATCACTCTCTGCAACATTGGTGAGAACTCATCTTGATTCTATCTCTTATATTGAGAATTATTTACTTGCTCTGAGTCTACTGTTACATTTCTCTGTTGATGATAATGTTATTGAAATAATGAAAAATATATGCTGAACATTCTAATACTTATATCATTTTTTGTCATAGGAAGGTATTATTTTCATACCTTTCTGTTACATATCTCCGTTAATGATAATGTATAAAATGATAATGAAAAATATATTCAGTCCTTTCTCAATCATTAAAAAGTAAATAATTAATAACTTCACTGGTAGATCTTGTCTTACACAAATTCTCAAAAGATGGAAGTGCTGGTAACTGTTCTTGTTCACCAGCTTCGTTATTTCAATATTTGCGATTTCAGCTTAAGATAATCCTATAAATGATTTAAAAAGAAATAATAACAATTTTAACATGATGTATAAAAAGCTGTTTCTCCGGACAGATGTAGTGGCAGAGGTGACCGATGCAGTTCAGACCCTGCAGGAGAAGCTTCAAGACTCGCTGATGGAGATCATCAAGGTCCGACACGCCGGCAACCTGCGACGTCTGGGGCAGCTCTTCCTTCTCCTGCCTCCCATCACCCACATCAAACTCCTCGCCAAACAGTTCTGGTTCGACATGAAGAAAGATGGCCGTGTTATCATGCACAAACTCTTCTTGGAAATGCTCGAGGCCGATTCCTGAGGATAGACCTGTGGCCAGCTTGTGGGGCCATGTCACCTTGTGTTGTTAGTTTGTGTAGGGAAAATGAGTGATTAGACTTACAGAGTCACTAGCCTGACCATTTGGTAGCTGATGGACAGACAAGAGTAGTTTATTTTCTGTGTTGACTATGTGATATTTACCTGCAGACGCAGGCCCCGAATAGGGAGATATTGGGATTGAGTGATATCTTCAGAAAGCTCTGCTTTGAGACAGTGGCCAGGATCTCTTTACTCAAGATTGGATACCATGCAACATTAGGTTTTGACCACTCTGTGGATCATAGCAGTGATACTGTATATAATTGAGTGTCCAAGTGAACCCTTCCAGTTCCATTCCTGTGTAGTGCTTCCCACTGAGGACGTAGAGAGCCTCAAACTGCAAATACTGCACGAGTAACACTGAGAGGCATCACCACTGTGGTGGAGTAGACTCAACTTGCTCGACCTCGACTAAATGGCATTGCATCAATGCAGCTATGTTTTGATTGGTTTCCTAGTTGTGGACAGTTGCAACATCTATGCAGATTCCCAGGACTATGTACTCATGCATGGTAGAGGATAGATGTGTTGTGATTGTCCTTCATTGTGTAGGCATCTCACTTCAGCTCCTAAACCAAATTCCTTACCATCAGGATATGCTGGTCACAGCAACCAAGCCAAAGTTAAGAATCATCAACATCATTGCCTCTTCCCAGAGTGTAGCTGGGGTCTGATTGTCACTCATCGTGTCTACCAAGGCAGCACCCATCTGTTCATAGCATAGACATGTAGATGCTTTGGCACCAGCTTGTAGGTCTCAGGAGCCTCATGTAATCACCCATGGGAGTCCAAAGCTTCATGAAAAGTCACTGATGTGTATCGCTTGCGTCATTGAGTCCTGTCTAATCAGAACAGCACTTGTGTATTGTTGTTATCTAATGTTGTGTGCATTTGTTTTCAGAATTGCCTTAATCATTGCTCGAGAATTAGATAATTTTCAATCATGATCTTAAGTAATCAAAACATCATGATCATGAGGTGTGATTTAATTATTCTGGGTCTAGATGCCAAATTGTAAAAGATGTTAAGATTTGTTGCAGTGATGTACAAAGGACCTTCAATCAGTCATCATTGAACTACTGTTCTGATATGTCACTGCCAGTTCTTGCCCAAGCAGCTGCATTTCGGGGCAACCTACAGCCAAATATGCTGAGTCTTATCAGCTAGTATTGCATTTGACTAAGGCAAGCCTGCCGCTAAGATCCTAAGATAAAGCATTGCAGAGATGAAGCTTACATCATGTCGCCTGCAGTCATTGCATTTTGTTTTAAGATGTTGTTTTGTTGTTGTTGTTAGTTGAGATTTGAAACACTTGTTAGTTTACCTGTGGGTACACTTTGTTATATAATCATTCGCTCGACTTTTCAGTCATATATTCTTTTCATAGGAATGTGTCATAGTGTTGGTCCACAATTTGTAGGAATATTTTCAATGTTAATTTCAGAGGCATCAGTTGAACAAGAAGTTTGAGAAATCAAATGGAACAACCAATTTACAAAGAAATAATACTTTTGTTCGAACTCATCCTTAATCAAAAGTCAAATTAGTATTATCTTTTTTTGCTTTCTTTTAACTGAGTGATTTAAAATTAGATTAGTGTGTGTCAGTATTTTTATACAATCGTTTCATGAGTTTCAACTTTTGCTATGTCCAGCTCTTATACCAACTTTTTAGATTTTGTTTGTGATCTGTACAAGAAGTGTCCTTGACATTGGAATGCTACTTAAGTTAAATAATTTTATGTTGTAACCTTCTTACAAATAGATTTTCAGATCTGTGTACCAAAAATACTGCAAAAATATCTTTTGGTAAGACCTTAGATTCGAATTATTTAAATGGTAAGGTTGCAATCTTTTAAGATACAATGCTGTGCAATGCCGGGTTTATAAACTTGCAAACTTGCAATGACCGTGGTATTGCATCCTAAAGACCAAACTTAAAATAGATTGCAAATAATTCTGAGCTTCTAATTATGATAACCTAAGCTTTGAGGTTTCTGTACTTGCAAATTGTGCAGATATATTACCTTAGCTTTGCATTTAGAGGTTTCTGAGCTTGTGAAACGTAACCTTTGAATGAGGTTTAACCTGAGCCATAAAGAGGTTTCTGAGCTTGGAACTGTTCATGGCTAATACCTTAGGCGTCTGAGGTTTCTGAGCTTGGATATGAAGCTGAGCAAGAGAAGCTTCTGGATTTGCAGGAGATGGAAGGGGAAGTGAAGGAAGAGGATCAAACTCACTGGACTCATGTTTACTTACTTTGTTGCTTGTAATCATTGTTATGTTTAACTGTGTGATAGAGAATGTATGGTGGACACCTACAGCAAAGGATGCAAATTTTATTTGAGCCCATTTGATGGAACTCTAGTTTACCATTAGCAGTGATAGTATTTTTAGAATCATTCCTAGCGTGTTTGTTTACTTTTGTTTGGATGAACCGTTGATTTTCTATGGTTCTTGGTTCCAAGATGTTCATGCTGTAGGTCAAGGAAGCCTCAGGTCATAGCCCATTGTTTTTTGTGAAGATTACGGAATGAGATCCTGTATGTGGTATTACTTGATGATTTATCAAGAACAAGAAAACATCTGTAGAACGCATCTGTTCTGTAGACCAGTGGGTCCATGTTGTCTCACTAACAGACAGACAGACAGATAGTAGGATCTGGTCTGTCGCCTGGTTTGCACTACAGAAGATGTATAGTCACTATATAATCTGGTCCACTAATCAAGGTACAGAGTGTCTATAACCCCTGAATCCTGTGTGATTTATTGTTGCATTCCTCCCCTTGCCCATGACCACCATCCTCTCCCGACCGTCCACAGTACACACAGATCGATACACAACAAATTGTTGCACATTGCATAGACCATGCACTCACACAGTACACAAGTACACACATCCAATTTACCAAACACATCACAGTACTATGAACAGATAACTGAAATTTGACAGAGTAAATTTACATCCACACGCTATGAATGAAATTACACTTGATTACAGTACACATTGTATCACAAACACATCAATACACCTCCACATTGTACACACACCCTAATGAACTGAACACTTTCCTGTGAACTCTCCACTTTATTTTTGTGCTAAAATCAATAAAGTTTTCAATGAAATCATTAACAGTTCCACAGGAACAACCAATTAAATATTTTCAAAAAATTTCTCTCAATTTCCCCTGTGAACCAAAAGGAGACAGTGGAATGAAATCCCCTCCTGTCCAATACATATCAATGCAGTCTATATGTAATTTCCAACTCATGCTGAAATCTATTACCAGTTGCGTGCATATCCAGCCACTTTGGTTCAACATCCGCATTGTTTCTTAATGAGTTAAAAGGCAGCAACCATTATTGTCCCCTTCCTTTGACACACGTTGCATCGCATCCGCCATGGTAGTTCCAGGAAACTGGTTGCTATGTGACAAGAAGTTTATATTAATCACTGCAAATTATGTCTGTTATGGAATTGTTTTGTTATGTTTTATACACATAGATTAATCATGCAAGTGTGGGCACTTCCCTCGTGTCACATGACCGTCATGTGATCAAAACATTAGTTACCATAGCATCCTGATCATGTGACCATGGCAGTATTTTACATTAGATCAAATGCTGAGAGTGTTTTTGTTTTGTTTGACTGCTCACATATCTACTTGAATATGTATATGTAGACGTTTGGTTTATTTAGGTTGTGTCAAAGAAAAGAGATGGACAGATTTATATCCATCGGTGTGGTAGCTTATGACACAGATTTATTTCAACATTTGCAGGTCTGTCGGACTGCCTTTTCAAAGTACAAATTTTACGTCACTATTGAAATTGTGAATTTACTCAACCTTTTGATTAAAGTATCAATTGTTGACCTAATGCAAATTTTTAAACAAATATCCAAATTTTGTTCGGATTATCCCCAAAATATTATTGTTGATTTCAAGTTTTGGAAAAAAAGTAATGATATTTGTAAAATAAAAAAACTACATAAAAACGTATAATTTGAACTTTGACCTGTGACCCCGGCAGACCTGACCAGACCTGAGATTGACCCTGTAGGAGTGACCCTGCCTCACCGCCTCAGGCTAGAGTCTCAGTACGTGAAACATTCCTGACCTCCCAGTGACCTTCACCTTGAAACTAGGTCAAGGTGACTTGGATCAATAACAAGTATTTATTGCATAACTGTCAGTTACTGGAGTTTCCCACTTTGTGATATTTTGAAGTTGCCATCCTTAGCTCTGTTCTGTGTACTCCTGGACTGTTACATTTATTAGAGAACCATATTTATCAGGTATGCAAACAAGATATTGATGTACCATATTCATATTCACTTCACTGTCAAACACCTCTTGATCCTAACATCTAAACTTGGCCTTAAAAACACAAATTTAACCATCAAACAGGCTGCCAAGTCCTTCAGCTGTAACAACTCATGCAGCAGTAATGCTGTTTAGTAATATCGCTTGAAGGGAGAAATGATTGTTCAGACAAATGACAAAAGCTTTGATGAATCCCTTTCCTTCTGGTAAGATCACTTGCTTGATTGAGTGTTAACACTCACAAGTATATTTGACATTTGTGGACAACCATCTGTCAAGTGTAGAGGATTTGATGACAAGGTGTTCCTGAGAGGTGTTTAACAGTGATCCAGCACTCATAAACCAGTTCCCAAGTGTCATAGGGGTCCTTTATTTTTGTATGCACACGAGAGTTGGAATACAGTCACAAAGGTTATTATGTATCCAAACAAGATTGTTTCCCTGTTGCTTGTATGTAGAGTCTGTAGCCAGGAGTCTGTTTGCTGCTTATAACACTGCTATCATTCTACTTGCCTAGTTTGACCTAAATGAAGTTGTCAAGGATTACCTAATTAACTTGTCTTATGTTGCTTTACTTGAAACACAAATTTGGTATTTTCAGCAGAGTGTAAATCATTTGCTGTTGATCACAGTGGATTCTTTTCAGGAGACATCCACTGTTGAGATCAAAACTCCTGCTTTTCTTTGATAAATCAGCTCCTTCATCTGAGCTTTTCTAGGATAAATTGCTTTTTTTAGATGAGAAGGACATGAGAGCTTTTACTTGTTTCTGATTTAAGTTAACCGAGACATTGCTTGTTGAGAAATATTCCTGAAAGAGGTTATGCTTATGCATAGCCAATACTTAACCATAGTAATTTCCAGCCAAAAGGTCTTGGGTTTTATATTAGCATTTAAAGTGTTAATATGGCATGTTATTGGTTCGATCAATGTTAACCACATTAGTTTCAAGAACCTGCATACTTATACAGAATTACTCATATTTTTTACAAGATGTTTAGTTTATCAGAGCTTTAGTGCTTACTTAAAGACTTTCTTACATATATAACCAGAACATGAAATATACTTGTATTGTTTCCATACAAAAAAGAAACTTTCTCTGCCTATATACAATGTTTTTGTTCAGATCATAATTTAGAGAACTTTTTTAAGAAATAAATTCACGATGAAATATTTTAAAAGAAAGAGTATTTGAGATAAATCTCTGAATTTATTCATGCATGTCTTTTGTATTGCCTTTTTCTTTTTTGCAGTCTTTCTGATATAGATATTAGACTTTTCTGATTTTTCATGTTTTCTTTGGTATTTTTTTGCTGTGAGAAGTGTTCATTATTGTGACATATACTTGCACATAATCAGTTAAACAACCAACAGATCAACGAATTTGTCAAAAATTTTGAAAGTGTTTTTTACAGAAAAGATTTATTTCATTATTTTGATTCTTTGGCTTTTTCAAGTTCTCAGCCAGCTAAGAATAAAATTCATATTCCAAAATACCTCTCCAAATCAAGGTTTTATAATGTACTGAGTGTGAAATAATACGAAGGATTTCCAAGTTTAATTAAATCGTTGATATTTTAGATGTGAAAGAGTTACTTTTTGACTGCTTTTAGTAACATAGTAAAATGCTAATTGTTGGTTTTATTTTTAGCTCATCAGGACTGAAAGTCCAGATGGGCTTATGGCATGGCCCGTCGTCCGGCGTCCGTCCGTCGTCCGTCCGTCGTCCGTCGTCCGTCCGTCGTCCGTCCGTAAACTTTTGACACTTTCGACTTCTCCTCATGAACCATACACATTAGAGAGCTGAAATTTTATGTACAAGTACCTTAGCATATGGAGATTCTAATTTGTAACTTTGGTGACCCTGTGACCCCAAATAGGGTCACAGGGGTCACAACTTTAAAAACTTATTTTCATCTTCTTCTCCAGTTCCAGAAGGACTAGAGAGTTAAAAATGATATGTGCAGACTCCTTGGCCAATGGGGATTCTAATTTGTAACTTTGGTGACCCTGTGATCCCAAATAGGGTCACAGGGGTCACAACCTTAAATACCTATTTTCATCTTCTTCTCCAGTTCCAAAAGGAGTAGAGAGTTAAAAATTATATGTGCAGACTCCTTGGACAATGGAGATTCTAATTTGTAACTTTGGTGACCCTGTGACCCCAAATAGGGTCACAGGGGTCACAACCTTAAAAACCTATTTTCATCTTCTTCTCCAGTTCTAAAAGGACTAGAGAGTTAAAAACGATATGTGTAGACTCCTTGGCCAATGGTGATTCTAAATTGTAGATTTCGTGACCCCATGACCCCAAATAGGGTCACAGGGGTCACAACCTTAAAAACCTATTTTCATCTTCTTCTCCAGTTCTAAAAGGACTAGAGAGTTGAAAGTGATATGTGCAGACTCCTTGGACAATGGGGATTCTAATTTGTAACTTTGGTGAACCTGTGACCCCAAATAGGGTCACAGGGGTCACAACCTAAAAAACCTATTTTCATCTTCTTCTCCAGTTCTAAAAGGACTAGAGAGTTAAAAGTGATATGTGCAGACTCCTTGGACAATAAGGAATCTAATTTGTTACTTTGATGAATCTGTGACCCCAAATAGGGTCACAGGGATCACAACCTTAAAAACCTATTTTCATCTTCTTCTTCAGTTCCAAAAGGAGTAGAGAGTTAAAAATTATATGTGCAGACTCCTTGGCCAATGGGGATTCTAATTTGTAACTTTGGTGACCCTGTGACCCCAAATAGGGTCACAGGGGTCACAACCTTAAAAACCTATTTTCATCTTCTTCTCCAGTTCCAAAAGGACTAGAGAGTTAAAAATTATATGTGCAGACACCTTGGACAATGGGGATTCTAATTTGTAACTTTGTTGACCCTGTGACCCCAAATAGGGTCACAGGGGTCACAACCTTAAAAAACTATTTTCATCTTCTTCTCAAGTTCCAAAAGGTCTAGAGAGCTGAAATTATATGTGCAGACTCCTTGGCCAATGGTGATTCTAAATTGTAGATTTCGTGACCCCATGACCCCAAATAGGGTCACAGGGGTCACAACCTTAACAACTTATTTTCATCATCATCTTTAGCTCCTAAAGGTCTATTGAGCTGAAAGACTGCATGTAGACTACTTGGCCAATTGGGATTCTAAACTGTAGGGTCACAGGGGTCACAATCTTAAAAACCTATTTTTCTCCATTAGATGACAGTCTATGGCAAATTTATTTCTCCTTGGATATTTTAGTGTGGACTTCTTTCACTGTCTGATATTGGCAATCTAGAAAGTGTTGAATAATAATACATTTGTTTTGTAATTTTTTTATAGGTTTTCTTGCAATAGGTAACATCAATTTCATTTTTAGCTCATCTTGCCTGTATAAAGCAAACTTGATATGATGCCTGATGAGCTACAGAGCCAATGGCTCTATTTTTTGATGTTATACTCTAAGCCACGTGACACTGAATTTTATTGGCAGTAAAACTAACTGATAAAGTTAATTCAATTGCATTTGAACTATTTTACTAATAAAATAAGTTTGGTTTGATAAACAAAATTTTTTTTTATATCAAAATTCAAATTCAAGTTTTTGTCTTCTTAAATGTGACAATTTACAATAGAAATAAAAAAAGGGATGTCAGTTTAAGGTTTCACTGCCAGTTGAATTCATCAGTGTCCAATTTAAGATCCTTATTATGAATATTAGTCAAATTTACCCTCAGAGGAGTCACGATTACCAAATAACCTTGACCTTTTACCAAAACAAATCCCTCAAGGATCAATTCAGACACATTAATGAAATTAATATTCTTATCAAGTATTAACGCCACATTTCTGGAATTGAGATCTGTATAACATTGTTTATCAACCTCTCTAGTTTCATGCAACTAACAGATTCCCAAAAAGTATCATTTAAATGTGTTTTGTAGTTTTGTAACCTTGAAATGTTCCAACTTTGACCTTTGACATGACACTGCTCCTCAAGAGCCTCACAAATAACCTCATCCTACCTTCATCAGTGTATTGTTAAGCTGGACAAAGTAGTCTGGAGCTACAGTCATTGGCTCTTTTGATCTACCTTTGTTTGAACAACTTGGAACTCAACGTCATATCATTTTGACATCATGGGGTGGGCGGGGTATGAAAATTGATCTCTACATGTTTATTTATTTTTGTAGGCCAGTACAGGCCAAACCGTGTTCTTTTTTACCTTATACACCATGTCTTTCACCCTTTTGAACTGTCTCCGAGGACCAGGGTTGTTTAACCTAGTTTGAACGATAACGTTTCTGGTCACAAACTACGCTTGCAATCCTTCTCGCAAGGAACGAATCTCGTAGCCAAGTAATTTGCGACCGGAACTTATCCTGGTCCTCTGAACCACTCCTTAAGGCAAAGCTTGGTGGTTGAAGCAATACTCATGACCACACTCTCCACACTACTTTGTCCGTGGGCGTCTTGACTCCTCTGAAGTGTTCATTAAGCTGTAATCTTGTCTTGTGCCTTCTCTCTGTCTCGGCCCAGTTACCATGTTCGTGCCATCTGTCTGTTTTAGGAATGTCTGCAGACTGTTCCTTGAGCAAGAGGGCTCCCAGGATCCTGCTTACCTCAGGAAGTTGCTTGTGAAGCTCCTGCCTCAGGCAAGCAAGATCCTGGCAGCCTCAGGTCCCATCGCTTACCTTGCTTCTCAGCAGACTGTTATAGAGACTTGGACCGATCCTGAGCTCTCCTCGGTCAGAGGAAGGCTCTGCAGGTCCAGAAGGTTGATCACATTTGCAGTCTTATTTTAGATGTTGATTTCTCTTGTTGATATATTTATCGGATGTTTTTAAGGAGATGCCAGGTTTGTTGAGTGTATATAGCAATAAAAGGATTAAATTAAAACTCTTGTTTGTTTTATATTGGTCATTGACACTCTGTATGGATTGTTAGACTTGGCATCAGATAATAAAGACGTTTAGTTATAGACTAATGGTAAATAATAATGATTATGAACATATTATTCAAGTCGGCCAAAGCGAATTGTTCAAACTTATGATTTGAAGGTATATGTATATGATACAATCAAGGAAAACCTGAAATTAATTGTTTTGTTCGCATACCAGTATATGAGATCTTGTCTTCTGTACACGAACATTTAGGATTGTGTGATGTGATCTCAGCAAGGTCAGCACAGTTCAGTCGCAATGAGTACCAAGACAGTGCAACTACTCTATCAAAACCATTCGATCAGAAGCTAGAAACCAAAAAACAAACTGTAGCCTTAAGCAACCGAGATACATGCTCAATTCACAGTCGCCTACTAAGGACTGAAGCATTACCCAGCGGGTCTGAACAACTCATTCACAATTTATTATGAAGTCTTAATTGAGGTCTGAATAAAAAACTTGAGTTGATGGAAACCAAGACCATTTCTGTTTCTTCAGTAGACATTATTATATCATTGATTTGACTATTGACTCAGAGTCCTTGGTTGATTACAAACAGCGTTTTCGTCTAACCAATAAACTAAACCGAAGCGAAGGTATATGGTTGATTCATTCGATAATGTTTGTCATGATTATTGATCTGAAGATTAAATCAAGATCCTGATTTCATGAAATCCAACAGTGTTTATGTTTGACCATTATGCTTAACTAGAGTAGGACTAAAAAAGTTCAGTCATTCTATGGATAAAGAAGTTATTTATTTGGCAGCTGCTTCGTTTCGATATTGATCCTTATACCATTTTCAAGCATATGAGGATATATATAAGGATATACAAGTCGCTATTGTCAATTAAAGAAGTTGTTCATCCATAGAATTACTCTCGTCTTCCTATTTTGAGTAATACCTTCAGACTTGGCAATCAGTTAAGCATAATTGTCAAACATGAACGCTGTTTGTGTTCATCAAATCAGGAACTTCAAGAATGCCTCTCAAAAAGGTTTTACGCCGCTAATGGCTGAAATATTGCTCAAGGGGCGTAAAACAACAACTCACTCACTCAAACAGCTTTGACACAATATCATTTCATCCATTTACAGATTGGACCTCTAAGCCATCCATGTTGAAATGTAAGGAAGCAGCTGTATTGAATATTCCCCCTTTATCTTATCCACTTACAATCCAATCAATCGTTAAAATTACCTTTTCTCTGCCAACTGCTCGTGCGATTTTAATGTTGAAATGTTTAGATTACAGAACATGCAGGAAAACATTGAACTCATTGATGGTGATTCCAGGACTGTCGACAAATGCGTAGGTTTGATTCAAATTTACTTGAATTGATCATTTATAACATAAATCATTTACATCTGTTTAAAGATGCCATGCTCTATGGTTAAATTTACTTCATGATTTGTTAAATATTCTAATATAGTACATGTTCTGGATGCACTCACGAAAAGGAGCCAATTGAAAGAAAACCATCCCATTTCAAAGATATATTTCTTCAATTAGGAGAAATCTTATTTCATGATGAAAAACTATTTGCTTTGAGAATGATATCATCTACTAAAAGTTTGAAATGACTGCAAACAACTCAAAAACAGATTTAACATAAAATATAAATGTCTTCTAGCCAAGAGTTCAGAACTAGCTGAGACATCACGCTAAGGATGAAAGCAAATTACGGCACGTGCTGAGAACTCATCAATACGAACTAACGGGAGTTCACTCGCAAGCACGTCGACATTGACCATATATTGATCGGACAAGAAAGCGGCGATTTTCTCATCAGGTCGATCATTCCATTTCATTACTTTCTGAAGTCTCCAGTATCGACTGACTGACTTCCCCTGTAATTGTGTAACCTACAGAATGCACAGACGTTGCATTAAGCTCACAGCAAATTGCATCTTCAAAATGTCTTGGACTCATTGGAAATGTTTAACTAGGATATTGACCAGTCTCCTACGCTAAACCTTTATGCCAGTCAGGATAACCTGCATGATTTCCCACTGGGAGGGTCAGTTCCAGATAATACAATGGTGGTTCGTATTTGCCCATACTACCATTACTTCATAATTAAAACCATATCTATACATAAAGATACTTCGTATTACCTCAGGGAGGGTCAATTCTAGATAATGAAATGAGTGTTCTTATATTGCCCATACTACCATTCTTCGTGATTTAAATCACACAAACACATTAAATATTTGTATCACCACAAGGAGGGTCCGTCCATATAGTAAAATGGTTGTTCTGATATTTCAATACTACCAATACTTCATGATTGAAACCATATCTAAACATTAAATTACTTCGTATCATCGCGGGGAGGATCTGTTCTACATTTAGATAATAAAATGGGCAAAACTGCTAACACTTCCATTACTTCATGATTTAAATTACATATATACATCAAATAACTTGGTATCACCACAAAGAGGGCCAGTTATAGATAATAAAATGGGTATTCTTTAATTACCAATACTACCATTAAGTAATGATTTGAACCATATCTATAGGAAATAACTTCGTATTATGGCAGGGAGGGTAAGATAAATGTGATAACTATGTATTCTGAAATGGTACTGCAAATTACATCACAAAAGGTGAAGTCAATTTCCAAATTATTAGATGCAACGAAAAGGCTCCGATACTGCCCAACCGGCGCTAAACAATAACTCACCTTTCGCAATGATTTAAACATACTAATTCAGCAACCTGCACGTTTAATGCATCTAATGTCTAAATCTATTCAAACGATATCTATATGCGCCCTGCAGCGGACGTCTTTCTGTTTTTCTTTGGAGGCCCCAAACATGTTGAATAAAAAATAACATCAGAATATGACCATTATTCTGCTCAATTAGGGAGACATAAAAATCAACAAATGAGACGATTCGTAACACAAGATAATATATTGGTGCATCCAGTTGGTAAAAATACCACCAAGGAAAATGAACAATTCGAAAAATGTTAAATCGTAACCACCTAAACCTATTATGAAATTAAATGTACTGTGCTTGCTAGGGTGTTAATAACCATCATTGAGCGTCAATATCTTATGTGAGCCTAGCTTGTTAAGCAGTTAGGAGTTGCTATAAATGATAAAAAAAAAATCACATATATACAGCAGTCAAAGAAGTTGTTTGTAGATTCGATTAACTAGCGCATCTTCCCTGTTCTCAAGGTTTGGAACAGCCAGACATTTTAATTTCAATCTAAAATTGCACTGTTGGGATATTCAACCGATTTCTGATTTCTTACTTAACTCTCTTATATCTATATCAAACAGTAGAGTAGGTCTTATTGACCACAAAGGGAGATGTATCTTCAATTATGGTCGAGATGTCTGTGTCTGTTCATCGATCAACTTACCTTATTGCCTTACGCGTCTTCCAGTTATTACATGGCAGTTCAAATACGTGTAAACAAACCAAATACTATGTAAAATGTAAGAAGAGTAACGAAAATAATGTTGAGTTGCCAGCAATTTCTTCTAACTTTCTTGTCATGCAGACGACACACAACTGTATCTTTCTTTCCGTCCACGAAATAAATCGTCAATTTCCAACAACTTCACAGCCCTTGAGTCATGCATTGACTGTATCAAGGAATGGATGACCTCCCACTATCTCAAGCTGAATGGAGATAAGACAGAGCTTCTTGTCATCACACAAAGCCGAATTTCAAGGTCACTTTCACTTCCCGACTTCCATATTGATGGACATGTCATTGTACCCAGCAACCAAGTCAAGAATCTTGGAGTATTGTTTGATACCACAATGTCCTTTGAATCACACATCAAGATGGTCTGCAAGAGAGCCTATTTCCATATACGCAATATCAGCCTCATCAGGAAATACATCACTGAAGATGTTGCTATGACCCTAGTACATGCATATGTGCTATCACGTATGGACTATTGCAACGCCCTCTTGTATGGTTTGCCATCCCACTGCATCCAATCCCTGCAGAGGGTCCAGAACTGCGCAGCTCGTGTAGTCTCTGGTACAAAACGTCACGAACACATCACACCTGTTTTACAGAAACTACACTGGCTTCCTATCAGATTTAGAATACAATTTAAACTTCTCCTTCTAGTGTTCAAATGCCTCAACCATCAAGCTCCAGAATATCTCCAAGACCTCATGCAAACCTATCAACCCAGCCGAAACCTCAGATCCTCCAAGAACAACCTCCTGCATGTACCGCCATCCAGAACTCTCACTTTTGGTGACCGTGCCTTCCAAGTTGCCGGCCCAATACTGTGGAACAAACTTCCCCAAAACCTCAGAGACCTTCATGAACTTTCAAATTTCAAATCTGGACTGAAAACTCATCTTTTTTCAAATGCCTTTGATTGATTTTCCTGCATTTTCATGTGCTCATTATAGCGCTTCAGAGCAGTATACTGGTTTTAGCGCTTTACAAATGTTTCATGTATGTATGTATGTATGTATGTATGTATGTAATGGTCCTTCATAATGTCTGCCGTATTGGAACCATTATAAATAGCTTCCTAATTGCCCTAAAGTTTCTACTCGTCGTGGCATTGACCTCACACCAAATAGCATCTTCAATGATGATGAAGGCGTCTGTGGGTGCTCGTCAATCAGGGACTTTTCGCCCCACTGGGGTTCCAATAGTAAACATACATGAGTTCCAAACATACCATATGAGAAATATGTGTAGTGAATTCCTATAAATAAAAAATAAATGATTTGTATAAACAATGAAGCATGCAGTTCTTGTCCCGTCATTACTTTTGTAACAGAATTGATGCTGGATAAGAAATCTTGTTGGAAAATAATGATAATAATTCTGGTGGTGCCATGCAAAATATAAGTTTAGTTACGGACGTCATATTGATCTACCAGCAGATATGATCTTTGAACTTTCTTCTCATTGATGTAACGGTCATACATAGTGTCTGGAGTTTTGGAACCTTTCAACAAGACAGTTTCCTTATTGTCCTTAAGCATCTACTCTCCTCCACGGAGAGAACAGAGTTTGCATTAAGCTCACAGCTATTGGCATCTTCAATAATGATGAAGGTCGACTTTTGATGGAGATGTCTGCGACTGGTTATCAGTCGAGGAGCTTTATAGTCCTTTTGGGGTTACAATCATTACATTGGTGTTCAAATACATGTTAACATACCGGATACCATACGTTCCAAACTTAATGTAATAGTCAATGGACGTCATATAAGCTAGAGCATACCTGATCTCCAAACTTTGTAATAAGTGAGATAATTGCTATCTATTGTTGTGGAACTCTTTCAAGGTTCATAAAGTTCCTTATGCATCTCCTCTCATCGAACAGAAGTACAGACATACATTGCCCTAAAAATAGATGGCATCTTTAATAATGATGAATCATTCACAGTACCATACAGCTCAGCATTGGTTCATGAAATAACATGGGTTTCGTATTAACTGTAGAAATATAAATGCTGCCATGCAAAATGTAAGTTAAATCAAGCTTCTATCAGATTTGACCTCTAAACTTTTTTATCACAGAGGTAATGGTCATTCACAGTGTCTGTGGTAGTTGGGCCGTTTAAAAGAAGATAGCTTCCTAGTTAATTGCCCAGAGGCGTCTGCTCTTAAAAAATGGTGATACATACGTTGTATTGAGCTAACAGTAAATTGCTACTGTCACGTTAAGCGAGAATGTCTGTGTCTGTTCATCGGTCTACTCACCTTATAGCCCCACTGGGGTTCCAGTAATTACATGGGTATTCAAATACTTGTAAACATACCACATTTACCATACAACATGTTACTAGATGTCCTACCGAACGTCAAGGAGTTGTAAGTCCACGAGAAGTCAATACTTTCTCGAAGGGAAAGCACTTAATGCCTAGTCAAATGGATCCTGAAACGGTACCAATTTAACCGATTAGTAATGTTGCATTTACAGAGTGATAATGTAGGAGCATTCAAAGGGAAAAAATAGGGGTGTACTTGTTGTGATTTATGAAGGATGTTACGTATATTCAAGATAAAAACTCTCAAGGGTTACCTAGTATTGAACGAATCATTTTTATCCAGTTCAATGGACCCTAAAACGGCCCTCAAATAACCGGTAAGTAATATTGCGTTCACACTTTGAATTGAAAAGGATGGTTGATGATTAATAGTTTCCCTTATATCAAAGAAGATAACACTAAGTGCTTACTCATCTTACAATTAAAGTATCTATTGAATACCTCAAATTCTCCCCAATTCTCCACCAATGCTGCTTCGGTATCAATTACACAACTAAACATATAAATATAAACTTATAAATGAATATTTCGATAAAAACTATATGAGCTTTTCGTTTTGTTATTAAAATGTTTGGCATATCCAGTTCACAGCATTTTCGTTTCTAAAGACCTTCTAATACATTACCATTAAGACGTATATCATCAAGTTTACCAAATGAACAATACAAATTCTACTTTTCACTGTGTATCATTTTTTATTTCAATAATCATATCGTTGTTTCTCTTCTCCAATGAAAATCGTTAAACAAACGACATCCTTCCTCTTAATGTCTTTACCAGAATAAGCTTAACAAAATGAATGCCAGGACCTATTTTGATAAAAAAAAAATTCTTTTGCCTTTACCTCTCTGTCATAAAATGGTTGCTAGTCACTTCTAAGCTCAATGATTGTATTTTTGCAAGAGACATTCTACACTGTCAGAATAAAGCCATGTATCAACAAGCCTAATAGAATATACTTGAAGCTTCATGAA
Source organism: Steromphala cineraria (assembly GCA_916613615.1). Classification (NCBI taxonomy): domain Eukaryota; kingdom Metazoa; phylum Mollusca; class Gastropoda; order Trochida; family Trochidae; genus Steromphala; species Steromphala cineraria. The sequence goes on along the minus strand of OU744724.1, from coordinate 51,161,343 downwards.
TCTTCTACAGTGCTAGAATCCTAATAATATAATTTACTATAGATAAAATATGCATTTGCCTTTTGTGTATGTCTTTTATTTCATTAAAAGATTGTTATATCTTCTACAAGTAATGAATATTGTTATGCAAACGATATTTTCTCCTCTTCGAGTGGGTGTTTACAATAGATAAACTATAAAAAAACAATTATCATTAAGCTTAATAAATCAAAGCAAGCTTAACTCTTTGTTAAATAGCATTTTTAAGTTGAAGCAATAAGGAATGACAAGTATTTTTATGGTCACATAAACTCTTAATTCTTATGTTGGCTACATTTCAAAATAGATACTAGTGCAGTTTTCATGCAGTTAGCAGAAACTTGATTCTCTTTGAACAGTGCCAAGATCAGTATTGTATTTTGAGTATTGGCAATATGTAACTTTCCTTTTTCCTTTGAGGTAACCTTTTAAAGATATAACCAGAATAAAGACGTGATCATCAACACTAATAAAACCAAAGCACGATAAAACCTCTTCAGTGTCAAGAATCTTCAAGTGAAGCACAGCTTTATCGATTGGTTATCGATCTAGTGGAAGTTTAGCTGCCCTCTGTATCCCACTCATTTTATAACCTTATGAACCTGGGTGATTTATTAAACGGGGGAACATTGGGACTGTTCTTATGTGCAATTGTATGAACGTTTGAAAAATATCAGCGCTTAACAAGGTGAAATGATCCAAACGATTTCAAACGAGTAAATCAACTGTACTTTTGTATACTTATGCATATGGGTCTAAAGTTATTGATGATGCACTTCCAAAATATATAAATAGTTATCATTGTCTTATGATAAGTTTCTGAAACTTTTGAGAGATTACTTCAGCGGATTATCGACAAAGGTGTTGTATCTTTCAACTGACTTTCAGCGAACTGTTCAATGTAATCATAGTTCTGTTAAAACTGAAAATATCAATTCACTTATTGTCACCATGTATGAAGTATTTAGTATGAAATATATGTATGAGTGTATGTTTTTGAAATTGATGGTGAATTAAATGCGATGACACATTGCAGTTGCAGTTGTAGCGCTTAGCCGATTGTATATATGCTACTCATAATAATCTTTGGAACATTTGTTTATTGCCTCAAAGGACTTTATATAGAGCGCAAATGTTACTATTGTGTTCCTTGAATTTATTCAAAAAGTATATTGCTTAACAGTGTCTAATGTCATTTTCGTTAATTTCCATTTTGTAACAGGTGTGTATAAAAAGTATTAATCATAATGAGTTAACAAAGAAATGAGTTTGGTATTTTGTTAATATTTCGCTGACATTATTAGGCAAGTTTACTGAGTGATAAAATGAAGATTCCCTTTGAAAAGACACACATAAAGGTTCCCCCCCCCCCCCTGATAAACCACTTGAGATATAAAATTTTGCTAATTCACTTTATTAACACTCTAGCTTTTCCTTGCAGCACGACATTATGATCTGTATTGACTGGGAGCAATCATTGATCACACTTTCTATATCAATTTGAGTCGCTATGATCAAAATCTTGAGTAATTATTGTCATTATTGGTTCCATGCGTGGGCATGTGTTTAATTATAATGCCTTTATGGTAAAATGAAAGACTTTCTTTCAAATTATATGAAATTATATGTGGGCGTCTGTATAAGAAACTAACGTCGAGAAGTGAGTCATAAACCTCAAAATAATTAAGGCTTCGTGTATTATTGAAATAGGCAAAAAATGGCCTATTCATTCATACCATACATTGTTTGTTTGTGTTTTGTAAATAAACCATGGTGTATTGTAAAAAATATTCTGATGTTTGCCTTTTTATTTTGATAAGGTCGTTAGATTGCTGCACTGCGTTACGTAGTAATCAATGTAATTTGTGAAATGCAGCAACATTATGATATAATATCTATGAGATTCTTGTTTTGTGTACGTTACATCAGTAATAGCACTTTTCAGCATTTTAACAATTCACTATCAATCATGACAATGTAATCCTTACGAGTCAGTCTGTTCCCCTTAAAAAGTTGAAATAGTTGTGTGGTAAATAATAACAGTCATTGAAAGATCACATTGATGACACATTAGGAAAACGATTGTTTTCAGGAAGCTTCTGTATGAAAGAAGAAATTGATTTCAATGATTATCTGAAAAACATAAACTACATTTCACCTGCTGCACTCAACTTGTGGAGCCATGTCAATAATTTAACACTTCATTGTTTGATGGTCAACCTTCCGGTAATGGAGTATATTATTAAAACATTGTTTTTGAAACAAAATGGTTTATGAGGAAAAGATGTTATTTTTTTATATTCACTTAAATTGACAGTCGCCCACTTATGCCTGAAAGATAACCCAAGCGGTAACTCACTTAATCACACACTTTTTTGCACTGAATTCGTATTGTCAATTTGAGCTTTGAATAAAAACTCTCGAGTGGTTGGAAACAAAGACTATTTCCGTTTAGAATTGTTATCATAGATTTGACTATTGACTCAGCGACTTAGTTGATGAAAACAAACTGCATTTAGGTCTAACCAATAAGTAAACTGAAGCTAAGTTGGATTCAATCGAAATGTTTTGTTATGATTATTGATTTGAAATCAAACAGCGTTTATGTTTGACCAATATGCTGATGCCAAGTTTGAGGGTAGGACACAATACTATTTCACCGATTCGTCAGATAAAACAGCTGAGCCATTCATGTTGAAGTGCAGGGTAGCAACAGTATCTTTTGGATATTCCTCCCACATGATCTTATCCACTTAAAATATTATCAATCATTTCAATTTTTGTTCTCTGCACACTGCATTTGAGATTATAATATTTTGATATTTATACTACTGCACATCTATCACATAAAGAAAGACATTAAACACATTGATGAATGAACCAAGGGTCTCAGCAAATAGCGTAGCTTTATGTTTCAAATTGATTTTGATTAATCATTTACAGTGTAAGGAGTGAAACTGTTGAAGTTGCAATGATTTATGGCTAAATTCGATTCATGATATGTTTTCTCTGGTTCTTGGTGCTTTCACGAATATCATCACACATCAAAGATATATTTATTCAATCCTAAGAGATTTTGTACTGATATTTATTGATGGTTTTTAATTTTTCATTGGTTAGAGCGATCCTCTGAATGAAGAAACATTACACAAACTTTTTCTTTTAAATTCAGTTAGAAGTCCAAACATTCCCCTTTCAACAATAACTTTCCTTACCAAAAATATAATAGTATTACTTAGGACATCAAATTAACTACAGATCATAATGCCATCTTTCATGATCAAACACTCTTTGCTATGAGAATGACATAATCTAGTTCAAGTTTGAGATGACTAAATTGCCCTTCAGTCAACTGCAAACAAGTCAAAAACAAATTTAACATAAAATATAAAGGTCTTCTAGCCAACAGTTCAGAACTAGCTGAGACATCACGCTAAGGATGAAAGCAAATTACGGCACGTGCTGTGAACTCATCAATACGAACTAACGGGAGTTCACCCCAAGCACGTCGACATTGACCATATATTGATCGGACAAGAAAGCGACAATTTTCTCATGAGGTCGATCATTCCATTTCATCACTTTCTGAAGTCCAGTTTCGACTGACTGACCTCCCCTGTAATTGTGTAACCTACAGAATGCACAAACGTTGCATTAAGTTTAGAGCAAATTGCATCTTCAAAATGTCTGGGACCCATTGGGAATGTTTAACTAGGATATTGACCAGTGTCCTTTACCTTTATGTCAGTCAGGGTAACCTGCATGATTTCCCACTGGGAGGGTCAGTTCCAGATAATAATATGGATGTCTATATATTGCCCATACTGCCATTACTTCATGCTTTTAAGCATTATATATGCATCTATGTACTTCGTATCACCACAGGGAGGGTCGGTTATAGATAATAAAATGGATATTCTGATATTGTCCATACTACCATTTCTTTGTGATTTAAATCACATATACACATTAAATATTTGTATCACCACAAGGAGGGTCCGTCCAGATAGTAAAATGGTTGTTCTGATATTTCCAATACTACCATTACTTCATGATTTAAATCATATCTATACATTAAGTTACTTCGTATCATCGCGGGTAGGGTCAGTTCTACATTTAGATAATAAAATGGGCAAAATTGCTAACACTACCATTACTTCATGATTTAAATTACATATATACATCAAATAACATGGTATCACCACAAAGAGGGCCAGTTATAGATAATAAAATGGGTATTCTTTAATTACCAATACTACCATTAGGTAATGATTTGAACCATATCTATAGAAAAAAAATCGTATTATGGCAGGGAGGGTAAGATAAATGTGATAACTATGTATTCTGAAATGGTAGTGCAAATTACATCACAAAAGGTGAAGTCAATTTCCAAATTATTAGTTGCAACGAAAAGGCTCCGATACTGCCAAACCGGCGCTAAACAATAACTCACCTTTAACAATGATTTAAACATACTAATTCAGCAACCTGCACGTTTAATGCATCTAATGTCTCAATCTATTCAAACGATATCTATGCGCCCTGCAGCCCCCAAAATGTTGAATAAAAAATAACATCAGAATATGACCATTATTCTGCTCAATTAGGGAGACATAAAAATCAACAAATGAGACGATGTGTAACACAAGATAATATATTGGTGCATCCAGTTGGTAAAAAATACCACCAAGGAAAATGAACAATTCGAAAAATGTTAAATCGTAACCACCTAAACCTATTATGAAATTAAATGTACTGTGCTTGCTAGGGTGTTACCATCATTGAAGCGTCAATATCTTATGTGGGCCTAGCTTGTTAAGTAGTTAAGAGTTGCTATAAATGATAACAAATAAAAATCACATATACAGCAGTCAAAGAAGTTGTTGTTTGTAGATTCGATTAACTAGCGCATCTTCCTTGTTCTCCAGGTTTGGAACAGCCAGACATATTAATTTCAATCTAAAATTGCACTGTTGGGATATTCAACCGATTTCTGATTTCAATTTTGAACATTTAAAAAACAGATATTTTCATCTAATTAAACTCTCTTATATCTATATCAAACAGTAGAGTAGGTCTTATTGACCACAAAGGGAGATGTATCTTCAATTATGGTCGAGATGTCTGTGTCTGTTCATCGATCAACTTACCTTATTGCCTTAAGCGTCTTCCAGTTATTACATGGCAGTTCAAATACGTGTAAACAAACCAAATACTATGTAAAATGTAAGAAGAATAACGAAAATAATGTTGACTTGCCAGCAATTTCTTCTAACTTTCTTGTCATAGAGGTATTGGTCCTTCATAATGTCTGCCGTATTGGAGCCATTAAAAATAGCTTCCTAATTGCCCTGAAATGTCTACTCCGTCGTGGCATTGACCTCCCGGCATATAGCATCTGCAATGATGATGAAGGCGTCTGTGGGTGCTCGTCAATCAGGGTACTTTTCGCCCCACTATAAACAATGAAGCATGCAGTTCTTGACCCGTCATTCCTTTGTTACAGAATTGATGCTGGATAAGAAATCTTTTTGGAAAATAAAGATAATAATTCTGGTGGGCCATGTAAAATGTAAGTTGAGTTCCGGACGTCATATTGATCTACCAGCAGATTTGATCTTTGAACTTTCTTCTCATTGATGTAACGGTCATACATAGTGTCTGCAGTTTTTGAACCTTTCAACAAGACAGTTTCCTTATTGTCCTAAAGCATCTACTCTCCTCCATGGAGAGAACAGAGTTTGCATTAAGCTCACAGCTATTGGCAACTTCAATAATGATGAAGGTCGACTTTTGATGGAGATGTCTGCGGCTGGTCATCAGGTGAGGTGCTTGATAGTCCTTTTGGGGTTACAGTCATTATATTGGTATTCAACTACTTGTTAACATACTGTATGTTCCAAACAAAATGTAAGGAGAGTCAATGGTCGTCATATTAGCTATAGCAGACCTGATCTCCAAACTTTGTAATAATTGAGATAATTGCTATCTATTGTCATGAACCATTCCAAGGTTCATAAGGTTCCTTATGCATCTCCTCTCTATCAGTAGTACTCCAGACCATACAGCTCAACTTGGGTTTCAGTTATTACATTGGTAACTTATTAGCTGTAGACATATAAAGGCTGTTATGTAGAATGTAAGTAGAGGAACGGACGTTATATCGAGCTTCCTGCGATCTTAAATTTTCTTATCATAGAGGTAATGGTCATTCGTACTGTCTGCGGTGATGGAACCGTTTTAAAAAAAGATATCTTCCTAATTGCCCCGAGGCGTCTACTCTTATACAATGGTACTACCTACGAAACATTGAGCTCACAGCAAATTGTAAATGTCTGGAACCCCCTTGGTCCGCTTTTAGCACGAATGGCTATGTCTGTTCATCAGTCAAGTTACTGTAAACCACCACTGGGATTCCAGTAGAACAAATACATATAAACATACCACATATAACATACAATATGTTACTAGATGTCCGATCGAACGTCAATGAGTTGTAGGTCCACGAGTAGTCAATACTTGTCTTGAAGGGAAAGCACTTTATGTCTAGTGAAATGGAACCTGAAACGATACCAATTTAACCGATAAGTAGTGTGGCAACCCAGGAACATTCAAAGGGTAAGAAATAAGGGTTTACTTGTTGTGAATTATAAAGGGTTTAAGTTCACTTGCTTGACAACGACATTAGGATCTATGTCGAAACGTGGCTTTCAAAGAATAAAGAAGTTGATTATATATGAAATAATCTTCTTTATTGATTATGAAGGGTTTAACTTATATTAGAGAGAAAAATGCTAATGGGTTACATAGTATATAACGAATCATTTTCATCCAGTTCAATGGACTCTTAAACCACCCTCAAATAACTGATTAGTAATATTGCGTTCACACAGTGGAAGATAAATGAATTTGAAAAGGATTGTTGGTTGATGATAGTTTCACTTATATCAAAGAGGGTAAAGCTAAGTTCTTACCCATCTAACGATGTAATTATCTATTGAATGCCTCACAAAGAGGTTGTCAAAACTTTCCCCCATTCTCCACCACAGCCACATTAGTATCAATTGCACATAAAACGTAGTATTTCGCTTGTCCCTGATACTGGATCCTGCATGAATTAGCTCTTCAATAAGACTGATGCTGCAAGACTTTGATAAAAACAATCTGTAGTTTTCCTTTTGTTTATTTTTATTTAAAAAGGTTTCTAATGACCTTCTTATTACATAACCATAAAGACGTATATCATTAAGTTTTGACAAATAAACAAAACAAAATCTACTTTTCCCTGTGTTTATCTTCTTTTATTTCAATAAATAGGTCCTTATTTCTGATCTCACAATACGAATCGTGTTACAACCGACATCCTTTCCTCTAAATGCCTTTACCAGAATTTAGACATGTATCATTAAGCTTAACAAAAACAAAGCCGGAACCTGTTTTGATATATTATGTACTTTTTTCTTTTGTCTTAACCTTTCTGTCATAAAATGGTCGCCAGTAACTCCTAAGCTCAATGGTTGTATTTTTGCAAGCGACATTCTCACTCTACACTTCCAGAATAAAGCCATGTATCAACAAGCCTAATAGAATATACTTGAAGCTTCATTAATCTTCTACAGTGCCAGAATCCTAATTGTAATATATCGTAAATAAAATCATCTTCACAAAAACGGGCGAAACGAAAAGGTTTCTAAACTTTCCCATTCCTCCCTTGACATCACTGGCCGTAATTTCTGTGCTAGCATTTCAACCCACTGCACGGAAGTAGAATAGTCCAATCAGAAGACAGCATGTTAAATGAACCGATTTGAAAAAATACTTTTGTATGCATTTTACAAGCTTAGGGAGAGAAACACTTTATTTGAGTGATTAATTAATGTTTGTCTTCTCTGCATTCTCGGTGCTCATCAAAAACATGAAAACAACCATGCGGACTAAAGCTTAAAATTAAATTTGACTCGGATAGTTTTCAAAATGATAGTCTGTTAGTATTTTGAATTTGTTCCGAATGTAAACAGCAATTTCATTGGCTATTGTTGAAAGAGCTGATAAGGGGCGTAACTCGTGGTCACGATAGGTGTCGCTGCTCCAGATCACCAGTTTTCTACCTTGTAATGGCAAGTTGCTCGATACGTTTTCACCTTGCCGTGGGAAGATGAAATAAAATATGCACTTGCCTGTTGTATATGTCCTATATTTTTCGTAAAAAGGGTGTTATGTCTTCTGCAAGCAATAAATATTTTCTCTTCTGCAAGTGGGTGTTTACAATAGATAAACCATAAAAAGACATGTATCATCAAGCTCCATAAATCAAAGCAAGCTTAACTCTTTGTTAAATAGCATTTTAAAGTTGAAGCAATAAGGAATGACAAGTATTTTTATGGTCACACAATCTCCTAATTCTTATGTTGGCTACATTTCAATATAGATCTAGTGTAGTTTTCAAGCAGTTAGCAGAAGCTTGATTCTCTTTGAACAGTGCCAAGATCAGTATTGTATTTTAGAATATTTGCAATATGTAGTTTTCCTTTTTCCTTTGAGGTGACCTTTTAAAGATATAACCAGAATAAAGACGTGATCATCAACACTAATAAAACCAAAGCACGATAAAACATCTTCAGTGTCAAGAATCTTCAAGTGAAGCGCAGCTTTATCGATTGGTTATCGATCTAGTGGAAGTTTAGCTGCCCTCTGTATCCCACTCATTCTATAACCTAATGAACTTGGGTGATTTACTAAATGGAAGGACATTTGGACTATGCTTTTGTGTAGTTGTAAAACGTTTGAAAAATATCAGCGCTTTAGAAGGTGAAATGATCCAAACGATTTCAAATGAGTAAATCAACTGTATTTTTGTATACTTATGCATATGGGTCTAAAATTATTGATGATGCATTTGCAAAATATGTAAATAGTTATCATTGTCTTTCTGAAACTTTTGAGAGACTACTTCAGCGGATCATCGACAAAGGTGTTGTATCTTTCAACTGACTTTCAGCGGACTGTTCAATGTAATCATAGTTCTGTTAAAACTGAAAATATCAGTTCACTTATTGTCACTATGTATGAAGTATATAGTATGAAGTATATGTATGAGTGCATGTTTTTGAAATTGTTGGTGAATGTAATGCGATGACAAATTGCAGTTGCAATTTTAGCGCATAGCCGATTGTATATATGCTACTGATAATAATCTTTGGAACATTTGTTTATTGCCTCATAGTACTTTATATAGAGTGCATGATAAAAGTTACTATTGTGTTCCTTGAATTCGTTTAAAAAGTATATTGCTAAACAGTGTCTAATGTCATTTTCGTTAATTTCCATTTTATAACAGGTGTGTATAAAAAGTATTTATCATAATGAGTTAACAAAGAAATCAGTTTGGTATTTTATTAATATTTCGCTGACATTATTAGGCAAGTTTGCTGATATAACTGAGTGATGAAATGAAGATTCCCTTTGAAAAGACACACATATAACGATTATTATCAGGATGATTATCTCAAAGCATCATCTTTAGCGAGCTCATGCAGAGGAACTTATGGACATTATACAATTATTGACTTCAGTTGAGGTGAATCCAATGGTTTATTGACCTCGGGACAGTTATGTTCACCGAGGCGACAGCCGAGGTGAACATAAGTGTCCGAGGTCATTAAACCATTGGATTCACCGATAACTGAAGTCAACAACTGTTTTATTATATGATTTAAGAAACTTACAGTTATTTTTAAAACAATCCTTTATTCTAATTTTTTTTGGAAGCAACTCTTTACGGCGCTCCTCGTAGTGGCGAACTATTTTTAGCTCCAGGTCATCGGATTGTTATGTTAACCCGCGGTCAACATAAGGTTTGATCATTGTCGGTGACCACCTTCCTCGACCAATTAGGAGACAGATCACTCGTCCATCATATAATAATGAAGGATGTAAAGCAATAATATATTTTATTCGAAAGTTAACAAGATTATTGTATATTGCATTATATATACCAGTATACTTCTTTAATTAGCAAATCGTCAGAAACCTGATGTTTCAATTTGGCTCTTTCTGCATTATTGAAAAGTCAAAAGAATTCCAACACGTAACAAATATGAGAAACATGACCTGAGCATCGCTCAGATGTTTATAAAGGTAACATAAATTATTTTGATAGATTCTCTTTAAGGAAACATTATTTACAGCCATTTGCTTAAGCAACCAACAAAACCATATATAACTATGTTACCATTAAAAATAAATCATAATTGTTTATAAATAGTTGATGTTCTATTGTTTTATAACATTTACATTGACGCTCGTCGTTTACAGAAAACGCAAATCATATTTATTGAGGATTGTAATGAAACAATGAATAAATAACACGCATGACACGCAAACAGATTATCTCTTAAAATCCTGACAAAACGAAACCACAAAAACCGTTAACACACAGCTAAATTTAAATCAATATTGACAATGGTGTGCATAAAAGTCAATACATCGTCATCAGATTCAAGAAATATAAGTTCTTGCATTTAGGATTACAGTGTGACACAAATCACTGCCAGATATGGTCCTGTTATGCTATTCGAATAATATTAAAGAATGTGTTAGGAAGATGATTCAATTTCATCTTCTCAGAAATGGAAATTATTGGTAGATGGACGACTCCATGACTCACATAAGCGAACGCCTTAATTCATGGCATTTGCACAAAGGTTAAAAGTAAACATTTTGTTCAGCAGCTTTGAAATGTTCATTTAAGCAATCAACCAAAAACGGCGTATTGGTGTTGAATACCAAAGCCTTCATAATACGTTGACAAAATGATCTCATTGTAAAGGTTTTCCCCCTTATAAAGCACTTGAGATAAAATGTGGCTAATTCACTTTATGACCACTCTAGCTTTTCCCTGCAGCACGACATTATGATCTGTATTGACTTGGAGCAATCATTGATCAGATTTTCTAGATCAATTTGAGTCGCTAAGATCAAACACTTGAGTAATTATTGTCGTTATTGGTTTCTTGCGTGGGCATGTGTTTAATTAAAATGTCTTTATGGTAAAATGAAAGATTTTGTTTCAAATCATATGAAATTATATGTGGGCGTCTGTATAAGGAACTAACATCGGAGAAGTGAGTCATAAACCTGAATATAATTAAGGCTTCATGTATTATTGATATAGACATAAATGAACCTTAACTGTCCCTAAAAACAGAAAAATGCATAAAACATTTTTTCTTAGAATTTACTGCTTTACATTAAAAGCCAAAATATCATATCATTTCAGAGGTAAAAAGACGGAAATGTATATGACTATAGAAAAGAGCTAATCAACATGACAACATCTATTACACTTATTGCCATGTGGGTTGTACCCAACAAGGTTGCGTTACCGTCAGTACATTATGTGACTACCATTTGCATCAATTGATGAAGACTGAAGATGTTTTCCATCTTGAAGTTATCACAGCACTGGTCGCCCAAGTTCAAATTTTGCATCAAAAGTAACAATGAACATTCTATGACTTCTTTGAGAGGCATTTTAGAAGTTGGAATGACAATAATGCAGAGGAATATATAGATGATTACTTCTTTGTTTATCGTATGAGACGTTTCAACGCAGATTCTTGTGTCGTTCTGAAGCTTGAGAACGACACAAGAATCTGTGTTAAATCGTCACATTCAATGAACAAAGAAATTGTCATCCATTTATTCCTCTGCATTAACATTCTATAAGCCAATGACATTTCCTTCCTTCGCCACTGAAGGGATTCTGTAAGCAGTTTTAATTGCTTCTACAAACCATCATTTATAAGAATACCATTCATAAACACTGTATTCATATTTGCTTTCCACTCAGAGTCTATCATGTCTCGTTTTGTGAATGAGATTATGAGGTAGGCTGTTTTTGCTGATTTTTTTAGTTTAAAAAAAATCAGAGAAGTAAAGTCAAAATGATATTTTGTGTATTTAGAAATAGTAAGAAAATGACAACTGACCAAAGCCATTGCAAATTATTTGGAAATTTACTATTAAATCATACCATACGTTGTTTTTAATCAGATTGTTTTGGTAATGAACCATGTCGAGTTGTGAAAAATATCCATGATGTTTGCGTTTTTTCCTAAATGAAGCTATACATTTGCTGTTCTACTTTACATGGTAATCAGTGCAATGCAGCAACAGTACGCTATCATTTCTATCGGATTGTTTGCTTTAGATACGTTATATTAGTAAAATCATTATTCATCATTCGAACCATTCACTTACAATCATGACAATGTAATCCTTACAAATTACCAGTGTACTCCTAAAATGGTTGCATTGATTGTGTAGTAAATCATGACAGCCATAAAGGATAACATCAATGGCACATCAGAAAAACCTCTGTTTTTAGAAAGCTTCCGTGGTGAAGAAATCGATTTCAATGATTAACTGAAAAAACTAAAGTTCACCTGCTGCATTCAAGATGTGGAGCCATGTCAATCATTTAACACTTCATTGTTCCATGGCCAACGTCCTGATAATAATGTGTGTATTATCAAAACATAAATATGTTTTGGAAACAATATATGTATGAGGAAAAGATGTAATGTTTTATATTCACCTCAATTCTCAGTCGCCAACTAATGGCTAAAATATTGCCCAAGTGGTAACTGGCTAAATCACACACTTTCTTTGCACTGACATTCGTATTGTCAATTTGTGCTTTAAAAAAAAATGTCATTGATTTGAATATTGGTTGATAAAAACAAACAGCATTTAGGTCTAATCAATAAGTAAGCTGATATTGAGCTGGAAGGTTTGATTAAATCAAAGTTTTTTGTTACAATTATTTATTTGAACATTGTATCAAAAGCAATGATACACTAAATTTCATTGCAATAGCACATACAGTTTGTTAGTTTCAGCCAATGCTTGCAAGTAGATATAAGTGAAATATTCTTTATCAAACCCAAAATAATCCTGCCTCAATTCACAGTCGCCCACAAATGGTTGAACAGCTCATTCATTCACACACTTTCTTTGCACTGAAATTTGTATTGTCAATTTAAACTTTGAATAGAAATTATCGAGTATTTGGAAAACAAGGCCATTTCTGTTTATCCACTAGATATTTTGCCATCATAGATTTGAATTTCGACTCAAGAGTCAAACAAAAATCATTCACGTCTAACCAATAACTTAACTGAAGCAAAGTTTGAGGGTTAGGGTCGATGATAGTTGTCACGATCATTGAATCAAAATCCTGATTTGATGAAAAGTAGTTGTGTTTATGTTTGACCGAAATGCTGATGCCAAGTTTGAGGGTAGGGCACAATAGTATTTCACCCATATAACAGCAAAACAATCATGTTGACGTGTACAGAAGCAGCAGAATCTTTTGGATATTCCTCACATATGGTCTTATACATTAACAATCCAATCAATCTTTATAATTATTTTTCTCTGTCCACTGCTATTAAGATTTTAATGCTGAAATGTTTAGACTACAGCACATGCAGAAAGACATTAAACTCATTGATTATTGAACCAAGGGTCTTGGCAAATAGCATAGTTTTATGTTTCATGTTGATTTTGATTAATCATTTACAGTGTATGGTAAGAACCTTTTTAAGATGACGTGATTGATGGTTTAATTCGATTCATGATTTGTTTTCTCTTGTTCTGGATAAAAACCACATATGAAAGATATATTTCTCTATATTACTGATATTTATGGATAATTTTTTACTTTAAACAGCTAATCGTCCATACATTCACTTTTCGAAACTGAATCATCGATAAGTAGTTTCTACTAACTATTAATGAACTTAAAATCTTTATGATCAAATACTCTTTTGTTTGGAGAATTACATCATCTACTTCAAGTTTGAGATGTCTAAATGCGCTTCAGTCCACTGCAAAAAACTGAAATACAAATTTAACATAAAAATATAAATGTTTTCAAGCCAACAGTTCAGAACTAGCTCAGACATCACGTTAATGACAAAAGCAAATTACGACACATGCCGTGAACTCATCAATACGATTTTCCCATCAGGTCGATCATTCCATTTCATTACTTTCTGAAGTCTCCAGTATCGACTGACTGACTTCTCCTGTAATTGTGTAACCTACAGAATGCACAGACGTTGCACTAAGCTCACAGCAAATTGCATCTTCAAAATGTCTTGGACCCATTGAGAATGTTTAACTAGGATATTGACCAGTGTCCTACGCTATACCTTTATGTCAGTCAGGGTAACCTGCAATTTTCCCACTTGGAGGGTCAGTTCCAGATAATAAAAGTGTGGTTCTTATATTGCCCATACTACCATTACTTCATAATTAAAACCATATCTATACATCAAAATACTTCGTATTATCCCAGGGAGGGTCAATTCTATATAATAAAATGAGTGTTCTTATATTGCCCATACTACCATTTCTTTGTGATTTAAATCACATAAACACATTAAATTACTTTGTATCACCACAAGGAGGGTCCGTCCAGATAGTAAAATGGTTGTTCTGATATTTCCAATACTACCATTACTTCATGATTTGAACCATATATACATTAAATAACTTCGTATCATCACAGGGAGGGTCAGTTCTACATTTAGATGATAAAATGGGCAAAATTGCTAACACTACCATTACTTCATGATTTAAATTACATATATACATCAAATAACTTGGTATCACCACAAAGAGGGCCAGTTATAGATAATAAAATGGGTATTCTTTAATTACCAATACTACCATTAAGTAATGATTTGAACCATATCTATAGAAAAAAAACTCGTATTATGGCAGGGAGGGTAAGATAAATGTGATAACTATGTATTCTGAAATGGTAGTGCAAATTACATCACAAAAGGTGAAGTCAATTTCCAAATTATTAGTTGCAACGATACTGCCCAACCGGCGCTAAACAATAACTCACCTTTCGCAATGATTTAAACATACTAATTCAGCAACCTGCACGTTAAATGCATCTAATGTCTAAATCTATTCAAACGATATCTATGCGCCCTGCAGCTGACATCTTTCTGTTTTTCTTTGGAGGCCCCCAAAATGTTGAATAAAAAATAACATCAGAATATGACCATTATTCTGCTCAATTAGGGAGACACAAAATCAACAAATGAGACGATGCGTAACACAAGATAATATATTGGTGCATCTAGTTGGTAAAAATACCACCAAGGAAAATGAACAATTCGAAAAATGTTAAATCGTAACCACCTAAACCTATTATGAAATTAAATGTACTGTGCTTGCTAGGGTGTTACCATCATTGAGCGTCAATATCTTATGTGAGTCTAGCTTGTTAAGCAGTTAAGAGTTGCTATAAATGATAAAAGAACAAGTATTTGTCACAAAGGTGACAAGATCCCCGCCGCAAATTGATGTGAACAAAATGCATACTGTATACATAGAAACACTTGTCTACACTTGTCATGCTACTAGATGTCATTTAGACCACAACAAATCAACTGGTCCCTGGGTCTTCCATATAAAAGCCTCACTGTGACCTTGAAAATAATGTGAAGGTCACCAAAATCGACTGGGCCCGGCGCCTTCCCAATAAGATGCATTGTGTAAGTTATGAAGAGAATCCAGTGAATGGTTCTTGAGATATCCCGCTCACAAGGGTAAAATGTCAAAGTCTCGTAATGACCTTGAAATGAAGGTCAAGGTCATGAACATCTAGAGGGACCTTGCTCTCATGGTGATGAAGCTATATACAAAAATGAAAAGAATCAGGTCAATAGTTTTTGAGTTATTCAATTTCATCCGTCGGGACGTACATATGTACGGACGGACGCTGCTCAATACTATATCCACCGATTCTCGCTAAACGCGCGGCTGGGGATAAAAAAATCACATATATACAGCAGTCAAAGAAGTTGTTGTATGTAGATTCGATTAACTAGCGCATCTTGGTAACTGTCATCATGCGCTTTGACAGGCTGCATGTGTTTTTCAGCTCTGTCACATTGTTCGAAATAAGTCAGTTCCTAGTTGACTTACTGTCACAACTTTTTGCCAAAATTGAAGGACTACTATCAGGAGTCTTATGTGAAAGTTTCATTTCTGGATTATATCTAAAATGATGACTTTTGAGTGCATAAACATTGTATATTTTATGACCTTTACACTTGTGCTTGTGAATGGTGAGCTTGTACCCACATCCAGAACAATGAGCAGCCCTGAGCAATCAGTGAAGACAATCAGCTACACAAAAGATCAGCTTGTCAACCTAGCCAGGTCTGGAGTCCAAAACAAGATTCCTCTACAGTTATTGCGTAATCTTCGTCAAGCAGGAATATGCAACATAAAAGCCACTGAGCGAGGCAAGCGAAGTGGGAAAAGGAAGCAAAGAAAAGCAAAAATCAGTATTGAAGTTTTTTCATTTGATGGTAACATAGAAAATAACAAACCAAGTGATACTACCCAAAAGGAAAATATTAAACCTGTGCATCAGAAACAAAAGTACTTAAAAGCAGCGCTGTGGAATGCCCAGTCAGTTAGGAACAAGGCCCTGGAAATCTCTGATACTGTGCTTGATGATGACTTGGATCTGTTGTTTTTAACGGAAACCTGGCTGAAACCAGTCGGTGATGAAACTGTCTTAGTTGATCTAGTTCCAAAGGGCTATGTACTCAAACATGTACCACGCTTAACAGCAAAGGGTGGAGGTGTAGCAGTCATAGCTAAACAGAACTTGAATATTCAATCATTTACCCTCTCGACACTTCTTGATTCATTTGAACAGATGGAAGTGGTTATTACAGCTGAAAGTAGATCAGTAAGGGTGGTGTGTATCTATAGACCCCCACCATCAAAAGCAAATAAACTTACCATGTCTCAGTTTCATAATTACTTTTCATGGCTGATTGAGACATTGAACACTATGAAAGGTTCAACCATTGTATTGGGTGACTTTAACATCCATTTTGATGAACCGAACAAACCTGACGTCAAGAAATGCATTTCAACTCTTAATGCAAACGGCTTCAAACAACATGTGTCACAACAGACGCATAAAAGTGGTCACAATATTGACTGGATTATCACGCGGGACTCTGACACAATACTGGAAAATGTTGTAGTTGAAGACCGCCTTATGTCTGACCATTTTTGGATTAGATTTAATCTCTGTTTAAAGCTATCTCCAGCATCTAGGAAACCTGTATTATGTCGTAATATCAAGGCAATACATATGGATTCCTTCAAGAAGGATCTCCACGACAGTGAACTTTTGACAAATACGTCCACACATGTTCATGAATTAGTGGACCGTTACAATTCTACCCTTTCAGATCTTCTTGACAAGCATGCACCTCAAGTCATGAAGACAGTTCGTTGTAGGTCAAAATCTCCATGGTACTGTGATGAGATACGGGAAGCTAAGCAATCACGACGAATAGCTGAAAGAAGATGGCGAAAATCCCGACTCGTTGTTCACAGAGAAGTTTATAAGCAGGAGCGTGATAACGTCAATAGACTTATTCGCCGCTGTAAGCAAAAGTTTCACAATGAAACCATTATGTCAAACCTCAACAAGCCAAAAGCTTTGTGGACTCATATGTCAAAGCTCCTAGGGAAAGAAAAAGACTTTACACTTCCTGATGCCGACAGCGATACATCCTTGGCAGACGATTTCAATACTTTCTTTACAGAAAAGGTTGCTACCATTAGAAAAGGTTTCATCCAAAGTGATCTACCGTTACAGTCGAGTGTGGAGTACCACAGGGCTCTGTGCTGGGACCACTACTCTTCACCATGTATACAAGACAGCTAGAGGATGTCATCAGCGATCACCAGGTACTGAATCATCAATATGCTGACGACACTCAGATGGTTGATAGCTTTCTACCTGTCTGTGACACTACATCTCCTTTGACTAATCTTGAAAACTGTTGCACCTCTGTAAAGTCATGGATGAATGACAATATTCTCAAACTAAACGATGACAAGACAGAGGCAATGATTGTAGGTCCTAAAACCCGGATATCTAAAGTCAACATCAGCCATCTGACTATTGGTGAAACAGAGATTTGCTTCTCAAATTCAGTGAAAGATCTAGGAGTGTACTTGCAGTCAGATCTTTCCATGGAAAAAGCAAGTATCTGAGATCTGCAAGTCCTACTATTTGCACATCCGAAACATCGGGAAAATACGCCATCTATTGACTGAATGTTCTACAGCAGCACTTGTTCGGTCTCTCATCCTGTCAAGGATAGACTATTGCAATAGTCTGCTTTTAAACATCTCTCAAGAACTGTTAAATCGCCTTCAACGAATACAAAACATTTCGGCACGCATAGTGAGCAAAGCCCCCAGATTCTCGAGGATGACACCAATTCTTAAACAATTGCATTGGCTGCCAATAAGGGCGAGGGTAGATTTTAAAGTCCTGACCCTTGTTTACCAGTGTATAGAAGGAACTGCCCCAGCCTATCTCAAAGAACTGTTCAGACCATATCTTCCATGTAGGCAGCTTCGCTCCAGTGACAAAAACCTGCTTCACATCCCAAAATGGTAGTTAAAATCATACGGTTTTTCGCTCTTTTCAAGTTACAGCTGCTATCAAATGGAATGACTTACCTGCTCACCTTAGATCTAGCCCAACAATCACACTTTTCAAAGCTGATCTGAAAACCTACCTTTTCTCTGTATTTTACAAGTGACTCTGAATTTCAATCTTGTCTGCGCTATGAGCATACCACCGGTGTGGATTTAGCGCAATATAAATGGACAAATTAAACAAATTAAATTAAATTAAATTAAATTAAATTATCTTCCCTGTTCTCCAGGTTTGGAACAGCCAGGCCTATTAATTTCAATCTAAAATTGCACTGTTGGGATATTCGACCGATTTCTTTTTTCAATTTTGAACATTTAAATAACAGAAACTTTCTTATTATTTATCTCTCTTATATCTTTATCAAACAGTAGAGTAGGTCTTATTGACCACAAAGGGAGATGTATCTTCAATTATGGTCGAGATGTCGATCAACTTACCTTATTGCCTTACGCGGCTTCCAGTTATTACATGGCAGTTCAAATACGTGTAAATAAACCAAATACTATGTAAAATGTAAGAAGAGTAACGAAAATAATGTTGAGTTGCCAGCAATTTCTTCTAACTTTCTTGTCATAGAGGTAATGGTCCTTCATAATGTCTGCCGTATTGGAGCCATTAAAAATAGCTTCCTAATTGCCCTGAAGTTTCTACTCGTCGTGGCATTGACCTCACAGCAAATAGCATCTTCAATGATTATGAAGGGGTCTGTGGGTGCTCGTCAATCAGGGTACTGTTTGGCCCTACTGGGGTTCCAATAGTAAACATACATGAGTTCCAAACATACCATGCGAAATATGTGTAGTGAATTCCTATAAATAAAAAATAAATGATTTGTATAAACAATGAAGCATGCAGTTCTTGTCCCATCATTACTTTTGTAACAGAATTGATGCTGGATAAGAAATCTTGTTGGAAAATAATGATAATAATTCTGGTGGTGCCATGCAAAATGTAAGTTGAGTTCCGGACGTCATATTGATCTACCAGCAGATTTGATCTTTGAACTTTCTTCTCATAGCAGTAGTCATTCATAGTGTCTGCAGTTTTGGAACCTTTCAACAAGACAGTTTCCTTATTGTCCTAAAGCATCTACTCTCCTCCACGGAGAGAACAGAGTTTGCATTAAGCTCACAGCTATTAGCATCTTTTTTAATGATGAAGGTCGACTTTTGATGGAGATGTCTGCGGCTGGTCATCAGGTGAGGTGCTTTATAGTCCTTTTGGGGTTACAGTCATTATATTGGTATTCAACTACTTGTTAACATATTGTATGTTCCAAACAAAATGTAAGGAGAGTCAATGGACGTCATATAAGCTATAGCAGACCTGATGGCCAAACTTTTTAATAATTGAGATAATTGCTATCCATTGTTATGAACCCTTCCAAGGTTCATAAGGTTTCTTATGCATCTCCTCTCATCGAATGGAGGTACAGACGTGCATTGCGCTCAAAATAAATGACATCTTTAATAACAATGAATCATTCACAGCACCATACAGCTCAGCATTGGTTCAAGTAATAACATAGGTTTCTTATAAACTATAGAAATATAAATGCTGCCATGCAAAATGTAAGTTTAATCAAGCTTCTAGCAGATTTGATATTTAAACTTCTTTTTATCATAGAGGTAATGGTCATTCACAGTGTCTGTGGTAGTTGGGCCGTTTAAAAGAAGATAGCTTCCTAGTTAATTGCCCAGAGGCGTCTGCTCTTAAAAAATGGTGATACATACGTGTATTGAGCTAACAGTAAATTGCTACTGTCACGTTAAGCGAGAATGTCTGTGTCTGTTCATCGGTCAACTCACCTTATATCCCCACTGGGGTTCCAGTAATTACATGGGTATTCAAATACGTGTAAACATACCACATTTACCAAAAACATGTTACTAGATGTCCTACCGAACATCAATGAGTTGTAAGTCCACGAGGAGTCAATACTTTCTCGAAGGGAAAGCACTTAATGCCTAGTCAAATGGATCCTGAAACCGTACCAATTTCCCCGATAAGTGATGTTGCATTTACACAGTGATAATGCAGGAACAATCAAAGGTTAAAAAAAAAGGGTTTACTTGTTGTGATTTATGAAAGATTTAACTGATATTAGAGAGAAAAATGCTAAAGGGTTACATAGTATATAACGAATAATTTTTGTATCCAGTTCAATGGACCCTTAAACCACCCTCAAATAACTGATTAAAGAGAGTAAAGCTAAGTTCTTACCCATCTTACGATGAAATTATCTATTGAATGCCTCAAAAAGACGTTGTCAAAACTTTGACCCCATTCTCCACCACAGCCACATTAGTATCAATTACACATAAACGTATATGTAGTATTTTGCTTGTCCCTGATGTTGGCTCCTGCACAAATTAGTTCCTCAATAAGACTGATGCTGCAAGACTTATAAATGGATATTTCGATAAAAACAATCTGTAGTTTATCTTTTGTTTATTTTTATTTAAAAAGGTTTGGTATTTCTTGTTCACAGTATTCTTCTTTTCTAAAGATCTTCTTATTACATAACCATAGAGACGTATATCATTAAGTTTTGCCAAATGAAAAAAAAAATCAACTTTTCCCTGTGTTTATCTTCTATCATTTTAATAAATAGGTCCTTATTTCTGATTTCACAATACGGGTCCTGTTACAACCGACATCCTTTCCTCTAAATGTCTTTACCAGAATTAAGACATGTATCATTAAGCTAAACAAAAACAAAGCCGGAACCTGTATTGATATAATATGCAGTTTTTTCTTTTGTCTTAACCTTTCTGTCATAAAATGGTTGCTGGTAAATTCTAAGCTCAATGATTGTATTTTTGCAAGCAACATTCTACACTTCCAGAATAAAGCAATGTATCAACAAGCCTAATAGAATATACCTGAAGCTTCATGAATCTTCTACAGTGCCAGAATCCTAATTGTAATTTATCGTAAATGAAATATGCAATTTCCTTTTGTGAATGTCTTTTATTTTCGTAAAAAGGGTGTTATGTCTTCTGTAAGCAATAAATATGGTTATGCTTACGATATCTTCTCTTCTTCGAGTGTGCGTTTACAATAAATAAACTATAAACAACATTTATCATCAAGCTTCATAAATCAAAGCAAGCTTAACTCTTTATTAAATAGCATTTTTTAAGTTGAAGCAATAAGAGAATGACAAGTATGTTTACGGTCACACAATCTCCTAATTCTTATGTGGGCTACATTTCAAAATAGATACTAGTGTAGCTTTTAAGCAGTTCTCTTTGAACAGTGCCAAGATCAGTATTGTATTTTAGAATATTTGCAATATGTAGTTTTCCTTTTTTCTTTGAGGTGACCTTTTAAAGATATAACCAGAATAAAGACATGATCATTAACACTAATAAAACCAAAGCAAGATAAAACCTCTTCGGTGTCAAGAATCTTCAAGCAAAGCACTGTGTTATCGATTGGTTATCGATCTAGTGGAAGTTTAGCTGCCCTCTGTATCCCACTCATTCTATAACCTAATGAACTTGGGTGATTTACTAAATGGAAGGATATTTGGACTGTGCTTTTGTGTAATTGTATAAAAGTTTGAAACATATCAGCGCTTTAGAAGGTGAAATTATCAAAATCATTTCAAACAAGTAAATTGACTGTACTTATGTATACTTATGCATACATTGTATGGGTCTAAGATTATTGATGTTGCACTTGCGAAATATATAAATTGTTATCATTGTCTTATGATAAGTTTCTGAAACTTTTGAGAGACTACTTCAGCCTAATATCGACAAAGGTGTTGTATCTTTCAACTGACTTTCAGCGGACTGTTCAATGTAATCATAGTTATGTTAAAACTGAAAATATCAGTTCACTTATTGTCACTATGTATGAAGTATATAGTATGAAGTATATGTATGAGTGCATGTTTCTGAAATTGTTGGTGAATTTAATGCGATGACAAATTGCAGTTGCAGTTTTATTGTGTTCTTTGAATTCATTTAAAAGGTATATTGCTAAACAGTGTCTACTGTCATTTTCGTTAATCTCCATTTTGTAACAGGTGTGTATAAAAAGTATTAATCGTAATGAGTTAACAAAGAAATCAGTTTGGTATTTTGTTAATATTTCGCTGACATTATTAGGCAAGTTTGATGATATAACTGAGTTATGAAATGAAGATTCCCTTTGAAAACATATAACGATTATTATCAGGATGATTATCTCAAAGCATCACCTTTAGAGAGTTCATAGAGAGGAACTTTTGGACATTGAATTTCCTTTATTTGAACGTTAACAAGAGTATTGTATATTGCATTATATATACCATTACACCTCTTTAATTAGCAAATCGTCAGAAACCTGGCATTTCAATTTGGCTCTTTCTGCATTATTGAAAAGTCAAAAGAATTCAAACACGTATGGTCTACCATTTTTATATGAGAAACATGACCTGAGCATCGCTCAGATGTTTATAAAGGTAACTTAAATTCTTTTGATATATTCTCTTTAAGGAAACATTCTTCACAGCCATTTGCTTAAGCAACCAACAAAACCATATATAGCTGTGTTACCATTGAAAAATATATCATAATTGTTTATAAATAGTTGATGTTCTATTGATTTAAAACATTTATATTTACGCTCGTCGTTTACAGAAAACTCAAATCATATTGATTGAGGATTGTAATGAAACAATGAATAAATAACACGCATAACACGCAAACAGATAATGAGAAAAGAAAGTCCAAAAATGTTTATATCTTGAAATCCTGACAAAACGAAACCACAAAAACCGTTAACACACAGCTTCATGTGAATTATATAAATGTTATCAATATTTACAATGGTGTGCATAAAAGTCAATACATCTTCATCACAATCAAGAAATATAAGTTCTTGCATTTAGGATTACAGTGTCACACAAATCACTGCTAGATATGGTCCTGTAATGCTATTCGAATAATATTAAAGAATGTGTTAGGAAGATGATTCAATTTCATCTTCTCAGAAATGTAAATTATTGGTAGATGGACGACTCCATGACTCACATAAGCGAACGCCTTAATTCATGGCATTTGCACAAAGGTTAAAAGTAAACATTTTGTTAAGCAGCTTTGAAATGTTCATATCAGCAATCAACCAAAAATGGCGTATTGGTGTTGAATACCAAAGCCTTCATAATACGTTGACAAAATGATCTCATTGTAAAGGTTTCCCTCTCTAATAAACCACTTAAGATAAAATTTGGCTAATTCACTTTATGAACACTCTAGCTTTTCCCTGCAGCACGACGTTATGATCTGTATTGACTTGGAGCACTCATTGATCACACTTTCTAGATCAATTTGAGTCGCTAAGATCAAACACTTGAGTAATTATTGTCGTTATTGGTTCCTTGCGTGGGCATGTGTTTAATTAAAATGTCTTTATGGTAAAATTAAAGATTTTGTTTCAAATTTTATGAAATTATATGTGGGCGTCTGTATAAGAAAGTAACGTTGGAGACGTGAGTCATAAACCTCAATATAATTAAGGCTTCATGTATTATTGAAATAGGCAAAAATGAACCTTAACTGTCCCTAAAAGCAGAAAAATGCATCAAACATTTTTTCTTAGAATTTATTGCTTTACATTAAAAGCCAAAATATCATATCATTTCAGAAGTAAAAAGACAGAAATGTATATGACTATAGAAAAGAGTTGACAACATGACGACACCTATTACACTTATTGTCATGTGGGTTGTACTCAACAAGGTTGCGTTAACGTCAGTACATTATGTGACTACCATTTGCATCAATTGATGAAGACTGAAGATGTTTTCCATCTTGAAGTTATCACAGCACTGGTCGCACAAGTTCAAATTTTGCATAAAAAGTAATAATGAACATTCTATGACTTCTTTGAGAGGCATTTGCAATGAGGAATAATGCAGAGGAATATATGGATGACAACTTCTTTGTTTATTGTATGCGACGTTTCGACACAGATTCATGTGTCGTTCTCAAGCTGAGAATCTTTGTCAAATAATCACATACAATGAACAAAGAAGTTGTCATCCATATATTCTTCTGCATTAACATTCTATGAGCCAATGACATTTCCTTCCTTCGCCACTGATGGGGTTCTGTAAGCAGTTTTACTTGCGTCTACAAACCATCATTTATAAGAATATTATTCATACACACTGTATTCTTATTTGCTTACCACTTTGATTTGTCAGAGTCTATCCTTTATTTTGTCACGTTTTGTGAACGAGATGTCGAGGTACATGTAGGCTATTTTTATTGAATTGATAAATTTAAAAAAAATCAAAGAAGTAAAGTCAAAATGATATTTTGTGTATTTGGAAATACATGTAATAAGAAAATGACAACTGACCAAAAGCAATTGCAGTTTATTTGGAAATTTACTATTCGATCATACCATACAGTGTTTTTTTTGTAAGATTGTTTTGATCATGAACCATGACTTATATTCATGAAATGTATTCTTGATGTTTGCGTTTTTTTCTTAAATGAAGCTATAAATTTGCTGTACTACTTTACGTTGTAATCTGTGCAATGCAGCAACATTACGATATAATATCTATGTGAATCTGTGATGCTACACTCAACTTGTGGAGTCATGTCAATAATTTAACACTTTATTGTTTCACGGTCAAACCTCCCAGTAATGGAGTATATTATGAAAACATTGTTTTGGAAACAAAATGGTTTATGAGGAAAAGATGTTATTTTTTATATTCACTTAAATTGACAGTCGCCCACTTATGCCTGAAAGATATCCCAAGCGGTAACTCACTTAATCAAACACTTTCTGTGCACTGAAATTGGCATTGTCAATTTGAGCTTTGAATAGAAACTCTCGAGTTGTTGGAAACAAAGACTATTTCCGTTTAGAATTTTATATCATAGATTTAACTATTGACTCAAAGACTTGGTTGATTAAAACAAACTGCATTTAGGTCTAGCCAAGAAGTAAACTGAAGCTAAGTTGGAAGGTTAGATTCCATTGAAATGTTTTGATATGATTATTGATTTGAAATCAATCAGCGTTTATGTTTGACCAATAAACTGATGCCAAGTTTGAGGGTAGGACACTATAGTATTTCACAGATTCATCAGATAAAAGAGCTGAGCCATTCATGCAGGGAAGCAACAGTATATTTTGGATATTCCTCCCACGTGATCTTATCCACTTAAAATACTATCAATCATTTCAATTATTTTTCTCGGCACACTGCATTTGAGATTTTAATATTTTGATATTTATACTACAGCACATCTATCACATAAAGAAAGACATTAAACACATTGATGTTTGAAAAAAGGGTTTCAGCAAATAGCGTAGCTTTATGTTTCAAATTGATTTTGATTAATCATTTACAGTGTAAGGAGTGAAAATGTTGAAGTTGCAATGATTTATGGCTAAATTCGATTCATGATATGTTTTCTCTGGTTCTTGGTGCTTTCACGAATATCATCACACATCAAAGATATATTTATTCAATCCTAAGAGATTTTGTACTGATATTTATTGATGGTTTTTAATTTTTCATTGGTTAGAGCGATCCTCTAAATAAAGAAACATAACACAAACTTTTTAAAAACAGTTAGAAGTCCAACCATTCCCCTTTCAACATTAATTTCCTTACAAAAATATGATAGTATAACTGAGGACATCAAATTACCTACAGATCAAAATGTCATGTTTCATGATCAAACACTCTTTGCTTTGAGAATGACATCATCTACTTCAAGTTTGAGATGACTAAATTGCCCTTCAGTCAACTGCAAACAACTCAACTCAAAAACAAATTTAACATAAAACATAAATGTCTTCTAGCCAACAGTTTAGAACTAGCTGAGACATCACGCTAAGGATGAAAGCAAATTATGGCACGTGCTGAGAACTCATCAATACGAACTAACGGGAGTTCACTCGCAAGCACGTCGACATTGACCATATATTGATCGAACAAGAAAGCGGCGATTTTCTCATCTGGTCGATCCTTCCATTTCATTACTTTCTGAAGTCTCAAGTATCGACTGACTGACTCCCCTATAATTGTGTAACTTACAGAATGCACAGACGTTGCATTAAGCTCACAGAATATTGCATCTTCAAAATGTCTGGGACCCATTGGGAATGTTTAACTAGGATATTGACCAGTCTCCTACGCTATACCTTTATGCCAGTCAGGGTAACCTGCAGGTTTTCCCACTGGGAGGGTCACTTCGAGATAATATAATGGATGTTCATATATTGCCCATACTAGGATTACTTCATGATTTAAACTATATCTTTATATAAAATACTTCATATCAGCACAAGTAAGGTCAGTTCTAGATCATTAAATGGGTAATATTGCCAATACTACCATTAGTTCATCATCTGAGACAAATATTTTCATTGAAATACTCGTATCACCGCAGGGAGGGTCAGTTCTAGTTAATGAAATGGGTGTTCTAAAATTACAAATACTACCATTACTTCATGATTTGAACCTCAGAATTCTCTTTTTAAGTTTTCACATTGAAATAACAGAAACGTTCATCTCACTATATATATAAAAAGTCTTATTGACAACAAAGGGAAATGTATGTTCAATTATAGTCGAGATGTCTTTGTCTTTTCAACTTACCTTATAGCTCTTTTTGGGTTCCAGTATTTACATGGGTATTCCAAACGTGTAAACAAACAAAATACTAATTAAAGTAAAAGAAGAGTAACGGGAATTATATTGAGTTGTCAGCAACAGCTTCTAACTTTCTTGTCATAGAGGTAATGGTGCTCCATAGTGTCTTCTACATTAGAACCGTTTAGAAAATAGCTTCCTAATTGCCCTGAAATGTTTGCTTCAATGCAGTAGTTGTACCGACGGGGCATTGACCTCACAGCAAATAGGATCTTCAATGATGATGAAGGCGTCTGCGGCTGCTTGTCAATCAAGGTACTGTATGGCCCCCTTGGGGTTTCAATAATTACATTGGCATTCAAAGTCGAAACTTGTGAAATAATTCATATGAGTAAAAAGGTAAACGAATTAGATAAATAATGAAGCAGACCTTGTCCCATCATTACTTTCGTAACAGAATTGGATGTTGGATTGGTGGAAAATAATGACATTTAATAGGCTGATGAAATTTTAGTTGCAACTTTGACATGCAAAATGCAAGTAGAGTAACAGATATCATATTGATCTACCACCAGATTTAATCTTTGAACTTTCTTCTCATAGCAGGAACGGTCATTCACATTATATGTGTCTGTGGAACGTTTTTAACAAGAACGGTTCCTTATTGTCCTAAAGCATCTACTCTCCTGCGAAGATAGAACAGAGCTCACAGCTATTGGCATCTTCAATAATGATGAAGACTGACTTTTGATGGAGATGTCTGCGGCTGTTCATCAGTCGAGGTGCTTTATAGTCCTATTGGGGTTACAGTCATTCCATTGGTATTCAAATACTTGTTAACATAACGTATGTTCCAAACAAAATGTAAGGAGAGTCATTGGAACGTCATATAAGCTATAGCAGACCTGATCTCCAAACTCTCCTCTCCTCTCATCGAATAGAAGTACAGACGTGCATTGCCCTCAAAATAGATGGCATCTTTAATAATGATGAATCATTCACAGTACCATACAGCTCAGCATTGGTTCATGTAATAACATGGGTTTCTTATTACCTGAAGAATATATGCTGCCATGCAAAATGTAAGTTATATCAAGCTTCTAGCAGATTTGATCTTTAAACTTTTTTTTATCATAGAGGTAATGGTCATTCACAGTGTATGTGGTAGTGGGGCCGTTTAAAAGAAGATAGCTTCCTAGTTAATTGCCCAGAGGCGTCTGCTCTTAAAAAATGGTGATACATACGTTGTATTGAGCTAACAGTAAATTGCTACTGTCACGTTAAGCGGGAATGTCTGTGTCTGCTCATCAGTCAACTTACCTTATAGCCCCACTGAGGTTCCAGTAATTACATGGGTATTCAAATACTTGTAAACATACCACATTTACCATACAACATGTAACTAGATGTCCTATCGAACATCAATGAAATGTAAGTCCACGAAGAGTCAATACTTTCTCGAAGGGAAAGCACTTTATGTCTAGTCAAATGGATCCTGAAACCGTACCAATTTTACCAATAAGTAATATTGTGTTTACACAGTGAGAATCCAGGAATATTCAAAGGGTAAAAATAAGGGTTTCTTGTTGTTATTTATGAAGTGTTTTATTTATATTAAAGAGAATTTTTTTTTTTTTTTTTATTTCCATTTTTTGTACATTTCCATATAGTGCATCTCATATTCATTTCACATGTACATTCAAGATATACATCATTCATAAGTTTACATACAACAATCAGTTATGGCTTCTTGCAAGGTACATTGATTATGATATATACATGATTCTTAAATATCATAATTCTTAAATAGCATATGGAGTGATGACCAGAAGGCATAGAATCTTGCATAATTGCAACTTGAAAAAGCAATCATTTTTGTTATATGATAGTATGTAACTATTTCAAGCTGTAATGGTTTGAAATTTGGTATAACTTTTTTGATATGGCATTTGTACAGCATTGATTTTGTAATGAGAACAAGTGCATTCAAAGGGTTGTTGTTTATGCCTTTAAATCCAAACAGTATATTTTCCTCATTGAAATCAATGTTTCCTTCTGTATAGTTTGTCAGCCAATCTGACAATTGACTCCAGATGCTATTTGCATATTGACAAGAATATAACATATGTGAGATGGTTTCTACTGGGTCATGACATAGTGAACATGCTGATGATTCTATATATCCCATTCTAAACAGTAATTTGTTCGTACTTAGAATGTTATGAATGATCTTATGCTGAAACCATCTTAGTTCACTACTTTGTGTACATCTCTTAGCCATTTGATTGATATTTGTCCACTCTAATTCAGTGTATTCTTTTTGTAATTGGTCTTCCCATTTCAAGAAGGTTCTGGATTTTGTGAACTTTGAGTCTAATAAAGTCATATAAAATGCTGAACTGCCTTGTTGACTATTTACTTTTGATATGTTGAAAGGGAGAATGGGCCTATGGAGCTGGTTTGTATCTGCTTTGACGTTGTGTAGTATTGATGATATTGATCTTTTAACTCCTTCATAGGTTAGAAAATCTGTTTTGATGTTATATCTTTCGACAAAGTCTCTACATTCATATATTTTTCCGTTTTCATCAATCAAATCGGATATATAAGTTACACCCTTTTTATCCCATTGCTTAATATGGATAGTGTCACCATCAATTTTGATATTACTGTTAAACCAAATTGATTTTATCATTATTTCTTCACCAGTAGTTTCTTTTTCACAGCAATGTAAAATTTTTGCCCAAACGGAGAGTACATCTTTCCAAAACATGTTTGAGATTTTTGGGACTATATTGTCTAAAATATAATTGGAATCTGCCAAATGTAGTAAATTAATGTCCACAATATGTTCTTTGAACACACTTATCCAAACTGCATTTTTGTAAAAGAGTCTTTTTATACAACTCAGCTTTTGTGCTGCTATAGATGTACTTATTTCAGGAACACTAATACCTCCATATTTTGGTGGAAGCTTCATAATATCCCTCTTGATTTTATCCGGCTTCCCTTTCCAAATAAATTGGTAACATTTCTTTTGGAAATCTTCTATAGTTTTTGCAGGGGGAGTGGGGATACTACTAAACAAGTGATTGAGTTTTGGAAGTAATAATGATTTTAGGACTGTATTTCTTCCTAGAGGAGTAAGAGTTCTTTTTACCCATTGTGTCATTTCCTTTTCAATCTTATCAAACTGTTTGGTGTAGTTCAATGATATCATATTGTCCAAGTCTACGTCAAATTCAATACCTAGGAGTTTAAATTGTGTCTGAGTCCAGTCCAGTTTCCATTCCTCACATAGTTTGTAACGTGTTCTCTTTTTTGACCCAATCCAAATCAATTTAGTCTTTTCAGCATTAACCTTCAATCCAGAAAATCTTGCATAAAATCTCAATGTATTCATTGTTGCATAGAGGCTTTTTTCGGATCCATCGAGCGTTAGTGTAGTGTCATCTGCAAATTGTGCAAGGAGAGATAAAATGTTTCCCATCTGTATACCATGTATATTTTTATTATTTCTTAACATTATTGCGAGTATTTCAGCACACAGGATAAATATATATGGTGAGATTGGATCTCCCTGGCGGCAACCCCTTGCTATTTTGAAGAAGGAGCTGGCATATCCATTAATTAGTACACATGATTCAATATCTTCAAAAAGGATTTTTACCCATTTCTTAATGTCTGGGCCAAAGTTGAAAAAATTAAGTACATTGTGCATGAATTTTCTTTCTACAGAATCAAATGCTTTTTCAAAATCTATTAATAATAATAGACCTGGTTTTTGATAAGTTTCTGTATAGTCCATCACATCATAAATCATTCTTGTTACTTCACCAATGTATCTTCCTGCCACAAAACCTTTTTGATCTTCATGTATGATGAATGGTAGTACTTGTTTTATTCTATTTGCTATTGTTGCCGATGCCAGTTTATATGTAGTATTGAGGAGGGATATTGGGCGCCAATTTTTTAAATATAACTTAGGTTTATTTTCCTTTGGAATGCATGTAATCAGTCCTTGCCTTTGTGTGACTGACATAGTGCCAATAATAAAGGAGTAATTTAGTGCTTTTATTAGGTATTTTTGCAAATCTAACCAAAAGAATTTGAAAAATTCTGTTGTAAATCCGTCGGGCCCAGGACTTTTCTCATTTTTCATATTTTTTAATGCAAGTAAAACTTCATCATAATTCAATAGGCCTTCCAGCGATTCAGATGTAATATCATCTACTTTTGGGATTTGTATTTCAGTAAAATAGTTTTCTAAATCCATTTCTATACAGTCTCTACTAGTATAGAGGTATTTGTAATAATTTTTTACTTCTTGAATAATTTCATCTTGTGTATTTAATAAGGTTCCATCTTTATTTTCAAGTTTTGATATAGATTTGTTCAGAAAATTCCTTTGTTCTAATTGCAGAAAATATTTGGAGGGTTTCTCCCCGTGTTCAACCCATTTTGTTTTTGATCTTATAAAAGAGCCTTCAGTTCTTTTTCTATTTATATTGTCAAGTTCAGTTTTAGTTTCTTTTACTTTTTCCACTAAATTCTTTTTTTCATTTTCCAGTTTAGTTTCGTCCAACCTGATTTCATAGTCAACTAAATCGTTTTCCAATTTGGTTTCTTGAGCCAAAGTTTTCTTTTTCTTTGTTGAGGAGAAATAAATTTAACTTCCCCTTATATTAAGTAATAACATTTCCCATAACAATTGATCATTTAGTGTAGAGCTATTTTGTTCATTTTCAGTAGGAGTTTTATATTGTTCAATAGTTTCACTTATAGTCTTTTTCACAAGTTGTATGTACTCTTTATCTTTTAAAAGTGAATTATTGAATTTCCAAAACCCCTTTCCTCTTTCTACATCAGATAAAGTTATGGTAAGTGATATTATAGAGTGGTCTGAATTAATACTTGGAATAATATCAGTGTTATCAACGGATTGTAGAATGTTATGAGAAACTAAGAAATAGTCCAATCGAGCTTGTTTCAGCGGTGTAGGTTGCCTCCAGGTAAATCTTCTCAAAGATGGGTTTAACTCGCGCCATGGATCTTTTAGATCTAATGCATCTATAGTCTCTAGTACTTCTTGTCTAGCTTTTGGATTATTGATGTGCTTGTAGTTATATGTATCTTTTTCAGGGTCAAGTATTAGATTCCAATCTCCACACATAATAATTCGATCACCCTGGAAATTTTCTGCAATTTCCTTAATGTTTTGGATAAATTCTGGTTTGTCCACATTGGGTCCATAAAGGTTTACAAGTGTGTATATTTTGTCATCAATGAGAACATCTAATGCTACATAATTTCCTTCTTCCTTATCCACAGTGGAATCTAAAACTTTAAATTCAAAATTATTGTTAAATAGAATTGCTGTTCCCCTGGAATTGCTTTTAAAAGGTGATATGTAGCATTCTTTGTAACCCCATTGTTGCTTTATTATTTGTTCTTGTTCAGATGTAAAGTGTACATCTTGTAAACAATAAATTTGGGCTTTCTTTTTCTTCAGGAATCCAAAAACTTGTTTTCTTTTTTTTAGTACTATTAAGTCCTCTACAGTTCAAGGATAATATTCTAAGTTTTTCCCTTCTATACATTTGGGGTTTGCAAAGCTCTTATGTGAACATTATGGATGATATATCTGTCGTATTGTAGGGTATGTACATTTTGTGATGGTTCAAATGGAAATGGATTTTTTTCGTAACACATGTCAACATTTGGAAGAAAAGAAATGGAAAAAATAAAATTAAAATAAACTGTACAACATGAGTACGTTACGACTTCCGTTTGAAGACGTGTGGTAAGTGGTGTTAGATGCTGTGCCGAAAGTAAATATTTGATGAATAGCATAAGCTATCGCTGCCTTGCTTTCATCGCTAATCATCTATACCCTTTTGGAAGAAGTTTTGATCATAAATTATCTAAAAGTGTCATATACATTTCTTCCGACAAAAGTCGTTTTGTAAACACTCATTGTCTAGACATGTCACGTGATTGTTTTACCTTGATCACATGATTTTAGTCATGTAGTACAAATAAAGTCATTTATGATAGTGTTATACAAATTATGTCTGGGTAACATAACGTAAGGTTTAACCCACGATTTAGTTATAAGGTATTATGCTTGGGTATTAGAAACGGCTGCACGACATGAAAATGAAAATAAAATGAAAATATAGCGTGCAAAGTTCACTTCAGGTCACTTCAGGTCACACGTTAGTAGTCATGTGATCATTTGTAAAATAACATCAAACTTTTTACACTTATAACAATGTTATTATCGTTATCCCAAAAAATTAAATTGCAAATATAAATGCAAATATAAATAAAGGCATTAAATGATAACGTTATACATTTTTAGGTCGAAATTATAAGATTGTCCTTTGTCTTATTCCAAAATGTTCGATTTGCAGCATGAAATGTCGGCAGTCACTAGGCCTAGGCTGTAGTGACAAGTTCATGGATATTTATACATAGTAGATCGTATCGTCTTACCTGTATTAATGAACATCCTTATCACAATATCCATTGAATCAAATGAAAGAGTAATCCCAAGTAGTTATTGAACATAAAACACATTTCACATATTATTTAGAGTTCTTTTTCACAATAATATTCAGTCCTAGAATAGTCTTGTAAATATTAACACCTCCGTTATGGCACAGGGAATGTTACTCCGTATCGATTGAGATCGGGGGGTCATCTGCGAGTCCCAATTCTTTCCATTCGCTGTTCTTATTTTGTCTATAACAAAGTTTTAGGTCGATTCCTTGTTCGAGAATTTTTGTCTGGACATGACGATCTCTTCTCAGCTCAAATGCCTTCGTCGCTAATTTTCCCCTGTATTTCTTCAACTTCACCGGTAGGTCGGTTCGGATAGAGATACGATTGTCCATCAGAAGTTTTCGGTTTTTGCCGATTGCGTCAAATACTGATTGTCGATCCGCCATGCGGATGAACTTCACCATAATAGGAAGAGGCATATTAGCTGAACGGCCCGTTGTTGAATATCTCGGTAGGCGATGCAGGTTGACGAAATCCATGTCTTCTGCGTTTTGGATATTCATATCCCTAAATAGTTTCCGTACTTCAGTCTCTGCGTCTTGGTTATCTGGTATACCGTATACGAGTAGATTTGCCCGACGTGAGTACATTTCGTATTGTAGGTCTTTCCTTTCGTTTTCGGTTCTCATTTCTTTGATTTCTTCCTTCAATTTTTGAATTTCTAATTTGTTTTCGTCGATTGATTGTGCGTTGAAGTTAATGGAATCTTCAATTTTTGTCACTGTACACTCGAGTTCTTTCTGCATCTTATCCATTCGCCCTGTTATTGTGTTAGACAGTTTTTCCAATTTAGTGTCGATGAAATGCTTCATGTCGCACATGGCCTCCATGTTTAATTCTGCATCAAGATTTTTCCCGGGCGACGTTCTTTGCTTTTTGGCGCTATCAGATCTAAATCTGTCTAGAATACTGCCGGATGGTGTGGGTGGATTATCTTTTGTTGTTTTCTGGCTTCTAGTGGCTGCCATTTTTGTGATTGATAGCGATTATGTCAAGTTTTGGATAGTTTCGGCGGAGCACCTCACAAGCACGTCTTAGCTGGCGCGATGCATGACCGGAAGAGAAAAAAATGCTCAGGGTTACCAAGTACAGAACGCTTGAACTACACAATATGTGTTTTTTCACTTTTTTGTGGCAAGTCTGTTTTAAATGATGACAAACAAGAAGACTCTGGTTTTTCTTCTATATTTTCTGCGGGGGATTTTCACCAGAAGTTTTACATACAATATGGCGTCCACAAGAGAGAAGTCGGGAAGCAGGTCCTGCCGTAGCTGGACTCCAAGCCTGTCTGCCAGTTAGGGAACATGCACGAATATTAAAGGATTGCATAGATGGACACTGAGAGTCAAACTACAGAAAGTTTAAATAATGGGTGTCAGGGAATATCCAGATAAGGAAAGGTAGATGTTCTAAACATGGGACCTCTTGCTTTGGCGAGGGATGTTGAGAACGCTGTCCTTTCATGATATTTCACTTTTAGAGAGTCAGTTTTGAAACAATAATTATTATGATAAATGTTCAAGTTTTGCAGTCTAGCGAAATACAAATGTTTGGTATTTCTGACTTACGACATTATCTCTTTTTGTACAGACCTTCTAAATACATAACCATTAAGACTTGCCCTGTGTTTATCAAACAGGTTGTTATTTCTCTTCTCTCAATAAAAACTGTTTTACAAACGACATCCTTTCCTTTTAAAGTCTTTAAAAGAATTAGGACATGTATCATTAAACATAACAAAATCAAAGCCGGAACCTGTATTGATATAATATGTAGTTTTTTCTTTTCCTTTCTGTCATAAAATGGTTGCTAGTGACTTCTAAGCTCAATGATTGTATTTTTGCAAGCGACATTCTACACTGCCAGAATAAAGCCATGTATCAACACGCCTAGCTAATAGAATATACTTGAAGCTACATGAATCTTCTACTGTGCCAGAATCCTTATTGTAATATATTATAGATAAAATATGCATTTGCCTTTTGTGTATGTCTTTTATTTCATAAAAAGGTTGATATATCTTCTGCAAGTAATGAATATGGTTATGCAAACAATATTTTCTCTTCTTCGAGTGGGTGTTTACAATAGATAAACTATAAAAACATTTATCATCAAGCTTCATAAATCAAAGTAAGTTTAACTCTGTGTTAAATAGCATTTTTTTAAGTTGAAGCAATAAGGAATGACAAGTATTTTTATGGTCACACAACCTCTTAATTCTTAAGTAAGCTACATTTCAAAATAGATACTAGTGTAGTTTTCAAGCAGTTAGCAGAAACTTGATTCTCTTTGAACAGTGCCAAGATTTTAGAATATTTGCAATATGTAGTTTTCCTTTTTCCTTTGAGGTGACCATTTAAAGATATAACCAGAATAAAGACGTGATCATCAACACTAATAAAACCAAAGCAAGATAAAACCTCTTCGGTGTCAAGAATCTTCAAGTGAAGCACAGCTTTATCGATTGGTTATCGATCTAGTGGAAGTTTAGCTGCCCTCTGTATCCCACTCATTCTATAATCTAATGAACTTGGGTGATTTACTAAATGGAAGGACATTTGGACTGTGGTTTTGTGTAATTGTATAAACGTTTGAAAAATATCAGCACTTTAGAAGGTGAAATTATCAAAATCATTTCAAACAAGTAAATTGACTGTACTTATGTATAATTATGCATACATTGTATGGGTTTAAAATTATTGATGATGCACTTGCAAAATATATAAATAGTTATAATTGTCTTATGATAAGTTTCTGAAACTTTTGAGAGACTACTTCAGCCTAATATCGACAAAGGTGTTGTATCTTTCAACTGACTTTTAGCGGACTGTTCAATGTAATCATAGTTCTGTTAAAACTGAAAATATCAGTTCACTTATTGTCACTATGTATGAAGTATATAGTATGAAGTATATGTATGAGTGCATGTTTTTGAAATTGATGGTGAATTTAATGCGATGACACATTGCAGTTGCAGTTTTAGCGCATAGCCGATTGTATATATGCTACTCATAATAATCTTTGGAACATTTGTTTATTGCCTCATAGTACTTTATATAGAGTGCATGATAAAAGTTACTATTGTGTTCCTTGAATTTATTCAAAAAGTATATTGCTAAACAGTGTCTAATGTCATTTTCGTTAATTTCCATTTTGTAACAGGTGTGTATAAAGAGTATTAATCATAATGAGTTAACAAAGAAATCAGTTTGGTATTTTGTTAATATTTCGCTGACATTATAAGGCAAGTTTGCTGATATAACTGAGTGATGAAATGAAGATTCCCTTTGAAAAGACACACATATAACGATTATTATCAGGATGATTATCTCAAAGCATAATCTTTAGCGAGCTCATGGAGAGGAACTTTTGGATATTGAAGGATTTAAAGCAATAATTTCTTTTATTTGAAAGTTAACAAGATTGTTGTATATTGCATTATATATACCATTATACCTCTTTAATTAGCAAATCGTCAGAAACCTGGCATTTTAATTTGACTCTTTCTGCATTATTGAAAAGTCAAACGAATTCCAACACGTATGGTCTACCATTTTTATGTGAGAAACATGACCTGAACATCGCTCAGATGTTTATAAAGGTAACATAAATTATTTTGATATATCCTCTTTAAGGAAACATTCTTTACATCCATTTGCTTAAGCAACCAACGAAACCATATATAACTATGTTACCATATATCATAATTGTTTATAAATAGTTGATGTTCTATTGATTTATATAACATTTATTTTTACGCTTGTCGTTTACAGAAAACGCAAATCACATTGATTGAGGATTGTAATGAAACAATGAATAAATAACATGCATGAAGCGCAAACAGATTATGAGAAAATAAAGTCAAATTTTTTTTATCTCTTGAAATCCTGACAAAACGAAACCACAAAAACCGTTAACACACAGCTTCATGTGAATTATATAAATTTTATCAATATTGACAATGGTGTGCATAAAAGTCAATACATCTTCATCAGAATCAAGAAATATAAGTTCTTGCATTTAGGATTACAGTGTCACACAAATCACTGCCAGCTATGGTCCTGTAATGCTATTCGAATAATATTAAAGAATGTGTTAGGAAGATGATTCAATTTCATCTTCTCAGAAATGTAAATTATTGGTAGATGGACGACTCAATGACTCACATAAGCGAACGCCTTAATTCATGGCATTTGCACAAAGGTTAAAAGTAAACATTTTGTTAAGCAGCTTTGAAATGTTCATTTTAGCAAACAACCAAAAATGGCGTATTGGTGTTGAATACTAAAGCCTTTATAATACGTTGACAAAATGATCTCATTGTAAAGGTTTCCCTCTCTAATGAACCACTTAAGATAAAATTTGGCTAATTCACTTTATGAACACTCTTTTTCAGCAGCTTTTCCCTGCAGCACGACGTTATGATCTGTATTTACTTGGAGCACTCATTGATCACACTTTCTAGATCAATTTGAGTCGCTAAGATCAAACACTTGAGTAATTATTGTCGTTATTGGTTCCTTGCGTGGGCATGTGTTTAATTAAAATGCCTTTTTGGTAAAATAAAAGATTTTGTTTCAAATTATATGAAATTATATGTGGGCGTCTGTATAAGAAACTAACGTCCGAGAAGTCAGTCATAAACCTCAATATAATTAAGGCTTCATGTATTATTAAAATAGACAAAAATGAACCATAACTGTCCCTATAAAAAGAAAAATGCATACAATATTGTTTATTAGAATGTATTGCTTTACATTAAAAGCCAAAATATAATATCATTTCAGTAGTAAAAAGACGGAAATGTATATGACTATAGAAAAGAGTTAATCAACATGACAACACATATTACAGTTATTATCATGTGGGTTGTACTCAACAATGTTTCAAGTCAGTACATTATGTGACTACCATTTGCATCAATTGATGAAGACTCTTCTTTTGCTTGTTTTCAATATTGTATTTATCACAGTACTGGACGTCAAAGTTAAAATAAAAGTTTGCATCAAAAGTAACAATGAACATTCTATGACTTCTTTGAGAGGCATTTTAGAAGTTGGACAATAATGCAGAGGAATATATGGATGACAACTTCTTTGCGACGTTTCGACACAGATTCATGTGTCGTTCTCGAGCTTGAGAATAACAAAAGAATCTGTGTCGAAACATCGCATACAATTAACAAAGAAGTTGTCATCCATGTATTCCTCTGCATTGACATTCTATGAGCCAATGACATTTCCTTCCTTCGCCACTAATTGGATTCTGTTTCACTTGCTTCTAAAAACCATCATTTATAAGACTACTATTCATACACACTGTATTCTTATTTGCTTACCACTTTGATTTGTCAGAGTCTATCCTTTATTTTGTCTCGTTTTGTGAACGAGATGTCGAGGTACATGTAGGCTGTTTTTATTGAATTGATAATTTTTTTAAAATCCAAGAAGTAAAGCAAAATGATATTTTGTTAATTTGGAATTAACTTTGTTTATAATAAGAAAGTGCCAACTGACCAAAAGTCATTGAAAAATATCTGGAAATTTACTATTCATTCATACCGTACATTGTTTATTTGTAAGAGTGTTTTATTAATAAACCATGATGAATTGTAAGAAATATTCTAATGTGTGCCTTTTCATTTTGAAAATGTCATTAGTTTGCTGCACTACGTTACGATATAATCAATATAATTGGTGAAATGCAGCAACATTATGATATAATATCTATGTGATTCTTGTTTTGTGTACGTTACATCAGTAATATCACTATTCATCATTCGAACCATTCACTTTCAATCAAGACAATATAACCATTACCACTGTTCTCCTTTAATAGTTGGAAAAGTTGTGTGGTAAATAATAACAGTCATAGAACGATCACATTAATGACACATTAGGAAATCGTTGTTTTGAGAAAGCTTCTGTAGAGAAGAAACTTGATTTCAATGATTAACAGAAAAACATTAACTTCAAATCACCTGCTGCACTCAACTTGTGGAGCCATGTCAATAATTTAACACTTCATTGTTTGACGGTCAACCTCCCGGTAATGGAGTCTATGATTAAAACATTGTTTTGGAAACAAAATGGTTTATGAGGAAAAGATGTAATGTTTTATATTCACCTCAATTCAAACTCGCACACTAATGGCTGAAATAAAACCCAATATAATATAACTCACTTAATCACACACTTTCTTTGCACTGAAATACATATTGTCAATTTGAGCTTTGAATAAAAACTCTCGAGTGGTTGGAAACAAAGACAATTTCTGTTTATTCACTAGAATTTTTATCATAGATTTGACTATTGACTCAGATACTTGGTTGATAGAAACAAACTGCATTTAGGTCAAACCAAAACGTAAACTGAAGCTAAGTTGGAAGGTTTGATTTAATCAAAATGTTTTGCTATGATTATTGATTTGAACATTGAATCAAAATGATTGATGAAATCAAACAGCCTTAAAGTTTGACCAACATGCTGATGCCAAGTCTGAGGGTAGGGGCGATTAGTATTTCACCGATTCATCGGATAAAATAGCTCAGCCAATCATGTTGAAGTGTACGGAAGCAGCAGTATCTTTTGGATATTCCTCCCACATGATCTTATCCACTTAAAATACTATCAATCATTTCAATTATTTTTCTCGGCCCGTTGCATGTGAGATTTTAATATTTTAATATTTATATTACAGCACATCTATCCCAAAAAGAAAGACATTGAACACATTGATGAATGAACCAAGGGTCTTAGCAAATAGCGTAGCTTTATGTTTCAAATCGATTTTGATTAATCATTTACATGTTGAAGTTGCAATGATTTATGGCTAAATTCGATTCATGATATGTTTTCGCCATGTTTTTGGTGCGTTCGCGAAAATGAGCCAATCTGGATAAAAAATCTGATTACTGATATTTATGGATATTTAAAAAAAATTTCATTGTTTAGAGCGATCCTCTGAATAAAGGAACATTACACAAATTGTTCTTTTAAAAACAGTTAGAAGTCCAGACATTACCCTTTCAACATTAACTTTCCTTACCAAAAATATGATAGTATTACTGAGGACATTAAATTACCTACAGATCATAATGCCATCTTTCATGATCAAACACTCTTTGCTTTGAGAATGATATCATCTAGTTTGAGATGACTAAATTGCCCTTCAGTCAACTGCAAACAACTCAAAAACAAATTTAACATAAAATATAAATGTCAACAGTTCGGCTAGATGAGACATCACAGTAAAGATGAAAGCAAATTACAGCACGTTTGTTGAACTCATCAATACGAACTTAAGGGAGTTCACTTGCAAGCACGTCGACATTGACCATATATTGATCGGACAAGAAAGCGGCGATTTTCTCATCAGGTCGATCATTCCATTTCATTACTTTCTGAAGTCTCCAGTATGGACTGACTGACTTCCCCTGTAATTGTGTTACCTACAGAATGCACAGACGTTGCATTAAGCTCACAGCAAATTGCATCTTCAAAATGTCTGGGACCCATTGGAAATGTTTAACTAGGATATTGACCAGTCTCCTACGCTATTGGTTATGTCAGTCTGAGTAACCTGCACGTTTTCCCACTGGGAGGGTCAGTTCCAGATAATACAATGGATGTGATGATATTACCCATACTACCATTACTTCATGATTGAAACCATATCTATACATCAGTTTACTTCGTATCACCACAGGGAGGGTCAGTTCAAGATAATGAAACAGGTGTTCCAAAACTACAAATACTAGCATTACTTCATGATTTGAACCATATCTATACAGGAAATAACTTCGCATTACTGCAGGGTTGGTCAGTTGTAGATGATATTTGGGTATTCTGATGTGGTAGTGCCAAAAACAACAATTTCAATTTCCCAATGATTACTCAATACTGAAAACCAGTAGTTCCTATGATAATTTTGAACCATCAAGGCTGGAGAACCTCCTTCAGCAGTCACAGAAGTTCTGAATCGAGATTCGAGATTCGAATAACTAGCGCATCCTCCAGATCTGGAACCATCAGACTTATTGATACTTAGCCAAACTAAAAATGCACTTTTGGGATGTTCAACAGATGTCTCCTTTTATGTTTGAATTAACACTGAAATAACAGAAACTTTTATCTCACCAAATCTCTTATATCTTACAACAAACAGAAGAGTATAAACACCTCATTGACCACAAAGGAAGATGTATACATTCAATTATGGTC
The DNA here is from genome assembly GCA_916613615.1 of Steromphala cineraria. NCBI lineage: Eukaryota > Metazoa > Mollusca > Gastropoda > Trochida > Trochidae > Steromphala > Steromphala cineraria. The sequence goes on along the minus strand of OU744724.1, from coordinate 51,119,342 downwards.
GAGATGTCTGTGGCTATTGATCAGTCATCTAACCGTAAAGCCCTACTGGAGTTCCAGTAATTACATGGGTATTCAAATACGTAGAAACATACCATATGCTTTGTAAAATATAAGAAGAGTAACGAAAATTATGTTGTGTTGCCAGCAATTTCTTTTTAACTTTCTTGTCATAAGGTCCTTCATAGTATCTGCGTAATGGAGACATTAAAAATAGCTTTCTAATTGCACTGAAGTGTCTACTCTGTCGTAGCATTGACCTCCCGGCATATAGCATCTTCAATGATGATGAAGGCGTCTGTTCATTACTACTTAATTCATTCATAAAACGGACGTGTTTTCATTCACAAATTCGAATGGAACTGAGTGAGTCGGAGTCATTCTTCAAACTTTCAGTTTATTTTGTTAATCTTCCTTATCGAATTGTTAAGGAATAAATCGGAGGACAAAAGAATTACAATAAAACATCTTACTGATATCTCAAGGCTCATATAAACACAAAAGGGTTTAAATTCAGCACAATTTGATCACCGATTTTCATTAATTTGATCCATGTCGCTCCAAAATGATTGCTTGTTATCTATAGAATATACAGACAACTGAATATTCTTTAGACAACATTTGTTCAAAACAAAACGCGTTTGAACAATGATAAGCATCTTAAACTTACTTTGAAGGCGGTTGTTTACACATTTTGACGAAAAGATACAGGCAAATGGCGGCCTTTACATGCCGTTGATCAAAGAAAGATAACTCTGACTGTTCTCGCGCAGTGAGATTTTAATTTCACGTAATTTCACGTAATTTCATGACAAAAGTGCTTATTACTTTCATTTCACCAGACACTATGAATTAACGTAGGGTAGAATTTAGAAATGTGAATATTTAACGTCGTAATAGTAAAATAATTGAGGCTGTGACGTGGTTTGATATTCATCCGCCGTTTCGTCTCTTTATAGGCATAATAAAAAGTTGTTTAAACAAGCAATAAATCGTCTGAAATGCAAGGCTCGTGACAAAGCAAAATTATTTCACTAGGGACATAAACTTGATATGAAAGGGGAAGCTCGTTAGAGATCCTATAAATACAGTGAAAATAAAATCCATATTTTAAGAAAAGCAGTAGAAAGCCATATTTTAACTGCAGTGAAAATATAATCCATATTTAACTGCAGTGAGAAAAGTAAAACCGAACCCATTACCTCCCTTTGAGACACGATTTTCTCCCTTTGAGGAAATCGAATGCACGCCACAGGCACAGAGCTGGTTAGGATTCGAGAAAAACTACTCTTTGCGATGTTTTCGGTATGTAACTGTTAACATTTGGCAGTGCCAATGCATCCTTCGATATTGAAAAGCCACCCGAAGTTCATATATTGTTCCTGTTGCTGTTGTTAATAATTGTTCATTTTATCGTAAAATAAATTTACGAAGTGAGAGATCTGTCACACCGACATAGCGTTTCACTGTATCAGTTCCCGTCAAAACTGACTTTTCAAAATATAAAAGAAGCCTTTGTTTCACCTAGCTTTAACCAAAAACATATTTTGGATCTGATATCAATAAACATTCACAATTTATATGTTTTACAAAAAATAATTTCTGATTAAATATCGAATTATTCCCATCAAACTAATTTTTACCGGGAAGAATAAATGGAGTTGCTAGACTGTCATTCATCACAACAGCGAAAGTTTGCCTTTAGACTGCGTTTTATGATCTTGAAATTATATGATAAATAGAGTATATCATTGTTTTTGCCGAATATCATTTCTATCTCATCTCGTGAATTGAGAAAGTGTCATTTTCATACGTGGATGCGCTACACGCAAAAATATTACTTTCTCACTCCACTCGGTGAGATAGAAATCATATTCCGCAAAAACAATGATATAGTTTCTATATACATGTATGGGTTCCAAACATATATGCGAAACATGTGTAGTGAATTCATATAAATAAAAAAATAAACGAATTGTATAAACAGTGAAGCATGCAGTTCTTGTCCTGTCATTCCTTTTGTTACAGAATTGATGCTGGATAAGAAATCTTGTTGGAAAATTATGACATTTAATATTCTGGTGGTGCCATGCAAAATGTAAGTTGAGTTACGGATGTCATATTGATTTACCAGCAGATTTGATCTTTGAACTTTCGTCGTATAGCAGTAGTCATTCATAGTGTCTGCAGTTTTGGAACCTTTTTAACAAGGAAGATTCTTTGTTGTCCTAAAGCATCTACTCTCCTACAAAGATTGAACAGAGTTTTCATTGAGCTCACAGCTATTGGCATCTTCAATAATTATGAAGGTTGACTTTTGATGGAGATGTCTACAGTGGTTCATCAGTCGAGGTGCTTTATAGTCCCAGTGGGAATCCATTGGTATTTGAATACATGGTAACATACTATATGTGCTGAGATGTACGGGTCAACGGATATCATATTATGCTACTAGCAGATCTGATCTCCAAGCTTTGTTATAGTTCAGCTGTAAGTTATTTATTGTTATGGAACCGTCCCTAAATATCCTTATGCATTTTCTCCCATACAACAGTAGTATAGACGTTGCGTCACAATAAATGGCATCTTCAATAATAATAAAAAATTCACAGTACCATACAGCTATACATTGGTTGCAGTAATTACATGGGTTCCTTATTACCTGTAGACATATAATGGCTGCCATGCCAAATGTAGGTAAAGGAACGGACGTTATATCGAGCTTCTAGCAGATTGGATCATGAAACTTTCTACTCATAGAGGTAATGGTCATTCTAAGTGTCTGCGGTAGTGGAACCATTATAAAGAAGACATCTTTCTAAATGCCCTGAGGCATCTATCCTTATACAATGACAGTACCTACGTTACATTGAGCTCACAGCAAATTGCAACTGTCTGGAACCTATTGGCTCAAGTTTAGCGAGAATGTCTGTGTCTGGTCATCAGTCAAATCACCTCATAGCCCCACTGGGGTTCCAGTAATTACATGGGTATTCATATACAGATATAAAAAAGATTATTTAAAGATATAAAAAGGTTTAGTATTTCCAGCTCATGATATTTTCTTTTCTAAAGACCTTCTGATACATTACCATAAAGACGTATATCATCAAGTTTTACCAACTGAACAATACAAAATCTACTTTTCCCTGTGTTTATCGTTTTTAATTTCAATAAAAATATGGTTATTTCTCTTCTCACAATAAAAATCGTTAAACAAATGACATCCTTTCCTCTTAATGTCTTTACCAGATTGAAGCTTAACAAAATGAAAGCCAGGGCCTGTATTGATATAATATGTATTACGGTTGCTAGTAACTTCTAAGCTCAATTGATTGTATTTTTGCAAATAACCAGAATAAAGCCATGTGTCAACAAGCCAAATAGAATATACTTGAAGTTACATAAATCTTCAACAGTGCCAGGATCCTAATTGTAATATATCATAAATAGAATATGCAATTTCCTTTTGTGAATATGTCTTTTATTTTCATAAATGTCTTCTGCAAGCATTAATATTTGTTATGCTAACGATATTTTCTCTTCTTCGAGTGAGCGTTTACAATAAATAAACTATAAAAACATGTGTCATCAAACTTCATAAATCAATACAATTTTAACCATTTGTTTAAAAGCCTTTTTCAGTTTAAACATAAGTAATGACAAGTATTTGTATAGACATAAATTTACAATTTCTTAATTCTTATGTGGGCTACATTTCAACATAGATACTAAGAAGAGTGCCAGGAACAGTGTTGTTTTTAAAGATATTTGCAATATATAATTTTCCTTTTTCCTTTTAAGTTTACCTGTTCAAGATATAACCAGAATTAAGACGTGATCATCAAACCAAAAGGAACCAAAGCACGACGAAACCTCATTGGTGTCAAGAATCTTCAAGCAAAGCACAGTTTTATTGATTGGTTATCGATCAAGTGGAAGTTTAGCTGCCCTCTGTATCCCACTCATTCTATAACCTAATGAACTTGGGTGATTTATTAAACGAGAGGACATTAGGACTGTTTATGTACAATTGTATAAACGTTCGAAAAATATTAGCGCTTTACATTGTGAAATGTTCAAACCGATTTCAAAGGATATCTCAAAGCATCATCATTAGCGAGCTTATGGACATAAATATTTTGAGTGTTCCTTGAATTCTAGTAATTTATTATATAATAAGCAATGAAATGTAGGGTTATACAGTGAAAATATAATCCATATTTTAAGAAAAGCAGTAGAAAGTCATATTTTCACTGCAGTGAAACTAAAATCCATATTTTTACTGCGATGAGAATAGTAGGACCGAACCTATTACCTCCCTTTAAAGCACGATTATCTCCCTTTGAGGAAAATGGAACGCATGCCTCGCGTCAAGACATTGGTTAGGATTGAAGAAAAACGACTTTTTATGATGTTTTCGGTATGTAACTGTTAACATTTTGCATCGCCAATATATTCTTCGATATCGAAAAGACACCGAAGTTCACATCTTGTTTCTGTTGTTGATTATTGTCCATTTTATCGCAAAGTAAATTTACAAAGCAAGAGACCGGTCACATGACATAGCGCTTCACTCACTGTATCAGTTCGCGTCCAAACTGACTTTCCAAAATATGAAAGGAGCCTTTGTTTCTCCTAGTTTAAACCCAAAACGTATTTTGAATCTGATTTTAATAAACATTCACAGACAACATGTTTTCCCCAAACCATTTATATATTGAATTATTTCTATGCGCCACTGGTGAAAATATCACTTTCTCACTCCACTCGATGAGATAGAAATGATATTTAGCAAATACAATGAAATACTCTCTACATATTACCAAGCGGTTTAATGTGTTATACAATTTTCATTAATTGCCAATTTGGTACCAATGGGTAATAAAAGTATTGTTAATAATTATGTAATGAGAAATGAGTTTGGTATTCTGCTAATTGCTTCCTTGCATCATCTGGCAAATTTGCTGATACAACAGGGTACCTTGTAATTTTTACAAAAGCAGTTATCCAGAGACAGTGAAACGTAAGTCGAGTGAGGTTTTTTGGTTCTATAAGAAATCCTTAAAATCCTAGTTCATTTTGTTCATTCTGCAATCTGGAAAGTCAAAGAATCCAGGTACCATTTTTTATATGAGAAACATGAGTGTTCTGAACGTTACTAAGAAAGAAGAAGATGATAGCTTCCTAATTGCCCTGAGGCGCCTACTCTAATACAATGATGATACATACGTTGCATTGAGCTAACAGCAAATTGCTGCTGTCTGGAACTCCCTTGGCCAGCCTTTAGCGAGAATGTCTGTGTATGTTCATCAGTCAACTAATCTTATAGCCCCGCTGGGGTTCCAGTAATTACACGGGTATTCAAATACGTGTAAACATACCACATATACCATACAACATGTTACCAGATGTCTGAACATCAATGAATTTTAAGTACACATGGAGTCAATACTTGTCTTGAAGGGAATCACGTTATGTCTAGTGAAATGACTCCTGTCAACCAATTAGTAGTGTTTTGTTGTCGTAGTTTAGAAACCTGAAATATGCAAAGGGTTAGGAATAAGGGTTTGACTCATAATCCTTTATGAAGGGTATCACTTTCATAAAAGATGAAAATGTTTAAGAGTATACAAAGATTAATTTTTTTCCAGTCAGAAGTACCCTAAAACCCCCTTCAAGTAACTGATTAATATCACTGCGTTCAACTCGTGGAGAATCAAGGAACTTAAAAATGACGATTGGTCGATTAATAGTTTCACTTATATCAAAGAGCCACTTCAAGATTTTCAACATACTTTCTATTCCTGTGAAACGAACCAATATGGTATAGAAAATGATTTAGTTGTTTTCAAAAGGGGAATTGCCTACAGCAGTCGATATTTTTCTATCAAATGAATCTAAGTGATATAGTGTAGTATATGTTACACCCAACAATTCAAAGGTCGCCTTTTTTTAAGAGGGTATCGCTAGGTGCTTGCCCATCTTACGTTGAAGTTATCTGTTAAATGTCTGATGTCACGTTCCAACCATAGTATCAATTACACATACAACGTCGTATTTTGCTTGTCCCTGATAGTGGCCAATCTTCACTCCTGCACAATGCTGAAAGAGAAAAAAAGTAAGATTTATAGTTAAACTGACAGGCAATGTGTACGCATAAGTTGTTATTGTTAACATGTTATAACTGATTACATCACATTATCATTATATATTAACAAAGCGAGGTGTGTACCTTCTTTTGCCTGGCGGTTTAATAGTGTAAAATATGTAGTTTTCCTTTAATTTTGTGTTTCTCTTTTTATAAGAAATAAAAGATCATTATATCTCTTCTCACAATAAAAATCGTGTTACAATCGCCATCCGTTTGGCTTAAAGTATTTACCAAAATTAAAATATGTATCATCAAGCTAAATAACAACAAAGCCAGGACCAGTATTGGTATAGCATGTGATTTTGTGTTTTGCTTTTCCCTTTGTGTCAAATAATGGTTGTCAATAACTACTTTGATTGTAGTTTTGCAAACAACATTCTCACTTCCACATTACCAATAATCGCCATGTATCAACAACCCTTATATTATATACTCGAAGCCAAATCAACTCTCCAGAATCATAATTGTCATAAATTATAGATAAAATATGCAATTTCCTTGTGTTTCTCTTTTACTTTCTTAAAAAGGTTGTTATGTCTTCTGCAAGCTCAAAATATCGTTATGAAAACGATATTTGCTTCTCTTCAAGTGGGGTTTACTGATAAATTATAAAATCATGTATCATCAAGCTTGATAAAATTAATCATAGGAAGCTTAAGTCTTCGTTAAATAGCATTTTTTTAATTGAAAGTATCAAGCAGTTAGCAGAAGCTTGATTCTCTTTAAACAGTGTCATGATGAATATTGTATTACAAAATATATGCAATTTGTAGTTTTCTGGTTTCCTTTTAGTTGACCTTTTCAAGATATAACCAGAAATTAAGAAGTGACCATGAACACTAATAAAACAAAAGCACGCTAAACCTCTTCAGTGTTCAGAATATAAAGTGAAGCGCAGCTTTATTGATTTGTTATCGATCTAGTGGAAGTTTAGTTGCCCTCTGTATCCCACTCATTCTATAACCTAATGAACTTGGGTGATTTATTAAACGGGATATTGGGACTATGCTTTTGTGTAATTGTATAAACGTTTGAAAAATATCAACGCTTTACAAGATGAAAGAATAAAAAAGACTGTAAAAGAGTAAATTGATGTCTCAAAGCATCATCATTAGCGAGCTTATACAGAGGAACTTTTTTACATTAAAGGATGTTCAGAAATATTTTCCTTTATTCGAAAGTTGACAAGATTATTGTATATTGCATTATATATTATATACCTCCTTAATAAGCAAATGGTCAGAAACCTGCAATTTTAATTTGGTTCTTATTATTGAAAAGTAAACAGAATGAGAACGTGTACCTATCATGTTTATATTCGAAACTGAACATCGCTCAAATGTTTATGAAGGAAACTTATATACATTTAATAAATTCTCTTTAAGGAAACATTCTGTACTACCCATTGATTGTGCAATTAACAAAACCGTAAAGCAATATGTTATCACTAGAATTATTCATATCATAAATCTTTACAGATAGTTGATGACAACATGTTCTATGGTGTATAACATTTACTTTTAATGTCTCTGTTTATAGAAAAAGCATATCACGGAATACGGATTTTGAGTGGAGAAATATCTAGAAAACATTTATCTCTTGAAATCCTGACATTTATACATCCTCAAAACGAAACAAGAAAATCGTTGACATGCAGTTTCATGTAAATTATATATGTTTTATCAATACTGACAATGGCATCGGAAAACATTCAACACATTTTCATTTCACTCAAGAAACCTTAGTCACTTTATCGAACACCTCAATTCATAGTATTTGAAACTTCAAAAATAATGAAGTAAAGCCGCTGATATAATATAATGTAATAATTTATTTTGGCAATCAACTTAACATTGGTTACTGGTGTAGAATACCAACAGCCTTCATCATACCTCATACCTCATACCTCATACATCATACTGTTTTTTCACACCAACCACTTGAATTTTGGTTAATTTACTTTATAGACACATTGGTGGATTTCTCTGCAGCACGACGTTATGATCTGTATTGACTGGGAGCAGGCAATGATAAACTAATATCACACTTTTTAGATCAATTTGAATCGCTACGATCAAACACTTGATTAATTATTGTTGTTTTTGATTCCTTGCGTGGGCCTGTGGTCGATTAAAATGCCTCAACGTGGAATAGTAGATTCTATGTCAAACTATGTATGTGTCATATGTGGGCGTCTGTAAAAGGAACTAACTGCGTAGAAGTGCTGTGTGAGTCACAAACCTAAATGTAATTAAAGGCTTCATATGTTATTGAAATTAGCAAAAATGGACTGAACTGTTCCCAAAAAAGAAAAACTCATAAGACATTTTGTCGAAGAATTTATTGCTTTACATTCAATTTAAAAGCGAAAATTTCATATCATTTTAATGGTAAAAAGGTGAAAATGTACATGACTATTAATAAAGAGTTCATCATCACGACAATATCTATTTCAGTAATGGTCATACGGTTTTAAATCCACAAGGTGGCAATGGAGGGATAGTATGTTTCGGTGCCACCGATTAACTAGCGCTCCGCGCGACTGTGTAGGTCCGTACATCCCCTTTGTTCAGGTCACTTTTTGTACATCTGGGTGAACAAAGTGCAATGTGGATGAAGTGCCTTGCCCAAGGACCAAACATAGCTTTTGACCCAGGTCACAAATATTTGGTGTCTCCACCGGGATTCGAACCCGGACCATTGGCGTGAGAGGCAAGCATGTGCTCCAAATTTTATTTTAATAAGGTCATAACTTCGCTGTCTTGCGTTACATTATAATCTATGTAATCTGTGAAATACAGCAACATTACGATAGCATATCTACAGATGTATGTGATTGTTGCTTTGTGCATCGTTAAATCTGTAATGCCACGATTCATCATTCCAAACCATCCACTAACAATCTTGATAATATAATCCTTACAAATCACCACTGTTCTCCTAATAAACTTGCATTGGTTGTGTAGAAATAATGATAGCCATTAAAAGATCACATTAATGGCACAACAGAAAAATCGCTTTTTTAAAAAGCTTCTGTGGAGAAGAGGAAATTGAATCCAATGATAAACAGAAAAACATAAACAAAAGCTTAGCTGCTGCACTCAGCTTTTAGAGACATGTCAATTACTTAATACTTCATAGGTCCACGGTCAACCTCCCGATAATGGTGTATATCATCTTAAATAAGAATATGTTTTGGGAACAAATTGGTGTATGAAGAAAAACGATTTGTGTCTTCTCCTTTTCATTATTCGATCGAGCAATTTAGCTGAGATATTTGCTTTGAAAGGATGGATCTGGTTTGTGTCACTCTAGACATGTAAGACATTTGCTATAATAAGAACGAGTAGTTAAAATAAAATAAATGGTCAACGATGGTAATAAATTTTATTCACATGAAAAAGTGATTTTGAAGACATGTCATTTTCAAATATTCACATATGAACAATAAAAACTGCTTAAAAAACTGCCTTACATGCAAAAAATCTCCATATTGACCATTCAAAAAACTTCAATTCAAAACCATCATTGTATACAAATGCACTTTAAAATAAAAAGCCTGGGGATTGGATGTAGCCCTCTAAAACCAACATCTGTTGTTATCCGTAAGTTGCACATATAGTGACAATTTCACAAATAGTGAATACTTAGATATAATTTGAAAAAAACCTGTCAGGTGGCAGGGATAGAGTGAAACCATGTGGTCAGCAAATGATTATCATAAAACTACAAAAGTAAAATATTTTGATGGAAACACAATTGTTGGTAAGGTTAAATGGGTTCATAAATCTCAACTTTCAAATTAAGTATGAACCACATTTATACCATTGTAACATGTAAAATTATTTTTAGCACTATTTTGAATTTGAATTCATGCAATACCTAACAGGTTTGTAAGTAACAGATGTGGACATAACCAAACATGCTTCAAGAGAAACTATGAATATGGCCAGACAAACACACTTCCGTATATATCTTGACATTTAATTATATTTGGATATAATTAATAAGATGTGTAATAATAATCTCCCCTAAAGTAAAGGATTTAGATCTTCTATTTAATGTTTCCCTCAGTGTATATTGTAGTGAGATCCATGCAAGATATAAGTGTTGTTGTTTATTTACTTTTTAGTGTCATTTTGTATGAACTGAACATAACTGATCCTGTTATACTTGTTTCCATCATGTATATTTCAACGATATTGCAGTGGATACATGGGTTCAAACATGTCACGTGTTGATTTCATTCTTTCTGAAATTGACATTTACTCCCCGATATGAGTCAACGCCTCACGTTTTCAATAATTTAGGAAACTGATTGATATGCACGATAGATAGAGAGAAATGAATTATCAAAATTATTACGATTATGTCAATTTGGGATTGATGTTGTGGTTAGTTTAAAATAGATACCGACGTCAAGCTCAGGTTTAAGTTTATTGAATCCTCGCACGTGAAACATAAACACCATGGCCTCGGCGTTCATGATTCAATTGCGCGAGAGTTTGTCTGAGTTTGGCCTCAGACGGGAACGTCATGTAGTTTTGTTCGTGATTATCTCTTTAAGTGTCAGAGTTATTTTTTCCAAGGCTTAAATAATTGTCGTTTTACTTACGACTTCCCTCGCTCGTCAGCTCGAGCTACTCGATAAATTAGCTCAATAAAGACGAGTTTCATCACGCCTGATACATTCCAAGCCAGCTGAATCCTCCTCAGTGCCGGGATCCTCAAGCACAGCGCAACCTTATCGATTGGTTATCGATCTACAGGAAGCCTTTTGCCCCTGTATTCCACTCATTCTATAACCTAATGAACTTGGGTGATTTATTAAACGGGCGGACATTGACTGTGCTTATATGAAATTAGTTTAACCTCTGAAAAAAACCGATGTTTATAAACCGGACATTTATGACTTAGATATATCATTTTAAACAAATGAGCGTTGAGTGAAATGCTGTTAATTGATCCTGTCACATCTATGTCATTCATGAATTTTTCCTTTAGAAACCGAAGTATTCTATTTGATATTTAGAAAAAAGAGGAAACAACGTCAAAGGTTTTGAAATGGACAGACATGATTCCAGTCATGTGTTTTCGCGAATGTCTATATTTGGACAATTTGACTATGTTGCAGATCTAACGCAAAATATTTGCTTAATGCTACAAGATAGTAAACTCACGTGTGATGTATTGATGAACATCGTTCTGGTAAAATGGTATATGAAACATTCATAAGACAGGGACAAAATCCTCCTTTCTTATTGAAATGATACCATTCAAGGAATTTATGCGTTATTTGAGCTTCGAGAGTCCATCATCAATTTGGCATTTTGTTAATCCACATAATAGAAGCTGCTCTGGTCCTCTTGAAGACACGAATATGGGTCACTGAATTTTACTTAAGCAAGCAATGCCAACCAATACAGCACTATTTCCTCATATATTTAAATAGGTCGGGTCGAACATTTGAGAAGTAGGTGACTGCGTTGGTGTTTAACCTGATGTCCGTGACAATGGTATGATCATCAAATAACAGCTTCTTTTAAGAACCATAAACATTATTTCTATTGGTATCCGATGAGAAAAGAATAGGAGTTAAATAAACAAATACGTTTATTGGCTTAAATAAAATTTGGCAAAAAATCTTTTGAAAGTTACCAAAAACCGGCAATTTTGTTGATTATCGAGATAAAACTGAGTAGGCGTTTTGAAAGTACAGTTAACGTCATATTTTGATGGATCTTAGAAAAATAAGGTCACAAACACTGAATCACCATTATATATGAAGTTCGATCTGAATTTAACTTAATTAGGTTTATGTTAACACCTGTAATTGACAACTCTAATTCAGGTTTTTATCTGACGAAACGGCGTCAATTGCAGTTTGTATAAGGAAAATCTGTTTATGTGTATACAGTCCTTTCGTACATTATGATGATCAACGAGACAGTCAGCAGAAACTATAATCTATTAAGTATCGATATATTTACTTAAATGGTATGATTGACTTTAGTTCAAGGGGCAACTAATCTAGATTATGTGTTGGTGTCCAAGTTAACATGAATTTAAAATTCAAATAACAGTGGCATCAAAGAAACTAGAACATGTTCATGAGGCTATTTATTCTTCTGTCATCCTGTGTTCATTTGTGTAAATGTCACGATAATGTAAACAAGACATGAGATATTACATTATTGTTTACCATTTTGATAAAGGTTGAGTTTTGAATTTTTCTATTTCCCAAAATCAGTTGTATTTCTTTGTAAAAACTGAGAGTGAACTTTATCAGACTTCATCTATTTTTTAATGATTGAATTATTGGTCTCAAAAACATAAAGTAAAATGTTCGTGCCAAGAACTTTGATTCCTTCAAATATTTCTCAATTTATTAATTTGTAACTTGCCTTAAACTCTAATATAAAACCAAAAGGATGAGATTCTTTATTTCTCTTTGTATTGCATGTAGACGTTCCTCTTTAAACTTCAAGTCATCTAATGATTCTAAACCATTCACATTGAAACATTAAATTTTCATTCTTATGGAACGTCATTTGAGAAAAAAAGCTAGCCATTTTGTGTTGCTTTACAAAAAAGGGATATTCATCCAAATTAAAATGTAATCGGCATTTTGATCGATATCTTCTATATGAATAAAGGTTAAAGTAGTAACTGTGTTTTTATAAAACAATCCAAAGAACTGATAAGTCGTAGGTCGAACAAAACCACCATAACAACGACACTATCTTGCATTATGTTAAAATGTATTAACAGCGGCATTCTGAATCATTCGAAACAGTATTTATTGATTTCAAGATATCCATCAGCAATATCGCCAGCCATCATTCAAATTATCAGCTTACAATGTAATCTTGCAAATTACCTCTGCTAAATGAGTTACAATGACTGTGAGATTTATAAAGATGGCCATCAACAGATCATGTGAATAACACATCAGGAAAACGGTTGTTTTTCGAAAATTATTTCCTGTATTGAGGAGATAATGGGAAATCGTCATTAACTGTAAAACCCTGGAACATCACAGTTTGGTTATTTCACTCAATGTTATGTCATCTCATGAATTGAATAGCATTGTCATAGTCTCCACAATCGTATATCTGTAACCTTTTAAACCTTATTTATAACTAAAAGGTGTATTGAAAGATTTTATATCTTTTCCTCATCTATGTTTGTCGATTTGAAATTTTCGCTTGGGTGCTTTACTGCATATGCTAAACATAGAATACTCCAGTAGTTTCAACGTTTCAAGAGTATTTTGTTATAACATTTGTTATTGATGACGTCTCTGAAGTCTATTTTTTAACACCTGTCTGTTTATGCGTAACTATCAGCTCTAATATATAATTTAAACAAAAGGAACAACGTACTGTGAGTGCCCTTAAGTCATTTCATTTTCTGTTTTATATTTATCAGTATTTTTTACATCTATCATTCAACATTTAAAATGACTCAAATTTATTGTTATGAACACTTCGACTTTTCACTTTTTAATGATTAAAAAATGTTGAGACATCCCATATTGAGAAAAGAAATATCCGTACCCATGAAAACATCAATTCTTCAAACGGTTTCAGTGCTATCATCCATTTCAACCTTTTAAGAGAGCTGTGAAATTAAAACAAGGTTTTCTCAAATCGAGGGAGATTGTCGCAATTATATTTTTCTAGTTACATGTAGTTATGCATTCTTAATGACTAACATATGCCAAATTAGGATTCAATTTTGTATATCTGGGATAAAAGAAAAATGTTCATTTCTATACTAATGTTTATAAAATCACTTGAAAGGTAGAAATGTTTCAAGAACATCAATTCAATACATCTTTCAAATATTTAGACAAGCTGTCTTTAAAGGTCGTTAAGGAAAGGAACGAAACCGAAGAATCTAGTGAAGATCCTGCTATTTCATTCCAAGCTCTCGCTGTGTTTCGAGAACAGAAACGAAACATTTGATTGTTTAATTCAATAATTGATGAATTGCGTTAACAACAGTGACATTGAATTCGGTTAATGTTTATACTTACTTCACATTCATCACCTCCCACTGTTAACTAAGACTTTATTACATTTGAAAATGTTCATGTTAAACATTGTTATTCATAAAAATATATTGTTGAATATTAGAATATATTGAATGTTATTCATTTGTTAAAATATTGAAAACATTCAGGAATATTTTTAAAATGAAGTTCATAGATTTTCATAAAAATAAATGTGATTATTTTCAGATAACAGTAGTCTAAGTTAACGATAGATTGACTTGCACATGAAAAGTATTCATAGCTTTAAAAGAAATACTATTTGCACTGGACGAAAACAAATATCTTTACTGATATATCTTCACTGATATATACAATCTACACCTAAACACACCTGGGTATCAAAGACTGGTAGTATTTGTCGCCAACATCACAGTATATCATATTGAACCTTTAAAGATAAAGTACCAGATACCTGAGATTTATTAAAAGGTTTACCTGGAGATCAAAGATGATGACTTTTCTATTGGTAAATTGTTAACTACTTCTAGGTTTCCGATCAACTATTCACCCATATTTTCAATTCAAATTCTTTTAGATCATATGAAGGTTAGAAAATGAATTATAAAGAGCTTATTAACCGAGTGTGCCAGTATTAAATTAATGTCCTATATCTGGAATACAATTTGTGTTAGGCTTGTCTTTGTCGAAATATTCGAAATATATGATACTTACGATATAGAAACACATCTGGTTCATAAGATCTTTCTCATTCAATGTCATTTTAAAACAGGGGGTTTACATGCAAATCTGACTCCTTCTAATTATGCTTTGACCTAGAATTGGCTGAGTAATTATTTCCACAATACTCAAAGGGGATGGTCATATTGTCGGCGATATATGTTTGTGAACAGTCTAAAAATATTCCTTCAAAAAACACCAAACGTTTTAGAACATTCGTACTTTTCTAATTAGACGTTTTGTAAAGAAGGCATTGGCATGGTTGATGCGCCAGTTCGGCATCCCTAGACTAAACAGCGTTATTTGAGAATGTGGGGTTGTTACGTTTTTTACAACGATACTTGGTTAAGTGTACCTTTTTAGCTCATATGGCATGGCATGGTGTCCGGCGTCCGTCCGTCCGTAAACTTTGCGGAATTTCGACTTCTTCTCTAGTACTATAAGGCCTAGAAAGCTGAAACTTTGTGTACAGACTCCTTGACTAGTGAGGATTATAAATAGTAGCTTTGGTGGCCCTGTGATCCCTTCTAAGGGGGGAACCACATTTGCCACATCCTAAACCAAAATCAAATGTAAAGTCTGATGAGCTACAGAGCCAATGGCTCTATTTTTTAGAAAAAAATTAGTTCATTTTGCAGTCAAGTCGGTTATTCTGTGTCAAAGTGGATCATATCATACACTAAAATTGAAGCACATTCGTTACAATGGTTAACGTACGTTGGCCAATAGTTTAGCTGCATATTATGTTGTGTGTGTGGAAACGCAGGATGGAAATAAGTTCATAATTCCTCGATAATGAAGGTAGGATCAAAGATGGAATGAATGATGGATTTACTTTGATGAGTTGTGTTTACGAATTCATGTTTGACCTGTAAACTCCCGATGACGTTATCAATTCGCATGTCAAATATGGAGTTTTAAAAAAAAATGGTTCGTGTTTTGACCTCATTTGCATGTTTCTCAGATTTGGATAGCACGTTTATACGATAGCTTTATTGCATCGACAAATAAAATTGTAACCAAATGCATTCATTGAGATTAAAATGATTGTCTTGCTGCACATTCAAGATCAAATAGCTTTACCAAAAATAATTCAAAGTATATAACAAAGGGTGAAAAGAAAAACATCTTTTCATGGGTAATGTCCGATCAATCAAGAAAGCAGTGTTTCTTTCTTCATGATTAAGATCAATTGAGCCTGAGAAGTTTTGATGTGATGGATCAAGAAGAACAAGTTCTTATGGATAGTCAACTTCTTTATTGCGATGGATCAGTCAGAACCTGTACATCGTGAGGGAATTTGTTTTTGTTGTGATTTCTTTACGGAGTTTACTAATTTTCTCAGGATCAATAAGTTCAACATATGAGTTGGTACTATCTTGCACTGCAGAGACGGGTTACTATCATGCTGATGCCTCTGAGAATCGCTGTGCAAATCACATGAAGAACAACTGAGGAATAAAGTCTGTCTTATGAGATACGATACGAAGGTGAATTTTTGTATGAATGGAGGAAATGTTTGTTTAAGGTGTATGACACATTTTGAAGTTGGATTATAGAATTATCAGAGATTTGAACTCATTTGAATCACACTGAAATATCAAAAACAATCTGCTACTTTTGTAACGTTTCGCAAAACAACTATAAACTATGATTTTAAGACGTCACATCTCCTGAAAAACACTGTCACTGTTTTGGTCTTTCCATATGGGTTATAAATTCGTTTTGTATCAAGCAGTATATTATCACGTTTACATGAAGTTTACAAAAGTTGTTGTTTAGTACTTTACACTGAGTTCACTTGATTTATTCTAAACACGACTACAAATAATTCAAGACAGTTTTTATCAAGGAAGTAAATTTTATGGTAACAAATATTGCAAAATATGCTCAAATATCGCTGGCGATTGCCGTAAGTTTTAATAAACAAATATATTTCCCTTTTTGCCGCCCTTTATCTTGAATAAACCAAAATGTAACAATGATGGTTACAGTCAGGATTGATTTATCATGATTTAACTTAAAATGGCCCAAAGAGTCCTCCAACTATCATTAATGTATTGATATTGATTTATCTTATCATTCCTTAATTTGTCTGTAAAAAATAATGACTTGTTTTATCCAAGACGAAGCGTGTTTGAGAATCAGATTGAAATCAAAAACTGCACTATACAAATAAATCTGTTTATCCTGAAACCCAAACCCTTATGGATAGTTTATTTAATAACTAAGATTGATGTGCAAACAGTTCCCTCAGAGGTGACATGTAAGGGCTATCAGAACACGATATTTAAACGAGTGAAAGTCACCCAAAATAGTTCCAGTAACAGTTACGAAATCTATTTCTCCAAAATGTATCATTGTGACAATATTTCAGTTTAGTATAAGATTAAACAATATAATCTCAATTTAATTTTAATTACATTGCAGTATTTGGAAAGACTCTAGTCAAAAGTATATAATTTTCACTTACATGAAACTTCAATTCGACATGAAATGTGAGATATCTTTGAACGTCATTACTGGATGCCCTTAAGGTATTGCGAACGAATCTGCGAAGATAATGACGGTATTAAATGAGTTACCAGCCATATAATGACGGCAAAAAACACTGACTGTCCATAAAAAATACAGTTCGAGAGGCCATTATCATTTTTGATCTTTCATAAAAAAAAAGGATTATCACGAGATTAATTTATGGTTCATGATCTTCAAAGCAAATCTTTTTTCCATCTCAACATATCATTTTGATAATTCCTCAAAAGTTTTAAACTTATTTTTGGATTGAAATAAGAATAATAGATTTTCTCTCAGTGATTTGTTAATTGTCCTTATGATCATCCGAGGTTGTTGTGGTCCTATAAATGGATTTTTTTTTTAAACAGAACTTATTAAAATGAATGATTAGAATGTTGGTAAAAAGGGTAGGTTGACATTTCCTTTAACCGTGTGCTAGAGATATAAATACATAAATTATTTCATGAGGATTCGGTTCACCCAAGACAAACACCAGGAAAACATTGCTCAGTGACTTAATGGTGCTTTCAGTAAAACGAGAAATATTTATTATTTTTTTTATACCAATATCATGCATTGCTGTTATTTGATTGTCGGAGAAGTATTTCCCTTTATATGGTCGAAAACCATGACTGACATTTTTGGAATACGTGAATATACATTTTGCTGATAAAAAAGTATTATCTATAAGAAAATATAGACATATAAGGTTCACCTCATATCGACATGGCGGCTATGACTATGTAAGATTTCAGGCACAAAAACTATATTGAAATCCTGCAGATTCGGGATAAATTTTCTTTGATAAGATTTCTTGTAATAACGATTGCAAATGAATTGTGTCTTCTTTGAGAGGCATTATAGAAGTTGGAAATACAATAAGGAAGAGGATTATAAGGATGACAACTTCTTTATTCATGTAAGGCGACGTTTCGACACAGCTCCTTGTGTCGCCTGACAACGACACAATGAGCTGTGCCGTAACGTCACCTAACATGAATAAAGAAGTTGTCATCCATATAATCCTCTCCCTTAAATGAATTGTGGTAATAGATAAGATATGACATATATGTGCCATTTAGATAGGGACTTAAGAGAAATTCGAGGTTTCTAGTTGTTTAAATAGTTTTCCAGTGTTGCACTGGAGACCATACCATCCTGAAAAGAAGTTGAAATAAATGTTTTTTACACAAGGACAATGGCTGATCCTTTGTCAACTCCTCGAGCGTGTTTGGAGTGACGTCAAAACTACATACAAATTACATGACATTGGCACTAAGATGCACAAGAAAGTGAACAAACTTCAGGTATGAGTTTGTATGTAAGATGTGCGAGGGTCTTGGGATTTACATTTTACATGCCTAGGTTTTCAAATCATGTATCCTGTCAACGTAAATGGTAACTGACTTGTCACTCAACCATAAGAATATAACAAGCATCGATATTAACATAATCTTGAAAAAGACAAAGTGATAAAGAGAAAGATAATTCCTTTGGTGATGTCTGATAAAAAACGAGAATGTACTCAAAAATTGTAGGATGATTGTAGAATTCTAAAAGCTAAGAACATGCTTTACTTTAGGTCACGTACGTGCATCGATTTGAGTTTGCCTCTATGGGAAGATAATGTGCTCAATCAAGAATTGCTTGGATTATTATGACTCTTCAACTGTGAGGTTTTCTTTTCCGGCCACAAGAAACAGATTGCCTATTTATTTTAAGCAGCTGCCTATGTTCTATAACATCTCTTTCCGACAGATGTCTTCCCTTAATTTGCATTACTTTGACTGTTCCAGTTATTGATTATTTTAAGCAGATTAGACTTGGTCATGTTTTTACAGTAATCTGTTAGAACGCTGGAAAGATACATTTTTTAAGACTATGGATATTTACAATATTCTTTGTTTCCTGGAGGTTGACATGAAATAGTTAAGTTGGTATAAAAGTTATATTTTATAGAACTCACACATCAACTGGGGTTACTTTTAATCACATTCAACACAAAAGTAGGAGTTATATCGAAATATCCTTTTATGATTAAAGAAAGTTTCTTACACCTAACGTGACTACATCCATTGTTTCAATTCGAGATCGGGTCTATGCTGACTACAACAAATTATGATCCAAATCCACAAGCTTAAAATCTGGTGTATTTTACATAGAATAATTTCAAATAAATCATATTATGTCATGGTCGAGAGGTTATCGGGACCCCAGAGATAGCAAGGTATAAATGTAGAAGCTCCTTATACAGGCGACAAGATCTTACAGAGAATTGATACAGCCCGCGGAGCCCCTTGCTGTATATCTGTTATGTAAGATGATAAGGTATCTTGTACTGGCTTCTAATCACAAGGCTGTTAACCTCCACTAAATACCTCATATATTCCTCTGTACGATGTGTAAACAATACCAAGATGAGACACTGACTCAATAGAAATTGCTTTTGTTAGAAACAAATATTGTGATATTTTATTATTTATTTATTATTATTTCAACCTTTAAGAACCTCTTTTTGAGGAGGAAATATGTTTTATCATTTTTCTTTATTGCTATGGATGCACATATTGCTGTGTTTTCATAGTGCAGATTTATTTTTTCAAGTACATACGCAAAATGAAATATTTTTGTTAATTTTACAGGATAAATAGACTGCATGCATTGCCCGGGATCATGTTTTGACAAATTTACATATTGTTCACCAAATCTGTCAAATTCGATGACTTGTTTTTTCCAATTGAAACCCATTCTAGAGATAAATTTTCTACATGTAATTTGAATACATTGTTGCAATTACTTGTGTACACAAAATATGTTTCGTTCCATCTCAAGGACAGTTATCAATAAGCAGATAGAAAGATAGTAAACTATATGCTAAAGGTGTCAATAAATTCAGCCGACTTATTTCTTGGTCGGATATATGGTGAAACGATTTTACAAAACAGTTTCATAACTTTTGCCGTAAGCATTTTATTTTCATTAGTCGATAGACTGCAATGAAACCACGGAATTGTAAAGTCATTACAGATATTAATATTAAGGGAAAGTGTGTCTACTGTTTGGGACTTAATCTGGGTTTTATCAAGGTCTTTCACATCAATTTGATACTCTTTTAAAAAAATACATACTTATTTTCATATGAAATAATTTCTGAAACTGTCATGAAAATCAAGCCAGGCAATTTTGAGTGCATTTCAGTACATTACCAAATTAAACTTTTGAAAAAGACGAAGGTCTATGTTGTTTTCCAATTTTAGACTGTTATTCTACATCAAATTTAAAAATGACGTTTGAACATCATTACTTTGAGCCCTTAAGGTATTTTGACATTATTTGAATCTTCAAAGTTATTGAAAGGATTATACATGTATGAGTAACAAGCCACAGAATAAGGACAGGTAAACCCATTTAAAAAAGGTTACCTTTGAAGGAGTTGTGATAGTTACAGGCTACATGTATGATTCATCAACTTCAGAGGAAACGGTTTTCCCTCCAATGTAATATGTTGGTATAACTTCAATAATAATTCTATGTTGCTTAAAAATTAAAAAAATATTGTTAACTATTAATTTTAATCATTAACCGCCACAAGACAATACAGCATTGAAGAAATGGTAATTAGATATCTCTCATTCATTTGTTATTTACATTTTTAATTTAACATTATGGATGAAATCACTTAAGCAGGGTATGTGAACTATCTTGACAAAGATAATATTTATCAATGATAGTCGGTGAAAATTCCCATATGTCTTGCTTTTGAAAAAATCACAAATATTCAATTGATGATGTTAATCATTTCAAACAAATAGATACTTCATCCGGTTACATATATGTATACATGTAGCGTCAGATAAAAACATTTCGAAATTGAATCTAGCAAATTCTAGAGAAAAATCCATTATAAGGCTTCTGTGAAATTAAAAAATTAAATGTAACAACAGAAGAGATATGATTTCAATAAAAGTCTTGACAAAGGAAATGTTTTTGTCAGCTGGAAATCAGTCAGAAACCTGTGAATTTCAAACACAAACGAATTGATATGAAGTAAACCTTTTCCCCTATATTAAAGGGGCAGTAGCACGTTTTTTGATAATTTTATATTTTAAAGTTTTCACTGATAATTGTAAGTAAAGGTTAAATATATAATTTTGACAGTGTCAATATTCTCATTACAGAAGCCAATCATTCATAGTTGGAGGACAAAAGTATTTTAAATTCATTTTGTGAAAAAAAAAGGAATTGCATGGCTAAACTTTACGTTATATATTTGAATTATTACATTTAGTTTAAATACATTGTCTTTCAATTGGAACAATTAATTTTCATTTTCCTAAAATCACCTTATATTTCCTCTTAAATCGTGCTACTGTGCCTTTAAAGCCGTGGGTTGGCTAATAACTTTAAAAAAAAACCACAAATAGACACATTCTCAAAGCAAAACACCAAGCGATAAACACCTTGAACGATCCTTGAACGATCCGTCAAATCCAATCGGATTTACAAATCGCATAAAAATATTTCTCTTCAATAAAATTCAGGTGGATTTGAACGTGCTTGGTTGGTGATTCATCATCTTAAAACAAATAACCGACCGTTCCTTCGTGAATATTTTAGAACATATGTGAACAAAATGTGACATTATACCCACATGTATACTTCAGTGTACAATGGAGATTATGATATCAGACAGTCTCACAAAATAAACACTATACACATCACATTCAGGAATTGTCCATGTGAAATAATTTATATTTTTATGAATATCCTTGCGAATTTCCTTGTCCATCTTCTACAAACCACTGCCTCCAGTGTCTTTGATTTCATTGTTCGCCAATCATTATCTCGCCTCTATCTAGATATGTTGATTTTGGTCATAAAATAATATTGTAAAAATCTGTATTCATAACATTCATTCGCTTTACCTGAAAACGAAACTTAGATATGTATTTAAATGTCAGAATAAAAATCATGTTAGTAATTTACAAAAATGTTTGAGAAAATTTATAAATCACATGAGCTTAGATTTGCATTGAGAAGGCTAAATTGATTAATATGAGAAGTATCATTAAAACCCCTGTCCATAATCGTCTTTCCAAAGGATTATGATATAAATCTCAGGTATCTGTTTGAAGAAAGTCATCTTACACGTTAGGTATTGATGACAAAAAGCAATCAGTAAATATATGCTAATTGACAAATTTGATTTCAAAACTTATTGGAGAATGGATAGATCGGCTTTGTTTATTGTTCCATTGTTTCATATTTTTGTATAGGATTTTCAAAAGGAGTAAAAAATAGGAAAATTCACAATGCATTTATTGAGATAATAATGAAACGGAAATGTTTCTCTACTAAGTCAGGTTCTAATCATGTCTGTTAATGACATCTCACACCATATACCGTTTAGTTCAGTTTAATCTACATGTAATCAAACCCGAATTGGATCATATTATCAATATCAATAAAAGGTATCTGTTGACAAATCAAATAGGTTTTAACTTAAAAACGTGAATACGAATATTGGTTTAAATACAATTTGGCAGAAATACACTACAAAATATACGAAAGGTACAATACAAGAAACATTTTCTTATTTATTGAGATACAAAATGAGTAGGCGTTTCAAAGTTTGAAAAATCTTCAAGACATTTGATTGACATTTTTATATATACGTAAGGTCAAATCCACTGTATCAGCATAATCTCAGCATGTTGATCTGAATTAAATGAAATCATGTTAGGTTTACTTCAACATCTATAAGTGTCTGAACTTTACCTTGAAAAGAAACACTAGATTCGTAGTAAACAAGAACCAGGCTATGCCTTATTACGCAGGGAGGGTTATATTATGCAACTCCCTAAGCCTTTAATGACAACACAAACCAAAATCAGTTAAAAACAATCAAATGAAAAGAGCACATTTTAAAGTTTCTTAATTTTGGAAACAACTGACAAAATTCAGGTTATTTTCTGAAGAAGATTACAGTATCACTTTCAATTTGTAAAAAGTGAATCAAACTGTTTTGTGTATTACGTGTTTTCGTATATCATAAAGATGGACTAGACAATGGCCAGAAAAAATAAT
This sequence comes from Steromphala cineraria, assembly GCA_916613615.1. NCBI lineage: Eukaryota > Metazoa > Mollusca > Gastropoda > Trochida > Trochidae > Steromphala > Steromphala cineraria. The sequence continues at coordinate 51,095,850 of OU744724.1, read as the reverse complement.
CTTGAAAGGATTTGCCAGCCCCTCCTAAGTGTTAAAATGTGTTTCTTATCTAGAATATGAGTGGGAATCCAAGTTCACATGAACTCAATATTCAAATAACAGTGGCATCAAAGTAACTATCAATTTTTTATGTGGCTATTGATTCTCCTGTCATGCTGTGTTCATTCTTGAAAATTTCATGATTTTGGAAACAACGGATGAGATATTACATTCGTGTTCACCATTTTGATAAAGTCTGATTTTTGAATGTTTCCTTTCTCCCAATCTGTTTCTTTGTAGAAAAGCAATGTCTTTTTTATAAACTGAGAGTGACGAGCGGAAACTCTACCACTGAGCTAGGCCCCTAAACCTCTAAAATGAAACCAAAATTATAAAAATCTTAATTATTTCAGTATTGCTGTGAGACGTCCCTCTTTCACACTTCATGTCATCCAATGATTCTAACCCATTCAAATTGATCCAGGAGATTATCAGTTTTATCCAATAAAGCTGGTCATAATGTGTTATTTATTGTAGAAAAATAATATCCATCCAAATTACAAAATACTCGACATTTTTATGGAAATGTTCTATGCGAATAACCGTTAAAATAGTACACAATTTTTTCAGAACAGCCTAAAGAACTAAACGATTTTAGGTCAAACAACCACGACACTATCTTACATCATGTTAAAATGTATTGACGACATTCATAGACAAACCAATTTATTGATTACATGATATCCATCAGCACTATCCCCAATCATCATTCGAATTATCAGCTTACAATGCAATCTTGCAAATTACCTCTGCTAAATTAGTTACATGGAATTTGAGATGTAGAACAATGGCTATCAAGAAACCACGTGAATAGCACATCAGGAAAAACGGTTGTTTTTCGAAAATTATTTCCTGTATTGAGGAGATAATGGGAAATCGTCATTAACTGAAAACATTAACACATTAACAGTATTGCTATTGCACTCAATGTTTGGTCATGTCATGAATTGAATAGCATTGTCAAAGTTCCCATAATCGTGCAACTGTAATCTCTTACACTTTATCTAAAAATAGAAGGTGTATTGAAACATTAGAATCTTTTCCTTATCTATGTTTGTCGATTTTAATTTAAACTTTAATGCATGTACTAGGAATAGACTTTTCCAGTAGTTATAATGTTTTAAAGGGGCAGTAGCACGTTTTAGGGGGAATATAAGGTGATGTCAGGATAATGAAAATAAATGGTTCCAATCTTAAGACAAAGTATTAAAACTAAATGAAGCAGTAATAAATCAAATATATAATGTTAGGTTAAGCCACAAAATGAATTAAAGGTGTTCACAAAAAAATGGCTGCCACTGGATTTTATGTGAATATTTATAATTTGTTCTCTAACTATGGATGATTGGTTTGTGTAATATGATTTTTGACACTATCAAAATAATACATTTAGCATTAACTTGCAATTATTAGTGAAAAATTGAAAATATGAAATTATCAAAAAAACGTGCTACTGCCCCTTTAAGAGTTCTTTGTTAAATTAATTTGTTATGTCTCTAAAGACTTTTTCTCACACCTGTCTGTTAATGCGGAACTATAATTTCTGATACATATATTTTAAACAAACCTACTGTGAGTGCTTTTAAGTCATTTCCTTTCATGTTATATATTTATCAGTATTTTTCACATCCTAGTGTACATTTGAAATGAATCCAATCTAGTCTTGCATTTTTTAAGCTAAAACATATGTCATTTTATTAAAAAGTACTGACTTTTGCAAAATGAACTAAATATACAATTTCAAGCAGCATATGTTAACTGACATATGTGCTCTCTTAATTTGTAGTGTCATTGGCTATTTCACCTAATGATAGTTTGACGTGAGTGTATGTGGGTCAACTGTCATTATTATTGAAGATTCACTATTATTATGATAAAATTATGAACAAAATAGTTTGATTAATTTGATTATATGATAAAGCACGCATAATAAAGTATTTGTAAAGATTCAAGTCGACATCAGATCATGTCAAGATAAACTCACGGGCAAAAGAAACGCTGGTAACATAAATGTCAGGATATTTTATTCCATGTAAGATAAATGTGAATGAAGCAGAGTGGCAAAGTTTCCTTAGAAGTCAACTCAACTATGTTTGCCTTGTTTGAATCATTTTGTGTTGATGTTTTTGCATGGCGCCTTAGAAAATGCGTTTAAAAAAATCATCAATTTGCTATCTCCTTAAAAAAGCGAGAATGGAGAGCCAATTTGGTCATTTTTTGCATATTTATAGACGTTATAAGAAGACATAGCAATGCAGAAAAGTCAAAGTGGATGTTTTTCATTAACAGTATCTCAAATAAACTTCTGATATACATTTCCGAAATTCAAACTTAATTTCAAAATAATTATTAACAAAAAAGTACCCCAACAGTGTTTAGACAACCACAGTACAAAACGCTCCATGCCATCATGGTTTAAATTATCAACAATAATTCTCCAAATATTTTTTTATCAAACACATTCGAAATCGAATTTACATGGCATACATAATTTGTTTATCCTTCGTTTGAAAAATACCCAGCGTTTCTTTTGCCCATGAGTTTATCTCCTATTGAGAAGAAAGATATTTCAAATTCATAAAGAATATTAAATTCTTCCAGAGGTTTCTTATTTTTAAACACCCATTTTAAGGTTCCCATTAGAACTGTCTATGCATTCAAAACGAATAACAGATGCCAAATTTTAATCAAATATAATTCAGTATAAAAGAACAACATGTAATGATATGGTTTTTTTCTCTCAATAAAATCAATAATTCACTTGAACAGTACAAAATAATTGAATACATCAATTCTGTACATCTTTAAAATATATGATACAAGCTGTCTTTAAAGGTCGTAAAGGAAGAAAATGATGATAAATAATCAAGTGAAGATCCTGCTTTTTCACTCCACGCTCTCGCTGTGTTTCGAGAACACAAACGAAACTTCTGATTGGATAATTCAATTATTGATGAATTACGTTAACAAGAATGACTTTAAACGAGGCTAATGTTAGTTCTAATTACACATTCATCACCCCCCACTGTTAACTTAGACTTTATTGAATTCAAAACTTGTCTCGTTAACATAGTTATGCGTTGTTTTGTAAAATATCGAAAACATTCAGGAATATAATTCAAAAGGAGTACAATACTATATTATCAAAATAGAAGAGGTGACAGTAATGTTTGCTCACAACGGTAGATTGATTTTACCAATGATAGCTTCGATGGCTTTAAAGTTTAATGTTACTACTTGTTAAGGACGAAAACAAGGTCCTACTTTGAAATACAACCTATAGGTAAATACAATTTAGAGAAAACAGTATTGTAGTATTTATCGACAATATAGAAATAAAACACCAAATAATTTAAATGTATTTAAAGGTATCCATGGAGATCACAGATGATGACCTTTTCTTGTGGTAACTGGCTAACAAGTTCTTGGGTTCCCAACAATAATTCTACAATATTTTCAGTTTACATAATCTGAAGATTAGACGTGGTAAGATATATACAAATATCTTTACGTTCAAACTATTGTCATACTATACTCATTCCCCACATCAAATGAGTTTATTCTTACTAACTTTCCAAGACCTTGACAGTTGATAGATTAGACAAGTGTACAGTGTTAGCTTCACCAAATGTCATGCTGTAGATTCAATTCAAACAGCTTTACCAAAAGTAATTCAAAGTACACAACAAAGGCTGAAACGAAAAAAATATGTTCATGATTATGTCCGATCAGTCCGATTACTGGGCAAGAATCGATCAAAGCAGTGCATCTTTCTTCATGATTAAGATCAATTGGGTCTGAGAAGGTTTGATGCGAAGGATCAGTCAGAACCTGTACATCGTGCAAGTTTTTGTTTGTAGTCAATTTTACGGAGTTCACATACTTTTTCTCGATCTTTATCTTTAACATATGCGATGGTACTATGTTGCACAAAATATGCATGGGTGCTAAGAAGCCGTGTCGATGTATTGTATGATGTCGATGTATTGTATGATGTCGTGTAATATCCTCTGTACAACAACTGAGGAATTACGTTTGAGTTCACTTGATATATACCTAAGCATACACGTTGTTCTGTACAGTTCTTATCAATGAAGTCAGTATAATTGCTAAGTTTTCAGTCAAAATAGACAGTTCTCTTTTTGCACCCTTTATCTTGAATAAACCAAAATGTAACAATGAGGGATTGATTTAACTTGAAGTGGTTCCAAGACTCCTCCCATTAATATTATGGGGTTGTAATTGATAGTTCTTATCATATTCTTTATTTTCCCTGTAAATAAAATTTAAATCAAATACTGACATAGAAATAAAAATTATATTATCCCGAAGCCCAAACATTTGATTGGTAGTTTATCTAATAGCAAAGATTGAAGAACAGGTTATGTGCAAACAGTTCCCCGAGAGGTGATATGCAAGGCCTATCAGAACAAGATGTTAAAACGAGTAAGAGTCATACAAAACTGTAGATGCTACGTCTGCCTGTAGTAATGGATTAATTATTTAAATGTATTACATTGTTTTCTGGTGTAAGTCCTACATGTACATTAAAAGTTTTAATATCTGTTTAGTATTTGTGTTATCTCTTTTCTTAAAAAATATATCTAAAGATGTAAACAAATCTTTTAAGTGACTTTATATAGGTTTATAATTGAAAGAGGAAAACATAAATAGAGTAACTTATGTCATTATGCTGCTTTTGGAAGAAAGTCTTCAATCCTTCATTATTGTTCAAAATACCATTTTGTGAGCTTTGATTTATTACATTTAAGAATATGCACTTTTTTATTCTGTATAGAAAAAGACAGCAATGAGCATCTCCCATTTAATTTTTACCGGTGATTTGCTTCCCCGTTTTCCTCATTTGAATTTTAGATTCAAAACTTAACTGGTATAACAAGATGTGTTTTGTTCCTGAATTGTTTATACCTCAAGTCAAAACGTTTCTGATGACACGATGTTTTGGTCAATATAATAATTGAGAATTACTTTTAGGAATTCGATAAAATTTGAAATACATTCTGATTAGAAATCCTTCTGGAAACAACTTCTGGATTTGTGGTTATATTATTTCACATCATAGTTCTCTAACTACTGCCTGGAGCGACTGCGAAATAAGCAATTAATTATAAGTAAAATGCCATTAAATGAAGAAATGTTGATAAACATCCTTCAGTTTTGTAGAGGTTCATAATATTTATTTACAAAGAAAATAGTTCCAGTAAAAGTCACGGAATCCAGTTCGCCAAAATTTTCCATTTTGATAACTTTTCAGATTAAACTCTTTTTAAAAATACCAAACTTGTTTTTCATTTTAATTACATTGAAATATATCGAGCCAAAAATGTATCATTTTCACTTATTTGAGACTTCAATTCGACATGGAATGTTAGATATCTTTGAACATCATTACTGGATGCCCTTAAGGTATTTCGAATAAATCTGCAAGGATGATGACACTATTAAATGAGATACCAACTAAAAATGAAGGGAAGAAACACTGACAGTCCACAACAAATACAGTTAAAGACGCCATTACATTTTCTATCTATAACATAATAAGTGATAATCACGAGTTTCATTTATGGTTCATGAACTTCAATGGAAAAGGGTTTTCATTCTCTTAATGTCATGTTCTTCTATTTTTGATTATTCATAACATAACATTGATGACAAACGGTCATTTAATTTCTCTCAGGGATTGTGAACTCTCCTTTGAATGAAAGATTACCTGAGGTTGCTTTTGGTGCTATAAATTGAAAATAAATTGTTGAAAATAGAACTTAATAAATTGAATGATTAAAGTTTTGGTAAAAAGTTATGTTGACATTTCTACTAAATAACATCATCATTTCATGATTATTTGGTTCACTCACGACTAATGCCAGAAAAACACTGTTCTGGGACTAATGGTGCTATCAGTAAAGCTGGATGTGTATAGTAGTATTACCAAGTTAGTGCATTGCTGTTTAATGATTAAGTACTCCCATTTTTCAGTGAAAATACATTTTCCTAATAAAAAAGTATTATCTATAAGAAAAGTAGACATATCAGGCACACATCAAATCGACATGGCTTCTATGAAATGACTTTGTAAAGCTTCAGGCACAAAAAATATATTGAAATCCTGCAGATTCTGGAGAAATTTTCTTTAATAAGGTTTATTGTAATAATGACTTGAGGTCACGTCCGTTCATTGAGTTGAATTTCCCCTCTAAGGAAAGACATTGTGCTTAATAAACAAATGTCTAAATTGTGATGATTCCTCATCTGTGTGTTTTCTTTTCTGATCAAAAGAGGCAGATTGTCTAATTTTTACAAGCATCTGCCTATGTTCTATAGAATCTCTTTCCGACAGATGTCCTCCCTTAAGTTGCATTACTTTGGCTGGTTATACTGGCATTACTTTATGCTGGTTAGATTACGGTCATATAGATAGTTTAACAGTGATATATTAGAATAATAGATAAATGAAATGTGTTTAATGACATTTATATGTTTTGTTTCCTGGAGGGTGTCATGAAATATATATTTTATAGAACTAATACATAAACTGCGGTTCACTTTTGATTACATTGAACACAAGCGTAGGAGCTATGTGGAAACATCCTTTTACGAATAAAAAAGTGTCTATGCATGAAGGCATTTAAACAAGAGGTTCCTTACATGATTACTAAATACCAAACGTGTTTTACATCCATTGTTTCGAGACCGGGTCTGTGCCGACTGCTATAACACATGATCCAAATTAATCATATATTGTCACAGTCGAGAGATAAGTAATCAGGACCAAGAGATAGCAAAGTATATATGTAGAAGCTCCTTATAGAGGCGGCAAGATCTTACAGAGAGTTGATATATCCCGCGGAGACCCTTGCTATAATCTGTAATGTAAGATGATAAGGTATCTTGTACTGGCTTCTAATCACGAGGCTGTTAACCTGCACTAAATACCTCATAAATTCTTGGTGTACGAGGTGTAAACAAAACCAAGATGAGACACTGACTCAATAGAAATTGCTTTTGTTGGAAACATATATTGCCTTATCCTATTGTTGTAAAACATGATGTTATTAAAACTTTTAAGAAAGTTTTTTTAGGAGGATATATGTTTTTTTATTTTTTGTTCATTGCAATGGATACCCCTATTGCTGTATTTTCATATTGCTATTTTTTTTTCAGGAAAAGTACACACGCAAATGAAATGTTTTTGACTGTTTATTTCACAGGATAACTTGACTGCATACGAAATGATGACGCATTGCCCTGGATCATGATTTGACACAATTTACATATTGTTAAACTAAGCACAAGTCGACATCAAGCTATTGGCCATTGGCTAATGAGTCGGCGGCTATGAAATTTTATCTGTATCAAAGGATTATCAAAGATATATGTTTTTCGTTATGAAAAACAGCTCTGGAATAATCAGCTTTTGGATCACCGAGGGAAATGGAATTATTCTTGTTACAAATTCAACCCAATAAACACATATCGATTCAAGTCTAATTTTTGCATGTTTGTTAAATGAATTCAGTTGTTATAATTTAAACGTCATTCAGTGAAATTAAGGTGACTGCTTCAACACCATAAATTTAATTCTTCTAGATAACATTTAGCAATTTCGTGTCATTCATTGGAAGGAATTCTGAAAGTTAACAGTAACAGAAGAAATGATTCAACGCATCTCTAGAAGGAAAGAGTCCAATTACGATCCTGCTATTTCATTCCAGAGTGTTTTGACAATGTCAATATTTCTTTTTACTTTACGAATGAACATAAAATATTTCTCTTTGAACATTGTTGTGCGTTTTGGTAAAATGTTGAAATGTTTTGATTTATCTTTCCAACAGAAGTCTCAACAGTTTCTTCTCAATAGAAACATTAACATTACATATGACAGGACTGTTTGATCATAACGATATACTGTTAATATACATGTGAAACATCCATTGATTAATGAATATCAATTAAAAATCAATATTAACACTTATTCAATTCTTTATTTGTGAAGTGTAGGTCATTGGCGCGGCCCATACCTACATATGTTAGGTTATACATGACACATGACATGGGTATTTACAATAAAAAATGTTCAACTTAAAATCTCTGGTACATCGCATGATTAATAGATGTTCACCAGCATGATCCACACCATGTTTAAAATCTTATAAACATTTAAAAAATAGGGCTCATTTATCGATTCTCGCAAAATATTTCTTATATGATTATAAATATTTATGTTTTATCAAATATGATTTGTATTTCTTTTCTAAAAAAGATTCTTTTTAAATTATTAAAACTCGGTCAGATGTACTCTTTGACCAATGAATAATCTCCTGTAAAAACGGAGGTATGGACTTTCTTTTGAACCTCAGTTCACTTTATTCAACCTTTTCTACATCAAATGAAGCTTGCATTCGCATACGTTAGGAAATTCCCTAGATCAAATGTTTCGAAATAAAGGCTAGTTGATTAAATAAATAAATTAATCATGATGACAGCTTCAATAATTTCGGCGCTGCAGTTCAAAAAGCTGAACAAAAAGTTGTACAAATTAAAGGGTTTTATAAAAAAAAAACTTTTCATAGGTTAGCTCCATCTCAATCAAATTACATTAACCGTGCAGGAATTGCTCAGTTATATCTTTTTCACCTCTACATAATTAGGATCAATTGAGCCAATAAAGGTTAAATTTGATGAATCATTCAGCAAGTGAGACTATTTTGCACGAGGTTGTTTTGTTGTTTGTTAAATTTTTTTGACATAGTTCGATAATAGCTTTTACACCAATGCATACGGTATATTAATTCTAAACGTTTTTTCACTAATATTCAAAATTATGTTTAATAATTTTGTACATTTCTTATAAGAAATACTTTATGTACCAAGTTCAATTCAGGATTTACAATGCATGTTCCCAAATTGTCGATAACATTTCTCCCTTCGTAAAGTTTGACAAATTTGCCCCCAACAATATATACACTGTATCACATTATAACATAAGACAAAATGTTTCACAATATCAATAAAGAATGTTTTGCGGTTGCCCCGTGGGGAGGCTATGTTGCACCTTTAAAGCACATGTAATTGTTCGAACCATGCAATTACCATTATAATCTTTTAATTTTGAATACAAACATTATGAAATGTAAAAATCTTATAAATATAAGCTGTTATCAATATACAAAACCCGGGTAGAAGTTAATTTGTTCACGTATTTTGCCTGTATGTTGGTTTAAAAACAAGAAAAAGGATCATTTTCTCATTCCTATCTCGTCTAGTTAAGGAGATTTTATAACGGCGTTTTTTGAAAGGCCTTTATTTCAACAATATTTCAAAAACGTTAACAGATATAGCTTTGAAATTAAAAACTTAGTTCAGTTAGCTCTTGAAGAAACATATTAACCCAGATTCAGCCGTAACTATCACTCGTAGCTTGACCTATCATGTATTTTATATGGTATCGTTTCTTTTGCCCCTGAGTGTAAATGTTTCTCTCAAAAAGTAACTGACGGTGAAATAGCTTTTACTTGTATAAACATATATGTCGGGAATTATTTCCAATGAACATAAGTATGTAATATTTTCAAAGAGCGTCTCATAAATGTAAAAGAAGAGTTTTGACCTTGATCAGAACCCAGATTAAGTCTTAAGCAGTAGACATACTTTCCTTAACATTTATACCTGTTATGACTTTATACTCCCGTGATTTTATAGCAGTCTATCAACTAATGACGATAAAATGCTAAAGGCAATAGTTATTGAACTGATTTGTAAAATCGTTTCACCACATATCCACTCAAGAGATAATTTGGCTGAGTTTATTGGAACCATTGTCATATATATTACAATCTTACTATCTGCGTATTGATAACGGCCATTGGGATGTAATGAAACATATTTTATGAACACAAATAACTGACACAAGGTATTCAACTTACATGTACATGTCACAGGAGCAACGATCGTCCTTTCCAAAGCATTAAAGTTTATTCAATATTAAGAACAAATTAAGAATGCATATATTGTAACCAAAACACTCTTTTCAAATACTTCTTCAATAATCAAATGTCTTCAAATTATAGAATTTTAGTATATCAAATTTTCTATCTATATAATATCAAATGAACCTGCATTATAAAACCACATTCCTTGGTATATCTATCACCAGTTATATTCCTTGACTAATCAGTTCATAAAAATATGTTTCATTACATCCCAATGGCCGTTATCAATACGCAGATAGTAAGATTGTAATATATATGATAATGGTTCTAATAAACTCAGCCAAATTATCTATTGGGTGGATATGTGGTGAAAAGATTTTACAAATCAGTTCCATAACAATTGCCTTTAGAATTTTGTTGTCATAAGTTGATAGACTGCTATAAAATCACGGGAGTATAAAGTCATAACAGGTTTAAATGTTATGGAAAATATGTTTACTGTTTAAGACTTAATCTGGAATCTGATCAAGGTCAAAACTCTTCTTTTACATTAATGAGACGCTCTTTAAAAAAATACATACTTATTTTCATAGGAAATAATTCCTGAAACAGTCATTTAAATCAAGCATTGTAAATTTTTTCATTTTCAGTACATAACCAAATTAAACTTTTTGAAAGAGAAGTTTCTATGTTGTTTTCCAATTTTAGACTCGTTATTCTACATCAAAGTTGCAAGTGATGTTCGAACGTCAATACTGTGAGCCCTTAAGATATGTTCACATTATTTGAATCTTCAAAGATATTGCAAGGATTAAATGAGTAACTAGCCATAGAATGAGGACAGTTGAAAAGACTTTTTAAAGGTTACCTTTCGAGGGAAGATAATTATTTTATCTACAAAAAGAAATTGCTATAGTTATGGGCTATATGTATAATTGATCAACTTCAGAGGAATTTTGTTTCTCTCCAAAATAATTTTGTTGGTATAACTTCCATAATAATTCCAAACTGCCTCAATAATAAGAAATCTTATCCCTAATGTCTCTCATTGAACGCCACTAGACAATGCAGCATTGAAGAAAATGGTCATTAATTGTTTCTGATTCATTTATTAATATTTATTAACATTTTCAAGGTATCATTGTTCTGTGACTTATGGATGGAATCAGTAAAGCAGGGGATGTTAAGTATCTCAACAAAGATCATATTCAATTATAATGATCGCTAAATATTCCCATTTGTCTTGTTTTGGTTAGATTCACAAATATGTAATGTTATGATGTTATTCATTTCTTGACAAATGAGTCCCTTACCGTGTTATATATAGCTTCAGGTCAAGGCAATCTGTAAAAAAATCTAGCAAATTCTGGAGAAAAATTCATTTATAAGGCTGAATCAAATGTGCAAACAGAAGAGATATGGTTTCAAGTCTTGACCATCCGAGTGATCTTGTCAACTCGAAATCGGTCAGAAATCTGTGAATCTAAAACACAAACGAATTAATACCAAAGGAAACTTTTCCCCCATTTTCAAACAGTGGATTGACTAAGGACTGTCAAAAGACCCCAGTAGACCCATACTCAAAGCAAACACCAAACGATCCGTCAAATTGCCATCAAGTCGGATTTACAAATTTAAAAAAAAAGTTCTCTTCAATAATAATCAGATGGCCTTTAAACTTAATATGTTGGTGATACGTTATCTTATAACGGATGACTGACTGTTCCTTTGTGGGTGTTTTAGAACTTAAGTGATCCTGGTAATATGTCAACTTATTCCTTCATGTATTATACAGTGTACAAAAAGATTATTATCTCATCCAGTGAAACCAAATAAAAATACAAAAAGCCTAAAACTATACACAACCCCTACAGACATTGTATATATGAAATGAATTTTAAATCTAATTTAAGAGGCATTTTAGAGTTTGGAATAACAATGAGGAAGAGTAGAAGATTGTAGAAAATGGACACTGAGAGTGTGTTCAGATAAAGGTAGAGTTGAGGAAGGGGAGTATATGGATGACAACTTCTTTATTCATGTTTTGAGGCGTTTCGCCACAGCTCCCTGTGCTTGACAACGGAACAAGAAGCTGTGTCGAACTGTCGCTTAACATGAATAAAGAAGTTGCCTGCAGTATCTTGGAATGTAATCTTTATGATCTCATTGTCCATCAATCATCAATTCACCTCAATCTGATCATAAAAGTAAGTTGGTAAGATAACATTGTAAAACTCTGTATTTATAGCCTTCATTATCTGGTGTGCCCTTTTGCCTGAAAAACATAAACAAAACATGTATTTAAATGTCAGAATAAAAAGATGGTTTTTAATACAAAACTTAATACAAATCAATATTAGATGTTAGAGAAAATTCTAGCACGTTATGCGTCTTAGGTCTTGATGACAAAAGGATGGTGAGGACTTTGCCAACTGGACAATGTTTTTATTCAAAGATCAAAAACGGACATTTGAAAATTTTTAGATTTATTTGGCGAACAGGTACATGTAGATCGTTTTTGTTTGTTGTTCTAAATCTAGGGTTTCGTTTATGTGGTTATGGTTTTAGGAATATTTCGTCATGTCTCAATTAAGAAAATGATAATGAAACCGAAAAGTGTTTCTTCTCAATCCTGTTTAGTAATGTATACCTTTGTCTTGTTTATTGTTTAATAAAATATCTCACATACTACGTTTAGTTTAATCTCTTCAACCAAACATGGGATGAATTTTACCAATATCATTTAAATTGTTTAAACTTTACAAATTTAAAAGAAACATTTACAAAAACAATTGTCACAATCAATGGGATATCTGGAATAAATGAAACCGTTGCTGTTTTAACTTTATTTTATTCATTATGAAAAATGGTAAAGAACAAGTAAACTTAAAATATCAACAAACAGGTGGTTACATTAATTCTTTACATTTGGTCAAAGAATTACAAAAGAAACAACTGTCTTTCAACACTCATTCAAACTTAATCATATATGTGGATATGATATTCTATTAATACATGTTTGGGCTTATTTTATTCACCCTACTTTCATGTGTATAAAGCTACCACAACTTGTTTTTTTGGATTTCTCAACCGTTTTTTTGTTATTTCAAAGAGGTGCATGAATAACAAAACAATGTGGGCGAAAAATACGAACTAATGTTTCTTCAAACAAAGTTTGCATCAAAACAACTAACAAAAGAGCCTTTGGAGTCCAATTCATTACAGTGAAATTCCTATATTATCAAGTCAATGTAACCTTATTAGACCTTCCAGCATCCAGTTAGTTTTCTCATTAAATCTATCTTCAAATGTCAAATTTTAATGATGAATTTGTTTTGCTAGGGGGTTTGATGTGCGTGTGTGTAAAACAGCAGTTATGATATCATTAACGAAAATGTAAAAGTAGCTGGCAGGGAACATGTCCTTTTATGTAAATGCATCAAACCTTATCATGCATTTTCATAAAAATATTTATATTATAAACTCAAAATATCTGATGGTTTAAATGAAGTTTGATTGTGGTTACAGCACATTGCTCAATGTTTGTCTTCCTCTTGTCAGGAACAAAAGGTTAGAGTGAATGTCATTTCCGACGGCAAGGTGAAAACGTATCAAGTAGGAAGAGTTTGGAGTCTTTTCGTTTCGCCCGTCACATTCACATAAAATCCGAAATTCCCCAATTCTGATACATTAAAAATGCACGTTTATTGTGATGATATAAAAGAGCAAACATGACACCTTAGTAGCACAGTGGTAGCAAAACAGATTCAGGAAGCTGTCAAAATTGTCAAACAAGGAACTTACAACACAGTCATTATTTTCTTCTTCTTGAGTTGTTTTCACACTTGATAAACTTTTGTTGAAATGGTTCAAGACCTCAGATGATAAAAATTCTGAATATTGACTCCTTATTTCTGGAAAGTGCTAGCACACTATTGGTTTCGGATGTTGAATTGGTTCCCAAAATTCGTCTTCATCAATTGCTTAGGGCGTTGTTTCATCTCCTCCTTATGTACCTCTTTGTGTCGAAGGTGAAGTTCATGATAGTTTCAAAGCATTTATTCATATTCATCCTTTATTCAACACTTTTATTTTCATTCCTTATTGTGCTATTGTTCCATATTACTAATAATTGACGTGGATCCTGTTGTGCCGATGCCGTTGATACGAGGATCTCTTAAATTTCTTTTCCTGTACATTCAAAGGTGAAGTTCATGGTAGTTTCAAAAGTTTTACATTTTTATCCTTTATGTCACACTTTTATTTTCCTAACTTATTGTGCAATTATTCAATATTTCTAATAATTTACCGTGTACATGATATGCATCACTTTCAATACAGATGCCCTGAAATCAGTCCCGCAATGTAACGATCAAATAACGTTGTAATTGTTCAGATTGTCAAGGTCTTTCCTGAAATGTGACAACTCCGGTGGTTGTGAGACATGTGATAATGATTATTAAGGTATCACATTAATGGAACAACAGGAAATTCTTTTTGATAAATTTCCTGCAGCTGGAGGGAAATATAATAATCCTATCATTAGCAAAACACTGCAATGGTTTCTTGCAATCAATGTTTATTCTATCCATGGTTTTGTGGTTAAAACGTGTTGATAACCATTTTTATTTTTGTATGGATTGAATGTTGAAATGAAAACAGACATAGTTCCATAATATGCCTTACATTAAAAAAGTAAGGTATCTTAATCAACAAGTGAGATAGATATTTGCGCAAAGATTTCGTCATGTATTTATTATCAAAGTTCTATTCTTTATTATCACATGTATAATAAATAAATATAATATCTAATCATAAATGTAAATAAATGCAATGGAACATAAAAATAATGGGAGTTATAGTGACCTTGACCTAAGTTATTGAATCGAGATAACATAGAAAAAAAAGATGAATAGTGGTAAGATTTAAAATACTTTAAGAAGTAAACATACACCTTTCTTTATTCTTTGGCCCAATAAAACAAACATATGTAAGGAAATGTCATATATATGATAAAATATTTTGTTGTAAAACGTTTATGTCAATCTTATAAACTGTGGCTACAGTAATGTGTAATTCTTCAAAGTTTAGACGAATCGATGAACTGACTGAATATTTTTTTTCAATTATACCATTAATTGTTAAGTTCAGGTCTTGAAACAGAATCCAAATAGACTCATTCGGTAGTCAAATCGATGCTAAACACCATGAACAATCCATCAAACTGCCATCCTATCGATTATAATTACAAATACAAACAAGGCTCCTCAATAATGATGATTGTGCGTATGATCATCTAAATTGAGAAACTACCAGAGAAAGACCCTAATCACATGAGTGTAAACTATTGATCATATAAGTGGGATCATTGACAATTTTGTCCTAAGATAATAATAATAATAAAATTCATAAACAAATTAAGGGTTAAAATGTCGATCATCTTCAGCAATTCTTTTGAGGAATAAATATTATGTACATGTATTGTCATATACTCATGGTAATAATGGTTGACACCCCTGATAATTATAGGAAAGAAAAGTTATATATACAACTTTTATGTGTCATTTTCGATTAGTTTTTGTAATAAATGTTAGTATAGTATGTACTCTTGTGAATAATGTCCTTGAACATGTGCTATTGTGCAACTAATAAAAAACATAATCGATAAAGGTGAATAAAAGAAAAACAATAATTTATTTTGAAAAATGTGATTATCCGACATCTTGAGATCCTGATATTTGTACATTGATACAGGTCATCAGTGTGCTCATTTTGGTTCTGTTAAATAATGGATAATTGTATCTGAAGAATTTTTGGTACTGAACCCAAGTTTTACACAATACCTTTCGCGGAGCCTTATTCGATAATAAAATATAAAATGCATGTACTTTATAGTTTGCATGATGTGTTAATGCAATTGGATGTCGAAAATACCAGAAATTTGATCAATGTTAATAATCCTTGCTTTTAAAGAGCTCAAATCACTTTCCTGTATAAGGGTGTCAACCATTATTACCATGAGTATATTTAGTTAATAAGTATATATCATACAGTACATGTAAATGGAACATAACAATTAATAAGTTCTGCAGTTTCATACGAAAAATGTCATTTTGGTGAATGGATCTTACTATCAAGCCAGAGGGAGCTAGTTATGATTTATCTTATCAAATAATAGATATTAACTAAATTTTAAGTATGGTCAAGACAATGCACATATAGAAATAATTGAACCACCAGTAGATAATATTTTTGCTATATTAACTTCTAGGATTAGACACATTGTATTTATTATGCTTTGATTTTAAAAGGAATGCCACCTGATATACCCTTGTTGACAGTGTTGGCTGAAGGCAGTACATGTTATTTAATCATCCATTATTTGTTGCCAGAACCCAATCTTTTAAAGGTGTATATTTGTCCTGCTGTCTGGTGAGGCTGCGAGTTCACTTTGAATAAGAATTCATTAAAATGATAGAGCCTTTGGCTCTGTATCTCACCAGGCTTTACATTTGATTTTGCTTAAATGTATGGCCTATGTGCTTCCTCCCTTATAAGGGGCGACAGGGTCACAAAATCTACAATTATTAATTCTGACTAGTCGAGGAGTCTGTACAGAAAGGGGTCCTAATGAAAACGGCCATTGTGGAAAACGGCCTATGGTCGGTTAGAGCAAACGGCCATAAAGTAAGAGAAAATGGCCATTGTTTCTACAGACAACGGTCAATTCATTGAGAAAAAAAGGTCAATCTCATTTAAAATTTAAAAAAACCTCACCAAATCCATATCAAGTTGTTGTGTATTTCACATCTGTAGCTTTTGTAAAGAATATTTTACATCTTACGAATCACAATCTGTTAAATATTTTCTCCTAAGCACTTTTAAACACCTATGCATAATGCGTTTAGTCATTTGAACTATTGAGTTTCTTTTGGGGTCAAGTGTCCAATAGGGCATAAGAGTTCATAAAGTATCATAATCATAAGATTATTGACAGTAACTCTTATCGTTGATTTGTATTTAACAAAAATTAAAAGTTCACTCTTGGCTTGAAATAATTAAATGCTACGATAATAATAAGTTTCGGCACTTCACTACACTTTGAATATGGTGCTTTAAGAAACATGAGCAACAAAAGAAAAAAAAGAAAAAAAGAAAAAGAAAAAGAAAAAGAAAAAAAGAAAGAAATAGAAAAAAGAATGTTTTGTTAATCTTAGTATCACACATGTCTCATGATAAATTAAATGCTACATTGTTCTTGTCTCGTAATCAAATTAATGGCTGGATGTCAGTTTTTACTCATGTATATCTATTATGTATATATCTGTTTGTAACTGACCTGTGACAATTTAATAAAATATTTCGGTCTTTCTATCTGTGTTCAAACTGCTGGAGGAGGTTCTCCATGTAGGAGCAATCATGTACAACCCCCTACAAGGAGATTGGATTTCCTGGTACAGGTTACCAATAATTTAAAAAAAAATGTATTGCATGAAATATAACTCGTATTTTGAGGTTGAGAACTTTATATTTGATTTTAATGCAAACAAACCCAATGATGTCATATGTACCTGCCCAGCATACTATGTCACAGGAATGAATGGATATCATGTGGTCTTTATACTCAACAGTGGAACCACTACGAAACCATGGGACCATCACCTTTATCAAAAGGATTCAGATGTCGACAGAGTCGAACCTTTAACAGTCTGCAGTTGACAAAATCTACCCTCAAAATTGTATGTGGAAGAGCTCACTCTGAAATGCCCTTTTCACAACAGTGAGATCACGTTTGTAGACTCTGCAAATTTTGCATAGTTTACAGAGAAGTTATGTAACATGTACATTGAATTGTTTAATATGTACATTGAATTGTATATTGAAATGTATATGTGACATTGAATCCTACAAAAATGCAATAGTCCTGGTAACAGTCAAGGAAATTTGTTCGCCACTATAGAGCATTTTAATATCATTTCATTTTATCATAAGATTTAACTCTTCTTAAAAATCTCAATCTTGTTTCTCATTTTAATAACACTGAAGTATTACTTTTATTCGTTTAAGACTTTACAAAATGTTAGTTGTCTTTGATCATCATTACTAAGTGCTAAGGTATTTGGAATGAATCTGCTAAGAATGAAATGAGTTACCAGCCATATAATGAAGGGACGATTTACTGACACCTTATAATAATACAGTTTGGGGAAATTAACATTTTTGATCTTTCAAAATAATAATTAATAATCACGAGTTTCATTTATAATTTATGATCTTCAAAGGAAAAAAGTTTTTTCATTCTCATTATCTCATGTTCGTCTATGTTTGATACTTCATCAGAAATTTGAAACTAACTTTTTTAATGAAATAGGACAACACAACATTGATGAAAATAGTCATTAAATTTCTCTCAGGTATTTGTGATCTCTTCTTATGATTGAAGATTACCTGAGGTTGCTTTTGGTGCTATAAATGGAAAATAATTTGTTGAAAATAGAAGTTGTTAAAGGATGATTAGAATTTGGGTAAAAAGTTATGTTGACATTTCCACTAATCACTACATGTTGATTCGGTTCACTCAAGACAAATGCCAGGAAACATTGTTCAGTGACTTAATGGTGCTATCAGTAAAGCGAGATGTGTTTAGTATTTTCACAAAGATCTTGCATTGCTGTTAAATATTTGTCTAAGACGTTTCCCCATTTACCTGGTCGAATAACATAACAAATTCTTTGGAATTGTTTTGTGAAAATACATTTTCCTCATAAAGAAGTATTATCTATAAGAAAAGAAGACATATCAGCCACATATCACATCGACATGGCTTATATGATACTGACTACATAAAGCTTCAGGCAAAAAAAATATATATGAATCTTGCAATTTTCGTTGATAGGTTTCTTGTAATAAAGCTGCCTATGTTCTATAGAATCTCTTTTCGAAAGATGACATCCGTTAATTTTCATTTCTTTGGCTGTTCCATATATTGATAATTTTAAGTAGGTCAGATTTTTGTCATATTTTAACTATAATCTGTTAGAACGATAGACTGATGAAATTTAAAGAAAATGATTATTCATTGTTTACTGGAGGGTGAAATATTTAAGTGCGTATGAAACGTATATTTTTTAGAACTAACACATAAACTT
The DNA here is from genome assembly GCA_916613615.1 of Steromphala cineraria. Classification (NCBI taxonomy): domain Eukaryota; kingdom Metazoa; phylum Mollusca; class Gastropoda; order Trochida; family Trochidae; genus Steromphala; species Steromphala cineraria. Next base: position 51,076,712 of record OU744724.1, on the reverse strand, counting down.
GGGTTCACTTTTCGATAATATTCAACACAAAAGTAAGAGCTATGTCAAAACATCCTTCTATGAATAAATTTTTTTACATAAAAAAGGTAATTGCAGCAAGATGTTTCTTACACTTTACGTGCCTAACATCCATCGTTTCAATTCGAGACCGGGTCTATGCTGACTACAACAACGTATGAGACTATTCCACACACAGACAATCTGGTGTATTTTACATAAGCAGGTTCAATAGCATAGAATGATTTCCATATCATCATATTTTGTCACAGTCGAGAGATAAGTTATCAGGACCCAAGAGATAGCAAAGTATAAATGTAGAAGCTCCTTATACAGGCGACAATATCTTACAGAGAGTTGATTATAGCCTGCAGAGCACCTTGCTATATATCTGTAATGTAAGATGATAAGGTATCTGGTACTGGCTTCTAATCACAAGGCTGTTAACCTCCACTAAATACCTCATATATTCCTCTGTACGATGTGTAAACAATATTGAAGATGAGACACTATCTCAATAGAAATTGCTTTTGTTAGAAACAGATAGTGCATTATCTTAGACTTATTGTTGCAGATAGTTATCAAGCATGATGTTATTCAACCTTAAGAATATATTTTTGAGGAAAATATGTTTTAATATTTGTCTTTATTGCAATTGATGCCCATATTGCTATGTTTTCATAGTGCTAATTAATGTTTTCAGTACAGTACACACGCAAAATGAAATATTTTCGACTGTTTATGTCACAGGATAATTTGACTTCATACAAAGTGATGATGTATTGCCCTGGATCATGTTTTGACTTTGACAAAATTGACATATTGTTCAACTAAGCACAATACACAAGTCGACATTTAGCAATTCGCCCCCTTTCATCAAATTTCAACAAATGCCCAATTTAAAAACAAAACGATTTGGGTACATTTAGCTATGAAATTTATCTTCATCAATAGATTATCAAAGATAAAATTTGTCTAATGTAAATAACAAGCAGTGCAAGTACTGAAGTACATGTTTTCCTAATGAAAATAGAGCTATGGAATAATCAGCTTTTGAATCACCGAGGGAAATGGAATTATTCTTGTTAAAAATTCAACCAAATAAACACATATACATTTGAGTTTTCTTTTTGTATGTTTGTTCAGTTGTTATAATTTATATATCATTCACTGAAATTAAGATGACTGCTTCAACGACATCAATTTAATGCTTTTCTATGATTGAATTAACAATACTAGATAACATTTAGCAATTTTGTGTAATTCTGAAAAATATTAGTAACAGAAGAAATGATTCAAATACATCAATTCAACTCATCTTTAATCATTGAGACTAGAAGGAAATAAATAAAAAAATATAATGAATAACAGGAGTCCAATTGAGACCCTGCTATTTCATTCCAAGCTTGTAAATGGATAATTAAATCATTAATAAATACGTTTCCGGAGTGACTCGATAATGGGAATGTTTCTTCTTACTTCAGATTCACCACTGATCACTTGTAACTTAAACTGTTTTACGTATTAACAAAAAAAGATTTCTCTTTGAACATTGTTGTACGTTTTGGTAAAATGTTGAAATGTGTTGATTTATCTTTCCAACAGAAGTATCGACAGTTATCTTCTCAATAGAAGCATTAACATTACATGTGACAGGACTGTTTGATAATAACGATATACTGTTAATATACATGTGAAACATCCATCGATTAATGAATATCAATTAAAAATCAATATTAACACTTATTCAATTCTTTATTTGTGGAGTGTAGGTCATTGGCCCATACCTACATATGTTAGGTTATACATGACACATGACATGGGTATTTACAATAAAAAAATTTCAACTTAAAATCTCTGGTACATCGCATGATAAATAAATGTTCACCAGCATGATCCACACCATGTGTAAAATGTTATAAACGTTTAAAGAATAGGGCTCATTTATAGATTCTCACATAGAATATTTCTTATATGATTATAAATATTTATGTTTTATCAAATATGATTTTTATTTCTTTTCTAAAAAAGATTCTTTTTAAATTATTAAAACTCGGTCAGAGGTACTCTTTGACCAATGAATAATCTTCTGTACAAACGGAGGTGTGAACTTTCTTTTGAACCTCAGTTCACTTTATTCAACCTTTTCTATATCAAATGAAGCTTGCATTCGCATACGTTAGGCAATTCCCTTGATCAAATGTTTCGAAATAAAGGCTAGTTGATTACATAAATAAATTATTCATGATGACAGCTTCAATAATTTCGGAGCTGCAGTTAACAAAGCTGAACAATTTTTTTTTACAAATTAAAGAGTTTTACAAAAAGCCCTTCATAGGTTAGCTTCATCTCAATCAAATTACATTAACCGTGCAGGAACTGATCAGTTATATCTTTTTCATCTCTATATAATTAAGATCAATTGAGCCAGTAAAGGTTAAATTTGATGAATCATTAAGCAACTGAGAATATTTCGCAGGACGTTTTTAGCTTCAATTAAGACTTTTTGACATAGAAGTTTTTATACCAAAACATATGCTATTTTAATCCATGTATTTGTTCGAAATATTATTTATGTATTTATTTTAAATTAGATTGTCATGTTTATAGATTTAGAGCAGACAACTTTCTAAAGAGTTGTTCATATTCTTTATTGACGTACAATGTAACTCTATCTATGAAAGAAAACTCTTAATTAAACCTAGTTATTTCGGTTTTAAGTACAATGCATCAAGTATACAACACTTATTACAAATATGCTCAAGTCTCGTTGCTTTTGGCAATAAGTATTCAAAGGAATCAATCAAACGTTAAAAAAACCCGAATAGGATTGTATGAATTTAGATTATGGTTTTGTTAAACTTAGTTTCAAGACTCCTCTTTACTAATATGAATTGTTTACATTGTAATTGTCCTATCAATCATACAACTGTCATGTCAAATGTCATGCATTGTTCTACATGCAAGTTGAATATCTTGTGTCAATTACTTGTGTTCATAAAAAATGTTTCCTTACATCCCAATGGCCGTTATCAATACGCAGATAGTAAGATTGTAATATATATGATAATGGTTCCAATAACCTCAGTCAAATTATCTCTTGGATGGATATGTGGTGACACGATTTTACAAATCAGTTCAATAACTATTGCCTTTAGCATTTTATTGTCATTAGTTGATAGACTTGCTAGAAAATCACGGGAGTATAAAATCATAACAGGTATAAATGTTACGGAAAGTATGTCTACTGTTTAAGACTTAATCTGGGTTCTGATCAAGGTCAAAACTATTCTTTCACATTAATGAGACGCTCTTTACAAAGATTACATACTTATGTTCATTGGAAATAATTCCCGAAACAGTCATTTAAATCAAACATTTTAAAAATTTCAATTTTGAGAGCATTTCAGTACATAACCAAATTAAAGTTTTTGAAAAATACGAACGTCTATGTTGTTTCCCGTTTGAGACTGCTATTCTACATCAAAGGGATATTCGAAACTCATTACTGTTAGCCTTAAGGTATTTTCACACTATTTAAATCTTCAAAGTTATTGCAAGGATTTAATGAGTAACTAGCCATAGAATGAGGATAGTTAAAGAACACTTTAAAAAAAAGTTACCTTTTGCGGGAATATAATTAAATCTACCAAAAGAAATTGTGATAGTAACGGTCTATACATTGTATGTATGATTCATCAACTTCAGAAGAAATTTGTTTCTCTCAAAAATAATATGTTGGTATGACTTCAATAATAATTGTAATTTGCCCCAATAATAAGAAATCTTATCCCTATTTTCTATCATTGAACGCCACAAGACAATGCAGCATTCAAGAAAATGGTCATTAAATGTTTCTGATTCATTTATTAATATTTATTAACATTTTCAAGATAAACTTCGTTATGTGACTTATGGATGAAATCAGTAAAATCAGGTTTTGTCAGCTATCTTCACAAAGATCATATTTATTAATGATGTTCAGTAAATATTCCCATTTGTCTTGTTTATCTATACTTCAAATATATTCAATGTGATGGTGTGATTCATTTCTAGACAAATAGATCCTCTGTACATGCTTCAAGCCTAAAAATAGTATGTAGTGGAATCTAGCAAATTCTTGAGAAAGTTTCATTTACATGACTACATGTGAAATTAAAAAAATCAATGTGACTACAGAAGATATATAATTTCAATAAAAGTCTTGGTCAATCTACGTTCTTGTCAACTCAAAATCAGTCAGAAATGTGTGCAATTTAAACGCAAACGAATTGATATCAAAGGAAACCTTTTTCCTATATTCAAACAGTGGCCTTACTAAAGACTTTAAAAGACCCCAATAGACTCATTCTCAAAGTTAAACACCAGACGCTAAATCCCTTGAACGATCTGTCAAAGTGCCATCCAGTCGGATTTAGAAATCAAATAAAAACATTTCTCTTCAATAATAATCAGATAGCCTTTGAACATTCTAGGTTGGTGATACATCATCTTATAACGGATAACTGACTGTTCCTTTGTGGGTGTTTTAGAACTTAAGTGATCCTGGTAATATGTCAACTTATTCCTTCGTGAATAATACAGTGTACAAAAAGATTATGATCTCATCCAGTTAAACCAAATAAAAATACAAAAAGCTAAAAACTATACACATCCCCACTGACATTGTAATCTGAAATTGACTTTACATTAATATGAACACTCTTTCCTTGTCAATCTTCTTCAAACCACTGCCTGCAGTAGTAGTGGAAAATAATTTCTATAATCACATTGTTCATCAATCATCAATTCGCCTCAATCTGATAATAATAGTCTGTTGATAAGATAAAATTCTAAAACTCTGTTTTTATAGCCTTCATTCTCTGGCGTGCCATATTGCCTGAAAACGAAACAAAAACTTTAAATGTCAGAATAATTGTTAGTTATACAAATCTCAACAATGTTTGAGAAAATTTGTAAATCACAGGAGCATAGATATGCATTGAGAAGGCTAAATTGAATAATAAAAGAAGTATCATTAAAACCCCTGTCCACAATCGTCTTTCCAAAGGATTTTGTGATAATAACGCCAAATCTCTGGCATTAGCGTGGAGAAAGTCATCTTACACGTTAGCTCTTGATGACAGAAGGCATTCGGTTCATATTTTGCCAATGGACAAATTTGATTTCAAAATTGAAATTTGAAAAAAGTTTATTTGGCATATTATCCCCCGCCGCGCGTTTAGCACGAAGCGGGGGATATAGTATTGAGCAGCGTACGTACGTCCCGACGGATGAAATTGAATAACTCAAAAATTATTGACCTGATTCTTTTCATTTTTTGTATATAGCTTCATCACCATGAGAGCAAGGTCCCTCTAGAGGTTCATGACCTTGACCTTCATTTCAAGGTAACAGCGAGACTTTGACATTTTACCCTTGTCAGCGGGATATCTCAAGAACCATTAACTGGATTCTCTTAATAATTTACACAAAGCATCTTATTGGGGAGGCACCGGGCCCAGTTGATTTTGGTGACCTTCACATTATTTTCAAGGTCACAGCGAGACTTTGAAAATTTCAGCATTGAAACCTGCATTTTAGGCTTGTCAGCGGGATATCTCAAGAAGCAACTGGATTCTCTTCATAATTTACACATAGCATCTTATTGGGGAGGCGCCGGGCCCAGTTGATTTTGGTGACCTTAACATTATTTCAAGGTCACAGCGAGACTTTGAAAATTTCAGCATTGAAACCTGCATTTTAGGCTTGTCAGCGGGATATCTCAAGAACCATTATCTGGATTCTCTTCATAACTTAAACAAAGCATCTTATTGGGGAGGCGCCGGGCCCATTTGATTTTGGTGACCTTCACATTATTTTCAAGGTCACAGCGAGATTTTGAAAATTTCAGCATTGAAACCTGCATTTTAGGCTTGTCAGCGGGATATCTCAAGAACCATTAACTGGATTCTCTTCATAATTTACACAAAGCATCTTATTGGGGAGGCGCCGGGCCCAGTCGATTTTGGTGACCTTCACATTATTTTCAAGGTCACAGTGAGGCTTATATATGGAAGACCCAGGGACCAGTTGATTTGTTGTGGTCTAAATGACATCTAGTAGCATGACAAGTGTAGACAAGTGTTTCTATGTATACAGTATGTATGTTGTTCACATCAATTTGCGGCGGGGGGATCTTGTCACCTGTGACAAATACTTGTTTGAGATTGCATTGATCGAATTTGTTTATTGTTCTAAACTTTTGTGTAGACTTATAAAGGATGTTCAAAAGCAGTAAAAAATAGGAAAATTCAAAATGCATTTATAAGATAATAATGAAACGGAAATTGTTCTCTTCTAAGTCAGGTTCTAATCATGTCTGTTAATGACATCTCACACCACAAACCGTTTAGTTAAGTTTAATCTACATGTAATCAAACCCGAAATTGATCATATTATCTATATTAATAAAAGATAATTGTTGACAAATCAAATAGGAGTTAACTTTAAAACGTGAATACGATTATTGGTTTAAATACAATTTGGCAGAAATGCACTACACAAAATACGAAAGGTACAATTTAAGAAAACATTTTCTTAGTTATTGAGATACAAAAAATGAGTAGGCGTTTCAAAGTTTGGAAAATCTTCAAGACATTTGATTGACATTTTTATATATAAGGTGAAATCCACTGTATCAACATAATCTCAGCGAATTGATCTGAATTAAATGAAATCATGTTAGGTTTATTTCAACATCAATTAGTGTCTGAACTTTACGTTGAAAGGAAACACTAGATTCGTAGTACACTAGATTCGTAGTAAACAAGAACCCAGGCTAGGCCTTATTAAGCAGGGAGGGATATATTTTTTACGGAGTTTACTAACTTTCTCTGGATCAATATGTCTAACATATGAGTACTATCTTGCACTGCAGAGATGGGTTACTATCATGCTGATACCTCGAAGTAATGCTGTGCAAATCACATGTACTGAAGAATATATACCAGGATCCGGTACTGAGGAATAAAGTGTGTCGTATGATTAACGATATTAATGTGAATTCTTTTATAAACATGAACAATTTTTTTCTTTTTTTTCTTATGCAAGTCAAAGTTTTGCATTATCATAGATTATAATTCATTAGAATCGCATTGAACTACACAAAAAAGCCTCCTTATCTTGCACATTTTATATTCAAAACTAAGCTAGTATAATGAGATGTTTTGTGTGCCTTAATTGTAGATACCTCTAGTGACAACATCACTGATAATACGAGGTTAAGATCAATATAACAGTTCCGAATTGATCTTAATAATCCGACGAAATTCGACAAACAGTCTGATAAGATTTCCTTCTGAAAACGACTTCTGGATTTGTGGTTATAGGTTGCACATTGCAGTTCCCTAACAACTACGTAGAGCCTTTTCTTGGCATTAGTGGAGCGATATGAGCAAGTTAGTATAATGTCAAAGCATATATCTATATAAAGGAAAAGTGTGTCTCTGGTTTGGGGGCTTATAAAGTATTTCATGAATGTCAATTCCTGTCTCAAGGGTAATCAAATTTATGTTTTCACAACGAAAATTGTTCACAGTCAAGGAATCCAGTTTGCCAAAATGTACCATTTTGATTATATTTCAGTTTAATATAAGATTACTTAAACGTATAACGAAAGACACGAGTAAAAAATGTTCATTTATTTGAGACTACAATTCTACATTATAATGTTAGATATCTTTGAACGTCATTACTGAGTGCCCTTAAGGTATTTTGAATGAAACTTCAAAGATGATAAAAGAATCCAAAGAATTAAATGAGTTACCAGCCATATAATGAAGGGACGATACACTGACAGTTTATGAAAAATACAGTTAGAGAGGCCATTATCATTTTTTATTTATGATTCATGATCTTCAAACGGAATATAGTTTCTCTTTCTCAATATATCATATTCTTCAATGTTTGATAATACATCAGAACTTTCATAACAACGTTTTTGAATGAAATAGGGCAACACAAAATTGCTGTAGAATAGTCCTTAAATATCTCTCAGTGATTTGTTAATTCTTCTCATGAATATCCGAGGTTGTTTTTGATCCTATCAATGGAAAATAATTGAAAACAGAACTTGAATGATTAGAATGTTGGTAAAACGGGTACATTATATATCATTAACATTGAATTGAATTTCATATTCCAATACCAATTTTTACCTGTGAAGGCCGCACTGGTTCTTTGTAAAAGTATGTGGTTGATTTGCAGATAATGGACTTTCTGTAACCATACTTTAACTTGCACTCATTATCTTTCCTTGGTCGATTTGATCATTTCCGTTACCAATGGTTACGTTACATTATCTTTCTATGTTGCATTATAAATGTTTTCTAAGCACTATTCAACAGCCTGTTATCAACCATATAGTGGTAAAGTAGTTGTCTTGTTATTATTGATACCAGTTGTTAAACATTATTGTTGCAGTTTCCAAAAAACGAGTTATGGATAAAATTCGTTGTATTTCACTGACAGTGATTGGGATTTTAATTTCAAAGACAGATTCATTTCTAATTACAAATAACTTATGAAAATTAGTAATGAAAAGTAGTGCATTTGAACATTAAATAATCTCTTGTTCAGAATAATTTTGTAAACAACCAATATTTTAGCTCATTTGGTTGCATTTTAGGTATTGTTTTTAAACTCATTGTTTTTTAACTTTGAGAGTAATGCTTAGCTCTCACCCTACAGTGTGTTTAACCCATTCCCCTGAACGAATTGCACTGGATAGTTTGCAAAAACTCTCTGTCGCCGCACCTCATATGTTTATGCCAGAGTCAAAAACAATACAGCCAATTCCCATACTTTTAACTTTGTTTAAATCATTTCCATCGCTAATGAAATGTGACACTAGATCAACAGAGGACGAGGTTATGGGTGTGTGTTATCAACAATGGTCAGTCAAGATTTGTCCTTTGTAGAAAGAATATTTATTTCAAAATATTAAACCTATAAAAATGCAACAATTTGCCAAGTCAGTGTTTTGGTTGACAATCATATTCGGCAATACATATATATATGCATAAAGCTTTGGTGAAAGTAAAAAAGTAAACCACCACAGATAATCTTTAGAACAGCTTGTTCATACTATCAAATTTCATATCTACTGTCATTTCAATGAAATAGTGAAATTGTTATATCAGATATCAAACTATCTGCCTTAGGTTTACACTTAAATTAAGTGATTTAATTGTTGACTCATTGGTTAGATATTTCAATGGTTTGATGGTTTATTATAACGGAGAAGAAGAGTAGCAGTTACAGTGATCCTTAACAAACTTGACATCATTGCAAGTATACATGTTTTGATATCAAGAAAAACGTCTGCAGAGACATGAGTAATGGATATATTTACTAAACATTATGCACATCCGTATTGCCATTTCAAAACTGCAAGTGTAACATAGGGCCTAGGGAGATCTCTTAACTTTAGACAGGAATTATTTTACTTGATATTTTATGGAAGCGTTTCCGCTTTTGGAAAGAAAAATTTTTACTTCGAATATAAAGTTCAGTTTAAAAACACAGTGAATACAATGAACGTTTTTTAAAGAACATTGATTAAGTTACATCATGTTTCCTTAAGGAACACCAAATATATTAGCAGCTGTGAAATACTCTTGAAAGCGGTGTTAAACACCAAATCACAACCCATCACACTCCTTTCTTCAAATAACAATTAATCTTTCTTTTTTTGGTTTTATATGAACAAACCCACTTTGAGAACCGCGATTGGCCTCTAACGATTATGTTTGCACTTTTATTTTTTTGATTTATTTTTTAACAAAAATTCTTTTTTTTTTCGAAATTTAAGTAATATCTGAGGGAATAAATTATATACGGCAATCTCACTATCGTGTGATATAAGTACATAATGTAATTAACTTAGGGAAATAGATGATAACCTTTATGTTGAAGTCTCAATATTTTAAATCTGAAAGTTGATTTTTAAAAAGGTTGATTAATTATTTGTCTCTTTTCGACCAATACTAAGAGAATTTATAGAGAAGTATACTTCCTCTTGAAAAAAGGTTTGTCTTTCTAAATCAATTATGATATTTGATGGCTATCAAACATCTTTAGTTTAATTCATGAAATCCATCTTATTGTATTTCAGTACGTCAATAAAGAACATTGTCAAAGTAATGTTTATTTTAGTTCTTTATTATTGAATTAAATTATTTCCGCCTTTATGTTCATTGCAGTGTTTAACAGTAAGTCCCAGGGCTCAATAGACAGAATCCACATTGATTTCGATGATGCTGATCGCTCGACGGAAGTAAGGTCCCGTTTCATAAATTGACAAAGGCCAAAGAGAATTGTTAATGCTTAAGGTTTCACCACTGTTTTATACTACAATACAGGATTTGGTTCAGAGTGGTCGGAGCAACAGCACTCATCAGTGAACCACACTCCATACATTCGCTTAGTATTCGTAGTGGATACAATAAGCTTTCCTGAGTGTCTACATTCAGTACAAAGAAGAAATATCTGTTGTCAGATAGATGGAATTAGTTTACCACCACAAGAGCTGTCTGCCCTAGCTGCACTTGCAACAAGATATAACAATCAGTCATGTACTTATCTTGTTTGTGTATGATGTACTTTTATGTTTCAACAACTGAATGAACAGAATGGACAGAATCAGGCGTAGTGAAGAGGAAAAGAAACAATGATCTACCATTTGAAAATATTTTAATAGAAAATGAAGAAATATTTTGTTGTCATTTCCGATTGAAATCAAATAGTTTTAATTCAATGTAATGTAAGCCTCTGTTACTTTCTAATCATTTATTGTTGAGAGTTTAAGGTTGATGGGAAAATAATAGGAATGAATTCTTGTCACAGATACCCATTTAGTGTACATATGTGTTCAATATCAAATCAATGAATAAACCACTAATCCTCCAGAACCTATTGGCTTTTCTCTGTCACAACAAATATGTTAAAACATCAAGAACAAGGACCCAAGGCCAGACTAATGTCTTACTTTTTTGGACACATAGAAATTGACGAACACAATAACACAAAACCAAAAGAAACAATAAAGAGGGCATACTGACCCTTTTGGCATTATCAAAAGGACCACCAATGTATTTACTGCTGATGGCGGATATACCAGAACATTTTTAATTGTAGTCTTTTCTTTTGCGATGCAGCTTAGATATATGTGATACTTTTAAGGTTTCATGTAGGGCTAAATGGGACAGGAAACACTCCAGCATGATATTCGCTGACAATGCGGCTACTTCAAAATTTCCTATGAGGCTGCTATTCTTTATTTACATTCATGAGCACAATGATGTGCTACTAGGGGACCGTTGCACAAAACGACTTAACACTGAGGTTAACCTTAGTGCCATGCTTTAAAATTGCACTAGGGCTTAGTCGTTATGACTTAAGGCCACCTTAGTGTTTTGTGATACAGGACCCTGGACTCTCACACCAATGGCCCGTGTTGTAGACCCCGGTGGTAGTTGTGACCTGGGCTGGTAGTTGTGACCTGGGCTGGTAGTTGTGACCTGGGAGTTGTATCATATTGTGTCCCTGGGCAAAGCATGTCTTCTACACTGCATGCTGTCTATCCACAGGTACTGGTCGGTTTATGGAGATGAGTAGAGATTGACCTTCGAGGTTGAGTGAAGCACTTTATGGTGGCATTAATAGAACTATAATTTCAGTTCATTGATAGAATTTGTAAGTTTTAAGCATGCCTATCCATAGAAATAACACAATATAAATGGACTATTGTCACTATAATTATTAAAGTAACCTAGACTGGTAACTATGGTTTCATTTATTAGATATGGTTCTAACTCACATCTGACTAATCATTAGCCAGGTAAGTTAATATATTGATATCACAGATAGACATGTTCAGTGCAAGTTGGAGGTTCACTGATACAAGAGAACCATTGAGCCCCCTAACTCATCAATCGAAGTCAATTGCACTGATTGATGAGCACATTCACACCATAATAGCTATCCATTCAGTCAAAAGGAGTGTGGTTCCAGCACGATTGATAGACAACTCTTTAGGGAAGCACTTGATCGATGTCGAGGACGCCCGGATTGTTATAAAGACCTCCGTTGTAGAGTGCCTGGTCTAAATTTATGTGGGACTATCAATTCATATCATCAAGGGACTGGTTTACCACATGAACATGGTCAATATTTATCCCAGCTTTCATCAATGAATCTTTTGTTTATCTTATTGATATTTTTCTTTGACAAAAGCTTATAGAAATATATTTCATAGATTTACAGAATGATATTAAAAATTTGTAACGATGGTAGGCGCCTGGTGCCTGATTACCCAGCCAAGAAAAAGGTGAATCGCGTAAAAGCATTTCAGGTAAATATTTTGTGTATTGTGAGAGTCTGACACCCTTGCTTCATCTCTTATGATGTAATTCACTTTCATTTCGATTTCTTATTAGGCAAGCATTATATCAATATAGATATTAGATAATGTAAAAAATAGGCTTTTATACGAATGCTGCATACCTTGACCAACCTACAAACCGTTTAACAAGCACATCTGGTTTGAATGATATTGTCCCAGTTATTGTTATCAATACTTCACCTTATACATAAGTGTACAAATTCAGCACAAACCATCAATGAATTTTTCCTCGACCTACTAACCCGCTTTCTATAAATATTCCTTGTTAGAAATACCAATCTCTAAAATGTCATATACATCGTATAAGTACATTTTACACATTAATGCATATTTTTTTTAAACGAACTCTCCGTAATAGCACTTTTGGTAATGTGTATATTATATATATCACATTTCTATATCATGAGATACCTTATGTTGTTCCTAAATGTCGTAAATAATGAGAGTTTTTATTTCAGTTGACCTACATACCTACTGTCTTAAATAAGACTGATGCTGTTTATAGCCTGAATGGATTATTACACCAGCATACTTCTTCCTTGCTGTTATCAATACTTCACCTTATACATAAGTGTACAAATTCAGCACAAACCATCAATGAATTTTTCCTCGACCTACTAACCCGCTTTCTATAAATATTCCTTGTTAGAAATACCAATCTCTAAAATGTCATATACATCGTATAAGTACATTTTACACATTAATGCATATTTTTTTTAAACGAACTCTCCGTAATAGCACTTTTGGTAATGTGTATATTATATATATCACATTTCTATATCATGAGATACCTTATGTTGTTCCTAAATGTCGTAAATAATGAGAGTTTTTATTTCAGTTGACCTACATACCTACTGTCTTAAATAAGACTGATGCTGTTTATAGTCTGAATGGATTATTACACCAGCATACTTCTTCCTTGCTGTTATCAATACTTCACCTTATACATAAGTGTACAAATTCAGCACAAACCATCAATGAATTTTTCCTCGACCTACTAACCCGCTTTCTATAAATATTCCTTGTTAGAAATACCAATCTCTAAAATGTCATATACATCGTATAAGTACATTTTACACATTAATGCATATTTTTTTAAACAAACTCTCCGTAATAGCACTTTTGGTAATGTGTATATTATATATATCACATTTCTATATCATGAGATACCTTATGTTGTTCCTAAATGTCGTAAATAATGAGAGTTCTTATTTCAGTTGACCTACATACCTACTGTTTTAAATAAGACTGTTGCTGTTTATAGTCTGAATGGATTATTACACCAGCATACCTCTTCCTTGCTGACGTCAGTTCACTTCAAAGCTTTTATTCTGTTGTCACTTACACGGAAGCTGCTGACGTCATACCACAAACGAAGCTGAAACTGACACGAGTCGGTCTGACAGTAATGTTCCCATGAGAAGAATCTGTATATAAACATATTGGCTATTTTAGGTTTGAGCATGTATGTTCTCTATATATATGCAATATATATGATACATTATACAGCTGGTGTTTCATCCGAAATCTGTTCATGTAATATTTGTGTAAGAGTAAGTAGAAATATGCTTCATCTACATGATGCAATCGTTAATGGCATGATATATTTGCTGTTGCTCAGTCAATAGAAACCAATCATTTCGCTTGAGATTCTAGATAGCGTCTAGAGAGTGTGTGATTTAGAGAGATATTTAGATAATAAATGCAACATATGTTTCCGACTGAAAAGTTATTCTGAACCATACTACAGCACACTCCCCCTGTATAGAAACTGCATTAGTCTTTACAAAGTCGACTAATCATGGTATGCAGATTTTATTAAAACGTTTAGGAACAAGATTAATATGTCATGCTTAAAGTAGGGAAATATGATATTTAGAATATACACACAACAATGACTTCAGGAGTATTCAGACAAAGCGGATTAGTAGATGGAGGGAAGTATACATTGATGGTTTTGTGATTAATTTGTAGACTTCTGTGTTAGGTGAAAGACATCGCTTTCACCTTGGTAAAATGGTATTACTTGTACTTTAGAATTTGTTATTTTCAGATAAAGTTGCACCGACAGCCTATTGTTCATGTATAAACGTTCTTAAACAAAGTGAAAATTAATGTAACCCAGGTTCACATAAACCACTATTTCAGAGAAAATATTATTTGATGAAACTATCAACTAAAGATCCTTTACAATACGGTTTTCATCAAAACGGGAAATTAGTCTGCCATTGCCACAGAATGTTTTTGTGATGTTGGCTGCAATGTTTCTGACACTTGTGTATATGATTGACTGTAATTTCTAGTAATATTATCCTTATCCGCCTATAGTTTCAAAAATCATATTTTTGTCAATAAATATAAATTTTGTTGGAAATATGACACACAAGCAAATTCAGTTTGAATGTGTATACCATGGTGGCAAACTGTTGATTATTATTATCTTTCTTAAGAAGCAAAAGATAAGTAAAAAGTAGACTTAATGCAGCAAAGTTTTTATAAAATTGCTATTTTGAGGATAGATATGTGAGGTATTTTGAATTTATATCAGGAATTATTCCATGTTGGTATCAAAGAAAATAATGACAGAATGTGATAGAAACCATGGAGTGTATTAGGTTCGTTTTTCAAAAGGTTCAATAACATCATTTTATTGCAAGCATTCATTGTTGTTCCAACTCCTTCTGAAGTTTTTGATATAAGTATTCTTAACGAACAAATAAACATTTATTGGATTGAAGTTGATGTTGTTACATAACAAGCAATCAGACTCTCTTTGAAACAGAAGTTACTAAAGAAATTTTTTTTTGAGTAATGTTTTTTTAACAATCCCTATAGGCGCGATATGATAGATGAAATATTTATGCAATTGAAAGAAGTCGATAAAAACCATTCTGAGCCCAATTTACTTATTTTCAATATGTGATATTTGTTTCCAGTGAGTATCTTTTTACATGGACATTACTTTGATGAAACTGTGTAAATGTACCCGCTAACTTCAGATATGTGTGGCTAAAAACAGGATCATTTGCTATCTTTACTATACTGTAACGCCATGCTAATTACCCCGTTATTAAACCTGTTATACAACTGTCAGCAGCAAATTTACTGTACTCATTAACGTATTGTGTACTCATTAATCTTTACCTTTTATTTGGCTTTCTATCTTATAACATAGTGAAACCAAAAGATTTGATTGATGAAATTACATATTTGTATTCATATTGAATGGATAAAAGAGTGCCATGTTTTAACAAGGGATTAAAAACTTGGTTGGTTGGATTTTGATACATGTTAAGTGTTTTGACAATATATGCAAGTAATAAAACCTACTGTATGATAAATAATATCAACATTTAAAACCAGATGACGTCTTTGAAATTAAACAGCTCCCATTCTAGAAATGTATTTATATCGCCTGCTTTTATAGAGTAATCAATACTAGCCATTTTAATCTTTCTGAGTAAAAAATCCTTTGTAAAATCGGTGGCTTGTCGATAAGGCTGTTGGGATAGAATTGTGTAGATTGATCTGTCATCCGAATACTGCGATATTTATTTATAATCATCTCAAAATCTAATTTAAATGAAGCAGTCATGTTTCAAGTTGATGGTGAACAGATTAAAACAGTTTATTGTACAGGTTAAACAAATCCATCACGTTCAGATTCATGTTTATTTAGCATACTAAGACTATGATTATTGCCTGTACGCCTTCTGGTTTGTGTTTTAAAATCTACATGTAAATCCAGATAACTAAATATATCAAATATTTTTGTTTTGACTCTGATCAAATATTTGCCGCAGTTTTTAACTGAAATTTAGAGCAGAATACATGTACATCTCTTGCTTACGTCTACGTAACAGTGTAAATGCGATTGAGTGTAGAAAAGTCGGTAAATATAAAATAACCATTTAAGGAAGCAATGTGGATGTCAGGATATAGGTCAAAGATAAAATGGTTATATATGGTTGATAGATTTTGCATTATAAGATAATGATAAACCGGCAATTCCAAACAACTTATTTGAGTGACACCTTCAGGGTGAAAAACGAACATCATTCAAGAAGGTCCCAGAGGTAAAGGATACTCCAAGAAGATCTTAGGATTTGTTTTGCAACCAGAATGACATATTTTAAGAGTGGTGTCGTATATTCACACAAGAATGAAACTAACAAGTTGCAAAAATATACTTTAAACTATGAGTTGGGTAGTTTTCAGTTTTATTGGTTCTTTCTTTCCTGTCAATACTCATTGCAACCTCTCATGATATCAATATCTTTATTTTGCAAGTTTGCATCATTTGGGGTTGCCCATATATTGTACACTTCAGAATAAACATATTTTATTTATCATGGTGTAAATATGGCCGAACTTAACATGATATATTTGATGTATTACTGCTTCATTAAGTTTAAATACATTGTGTTTCATTTCGAACCATTTATTCTAATCATCCTGACATCACCTTATATTTCCCCTAAAACGTGCTGCTGCCCCTTTAAGCTGTTTAGAAAATATAAAGTCCAATGGAATGAGGAAATGTTTGACTAAGATGAAAATATTTTGAGTAAATTATACACAACCGTATATGACACTGTTTTCTACACTATCAATGTCTATTTACATTCTTGTTACCGGATTGACATGTGTATACAAGTAAGTAACCCAAGTAAACATTTTGAATTGGCATGATAAGTAGGAAATACTCGTCAATTGAGGACGTATCTACTCAACATGAGCATGTTCCTAGCACTGTAGGCATGTGACATAGTTTGATCATGTGTGACATTTATGGTTACACGATGTTTTATGTATGTAATAACATATACAGTAAATGTTTACATCACAGGTTTGACTTCCAAAAATTTACAAGAGAGAAAAGATGTTCATAAAATCATTCACTTGTTTTTCTGTTACGTATCATAAAATTCAAATATTAATGTTACCTATATGTTCATGTATACTACATGTAATGAATACAATGTTTGTCCATGACTGTATAGATATGTGATAATTTGTAAATTTTGCTAATAAGGAAATACGTGAAACACTGTTTGCTGGTGGCTGTATACATTTTCTTGTAACAGTTAAATATTTTGGAGAAATAGACCAAATAGATCAGACTAATGCAAAATTCTTAGAGATAGCGGTTACACTTTCACAGAGGTAAAATAATCTTTTTGGCGATTGTAACATTTACTGACGCATCTATTAACACCTTCCTTCATGAAAGACAATAGATGAGAAGTTGAGAATTTTGTTTTGTTGAAGGAGCACGATTTCACGAGATATAAAGACATTGTCCGAGATTGAATAAAAAAAATACACAAAAGAGTATCAATCTTGAAATATCCATGTAAAAACATTTCAAATCCAATAAAAGTGGCATTTGGCATTTCAGGAAGTTGGGTCATGCTCCCATAGGAATTCTTATAATTAGATTTACTTTCAATAGGTTGTACGTGAAAGGAATAGAATAACTTTATAATGATAATCATAATTACTGAAAATACATATTTGGTTCAGGTACGTCATGTTATGTGTTTTAAGTCCAGTATTAATTCCGTCATCTTTCAAATGCAAACAGAATCAAAGTTATTTTGATAAAATGAAAAAAATTGTTCCGTAGTTTATTTTCACATTGTGTGTTACCCAAGACAAGATTATGTTTATAGCTGTTAAAGAAACGTTACACGATCCAGAAAATGATGTGAAAATGTCAGGTATTTTCCAATTGTGTCCAATCCCATTACCTAAAGGTGTGTGGAGAGAAACTGACATTTTCAGAATGTTTTGTAGATTTCCAACTTCTACAGTTGAGTTTTCAATTTCGTAATTCACAGTTGACGGTAACCCATTCCTAAATAAGTTTTCAATTAACCCACAAAAATTTGTTCGGATGTAAATATCTTAGTTTTATATAGATAGCTCGGAGATGAAAGTGTGTCCACTATTATTATAGATTTTTACAACTTTTTAATACGATATTGAAAACCAATCCTTATATTGTACTCTTGCAAGCTTCCATATTGCAAAAATTTGTAAATTTTTATAAATTGTTTGATGAATATGGTCATAGGCATTTGTTAAAAAATGAACAATACAATCTTTTTCTAATCAATATGCAATGTTTGTTATGAAAGTATGCTAAAAAAACAAAAGTATCCTAAAAATTTCAAGGGTATGTAAAATAATTTATAGAGGACGCGTTGTAGCAAGAAGGTAATAATATGCTGTCATAATTGTCATAATTTGCTAATATACAATTGCCCCTTGACCTCATAGAATCGCGGTAATAAACGTAATCCCCGCCTAAACTTATAAAGCTTTAACCCTGTAAGCGCAAAACATAAGTGAACGTGCCCCAACCATGAGTGATAGGCATGCGGGTCTGTACAGACAAAGTTAACGCGTATCACTACAAATAATAGAACCCAGACCTGTTAGGATAAGTATAGCCCTTGTTGAAAGAGTAAAGGGTGTTGATCACCAATGAGAGCATTTATCAATGAAAGGTGTGATTTAATTTAGCTTGGTCTGATAGCAACATAATGGAAGAACAACGTTACAAGGGACTGCTTTCATTCATCATCATTTTTGTTACCGAATGTAGGAATCGATTCCTTGTTTAATGACAGAAACATCCATTTAAGCTACAAGTTTATAACAATTGTAAGACTTCAAGAAATAGTCAAGGCAATAGGAAGGTGTATTTCATTCATAAAGGTGTAACCCTCCATCTATCCATCAAATCTATCATCGCCATTTATGACAAGGACAATGACAAGATTATTTTACTTCTTATAAAAGATCCTTGACTCGGAATTGGATTCAAATTTATCTAATATATGATAGAACATGTTATTGTATAATTGACATGGTTTTTTAAAACCATACATTTTTGGGATAAAACTTAGTTTTCAAATTTGGGAAACATGCAAAGTAACGATTCACATAAAAATCAATCGCAATCGAAACTTAATGAACTCTAATCGTCCATAAAAAAATAAAAAATCTTGGTTAATCAATGTATTTTGCATGTAATTCTTAAGCTACATGTATGCTACATAAATGTAAATGCAAAGTATAATAGTGTATCTGTTATTTCAATTGTATATACTATCAAAATGTTGATTTGCATATATATTTAATCTTTTGGAAGAATGTTCATATTCTTGTTTTGTAAAACATTTGTATTTTGCAAATGACATGTTATGGGCAATGGACTGTGGCGATTCATATAAATGATGTATTATATACATGTATTAATGATATAGAAACACGAGACAACACCATCGCTATTTATCAATCTCATTAGATTTTTGTTCCATTAACTTATATTTCATACTTCAATCAGTTTAATTAACTTAAATATTAGGTTTGTTTTACATTAAAACTCCTCGAGCCGAAGGTAAGTAACTAGTTAAAGATTAGCTGCCACAACGTTTTAAGGATTTAAGTCTAGCGTCTGCTCCAATAATCCTTCAGACAAAATTAGATACATTTCACTTTTGAATTAAGAACAAATTTCCTTCGAGGGTTTTTTAAGAGAGATAATTCACAGTTAAATTGAATAGACGTAAAGATGAGAAGTTGAAAGCGTATATATGTACATGTTCTTTTAATGTTGTACGGCAGACCAGTAACGCAGAATAAAAAAACACAGTAAGTTGTAGTAGCAGTTTGTTAACTGAACTAAAGGTAGGGCTGTTTTATAACATGATACATATTGTATCAAATCTAGTTGACGGATTCTCAATTAAACAACCAAACTAACTATATTGATTAATATTAAGATATTATCATTTTCATAAATGGTTTTGTGTGTTAAACTAATGTAATTCTTCCAAAGATAGCGTATGAGAACACATTCGAACTTACTTGACTTTTAGAATGTTTAATTATTAACATAGGAATTTATTACTTTAATCATGTATCAAATAATGCTAATAATAAACTAATACTTCTGTCGAGTGATAAAACCATGATATTGCATCATTTAGGAACCTTTCTAAGACCAAGATCCATATCAAATCACCAGGGACATGGAGTAACCTCCCTTACAAGTAAAAATACATATGATTCCCCACAGTATGGAATCATTCATCACCATGTGTTCAAGAACGGGTGTTTTATCAAGCCAGGCCTCACATGTTACACAGCACTCACATCTCGCGCTATAACTTGTAATCTTGAACTTAGCAGGATCGGTACTTCTTGGTTACCGGGCAACCAGAGAATGCGTTACGTGGGCGGAAGCGGAATTGGATAAGGTCAAATGCTGATAATGGTTTTGGCAGAATTCTGTCAGAAGCAGCCACGTGCGGTGTAAGTGGCTTTGTTTTGATTCCAAGACGATGGTTTGTATTTACCAAGGTTGCTCCGTCTGACGTGAGAGCAACGGTTTCGCTAGGCAAACATCCTAAGTACATGTATGGACTAAGGAATCGGTGCGGTTCAAAGTTGAGTACACTACTTGGAAGCTTACCAACGATTCAAGGAAGCCTGGGAAACTTGCTTAGGCATTGGGCTCCAAGTTGAGACAGATGAGATTAAGTTTAATTTGATATTTCGTTTCATGTATGATGAGATGCTATCAATTGCAGTAAAAAGGCTACTTTTCGTTTATTACTACATCTATGTATTTCTTCAAAAGCATTGTTGTGTGTGTATCAAATATACTTTATCTAATGTTTACAAACTCATTTCATATGTGATAAAAAGTTGATAGAAAAATAAAAGCCTCGTTGTATAATTTAATCTGTTCGTTAATATCTAAAATGTCTATTTTTTGTACATGTGCCTTAAGCAAGCCCTGTGCACCTGTAGAGAAGAAATCAGATAGAAATTTAATCAATAAATTTACAGTAGGTGTTGAGGATCAAATATTAAGTATTACGATAACATACAGGTGTTGTAAATGTGCGACTTTGATATGCATGTGTATGAGATTTAAATGTTTTTGCTCGTGTGAAATGGTTGATGTACTCATTTGTAAATAGGTATGTTCAGCATATGCATTTGGTGAAAAAACCTGAATCCTAAAACATCATTTGGTTTGATTATGTTTTATTCATAATGAAATGGGACGAGGAACAAGTTTTCCAAATAAGACCACCTTCTCCATCAAGACCTTTAACAAACCGAAGAGTGTTAACAGTTAAACAAGTTTGAAGAACCTGACATCATTATTTCCACAACATGCAATTCGCATTAAATATTGCATAGACTGTAAATTGAGATAAATAAAATATGGTATACTATAGTCAAAACAGGATAAACCATGTAAGAAAATATATCAACTGTATATTCTTATCATTAACTATCTAAGTTCATAACATGTATGTTTGACAACAAACTCATTTGTCATCTGGGTAATTACACATATTTCTAAGCAATCATTCCCCTCATACTCCATTATGCTTGCATGCTATGTAAATATTACCTTGACATAATCGTATTTTCACTATATCCTTTCATGAGTGATATGTTTATTGATAAACATTCACGTTCTCTTGGAGCGTAAACTTGCATATGCCAGGAAACTGGTGAAATTAAGCATATTGTATCTAACCTTTTTTCAAGAGTATAATTTGCATCTTTCAAAATTTCGGTATTATTTACGCAAGAACGTAACTTAACTTGAAAGATATGGTTGTAAAATACATCACAAGCGGCTCAATGTTTTTTATGTGATTTGTGGATTACAAAATCAACTGAGACAAATGAGTTCATGAGTATCATCTATAAATCCTCTTCTGTTCGCTTACATTTGAGACTAAAATGAATAAGTTATCTGTTCACAGTCCTAAGACAAAACATACGTATCTGGTAATGAAAAAGTTATCTGTTTCTTATCTGGTACTTAATTCTAAACCTTCTGCTTGGTGGTATGTATATCTATATTTCCTTCAAAAACGTGGGTTCGTTCAAATAAAGGAGTATATAACCAGGCACAACGTTGACATTGTCAACAGTATTATTCGAATTATCTGTAAGTCAGTGTTCATGTTAGTTTCTTATAACTGCAATCCTATTTTTATTAAATTAAATATTGTTTTGCAACTAAAGTTGAAAAAATCCAAGATATATTTCAGGAATGTCTGATGCAACCGCCACTGAATTGCATCATTGCAATTTGATCAATCAAACTTCTGCTGCAACGTCACTGTAACGAGCTGCGTCTGTTGTCTACGTAATAGACAAGTTGGCACTGGCACTTTTTCATCTATGACGTCATGGCTCTACATTCGTTGTGCTAAGAATACCACCACCACACAGATAGATTGCGTAGCTCGGTAAAACCATACACCAAGAGAGAAGCTCACACTGGGCAGTCAATGAGCTGCAGCTAAGCTTAACATTTCAATTAAAATTAGAAGGCTATAACATGATAACTATAAATTACAGATTATGGCACCATGCTAAGAATACCGTCAACACACAGATAGTTTGAGTTTCTGCAGTTAAAACAAACACCAGCAGAGACGTTCACTCTGGTAACCTGCCTTCACTCTGTGTAGCCATATGCATTGAGCTGCAGCTATGATTAGCATTTTAATTAGATTATTTTGTAGGAGATTATTTAATACTTTGAGTTAATTGCTTTTGAAATGGTAATTTAAAGATAATCTGACAACAGGCTACTAAGTTCTGATAAATATGTGTTCAATGTAAACAAATTATATATCTATACTTTTTGATATGAAATGGATTAATTCTTTCATTTTTCTTTTCAAATAATTTAATTATAAAACGTTATGTATAAAATCTGATATAAGCACCAGTTCTACTAAGTTGAGTATTTTATTGATATTTTGCTGAATTATTTTCAAAAAGATATGCACAAAAACGTTTATACTTTTTGTTCAGTGTACATGTTCATATAATAGGATAATGAAATCAAACTACATGTTTTAGATGACATATGCTAAACAAAAAAAACAACCACTGAAAACTCCAGTGGGGAGGAAACTAGAATAATATTATGATGAAAAGCATTATATCAAAGTCATGCATTTCTGTTCAATCATGAATTCAATCACTGTTTCTGTTAGACATAACGTTGACACATTCATGTATATTCTTCAAAGAGTGTCCAAACACATTGTCTTGGAATGTTCGTTCAAAGAGTGTCTAAATACATGTCTTTAGACATTCAGCATGAACTTATCAAGCTTGCAAATGCTGAGCTTTAAATGTGAACAAAAATAACATGCCAAATTATAAGAATCGGGTCTGTAACCGCTCACAGGGACGACGCTAAAACGAACAAATGTCTTCCCAACCAACGCAAAGAACTACAATATGACGACATCATGTTGACCCTTGATCCCATTTACTTCCACTCTGATAAGTTGTCCTACTTTGATATCGTTTTATATCTTTAAACAGTAATGTGTCATGTTTTGAACAATTATCTTCTCTTAATTAACCATAATAAATCTGAATTTTGTACTTCTGTTATCTATATGTGATTATAACACGTTCGCATTAAGGTTTGTTACTTCGGTTGATATTTTTGCAGCTTTACATTCGAAAGAATTGATTTTACATTGACAAATGCTTATTCATTTAAAAGCAAGAAAGGAAGAGATGAAGTAATTTTTCAACGCTAGGACTTTGGAACGCCTTTTCAGACATTTTTAACCATGGTTGATCACGATAGATATTCATCATTTGTGTATGTGTCCGCATTCTTTCAATACAAAGTCTTAAAGTTTTGGAAATGTGACTCTAGCATGAAAATAAGATTTAAGTAAACTTTTTGATAGAAAATTTAGAAGTTATATATGAAGAATATATGATGAAATTAAATTCTGTTGGTAGGCAACTTCTTTTTCGCATTTACGTCACGGTTACCGATATAATTAAAAGTAAAAAGTAATGAGTGCGTAAACATACCTTAATTACACTGAAAATAATGCTTTCTTGATAAGTAAATTAAGTTAATTAAAAATCTCTGACAGATATTGAGTAAGGATACAATAGGATTATTTCACACATAGAGAGGGTTACATTTTAAAGTCAATTTCTGTTCGAACATATATTCACACAAAGTCAGACTTACATAAGATTTTTTACTAGAGTTTATCAAAGAAAAGGGAAACGATTCAGTGATTTACAAATGTAGTAAAGTAGATTAACATTGAGTTTACTTTAAATCAATAAATAGGTGGAATGCAACCATCTTTTATACATATTTTCTTTCCATCTTCTATTCATTGGAGACCCTTTGTGAAAAATGCACCTTTCCATTAACAGTCATTGCAGACGCTGTACCACTGATAAATCCTAAGGGACCCGAAATGTGGGAAAAAATATTTTGAGTTGTTATATACTTCGTCGCTTGTGATCACTTCCGAATATTTTTTAGTACTCTTTTAGAACATTTTCATAGTTAAAAATGTGACGAATTCATTCCACAGTATGTTAAGTGCAATTAAATAGGCTTGGTATTCACGAATTGTTTGGCAATTGTATGTTCGTTTATAACTGCTCAACGGTCAAGCGTCATTTATGAAAATTATACCGTTTCTCACAACAATCTTGTTACAATCTTAGCCTTCCTTATTATATTGCCGTAGCTTCATATTCCTTCACCTACTACTGATACATGAAGCAGCCAACCGGTTTCAATTCCGATTTTGGCAAATATATACATTTAGTTAGTATTGCTTAACCTATTGCATGTTGTAATGCATGTGGCGAAAACAAGAGTCAAATCTCAGTAGGTTTTGCTAGGCGTGCGCTTGCTGTTTAACAATGTGTACCTGTAGTTTTATACCTGCCGTGCTAGCTCCAACTGGAGATCCAACCAACCAAAAGAACTAAAGATTGATGGCAACCATAACATGCACGACGTTGTAAATGCATTCTTCAAATCATTTCGCTATTTGTGTACAGGTGAAGGTGATGACTAGTTCTAATTAGCAGGAAGCAGCTAGACATTGTCATAAATTGCATTTTGCAGATCTGTGCATAAATTGATCGTTTAGTTTATAATTTTTATCGACATGTCTTTTGTCTTTTTTAAACTTTTAACTTTCCTATTAGTCATCTATAATTATGAACGATAGTGAGTGCTTTTCTGTAGTTAATTGGATATGGAAGGGGGATATACAGTTTATACACACTAGCTTCTTTGCTTTGTTCAAATATTTATTTTTCGTAAATATATATTTTGTCTGTGCAATGCAGTGTTGAGGTATTCACCAAACATACCGGTGTTCTTCATGAGCTCCCGGTATTGTCGTGAAGAACCGATACTGATATGATCATTTTGTTATTTACGAAATAAATGTAAGTTGAAATTTAGCTTTGAATGAAATAATAGGCATTATCAAAACGTGTGTTATGTTGAATTTCGATATATAGAGTGCATATAGATAATATTAAGCTTGTATGTAAATCTTTTCCGACCTTGACTTCGGGTTCTCGCGCACTTGGAACATGAATGACATAACAGTCTCGGTCCTAGTTCGTAACTATTACTTATCTCTGTATTTTGTAAGTTGCAGATAATGATTTCTTTTCAATTCCCGGTGTAAAATTGAGCTTGATTGATAAAGGAATCCAAACTCCATGTTGTAAGCCAATTTGAAACGTGCATTAGTGAATGATTCTTACATTTCAAAATATTAATGTGATTCCAGTGCTTCGTAACAATAACGAATCAAATAAGTTCACTGACGGAAAGCCTTTCATATATAATGACATCGAATTAGACAATGCCTGGAAAATTGTGTAATTGTTCAAATGAAAATACATGGTGCCATAATTAATTGTCATTACATAATTGTTTGCGCAGTAATTACTAACAGTAAGTTTGCTGAAATAAAAGGAATTGTGAAAAAATAGTCTGTGTGTAAGACCTATTTGCATATCTATCAGGTTTAAATACCTGCTTTATCAGATAAATATTTGCCCTGATTATAATCTCCATTGCATGATAATTAAAGTTATCTAAATGACATCTCCCGTTGGAAACTCTATACATCAAGATGGGAATCAAGTAGAAAAGGATTCTATTAACCAAACGTAATGCCTTCAATCTATATGTTAATCCAGGCTCGAAACTTGGCATACAATTCGTGACACAAGATTGATGCTTAGAGATAAAAATGCAATGTCATTCATTTTAAACAGTCCGAACTGTAGAATTATTTCAAGCCGATTGGACATCACGTATCGCTTAAAAACGTCAAAAACATATAACTTATACTTATTTTTGTACTTATCTGGCTATAATGTGTAAAAGGTATAAACATGCAAACTGACTTACATTACCCACTAATACAACACAACAGACTATGGCATGCGAAGAGGCCATTATAGCCTTAAGTACTTGTTACTTATCCTTTTCCTCTCCTCACCATCCATTTCCAGGAACCAACCCAAGGCATTATTAACCTCTACATTGCTGTGCTTCCAGACATTACCGTATTCCAAATAGACCTATAATGCCACAACCTTCTGAGCAGTGAATCAGCAGAATTACCAGAAAAAAAGTTTTTAACTTGATGAAAATAAGTTTAAGGAAAAGAAGGAAATGTGAAGATCTTCTTAGATGTACTCATTCTGTAAAACAAATTGTTTGATATTATTCTTGTAAATATTTGACCACCGTACAAGCCAACTTGCTGATTAAAAATACTTGATTATTAAAAAATAACAGAGTTGATTAAATGCATGTCAGGAGATATTTACATTAAAACTTGTATACATGTTCAGCAATTATTATGATTTGAGACCAACGGCCACAAAACTAGTAAATTAAATTAAGTGTACACGAATTGCCAATTGGCATTGTAATTACTCTCAATTTGCATTATCAACACAGTTAAAATCTTAGCAATCAATTCCAAATAATGCAAGCGATTTAACTAATTTAAAGAATAACTTATACAAGCCATTTCATGTAAAAGTTTTGAATTTTTAACTAAAGATTGGAGCATCAGTTCTTTGTCCCGACATCCGTGACAGATTTTCAGCTAAATGTGTTTACCTGTCGTTATACATACTAACTCAAATGTATATAAGTGAATGCCAGTAGAGGAAACGATCAAGGTTTTAATATCTTTATTCTATGTCGCGGTTGGGCCCATGTGTCTTCCCATTGTCCTCATTCAAAGTTTGTCAGTCTTGATCTTATTGAGTTTATTTTTCAGATAAGAGCGAGGCTTTGAATATTCGATAGTCGAGAATATAATAGTCTACTGTAAATTGTGATAAAACAAACCAATGAGTTTTTAAGGAAACGGTACAAGAGACAGGGTCATTACAATCGTATTTGATAAAACATGGATATAAATCCAAAATGATATTAAACAACGAATCAAAAGTAGTTTAATTACTTGACCGAGGTGAATTAGTAAAACACATGCTCTTGCTCATAGTATGTAATGATAAAGTGACACGCAACCATCTAACCCAAACAAGCTACATGTATGAGAATAAATTTGCTCTCAACCGAAGATTTTTGTCACGAACAGAACATGATGAAGTATAGACACATTTTGCACTCATCGTGTAAAGCTTGTGTAAACAGGAAATTAATGATGTATACTTAGCTTGAAGGGAATCCATTGGTTATTCAACAATTTTATATAAGATGAAGGACGCTTTCATGATTTGTGTTCAATCAGACCTTTAACTTGTCCTCTTTTATGGTAGAAATGGTCAATATTTTTTTAATGCACATGTTTGTCTTTGATCCGAATTAATATTTGCAATTTCACTCAGTCTTTACTCACTGTATATGTAAATAATTCTAAAAAATGAGAATATTCTGATGTCACAAAGCTGTCACTCATCTCTACCAAGACAATAAAACTTTTAAATCTCAAGAAAAAAGAGATTTGATTGATTGATTTGATTGACTAGTTCTTTATCCTTTCAACTAAAACATTATGTACGTTTGCACTTATAAGACTTCAGAGACAGGTATTCAATGTTAAGCTTAACTAGACGATTTAAAGGGACAGTAGCACATTTTAGGTTACTATAATGAAACAAACATATGTAATCAATTGTAGGACAATAATTTTATTCAAATAATATTGTAAAACGAACATACATTAAACCTACACTATTCCATTGGCCTGTTCACACTAAATTGTCCGGAAATTGTTTTTGCTTGAAACTCTTCAACTACCATAATTGGTTTGAGGAGTAAGATGTTTGACCCTATGATACATGTTGCATAAAATAATACTTAGGGGGAAATATTTGAAAAAAGAAAATCTAAATTTTCTTCTATTGCCCATTTAAAGTTTACAAAATCGTTTATTAAATTGCAATGAATAATGCAAAAAGCAATTTGCGAAACAATTCTGAAATATATCCCTTGTTGAACTCAATCGACAGAAATTCACTCGAACTCTGGACACAGTCCCAGTTTATATGAGAGATGGCTGTCGAAGTAGAGTAAATTAATTCAGTACAAGTGACAGATTGTGACTCTAAGTCGTTTAGCCTGAAGGAGGATGTCAGGGTCTTGGCTGTTGGGTAGAAATGTGATAGACTTGAGAATTATGTAAAGGGGAGATGACTTTGGCCAGACTCTTTCAAACTGAGTAAATTTATCTATCCCGTTGATTGGCCATGAGTGTATTGACATCCGTTTGTTATCATTTTTAAAATTGTCCAGCCAGTGGCAAATGACAAAAAAAGTATTTTCTCTCTGGTCGTAGTGCAAATATAAGATATCATCAATGTAGCTTGGTAAACATCTAAATAACGTTATTAAACCAAGTTAGTTATTGCGCTCACAAAACAAAGGAAAGTAGCAAAATCATGATCATTGTAAAAAGGCTCATATTTGATTATCACAGAAAATGCCGTGTAGCACATAGTTAGAAAAGTAAGGATATCGTAATTAACGTGCAAATAATTAGCATCGTGTCATTTCTCTTATTGATCAATGTCAAACATCCATGTCGCACTTGATCAGAAAAGGTGCCAGTGTCGTTTGATCATGGGAAGACATTAATTATCCAGTAAAAATACATTTCCACTAAATGTCGATTAATGATGACAACTCAGGGAAATGAAACCTTTTTGACAAAACTTTATTTGATTATATGACTCAGTCTTTTGATATGGTTTCTTGGCAGAATCTGCACCATCAATGCATTGCGATGTCATTGAAAGTTCAAACATTTATGAAGGTCTTAACAGAAATAATAAATACTTTGATGATGTTGAATCTCAACTATATATCTGTTTAACATTCTCGTTTATTGACACTTGCTAGTATTTAAAGCTTAATAAATCAAGCTAACGATTATATAAATAAGTTCTTACCAATTATTGCCATCTGATCGGATGCTTGAATTGAAAGGCATGCACGTCCTTCAGTATTCAGTGAACATTAATAAATGTGTGAATACCGTCAATATTAATAAAAAAGCCAGTATAGAATATGTAAACAACATAGATTGTTACAGAAAATAGAGTTGTAATTTACTTTCAGGTGTATTTTCTACACACGCCGTATATCTTTACTGACCCTTAAATGTTGACCCAATAATGTCCAAACTACATGTTTATAGACTACCCAGCTATATATACCCCATTGACGAAAGAAGTGACCTAGTTTCCGTGAGCTATGTTGACAGTTTTCAATTCACTTCACTGAACAATAGTACGTTCCATAGTACATCTGGATATGGTTACAAATCTTGACAATTGTAGATATTTGTTTAAAAATGGGTCACCTAGAAAATGGACAGATGAAGACAAGTAAACAAATATTCACATTGGTAAATGATAATTCGAGGCGACATTATGGCAGTCTAGATCGTTCACTCAAAGTAAAGGTTTGTATTTACCTTTAAGTAGATTAAATTAATAAGTCTAATCTTCTTCCAGTTTAACTCTGTATATCTTTGATATATATATAATAATATAATATTATAATATATAATAAAAGACATGCATATCTTGGCTTAGCTAAACAATTCACTGCCAAGACATAAATATCATGAAATGTCATCAGGTGCACGATAAGTACCCCAGATACTTACAAACTATATAAATTTGAAGACGGTAGACATACACACAACTTTCATGTATGCTTAATCACCTAATTGTACTGCCATATTTACAAGAGATAGTGAATCAAGAGAAAGTAAAATTACTTCCATCGAAGATCACTTTGTCTAGACAGGTTCTAATTTGATAGCACTTCCAGTTCAATAAGTTTACATCCAGACTTATTCAGTACGAATTCCCTCAGGCGTGTATCCAGCTTACAGTTTGTAGTATCACCAAACATTTAAACTCAAGTCAATAGGCCTGTTAAATATATGTTCGTATATGTTTGATTATTTGTACTAGGGTTATAACACCAAAACTATGAAAACCCTTTAAACAATGTGTGAACTATTGTCTCAAGAACAAAAGGCCAAGAAAGTTGAAACTTTTTGAGCGAACTCATGCGGATTATAGTTAATAGCTAATGAGGGCCTCTGGGGCCACGCACATGTAACCTATTTCATAATTTTTTTCTTCTAGGCCTAAGACATAGAATGTTGAAGTCTAGTCAAGCAATCTGTACAAAACGTTTCAGCATTCATATGGCAAATCTCAAAAATAGATTATTACAGAGGTTATATTACTCTGTTACGCACGTGGATATTAATCTATTTTAACGTCAATTCCTAAACATTTCAATTGTCAAGAGACTCAGTTGTCGAAATGAAATATATCTCCCCCCTTACAAGGGAGAGGCACCACTGAGGGATATTTATTGAAGAATTAAGATGACAAGCAAGGTGGAGAATTATTGTGTGGGTTATTATTCCTACTAAACATGTTTTCTTATCTTTGTTAGAAAAGTTAATTTCATGTAATCATCGTTAATCAGTAAGTTAAATCTAAGATCATTGTTATGGTGTGGCAATCAAGTATCTATGGAATAATCTATAATAATGTGTTTTGTTCAAACCAATTAATTCAATTGTTCTTCGTTGTTTTCATCAAGTACAAGTACATGTCAGATACAATCCTTTCAGTAAGCATCCTGCTAACGGTCAAAGTAAGGGTTCTGGCCCCCTTTAACAAAGCAACCTCAACTCCAATTCTTAAACATTATACTAAGGCTACATTAGTGACTTACAATCACATGAGAGTTTTGTGAAAAGAGGCCCTGTTCAATTCCCTATGTCTCAAGGTTGTAATCGTAAGGAAAATCAACAGACATAGACAAGGTGTTTATTTGTGCCCCAGACTAATCATAGCCAATAGCCATTTGCCAGCAGCTAAGAAAAGTCGGCGGAAACCACATGGTTTATGACCACTGTTTGACGACCAGCAAACCTTTCGTTCTATCTTCATTGTCTTATGAATGTAAAAAAAGATTTGAGATTTGAGTTTACGACAGATTAAAGCGAACCTTGTTATCATCAACATTTTAATGAAAACCCTGAAACTGAAATATCTATCAAATATTTAAGACATTCAGACACAGGAATCTTAGGGACGCTGACATTTTATAAGTAATCAATGGTTTACAATACAGGTTTATTTTGAAAAATTCATAATACATGAAGTTTGATTTGTTCTAAGTTACATTTTTTATAAAGATAACAACACTGACCTTTGTTTGAGTAAAAAAATATCATTTAATACAGTCATTTCTTGTAGATTTCCAATGAGTTATATTTCAGCATACGTCCAACCAACCGCTGTAGAATTCATCTGTTCAATAATCTTGTCTGGTTTCTTTTCAAAAGATTGTATGAAGACAAACAGTTTTAACTTTGATTTATATTTCTTTTTATAGATATAGACGGTTTTAAAATAGACTGACGTTTTTACTCAATCAATGGAATATGTAAAACAAAGTTGAGTAATTTGCTCAGGAATGCATCTGTGGAACCTATTCTTTATCCTTAAAAGGAAAATGGTCAATGTTCTTAAATGTATAAATTGGCCATTGCAGTATATCAGATATCTCGGGTAATAACTCTGGTATTAAGGAACAAAACATAACATGATGTCTTCACAAAACAATCTTAACATGAGTTCTTAGCAAAGCAAATCTAATTTCATTAATATGATTTCATAAGATTGAAGGATGCTTTCTGTATAGTCTAGTTTGTGAAAGGATTGTTCTAGGTGAAACTTCCTTTGCATCTATAACTTATCACGGTATGATTGTAATGGAATTATTTTATTATCAGTTCAATGAAATGTATTTGGATGTTGATATTAAAACACAGAAAGTTGCAACGACTTTCTTGGTTAATCAATAACAGTTTGTTTCTAAGTTTAACAGCAGTTTGTTTCTCATATGCAGCGAAAGTTTAGCAATTATTGTATTCGCTATCAACAACGAATATAAAATCAAACGAATAAAATCACTCAAAATGATTACATACAATTAACAAGGTGCAGAGATTTCAACAGTAAACCAACATTTTCCTGTCAAATGCAACTCTTGTCGCTTCTATATGATGATCAGTGTAGGCTGAAGTGAGATTCATGACCCAAAATGTTTATGTTTGTTGTTATTTACGATTGTTCATACGAATGCAATTGTCAAAGAGCATAACAGGAAATACATAATTTTACCATTCCTACAACCCCATGCTGGCAATGGAAGGAACATTTCCAGGAACTGAGGGCACTGAGAGACGGCAGCAGGTGGGTAATGGAGATACATCGTTTTGCACATTTCTTATAGTTTCTTGTCGGCCATGAAATGCTTTATTGCAGATTTCAAGTGTTAGTATTGTAATGATTTCACCACTTTTAAGAGAGTATTGAAGGCAGAGAAATAAATCAATTGTGTTTTCATTACTTGTTGCCTAATGTGTATACGATAGTGTGCGTTGATTAATCTTAGAAAACACTACAAGCGAATGTATTTTTCAAATGTTCTGAAAAAAAATAAGAAGTAAATGCCACACGTATTAACGTCACAGGGTCAAAAATGTAATTAGTAAACAAGCAAGAAGAGGAAACGATTAAGAATCGTGCAACACCATTTATATATGAACGACTTTTTTTCATTTAAAGTAAGGAAATACTCATAGTTTTACTGAACACACCTCTTTTTGAAACTGCATTCTTTGAATCAAAACATTGTCTTGTATTTGCTAAGACTTAATTTTATTTTTGTGGATCATTTTATGTACATAAAATAAACTTGCTAGTTCCCACTTTATACACCGTCAAGTAATTCATTACATTTCTATAATTCTATAAGGATGATATAAATCTGTCTTGAAAATAAAAATTTCGCAGTTTGTACATCACACAAAATGTTCTTTGGAGCCTGTTGTTCTAAGTAGTTAGTCAAAGTGTTTAAGATTACACGTGGCTGTGAATATGAACGGACATGTATCAATTGCTCTGAAAAGAATAGTGTGAAACATCGTGATGAACACGGGGTCACACTAAGGTCACTCCGAGGAAGCAATGAGAAGCCCAACCTCATTAAAATATGATCTGATCATACACTCGTACCTCGCTTAAAGGGGCAGTAGCACGTTTTTTGATAATTTTATATTTTAAAATTTTCACTGATAATTGTAAGTTAATGATAAATGTATTACTTTGATAGTGTCAAAAATCTCATAACACAAACCAATTATCCATAGTCAGAGGACAAAGTATGAAGATTCACATAAAATCCATTGGCGGCCATGTTTTGTGAACACCTTTAATTCATTTTGTTTAAGAAAAAGGAATCGCATGGCTAAACTTTACATTATATGATTGACTGCTCCATTTGGTTTACATACATTGTCTTTCAATTTGAACCAATAATTTTCATTTTCATGACATCACCTTATATTCCCCCGAAAAACGTGCTACTGCCCCTTTAAGCCTTTGGCAAATATACAAACCGAGCAAAAGGGTTTCATGTTGATAAGCTAGAGTATCAGGGACGATGAGATGTACGAGTTATATATTTCATCTAATCTAAATGAGATTTACAGATTCATAATCGTTGCACCCTTTATAATTGAATCATTTTCAAACATACTTAATTGTCCAATAGGTCAGCGATACTCAAACTGCAAACTTTGAGGAAAAAGGGGCAGAAGCACGGTTTTGCAAATGTAACTTCATGTTTCGCGAGATTATCTTATTTTCTTAAAGACATGTTACTGCCCCTTAAATACATGTAAATATGATGAAGGTGATACAAGTTAAGCGTTGTTGTGTACGTCAATAGCTACGAAGTTCACGGACAGGGTCAGTTGGAAAATCAATCAGTCTGTTTTCCCCTTTTTCCTCCTCTATGTACTGCTGCTAGGGAATGTGGATAAGGCAATAAATGTCCTTCTAAACGAATAAATCACTCAATGATTTCCGTTTTTGTTAGTTTAATCAGGTGGTTATTGTCTGTGTATCAACATTTGTCAACAATAGAAAACAATGAAACGTTTATTCAAGGTCCAGGTTAAGTGTGTTTTTTTTAATGATTTCATTTAGAAAAAGTATATGTATAAGCATGATATTGAGGTTATTGATTATACGTAATGACAGAATATGAGACTCTCAGTTATACCATTCACTGTGCGTAAACCGCTGACCGTAACTTTAGTTACGATCATCCGAACATGGCGGAACTTTTCAAGTCATATTCTAGTTGTTCAGCTACATTCCGATAAATTCAATATTGCACTTAGATGCACTTTGATGTGGAGACGATATTATATAATATTTTCATTTGCAAATGCATATTGATGCAGATATTCAATTTTGAAAAATTGGGCATGATGACGGTGACTGAAATGTTCGTCAAAGCTAGGATGACGGTAACTGAGCATTTCAAAGACTGCTATTTGTAACTGTTAGTGGTTATAGACGTTGAAGGACATGACATTAGTAACTCAATAAGAATAATGATGATGGAGGAATATTTTGCGTATACTGGTGCCCATATGAAACCACAGAACTTATTCAATTCCTACGTACTTCACGCAACAATAACAAATGGAAATCTTAATACTTTTCATTTACATAAAAAAAAAACATTCTGGCCGAAATTGCTAGCATTTGAAATCGATTCATTTCAGTTTTAAACTGTAAGACTTAAATACAAAGTAAGTGAATAATAAGAACACATCAAATAATCAATCAACAATCAATAATCAAGTCAAAATACGATGCAGATAAAATATATCCTCCCTTTATACATGTACAATAGGGTTTTGTAAATGGGGGTAGATATATTTTATCTGCATCATATTCTTAATTGCTTATTGATTGTTTAAACATTATATTTGGTTATTCTCAATTTCCTTTGGTCTAAATCTGTCAATTATTATTCTATTTTAAAATTTTCACCCTGAATCAAATTCGTTTTCTAAACAATATTTTTACATGAACATGTATACAATAGGGTAGAATAACATTTGCACTCAGGGATACCTGAGCTGTACACGTTTAAGCCCTGACGTTATTTAGCCAATGGGCTTAAATACCGAAAAATAACTCGATTTTAAGCCAGTAGACGGGATTAAGGTAATAAAAATCAGATAAAACTCTAATTGATTAAACACATTATGTGTTTTACAATTATTATTGTACTAATAGTTTACGATGTATTTCATAACATTTATCAGAAAATAGACACTAAGCATCATTTCATGGAATGCATCATTTACTCAACTTTACTCACTTCAAGTAAAACTCCTTGATGATTCATAATAGTCTGATAGACAATGACACTTCTACCTGGACGTTTTGTTTGATTACAAACTGCATATGTTTCTGTTAGTAGCCAGTACTATAGCCACCTCAATGTATTTTACTGAATACCATTCTCTATCCACAGAGACAGATCAGGTCATGAAATGTTACATCCTCGATCTGAACGAACTGAACGAATATAGATCTAGATCTACATATCTCATATCACTAAATGAACTCTGAATCAAAAGGAAAACCTCATAAGAAAATAAAACCGCATAACGTTTAACTAAAATATATTTGCACTATAGATATTATACAGTGCTGGTAACAAAATAAAAACAGTGTGGTATATAAACCCTAAAAATAACCTTGCAGTTACCGTCATCATGCTCATTTATGATTTTCTAGTTACCGTCATCATGCCCGATTTTCCAAACTTAAATATCTGCATTAAAGAAAGCTGAAACCTGGTGTACCAACTCCTTGACTAGTGAGGATTAAACATTGTAGCTTAAAATAGGTTTTAAGGGTGTGGCCCCTCCGGCCCTTATTAGGAGCCACAGGGCCACCAAAGCTACAATTTGAAATCCTCACTTGTCAATGAGTCTGCACACCAGGTTCCAGCTTTCTATGCCATGCCATGCCATAAGCCCATTGGGCCTGACAGGCCAGATGAGCTAAAAATGCGAATGTGTTCTGTATTGTGTTTGCATCGTGCATTAGGAAGAAACGTTGTATTTCCCGAGCCTTTTTTATTTATTTATCGTTATACAATCGTATTAATTGTAGCTTTGGTGGCCCTGTGGCCACTTATAAGGGCAACAGGGGCCACGCCCTTAAAACATATCTTCATCTCCTTCTCCAGAACTAAAAGGCCTAGAAAGCTTAAACTTTGTGTACAGACTCCTTGACTAATGAGGATTATCAATATTAGCGTTGGTAGCCATTTAACCCCTATTAAGGGCCAGAGGGGTCATGCCCTTAAGACCTATTTTCATCTTCTTCTCCAGAAGCAAAAGGCTCAGAGAGCTGAAACTTTGTGTGCAAACTCCTAAGTTAGATAAGGAGGATTCCAAATTGTACATTTGGTGACCCTGTGGTCCAAAGTAGAGGGGGAACCACATTTGCCACACCCTAAAGCAAAATTTATATGAAGTCTGATGAGCTACAGAGCCACTGTATTGAGGTCAAGGCTACTTTTACAATAAATAAAAGAAGTTTCCTTTGTTTCTACCGTTATAACTGTGTTGTGCGTCATGCTTAAAAACAAACAACACTTTGACTTTTCTTTGGCACTGTAGCTTTCTACTTAACTGTTGGAAGAAGAACAATGTTGTGTTTGTGAGGAATAAAAACCAAAGATTGGTTAATGTACAGTCATAGCTGTTGCAAATACTAAGATTTATTGACGATTTTATTTACCAAACGTCACTTCTGAGGAATGCGTATGTTCATACACCTGCATGGCTTGTAAGTAAAAAGAGATACCTTCACTCAAAAAAGAACTTGCAATGTCAGCTTATTTCTTTCCTTTGGGTTTGGCTAAATGAATGGAAATCTTCATTTATGATACTATATACTGACTCTCCCTTATTGATTCCAGTAATTGTTTTAAAGGGAGGGAAGTATTTGTTTTTGTTTCTTATTATCATTCCTTCTGTCGCCCATGCTTCATTGCACCGCATAGTACAGAAACTGCAGAAACAGATCTCTGTAATGAGAACATGATGGGTCATAAAGTCAGAACTAAAACGTAATTACCCATTAAACAGTTATTGTGCAATATTACGCATAGTAATGCCTGTGATTGCAGTTGGTATCTCAAGTACAAATTATGGTAACCATTACACTTAAATTCATTCTATATTTTCTTAAACCTTTAAACTTTACAAATATTCAAGGTCTAATATTTTCAGTGCTGTAAAAGTTCATGTTTTCATGTTGGTAATAAACTAACGAGTAGCGTTTGACATACTTCCACTGATAGTATAATAGAATTTTAAATTATTTTCTATGGTGAAGTTTAAGTCTGACAGAGAGAGACAGTTCTGTAATTGATATACCAGGTTTTGTTTATTGTTTTCTCCTTTGTTGGCTTACATGCTTCATTATACATGATGATGGACAAAATGTATCTACTGTAGTCAGTGAAAGGAAAATCATTGGTCATAAAGTCCAAACGAGAACATTAATCATCATCATACTCTTTATTTTCTCGTCTCATTAATCTGTAATTTCAGTTTGTAAATTCCAGGAAGAAATGGAATGTATGGATATCCTTCTATATTTAATATTTTCTTCAATACCATCTTTGAATATGCATTTAATATATCTATGATGTTGTACAAAACATTTTTTAAAACAGACACAAAAAGTCACTAGAAATCTATCTACATGTATCTTGTACAAATTAGTCACATCAATGCAAAAAACCCATTTAGTTTTCTATAAAGCTATAATAGCATGAAGATCACGTGGTTACCATTTCAATGATTGATATGTACACTCCAACAAGGACTATAAAGAAGTAATTATACTGAATACCGAGGGTATATCAAACAAAAATAGCCTTTTAACCTTTGTGTACTACACTTATAGAGAATCATCGATGGTCATCTCTGTAAACCTGATTGACAGTTCGGCTGTTTTATTCTGAGAGATTAAGATAAAAAGCACCGATGCCTATAAGTTTTTCTTCCCATGAAATATATACAGTTTATTTCTATTCCACGTAAAGAATGTGTTTAGTTTTCTTTTTTAGTTTTTGTGTTTGTAAAACGTCACACAAAATATGTCAAGGATATCTGATGCAACAATTACTGCCAGTCGATCAGTCTGTTTCCTGCTACTTGTACGTCACCGAATGAAGCTGCGTCTTTTGTCTACGTAATAGACAAGTTAGCACTGTGGCGTTTCTTCCATGACGTCATGGCTCCATATTCACTGTGCTAAAAATACCACCACCACACGGATAGCTTGCGTATCTTGGTAAAACAAACACCAACAGAGAAGCTCTAACTGCGCAGTCAATGGGCTATAACTCAGGTTAGCATTTTAATTAGATTATCATGTTAGAGAAGACTTTATTATGATAAAGTGTAATTACAAATTATGTTTCCAAGTTAAACGTTAATTAAGAAAATAGTAATTGCGAGATAAATTTATATTAGGAAATTTATGTTTGTTTTAGAGTTATTGCTTTGATATCATTTGGATAACAAAGTTTGTCTGTCTCTTTATATATACATATGGAAAAAAGTTAAGCACCCCCACGATTTTTCAGCTGCAAAAGTTGCCTGATAAGAAAGAAGGCGATGTAGTTGTAGAAATAATCGTATGGTATGACAGAACCATAATTTAGCAGTTAAGTGAAGAACGTTTAATCCTGATAACGTTTCGCATCTTTTGGATATTTGCATTCATTAAATTGTTGTAGTTTTATGTATAAAAAGTTACATTTTTCTGAGAAAATAAGTTGTTATTGGTAGTTGTGATGTGGGCATCAGCATTTTAGTCAAAAGTCACTATTTAGACCTCTCTAACCTTCAAAGTCGCAAATTCTCCAAAAACCAAAATTCAAGGAAAATGGTTTAATAACATAAGATTGTCAGAGTTTACTGTACTGACCCCTAGAAATCAATAAGAAGTTTTCGATTAGCAAATAGAACTCAAAAGAATCCAAAGATTATTCCACAATCGTATGATTCCAGCCATTTCGGCAATAATTGACAAAAACTGTTGAAAAAAAGGGATGTCATTTAACTGACAAGTTACTTCCATATTTTGTAAGATAAGAGATCATTTGTTGTGTGGAAGGCAAGATAGTAACAAAAATGTTAGTTTTTATGTCTGAAACCCAGTCTTTTGCCTAGTTTTGGCAATACACCCATACTTATTTTGGGTGAAATTTCAGTACCGTTACAAATTCAATCGTAATTTCATAAAATGTCTACATGGATGATCGTTTTTGTAAGAAATTAGTAACAAAATCTAAATTTTTATGTTAAGAGTCATAAATGTATTCATGGTACCGTATCTTTGCCATAGCATCATTTTTTAGTTTTCGAATTTATGGGGTGTTAAACATTTTCCCGTATGTATATATACCATTAGTAGAGCTATATTGTTTCAAACGCTCTTGGTTTCAAAGCGGAGTTTTTTTGAAAATAATACACTTTGGCGTAAACTGTTATAGCAGACTGTTATTGAAGACGGAATGTGCTACTCTTAAATCTTACATGGACCCAAAATGCAGACTAAATCCAATGTGTCTTTACTTTATTATCAAATCATCCCGTAATTTCTGACAATCTATCAAAACTGTCACTCTATAAACTTTGTGAAACTGTAAACTGTATACTTCAAAGTCAAATGACAACTTGGTTAAACTTTTTGAACGTCGCCAAAAAATAAAGCTATTCAGAAAACAGAATGGTAAAGAGAACGTAAGATTGATTGAAATCATGACGCTGAACATACTTTTTTGAAGTCACCATGTAATTTACTGTAGCAATTAGACCAATGATTACAGCTAATTAGCAGTGCGAATCGTTTCAATGCATTTGCCAGATTTGTTCAAGCCCCCTTGAGATTTTGTTTCCATGCTTTACACTATTTTCCCGACTTTCGTTTTTGCTAAACATGCAATAATAAGATTTATATATATCCTTGTTTATAGTTATTGAATTTGTTCTTTCTAATAAGATGTCCAACCACATTTGATAAGATAAATAAACACTTTAATTCATTTATACATATATATATATATATATAACAATTATTGTGTATGAATATATTCACTTTCATCTGCATTTTTGCAAATTAATGGTTAAACAGTAAAATTTTAACTTTGTTGTAGAGTTATGCACCATTACAGCTTTCGTGCATTCTTCTGATATCAAGCTAGATATGCTCTCAAATTCGAGAATAATCTTCTGTTTCTGTTTCTGAAAAAGAGAAATGATTTTGTCTTGAGTAAAAACTTTTGAAACAATACAAATATGATACTTACTTCCACAGCAACATTGTTATGTGATTGTTTAACAACTTCAAATTTTCGACTTTAGTTTATTTGAGAAGCATTTGAAATGCTTTTGGAAAAATGGATGGAAATATTTAGAAAACATCTAAAACAAATTTCACGTAAGGGTTTACCTTAGATCATGTGGTATCATTAACGAACCAAAGACACACAATGTTTCTATTTTTCTTATTCAATTTGACATGGAATAAAGGTCATAATTATGCATCAATATATGGTCGATAATGAAAACTTCACCATACGTCAAATTGAAACTGAAGAATAAGAAACGATAAGATTAACATGTCACTTTCTGTTTTAAATGTTTCATGTATAATTTGTGGTAAAACTATTTGTAAAATGTGTTATTGTTTACCAAGTCAAAGATTAACTGTTTCTTGCGGTGATTTAGTTGGTTATCTGTTGTGTCTCTGACCTTTAAAAGACTTGTGGGGATAACAAAAGTGTGATTGTCTACATTGTCAAGAGGGATGACTTATCAAACTGCCTTTTGGGAAATGTGTTTGAGTGTTTGAATGTTTCAAAGACCAGTTACAAGTCCATGTACAATAGCCCTTCAGTTTTATCTATCGGGGCAGCTTTATTTTGTTCACTCAAAAACTTTTCTTAACAAATATATTTACTTTTATAGCATGAAATATCTTATTATCACTTTTCCCAGAAGTAGTTTGCCTTACCTAAGCAATGATATAACCATATTAGTTTCCAAAACTCATTTAGATGAGATTGCGTAACACAACAATGTCTGTTTTTAAGGTACAAGGTTCATGCAAGTATAAAGTCACTTGCAAGATTATGTTATCATACTTCAATAAAACTATTTGTTGGAAAGACTTCACATTCTGTGTTTATTTCTAATGCTTGCAGACTGTCACCAATTCTAGAACAACGTATATCTAATCCGGTTGGGTAAATGGAATGCTTCACCTTGTTGACAATATGTTGTAAAGTAGTGTACTTTTTATAATGGAGAAAAATTCACCAAATATAACATCCATATGCTTACAGTGCCTCTTATGCTTAAACTGTACATCATATAGAACGGAGAAGACCAGTAATGTCCAGACAGTCAGGACACGGCCAGAAACTGTTAATTATCACTTTAGTCTACCAGAAAATGTCTCATGCATATTCATTATCACATTAACACACACGTGAAAGAGTGCAATTTGGAGAGGTAGTTAATAATGAGAATATACAACAAATTGCATATAATGAATAACAAAATGAATCCTTCATTTCTTATTCCTATCTTTCAGGGACAAATATGAAAAATTGTAACATGTCTTATCATAAACTATTGCTCAAAAGAAACTATATACA
Organism: Steromphala cineraria; assembly: GCA_916613615.1. NCBI lineage: Eukaryota > Metazoa > Mollusca > Gastropoda > Trochida > Trochidae > Steromphala > Steromphala cineraria. Next base: position 51,034,248 of record OU744724.1, on the reverse strand, counting down.
CCAACTATAGGCTGTAACCTCAATAATTTTGAATGCAGCGAAAACCGATACCAGTGTTAGACAAGTACATGTACAGATATTTTTTTCTGTTAACTAACGTTAACTGTAAATGAAAAAAAAAAATGCTAAAGTCCCCAACATTAATTTTCAATTTACTGACTATCTACAATTTCTTGCATCTCTAAACAAGGAGGATATGGTTCATGTGCATGTTTCTTTCATATATTAAGATTTATTGACGTTTTATTTACAAAAGTTACTGCAAATGCTGAGAAATGAGCCTGTTAATATACATGTCTGGTAAATAAGTATAATACAAATAACCTCACTCAAAATAGAAAACTGCAATGTCAGCTTATACCATAATGTTGTTTTTTTTCATTTTTTTCATTGAAGGCTTCATTTATAACAGATATATACTGAATACACTATCTCTGGATTGATTCATTGATTGGTTTGTAAAAAAAGGGAACGGCATATGGTATTGTCATTTATTATTATTTCGTCTGTTGCCTTAATGTTTTATTGGACAAGATAATGCAGAACTGCATAAACAGATATCTGAAATGAGGAAATGATTGGTCATGAAGTCAAAAGTAGAACAAAATAACCTACACTCAATTATTTTGTCATAGTTCTCTCAGTAAAGCCGCCTGTGCTTCCAGTTGGTACTTCTTAAACAAACCGTACAACCATTTTGTTTCATCGAAAGTAAGTTAAAACCTTCAAACTGTACCCATATGAACAATAAACCATTTCCAGTGTTTTATTATTTCACATTTTGTGTAAAATACTTATCGACAATAAGTGTCATTTATATATATTAGTTATGATCAACAAGAATTTAATGTTTACACCGCATACATTTCTATCATTCTTCATTTTGATTTGTGACTTATTTCACCGTTTCCATGGGTAATAGCAAGTAGGTACGGTTACAGTGTGTAATGTCAGGGAGTGATGTTTAGAGAAACCTAGTTAATATAAGTAGAGGTTCCATGTTAATAGATAGTGTGCCTTCTTAGTATACATGTATTCCTCTCCAACACCGCCTGAGCTCATCCAATTAAAATAAGATCACGTTAAAGGGTTCAAATGACAGCAAAGTGTTAAAACTTGATACATGTATATAATATAAATGTGCACCTGATCAGAAGTGATCAAGCATGATGTTGTCAATAATCACTGTTATATTCAGAATGAACTCAAATTGCAATAGGAGTGAAGGTCAGATAAGAGAAATCCGTCACATGAAACCATATGCATAGTTTGCTAACATCATTACAAAAATGGAAGTGACATTCACCACTTGATTCAAAAGCCTGATAAATCTTTCAGAATTGTTTTGGTAATACCCCTTATGTCAAAAAAGCGGAACTCTATCTTACTTGAAACAATAGAACTACCCATATTACAACTAAAGAAATATTCTGAAACTAGTTAAGGTTTGAGTCATATTACTCTGTTTCTACTTATGAAATATTATCAGACAACGTTTGTCAAGTGAAAACAACCAGAGGTGCAACACGTCTTTACTATATGTATATTAACGGCAATCATTAAACCTTATCTTCAATGAATTCAGACATAATAAAAATCATAACTTCAGGTAAGCTGATCGACAGTTTAAGTTTTACGTTCTGAGACTTAAAAAGAAATCGTACAAATGCGTAGGAGCTTAAGTAGACAGAAAAATATAAAGCCTTGACTAAAATAGATAAACAGGCAACGGCAATAAACGTAAAATGAATTAAAAGGACTCCTCTTTTGAAGTTGAGAAGAGGCTGCGAGTGTCTATTTTGATAGATATTGCTTATGTTTAGCCATCCTGCTATTCTGCTTTACATTCGTCATACTTTGTTAAGAGCAAAAGATATTCTCTTAGATACTTTAACCAAAACAAATCTTCGCTTGGAATTAAATAACGAATGAGAGATATAAAAAAAACACACTTTTTCATCTCGACCTGGGGTATACAACATGTGCATCTGTGGTGTCTACCATGATGCCGTTACCTCAAATAATTCATTTCTCCAAAGAGCAAAACAACGTGCTGATGCAATCTGTCTGTTACGAATCATCCTGTTTTATTTATTTTTATCTGTTTCGATAATATAGAGTACATTGAGTATAATTTGGACATTTCTGTTCAAAGTTGAAGTTAAAGCTGTACACGCAATCTTAATATTACGTTTTGAACTAGTAACCCAAATAAAATGCTGTGAAGTAAAATCAGTTGTTTAAACTAATCTTAAACAACAATTCAGTCATGTCTAGTCGTTTTAACCTAAATAATGCGCTATCCAACTCTTTACATCACTTCTGATTTTTGAAACACCTCCATAATGTTATATTTACAACTTGTTCTATGTTAACAACGCACAAACGTGTACAAGGACACAATATGGTAATAAATTGTTGTGAAATAATATTTATATGTTATCCTAATTTGTAAACATAAGCGAGACATTTGACATTATAATGTAATAAACGTAATCCTCCTTTATAGCTATAAGCCTTTAAGCGTAAAACATCAGTGAATGTGGTCTTAGCATGAGTGATGGGCGTGCTTTGCGAATCTCTGCAAATGAAAGAAACAATCTGTCCAGGTTATAGTACCTAGTAACATACCTATATGCTTTGCTGTTTGCTGTAGCTGGAATGGTCATCATGATCAATGTGATCATTATTGCAAAATGTATTCTATTGTTAGCTGGATTGATAACGGTGTTTATTTGAAAGCCTTATATTTACTTTTCTCAAAAATGAATACCTAGTAACTGACATCACCAGCTGTTGAGCGTCTTCACAGATGGGTATTTTGAACAATCCGCAGAGATAAAATCATTTACAATTAGGTTGATCAGTGCCGATGCTAAATTCCCTTCTGTTTACTACAATAACATACTAAATGTTTTCAATTTCTTTGTTTTACAAAGTAAACATATTCAGCATGTTATGTATGAATTACTGCTTAGACGTATTCAATTTTATTTTTGTGAAAAATCCTTAGGGTACAAACATGCATGTTACTACCAGGTAAAAATACTTGCTTTAAATCGTAGTGCAAATATATATAGGTGTTCATTTGCTCAAAGCTCATTAATATGTCATTACTTAAAATTTAATCACACAAATTTCTTCTGCGCTTAGGTATTTCGTTTGTTTAATGATTTGTTTGTTTGCAAATGGTACATAATACATTTCAACCCATCTCCTTCTGCAACGTCACTGAAACGGGATGCGTCTGTTGTCTACGTAATAGACAAGTTGGCACTGGCACTTTTTCATCCATGATGTCATGGCTCCTCATTCGCTGTGCTAAGAATACCGCCAACAGACAGATAGCTTGCGTATCTCGGTAAAACCATACACCAACAGTGAAGCTCACACTGGGCAGTCAATGAGCTGCAGCTTAGCTTAACATTTCAATTAAAATTAGAAGCCTATAACATGATAAATAGTAATTACAGATTATGGCACCAAATTTGATTAACCTAACAGTAATTCAGAGAAAATTTCAAAAAGTGAAATTAAATTTAATAAATCTTGACAATTTTAACATCATCGTCTCAAACATAATGTAAATTCAATTAAAATTATCTCAAAAAGATGAGTTTATGAAAACTGAATCAACTTAACAGGATCAAAGATCCGAATACTCAACCGATTAACAGTTTTTAAAGAAATAATCAGGTATCACGAAAACAACTACTGCTATCCTTTTATCATTAACGTTTATTTATATCAAAATGTTTGAAAACATATTTTGCGTGCCTTATGATATGTAGATAATTGAAAAGATCATTATATTTAAATACTGTAATTCACACATATTTTGCTTCGTTTAGGTTTCTTTTACAATTTGCTTCCAATTGATTTTCTAAATCGTTGTAAACGTCATACAACATAACGTTCTTCATGAAATTGAAAGTTAAAGTTGTCAACTCTCATTCAACTCAACATTAAGATCTGTTTAACTTGTATCATATATCACATTCTGGATAGGAGGTAAAACTAATTAAAAATGTTAAATTTATACATTTTTCAATCATAACAATAGTAACAACATTTACATTCGGATACCATCTATATTAACTTTTATATAGAATTAATTAATTTTATAAGTGGAAGTTTCAATGTAACCTAAGGGATATAAAACAAAAAGTCTTCATTGCCGTTCTATTATTATTATTTGCAGTACAGTGCTATTTGCATAGTATGTACATGTATACGTTTCTAATATTGTCTATATCTGTTGTTATGAAAACTAATTCAAGCACATTTCAACAATAACTCATCTTTAATTCATATGCGGAGCTTCAAACCTAATCTCATGGGTGTATGATATACATAATATGTCAGTTAGTAGGAAACAAGTCTTTAACCTGTCACAATGATTAGTTCCCCTCTCACAAACGTAAAGGCAAATAACATAAGGACTTTTGAACTTTGACCTTAATAGTTCCGCTCTGTTTAATAACAAGGGTTTGTCCAACAATAATATACATTAAAATCTTAAAGATATAGATTATCTCATGTTTTCATGAACAGACTTATTTAGATAACTATGTCACTACTTTCCACTTTCACGTGTCAACTTAGACAAAGCCAAACTTAAAGGGACAGGGTTTTTGTAAGGAAATGGAGGTTTAAGGAACAGTGGTTTCTACAATGTTTGATGCTTTGAGAGCCCAGTAGAAACATGTACCATGAGAATAATATTTTGGGCACTTACGAAAATAGAATTTCAACATTGATTTCAATTTTTGTTGTGAAGTAACAAAGGTAACTGATGAAGTCCCTATAAAATAAGACACTTGCGATAAAAGTCATTGCTTCAAATAGACTTCTGACTACCTATCAAAACTTTTTTAAATGCTAAATAAAGCATTATGTTTTCTTGAAAAACACAAAAGTAATATACAAACCTGTCTCTGTGTAGTTGTCAAGAAATAAAGTTTGAATGACAAACGTATATAGTGTTTTACATATCCACTTGATTAATAGAACAAGCTAATGTTACAATTGGCAAAGTCATTTACGTTGATATGAATCCCATTGGAGTAAGAAACTTTATCTTTGGCGAAGAATAAATGCAGGATGGTTTTAAGAAGAATCGTTCAATGAAGTTGTATTTCATATACTAAATGGTTCTGTGATGAAATATTATCTTGCACAACCATAACACCGCATCAATATGATAAATTCTTCTGGAAAATCTCATTTCGATCGTAAAACTGTTTTCTACCTGACTTGCTTGCTTGTGTGTATCACTCATCGAAACAAAGAGTTCACACACCTTTGACATGTGATGTCATGATATCATAAAACATGAAAATTAAAAAAACCCAGGAGCATAACCATATCAAGCAGATGTCTCAATTGCGGATGTGTGTCTGCCGTTTAGCAATGTCAATCATGTTTTCATATCTCTTTTCAAAGCCTACCTTGAAAGATGCAAATAATACTAACAATACTACCGATACTGCTAGCCTGAAATCACATTTATATAAATATATGTACATATTAATGGAACAAATTTCCAAGATATATTTTATCAAGTTGCAAAATGAAAATGCATTTCTATTTTTATAGATAACAATTTAATACTTAATAATTTAATTCAATATAATAGCAAGAGTTCTTTATTGTCCTCATGGCAAAGAAAATGGAAATTCTTCCTATGACTGGACCCCGGCATCAACCGTGCATCGCCAGTTCAAGTGATGGTCTCCTTGCGTTGTTGATTGTTAAGCAATATCGCCACCGTTTATGATGCAGTCTTGAATTTAACATAAACATTCAGAATGATGAAAAAACACTCTATCAACTGTACCACATCCCCGGTTTAAACATCGCCCGCCCATAACAGTACAAGTTGCCTGCCATTATTTCAAACAAATAATCAAACATACTAGAGTACTAGTACTACTCTGAGTCAGCATCTATGAACGTTAAAATATAAAAATAGGAAAACATAATTTGCAAGAATATTACCTATAAAACTGCAAGATGTAGTAGGTGCTATAATATGTCACCAATGCAAACAATATCAGTAAAAATGTAAGAAAAAGACACTTTTTTATATGGGTGTTTTCATTCTTAACACTCCTGAACACGTCACAACCTTTACCTACGTTCAGCACAAACCTACTACTGCTTTTGAAGGTAAAGAATGTCAGTCAGTGACGTCACACAAGCACATTCCCACGCACGGTAGCTATATCTTAGATCACTTGAGTTGTTTATTTTTACCTGACAGGGTTAGTTATGCCAGTACTGAGACCTTGATAAACTTAACATTGGGGGAACGGCTTCAACACGAATAACAAAGTTGACTTTGTAAACAAATTTGGTAATGTGTCTGTGTTTGCTTTAAAAAAAGTTTTTTAAGTCTTTGTGAAAAACCAATCATATAGTACTGTGAATTAATCTGTGTACATGTATGTTGGTTTTATTATCAAATATTTGTCATGCCTCCTTCTTAGATAATTAACATATCGGCTGATTAAAGTATATTTGATGACCATTGCAATTCTTCCTGACGAGTTGAAGCTTTTTTTTCTGTGTCTAGTTTTTGCAGTTAAATAAATGTGCCGAAAACCGAATCTATGCTGTTATTTTAACAGATGTCAGAAGAGCACTTTAGCTATCTTAATGGAGAAAGGATGAATGTATACAATCATGTTCCAATTTCATGTATATGGTAAACATAGTTCATAGAATATATACCAATTGAAATAGTGAGCTATGATCATAACTGTGGTAAATGTTAGCTCTAAGTGATAAGGAAGTGAAGGAATAACTGTCATCACTGCGAATCCATTATGTACAACGTTGAAGTGAGTGCGTCATGACTGTCTGGAGATGTCAACTGGTGAAAGTCTATTAGACTTTGTGTCTCCAATACTAGTAGATTTCTTGACTTCTTTCAGGTGAGATGAGGTGATCTGGGGTTAGACGCCGTTTTCAATTGTATTTCACTTATATCATAGCCGCTAGTATTATTGCAGGGAGAATGCCCGCTTCTCTATGTCGGCTATGCATTGTGGACCATGGGTGATACTGCGAGGAAAATTCAGTGGCGCATTGCAGCAAAACCTTACTGCTTGTAGACTCCTTTTCAGACACAATCCTAAATTTATAATTTTCGTCAGGAATGAGCTTTCTTTGCTTACGATATGTTCAAACTGTCACAAAGAGTAAATTAAAGCTAACATGATAATCATAATGAATATGTAAGCATTTTTAGATATATCCCAAACAAATGAAATCCCAAATGAATTGAAACCAAAGCCTTTATCATTTGGAGTATCCTGTAACATAGAGTGTAAGTTCAAAAATTCCATTATTTTGTAATAAAGCTAAAGTGAGCTAATTAGAACATCATTAAAGGAAAACTTGTCACTTGCTATATATGCAAAAGCTTTAAAGTTAAAGGATTGTGAAAGTTAAGTAAGCTTGCAATGTCTTCAGAGGGATCTGCAAAAAAAGCAAAATCGCAAGGCAACCCCCTATTTACAAAACGCTGCAGAGCTAACATGACAAAGGCTGGGACGTTAAACCGTACATCCCAGCATCACCGCCTCGTGGTTGCCCAAATCAGACATGCAATCAAACGAGGTAATCTGGTCAGGACATGCTTCCTATCACTTTCAGCCTTGACTGGTACATGCGGTTGTTAAGTGTTTTATTGCCTGTTAAACTATTTATGTGGCGGATCAGCCGATGATTTTAACCAATTAGCACATAGCAGGCGTTCATTGGGAAATGACTTGGACAGATCTTGGTGAGTGGATGTTCCACACAGTAAAACTGTTTTATTGACACAGTTTTTAGATAAACGTTCTGTGATGAGGATAGTTTTATATTAACCCAGACGTTTATTACTTTTCCAGTTGTCATCAAATATATATAAACTTTGTTTCGGCTACATAACGCACATATCTGAAAAGGGCAGGTAGTTGTTTCTATATGGTTCTACATTTAAAATATTTGACATTATCAATATTCGCCACTATTGCAACTGCAAGCAAGAAGCAAATTTAAATGATTATGAAAAAATACATTATAAATACATAGCTAAAACCTCACCGACATTACGCAATGGTAAAGCGTTGTATTGTGCTGTACACAAAAACACATGTAAAAGTTGTACACAAAACAGAAGTTTTAACATCTTCACATCGCCTTACAAAAACACATGGGATAAAGTGTACACGCAATATTGAATATGAAATAATAACTTAAAGTGATAGTTCTATTCGGGTATTTGTTTGTGAAAAAGAATTTCAAGGGACACTCCCATTTTTGAAATAAAAACGTTTTAAGCATATAATTATAACCATACCAATTTTTAATGACAGAACTTTTGGTAACATTTTCGTTAAATCATATTTGTCAGAGAAAAGCAAACACTCAGTCAAAAAACAACAAGAATGATTATTGAAGCCATTCATCAGAGCTGTCATTGTCAAAAACCTTGATAGAACATAATAAGGCATTGTTGTTTAGTCGTATCATTAGTCAATGTAAATGTTTGGGTATTTCATCGATGCAAATATTTGTTTTCGAATAAAACTTTATGAAGTAAAGTGATTTAATGGCATTTTCCCAAACTAGCAAGATTGCGGGGGCGAGGAAGTCATTAGGAAGGGTGTAGTAAAGTAAAGATATGATAATGCGACAAAACTTTGCAAATTCTGAGCCCATTGTAAGTCGTTCCGTAGCGTTGTGCATTTTTGTAAATGTGATAAGCATAACGATAACATGAATCACATGAATATCTTTCCTTTACCGAGTTTTATTTAGATTTGAAAATGACATTTACTTTCTTTCGCCAGTGTGTTTATATGACTGAGATTTGATGTCTATACTCATTGCATGCCTTCACATCATAAAACAATCATTGACGTTTTACAACAATATCTCAGTTTCGCTTCGAGACTGAAATTTTGTTATACACCATATGGTAATATGAATTTGAAAACATATCTCCTGAAGATTATTATAATGATATGCTTTCTTCATCAGTAATATTTGGAGAATGCATTTGATGTTTATAGCAGTAACTATTAGATAACCAGATGAAAGTTTATGTTGCGTAAGTTTGAAAATACGAATATGAAGAGACGAGAAAATATCTTTGTTCCGAGTGTGTGCTTGACGGTATCTAACTAATGAGATTTGCAGAATTTTACCTTTTAGTAAATCTGTAACGTTAAAAATGTTGGCAAAACGTCAAGTAGGGTATGAAAACACATTAGCGTTATCAAACAAGACTCAGTATAAGAACAATGGGGATCAGTGTCAAACGTTGTTGAATGAAGGTAAGTTGCAGCATATGCTTCAAAATCGCAAGTAATGATTGCATAAGTAAATACCCTGGATATGTATTGACTCTATTCCAGGTGTATCATAACTTATGTAACAGAATTCTGTTGGATAAGTAAAATTGTTGGACAAGTAATTATATATAGACCCTCTGCACCTTAAGTACCAGTTCTCACATGGATATGCAGACACCAGCTGATTTGGGTCACTACTAGATTCTGTCCAGTTTTCAAGATGTTTAGACCAGATTTCTCATAAACCTTGACCACATTTTCAAGATCACAACGAGACTTTTTTAGAATGTTGTACATGTTACGGCATGGGACATGGTCACTTTTACGTTTGACAACTTCTAATTCATCCCTGGAAATGCAGTGATGAGTGCCTTATTTAATGGAAATACTTTCATAAAAAATACAAAGCAGTTCAGGAAACAGTGTGGCAAAAAATCGTTGATTGATTGCAACTACTACATATCAGTCGTTGAACAGGTTTTTAAGTCGTCACGTTATTTACAGAACAGATTACAACCATGATTACGGTTAATTAGCAGGGAGCATCTTCTGTGTCAAAAAATCAATTTTTCAGATTTACAACAACCTCTTGGGATTTGTTTCCATACTTTACAATATTTTGTCGACTTCTGGTTTTGCTAAGGATTTTGATAGCTAAATCTTAGTTTATATTCTAGATATACAGATGATGACATCAACGATGGCAATTGTTTGTCTCCAACAAGTAATTTTGTGTGAAGACCAAAACATGATCGGATGAAAGTTTTGACTCAAATCAAAAAGGTTTAATAGATGAGATCAAGACTAACAATCCCGACTGTTCATATTTGTCAAAAGTTTAAGCAAAAAGGGTAAGAAACTGACTCAAAACATATAGAAAAAGGTTAAATATTCAAATATTCACAACACTGTCGCTTCTCACAAATAAAAGCCTCCAGACCCTCACTCCCCAGACATGGATGACAGTACTTGTCTCATTTATATAATCTTAATGCATATATCTTATATATACAGCCGTTAAATCTGTAATGCTTATACACGTTTGTCTTCAAGAGATTACATTTCATATTCGACTTGTTAGAAGAAAAAAGAAACAATTTGTATTTATAAAGAAACAACATTCTCTCCCAACAGAGGTACATGTAGATCAAGTCATAATATATGTTGATACAGCCTACAGTACTAATTAGCCGAGTTTGTGGGTTCGAAAAAGATATGCATGATTAGATGCAATAAAAGTTAGTTGTGCAATCCGGACGCTGTCATCATATCATCATTTTGACTAGTGAATCATTATTATCATAACAGTATTGGTATTTGCATAACAAAATGAAAAACTACATTATTTCAATATTTGCATGCTGGTAATCTTAATGATGTATCTTACCATATTCTCATTTCCCTATAAGAAAAGAGTATCCATCGCCTAACATATTTCACTAACACAACATAAAAAGTCAAAGAAACAAATAATGTTAATGTGGTCACATATACTTAATGGTCAAATTTCATGGCAAGATAATATTTGGCTAGTAGAATGATTTTTCTTAATGCCTGTTCTTAAAAAAGAACAATGATTTTGTGTTTTTTTATGGCGATTTGACATTACATCTACTTGACCAGAAGACATTTTAAACCAATCAACAAAAGCTCATTTGGCATATGTGACCTTTAGAGTGTGATCATAGGTACACAAAGCACACAAGGGAATCTCTTTCAATGAACTTGAAATGCTTTATCAAAATACGGAAATATGTGTTTACGTATAAGTAAACAATACGGAATTTTTAAAAAAGATTTTCTGGTTATATTGTAAATGGTTTTTGGTCATAATATGTTGTAAGATACGTTATTGTTAGCTCGTAAAACTTTTTGTACCGGTGATTTAAAATAATCACCTACTTGATTATCGTTTGTGTCACTGACTTTTCAAGACCATTGGGGATTTGTAAAGCATTATTGTCTACATCTATAAGAGAAAGGTTTATCAGGCTGTGTCTTGGGAAATATGTCTAAATAGTTACACCATTTAAATGTCGATGTATTTTAGCACTGCGGTTTCTTTACCTTAGGGGTAAAGATTAGTCTGTCATCCAGACCCTAAAGCAAAAATATTTAATTGATGACCAACCAAGTGTAGAAAAGTATAGCAAGTCTAGATCGCTCAGCTTTAGGAAGTTAAAGCATCTACTGGTCTCCATTTTGTTATAATGCATGATTTGTTTAAGAATATTGTCAATATTGAACAAAATTCTTCTGAGACTAAATGTTAGTCGAGGGTAAAGATCTTTCCACTTTCTTTAACACACTTCTCGAATGTTAGTTACGCAATATCTTACCTTTACAATTTCTAAGTTTATCTAACCTTCAAAAGCATGCCAGTAAACCTGAAAATCGCGGTTTTAAATTTTGCTAAAGGATGACGTTTAGAGCCCTTAAGGGTCATCATGCGATTATTACATGAAACTGACATACACTCAAGGGCAAAAGAAACGATACCAACATTAAAGAGTACATAACTACATCCTGTTGTAAATGAAATGCGACTACGGACCCTTGTGATAGTCACATCAGTTGTGAAGAAGTACTCACAACTTCGAACATCAAATTATGATACTTATAATTGTATGACTGTTCAAACACACGAGGGGTCCAATAACTAACTTTTCAATGTTATTTCTGGTCATGATCTTTGAAATTGGAATAAATTGCTTTTATAAATTATATAAGTTAAAGATGTTATCAATATAAAACACCTTGATAGAAATTAATTCGTTCATGCATTTTTTCTTTAAGTTGGTTTATAATCAAGCAAAATGGCGATTTTCACTATCTTATCTCGTCTAGTAAAGGAAATATTTAAACAGCGTTTTTAGAAAGGCATGATTCTTCTGCCGCTAAGTGTATATTGAAATGACACATTTTAACAATTCTGAATCATTTATGCTAATCAACGTTAAAGACAGAAACCACTGAAGAAGGTCTCTGAAGACCAACGTCGAAACATCGCCCCTAGTTTATTTGTGACATGCCTGTAGTAGAGTTAATTAATTCACTACAAGTGACATATTGTGACGCTAAGCTGTGTAGCCTGATGGAAGATGTCAGGGTCCTGGCTGTTAGTGTTAGTGCTTGAGTTAGTGTTACCATTATAGGAAAGAAAGTTTGAACCTTTAACCTCTCAACGAATGCTTACAAATTGTGGCTAATTCAAATAAGGACAAGATGTTAAAAATTTATGATTTTCAAAACACACCTGTGTGGTGCTGAGCGGATTGGGAAGGAGAATATCATGTTAGGAGCTTGTACACTTATTACAGGATTTGAGAAACGGAGAAGGCTACGAATTGGTTAGTAACTGGCACTGTTTGATTGAATAATGTCATGTAACATTCAATGATTTAAAAGAACGAACTACCAACTACTATTCTTAAGATTTTCGAACTGGTTGTTTAAATATATATGGACAACAACAAATCTGATTTTGATAACCTACCTTCGATTTCTTGTGAACTTGTGAACAAAACAAGGTTGAAAACTTCATTTATGGTCAAGAATATTGCAAAGAGTGTTATCTTCTAGAACATGATAAAAAGACAATAACCAATACCATTTTCTGGACACTAGATCGTATGACAACGTTAATTGTTTAATTGAAACCATTGCCATAAGTGTTTTTTCTCTTATCTATAAGAATATTAATTTATGCATTGGACTTTAAACAGTACTAAAGCTTAAAAAACATGGTAATGGTGGTTAAGCAACTTGCATGTTGAACCATGTTGGTAAGATAACAACATTTCTATCTTAACATCTCAAACAATTATTGTCTTGATGATTCCTAAATCCTCACGTATATCAGAACAAATATTCATATACAGGGAATACTTTCTTTAGTTAGACACGATCATCTCAACGAAACACGATTTATGTGAACCGCAGTTGCTCACAGAATCAGAGTTATTGAAACGCACAGTGTTTGTGACTTACCTTGTCATCTCAAGGTCTGTAGTACATCATCGGTTCATTAACCCAATGCTTATCCATATAAGGAAAGCTTGTCGGCTTCGTAAATGTACGGTTATTGTTTTCAGAGAAATCACATTCAATTACATTCTAAAGTTTGATAAAAGGTTGAGTTAAGCTAAATGAATCAGTTAACTCTAAATATCTCATATAATCTTAAGGTGTTCACACTTAAATGGTTGAATGAAGTTATAGCTTGTAATGGTATCTATTGTCTTATTAAAAAAATACGAATCGGCTTTCTCTTGAGTAAATATATATTTTTATTCTCCAATTTTAATAACTTGTGCATGTAAAATGGAAAATAGTCAGTATATAAAATGTTAAGAAGCGTACTGGAGTACTTTTATTGCTTAAACTCTTCATCTTACCAAACAAAGGAGACTAGTAATATGCCAACGGACAGAAAAGGTACAGAGACACTGCACTGTTAATTATCACTTTTGGACTACCAGAACATATTTCATTCATATTCATTATTACATTAACCCACACAAGACTGCCAAGATAAACATGCGAATTAGAGAGGTGAGAATTGAAGAAAATAAATGGCAATTTGAATGAAACGGAATGAAATGATGAAGCAGACAGTCTGGATCTTTAGGTGTGTATTTTTTCAATAGGCTAAACGAGTTAAAGTTTGCGATGCCGTTTTATCATACGTCCTTATTATATATTCAATGTCAATGACTTTTACTTTTATTTGACTCAATTGAATATATCATTCTATATTTAAACTGTAGGTTATGACTATGACTTTAAACACGTAGAATAAAAAAGAAATCAATTGCGGAGAAATAAAAGCACATTTGATAAATATGTTCTTACTTCTTAAACATTGATTGATCAGCATTTGACATAATGAATAAGCGTTTTTTCTTAAGATATTTAAGTGTCAAACATGATGAATCACGCCTAGCTTACAGATGTATTTTCATTCCAGTCGCAGTTTAAAATAGGAACAAAGTTAGGTATCTTTATCAAAATGTATGAATAGATCTCTCTGTTGCTTCTAACTAATGCCAACTGTTCTTTGAAGCTGATAATCGCAATACATGTATAGTAAATGTGACTGGTATGAATACATACACAGTAATATGGGAGCATCGATAAATATACTTTTAATACCTTGAGTAAAACAATAAATGCATATTGATCTAAGTTTTTTCTTATATCTTATAGATAATAATTTGAACCTTAGTGGCATTCTAGAACTTTAAACCATACAATCTTGAACAAAATCTCTTAAGCATGAACCATGAAGAAATCTGTATTTCAATAAACTTCTAAACAAGACCAGTTGATTTTGATTTTTGATTAGACAAGTGAATACACGAATGAAGTCAAACAGTTCAAGCCTCCTTCCAAACAGCCAAATAGCATGTATAATACTCCCAAATAAAAACTAATTCTTTTCTTACATACAAGTGTTATCGAATCAATAAATGTCCCATATAGATACAAATAAATCAAACCCTTTGAAACTTTTCAAAACATACATATACACAATAAGAAAAGGTTTGTGGTATACAAATGAAAAATACATTCCCTATGACACTTTCGTGTTGATATTTTGCATTAATCTGAAATGAATTCACAAACCCTTTAAATACAAAAGATATCATTTATATATATGCCGTCATATGTGCGTCATGACAGCTTGAGTTGCAGAGTACTCCAGCTTGACGGCACTTACACCGAGCTGTCTTACATTTAGTTTTACATTTACATTGAACTTGTACACGACATATACAAAAATTCAACAAAAAGATATACATCATTATACACTAGCAAGAAACACATGTACATGCCTACATTGCCCATATATATTTCATTTTTTTACTTACACATTACATTCTCACATTCTCTATGTAAGTTTATAATGTGGGTATGTTTGTTTGTATCTAGAAAGTTGTATTAGAATGACAAAATGAATAAGTGAACATATTCACATGCGTATAAAATGTATTTTAACCAATTAATTGTGTGTTTATATGTTTGTAATGATTCATAGTAGGTATAAGGATAAGTTTATTGATCATTATCAAGTGTTAATGTATATTTATCGTTTATGTATCTACCAGGGATTCTTGTTTATATAGAGGGACGTCTTAACTGGGAAACTTTCTCCGAGGTAATGCTGACTTCGAACAACCTGAACCTTATATATTACATTATCTTGAAATTTCAACTTAATTATCTTGAGATTTCAACTTAATTATCTTGAGATTTCAACTAAATTATCTTGAAATTTCAACTTAGATTTTCTTGAAATTTCAACATAACATATTGAAATGTCAACATAGTATCTTGAAATTTCAAGATCTTTACTTGAACATTCAACTTTTTTCTTGAAAGTTCAAGATAAAAAAAACCCAGATGGCCCTAATATGCCACCGTAGTTATCCGTTGGAAGACAAATAATGCCATCGCGAAAATTATGATACATTTGCATCTTATACATGCTGGCGACATTTTTTGACAGTGTGATGCTTCTTGTTCTATTGCCCTGCTGTTGCCAGCGCCTTTGTTTCATAACAAATTGTATGACGCTTAAAACTTGTTCAGTATAATGACAATATGATCGTCTTTCCTTTATTATTAAAAATCGAAACATTACTGCTGCTGGCTTAAATAAATTACCCAATTTAATTAAACAAAGCTCAGACAAAGAGAGTGAATCCTAAGAATACTCCCCCGTGAAACCTTTTACATTCTACTCCTGTCGATAAATTGAGACGAAATATTTCCTAATGAAGCTCTTTTCAATCAGTAGATGATCGGCTTGGATTCAATATGGCAATGAACAATAATCGTTTCATTTGTCTTTATCATGTGGAAAATCAAGACAAATTTGATATCCCCTTAACCTTTCCTCTAATAACGATCCTCAACAAATGTAAATGTTTTACGTGTGACATTCACATATGATCACAAATCACAAGATTGCAAAATGGCGTGCATGGCATATACCACTCATTGCAACTTAATCTCATTTGGTACTAAACGATGATTTTATTAAGTTTTCTGCTTCTATCTGAATTATGCAATATTACTGAAAATCATTTGAATTGGAAGCAATATTTAAATATAGTTTCAAATAGAAATGTTAGTTCGAAATAAAGATGAATACCATTTCCTAGGCTAGCAGCATTTGTAAATTATGTCCCATTTCATGTCCGCATGTTATGTCAATCGTTCTTTATCCAAAAACAATCTTTTCTCTTAATAAGGCAATTTCCAAGAACACTTAATATCCCTATTAAATAACTTAATTTTCAAACGGCCGAAGCTTGTAAAATGAAATTCAAGACAAAGAGCCATGTTTAACAAGCAATGTTTAACTCGTGATGATCGTCAGTTACCTTCCCCAAACTTATCGATAGCCACATGCATTCATTAACCTTTCAAGTCTTAAGTAAGCTTTTACCAATAGTCAAGACACGTCGACTGACATTAAACTGGTAATAGCCTCTGTTTGATGACCAACCAAACTCTTCCTTCCATATTCATTGTCGCATTAACGGAAATGTAAGAATTGGGATAAGAGAAGAATGCAAGGAACAGCCAAGATAGGTATCACCATCATCGTGCCAATGAATAAACTGAAAGTACATTTCGGAAATAGTTGACACAGACACTTAAATCTGTCTGAAACATAAACGGATGATTCAAATTTACGTATCAGACTGCACATGCATGCATTCTTATGTGCCTTAACCGTATGCTTAATGTCAAATGTCATTGAAAAGATGTTTACATGATACATAATCGGCAGTCTTGATCAATAATTTTGGACAAAGTAAACTTACTAAACCTTATCTTTTCGGTTTTCTTGCTTTAAGGTTACTGTTATAGGCAAGATAATAATTTCATTCGAATTTTCCTTTTCATTTTAATTCAAAAGGTATACATGTAGGTCTACGATTTGCATTGCCGATCATATTGAATAAAACAGGAAATGAAGATTTCAGGTTTTAAGTAAATCAAGCAAAAAAGAAACAAACTTAGTAATGAGAGTCCCAAATGAAACGTGTTGATTGATCCAGGGATCGAGTTTTGTGGGTCTTACAAATTTTTAGTTCTGTTTAGGACACTTTGCAATGTAAATAACAATAAATCAATATTAACAAGACATAAGCAACATCAACAAATGTTTCACGGAGCTTGCTTTTGCAGTTTTGTATTCTGCTCAGGAAACAATATAATAAGTTACAATTTCATGGAAATCGTTAAAATTAAAATCTATGAAGTTGAAAATGCATGTACCACATCTACACATTATGACTGACACACATGTAATGTTTATTGAACTAGGACCTACTGTTTAGGAGTTTTGATCTGGAAATGACATGATTATGAACGGATAGACATACGGACAGGTTGATGTCTTTAGCGTTGGGATAGAAAGCAATCCTTAGTTTAAATTATTTGCAGATTTGTGTCAAATTTCCTGGGCATAGAGAGACCAAAATCGCTTTTGTTCTTATTTTCTTGATTGCTGTTTTTGCAGTTATCATATTAACTAAATGTAAAGGCTTTTACAATTGCAAACAAGAGTAACCAGAAACCCATAATCTTACAGACCGCTTATGGCAACAGTAACATGGAAGGTTCTGCGTCACTGACGGTAAAAAATCAGGTAGCTGTTCATACATGATATTGCAATTTACCAGTGAAATTGTAATCATTTCATATATATTCAAGTGTTTGGTATGGTTTTAAAGTGAATATTTGAGGAATATTTTCTTCCATCGAGCCTTTGAAATATTTCTTCAGAGCATACATATACCTTTTAATAACATTATAGTGTTGTTTTATCAAGGCTAAAGGTATATTGTGCATCAAACAAACAATATTTTCGAGGACGTTGAACATGAGGTTGAAAATCACCTGTTAAAAAGTATTACAATAAACATTATCTTCAGAATCACTTGTTAAATAGTATTGCAAAAACATTATCTTCAAAGTTCCTCTAAAAGCAGTGAAGATCCTTTTACAACTGTCATTATAAGATCAAATAATATTCATAACAGCTAAAACCACAAACTAGCTGATTATAAGAACATGTGATGTCAATCTTTGTGTATCGATTTATGGCAGAAAGAGGCGAGGGGTCATAACTTCAATGACCGTAAAGTTAACGGTTAGGATAAGATGGAAAATCAATCAGTCAGTTTAATCTGTTTCAACCCTCTGATTTCTACAAGACAATGCACAGAGGATAATACACATCTTTAAGATATATCGTGGCTCTTTATGATTGCCCTGGCTATTGTCTTATGTTACATCTACATTTCAACAGACAACAGTTATAGATTCAAAGCCAAGATGTAAGATTTTAGATTAAATATCAGTGGTTTTTTTTCCAAATGACAGCGTCATTTTATGGAACAGAAATGAAATCCTCAGCTCAAATGAAAGTACCCCTGTCAGTGTACCCTTCTCTATAATATGCAGATCATTTCGTCTGTTCCTACTGATTTACTTGTAGAAATGATTGCACCACTGTCGTAAGTGTCCTGTTCACTAATTTTCATCATCACAGTTTCCTCTTTCTTTCCGCAAAACCGACGTCTTTGACGTTGAGGAGGCTTTGTTGATGTTCTAATAGCTTCAAAAACTAACTCTGTAGATCCAATGGTTCACTGAACAAAATAATGTAACAGGTAAAACCAGTAACTGAAAATGGGAGAATGATGGGTCATAAAGTTAAAACTGAAACAAAATATACAATTAGCTATTATTTTGCAATATATCTGTCACAATTGCATCTTGTTATAATACTAAACTTGAATCACGTAAATGTCATAATGACATAAATAAAAGCTCGTGTTTTCAGTTAAACTGTATTTGTTTTATAAGAGATACACTATAGCTTATTCAAAAAAGCTAAAACAAATATTGAATAAAGTAACAAGAGTCATCAGAAGATGACATATCCCACCGGTTCCACATGATCGTAAGATGTAAACCTTTGAAAGATAATTGTAAATATTTCAAGAAAGGTTCATAATAGTATAAGCTTAAATATATAAAACGAAACCTTTCATGAACAGAGTCCAAAAAGAGCAGTTTCCATGGAAATAATAAAAAATTAAATTTTTAGAAATGTGAAAATATCAAAAGGCACCACTTCAGTAGGTGGGCAATACACATGTCAAGTTTAAGAAAGATATGTGGACCGGTTTTATATATATGAAACAAATCCTTTCATGAACAGAGTCCAAATAAGAGCCGATTCCATGGAAATAATAAAAAATAAAATTTTCAGAAATGTGAAAATATCAAAAGGCACCACTTCAGTAAGTGGGCAATACACATGTCAAGTTTAAGAAAGATATGTGGACCGGTTTTGGAGTTCTGCTCCGGAAACGAAACCTTTCATGAACAGAGTCCAAATAAGAGCCGTTTCCATGGAAATAATAAAAAATAAAATTTTCAGAAATGTGAAAATATCAAAAGGCACCACTTCAGTAGGTGGGTAATACACATGTAAAGTTTCAGAAAGATATGTGGACTGGTTTTTGAGTTCTGCTCCGGAAACGAAATGATTACGGACGGACGGACGGACGGACGGACATACAGACGGACAGGGCGATGACTATATCCCACGGTATTACATACCGGTGGGATAAAAAGCACATGAATAGACAATATGATTCAACAGTAAATGAATTTGTCACTTTATCATGATAATATATCTTTTTTCTATTGACAATATCAAATATAAATATCAAATTAAGTGTTCAAGGTCATGTGGTCAAGGTCAAAATTACCAAAACCCTAATAGTTGATATGTCAAGGTATATCATTCAGATACGTCGCGTTAGGCCGAGATTTAAAACTTAAAAAATGTATAAAAGGAACGAATGTGACACAAACAAAGACAATACTGAAATACCAAATACACTTACCTCAAGCCTCATTTGCAAAACCATTGGCATAATACCGAGGTAAAGTTTTAAACTACTGCAAAAATTTCAAACCTGGTCACTGATCTCGACTGAATCGAGTGAGCTCCGTTCAGTGGATTTGGAAATTGTTGGTAATGCCTGGTGCCTACAGTAAGTTCGATCATCCGAGATTACCAAGATACTTAAATTATGTAACAATGTCAGTGAAATCATGACATTAAAAACAATTCAACTCACTTACAAGAGAAGAAAGGTTTTAAACTGATATTTATCTTTATTTAAGAACATTTAAGAATTGAATGTCAGTTTGTGTGTTTTCACTGGAAAATGAACGATGTCAAAGCTACATTCAAACTTGTGTGAACCCAGCGAGCTTGCGAGCACTGCGACAAGAAATAATCCCAATTTGGAAAGAAACTAAATATTTATCAAAATTGGTCTGCGACAGTGTTCTAGAGAACACGTTACACAAAGATATGCGAAATGAAGCGCACACTATGATAAAATCCTTTCGCGCAAGGACAGGAGATCAGAGTTATCTGCCTTATCTCATAACGTTGTGTCATGCTGGCCGCCATTTCCAGGGTATCTTCGTCAAATTATCTAAACAACTGATGTTAAGTGATATTTTAATTATAATAACTGCTCTATCGTAACACTTTCGATTCGGTTCGGTTCGTTCCAATCCATTTTGCAGTCTTACAACTGATCTAAAGCAAATGATAAAATGAGAAAAAAAATTCACACCAACATATATTTGTTGGTTAATAAAAATATGATTAAAGTTTTTTTGGTAATTTTAATAAAGATTTATTGAATAACATTTGATTTGATGTTGGATGGAGAATTAGAGTAGTTCCGGTGAAACGTTCACACAACTATGAACACTTTTTTTGTGAGTTCATGAGAAATGAATCGACGAAACTTCGATCACATGACCATGTCCTAGACCTATCAACGTTCGGGGATTTGTGTAAACTTCAGAGTGTGAAATTATTGTAAAATGACCATTACCATGAACCCTGATAATTTCATAATTTTGAACATGTCAAACAGAAATTTATGTTTTCTAACATTTACACAATCAAGACGAAATCGTATGACATGGTAATGCAACACTCAATCCATTACATAAAAACCTATCCGTCATAGAATTTTGCATAATTAATATGGATAGTATTTCACTTCCTATTTCCTCAAGCCAAAGGTTGGATGCAATCTGATGTTTCAAAGGGAAATTACTTCACATATTTATCGATTATGTTTCACCCCTTTAGCCCCTTCGGTGTCTTATTCTTGCTGTAGATATCTATGGGGGCCCTGCTTCTCATAGGCTGAGAACAATACGAACGTGCATCTTATGGTGCAACGTCCGTGTGAGACACATATTGAGTTTCACCATTGATATATAACCAATGATGAGTTCAAATTTAAAGAAGACAATCATGGCTACCAAAAAATAAGAATCATACATTATTATGCTAGTTTCTTTTCATAAAAATAATGCATTAAGGATTATGTGATAACATTTGTTCTATTATTTTCTATTCTGAGGAAATTACATAGAATATGTATGTGCCTATCTGCGTTTAACCGTTTCCCTTTTGAAACATCGCTCTATCACTGTTGATCTTTCCCGCGCTCAGCTTTTTATGATTGATTTAATTTAATCAGTTATTTTCGTCTTAATTTGTCTGAACATGGATTTTGATTTAAACTATATTTATGAAAGCAAAAGAATCCTATTGCTTGTCAGACACACAGGTTATTTTGGATCAAGTTACCCTATACCCAGTAACGTGCTTAGGTTATCTTTTAACATATTTGTCTGTATAAAAAATCTACAGCATATATTCAGCAATCGTCCCATCCAACAAATTAACAAAACATATGTGGAATCAAACATCAAGTTTGATATCCCTCAAATACCTTTTAAGTGGCATTGTTTTATGACGGACAAAAATTACTGAGACCTACATTTGTTGCCTCCGTCAGACGAGGGATGCAAGAGCTCCAAACAGCAGGGAGTTGCAGCATGTCTATTTGTGGATCCCCGGATGATGATGAGACTCTGAAGACCTAAAACCTACGTAGAGTAGATCGAGTTGGTGCACAGCTTAACATCAAGCAGCACCTTCCACCAGGTAACTTTTGATGAAATAGGTTAACTTGTTTAAAAATTATGTAGATGTACTTAATGCTCTGCCATGGATTTTTATATATGAAGCGTCCAGAGATACATGATCAGTCAAAAAAGCATTTTTGTAGTGGTCTAATTTGTCAGTCTATGCGTTTTAAACAATGTTAATGTGAACCACTTAAATAAGTCGGAAGGGGAATATTTGGCTTACAAACGGCTTAATTTAATTGATAAATTTAAACTTCTAGTTCAAAGCCATTATTTTGTATTCAACTTTGTATATTGAATAACCATTGTCAATAATATATGCTGTCAAATTGTATTCAAGATCTTACTGATGAAAAGGTAAAGACATGATAATGATTTGAATAAACTTTTGTTGTTCAAGAATATACGTCTATAATTTTGTCTTAGCTTGCCAGTATAGAATGACTGATTCCATGGGGAAAGTGACCAGTATAAACTGAACGAAATACGACTCTGGAGTCAAAGGGAACTACAGAAACAGTTAAGATGGTAATCAAGGATACATAATCGAATTTCAGTTCAAACTTTGCTTTGGCCGATGCTCATGTATACATTTAAGAATTTATATGATATGAACATCTAACATACCTTTGGGGACTTGTTCTGTTTGTATGTAATTCATTAGGTTTCAATTATTTGTTTTATTGTTTTTCTTGTTAGCATTAACTTCGTTTACAAAAAGTAATAACAAGTAAACAGATTATGTATATAACTACGGAGAGAAACAAGTTTTAATCAAATATTGAATTTGAGTAGAGCCATTTCAAACTTTTTGATACTCATATGACCCTATAGACAACTTAACTTGGTGCAAAAACATTAAAGAGTCATTGAATGTTGAAGAGTCATTCAAAACTCATTCAATCAAATGGAACTGAAGTTTATAATAATTTCATACTAACTTTGACTTTTATGTATTTTCAAAATAAACTGTAACAAAGCAGCCAGAAAGTGCTGTTCTGTACTTGTTCGCCTGAATTTAACTAAAGTCTTAATACTAACTAAATTAAAGTGATAAGTCGACACTTTGATATGCACCGAGTAAAACTGAATGTCGAATTATAAACGATTTGATTTAAAAGTTTTGCTGTGAATAACCATGTTGGGAAATGTCATCCCTGATCGACATTTAACAAACCCGTTATTGTCATAACTCGGTTACTCAACTGAGATAACAAGAATATTCAATGCCATTTAAATTGTCAAGTGCCAATGTTGTTAAGAAATAAAGCAAGTGCATTTGTATGTCACTTGACATTTCAAATGTTATTTGTTTTATTTGTTATATAAGTTTGCGATGAGCAACAAATTTCCAATTTTCCATATTGAAGCTTGAATCTTTTGTCATTAATGTTTTTCAAAGATTCAGTTAAGTATGTTATCTTAAAGGAATAAGCTATTTGAAAAGAATAATGTGTTTCCTTTTGCATATCTGTACACAATCAAAACAATATTTTCAGTAAACGTCAGGGGTTCTGGTGGTTTCAGCGTAAACTGGCACTTGTAGTTTTTTAAAGAGAAGTCACGCTTCCACAATCTGAAGTTGAGGAGAGCATTGCCATCTACCAGTTCGAAAGCTATGAGTACAAATAAAACCAAACCATCAAATGTTTTTTGCATTTGTTGTTTTTGCATTGAGCAGCACATGTGAAAACGGACTCTGGATGACACCAACAATCTGATAGAGAACAGCATGTCTTGGTTACTTTTGTAAAATGCTAGAGAACTCTCTGGAAGAATATCAGCACATTCCAAAACATTTTAAACAGGACTTTGTGCCCAGTCCATTGGACGCGAATGTCAATTAAAAAAATCTCCCTGGAAAGTGAATTTGACATACATGTATGTCATTTGCTCTGCCAAGTGTCTCCTTCTATTTGACAAATAATACCCCTTATATATGTATTAATGTTTGAAATGCGGACATTCCTGAAACTCACATCTTTCAGTTCAGTGTACTTCCTTATGTTTTGCAGCATTAATACCATGAAGTATATCAAATTTAAGAATTGTCAGTTTCATTGAAAAATGAATTCAAGTTCTGCATACAACATTTCAAGCAACAAAATGTTGCTCTCTTTTTGTGAGGTAGCTTGTGTGTTTAAACCGTCACTGCTTATGTTGGGCAACATTCACAAGCACTAACACTTCTTAAAGCTGATCCAACTTATGACTCTGAAAAAACAGATATGTAATCAGGAACAGTTAAACTGTTGTCACATTTAAATCGGCACGTATTATAAAACAACCCATTCAGATGATGAACATGCATAGCATATTCACAATAAGGGTCTGTTGCACACATTCTTTTACCCTTTATGGTCGTTTACTCTTGAAATCAGGACTTTAAACCATAACCTTTGGATCTGTGCCAATTTTCATCATTATAATGGATGACTACTACAATGTATATATAATGCTTCCAAAAAGTCACATTTCAAATTATTAATATATTCAACTCAAAAGTACGAGAAACAATTCCCTGTCAGAAAATATTAAAATCACAAGACATATTGTGGTTATTATCGTTCATTAAATGCAAATAAAGTAAATTCGAAGAGGAACTTTCCCTCCTGCGAAAGGTTTCCAACAGTTTCATGGCATAATGTGTGAGATTCAAACGTAAACGTGCCTCCTAAAGTAAACAGTGTTATCAAGTTCACATCAGCATCAATTTAGCTTAAAATGAAAGATACAAACCAGTACACCACGCGTTCTAGGATATTTCCCGTTATGACCGCAAGCTAATGTTGGAGATGGTAAAATTTGGAATATTTTGAAATCTTCCAAAGGAAAGGGTTGTTTTTGCAAAATTAACTATCGTGTTTTTTAAATTTGTATTTGATGTCTTACGTATTAGGTCCCTGTTTGGTCTTCTATCAAAAGCTGTTAAGTATTAGATTAAACTTTGTGTGCATGTATGGATTGAATTAGTCGTGTAGTGGTGCCTTTTTTTACTATAGTTATCCTATTATAGTTTTTCTGGTTTCCATTCAAACAATTTCAATTTAGGGAGAAGGACCTTTGCCGGACCCTATCCCAAACTTTATTCAGTATTATTATATGAGAATTGATAAGTTGGTTGAAGTTGGTGGTGTTATGTTGCCTTATGTTACCTTGGTCTTTCTGGGGCTTATATAAGAAGGTTTGATTGAAGTTGGTGTGAGGGACATCATTTTGCCAGATCGCAGACAGAGGAATTGACCTGACGGATTCTTTAGAAGTTAATGTAACCTAAATGCAAGAAGCACCCCCTAATCCCCTCCCACCAAACTCCTCCCATCCCCCCTAGCCCCCACCCACAGTTGAAAGCACATCAGGGATAAAGACGAAAATCGATCAATCTAATTTACCATGTACATGGTTGCAGTCATATTTTTGCAGGTAGGATAGCAAAGCGTCTAATAAGTAAGTGGCTGTTGATATGATTGTTGTACCTATACATCCATTCTATCTTTGAAACAGTTAAGAATATTGGAAAGTGATCCATAACTTTTAAGTCAATGGCACCATCTTAACAAAACATAGTGTAGATGGACATGTAGAGTTTTGTGAATGCATATATGAACGGTAAATACATTAATATGCATTACTAGCACATCCAAACACTTTCTATTTAAACACACACTTAGTGCAATCGACTGTTGTTGTCTTAGTAGGTAGACCATATTGCTGCCTTGCTCCATATAACAAAATCGAGTTTAATTATCTGAAATTAAGGTTTCTGGAATATTAACACAAAACGCTTAGTCATTGAAATTTGTTTATTTTCTTATTATTTGGATTATATTTACAGGAGATTGAGTTATCATTACATAAACATTTGAAAATATTTCTAAAAAGTTAATTTCATAACAAATTCAATGTGTTATAGTTTTTAACATGTGTAGTACTTATATGTACCTACGAATTGTTATATGGCTGTCACAAATGGCACAATATGGCTACATATTATCAGTCTGTGCTAGAATTTGTCAGAAGCAAGTAGCACGATTCCTTAAATTGGATTTACTCCCTGAATAATGATGTCTGACAAATGTCATGACCTGATCTTATCAATCTATTCTAATGGTGTTGCACTTTATATATTCAGAGATGAGTCAGAATTGACATGTTCGGTATTTGTGGAATCAGACATTTTGAATAATAAACTCTTTTTTACCGTTTTGTTTGGTTTAATTTTAAACAAAACACTAAACTATCATCTAAAAACAGTGAACATACATGTACACATATTATTTTTATGTAATTTTCTATCTTAATCTATTGCAGATGTAGATGGTAGATTTATAATCTACAGTTTAGTTTAACATCATAAGAGTTTGTTTGTACATATTGGAATTTATGAAAAAGCCTATAACCAGTTCATTCTTAAATAAAATTGTTCCTTGCAGTTCCTCCTGTTTCTTAGTAAACAGCAGCTGGTCATTTGTATTTAGATACAAAGTCAAAAACATAGTTTAAGACCATATAACTGGTTAAATGAATGTAATAAGCAATTAAAATGAAATTAAATGTTATAACTGTTATGTGAATGTATCTTCTTAAAACTAGTATCATAATGATAATTTTTTATATATAAGGCTTTCTTTGTCATCGTTTTTTTCATTGCCATTGAATCCCTGTTTTTATCAATTATTTTACAGAGCAACTGCACGTGATAAATCAATAGTAAATAACAACGATAAAATGGGTACTCTTTCATTGAAGTATCATACAAATTCGAAGTTGTACATGAGATACGTCAAACAACCCGTTATTTTAAAGATTTCTTTATTCTCCAAACCTTGTATCAGCCATTTCAACGGACCATTCATTCCTATCAAAGCCCATCAATTACTGCCTGGTATGAACACCACATACGTGCGACTCTCGTAGGTAATTAGTTAAATATATCTTTCAATGTCAACAATTTCAAAATCGAAAGATTAAATAAGTCGAAGACTATTTTCTTACTTTGATATTTCAAATCATTATTGATTCAAACATAACATATTAGCAAAATATTTTTATATCCATAGCTTTTCAAAGTCAATATTCCCCCAAAGTCGAATTCTTATCCAAGTTTTGTTTCACCAGATGTTAATACAATTAAAAACATAAAATATAAGGTAATATATTAAAGTTTAAGTCAATAGATCTTCTTTATTCAACCTTTCAGCAATTCAATATTTCCAAAGACAATATTTCATAAAATTAACAAATTACCAAAGTCATCATTAAACAAAAATAACATATCACCAAAGTCAAGATTTCACCTAAGTTACATTATACCAAAATCTATAGATCTTCTTAACTCAATATTTCACCAAATCAACATTTCACCAAAGTCAACATAAGTTACGTTTTATAAAAGTTTAAAGATCTTCATAAGTCAACATTTTAACAAATAAATATTTCAACATAATAATTTTTTAATATATCACTAAAATCAATAGATCTTTTTTCAAACATTCACCAAATCATTATTTCACCAAAATCATTATATCCTTCAACGTTTACATTTAAAAAAATAAACCTAAGTCAATATTTAAAAGATCGACATATCGCTAAAGACAATATTTCATAAAATGAACACATCACCAAAGTCAACATTTTACAAATAAACATTTCACCAAAGTCAAAATGTCACCTAAGTTACGAATTACCAAAGTCTATACATCTTCCTAAGTCAATATTTCACCAAAGCTGACATAATCAAAGTATCACCAAAGTCCAAAGATATTCCTAAATCAACATTTCACAAATTCAATTTGCAGTCAAATTCAATATTTCACAAAACGAATATCTCTAAAGTCAATATTTCACAAAACCAACTTATCACCAGAGTCAATATTTCAAAAAATTTACATATCGCCAAAGACAATATTTTATTAAATGAACATATCAACAAAGTCAACATTTCACATAATTTACTTATAATCAAAGTCACTAATCTTCCTAAGTTACCATTTCATGAAATCAACATTTCACCAACATAATCAATTAATCACACTACTCTACAGATCTTCCTAAGTCAACATTTCACCAGGTCTATAGATCTTCCAAAGTCAACTTTTCACAAAATCAACATATCACCAAAAACAATATTTCACAAAATCAACATATCACCAAAAACAATATTTCACAAAATTAACCTCTCATCAAAGTTAACATTTCACAAAATCGACATGCCACCAAAATCAAAAGATCTTCCTCAGTCAACATTTCAACAAAGTCAATATTTCACCAAAGTCAACATTTTTCTAAATCAACAAAATCAATATATGTGAAGTCAACATTTTCCAAAACAACATATCACCAAAGTCAATATTTCACAAAATGAACATATCACCAAAGTAAACATTTCACAAAATCATACATGCCACCAAAGTCAACATTTAATAAAATCGTCATACTACCCATTGCATCATTGATGTCAACATTTCGTGAAGGGGAATTTCCACTATATCCAACTGATTAACAACTTCTCTTATTGAAGGGAAGTAACTCCTCAATTGGATGACCAGAGACTCGGTTATACGTTAAGGTCGACCACGCGTGAGCCACTGGTGGCCAACCCGTCAGACACTGGTTGCTCACTGGTTACACACGCATCGTCTGGCATGGCCAACGCGTGAGTGACTGGTGTGACCACCCGTTGCCAACGCGTGAGGGGTATAGGAACTATTTCACACTACTGTATCACACTATTACCTTTCAAAGACTGGCCATAGACTCGTAATGACCTTGAAGAGAAGGTCAACGTTATAGAACTGGACTATCTCACATTTTCCTTAACCCTTTTCTGATGGACGTCTGAGAATAACATCATTACATGACATAAATATTGAAAGCTGAAGTTGACAGCTGAGATACGTAACAAAATATCCTATCCCAAAGGTTTTACATCCAGTACTTGAATGACCGCGAGAACAGTTGGAATTGGTCTCGATGATTATTTTTAGTGCCACCACTTTTCAATTTCCTGTCTAGTCACCACAATATTCAGACAAAGTTACTCTGTTGACAACCATCATCTAGTAATTGCATAGAAACATACAAACTTTCACCCAAGGCCACAATGTTCAGAAACTCTTCAACATGATTATCCTCAAGCGAATATTTCATGATCTGAATTCTTGTAATGAAAACAATAAGTTATCTACATGACATGTACAACGATGCTCAGTATAGATTTACGTTCGATTTAGGTATTTACTAATGAAAATGTACGCACAGAGAGAAAAAAAGAGAGAAACCAACCTGAACGCCGACTGGTCTTTTACATTGGGGTGGAAACATTGGGCTATAACCATCCACAGTTTCATATTGTAAGTCAGAAGATAAAAGACATGATATGCTATCAAAATTGTTCGCATATTTGTTTGATAAATTCTGTATTTATGAGATATGTAAACCTAACGTGAAAGTGTTTTAGACTGAACAGAAATGTCATAAACAAAGATGTGTGAGATATGCTTGACATGTTCATAAGCTATTATGAGTATCTCATCCCTAATCGGCGTCAGGCAAATGCGTTGATGCGTGATAATGCTGAACAAGCTTGTAGTCAAGTAAGAAATAAATCAATTAACTCATGATTTACAGAAGTTTAATTGGCAACTAATTTACCGTTCACAAGACACCACAAAGCATAGCAGCCCCGAAACAGGATTCGACAGAACCTAATTAAATTGGGTATTGTCTGAGAAACATGGAACAAATAGGGATTTAAGAAGTCGGGACCTTGAAGGGCTTCAATGCACAACAACTTTAAAAGTTAACTAGTTTACAATAATTCGTTAGTGTTTTGTAACTCCTGACCTTGAAATTATCTCCCAAGAGAATATATAAACCAAAAAGGAGCTTCAAAGCACAAATCGTTTCAATTTGTCGCGTTTACAAAAATAAAACTCCCTAGGTAAGATATATAAGAAGTAAAAGATATGGTTAATAGGAAAAATATAGCAACTGGAGCGGCGTCGATGGAAACCGAACAAAATCTGATGGCAGTCTCGGTCTTACTCGGAGATGTTTATTATTGCTGTATGGTTTTAATTGAAGGTAAATTAGGTTGAAAAGGATGGAGTTTGTTCATATAAGGTATACTTCTATATCTCCTTTTCATATCAATTTGTATATGAGTTCAATTGAGCATATTTGTTATCAAGTACATTATTTATTAGTGGACATACAGATTGATTAACTTGTTAATAAGGCAAGTTTCAAGTCTTTCAAGCAGGATATGACTAGATATGCTAATAGCACACAATCAGTTACGTATACCTAGTCTGTATTTTAGTGTATGAAATCCCGGTATATAGAACTCATATTCAGCTTGAAATACAGGTAAACAACGAGGCAAAACATTAGGAAAATATATGCACATTGCTTTGATTATGGTTGCCATTGCAGAACTCTAACGATAATAATTCTCTTACAGAATATCTTTTTCACATAACATTCTCAACGTATTCATAGTCTTGTTTGATAAATCACTTATATAAGCAATATTGGTTTGAATCAACACTCGAGTCCCTTTTGCTTATACGTGAAAGCAATTTGCTGAACGTTCCCCAATTTGTTTACACTTCACACGAACAACAAGACATCTTGGTTTGCGTCAGCTCTAATAATAAAGTGTATGGTTTGGATTAGGTAAAAGTTTCATGGATTGTCAATGAACTGACAGAGCCGATAATTACATAATGGCCCCAAATTGCGAATTGCTTGTTACAATGCTAGAGGTGATTTTTGTTAACTGGCTAGTTTAAATCTGTGTTATGATTTTGAGTTGAACAGAGTTATTGGTAAAAATCTCTGCTTTGCGTCTTTGTCACATATGAATTGGATTGTGAACGAGGTTGTTAGGATATTTACAAATTATGCCAAGCTCATAAGCGTTAACATTATCAACTTTTTCTCTTGAAATTAACTTTTAAAATCAAGAAACATGTAAATATATATCATGATTTGGTGATATTATCATACAAAGTATTGATATAATTTGTCTGGTTCATTCTTTTTAACTTATGACTAAATTTTTAACACATTTGATATTGAGATACAAAATCATATGAAGTTCTGTCAAAGAAATAAATTCAAAGCTACTAAATTTTGCCTTTTTTACCACACTAAAGATTGTTTTTGATTTAATATACAATATTGAAAATTAAAATGTAAATCTACTAAGGCAATAAGACAGGTGTACACTATCTTTTTTTTATGAACATTATCATTAACACAAATTTGGAAATTGTGTTACCCTTTTAAATGTCCTGACAAACTAGCAGAAGAATACTTGATTGTAAATACAGACACGCAGTGAATTGTCTTATGCCTCAACTACATTGTATGAAGTACTGATTGATATCCTATTTTTCATATCTTTTTACAATTTTATGATGCACGAATTGGAATTGTGTTTCATTTGCATTTTAAGTCATGTAAGTGACAGTTAAATGTAATTTTTACGTACTTGTTAACACATTTCAGTTAAATTTTTTTATTTAATAGCAGTACTCAGATGAACCATGTTGTGTTACTATTATCAGTGATCAATGTTCATCAACACGATATTTTCCAATCTTGACATGTTTTTATACAATAAAGTTTTTGAAAAACATTGAAATTCATTTCAAATCATAATGTAAACTGTCATCGCTATGAACTGTTCAGGAAGATAACAAATTGTGTGCACGTAAAACTGGCATTTGATATTTCATTAGACATGTGAAACAGTTACAGAATGTTACCTGGTAAAATGTCCACTGAGTGTGAATTAGCAATAAAAGGAAAATTGACAACTGAGTTTATTAAGCCTTTGAGGAATTAAAAATCGATGGTATTAATTGTCATATTGTTCAAGGATATAAATATACTTTCACAAGTCAACACAAATGAATGACACAAAGATAAAAAGAAGACACTAGTTTACTGTTAATAAATAAATTAAATATTCAGAATGTGAAGTATTCTCTGCAAATTGGTTTAACTCCATCTGTGTCAAACAGAAAGTACATGAAAATATCGTTTAAAGGCAAATCTGTTGACAATGCATTATGAAGTTGTTTATAACTAAACTTAAACTGATCAACAAAATTTAAACAGACACTAAAAAATTATCAACTGGTAATGGACATGTATTTGTATATATTAAATATAATTCATTGCAAATCACAGATACCCCAAAGCTATATTGCAAAAGGCCTTACAAATATCTTTCTAATTGATTTTAACGGCATTAAAGAAAAGATACATTCAAACCACACGCATTAGTAGAAGCATCGATTTCGTTTGCATACTGGAAAAAAAATAAACCCAAGAGAATATCTCTGGCTTTCAAACCTGTCAATATATAACAATTTATATGAACAATTCCAAATATCTGACATATTCACCCAAACATTTCATATAAGTTTGTTGTGATGGACATCTAATAACATTCATGTCCTCTTTTGTTTGGCGATCGTATAGAAATATCTCTATGAACAGTGGGTGGTGGTTTTTTTAAAGATCGTGGGGACCGAATAGAAAAAGTTTAGACAACAAAAACAATATATCTCTTGGTTTAGGCCTAAACTTAACTACATATTGACTTTGCATTATTACAACCATCTACCATTAATAAGTAGTCCCAACAATAATGTGCTGTTCCACTAAAGGTAATGATGTCCCGTGGAATCATTAACGTTTCTGAAAGTGGTTCAACCATTTCCGCACCATTGTCATCTGTCTGGAAATTGATTTCCTGATTTCTCAATAATCACTTGCCCCACACGAGATGACCACCTCTTTGGTACATATGGCTCTTTCAGTACATTCACTGTAACTGCCATAAGGATATCTGTACACGTTTCAATCAATCAAAACTTTATTGTAGTCTGAATATATTTCATTTTAATTTGATGTTTACCTTTCATAAAAAAATTAGAAAATTTGTTTGAATAGTATTCCCGGGTACATATATATATACTTCAAAAAGAAATAAATCAATGTTTTCTTTATAGCCATTACATGTTTAACAATACGAGGAATAATGTATCATTGGAATTTGGGGCATATTTATCAACATGAAAAAGATCCCAGGAATAAAAAATGCTTCCAAAAAAATGTCAAATAATACGTTTGTTTGTCAAAACGTAAGTTAATAAACGTCTTCTCCCCGAGGATATCCTGTATCTATAGAGCGTCTGCCTCTCAATCAGCAGTCTTAAGTTCGAATCCCAGTGGAGGTGTTATCACAATCACTTCTGTTCCAAACGCACTTCTGACAAATGGATTTCACTGAAGTTGTATGTTATACTTATGGAGTAAAATGCCTCTGATCAGTTCAGGACTGTAGGTTATTTTAGGATAAAACACCCGGAAAACGTCCCAAATAGAGGGCCGCGTCAGCCCACGTATCAAATTGACCAATCAATATCATCATACCAAACCACAATAGTCTGCCTTCGCACGTATAATGTTGGAGACTCATAGGTCACAGAAAGGTCAGCTCACGCTACCCTCTACTAGACCTTTCTAGACTCAATATCGGAATGAAATGGTTAATATTGGGGGTAGATTAACTTAGACTGTCAAAAATTAAACTGTTTGTTGTTCTTGGATGGCAGATTCAGTTTATCTCTCAGAAGTCTGCTATCGTTTGATCGGCATCAACTAAGAACATATATATTTCAATTAATCTAATATGAAGAAATTAGCAATAAATGGGTTCTTCACTAAATAGTAACTTTGGAAACCAGTATCTACACACTGTCCAATTACTCCGTCATGGATGCATGGATATACTATTAATTCAGGAAATCCATAATATTTCCTCAACATATTATGGCCAATTTATAGCCACGCCACCGGCAAATGTTTCCCTCAAATGTTTCAGCTCGGAGCAAGGGGCAATCACGCTTCGGACGTCTGTAACGTCAATGACCACAAGTGGACGTTGATTAACTCAGCGCAGATTCTGATCAACTTCTGCCAGTCAGTAACGAAAGACAAGCCAACAACTTCAAGACCTCTTTATTAGATAGAAGTAGCTTCACCATCAATTTCCTAGGACAAATTTATTTTACTTTCCTGTTAATTCGTCTGCTAGTTTCATCTAGTACTCTAGTTTATCTTCCGTTTATTGAATAAATCAAACACAAATCAAGTTTGTTCAGAAAAAAATGCCAAAAGTTTATTATTATGATTATAATTATTTTCAAGTAAAAGTACATTTGAACGTTAGCGCAATATGCATTCGGGAATCACATTTATGCATGCTAAGAATACGAAAATGTTCTTAAACGTCAAACCTTCATTATTGGTATATGGAACTCCTGAAAGATAAATCACAACTCAACATTTGATAGTCAAAGTCCTGTTCTGTCACACACTGACATCAAAGAATATAAGGGTTGCAGCGTCTTTTATTTTTCTCAAAAGCCTGTTTTCGAAAAAGCATCTGGTCATCAATTGTACCTTGATGTTGTTCAAATGTACAATCATCCATGTCAACGATACGAATGAACAGAAGTTATCATCAACATACATGTATCTTTACATTCATATGCAGTTTTCAAAGTTTTTATGTCACAGGTCGCATATGTCTGTATTTTAAGCAGATATCATGTGTCAATGGTTTTTAATGCAACAAGAAACCTTATATTGCATGCCCCTTCACATTTACCATAACGATTCCAGAGGCAGTACATCAACGATAATGTGAATTTTCACTGATGGTCATTGTGTTCATATATGAAATCGTCAACGTCACTGGTAATGGTCCGACCATTTCCGTAATGTTGTCATCTGGCTTCAAATGGACTTCCTAATCAGCAATTCCATCATAAGAGATGATTTGACTTGCTGCTCTGTTCAATATTCCTCGACACATACTCTGTATTGCTTGTATTCAGTACAAGTAGCATGTGTCAAGTGATATTTTCGCCAATGCCTCAAGTTTTATGGTCTGTTATACAACATTGGGTTACACTCTATCTGTTTATCTGAAGCAGAGCGCATAAATGATGCGTTGTGAGTTTACTGTCATATGGGGTATACTTTAAGAACACAAACATAAAGAATGATAATTTGTTTGTATAAATTCAAATATCTGTTAATGTCAGTTAATTAATTGGTGTAGGAGTTTAAAGGTAAATATTTGATGGAAATAGTAACTATTATCTGACTATACAATGGTATCTATTGGGATGAAACTCATTCAGCGATAATCACAGTCAACATGACACATGAATTGGGTTAAAACTAGAATACTCCTACTTTAATTTTTTCTTTTGTACTCCAGTATAAATTATCAATATGATCTGATGCATAGACACATTCTTTCATGATCAATACTGTGATATACACATGTAGTCATAAAGATAAAAATATTTTATTTTATTATATGATTGAAGGTGAGATACTCTGTTCTATCAGTGAAATAAACCCTCTATCTGGCTACAGTGGCGATAACCTTTATCGTCACTCTACTGAGTGGTGATAAACTTTATCACCACTCTAGTGACGTCAAGTTCAAGAGTTTGACGTCATGTAACAATGGTCTGACGTCATGAATTCTCCTATGACGTCACACTGTTACCGCGGAGACGGGCTCTTCCAAGCGGCCGCTCAACATGAAATTGGCCTTTTTTGACGTAATTAGAAGGATTTCATCATATAATAAATAGAATATCTGTCAATTCTTGACAAATACCATGTTTATCTCATCTCGTGAGGTAGAAAAGTTAAATATTTTCACTCGTGGCTGCGCCACTCGTGAAAATATAACCTTTCTACCTCACTCGATGAGATAAACATGGTATTAGTCAAGAAAAGACAGATATCCTCTTTATCCCATCTGGTCACTGCCCCGTGCTGCTTTAGCTCTGATGGCTCCAGGAAATGGCTCCAGTATTACTGAGCATGTGGCTATAGTGACGATAATCGTTAACAGTGTAATATTATTACCATTGTCGCAGTTCTGAACTTGATTTTACCCTTGACATTTATCATTTAAGCATCTGTTAAATATAAAAAACAGAATTTATAGACCAGTCACATTAAACTCCCTTTTGTCCCAAAATAAGATGCATATATAAGATCTTTTTGGTATTTTGATGTATTTGTGAAGAACACTATTAGATAATAGATATAAACGATCGATTGATTATTTGAACATGGTTGCCATTGGTCATTGCACAGATTCCTCAACCTTTACCTATGTAAGTTAAGCAACATCGGAAGCGGCTTGATGAATGGGTTGGTTTCCCAATGAGTGCCGGAATAAACCGAACGTTTGGAGTGTTTATACATGTTCCTAACCAAAACACAAATAAGGTACAACTTATAGTTATTATTATAGTTAAACCTGGTATGGTTGTGTTGTTTACAGTAGGGTTACAAACATTAAAGATCAGTGATGAAGTCGAGATACAAACATATTATCATTGGTTGCCTTAGAGGCTGAA
Organism: Steromphala cineraria; assembly: GCA_916613615.1. Taxonomy (NCBI): domain Eukaryota; kingdom Metazoa; phylum Mollusca; class Gastropoda; order Trochida; family Trochidae; genus Steromphala; species Steromphala cineraria. The sequence goes on along the minus strand of OU744724.1, from coordinate 50,997,350 downwards.
AAAGGTCTCTTCACTACAGAGAGGTGCAATGTCAACTCCATATTGATCACTAATACATCAGCTATTACGTTCACCTCCTTTTGATATGTGATCGCCGATTACAATGATTACCATGATGAGATTACTAAAAGGATAAGCTGGTGCGACTTCAGAATAACCCATGATCACAAGATGCCATGGTGAGAGAATACTAAAAGGTATCCTGATGTCCCACAGATTCCTTGTTAAGAATATCACCTGATTACAATGCGTTTATGATAAAAGAATACTAAGAGGTATCTTGATGCCTTACGCCTTACTACTTGAGAATAACACCTCATTACAATACGTATATGATGAGAAAATACTAAGAGGATACCAATATGATTTACATCTTCCTAGTATAGAATTACACCTGAGTAACCGAAATATCTTTCAAATAAATAAGCAAAGGCTCTCTATTTATGTTTTGCACAGGATTTCAATGAATAGATAAAGAGATTTCCTTTTTACTATTACACTATACTTATATACGAATCGATGTAAGCATCAGCTGTAAGTTACAGTAAAAAGTTCAAAGCATTCCATGTATTTACAGTTCATACCTTGTGCTAAGACCTAAAATAGCCAAAGTGTTTTTATTCAGAATCTCTCACGGGAGTAACATTTCTCCGACGTGGCTCCTGTCAGTTTCAGCGCCTGGTATGACGTCAGCAGCTTCCGTGTAATTGACAACAAAATAACAACTATTGAGAACGGACGTAAGCAGTGAAGAGGTATGCAGGCCTTATAATCAAATTAAGGATATTAACCGCAACCGTCTTACCTTTAACAGTAGGTTAGTAGGTCAAGAGAAATAAGCACTTGCGCTTTTGTTATATATTGTTAACACACAGGAAATATGTCATGCTGACAAAAATGGAAATATGGTAAATGAGCGAAGATAACTCTTTACCAAAAGTGATTTGATTGGTATTGCTCGAATATTGAATTGATGTGCATGTATAAAAGCGATTGCAAATAATACTCGATTATATGTAATTGTAAAGATTTTAATATGTTTCGCAGTATTTTTTGTATTTTGTATTGTGTGCATTTATGAAAAAAGATAACTAGATAGACAAATTACAAGTATATAAAGGTTGCTATATTGAGTATTTAATTGTATATTGAGAATACTATATTGATAATTAAATAGAATTTAAAGATTTTTATTAGGGTTTTATTTGTGTACTAGCGCTTCCAAAATTGAGTATTTGATAATGTATAAAAACTACCACTTATAAGACTTACATTCACAGGTGAAGTGAACAACCTGTACCCTTCCAGATTCCTTACGTTTTATGTTTTGTTTTTATAAACATACACAGTTCTATAAAAAGGTTTCATAAATAGTTTCATAGATCGTTTGTTATATTGTGCAACTTAAAAGCTAAATAAATCTGCATTTTGTGTTGTGACGTAAATGACAATCAGAACTGTTTAAACTTGCAACTTTTGAATATTGTTGATATAAAGTAGGCACAAATGTTCTAAAAATAATAAAGATTATGAAACTCATTATGAAGTTTTAATAACAGGCCATTGTTAGAAATAATATCTATATCATCTATATGTATCACATATATGGACTATAACTGTATTTTGTAGGCGTTCTAAATGTTCAATGATGACAAAATTTATGGTAATATATAAAGAGAATTTCAACAAAGTGTCTTCTTATATCAAATATATCATAACTGACAAGAAAATAACAACTATAGAGAACGGACGTCAGCACTGAAGAGGTATGCAGGCCTTATAATCCATTCAGGATATACACTGCAAAGGTCTTACCTTAAACAGTAGGTTAGTAGGTCAGGAGAAATAAGCACGTGCGATTATATTGTTAACACACAGGAAATATGTCATGCTGACCAATATGGAAATATGGTAAATGAGTGAAGATAACTCTTTACCAAAGGTGATTTGATTGGTATTTCTTGAATATTGAATTGATATGCATGTATAAAAGCGATTGCAAATAATACTCCATCATATATCAAATATATATTACTTTCATCAACGAGTGCAGGGTATTATTCAAACTCTACTGTCAAAATGATATCTCCTAGGAGATACTACTGCAACACAAGCAATATCTCCTGTGGGACATAGAGTTGAATGATAAATATTCAGATCAAGTACGTCACAACAATCTGTATGTACTATCAATCAAGTGTTTCCCCTTAAGAGTTTGTTACCTACATGTACCAAGACTGAAATTCTTTTTTTGTACACTGCAACGAATTCTATTATATTTTGAGGATGTTCATTAATCAGTGAAATAACAAAGTTGCTGTCTTGTTTAAATGATTTAGAGAGGTCAATTGATCTGCTATACCAGTGAATTTCTCAAGAGAATAGAACTATAAACGTCCCTTCAAATTTGCACTGTACGATAGACATTGATATATGTTTTGCTCTTTCTGACGAAGAATAGTGAGATGTGATAAGGCAACGTTGTCAATCTTGTGAGAAGATTTAATCATGGGCCAAATAATAGTAGAAAGCATATTGCATATTCACAATTCTGTTCATTATGTAATAACCATGAGTAAAGTTAATCCACGGAGAAAGACGGATACCAGTTAGACCTGTACCATTGCTATATTCAGTTAATCTGTCCTTTCAGCAAGTGGGTTTAGAAAAGATTTCTTTAAACTTTAAATGGAAATTTAAATGTCTCAGTGTAATATATCAAAACCTGTAATGTTTGTCACATACTTAATACAGTTTTAAGGGGAGACAAGGAACAACTGATTTGGTCGACTTTGACTTTTTCAGGGTTACTAGGAAACTTTGCAATTATTGGCATGGAAATCAATTTTTAAAAATGATATCTTGATCACATATTGCACAATAGGGCTAAAGAAAGATGCAGGGTTCAGTTCATCGAGGTAACTGTGATATACACTTCAAGGTTGTATTGAATTTAGAAAATAGTTTGAGTTTCAACCACCGCACCAATTTTTAAAAATTAAATTCAAATTGACCATTGCTTGTTAAGGGAGATAATATTAATGTACTGTACCGTAAATGTTCAATTATTGGGGTGAGATAATATATGACCATTGATTAAGGGTAATGTTAATTTCTTTAGTTTATTCATGTTTTATTCGCTAATTGATGTTTTTATACTTTATATCATAATGTATTTTTATTATAAATAATTAACATGGTTTTCATATTTGTACAACTAAAGTGAAGGATTGGAGCTTGAGCTGGCATGATTCTTCAAAAAATGACAAGAGGCTCAAATAAAGCATCTTACTCGAAGATAACTACAGTTCTTTATAAGCCCTTCTATTTCGAGTCATTAAAGATATGAAAAAAAACTTATTGAAAGGCGTTTTGAAATACGTGACAAGATTGCCCTACAGACAAATGGAAACAGTTACTTAAAAAAGGCATTCATGTCAGCAGTTTCTTTTAAACATCTATGCCCGGAAGGAACTGTTCGATATTTACGCGATATTTACGCGAATGAATAAATGTTATTGTTAAATATATTTATCAATGCATAACGAATTTGCTTTTTGTTACCATGTGTGGAGCCCAACTCCTTTGTTTGGCTGATAATTACACTGTTCTCCTTTGGATACAAAAGTTGTTGTCAAGAATTATAAGATGATTAAGATAAGACAGAGATGTGTTTGATTGACTAATATGGCTCCTTTTTATATTGTTATTTTTCAGCATTCATATGTTAAGTCTTTAATAATCAATAATTTTGAAGTCATGAATATGAAAAAATATTTTTAAAGATCAGCAGTAGCATCTTAAATGTATTTTACTACATTTTGTTATGATAAACGAAATTTGAATATACCGTTCTTTCTTCCTCAGTATCAAAACAGATATACAGTTTGATTAAATACAGCAAAATAATAATTTGCACTAAAGAGAAAAATCAGCTTTAAGATGCCATCAGATTAAATGTAAGTTTCTTCAAGAGACAACATAGGATAAACCAATTTACAGTACTGTTTGTTCATGGATAAAGCAAGAGGAAGATATCTTGACCATGACACCATGACCATCATTCAAACCTATTCGTAGCCATTGTTATTAACTCTGTTTATTATTAAACTTATTAACTCCTATCTCGATTCTCACGTTTCGTTAGAGTTTCAAGTGAAAGAAGATGAGAAGACATCTGATCTTAGACAAACAGTGGTCATTAACAGACGACGTGTGTTGACTGAAGGCCTACAGATTATGTAGAACAGTATGGGAAAGCTATGAGTATGAGTCTATATGCATACGTCTGTTGGAAACTACTAGCGGGTATAAGGACAAAAAGAAGTCATTTCATTTAAATCAATGTATTGGTTACATAATTATAACATTGTTACTTTCTGTGTTTACTTCATGTGTGTACATTTGTGTTTAAGTAATATTGATATTAAAACGATGTTTTGGAAACAGCCATCTAAAGAATACAACCTGATTATACCGTCTTATCAAACAGTACCCTGACAAACCTAGAATCTCCACAAGAAAAGGGCCTTTGCATGGTTACATTGTTGAAACTTTGATAATAAGATTAGACAATAACTTCCTGAAAATGTTCTTCCTTTTTGCAACACTTCACAACATTTTAATTAGGCTAAAATTCAAATGTATATTACGCACTACTGTAGATCAGACTACGGTGACAGTACTAGCGTAACAATGGAAGAAACAAAGTCAGAATATTTTTAAGCATGCATTTACCTTACATATTACTTCTCATATTTCTGTAGATAACCCCGATTTCTTCCTTCCAGGGACTACCGAAGTCATAGGTTCCTATTTGTTTTTAAACATATTTATTCCACAATGTACATATATATGTACATATACATTGTGAAAGGGATTGGCCAACAAGCTCACACCGCTTATGTTAAGGCTTCTCCCTTGAAAATAATAAAGATACATAGTGGATACATACAAACCCAAATATATAACATTAAAGATGGTAAGACATTAACCAACAAAGTAACATCCAGAAGTGTCATCATGATAGCAAGGCATGCTGTTTAGAAATATCATTTAAATCTCGAAGTTTCAATAATGAAATCATGTACAGATTGTTTAATATGTTGATAGTTGATGAACTTCCATTGTTACCATAAAGGATTGATTGCAGGTCATATCCTTAACTTAAACATATCTATTTTGTCGAAAATCATTACATAACGAACACATAAAAAATAAATGGACACAATCCTCAGAAAGTCCAAAGTTTGAGTCAATGTAATATTTTTTTTAAATGGTACATGAAGTATTTATTGGTTTTTGAAAGTTGCCGATTGAATCATTTAGTATTTGATCTTCTGTTAAGGAATTCCATTCTCTTACAGCAGATAGTAAGAAAGATGCCGAATGTCTAACTTTCCCATACTGTTCTACATAACTAGTTTCTATTTTTCTTGTAATTCAGAATAAGGATTTTAAAAACTGAACTTTGCCTGATGATTTGCTGAAACATTCCTCAATTGAAGAATGATAAATGAATAATCATGTTTGTTTTGCCATGTTATACATAAAAAAAATCAAGTAGAAAATATAATTGTCATTTATTAAAACATGCAAAATAGTATGTCATTCTCTTACCACTTTCGATTTTGAAACTATTTTTAATGTGCAAAAACTAAATTATGTATCGATTCACACCAAATCAGTCAAATGTTTAGAGGGAAACTCAAAAATAAATTTTATTCACTAGTTGTGCAAAAACTTGTTATGATTACTGTCATTTGATAAAAGGCATGTTTAAGAGGCAGGATGTCATATTAATTGTATTGATTTTATGATTTCTGAAAGCTCGACAAGAAATTTTTCAAAATGCAAATTGACAGATTAATAAAACTAAATAATTGAATAAGTTTGCATGTTCAGCGCCATTTGTTATATTTGTATTTGTTATAAAAACATAATGAAATAATTGGATTAAATAATAATGAAAAACTATGTTTAATCAAAATTTCCACTATCTGCAACCATGAAAGAGTTATATCAGTTCCTGTATGGAATACCAACACAGTGAGAAAAACAAAATATCAAACATTAAAGAGACACAGAGTATGTTGATGGATCACATACGTCAAATTTTGAAATCGATGTTATTACATCGGGAACCACTAACTGTTACTGGAAATAACAAGTTAAAGGTCAATCAGAACATTAGAGCGAAAATACGGCCATTCAAAGTCGGAATTTTGATCGAAAACTGGACAATGTGGCTCGAGTGGCGTGCGCAAATTCGCCAAACGTAATTTTGAAACCTTGTCATAAGCTGACAGGAAGATATATTCGATTCGATATTGTTTTTTAGGTATTGTAACTAATAGCTAGATTAATGGATGCATAATTTCGAATATTACACGTAATTGAGATATTTTCTTGAATTTTCCATAAAATCAAGCATTTGTGAAATATTATGCATAAATGGATATATTTGCAAGTCCAATGATGAGATATGAACTTCAATCAGCATATTAGATATTTTGTAGCTTATCAAAACCAAATAAAATTTTAAGAAAGCTACTCTGTGTCACTTTAACATTAATAACTATACTTGATGAAAAAGGAAACTATATATGAATGATGTAAGGATCCAAGAAAATACTATAATGTAACATGTTATCAAAATAAACATACATTGAACGAATGAAATAAAGACTTATGAAAGTAAACAGTGGTAAGCAATCATTGTTTGTCAGATCTGCCTTTAAGCTAACAATTTGTCATAGATACTCGGAAACTGCAACGTCAAATGTATTTTCGATGAATACAATTTATTACTGTTTACATGACAAATAGAACATTTGAACTAATAACTATGACCTCCTCGTGATTATGTAATTGAAGTTTTTAACCAAAGTACATTAAGCTAAAAAAACAACACTCTTGTTTCAAATATACTTCTCAATCTCAACAAATGTTTTATGCGTAATCTGGCAAACAGAGTAAACAAGTTCGCGCCAGCAATGATTAGGCACCAAATGAAAAATAAACAGCTGTATCCTAACCTTAATGGATATTTTCTTAGATGAACAGTCACAGTGCGTGTCAGCTTCTGTGTTATGAAACTTTAATTCTACTCTTTTGCTTATAAGACCATGCCATGTTGAAGCTTACACACCCAATTTAGATAGTCTTAAACAGGTCTGCGTGGAAATGTGTATTTTACTACTCTTACTTTCTTACTCTTGTTAGCAAGAAGAGATCTCATGAAATGTAAACATTAAATGTAGTATTAATAAAACCACAGTGATCTTGACATATTCTTTTGTAAAATAAGATTTACCTACATCATACATGTAAGTGGCATATTTTCAAGAGAATACACTTATACAACTTAACCCATAAATGAAAATAAAAATGATGCTTCTATTAGACTGTAAACGAACGTTGAAAATTTTTTCACATCATCCTAATGAGGCACGGAAATAACCAGCTGCGTAGTGAATATTGTAAATCTTGTTTCTTCATGGAAACAATTACAATAATTGTCTAAAGTAAATGAATTCCATGTTGAAAACAATTACGTCAATTTGTTTGAAATCAAATAAGTTACCTGATTGCACTATCGTACATGTATTTTCAAACTTTATTAACGTATTATGTCGTGTAAAATAATTGAAAACTCATCAAAGTGTTGTGTTTATCAGAATGGGAAAGCATATCTTCATGATTCCTGTATGTCGATTAAAGTTTCACATCTAAATATGATTTTATAACATCCCAGTTTGCATGCTAGGTATTTTATATTCTCTTGAAATAATTCATTTTCTAACATCTTGTGGAAACCCTGGACAGAAATTAACTGTGCGTGTGTAGCCCAGAAAAAGGGGACCAAGTGAAAAACTCTTTCTGTATAATTTGACTATCTTGGATGACGCATATTGCAAATTATGACAGTTTTCCATGCTTGAACATTAAGGTTATAAAACATTCACTTGATAGATAGTTTGCTTTTTGCTTCTTATTCCTGATCGAAAATACTCTGAAATGCTCTTAGGTACACAGTAAGTGTAGTTTCTGCTGTACTTATAGAGAGCTAAGAATATTGATAATTAATAAAACGATCGCCAATTCATTTAAGTATTATATTTGTTATGCAGGTTTTAATTTTTTGAGGGAGCTTCATGTTTTCATTGGCAAACTTATTATTATTGAGTTTCTTATGATTTTGCCATGCATAAAAATGAACAAAAATCAAAGTGTTTAATCATTTTGAACAAATATCAATCTATTACCAACAAGTTAAAATAAACTGTCTGTCTCCAAAGTTACACATCAAAGCAAGCTACAATTAATTCCCAGCCGATTGCAATGTAAATGACTGACCACAAGTGAACCTTGATCAACCTATACAGAGGCTAATCAACTTCTGCCAGTCAGATTTAAAGGAAAAGTCAACACTTGATGAGTCGAGTCAGACAAACTACAAACTTGCTTTATTAAATGGAAGTAGATTGTCCTTCTTCTTGCAATCATCAATATCCGGGGACTCATGTTGTCTACCCCTTGCCCATTCTTGTCTATGGAAGATGGAAATAAAACTAAAATTGAATTTGATTTATACAAATAGTATTCCTTCACAGTCACTCTACTTGTTGTTTTCATCTGTCTATCAACGAACTTCCTGCCAACCGTTGTACTCATCAGTTCCATAAACTTTATTAAATATTATAAAGGACAGTTTGTGTGTCATCGGTCATTTGGTAATTTGTCTTAAATGTTCCTTTGATTTATATCAAGTTTTCAGGAATGAGGCAATTAAGCAAAAAGTCTAATAGATTGAAAATTGTTGAACATTTTTTAAAACTCGATTGGCATTTTTTATCAGTTAAAACATTAATAAATCAATCACAATTTTTAAAATTATGTCTAATCGAAAGATATATTTGTCTCTGTCTCAACGAAATTACAAACATGTTAGATATTGCAGCAGTTTCTAAGGTCAAGGGAACTGTGTTGTGTTTAATTTGTTCATCCTTTTATTGACTTGCAGAAATTATTAAGATAACTTTAACTGGAACATTTGAAAAAATTGTATGAAGCAATAAATGTACCTTAGTTGTTAAAACAATCGAAGGTAACATGGTCACGTTTTCATTCAATCCCGATTGAGAATTATTTAGCTAAAAAATCACGGAATATATGACGACTGCGTATAGATATTAGATATGAACAAATACAAAAAAAATTATGCAATATATAATTTCTTTCAGCTTATCAAATTAATCTAAATAATAACTGTCTCAAAATAATATTATTTCTGTTTCGCTTGTTGATATACATATACATATGCTTTAAAAAGACATTCACGATGGACATACATTTTTATGAATACAAACTTCAAACATTTCAACTGAACCCTAGTGAGAAACATTCTGAGGATCAGAGTATTTGCTTTCTTTTCTACTTTCAAATTAAAAGGTCTGTCTGCTTTGTCTTGCCGGTTTTTTGGGTGTTTTTTTCTCACAAGTGTACACAAATGTAAAATATACTACATGAGGAGGAGAAGATATCATTATTTCAAGAATTATTATTGTTTTATGGTCAACATGTACATTATGCTTTTTTTACGTCTTTTTGGTCAATAAAGATAGAAAGCAGCACATGTATGAATAAACATTACTTTCCATAAAAATATATTTTAGTTATCCAAACTAGAAACCATTACAGCTAAGAGAAAATTTATATAGTTATCGGCTATTTTGTTCATCCAATTGGACAACCCCTTTAAATTAAAAACCCATTTTAAAGATATCACGTTTTGGATACTTGTTGTTAGTGTTTCAGCAAAATTGACATAGTAAACAAATTAAGATTTAGCATGATAAGGTTAAGATACGTTAAATATGTAAATAATGAAATAAATTGAATTACAACCGTTGCTGCGAAATCCCCCAACGGTTTTGGAGCATAATTACAGATGTTCTTGACAAACACAACATACAGAGCAAACAAGTGAACTTGACCAGAAATGAGGACAAATGAAAAATGAATACAAATTATTAAATTTTCATTCAAAACTTACATCTTCATTGGAATGACAATTTTCTCTTTAGATTTTGTGGTTTACAATAATTGGCTTGAACTTGAAATTTTCAATTCAGACAACTTTTAAAGGGACAGTAGCACGTTTTTAGGGGCAATATAAGGTGATGTCAGGAAAATGAAAATTCATGGTTAATTGAAAGACAATGCATTTAAACTAAATGGAGCAGTACTATTTCAAATATATAATGTAAATTTAGCCATGCGATTCCCTTTGTTTACACAAAATGAATTAAAGGTGTTCACAAAAAACGGCTGCCAATGGATTTAAGGTGAATCTTCATACTTTGTTCTCTGACTATTGAAGATTGGCTTGTGTAATGCGATTTTTAACACTATCAAAATATTACATATAGTGTCAATATACACTTATCAGTGAAAATGTAAAAATATAAAATTATCAAAAAACGTGCTACTGCTCCTTTAAAATGTCTGGATGAGAACTTGGTTAGTTTGCATGATGTGGTTAGTATATGATTGGCACCTGATATATATAGAATGATTTATTTAGGAATGAAGACAAAATGAAAGATGAACGCCTTTCCTATCTGTCATATAATATTTTAGAGAAAATCTGATTGCTTCAATGGAAACAAAGCGACCTATCCTATCATGATCAATATTTTGAGATAGTTTTAAAAATAATAATATTTTACGACTCAATCGTGTCAGTGCCCCATATTGTACAAGTTGTCATCCAACCATTATTTTAAATGTGTCTGCAGTAATTGTGAAAGTTTCACAGGTAATTGGTATAGCCACAGCCTTGAAAGTTATTGACAATTAACAAATTACCTGATTGACGTCAAATTAATCACATCACACAGGGTTACATTTTATTGCTGTTCTGTCCCAAGAGAATAGCCAATAATGACTGCATGTTGTCAATACTAAGTAGTTTTATAATGATTATGATCATGACACAGTTTTTCTGAATTCTTTATAAATTGTAAAAAAAAATTTCGATTAAGTATTACTAGAGGACATGTTATTTCAAGTGAACCATATTATTGACACCTAGATACATCTAATAAGCCAATATAAATCTAATATATCATTGACAGTCCTAAATGGTTCCAATCGCATGTTATATTGTTGTCGGTATATACACTTAATACCTCGTGTATTTTTAAAAACAGAATGATTGAAAGTGCATCCTTGTTTGAAATCGCTATAAGATCCGTTTTAACTTCACCGTGGATAGTTACGATTTGATAAAGGTGCAGGTCAAAGGAAAATATTATTGTTACAAAATTAATCTTAATAGGTATATTTCTTTTGTTTTAATATAGATAATATACTAATTTCTGGATGTTTTATGAATCTTTGTATGGTCAGAACCCCATTATTCAAACAAAACAAATCTCTATTTATAATTAAAAGGGAATATTTTAGAAGTTTCTGTGAATATTCATACGAATAAGGAGAAAAATGTCATTTTGTCAGATCAAATTATGAATTGTACTATTACTCAATTTTTCATCAACCTTCCCCAGATTAATTTGAAAATTTCATCATATTCATATATTAAAAGACATGACTGGGTTGCACTGTCGGATAATCTAATAGTGCTTTCCAATCAAATCAGTTTGATGATTGCAGAGACTTGTGGGTTGACCTACTGACCACGAGAGTGACCAACTGACCACGAGAGTGGACATTAATCTGTAAGTCAAGAAGTTTCATCAACCGTTGGCCTGTTTATCAGCGATGTACTGTGAAAGCCTTAATTTAATTTTTGAAGACATTCTTTGATAATTAAATCCCTTGTGTGACAAATTGACAGTCTATCTTACGTTGTAATTAAACATCACAAAGTCTTTGCCGATTTGGCTATTATAAATGATTAATTTTGGCTTTTGAATATTTTCATATAGAATTTCTCATTTCAAAATGAATAAAGAAATACTGTTGAATCACCATTTCCATGGAACATGATGATCAACAAATTTCATATCAGTTCATAAACACATTAGATTATGAATGTATTTGACATTAAAAGGGGAAAATTAAATCATTGTTTACTACAAGTAGCATAATGGATAGAGCTGTTACACAATCATGGACGTCAAAACGTTATATCCTCGGACATTAGTTTGATCAAACATCCACCAACGAGTAGTATGTTTCTAACTGACTAAAAGATGTATGGAGTGAATTTAATTTGATACGTTAAGAATAATTATTTAGATTACAAAATAACAATATTGCATGACCATAGCTAAAAAAAATTGTAATTTTACTTTTAAGTTTGTTTTGACATTCTGATAAAGATATTAAAAATATTTCTGCCTACACACAGAAAAGAGAAAGTGTCAACCTTTGCATCTTACTTCTATTTCAAGTCTCTTTGACATCATATCTGATTTTATAAAGAATAATAGTTTCAGTTTGTTTTAACCTTCTGCGCAAGAACATGCTAATTTTAACTAGCTGAAATAACAAAACATAACCAATCATACTTGTAAAAAGATGCAGATGTAATAGAAACCACTTGCCTCTATAAAACTATCCTTTTTTTACAACAACGTTACCCATTTATATGTGTTTTACCAGAGTTGATGTGCTTGTTCCTCATGGTAATTGAATGACTGGCTACATGTGGACATTAATTACATTGTCACGAGGTCCAATAAATATATTCATTCAGGACAGAATTAATCATTTTAAGATATAAATAGGCACATATGTTGGTAAAACGGTGTCTGCTAATGATTGTATAACCTGCCGAAGTAAAAATAACATGTATAACTGAAGCCATACCATACAATTATTCTCCTCACATAATAAAAATACCTATAGTTTTGTATAACTCAATCACGTGTAATATAAACGATGCCAACTTTTCAAGAGGACAAACAATCATATTGTCAGTGAGAGGTGACTTTAAACACCTGCAACTACCTTCTGTTGTGAAGAAATTCTGAAATGAAGACAATTAATTCATAGAGAATACAAAATGACCTTCAATACTATTCTAAACACGTTAATGATTTTGTAGCGAAAGTGAGTTTGATACAAAATTATACTAGAGTTTAATAAAAATAGTATTTATTTGAATGATGTTTAGTATTTTGTTTATTACTTGTCCTAAAAGTGAAGCCAACTTGCCGACAGGGTGAGGAAACTAACATTTCCGCGACTGAGCAGCAATTTTGATGGCGCACTTGATTGCGACGTCATACTAGCTTCTGCTGTGACGTCGTACTTGCATCATGGTATTACAGTAGTTGTATTATTTGAAAAATTATTACACTGCAGTATCTTACACAGTTTACTAAAACCAGAGTGTGATACCTTTATCATTATGTCTGTTCAAATAAACACCTTAATCAGAATGTGTCACAAAAGATGATTTTTATCATGTCTAGACAATTTCTGTTTTGTCAAAAGGTCAAAAAATTAAACAACGTAAGAACGACGTCGCTGGTCTATGACGTCACAGGCGCTGCTTTTTGCTGTTACTGGCTTAGCTATTTAGGAATGGACACATTGTTTTACTAAAATATTCCAATATTCCTCTATTATCTTACGCATTATTGTGTTTGAATCTGTTATTTTGTAAAAGGGATAAACTGTAAATTTAATCTCCTTATTGGCAGCGCATGTGTCCAAATGTTCACTTAATGACAGATATATATATATTACCATAATGTTGGTATGATTGAGCACTCTAACATGGTACACTCATTTGCTACGGCCTTGCGTTAGCCCACTGTAGAAATACAGTTTGAACACTCTATGCAAATGGGTTGAACTTTCTTAAACTGCTTTGCTTCGTTGATAACGTTGCATTGCTGAAAGTTCAATCATGTTCCACACACACCATGCTGACGAGGTCCGAAAGACCGAAACAGCTGGTTGTTCATGGTTATATATATATATATATATATTTCGTATGCCGTTAGTGATGATGTATATATCAGTACTTCAAATATTCAAATAGATCCGAGGACCTACACTGACGTGATCAATACTGTGAGACTGTTTTAGACATAAAAACAAAGTTTTACCACCCATTTGGTCAGTGCCCCATGTGGTTTAAGTGTAATGGATTGAGGATATGATCCGATCATTATATTGCATATGTCTGCTGTGACGGTAATGGTTTACTGGTTATTGCCATAGCCGCAACCTTGAAAGCTATTGACCATTAACACAACACATTACTTGATTGAAATTAAATTAATCACCGATACAAGGTTACAGTTTATTGCTATTCTGTCCTAGAAGTGAACCCAATAAGAACTGTATGCCAATAACCCTTAGATGTTTTATACGTTTATACTTGAATAAAACACAGATATTGAATATTGAAATTGGCTGCACAAGCATTGTTAATGTGCCATGGACAATGAAGGACAGACATTGATTTTTCAGGAGATGTTTAACGTATAGGAATCTCATATAACAAGCAGAAGATTACAGTGAAACATTTCTAACGAAACATATATTTTGTTTATGTCTTCAACAATCAAAAGCGCTTTAACATTGAAATCCAATGCTTCTAAAAATCAAAACACGAATAAGGTTTGATTTTCTCAAAAAATCATAACAATATTTCAATACCAATCAAGACATATGAGTAGTTTCGTGTATGTTATTTACTCACTGGATCTCAACAAGTTTCCAGATGTATTCTTTATATAGATAAAGTAAAGTAAGTCAAGGGTCTTGTGAAATCGAAAGTTTTTTGGCTTCGCTTCTTTAGAATTGATGAAGAGGGAATGTGATAGGCAAGACATTAACGATAATGGTATCTTCCCTTAATCCCAAGTACTGATAAGATGGTGTCAGTACCTGTTACTCTAATGCCCCGTAGCAGAGTTTCTAGTTTCACTCTTTGGTTCTCATGATGGCGTTGATCTGCAACCAACTATGATAGACTTACCTTGATGGTGCGTTGAACAAATTGAATAAGTTATATATAACAAAACAAGGATATATGTATGGTTATTTGAGGTAAAAGGTCTTTAATTTTGTTCACATACTCCCTTTACCCCTCACTTCCTGCAATAGGTCATTTGACAACAAGCTGATTGTGCCAATATGAGGACATTTGGAATTAACTACTTTGAATCTATTGCATAACGACACAATGTCAATGGTAGGGGCAGTAACACATTGTTAGTTAAATAGAATGATCTCTGAAAAAAACTCAATGACTCAATAATTTGTTTTTAAATGCAGTTCTAAAAGACTCTAAAGCAACTAATTTTCAAGCCTGAGATAAAAGTTTTGACTGTTCGGCCTTCTGAATAAGATACAGTTGGCAAGTTGTCATTGAATACTTGATATTTTCCTCCATAACCACGTGTTTTCAGGTTGAATCATGACATGTGAAGCTCTGAGGAAGATAAGTTGACTTAAGCTAACAGTAAATGAAGACAATTTCAAAAAGAAAGACGTGCTTCTGCGGCTTTACAGTTGTATTCTCTCTTTCAGAGTTCTAACAACCGTCTGATAGACTCTGTGGTATATAAAGAGTTTTTGTATTCACCGTTGTTAGTGGGAATCTTAACAATCAGCCAAATCCTACGCATTCGTAAATAGAAAGTACAGAAAGGTAAGCACCTGTTTCATAATGATTGATGTCACTCAGAAAAAACAGATCGAGTGGTAAACACAAGTAACAGTGAAACTTTATATAAAAACAAACCTTTGTTTTACTTGTTTCAAAATTACAACAACAATTAGAACGTTCAATTATATCAAAAACAACCTGAAACTTGAAAAACGTATTTCAATACTTAATAAAACTAACTTTAACTAATATACAGTTTTCAAAAAATAGCGGCATACCTAAAAGATAAACATCCCTTAATCAAACAATCTATTACCCCCCCCCCCCCCCCCCCCCCCCCAAACTTGAGTGCAAAATATAAATTAGTGCACTTTCTCATTATTTGACTTTTAATTACAACCTTCTGAACATTCAAATCATCTAAAATCCTGTTTTATCCATTTGTGTAAAACAAAATGTGTATGGTAGTTTTTCATACAAACAAGAAAAGTATTTTATGATTGGTATTTGTCACTTATACTCTCTATCTGACAATGGATCTTTCTGCTACATGTATGTACTGAACGTTAGTCATTCAGCAAATCTGATTGCTCCTGTATGAATACACAGAAAGTGTACGTGTAAAGTATACTGAAGGATGTTTTCCTCGTACTGCACTAAACTAAATATCTTGTTTTGTAGTGTTATGCTGTGACAAGGATTTTAACAGCCTCAATTTCTTTGGTTAGGTTTCTGGAACGGCACCTTACTCGTCTTAAAGAATCATCGAAGTCCATGTGAAGTTTGTCAATTGATCACACAGATAAATTAAACTGTTAAACATGTAATTGATATTCAATATTAAGGTCAATACTTAAACTCAGCGATTTTACATTGCTCGTACTAAATGACTCGAGACATAGTATAGTTGAAATTCATAAACTTAAATTTCCCATTATATGAGATATTTGACATTATAAATATCATATATAATTCAGAGAGATATTTTGATAGATATCGAAAACACATTCATATCCAATATGAGGTGACATTACTAGTGAAATTATATGACATGAAGCTACACTACAGCACACTATTCAATAAGAAATGAACGCAAAAAAACTAAAAAAACTTCATTGACAGGCGTTTTGAATTACGTATCCGTATTGCCCTACGGATATATAGAAGCTCGGCTTGGTATTTAACACATGCCCTACAGAAACTGTTCGATATTTCCACTAATGAATAAATCCCCTTTTTCTGTTATTATCAATATAAAATTTCTTTGTCACCATTTACGAAAGTCTTACTTAAATATTTTATCAATCTTAATCACAACCATAGTAAAATATTATACAGATAACACACAGACATATATGCGGCTACAGCTGAATAAAATGAGACATATAGTTTGTAAACGAGTAAAGAATAAAAATAAACAATTTGTATAAGTATATGCATTGAAATAAAACTTGTACGTCGTATTTACATGATCGTTTACATTTTGTTGCAGATTCATGACTCAAATGTTTTTTTTGAAGTACTTAGATTGCCCTTGAAAGTAAAGATAAATTAAATAAATTATTTTTAAGTTTGAACATTTAATTATTCATTGGTTACCGCAGATTTATTTAATTTAGGTTGAAGGATTTTAAAAGCTGTATTTTGATGTTGTCGTTTTTCAGAGTGCCTTTATTAGAAAATATAACATAGTATCATTTTTGGAAAAACCTCTGTAATCCTTATGCCTCAATATGTTTGAATGCTTCTAAAGCTGTCGAATAATTTCTTGATTATTGCAGGTTATGGGGAAAATATGTTTTGACAGATCGATGAAGGTGCTTCAACAATTTAAACACCATTCAGCAAATTTGTAAATCAGCCCTGTGGAGAATTCCAAGGTAATTGTAGTCCCGTAGGATATAATCAAGTTGTACAAGTAGTCCGTGCTGAATCATCCCACAGGAAACTACAGGAAAATGTCCAGAATTGTAACCAGGAAAACATTGAACATAATTGTGGAGTCTTTTGTTGCTTTCATTATTGGAGACATTATACTTAATAAATACTTATATTTTAGAAGCTTTTATAAATGATGAAATATATCGTATTGAAAATTGTGAATCATAATATACATGAATCTTTACACTAACAATTTATCAAGATCTTCAAAAATGTATACTTTCAGCTATTGTGTTGATAACTTGGGTTGCAAGAAGGACAGAACATGGATGAACGACGTAACTTATGTTTTACTCATTCTCTATGCTTTTTTCTAAATTAAATGTTGTTCGAAACATCAATGTCAGTGAACACTCATTTAATCAAGCAAAGGGTGAGTAGGAGAAACATCATGATACGTATTCTTGCACTCTTCATCAAATATCCTACATATGGAAGTTGCAACATAAAGAATTTCAATCAAACTGCAGAATAAGTGTGAACTTGTGTTTGAAAAATAGCGCAAACATGTACAAGCTCATTGCCAGTCATTTGAATATATATGTTCCTTTCCAAATCGGCGGACAGCTTAAAACTCTTTTTTTGTCGTTAGTAGTATGCATTCTCATATGCTAAGAGCTAATTTGTATGGTTCTTCAAAGGTTATGGAATGTTTACTATTTTGTATCTTGTATTTTGTATTCTTCATCTGAAATACCGTATGTGAACAAACATTTTAATTAAATATTAAATAATGCCAGATAAATGAAACTATGATGATTTTGCTGGTAGTTATTTGAAGTTGATAATAGCTATTTATTGTACAGTGCAGCGCCATGTCCCATCTTTTAACGTCTTTTGGTAACATATGAGCTACAACCCCACTGCAATTGATGTTATTCTGACAATCAGATAAATAACGATGCAGTAATTGCTAAAGAAGAATGTTTGTATGGAAGCATGTAGTACGATGTTACTGCTATAACAGCTATAACGTATCCGGTTTTGAAGCCTAATAAACAAACCAAAATTTTCAAACATGTTTTTCGGAAAAAAATTGTTTACACCATAATGAAACAAATTCGCAGGTGGAATGCAATTTATTAAATGAGCAAAAATAAAGCCATGATTGAAAGGAGACATTTAAGTTGAACAACCACGTTAATTAATTTTTAAACATTGAATAGTTGTAAGCTCGTTAAAAATTTGAACTAAACATCTCACACTTTCAACTGTCATTGATATCGACAGTTTGCATGTTCAGATTAATTTGATAATTCAATTATCATCTCTCTTGAAAACATAATAAGGAAATTTAATGATTTTGAAATGAAAAATGATTTATTATCTGTTTTTGTTGTGAAAACGACTAAATGATAAATGAACAATTATCATTATTTGCAAATCCTAATTAGTTTTGACAGCGCATGAACTAAATAGCAAGGTTCTTTATGAATCAAACAATAAAACAATAATCTCCATGATTACATTTGATGAACACCATGTAATTAACTCGGCAGAGGCAACTGTGGTTTTCTTCAGAGCTAAATATCAGAGATAATGTAAAGGTTGTGGGGAATTCGTTTTTTCTTTATACAATTCAAACTGAATTTAAGGAACGCAAAATAACAATGGAATACAGAGTTACAAAGCGGTTTATCCTATAACATTTTAAATAAACATGACTCTTTGCACATAAATACGAGCTGCGTGATAAATGTTCAGATACTCTATACTGTATGGTATTGAAAGAAAGTCCACACTTGAAAATTATCGTTAGACAAACGTCTCTTTACTGAATTTAAGACAATGTAAATTGACCTTATTCCAGGACCTATCAATCGTTTAGGAGACAGTTTATCTACTTTTCTGGCCATTAGCGCTACCAAATCAACAAATGGTCAATAACAATAATAATTTATGATTTTTCGGAATTTATAGCAGGTCTGCACTAAGCAAACTGTGCACGTAGAGTGTATATCGAGTGTTTCAATTTTGCGCTGTCGCTTGTTCATTGTGCTGATTCGTAACATTATCTTGTGATGAGAGTTCGTCTACTTATTTGTACTTTTGCTGCTTTTGGTAGCTTTCCGATTTCTATCGATGGTAGAACTGTATAGCAATAAATACGATTTAGCAAGAATTCTTACTGTTGAATCACATTGGCACGTTTCTAGAGTACTGGCAACAAAAATGAATAATTGTTCTTATCAATGGAAAATGATTTATCAAGAATGTATTTCAAACATTTGGTTTGAACAAATGAGTGCGACAATCGTCTTAACTACTGAACGGTAGAAGGTAAAAGAAGTAATAACAATGTATCTTCTGGATTTAACGATAAATAACGACAGCATAGACACAAGCTTGAAGACGAATTCTTGTTTTATACACTTATGTCTTTTTGATAATCAGATGCTTTTAAATTGTTGTTTTTTATGTAAATGGTATCAACGGTCTTAAATATTAGTTCAGAATCCCGTAATCAAATATTAGTAAATGCAAAAACATTGATTGTGAAATTTTTTTTCTTAACATTGATCCTGCGCAATCATTAACTAGCATTAACGACTGTTTATATGTTTTGAAATACTTCTTGATGTGTTTGGTATTGTAAGTATTTAGAGTTACCAGCACGAGGTTCAGACACGTGAAAAATGTAAATTGTAAAGTAATGTAATGAATTACCAACGATGCTGTGAAAAAAATCCCCACAGTGTCATAACATAATTTAAGATGTTCTGGACAAACATGGCATGCATATAAGAGCAAATGAGCATACTTCTTTTGGAATTAAAACATAATCAAATATTATCATTGCATATATGTTGAGTCACTTTTTACCCAGATAGATATTTGAAAATATGTTCTAAATATAATTCGAATGTGGAAAAAACGTTGAAATTTACAGATTAATTCTGTTCACATACTTTGCATTGAAGAATCAAAATGAGAAATGTCAAACACGTCATTTCTTATAAGAACAGCATTACCTGACAAAACTTGTAAACAACAAATCAATTTGTAAGAACGATATTAGACAATATTAGTTGATCTTATCTATTTTCAAGGTGTAGCCAGGAGGTTTATCATATAATGTTCTTATTTACGAAAAAACATTTCCATTACATTTCTGTAAACAATTTTTGAAATTCGTTTTTGATGTTTATTTCATGATCACTTAAATTGTCATATTGGAAACATTTTTCACATTCATTGATTGTATGTATTGTATTGTAGGGTTACGTAAACTTTCCCTGCCTTTTTTGGCCAATATGGAAACTAATGCTGGCATGATCAATACTGTGACATAGTGATAAAAATACTGATGTTTTATTGTCTCTTCTGGCACAAGCCCAATGCTGTGCAAGCGGTAATTGGTTGAGGGAATGGTCTGGTAAGAACTTTGCATGTGGATGAAATTATTATAAACTTTAGTTGATTTATTCATACGAAGGAATCATAAAAATTGGTATCCTGTCCAAAGCTTAAGTGAACTAATAATGACTGAGTGTCATCAAGACTAAGTGATAATTAAACGGGTACTCTGAAAGTATGGTAACAATTATATGATATCATTGTTTCAAAATTTGTTTTGCAGTATCAATAAAAAAAATACCTCCAGCTCGAAAAAAATTGTTTTTCACCAGAACTTTATTCAATGATTTGACTACTTTATACATCAAGACAACAAGAGAGCAAGAACATTGATATGAGTAAAATTGCATCTTTCACATTCCTATATATACAATTTTAGATAGATAAATATTAAAAGTACTTGCTTGACGTATTATTGACGTAATTATGCAACCAAACATTTTGATTTAAAACATTTTATGGATGAAAAAAAATAGATAAAAAACACAAAAACAACTCAAATTAACTAGTTCATCAGCCTTGAGAAGACATCCTTCGAATTTTCTATCTAAAATGTACCACGTTGACGGCTTATTTGGTAAGGTCAATAAAACCACAATGTTTTAACAGGTATTGCCAATATAGAAGTACACTTTGGACTTTGAATATTCTGAAAAACACTATTTCATTTCATATTTGATGTATAAACAGAGATTCACTGCAACTGTTGATGGAATACAAAGGCCAATGAATATACATGTAGATATATAACACATAAGTTTATGAGAAGAAATGTCATTTATCATCCAAAACTGTGTTCAACAGGAGATATCGCTTGTGGAAGATCAAGCGATATCTCCTAGGAGATATTGCTTTGACAGTAGATTTTGAACAATGCCCTGTCAACAGAAGGGACATGACATCAAAAACGATTTCCATCATCAGTAATGACATCACAATGCTATGACGTCATAAACACAATGATGCCACAATGCTATGACGTCATGACCACCATGACGTCACAATGCTATGACATCACTGGTATAGGAGTTTTAGAGCTATGCAGTGTTCAAAGATGTACATGTTTCAAGCAAATGTGATAACAAATGTTTTACGATGATAAATAGAATCTCACCCTTGTGTCTTCTGATATCAAATATATAAACACTCGTTGATAAAAGTAAAATATCCTCGGCAAGCCTCTTTTTATCACATTAATGTTAACGAGAAAGAGTTATTATGAAAGTACAAATGACTTTAAAGACGTCCCAGGCCAATCAACAGGGAACTGACTTGTTTAAAAACCCCGGTTATTTGTTTTATCAAATATTGACCACAAAACTTTGTATCTAATTGAACGAAAGGTAACTGAAATTATTCCTTGATAACAGATATTAGTTAAATTAACTATCGACCCATTAACGTACATGCATGACCCAAATGTTATTGGAGTGACTCTTAAAAAATGTAACTCAAATTTGCTAATTATAACCATTTTCATCAATTGTTAATATTTCACAGCAAGATGTTTCGAAATCACACATAACTGTTTATTCGGTTTTGCACTCGCCTACACACTGAGAACAAAACGTGTAAGTATAATCTACAGACATGGTTTACTTTCCTTCCATCAAGGTTATTTGTCATCTTCTTGGAGAGAATTCAAAAGCATTTACCAAATAGTTATCGGTTTGTTCAAACCCTTTGTGCAGGTGCATGTAATTTATTTCTAGCTTATACAACAAAACCTCACAAATCATATAAAAATGAATGAGATAACGAACCACCTGCTTCTATAAAATGTCAGTAATTGTGTGATGCACTAGTGTTGTAGTGCTGTAAAGCGCTGACGTGGCATGTCTGAATGTTTATTAACTTTTATATGGGAGACAGCCAAAACTCTATGTGACTTGTGTTAAGTTTAAGTTAACTTTCCAAATCGTCATGTCATCCCTAAATGCAAAGGTTCGCATGTTTACTCTTTTTTTCTCATTGATAATTGAAAAAAGGGTAAAGTGAAAATTCTTTGTGTATGTTAATTATTTACTAGTTACTTCACCATTGAAATCTACCAATTAATACTTGTCTTTGTGTCTGATTGAAATTATTTGCCAACATTATGTTTGATTTATCGTCATGTGTCATTGTCAAGTTTTTAATCACAAATCAATTATTTTACCGGTTATTGTCATGAAAATTCACGTTTTGACATGACAAATCTAATTACACAAATATACTATCTTACTTAACACCATTTATCACACTCAATAATTCACTTCTTATTTTGTATTTATTCAAGGAATTTCTTAGGAGCTGACATATGCCCTGTAAACTAATGATAAGGAATCTAGCATGGCAAGTTTGCTTGTTGCATCCGCGGCTTACATGTACAGCATGCCATGAATCTGTCGCTAAAAGAAATTACCGTTTTCTGAACACATTTTATTTTCCAGCACAAATGCAGTAATGACTGAGGCTTTTCAAACTCAAGGAACTGCACAACTGATAGCATAACTTCTATTGCATCTCTTCAGGTTTCTTCTAGTTCCTCCCCACAAAGTGTTTGAAGTAAACACAGACAAGATCTCTGACAAGAGATACCTATTTACAGAGAGAAGGAGTTTATATCAATGTTGTCAATCTGAATCAAAGCAATTAGGCTAAACGAGACTAAAACGCATTTGAGTACACCTTTTTCAGAAAGATCATAGTCACTCAGAATGATAGAAAAATATTGTCAACAACAATTCAGAGAAATCTGATTACTTTGTGTTAAAGTGGTATTTTACTATACTTACTTATATACTTATACTTATTCCATTATTTTTTGCACAAATAATAACAATTAAATCTTGCTTATTCCTAATACAATTTAAATATAAAATCAATATCAACACCAGTAAACAAATAATTTAAGTACATGTACATAAAGTAACTAAGTAAACTATCCCATCTTAGGAAAAGGGGTTACATCTATCAAGCAACGACATCAATTTGCACTGAATCTCAATGTGATGAGAAATTTTGCAGTTTTTTACTGAACATTAAGAAATGTCATCTTGAACTCATTATTGGTCTGTACATACAATGTACATGTACATGTTGTCAAATACCTTGGTGAAACAACAAGCCACATGGTTGTATTGCAATAAAAGGGATTCATTGTAATATATAACTTGCATTGTTTCATATTCCATTACCAATTTCCCTGTGAAGACCGCACTGGTTCTTTGTAAAAGTATGTGGATGATTTGCAGATAATGGACTTCCGGTAACCTAATTTAACTTGCACTCATTATCTTTCCTTGGTCGATTTGATCATTTCCGTTACCAATGGTTACGTTACATTATCTCTCTATATTGCATTACAAATGTTTCCTAAGCACTATTCAACAGCTTGTTATCAACCATGTAGCGCTAAAGTAGTGGTTTACTGGATTGTCTAGTTATTTGAACAGTTGTTCAAAATGATTGGACTAATTGTCAAAATACAGTTGCAAAGTAACATGATATGTATAAAAGAGTAAATGGGTTTTTAATTTGATAGATAGATTAATTTCTAATTACATATAACTTTCAATTACTTTTCAAAGTAGTGGATTTGAATGTAAAAGTAACGTCTTTTCCAGAATAATTTTGTAAGCAATGTTTTAGCTCATTTGGTTGCAAGTTAGGTACTAATTAAAAATCAGCGTTGTTCTTTCTTAGAAAGTAATGCTGAGCTAACCCTAGGGCCGTTTGTTTTACACATGCATTAAAAAGACATTCACTAGATGGATTCCGAAAACTCTCTGTCGGCACACTTCATAGGGTTGTGCGCGAGTCGAACACAATACAGCACTTCCAATAACCAATTATCATTATATACTTTTGTTTTTTTAAGTAATTTTCATCGCAATTTAATGAGAAACAAGATCAAGTTCACAACAGAGGACGAGGGCGTTTTTGTGTGTTAGCTACTATGTGTATCAACAATGGTCAGTCACGATTCAAGACTTGTCCTTTGTAGAAACGATATTTACTTCAAGTTATTCAACCTATAAAATGCAAAATATTGCCAAGTCCTTGTTTTGGGTGACAATCATATTCGACAATACATATATGCATAAAGTTGTGGTGAAAGTAAAAACGTGATCGCGACAGAGAGTCTATAGAACAGCTTGTTCATACTATCAAATTTCATATTAACTGTCATTTCTAGAATGGAACCTGTTTAATTTTAAAAATGTCATCTGGTATTAAATTTTGAAATGATTAATTTTACAGTAGGTTTCATTACTTACATATGTTATCAAAACATTCAATATGTATAGAAAATAAAAAAGAAAGCTTGTTTATTACTATTGAAAACCAAGTTGTTTATTCCTTGTTTAAACATTGCACTTTTTATACATTCAATATGAATATAAATATTTAATTTCATCAATTATAACCTTTGCGTGCACTATGTTAAAAGATAGAAAGCCAAACACCAAAGGAGATGCAAAGATTCATAAGTACACATACGTTAATGAGGACAGTAAATGTGTTTGTTTTTTCATTAGGATTGAAAACCAAGTTTTTCATCCAATTGAATTTTCGCTTCAATATATTACAAACGTTTCATCAAAAATTGTGATAACCTGCATTATGTTATACGAAAGGAAGCCGTTTACAAGTTGAACATGCAAAGATTAAAAAGAACACATCACGTTAATGAGTACAGTAGGCTTGCTGCTGACAGTTGTGTAACAGGTTTCATAACGGGGTAATTAGCATGGCGTTTCAGTATAGTTAAGATAGCAAATGAACCCGTTTTTAGCCACACATATCTGGAGTTAACGGGTTCATTAACATAGTTTCATCAAGTTATGTCCATGTAAAGAAATGATCATTGGGAACACATACAATGTATCACATATTAAAAATAGGTAAATTAGGTTCAGAATGCTTTTCAACGACTCTTTTCAATTGTAATAATATTTTATTTATGATATCGCCTAAAATGAAAAAGAAGATTACTCAAATCAGTATTTCTTTAGTAACTTTTGTTTTGATTGACTAGAAGAAAGGGTCTGATTGCTTGTTATGTAGCAATATCAACCCTCAGTCCAATACATGTTTAATGGTTCGTTAACAATACTTATATCAATAATTTCAGGAGGAGTTCAAGAAGTGGGAACGACAATGAATGCAATCAATAAAATGATTTTATTGAACCATTTGAATAACTACATGTAACTTAATACTTAAGATACAACTCCATGGTTTTCATCACAAATTATGTTCTTTTATACCAACTTAAGTGGAATAATTCCTCATATATATTCAAAATACCTCACACACCTATTCCTCAAATTGCCATTTTATAAAAAAAATACACGTTTTAGGAGTCTTATATGTTCGCTGAAAGCACCTCCAATCTACATGGATACTAGTTTTATAACAAATCTAACAGTATATACTTGTAAGTGTCAAGTTGACTGCGTTAGAGAAGTTTCCTATGTTCACACTACGAAATCGATTAGCTTTAAATTGATGCCAAACATTCGATATTTGACACTTACCGTAGATCTAGACTTTGTAACATATGGCCACCAACAACTCACGGAGTGGCACTTGAGGTACACAGTAAAATTCATTTCTTCGTTTGCTGCATTAAGTTAACATTTTACTTCTCTTTTGCTGCATAAGAAAGATAATAACTATCATAACAGTTTGCCACCATGGTATACACACTTAAACTGAATATACTGTTTTGTCATCTTTCTAACAAAATTGATAATTATTGACAAAAATATGATTTTTGAAACTATAACACGATAAAGATAATATTAGATATAACCAACCATATACACACAAGTGTCAGAAACATAGCAGCCAAGATGACCAAAAGAGCCAGTGGTAATGGCAGACTAATTTCCCGTTTTGATAAAAACATAAAGTAAACGATCTTGAGTTGACAGTTTTCAGTTTCATCAAATAAATAATTTTTGTTTCAGAAATAATGGTTTATGTGAACCTGTGTTTTACTTTGTTTTAGAACACCAGTACAATAAATTGTCAATGCAGCTATAACTTGAAACATAAACATTATTTTGTACTAGTAATAATCGGACAATCTTACAAAGCGATGTCTTCAACCTAAAACAATCTTAAACTTAATCACAAAATCATCAATGTATACTTCCCTCGACCTGCTAATCCGCTTTATATGGATACTCCTTCATTTCTGGTTGTGTGTATAATCTACAATTCATATTTCCATATTTTAAGCATGACATATTAATATTGTTACTTGACGTTTTAATAATAATAATAATAATAATAATAACACTTTATTGTCCTCAGTAAATACATACGTTCGAAATTTTGTTTGTGCCGAAGCACCCGGCAGCCACAGTGCAGCGCCAGTTAAATCGTTGTTCTGGCTTTACAATGCTGAGTGTCAAGCAAGACAGCAACAACTCCCAACTATTAACGTCTTCTGGTATGACGCGACCGGGAATCGAACCCCGGTCTTCCGGGTGACGAGCGGACACTCTACCACTGAGCTACGCCCCCGGTTAAAAATACATACGGTTAAATATACATTTAAAAATATGCATACCATGATTAGTCGACTTTTTAAAGACTAATTCAGTTCTCTACAGGGGGAGTGTGCTGTAGTTTA
Organism: Steromphala cineraria; assembly: GCA_916613615.1. Classification (NCBI taxonomy): domain Eukaryota; kingdom Metazoa; phylum Mollusca; class Gastropoda; order Trochida; family Trochidae; genus Steromphala; species Steromphala cineraria. The sequence goes on along the minus strand of OU744724.1, from coordinate 50,969,820 downwards.
GTTAAGAATAACATTTCAGTCGGAAAAATATGTTGCTTCTATCATCTATAGAACATCTCTCTAAATCACACACATCCCAGAAGCTAACTAGAATATTACATTTCTTTATATTGGCAGTAGCACGTTTTAGGGGGAATATTAGGTGATGTCAAGAAAATAAAAATTAAGGGTTCCAGTTGAAGGACAATATATTTAAACTAAATTGAGCAGTAATTATTCAAATATATAATGTATAGATTAGCCAAGCGATTCCTTTTTCTTACACAAAATGAATTAAAGATGTTCGCACAAAATGGCCGCCAATGGATTTAGTGTGAATCTTCGTACTTTGTCCTCTGTCCTTATTCAAATATATAATGTATAGATTAGCCAAGCGATTCCTTTTCTTACACAAAATGAATTAAAGATGTTCGCACAAAATGGCCGCCAATGGATATAGTGTGAATCTTCGTACTTTGTCCTCTGACTATGGATGATTGGCTTGTGTAATGCGATTTTTGACACTTTAAAAATAATACATTAAGAATTTACATACAATTATCAGTGACAAATTTAAAATATAAAATTATCAAAAAACGTGCTTGTGCCCCTTTAAACCACACACAGCCCAGAAGCTATCTAGAAAATCTTTTAGTAAGCAAAATGATTGTTTGCTATTGCCTGAGCAACAGCTCTCAAAATATATAGGTATTATCATGCATTTAATTATTGCACCATGTAGATGAAGAATATCTCTTTTTACTCTTACATGTACATATACATTACATGAACAGAATTAGTATTAAACACCAGATGTATAATGTATCATATATATTGCATATATATAGAGAACATACATGCTCAAATCTAAAATAGCTAATGTTTAGGGAGAGAACCTCTCGGGAACATTACTGTCAGAACGACTCTTGTCAGTTTCAGCTTCATTTGTGGCATGACGTCAGCAGCTTCCGTGTAAGTGACAACAGAATAAAAGCTTTGAAGTGAACTGACGTCAGCAAGGAAGAGGTATGCGGGTGTTATAATCCATTCAGGCTATAAACAGAATCAGTCTTATTTTAGACAGTAGGTATGTAGGTCAAGTGACATAAGAACTATCTTTATTTAAAACATTTAGGAGCAACATAAGATATGTCATGCCATAGAATCCGATAATGTAGAATATACACATATTGTACTTATATATGACATATAAAAGATGGGGAGGTTAGACAGAGATATATTTCTAACAAGGCGTATTTATAGAAAGCGGGTTGGTACATGTAGGTCGAGGGAAGACTTCATTGATGGTTTGTGCTAAGTTTGTAAACTTATGTATAAGGTTAAGTATCGATAACAATAGTTGAGACTGAACGATATCATTCAAACCAGATGTGCTTACATTGTCAAAGAGTTTGTAGGTCAGTCAGGGTATGCAACATTCATATCAAAGCCTATTTTGTGCATAATCTAATATCTACATTAATATACTGCTTGCCTAATAATTCATGGAAAAAAACATAATCATATAGTTCAGCCAATACAGGAGATGAGTGAATTAAAAGACAACAGAGATGAAGCAAGTGTGTCAGACACTCACAATACACAACATATTTGCCAAAAATGGTTTTTCTCGACTTCACCTTTATTTAAACCATATTCGCTATCATCTAGGTTATTTACTCCTCAATTCTCAGATTGCATTTTTTGCTAACAATCTGCACAATTTCTGGAAATATTCAAGGTTATTATGGATCATAATCTTTTGATACAAACTATATGTTAATGACGTTTTAAAGATCTGAATGCATAGCCTTGATCAGATGAACAGATCATCAAACCTTTCACCAAGACCATTTACAAATGTTTTATAAGGCCATAAGTAACAAGGAAAGTTGGTTGGTGATCCTTATAACAGGACGTAAATCTCTGACTGTGATTCAGCTTTTATTCATAGGGTCTGATGTGGCATGTACCTTGACGTTTATACTTAATTACTATTTCAAAATATATTTCCCTGTTTTGAGTTCAAGTTAGTTATTACAAATGAATATCTACACTGTATGTTTTACCAGCGGCAGTTCGGAATTTGATATGCTACTATCGAAGACAAGCGTTTCCAAGCTTATGAGAAATTTTACATTGAAATTACAGTTTTTAAATATTTGTGTACGATTAACAGAAAGTTTCATTAAAAGAGTGCACTTGGCTTTAACCCGGAAATACAAAGGTGCGAAATATAAGCAGCGAGTTCAGTTTAAATATACAATAAAAGCCCACCAGAACAAGTATGAATCATCTCTGTCTCTCTAAATATATATATAGTGTGGGTGTCCAGACGAGAAACCACGTTTAAAGCTTCATATTTCTTAGATTTATCAGACTAAAATATGTATGCAAGGTTTGGGAATAGCTTTTCTATTTACAGGTTTTGTAGTAATGGATCACATGATATATTAATCCATATTAAAACAATTTATAGATCTAGTCAACCTTTCAAGGGACAGCAATATTAAATGAAATCTTCCAATGAAAAACATGGTTCATGATGCTGTTTGATTTCTATTCGTTAGAGTATCTATAGCGCTAGCCTTGTTATTCCTAGGTATCTAATCCCTTACGTTCCCACACTAATGTTAAGAAAATTAACAAAACAGATAATACATTTATCTAATACCAAACAAGTGATCTAATATGGTTTATTTTCAATTAATGTTTAAAATTGCATGGTCATGTATAATACGTTACCTACATGTTGCTCAGGATATTTTCCAGAGAATAATAGGGTTTTTCTTGTCTTTGAAATATATTTCTATAAGCTTTTGTCAAAGATAAGATATATATAAGATAAACAAAAGATTCATTGATGGAAATTACGACATATACATGTATGACCATGTTCTTGTGGTAAATGTTTAAGCAGTCCCCTGGTGATATGAATTGATAGTACAACATAAATATAGACCAGGCACTCTACAACTGAGGTCTTTATAACAACCCGGGCGTCATCTACATCGATCAAGTGTTTCCCAAAAGAGTTTCCTATCAGCAATGCTGGAACCACACTCCTTTTGACTGAATAGATAGCTATTATGGTGTGAATGTGCTCATCAATCAGTGCAAGTGACTTCGATTGATGAGTTAGGGAGGTCCTTGGATCTCTTGTATCTTTTTATATTATAATGGCAATGTACAAAAAGGGAGACTCAAATAAACAAAATCTCTCTCTCTCTCTCTGTGATTCTTCAACTTGCACTTGAACATGTATATCTATGATATTGATATATTTATCGAATAGTTCGTCAGATTTGAGTAAGAACTGTATCAAGTCAGTAACAAATACTAACTTATCTATTCCATAGATAATAATCTACGTTACGTTATGAGTTATAATGACAATAGTCCATTTATATTGTGTTATTTCTATGGATAGGCATGCTTAAAACTTACAAATTCTATCAATGAACTGAACAACTAGTTCTGATGATGCCACTATCAAGTGATTCGTTCAACATCGAAGGTCCATTTCTTCTCATGTCCATATATCCTTTGTATCATTTAATAAACAGCATGGAGGGTAGAAGACATGTCTTGCCCAGGGATATAATACACAACGCCAAGGTCACAACTACAACATAGGAAATTTGATGTAGCGAATGATGATTGTCAGCGAATATCATGTTAAAGTATAATAAAGAGGAATATATGGATGACAACTCATAAGACATTGATGGTGCCACCAGGGAAACGTAATTGTTCTCTCTTTATTGTTTCTTTTAGTTTTGTGTTATTGTGTTTTGTCAATTTCAGTGTGTCTATGGTTTCAACCAGTTCAAGGTTGGAGAAGAGTCTGGCCTTGGGTCGTTGTTCTGGATGTATTAACTGATTTGTTGTGACAATGGCTGCCTCCAGAGAAAACCAAATAGGTTTTGGAGGATATTTGATTAGTGGTTTACTCCAACAAAGGTTGTTCATTACAATGATTGATTTGATATTGAACACATATCTACACCAAATGATAAAATGAATATCTGAGACAAGGATTGTCGGAATAGGTCAGGGTCACTTATTCATATATATTAACATTGATTCCTCTCTGAATACTCTGCAATTCCCGGAAACCTTTGACACTACACTTAACAAAATTAGGGGAAGATATATAAAATCTTACTTTATTTTCATGCTTCATAATTTTATTTAATGTTTCATTTTGTGGACAATCTCGAATCTGTTGCCTGCTGGAGTAACTAAAATAAAGGTACATCCAGTCGTGGACCAGTAACAAATGAATAAGCTGGACATACATGTAAAATTGTATGTAACAGAATATTCTAAAAAATAGAGCCATTGGCTCTGTAGCTCATCAGGCTTCATCATCAACTATGATGTAGAGTGTGGCCAATGTGATTCCCCCTTTGTAGAGGCCACAGGGTCACCAATCATAAAATTAAGTATATAGCAGTGTATAAAATAAATTGGAAATCTAACCTGTCCTGAAAATTCATTGGTCAATTCCTCTGGGAAATTTAAGAAAAAAGTTGAAAAGTTACCAGTCCTGACCAAAAAGTAACCAGTCCTGGCAAAAAGTTGCCAGTTCAAGGACTGGCTGACGGGCAATATTTAAAAAACTGTATATAGGCGACAAGTTTAAGTTTTCTAGGCCTTATACTTCAGGAGAAGATGAAAATAGATTTGAAGGACGTTCCTGTTGCCTTTATTATTATTATAAAGCTACAATTCATCATCCTCACTAGTCAAGGAGTCTGTACACAAAGTTTCAGCTTTCTAGGCCTTATGCTTCTGGAGAAGAAGATGAAAATAGGTTTTTAGGGCGTGGCATATGTGGCCCTTATTAGGGGCCACAGGGCCACCAAAGCTACAATCTATAACCTTCACTAGTCAAGGAGTCTGTAGGGTCACAGGGCACCCAAAGCGACAATTTATAATCCTCACTAGCCAAGAAGTCTGTACCCAACGTTTCAGCTTTCTAGGCCTTATGGTTCTGGAGAAGAAGTCGAAATTCCACAAAGTTTTCGCACGGACGGACGCCGGGCACCATGCCAGGCCATAAGCTCATCGGGCCTTACAGGCCAGATGAGCTAAAAAGCGTTGTTAGTGCTGGTGCTGGTATTTCAGATATTGTTACATGTAGGTGTTTCTGAATTGTCTATTTGTCAAATAAATTGTATTCTTTCGCTTGGTCTTATTCGGATGCTATTGAAAGTTATTCAAGTAAAAGAAGCTAATAATAATCCACATATACAAAACGGAGACATAAAGAGGTCCTTTTGACGAAGGTGTAATTTGTCTAACACCATGAAACTAAATGCATAATACTTAAATCTTACCATAGTGAGAGAAGCTTAAGGATTGTTTTTACAGACACTTTAATTCCCTTTCTTACGGCTACATGTATTTAACCACCAGCAATTTTCAATTGGTTTTGATTTCACAAGAGTATTCAGAGAATTCATTCTTATGTTCTGGCCATCAAACTTAAAATCTCAACAACAAAATGACTAGAAACTGATGGGGGTTAACATTACATCTGGAGGATAAAGCGTTATAAGTTGTGAATGAAAGTAACCTTTTAAGACTTAATACTAGGTCCCTTTTATCATATTCATTAAACCAATTTGATTTGAATGGAAATGACCAAAACATATTTCCTCCCTTTCTATCATGAGATTTTTTAAACAAAAGAGCATCGTCTATTTTCACTACCACGGATTCAGTCCATTCATGAGGGTGAAACCTAAGAGTACATAATACACAGACGTACGATAAGTACGTAGATGAGTGTTATATTCAGTGGCAAGTGCTGTTACGGTGGACAGGTTATGTGTCGTTGAACTAATTCCATCATCTGACAACGGATATTTCTGCTATGCATTGAACCTAAGTCATTCAGCAAAGCTGATTGTATCCGCGACCTACAAATGTATACTCAGCTAATGTATAGAGTTTACGTTGTTGCTCTGACAACTATAAACCAAATTATAAATCATATTGTAGTATATTATACAGTGGGGAAATGTTAAACATCAAACTGTTTTTGCGTTTGGTTCAGTTTCTGAAACGGCACCTCACTTCCACCAAGCATCATCATCATCGAATTCCATGAGGAGTCTGTCTATTTAGAGCACAGAGTTAAACTGTTAAAGGGGCAGTAGCACGTTTTTTGATAATTTTATATTTTAAATATTTCACTGATAATTTAATTTTATTTTGATAAGTTATTGCTAAATGTATATAATTGAAAGTGTCAACAATCTAATTACACAAGCCAATCATCCATAGTCAGAGGACAAAGTACATGTATGAAGATTCACATAAAAACCATTGGCGGCCATTTTTGTGAACACCTTTAATACATTTTGTTAGAAAAAGGATTCGCATGCCTAAACTTTACGTTATACATTTGAATTAATACTGCTCAATTTAGTTTAAATACATTGTCTTTCAAATGTAACCATTTATTTTCATTTTCCTGACATCACCTTATATCACCCCTAAAAACGGGCTACTGCACCTTTAAGCACTGTAATAAACGTAAAGGTTGAAATTACTTAACTCAATTATAAATGACTAAAATAAAAATCACTTCAACATTGTTCTCTATTGTCGCACTGAGGTGAACTTTTAGATGGAACTCATTAACTGAACTAAAGATGTTGGACAGCTAACAAATATAATTGATTTAGAAAGAGAAAAAATTGTTCACAAGGAAGTTTATTTTATCTCTATACATTCTCTTACTAATGGTCGAAAAGAGACAAACAATAATAACTCAGCCTTTTGAAATAAACCTCCAGATAATGAGACGTCAACATTCAGTTCCTCATCTATTGCCTGAAGTTAAATGTTTCATTAGTTGAAGCATTATACATTAATAACGGACGTAAATGAGATTGTCTTGTGGTGTTATTGTTTGTCAGTTTATTAAAACTCTTTCAACTATTTTAGGATTTTCAAAACCTACATTAGTATGACTTTTAGCTTAGGGGTTTGTGCCTTATATTAATTCTTTTCTACAGATATTTTTTAACTTGATTAGAATAAATTGGAGAAAAAAAGATAACAATGCAAACAGAATATTTTAAAGGCTACTCGAAGTTTGTTTAAGTTAAAACCAAGAATGAAAGATCATTTGTCTTTGAAGATAGGAATAATTTAAACTGCTAATAGATTTGGCATGCATCTCATGTCGTCATAATTGTATTTTATTTATTGTATCGGTCGAACATAAGATTAACATCATCACTGGGACAAATAGGTTGTGTTATTACAGAAGGTGTCAGGAACATCACTGCATACTATTGCATACTGAAACGGATGTATGCTGATGTTATCGCAATCACACTAAAATATACGATTTCATATTGTATGTTTAATGGTTTGTACTAGCTTGTATTTGAAACTCAACGGATTGATTTAGCTTTAGAAAGAAGCCACATTCTGAAACTATTGATCGATATGCGGTCATTGAACCAACGAGATTCCCGCCATGGTTCTCAAGTTCTTGCTAATCCATATCTTTCTACCATTTCAAAGTCAATCGAACTAAACTTTGAAAGCATAAAGCTCTTCTTTGAGGTTAAGATAAATGAGAGTGACTTCATTGATCGGGCCGTAAAAAATCTTTTATCCGACCTTTGATTCGTAATTCAATTGTGTTAGAGTTAGCAAAAATATCGCAGGTGCAAACATGAATTTGTGTTTTATCTACACACAAGCCTTAGCTAACGCAAAATGTCTGTGGTATGGATGTCCGTTTCCTGTGATACTGGACAAATTAGGGTCAATAAAATATCTTTGTGCCCTGAATATGTATTGGTTAATCGGTCTTGTGAACTTTTTACGCAAGGTTCATGGGCTGCACGTGATTTTCATGAAATACATGTTGATATTGACAAAGTGTCTGATATAAACATTGTGAGATGAGGGTCTCAACGTGCCTGTAACAATTATTAGGTTACAGAGTAAATTAAGGCTGTCCTGTTATTTAAAGAATTCTTTTTATAGTGACTTCGGAGGCCTCAGCTGGTTCCTTGTCGACAGGAACAATAATGAAAGTTACACCTTCAAAACGTTGGGTACATCTAATAAATATTCACCTTAATTTGATTCCTGACAACAATCAATGGGTGATCATGTTCTGCCTTCAGCCAACACTGCTAACAAGGGTGTATTAGCTGGCAATTCTTCAAAATGATATGGCATTGATGTTACTCATCCTATAAGTCAACATAACAATAACAATATACAATGTTTCAAATAATATGTTTGTGCATCGGCTTGACCAAACTTAAAATTTATAAATCCTCAGCTTCTTCTAAATTGATATTAAGACCCATTTAGCAAAATTATAGTTTTTGATTTGTATGAAGTTCAGTTAACTGTATGATATTATATACTTATCATTTGAATATGGCAATACATAATAAAAGAATCGACGTTTTGACCCTTTTGTTTTTTATTTCAAAAGTGAATTACTTATTGTAATTATATGTCTGATATGTGTCTGTTAATTTTTCATAGTTTTGAAAATATATTATCTTTGTTTTTTATCTCAGGAAGACCAATAATTTATATGCAAAGTCATTGTAAGACATTGAGATTTGTTTCAGAATGATTTGGGGCAATTGTTATGATGATGTTATATTAGCCAGATAGTAATATAATCCTAAATTTGTAAAAAGATCTCATATATATGATCAATATTTTATCAACACTGCGATTAGGGTAGTCTTTGAAAGTAGCTAAAGACCTCATTTAAGATGATCATAGGGGCAATCGTCATTATTGAAGCGCATTGTTTGTATTTGTAATTATAATCGATAGGATGGCAGTTTGATGGATTGTTCGTGGTGTTAAGCATCGATTTGACAACAGAATGAGTCTATCGGGATTCTGTTTCAAGACCTAAACTTAATCATTAATGGTATAACTGAAAAAAATCTTCAGTCAGCGCATCGATTCCTCTAAACTTTGAAGAATTACACATTATCGTTGATACATTTTATCAGATTAACATAAACGTTTTGCACCAAAATATGTTATCTGATGTATGACATTTCCTTACATATGTTTGTTTATTTTAGCCAAAGAGTAAAGAAAGGTGTATGTTTATTTCTTAAAGTATATTGAATCTTAACATTATTCATCTTTTTCTATGTTATCTCGATTCAATAAATAGGTCAAGAGCTCTATAACTCACATTATTTTTATATTCCATAGCATTTATTTAGCATGATTAAATATTATATTTATTCTTCATTTGATAATAAAGAATAGAACTTTCATTATAAATACGTTACAAAATCTTTCATGATTATTTATCTAACTTGTTAATTAAGCTAACTTTCCTTTAATGTATGACATATTATGGACCTCAACACATACAAAAATAAAAATGGTTATCAACACGTTTAAACCACAAAACCATGGATACAATAAACATTGATTGCAAGAAACCGTTGCAATGTTTTGCTAATGATAGGATTATTCTATTTCCCTCCAGCTGCAGGAAATTTATCAAAAAGAATTTCCTGAAGTGTCATTAATGTGATACCTTAATAACCATTATCACATGTCTCACAACCACCGGAGTAGTCACATTTCAGGAAGACCTTGACAATCTGTACAATTACAACGTTATTTGATCGTTACATTGTGAGACTGATTTCAGGCATCTGTACTGATAGTGATGCATATCGTTTACAAGGTACATTATTACAAATAGCACAATGAGGGAGTGTTGGATGAAAAGGATAAAATGCTTTTGAAACTTCACCTTTGAATGTTCAGAGAAAGAAATCTTAATATGATATCCTCGTACAAAGAAGCAGCATCGACACAACAGGGCCCACAAGGAGGAGATAAAACAACGCACCAAGCAATTGATGACGACGAATTTTGGGAACCAATTCAACAACCGAAACCAATAGTTTGATAGCACTTTTCAGAAATAAGGAGTCAATTTGGAGAATTATTATCTTCGCAGGATTTTAACCATTTCAACAGTAGTTTATCAAGTGTGAAACATAACTCAAGAAGGAGAAGATATAATAACGGTGTTGTAAGTTCCTTGTTTGACAATTTGACAGCTTTCTGTCTCTGTTGTTGAATATGTTTTGCAACTACTGTGCTGCTAAGGTGTAAAGTTTGCACTTTTATACCATCACACTTTATGTACATTTTTTAATGTATCAGCATATTAGAGAATTTCGGATTATATGTAAACGTGACGTGATACATTCACACATCTTAACAACGTCATGGGCGAAACGAAAGCATTCCTAACGGTTCCCACTTGTTACGTTTTCACCTTGCCGTCGGAAATGACATTCACTCTAACGTTTTGTTCCTGACAAGACGAAGACAAACGTTAAGCAAATGATCAATATGTTGTAACCACAATCAAACTTCACTTAAACCATCAAATATTCTGAGTTTATGATATAAATATTTTTATGAAAATGCATGATAAAGTTTGATGCATTTACATAAAAGGACATGTTCCCTGCCGCGGGCGAACAGCTACTTTTTACATTTCCGTTAATGATATCATAACCGTTGTTTTACACACACGAACATCAAACCCCCTAGCAAAACAAATTTATCATTTAAATTTGACATTTGACGATAGATTTAATGAGAAAACTAACTGGATGCTGGAAGGTCTAATAAGGTTAGTTTGACTTGATGATATAGGAATTTCACTGTAATGAATTTGACTCCACAGGCTCTTTTGTTAGTTGTTTTGATGCAAACTTTCTTTGAAGAAACATGAGTCCAGACTATTCGACCACATTGTTTTGTTATTCATGCACGTCTTTGAAATAACAGAAATATCTGTTGAGAAAAAAAATGTGTCCATATAACGAACAAGTTGTGATAGCTTTATACACATGAAAGTAGGGTGAACAAAATAAGCCCAAACATGTTTTGATAGAATATCATATCCACATATATGATTAAGTTTGTATGAGTGTTGAAAGACAGTTGTTTCTTTTGTTATTCTTTGGCCAAACGTAAAGAATTAATGTAACCACCTGTTTGATGATATTCTAAGTTAACTTGTCCTCACCATTTTTCCTAATGAATAAAATAAAGTAAACACAACAACAGTTTCATTTATTCCAGATATCACATTGACTGTGACAATTGTTTTTGTAAATGTTTCTTTTAAATTTGTAAAAATTTTCACAATATAAATCATATTGGTAAAATTCATCCCATGTTTGGTTGGTTAAACAATAAACAAGACAAAGGTACACATAACTAGAACCGGACTTAAAAGAAACACTTTTCGGTTTCATTATCATTTTCTCAATTGAGACCTGGCGAAATATTTCCTAAAACCGTAACAACGTAAACGAAACGCTAGATTTAAAACAACCTGTCTACCTGTTCGGCAAATAAAGCTTTATTTTCTTTGAATCAAAACATTGTCCAGTTGGCAAAGTACTCGCCATCCTTTTGACCTAAGACGCATAACGTGCTAGAATATTTTCTGCAAACAAATGCCTGAGGTTTGGCGTGATTTAGATCACAAAACAATATGGAAAAAGATCGTGGACAGAAATAAAATATTTTTAATTTTACATTTATCCCCATTTAGATTATATATAAACTCATTTAATTGAATTTTCTCAAACATCTTATATTGATATTTATTAAATTGTGTATCAATAACCAGCTTTTTATTCTGACATTTAATACACGTTTTGGTTTCGTTTTTCAGACAAAAGAGCACGCCAGATAATGAAGGCTATAAAAACAGAGTTTTACAATGTTCTTTATCAACAGACTATTATTATGAGATTGAGGCGGATTGATGATTGATTGACAATGAGATTATAAAGATTACATTCCAAGGTACTGCAGGCAATAGATTGAAGAAAATGGGCACGGAAAGAGTGTTCAAACAAATGTTGAGTTGAGGAAGGGAAGTATTTGGATGACAACTTCTTTATTCATGTTAAGCTACGGTTCGACACGGCTTCTTGTGCCGTTGTCAAGCACAGGGAGCTGTGGCGAAACGCCTCAAAACATGAATAAAGAAGTTGTCATCCATATACTCCTCTTCCTCATTGTCATTCCAACTTCTCAAGTGTCTCTCAACGAAATTAGATCTAGAATTCATTTCATATTTAAAATATCTGTAGCGTTTGTGTGTAGTTTAATTTGGGCTTTTGGTATTTTAATTTGATTTTACTGTATAGGATGATAATTTGTGTACACTGTATTATACACGAAGGAATAAGTTGAAATATTACCAGGATCACTTAAGTTCTAAAACAACCACCAAGGAACAGTCAGTTATCCGTTATAAAATGATGTGTCACCAACATGGCATGTTCAAAGACCAGTGATTATTATTGAAGAGCAATGCTTTTATTTGATTTGTAAATCCGAGGGGATGGCACTTTGACGGATCGGGGATGGCACTTTGGTTTAGGGTTTGGTGTTTTGCTTTGAGAATTAGTCTATTAGGGTCTTTTTAAAGTCTTTAGTCAAGCCACCGTTTGAATATGGGGAAAAGTTCCCTGTTATATCAATTCGTATGTGTTTTAAATTCCACAGCTTTCTGCTGATTTCTTTTTAGATTATATCTCTTCTGTACACAAGTAGCCTTATAAATTGAACTTTCTACAACATTTGCTAGATTCCATTACATAATGTTTTTCACTTGAAGCTTTATGTAACCCGGTGAGGATCCATATGTCTGGGAAATGAATCACATCATCAAATTGAATATGTGTGAAGTATAAAAAAACAAGACAAATGGGAATATTTATAGAACATCATTGATAAATATGATCTTTGTAAAGATAGCTAACAAAAGCTGATTTTACTGATTTCATCCAGAAGTCACATAATGAAGTTTATATTGATAGAAAATAGGGACAAGTTTTCTTATTATAGAGGCAATTAGAATTATTATTGAAGTTATACAAACAAATTATTTTTGAGGGAAACAAAAAAATCCTACATATAGAGCGTTACTATCACCATTTTTTTGTAGATTAAATTATCTTTCCTCAAAATTTAACCTTTTTTCAATACTTTTTAATAATCCTTTTAATAACTTTGAAGATTTAAATAATGTGAAAATACCTTAAGGGCTATTAGTAATGACGTTCGAACATCACTTTGATGTAGAATAGCCGTCTAAAATGGGAAACAACATAGACATTCGTCTTTTTCAAAAAGTTTAATTTGGTTATGTGTACTGAAGTGCTCTCAAAATTGAAAATATAATGTTACCTTGCTTGATTTAAATGACTGTTTCGGGAATTATATCCTATGAAAATAAGTATGTATTTTTCATAGAGAGGATCTCATTAATGTGAAAGAAGAGTTTTGACCTTGATCAGAACCCAGATTAAGTCTTAAACAGTACATGTAGCAATAACCTGTCAACCAGTACCCGTACTTCCATCCACATGTAAAGTAGTTACCAGACCATTCCCTCAACCAGTTACCACTTGCACAACATGTGGCTTGAACCAGATGGGATAATAAAACATCAGTATTTTTATCACTATGTCACAGTATTGATCATGCCAGCATCAGTTTCCAGATCAGAAACTTTCAGTTTCCAGAAAATTTAGTAACTCTGTTGTGACATCATTGTATGTGAAAAATGTTTCCAAAGTGATCATAAAATTAACGTCATAACTGGAATTGTTCACTACATCTCATCTCGTGAATTAGCAAATAAAGTGATATTTATAATAGCTGCACCAATCATTAACATTAAATTTGATCAAGGATGAATATTGTTTTAAATCGTCTTTGCAAATTGATTTCAAAGTGTTTTCAGGTAACATCATTTTAAAAATAATGATGTCTTTACATTTCTGCTTTCGACTTTTCATGTAATGTATTCAAACAGAATAAATTTGTAAATTGTAACGGGAAAATATGTTTGTGCAATATTTGGATTATATTTAGAACACATTTTCAAATATCTTTCTTGGTGAGAAATGACTGAACAGATACACAATGATGTTACCTTTCATTATGTTCCAATTTCAATAAAAACACGCTTATTTGCTCTATTATGCATTCCATGTTTGTCCAGAACATATTTAATTATGATCTAAAACTGTGGGGAATTCTTTTGCAGCATCCTTGGTAATTCAATTTACATTACAATTTACATTTGTCACGATTCTGAACCTCGTGTAAGTAATTCTAAGCCCGTTGAATACCAAACACTTCAAGAAGCTTTTCAAAACATATTAACAGTCGTTAATGCTAGTTAATCATGGCGCAGAATCAATGTTGTGTAGTAAACTTTCACAATCAGAAGAAAATGTTTTTGCATTTACTAATATTTGATAAGGGGATTCTGAACAAATAATTGAGACCGTTTACACATAAAGACGTTGATACCATTGACATTAAACTAATTTAACAAAATCTTATTATAAAAATGACATGAGTGTATAAAAGTGGAATTTGTCTTCAAGTTTGTGTTTATGTTGTCATTATCTACACTGAAATGTGCAAGCTGGATTGTATTTTTATCTTCCTATTCAATAGTTAAGACGATTGTTGCATTCAATTTGTTCAAATCATTTTTTTAGATATATTCTCGATATATTATTTGTGTGTAACTCTTTTCCTTTGATTGAATATTTGTTTACTTCTGTTGTCTTAGGTACACTAGAAACGTTCAATAATGATTCAACAATAAGCATGGCTTAATGTCATTCAATCCTATATTGTTTTTTCAAATATAGAATTGAAATGCTACCAAAAGCAGCGAAACGGGAAAAAAGAAGAACTCTCATTGCAAAATAGTGTAATGCATATAGAAATTACGAAATAGGATCATCCAAGCGACGATCAGCATCTCTAACAAGTGACAGCGCATACTCGAAGCACTCGATAAGCACTGTTCCCACAAACTCTATTCGTCGCTTTGCGCAAGCATTTAGGTTTTACTCTGCTATAAATTCCGAAAATGTCAACAATTTAAGTGTAATTGACTGACTATTGAGTTGGTAACGGTAATGGTCAGGACAGTAGATAAAATGTCTCGTTGGGCATTGATAGTTCTGGGAGAAGGTCCATCTACGTGTACATTGTCTTAAATTCAGTGAAGAGAGATTGAAGTTTTGGACTTTTCCTTTAATGTCATAAAGTGTAGAGACTCGAAACATTTATCATTCAGCTAGTATTTGTCATAGTATAAATATACTTTTGTAACTGTTTTCTATTTTTATTATGCGTTCCTTAAATTCAATTTGAATTTGAAAAGGGGAACGAATTTTCCATAACCTTTAAATGATGTCTTATATTTTATAGCTCTGAAGATAACCACAGCTGCCTCTGCTTTAGAAATTAACTGTACATGGTGTTCATCAAATGTAGTCATAAGGTTTATTATTTGATTCTTTGATTCCTTTATAACGTTGCTATTAAGTCCAAGAGTTGTTAAAACTCGTTCCGATTTGCAGATAATGATAATTGTTCATTTATCATCTATTTGTTTTGACAACATAAATGGTTCAATTAATCGTTTTTATTTCAAAATCATTAAATCGCATCATTTTATTTTCATGAGAGATGGTAATTGAAATATTAAATTAATCTGAACATGCAAACTCTCGATTGCAATGACAGTTGTCAGTGTGTGATGTTCAGTTCAAAGTTTCTTACCGAGCTTAAAACAAATGATTATTTAATGATAAATTATCGTATTTGTTCAATGTGAATGTCTCATTTAAATAATGGCTTTGTTTATGCCCATTTAATATATTGCATTGCACCTGTGTATATGTCGCATGTACATGTATGTCTCGCTGTAAATATTTTTCTTTCGAAAAACAACAAGTTTGAAAGTTTTTAGTAATTTGTTTTGGCTGCAAAACTGTAAACGTTATAGCAGTTAAATCGTGCTACTTGTATCTCTCCATACAAACATTCTTCTTTAGCAAATACTGTATCGTTATATATAATAATATAATAATACCTTTCTTATACCGCGCATATATCCATGACAGAGCATGCTCAAAGCGCCATGAGTATTATTACCCTGGAGGGATAGTACTTTCGGTGCCGCCTGTTAACAAGCGCTCCGCGCGACCGTATAGGTCCATACTTCCCCCTTGTTCAGGTACCCATTTGTACAGCTGGGTGAACTGAGTGCAATGTGGATGAAGTGTCTTGCCAAGGGACACAACACAGAATGAGACCCAAGTCACAACTTTTTGGTGTCTCCACCGGGATTCGAAACCGGGTCTCTGGCGTGAGAGACAAGCATGCTAACCACTACACCACTGTGCTCCATATATGTGGTTATCAGAATAATATAAATGGCACTGAGGTGTAGCTTTCAATGACAATTTGGAACAGAATTATTCTATTATGAATCTGCAACATAATGTAGAAGAGTACATGAATACGAGTATGTATATATATACATGTAGCATTTCGATGTACATAATGGACCTACACACACACACACATACACACACATATATAATCATGTACGATTTTATTCAGCTTTAACCGCATATACATATGTGTGTTATCTGTTTAATGCTTTACAATGATTGAGATCGATACAATATTTAAGAAGGATTTTCTCAAATGGTTAAAAAATACAAAAAAAAGGGATTTGTTCATTTGCGGAAACATCGAACAGTTTCTTTAGGGCATGTGATAAATACCAAGCCGATGTGAATACTTCTTCCAGTAATTGCTTCTATTTATCTGGAGGGCAATCTTGACACGTAATTCTACACGCCTGTAAATGACGTCTTTTTATCTTTTTATTCCCTTTATTTTCCATGAAGTAATGTGCTTAAGTTGAGCTTCATGTCATATAGTTTTATAAGTCATGTCAATGCAGATTGAATTTGAACATGTTTTGAATATCTATCAAAATATCTTCATCTGAATCATGATATTAACCGACTGTCAAATATCTAATATGATCGGTAATGTATGTTCATGAACTTCAACTCTATTTTATCTCGATGCATTTGAAATGGACAATGTCAAATTTAAGTGCTGAGTTAGAGTATCTACTTTTATGTTGATTAGGATAAGATAACAAAAGATAATTCTTCAGGAAATTTGTGGCATATCTAAATGAGCATAAAATTCAAAATTGTATATTTAATAATACAACAAATATATACAAATAAGTTTATATATCAGTATATGCAAATATAAACAAATATGTATATAAATATTTACAAATGCACAAATTGTGTGATAATAAGCAATGAACGATTGTTAAGAATAAAAATGGACAAGGTCACAAATGACATTTTAATGCGTTTGATTTTGCACGTCGGCATATGTTACGACTGGATGGTAAAACAACAACATCCTTCAGTGTACTTTAACTCCATACATTTACTGTGTATTTGTACGGGAGCAATCAGTTTTGCTGAATGACTTACGTTCAGTGCATAGCAGAAAGATCCGTTGTCAGATTGAGAGAATATGTGACAAATGTGAATCATTTATGTACTTTTCTTGTTGGTGTGAAAAACTGCCATTGACAAATATATGTGGAAAGAAATTGTTGAAACAGTACTAACTAGAATAAAGAAATGAGAAAGTGCACTAATTCATGTTTTATAATAGGATCTTGAGTATTTGTAAAATGCTAACAATCCCTGTTAATACAAATACTTCATCTGATTCTTGTGATGTTTATATCTTTGAGAGACTTTGGTTGGCAAACTATTTTTATTATTGATGGCAACTTGAATATTAATAAAGTGTCAATTTTCCAAATTTAATTTTGATAGAACACCAATATTCATCACTAAGGAGACATATTCTATAATCAATTATAGTACCACAATTTTACAATTGACTATACTGTAAACATGATAAGGGCTATAATAGTGTAAATTCTGTTTCTTACTCCTGCCTACATTATAAAAAAATATATTATCAAATCATTAACCTTACATTAATATGGTTACCATTAATCAAAATCATCACATGCCTAATAGAAGTTAAGTACATTCAAACAAACTGTGGTGTGTGCATTCTTTTGCCTGGCGGTTTATATGATTTCTCCACAAACAAGGCATAGATGTTTCAATTTTGTAATTTAAAAAAAAAATTATGGGTATTATTTCTGTCTGAAAAAGATAGATTCCTACATTGATGATAGCAAACACTTTAGTGACAGACATGATCCATGTCAGAGATATGTGGGTTGATATACAGACCTGAGTTGAAAAGAACCAGCTCTGAATTTTTCTTTCACCATCAATGTACGTAATGTATATTGGGACATATTAAACCACTACCAAAAGATGATTTGTTTTCAGGGAATCTACAATTTTAGAAGATGTAATTATTAATGATATTTTAGAGTTATCCAGACATCATAAACCATTACAAACAGATAACAGAAAGCTTTCAGAGACACTTATTTATTCGAGCTATTTTCAAATATCTATATAATCTGAAATATCTACATATATATACAAAAGAAATGTGATATGTAAAATATAATGTTCTTTTTTTGTGTGTTTCGTGTTGTAATACATAATTCAAGTATCTCTGAAAGAGGAGATATGATTTAGTTTGAGGCAGTAACTTTCTTCGTTTTTGTTTAAGATTTGGATCATCTCTTATACTTAGGATAAACTTGGTAGTGCGAGTTCTTCTTAAATCTATACATCTTTACTCTTCATCTTAATCTTTATTAACATTTAACCTGTGTCCAAAACCAAATTTATATATATGACATGAATTCACCTCCAAGTAACCTGATAACGTAAAGAGCTAATTCAACTTTCATTTCAGTCTGATTATTACACGAAATATGAAATCAAATTTCAACGAGCACGGTTTCTCGTGTGAATCCCATATTTGCTTATAGATATATCAGGATAATCAGAAATGGGGCGTTGAGTGAGCTATCAGAAAAATGCATTTTATCTTTAAAAAGGTGGTAACAAGCACATGTATGTTTAAGATCGTCTTGGTAATACCAATCAAGGGTTGGTACTTTAAAATATATTGTGCAACCAACTTAACGAAAACTAGGAAGTCATTTGATGAAATATTGTTTTAACCATAATCACTTTCAACTAGAATGCTTTCTATCTAAGTTTCAGTATTAGTTTGGTAAAGTCTTGTCTTTATAATTGTTTAATATTAAATATCAATTGAATGACATTATTACTGTTCAAATCATGATTTGTTAATCGAATCAGGCAGAAGGTATAATATTGCTTGACAAGAGAGATTATGTCCATTTTGCATTGTCCCAAACATAGAATCTGAATACCATTTCTGTTTAAATTGCCCTTTCTATCATACTTTAAGACGTGAACTTATTCCAAAATATTACTGGGAATATCCAACATCACACAAGATGCGTTCCCTATTTTTGTCAAAAGGCACATTGTTAAGAAATCTTTGTAAATTCCTTTTCTTATATTAGCTACAAAACAAAGGCAGACTTTTTTCAAAGCCGCCCCCTTAATAAAATTGTATTGTGTATAAATCATGTGAAATTTGCCTGTATTTAGAGATTTATTACATCATTTTACTATTATATTGCTCTCTGTAATACAATAATCTACTGTATAATTTCTGTATTATGGGCCTGTGGCCCCGTGTCAAAATAAAACATATCATATCAAACTGACATTATTGAGATTCCACCATTACCTATAGTTCAACACAGGAATTGAACGCTGAGAATTTAGTGTAGTTTGAAATGTCGTATCTGAAATTATGAAAGAGGCATGTTGGAGTCGTATGACCGGTATTGAAGTAAATGTGTTCTAATGAATCGATTTGTTTCTTGCAACACAATAACCATGTTGTCTAAAACAACATGAAGTAATGCTATAATAATTCATTAAGTCCATCAAGTGTTTCAGGATATGCATTCAACTTTAGGTGGAAAAGAGTAATTGACAGTTTGCAATAATTGATTTATTTATGTTTATCTTTGTGTAAATGCCTGCTTTCTTGAAAACTATTTCTAAAAATATTTCAACAAAGTTACTTTTATTAAGAATTAAAATAAGTTATTTAAGTTTCAGTTATTTTTATATATTTGAAAGTTTAATTTTTGTTATAATTTTCAAATCAAGGGAAAAAAGGTTGTTTTTTATATCACGTTTCACTGTTGTGTTTGTGTACCACTCGATCTCTTTTTCCTGAGTGACATTAATCATTCTGAAACAGGTGTTTACCTTTTTGTACTTTCTATTTTCGAATGCGTAGGATTTGGCTGATTGTTAAGACTCCGACTGACAACGCTGAAAAAAAACTCTTTCTATACCACAGAGGTAGGTCAAGTCAGATCCGCCTGTGTTAACATCAGACGGTTTATGATACTGTGCAAGAAAGAATACAACTATAAAGCTGCAGGAGCACGTCTTTCTTTTTTAATTGTTCTTCATTTACTGTTAGCTTAAGTCAACAGTATCTTTTTCATAGCTTCACATGTGATAATTCAACCCGATAATCCGTGGTTATGGAAGAAAATATCAAGTATTTAGTGAAAATTAGTTTCAAACAGTCAAGACTGTAGTTTTAATCATAGCTACCCACTGTTTTTCTAATTTTGTGTAAAGTGTCATAAATTGTCAAAGAGGTTTTTGGTAAGAATATTTAAAAGAAAAATCGTATTGGTAGAATACTAACAGTTTGTGTTGGGAGTAAATAAAATTAACATTGCATCACCATATATCAAAGCATATATAACATGACTAGAAAGAAGCCTTTTTATATGGCTGTATTAATGATTTTGAATTGATATATACGCAATCAATCTCTGGGACAATGCTAGAATGATGTTACGAAGATGAAACCACATGGTTAATTTTTGGAAGAAAGGATAGATATTTTAAGAGCAACATAAAATCATAATCGTTGGTAACCTGATCTGGTGACAATTTGCACAAGCACTTTTATCACCTTACTTGTGTGAAATGCATATATACTTGTAATGATTACCATAAACAAACTTCTGATGTCCAAGGAAACACAGGCACCTTGTCCTCAAATACCGATTAATGTTTTCTGGTTTTGTAATATACAACATTCCTTTTTTTCAACGTTTCAACAGGTTCATGTTTACAGTTAAGATAATTCTATCATAGTTTGTTGCAGACAAACGCCATTATGTGAACCAAAGAGTGAAACTTAAAGCTCTGCCACGGGGCATTAGAGTAACACGCACTGACACCATCTTATCGCTACTTGGGATTAAGGGAAGATACCTTTATCGTTAATGACTGGCCTATCTCATTCCCTCTTCGTCAACTCTAAAGAAGCCAAAAAAACTAAAAACGTTCTATTTCCCAAAACCACAGACTAACTACTTTATCTATATAATATAAACAATGCATCTGACAATTTGTTGAGATCCACTTATTAAATATACATACTCATATGTGTTTATTTGGATCGAAATGTTATTATGATGTTTTGAGAAAATCTAACCATATTCGGGTTTTGATTTTTAAATGCATTCGTTTTCGAGCTTTTTGAAGACATAAACAAAACATGTCTTTTGTTAAAATGTTTCATTTTAAACATCTCCTGGACAATTAATGTCTGTCCAATCCGTGGCACATTCACAATGCTCGTCCAGCCAATATTTTAATATCTGTGTTTTATCCAAGTATAAAAGTATGAAACAAATTAGGGTTAATGACATACTGTCATTAATGGCTTCATTTCTTGGACAGAATAATGATAAACTGTAAACATGTATTAGTGATAAAGTTAACTTCAATCAAGTAATGTGGTGTGTTAATGGTCAATAGCTTTCAAGGTTGCGGCCATAGCAATTACCTGTAAACAATGACCGTCACTGCAGACATATGCAATATCCTCAATCCATTACTATTGAACAACATGGGCACTGACCGAATTGGGTGATAAAACTTTGTTGTTATGTCTAAAACAGTGTCACGGTATTTATTACCTCAGTGAAGGTCCTTAGACATCATCACTAATGGCATACGAAACTATATATCATAATAAATGTATAGTCATATGAAATATACTGAAAAGAAATATTTAGGGAAAACCTTTTAAACAATACATAAACCAGAACGGATAACAACCAATGTAGCTTGCTAAATTAATTGATTGTCACATTAACCTAGTTCAAAATTTTATCAATCACATTCAGTTAAGAATAAAAGGTATTTTTACGTTGTTAAACTTGTACGACCCTTTTTGACATTTTGACAAAACAGAAACTGTCTAAACATGGTAATAAACATCTAATTGCAATTACCTACAACTGTTACATTACAGGTTGATTACTCAAGCTTCAACTTCTGATTTAGTTGAGTCTCACAGAACTGTTGCTGACTTTCCTTTATAATACAACTGTGGGTCTTTATATTGAAAACTACTTTTATCAAATTTCTACATTTCATATGGTTTTGATATGCTGTTTTACGACCCCGTACGCGTGTGTATTTGAACAGACAAATTGTTAAAAGTATCATACTTGTTTATTACTAGCACGTGTAAGATACCTTGGTGTGATATTTATACAACAATATAAAACTAGTTTAATACCACAATACGACACAGTAGAGGTTTTTTTATGTCGCAAAGTTAGCACTCCCTCAAAATGTTTCCGCACTCTGTTGGCAAGTTCACTTTAAGGGCAAGTAATAAACAAAATACTAAATTAACTTCCATTAAATACTATTTTGATTAAACTCGTGAATAATTTGGTATCAAACTCACTTTCACTCGTTTTACACAAGACCATTAACTCGTTCCATAAAAATAGTATTAAATTGAAGATCATGTAGTATCCTCTATGAATGTAATTGTGTTCACTTTAGAACTTCCTCACAACACATGGTAGTTGCAGGTGTTGAAGTCGCCTCTCACTGACCACATGATTGTTCTCTTGAAAAGTTGGCATCGTTTATATTGCACGTGAATGAATTTGGTCAAGACTATATTTTTGTAGATTATATAAGGAGAAACATTGTATGGCGTGGCTTCAGTTATGCTTGTTCGTTTTACTTGGCATTCAGCAGGTTATACATTCATTAGCAGACACCTATCTTAAATTGATTAATTCTATTCCGAATAAATCAAATTTATTGGACCTCGTGCCTGTGTAACTAATGTCCTTCTGTCGTCAGTCATTCAATGGCCAGGAGGAACAAGCACAGCATTCCTCTTGGTGAAATATGTAGAAGTCTTAACACACAACACATAGAAATGGATAACGTTGTTGTAAAAATAAAAAAGGATGCAGTTTTATAGAGGCAGGTGGTTTCCAATCAGTTACATATGCATCTTTCTGCAAGTATGATTGGTTATGTTTTGTTATATCTGCATGTGCTTGTGCAGAAGGTTAAAGAAACTGAAAACTATTTGGTAATTGCTTCGTGATTCTTTAAGAAGTTAAATATGATGCCAAAGAAACTTGAAAAAGAGAGAAGGTGCAAACGCTGACACTTTCTCTTTTCTGTGTGTAGGCGGAAATAGCTAATATCTAATCAGATTGGCAAACTAAACTTAAAAGTAAAATGTTCATTTTCAGAAGTTATTGTCATGCAATGTTGACAGTTGGTAGTCTAAATGAGTACTGTTTACAAATTAAATTAACGTTAGATTCACTTCATATACCTGTGGGTCAGTTAGAAACATACTATTCATTGGTGGATGTTTGATCAAAATAATGTCCGAGGTTATAACGTTTTGACATCTATGATTTTGTAACAGCTCTTCCTCATTATCCCTACTTTAGTAAAATATGATTTCATTATCCTTTTTATAAAAAGAAAAAGACAATCCTAATCTAATGTTCTTATGTACCGTTATCAAATTTGTTGTCCATCATATTAAAAATGATGATCAATCAGTATTTCTTTATCCATTTTGAAATGAGAAATTCTATTTCAAAATATTTTCGCAAGCCAAAATTAATCATTTGTGTTGGCCATGTCAGCGAGGAGAATGTGATGTTTAATTACAACGTAAGATAGATTGTCAATTTGTCACATAATGGATTTAATTATCAAAGAATGTCTTCAAGAATTAAATTAAGGCTTTCCCTGTACATCGCTGATAACAGCCCACCAGTTGATTAAACTTCTTGACCTGCAGATCGATGTTCACTCTCGTGGTCAGTAGGCCAATCCACAGGCCTCTGTAATCATCAAACTGATTTGATTGGAAGGTACTGTTAGATTATCCTACAGTGCAACTGAGTCATGTCTTTTAATTGTTTATATGCCTAATATATCATATTCATTACGATTTGTGACCGAAAATACTTCATCATTATTAAAACGTAGCTATCCACGGCAAATACATAACGAATCTTACAGTGATTTTAAACATGGATACACTTTCAATAATTATGCTTCTAAAAATACACAAGGTATTTAGTTTCTATACGGACAACAATATAATATGCGATTTGAATCATTCAAGTGTGTCAATAATGTGTTAAATTAATAAGATGTACATGTATTAATGTGTAAAATCATATGGTTCATTTGAAACATCATGTCGTTTAGTGATCCTCAATAGACACAAGTTTATTTTACTATTTATAAAAAGGTTTTCAGAAATACTGTGTCATGATCATAATCATTATAAAACTACTTATCAATGATGACATGCAATGATTATTGGCTCTTGTCGTGGGACAGAACAGCAATAAAACATAACCCTGTGTGATGTGATTAACTAACGTTCAATAAGGTAATGTGTTGTGTTAATTGTCAATAGCTTTCAAGGCTGGGGCTATACCAATTACCTGTGACACGTTCTCCATTACTGCAGACACATTTAAAATAATGATCCGATCATAACAACTTGTACAATATGGTGCACTGGCACGATTGGATGGTTAAATATTGTTATTTTCAAAACTATCTCAGAGTATTGATCAAGTCAGCATAGGTCAGTTTGTTTCCATTGAAGCAATCAGATTTTCTCTAAAAATATAATATAAAAGATAGGAAAGGTGTTTATCTTTCATTTTGTCTTAATTCCTAAATAAATCATTCTATATATTTCAGGCGAAAACCCTATACTAACCGTGAGATGCTAACTCAGTTATCATCCATACATTTTAAAAGTTGTCTGAATTGAAAACCTCAAGTTCGAGCTTATCCTTGTTAATCATAAAATCTCATTATGTCCTCATTTATGATCAAGTTCACTATTATATATGCCGTGTTTGTCAAGAACATCTTTAATTATGCTCTGAAACCGTTGGGGGAATTTCGCAGCATCAGTGGTAATTCAATTCATTTCACAATTTACATATTTAACGTTTCTACTTTTCGGTCGCTAAATCTGAATTGGTTTACCAGTTGAGTTTTGCTGAACATCTTAAACACTTACAACATGTATTCAAAACAGGAAATCTATAAAATGGCTTTTTAAATAAATTAAAAAATTTGTTCAATTGAAAAACAATATTGTAGATTTATTTCTTAGGTGTAATGGTTTCTAGTTTATGATATTCTAATGGCTAAAAGGAAAATACGTTATTTTGAAAATAACATGTATTCATACACGTGATTCTGTCTATCTGTATTGACCAAAAAGACGTCAAGTTGCATAATTTAAACATTTATCGATAAACAGAAACAATATTATTTTGAGACAGTTATGATGGACATTGTTATCATTTAAATCAATGAAATATTTTAAAAGATATTTTTATATTGCATAAAAGTTATATTTCACGTTTACTTTACGACTACTTTCTTAACTTCAAAATTGATTAAAATTGCAATAACGTTTTAAAAAACGTTCAACACTATAAGAATCCATACTTATTGTCCTAATTTCCTGAAACGTTAATATAAATCAAAGGTGCATTTAAGACAAACTAACAAATGACTGATGATATATAGTCTCTCTGCATTAGATGCAGTTTATGGAACTGATGACTATATCAGTTGGCAGGATGATCGTTGACAGACAGATGATAACGATAGTAGGGTGACTTTGGATTTATCAAATGATGTTAACTTGAAAGATTACTATATGTGTGTTAATCAATTTCAATGTTAGTTTCATTTCCATACTTCCTGGATATACAGGATTTGGGCAGGGGGTAGACAACATGAGTCACCGGATAATTCCTAGACGAAGGACAATCTACTTCAATTCTATAAAGAGAGTTTGAAGTTTGTCTGACCTTCTTCATCAAGTGTTGGCTTTTCCTTTAATACCGACTGGCAGAAGTTGATTAGCCTCTTAATTGATATATCAATGTTTACTTGTGAGCAGTCATTAATATTTATCAGCCGAAGCATGATTGCACCTTGCTTTGACCTGTAACGTTGGAGAAAGACATAAGTCAGTTTCTTGTTCATTATAGATCTATAGTTTATAGTTCTATTATGGAATCAACAACTTTAATTCCTATTTTTTAAACAGGACAAAATCAATAGAAACTACATATAGATGATTTGACATTGATCACTCGTACTCCAAAATAGCAAAACCTGTTTTACATTGGAATGTATAAAGGGTTATTAAAAATTACCAAAGGCATTGGCGTAATTTGCATGAAACTTTTTATTACTAAATACCTCAATGTGTAACAACAAGTAAAATTACTGAAAGGTCCAGCACAACAAGAAGTACCAATAATCAATGTATTCTTTCTATAATCACAGGGTAAATTGTGGAAAGTTGAGATGATGTAAAACGTCATTTGTTTTGTTCATTTATTCTAATCACGGGCAAATCTAATAAGAGTATTTCAATGTTTTCAAAAAATGTGGGTTGAGAGGTATCTTTTCAATTTTTCACGGATAATTACATTATCTTTATAGTGTCAAAACTCTCATTACACAAACCAATCATCCATCGACAGAGAAAAATAATAAGGTTCACAAAAAAATCATTGAAGGCCATTTTTTTTGTAAATACACCTTAAATATAAAATTAAAATTAAATTAAAACCATTAATTTTCATTTTCCTTATATTCCCCCCTTAAAACGTGCAATTGCCCCTTTAAAGACCTCGGACACACTTTAATCGACATATAAAATATACTTCTTATGCTGATAAGAATCACACTTTGCAATAGTTATACACAATATGTAGAGATTACTAAAATGAGTGAGTGTTGAATATCGAAAATATTTTCAAATATTTTGATTTATTCACGAGCGAAATATTGAGTTGAAATATTTTCTATATTCAACCATCACGAATTCTGTGGTTTATTTATTACATACAAAAGGGAATTTCTTTTTCTTTGAAACAAAGATCAAACCATGCGTGACATAGTTGTGTAATGATACACTGGTGAGATACCTCTGTGTTTGCAAAAGCAAAAATATGGTCCCGCATCATCTTCATCTCTAAATAAAATCCTACTTGTAAACAATCAGTTGTGTACAGTTTATCAACAGAATTGTCCAAAACAAAGAAACTAGCAAAACCTTTAACAAAAAGACAACAACAAAACGAAATGACGATGATATTGCTACTGTGCAGTCGAGCTTGATGACATGGCATTTGAACGGTTCGATCTTTGCAAATTTGTATTGATGAATGTTGATAATTTAGGTTTCCAAAATACACATGATGCACTTAATATTACTATTAAAAAGTCATTTTGACTTTTACAAAAATATTATCTCCTCCAGCTATCATCACCATTGTCAACAGTATAATAAAGGTTTGAACATAGCAAACCAGCTTTTCTGTTATGAATTTTATCGACGAAAATCATGGTCTTAAAAGCAAAAAAGAATGATAATGTTACAAAACACATAACTGTAACTGGTCTTCTAAGAAAATACCCACTGTTATTAGCAAGGATGAAGCTGTTTATTTTTCATTTGGTGTCTAATCGTTGCTGACGTGAACTTGTTTACGCTGTTTGCTTACATATGCCAGGTTACGTTTTAAACATATGTTTAGATTATGAAATATATATGAAACCGAACCCTTGTTTGTTTAACTTAAAGTACTTGGGTGAAACAAATTCATTTATATAATAGACCTTTTCACTTACGAGGTTTGAAGGGTTCTTAGGTTGATGCTATAGGGTTCATGCCAAGAGTCAAACATTATTAGTAAGATCACTTCATTTTTAATATTTAAAGTATTGAGTCTACACTGTTTTTCATTTAAGTATGTTAAGTTAAGATTTTCATTTATAAGATCTATACAGAAATGAAATCCAGTAATACTTAAAACAAGGCTATTCAGTCGCTTTAAGTATTTTAGCTAAGTTATTCAAACGTGAATGATTTTCTATCAAGTGAGTTTTTTGCCCATGAGATGACAGCGTTAAGAGTATACCAGGGCACTCTTCAAGGAACAATGATGATGCAAAGAAGAAAGTCATCTTTTCATTATTAAAACATATCATCGTTGAAATTATATAGGGCATCCATTGTGAGATTCTCTATTGCTGTAATAATCTATTTCATCCATTTTGAAGTATAATTATTATTATCTTTATAAAACATCAGACTCAAATTTCAACTGAGAAGGTGAGTTTTTTCAACAAATAAGTTTGTTTCATGCGTTGCATCTATTGCCTGACCCCCTTGAGTTACAATGGTTTCATATACTAACTTTTTAGACTTTTATTAGCAAATATTACTTATAACTAAATAGTTAAAATGATTTCAAATTTTATGATTTAGGTATGATGCGTTTTGTGAAAACAAGATTTGTCATCATCCTTAACTTTTAAATCAACTTGGAAATTCTGGTCATCAAGTATGAATATTATGTTAATGTTTAAAATTTTGATCACATAATTGTGTTGGTACATGTATACCGTGCATGAACTGATATAACTCGTTTGTAATTGCAGATAGCGAACACTAATATGAAACGTAATTTTTATTTTTATTTAATCCAATTTTCTCATAATGTTTTTATATAACAAAAACGAATATCAAATCGAGCTGAACATGCAAACATTACTTAGTTTTATCAAACTGTAGCAATTACAGTTTGCATTTTGAAAGGCACAATCTTTGAAAGTTTCTTGTCGAGCTTTCAGCAATTATAAAATCAATACAGTTGCTTTGTGCCTCTTAAACATGCCTGTTATCAAATTACAGTAATCATAACAAGTTTTTGCACAACTAGTGAATAAAATTTATTTTTAAGTTTCCCATTTAACAATTGACTCATTTGGCGTGATTCATATTTCAAATTTCAACAAATAATTTAAATGTACTTTATCAAATTAAAAAGAATCGAAATGAAATGAAATACATATTGCATTTTTAAATCAATTATTCTGGATCTTTTGGTGTATAACATTTACTTTAGTTAACTTAAAGTTTGTGATACATTCAAAATTTGGGAATGCAAAAGAAAATAATTATCATTTACCATTTTTCAATTGAGCAATGTTACAGCAAATCGACAGTCTAATAACACATGTCAGTTATGAAAATAACTTAATCTGAATAACAAGATAAATAGGAACTCTCAGATTTGAATGTATGAGTTCTGAAGTCCAATGAGGAAGCAATGGTCTTATCTACAAACATATGAGGCAATAAGGTCAATGCATGCTTGATTATATTCTGATTTTGTTTATACCATTGTAGTCTCAACTTCAGTAGTGCGTAATATTTGAATTTTAGATAAGATGTTGAGAAGTGTTTTAGATCTGCTCCAAAAAAAACATTAATGTAAGAACATTAAGTAATTGTAAGTAATTGTCGAATCATATTATCGTTCTTCCTACAATTTAGGTACACATATTTTCAAAATAAAGTGTAAGAATCTGTTCCCCTTGATAACTGCATGATGTTACCATTCAATTTTCCTCTATTTTCTATAACCAAGACATCAATATAAATAAAATGTATTGTTTGTGTCCTTATACTGGCTAGTAGTTTAAAACAGACTAATGCAAATAGACTCTTATATACTTTCCTATACTGTTCTACATAATCTGTAGGCCTTCAGTCAGAACACGCCGTCTGTTAATGACCACTGTTTGTCTAAGATCAGGTGTCTTCTCGTCTACTTTTACTTGAAACTCTAACGAAACGTGTGGATCGAGATAAGAGTAGACGATGAGGTCTGTCTGTCAGGTCTGGTTTGTTCTGATTATAGGGTTGTCAGGGGAATGTTTGACAGTATTGTATAATCAGGAGGTATGCTTGAGATGGCTGTTTCTAAAACATCGTTTTGATAGGAACAATACACACGAATTAAAATACAGTTAATAACAATGGTTATGAATAGAACTGATGGTCATGATGTCATAGTCAAAGTTTATTTATCTTGCTTAATCCAGGAACAAACAGTACTGTAAAATGTTTGTTGTTCTTAAAAAAACACGTTTTAAGGCTGATGGAATCTTAAAGCTGCTTTTCGTTGTTAGTATATAAAAATATTTTACATTATTAAATCAAACTGTATATCTGTTTTGATGAAAGAACTGTATTATAAAATTTCATAACAAAATGTAGTAAAATACATATTTTTAGCTGTTATTGCTGTTTTTAAAGAACATATTTATCTTATTCATGGCTTGAAAAAGACGACCTGTAATTTATGGATTACTAAAGACTTAAAGGGGCAGTAGCACGTTCTTAGGGGGAATACAAGGTGATGTCAGGAAAATAGAAATTAATGGTCCCAATTGAAAGATAACGTATTTAAAATAAATAAGCAGCAATACTTCAAATATATAATATAAAGTTATGCGATTCCTATTTCTTACACAAAATGAAGTAAATGTATTCACACAAAATGGCCACAAGTGCATTTTATGTGAATCTTCATACTTTGTCCTCTGACTATGGATGATTGCCTAGTGTAATGAGATTTTTGACACTGTCAAAATAATACATGTAGCATTAACAACTATCAGTGAAAATTAAAAAAATAAGATGATCAAAAACCGTGGTACTGCATTTATGAATGCTGAAAAAATAACTATATAAAAAGTATGCCCATTAGTCAATCAAACACATCTCTGTCTTATCTTAATCATCTTATACTTCTTTACAACAATATTTCATTCGTGTAAATGTTGAACAGTTTCTTCAGGGCATAGATGTCTAAAGGAAACTGCTGACATGAATGCCTTTTTCAAAGTAATTGTTTCATTTTGTCTGTAGGGCACTCTGGTCAGGTATTTCAACACGCCTTTTGATAGGTGTTTTTCCACTTTTTTATAACTAGAAATAGAAGGGCGTGTAAAGAACTGTAGTTATCTTCGAGTAAGATGCTTTATTTGAGCCTCTTGTCATTTTTTAAAGAATCATGTCAGCTCAAGCTCCAATGCTTCATAGAAGTTGTACAAATATGAAAACCATGTTCAGTCTTTATTAAAAAACATATTATGAAATAAAGTTTTTAAATATCAATTAGGAAAATAACCCCACTAATAAATCATAAGAAATTAACACCACCCTTAATCATAATCTCTCGACCAAATTATTGAACATTAACGGTAAAGTACATTAACATTACCTTCCTTCACCAGCAATGATCATTTTGAATTTACTTTTTCTAAATTCAATACGACCTTGAAATGTATATCACATTTTCCTCAATGTACTGAACCTTGTATTTTTTTCTTTTGTACAATATGTGAAGGTAATCAAGATATCAATTATTTGAAAATTGATTACCATGCTAAACATTTCGGAGTTTCCTTTTAACCTTAAAATTAATGTCAAGGTCAACCAAATCGGCAGTGTTCTGTGTCCCACGAGAAGCTGTGTATAAAGTTTGTGACAAATATTACAGGTTGTTGATATATAACACTCAGACATTTAAATTTCAATTTAAAGTGGTTAAGTTGAATAAAAATCTTTTCTAAAAATATTTACTGAAAAGACAAATTCACTGATTTTACTAATGGCACAGGCCTAACGTGCATCCATCTAGCCTCCTTGATTAACATTAAATAATTAACAGATTTAAGACATTATAAGACATTTGCTTTCTACTATTATTTGACCCATGATTAAATCTTCTCACAAGTTTGACAACTTTGCCCTATCACATTTAGGTATTCTTAGTCAGAAAGATTTAAACCCTATCAATGTGTATCGTACAGTGCACATTTGAATGGGAGATTTATAGTTTTATTCACTAGGGAAATTTACTGGTATAGCAGAACAATTGACCACTCTAAATAAAATAATACAAGACAGGAACTTTGTTATTTCATTGTTTAATGAACATCTTCAAAATATAATAGATTTCGTTGCAGTATACAAAAAATGATTTCATTCTTGGTAGGTAACAAACTCTTTAGGGAAACACTTGATTGATAGTGCAGAAATATAGTTGTGACGTACTTATCTGATTATTTATCATTCAACTCTATGTCCCACAGGAAATATCGCTTGTGATCAACCGGTATATCCTAGGACATATTGTTTTGACAGTAGATTTTGAACAATACTGTGCACTCGTTGATGAAAGTAATATATCCCCGGCAAGCCTCGTAATATGTTACTTTTACAACTTGTTATGATTTATTTGATATAAAGAAATACCTCGAAACATATTTTAATCTTAACCACTATGTATAATGGTGTATTATTTGCAAACGCTTTTAAACATGCATATCAATTCATTATTCAAAAAATACCAATGAAATCACCTACTACGGTAAAAAGCTATCTTCGCTCATTTACCATATTTCCATATTGGTCAGCATGACATATTTCCTATGTGTTAACAATATAAAACAGAATAGCAAGGGCTTATTTCTCATGACCTACTAACTGTTTAAAGTAAGACGGTTGCAGTTAATATCCTGAATGGATTGTATAAGGCCTGCATACCTCTTCACTGCTGACGTCCGTTCTGTATGAATGTTATTTTGTTGTCAATTACACGGAAGCTGCTGACGTCATACCAGGCGCTGAAACTGACAGAAGCCGCGTCGGAGAAATGTTACTCCCGTGAGAGATTCTGAATAAAAACACTTTGGCTATTTTAGGTCTTAGCACAACGTATGAACTGTAAATACATGGAATGCTTTGAACTTTGTACTGTAACTTACAGCTGGTGCTTATATCGATTTATACATAAGTATAGTGTAAGAGTAAAAAGGGTATCTCATTTTCTATTCATTGAAATCCTATGCGTAACATAAATATATTTTGTAATAGGAGAGCCTTTGCACATTTAATAGGATATCTCGCTAACTCAGGGTTATTTAGGAAGCTCCAAAGAATTTCGACATCCTCTTCGTCTTCTCTCATTATAAACTTATTGTAATCATGTTTTTTTCTGAACTAGGAATCTGTGAGGCATCAGGATACCTTTTAAATATGATATTCTCTTACCATGACTTTTTGCGATCAGGGGTTATTCAAAGGTAGGAAGTTGTAAGGCATCAGATTATCCTCTAAGTAATCTCATCATGATAATAATCGTAATCAGCGATCACTTATCCAGGGAAGGGGAACGTACTGGCCGATGTATTACTGATCATGATGGAGTCGACATTGCACCTTTCGGTAATGAAGAGATCCTTTCCAGCTACATTGTAGGAGTGAGTGAGTTATTGTTTACGCCGCTCGGCCAGTATTTCCGAGATTAGCCGCATCTTCCTGCTTAGAAGGCAACCAATATTAATATGTTTGCAACATGAGGTAATCAGAGATTTCCACTGTAAGTAACCCCGTTGTCAACACCCTATCGTCGGTACACGATAAGCACACGATTGGATAATACTAGTAACTTTTGTCATTCCATCACCCCTGATTCTTTATCAAATGGTAAAGAATTCGAGGGAAAACATTGTGGTTGCTACTCTGTTATACTGTGGTAACCATGGTGTACAACCGGAAACACTTTTATGAACTAATAGGATGTATTTCTTGTTCTCGGAGCTTTCATCAAAATTTATCTCAAACAGGGCAAATATCACTGAGGTCTTTACAATACAAAGGAGATACTCATGTGGCATGAGCCAACAATGAATTTCCCTGGTTGTCATGACAAAGTCTTTGAAAGTTAGAAGTAAATTTTAAAATTTCATTATATTATCTTTATCTTATTATTGACTTCTTAAAATGTTAATAAACCTTCAAACTATTTAGGTATTTCAGTGAGTAAAGCAAGAATATGACGTTAGATGGATCAATACATAACTGGTGATTAATAACTTAAAGATGCTGTATCATACTTGCAATATTTGTTTAAGTATTTTTAATGTATTCGTTGAATATTTTGGAAAAATTTAGCGACCAACCTAGGGAAAAGACAAACCTAGGGAAAATCGGACCAAAATTCATTAAATATGAGATAATTTACCAAAATTACGGAAACGGCAGCCAACATAAAGGCGAATCAAGTGTGGCCATCTCACAACTTCCGGTATCTAAATATACCCTTGAAAACCGTCTTTGTCGCGCACGACTAGATTTTCTTTTCTTTTTCTCTGAATAAGGTATTCGTTGCTGCCAAAGTTGATACCTATCGAACGCAAATACGCTAGTTGTGACACGGTGAAAATCCTACACGCATAATGATTACGTCACCGAAAGCGGTACTGTGCTTTGGGCGTCGAAATAAGTATGTTATTGTTGGTTAAACAATCTTAATATGATATCAAAATTTCGACGAAATTTTTTTCTACAAAGTGATGTATTTCTTTTCTCAATAGCTAAATTTCAGCCTGAACCGCATGCAAGTATGACACAGCATTTTTAACGATCTGACATTTTTGCCATTCAATCTTTCAAATATAAAAAACAGCAAGGTTATAACAAGTGAAAAGGAGTTGCTGTTTACACAAAAGAATTCGAACTGAATCGTCAATGTGCATAATAACACATACAACGTTTTTAAAATAATGAAAACGTTTTCATTAAAACCATATTTACAGGCTTAATTTCAATCAAGTTCTTTAATAGGTATTTTCACTGCTGTCAAGATGATTTCAATGGCAACTTGTAGATGGGGCTTTTAAAGTAAAGTAAACAAATAGATACTTTTGTTTTACAAAATTCAAACGCTGCTATAGGGTACGACTCTTTTGTACTTTTGTGATTATATTTATGATTGATATAAAAAAAACTATGTCATTCTAAAAGTTCCTATTTTATTACAAACTTCAGGGGATATTTAACATCAAGGATTATCTGGTGAGCCAGGGTAAGAGTGGTTTTGTACAGATGATTTCCCAAGAATGAAAAAGGCATCGTTTAGATTGTTAGTTTTTCGATTGGTAAATTGCTATGTAAAGTCAATTAGACATTGAAATATAGAAAATGGATAAACTGTTTGGAGAAAAATATGTTTGTTAGGAACTTGAATTTATCCTCAAGTGACGCAAAACTGAGCTCTGTTCTTTGCACTTAAGGAACATTATACGCATTTACTGATTGTAAAATCACATTTAAAACTAAGGTGACTCCGTAACTTTCAGGATAAGGCTATAATTGACTGCAAGCAGTCTAGGCTGCTCCCGGATATAAAATATCAAACCTTTTCTCAAAAATGATTGAGGGTACCCACCTTGCGGCAATCATATCTCACGTACCATTGGTGATAATTCTATAATTTGTACATCATCGTGTAGAAAAAAGAATTTCTTTATTTCCATGTATCATATGTATATACGCGCACAAAAACACACAAACGGCAAGCGTTGCGACAAGTGCCGCAAAATTTATTTTTTTAAATCAAAATGATTGAGGGTACCCACCTTGCGGCATTTATATCTCACGAACCATTAGAGATAATTTTATAATTTTTACATCAACGTATAGAGGAGAGAAGTGTCTTTATTTCCATGTATCATATGTATATCCGCGCACAAAAAAAAGAAGCGGCCAATCAGGATATAACGGTGGCTGGCACCGGACAAAGCAAATCCGCCACGTGGGCTTGTCGAGCAAAAATATATACCCGCATCGTAAGGGTTAAATACAGAATTTGAATTTTCGCTTATTGTGTGTAATGGTTTTCAGAATATGTTTTATCACTTCACTCTTGCGTCTGTTATGTTTAAGATGGATAAACAAGATCTAAACATTGCTGTAACGAAAACGGGAATGATGATTGCCTGAAGAAAATAAATGTAGAGAAAAAAGAGCTCTATGGTCATTAATAAGCTAGGGGAACTGTTTTCAACACTGTTCTCTGGAGCTGATCGTTTGGAAGCAATAATGCAAAATGTTGAAGTGAATTTAAAGCAATATAACAAAAACAAATGTAAAATATGAAAAGAAGCTGCTGGTTAGCTGGCTGAAAATGTCCAGAAACTGCGGGATTTGTTTAACAACATACGCAATTTGGATAATGAAAAATAATAAACATTATAAGGTTTTGGATAACATTATCTACCAAAGTTCAAAATTATGCACATTTGATGAAAAATGATTTCATTTCCATTCGATACATGTACCTTAGGTCATCGATGAATTCTGAATATTAGCAGTTATCAAAATGGAAACATAAAATTTCATTGAAAAACCAATGTATCATAAATAACAAAGATCTGCAAAAAGGTAGCTTATTATCTCTTACAACTACATTTTCTATCATTCTGTAGTGTTATTTGAAATTTTTCTTATAACAATTGTCATCAACACCATGCACCTGCTGTGATCGCGCAGGATAAATCTTTATCCAGAGGTAAGAAGGATTCAACAAACTATTTGGTAATTGTCCCTGGGTTCTTGACAGAAAGGAATAACAATGTTTTAAAAATGATACTTGTTGAAAAACAATATCATGAAATGTGCAGATTGTGTTATGCTGACATCTTTGTATTCATTCGGTGTGCGTAGGCAGAATTTTTTTATGTCTAAGATAATTGCATCTGTGAAATGTTCCTTGATATGTATATGTGTATTCCTTTAGTTTTAACTAGTAAATATACAATTTGACTATCTAATGTAGACTTTAACACAGATTGTT
The DNA here is from genome assembly GCA_916613615.1 of Steromphala cineraria. Taxonomy (NCBI): domain Eukaryota; kingdom Metazoa; phylum Mollusca; class Gastropoda; order Trochida; family Trochidae; genus Steromphala; species Steromphala cineraria. The sequence goes on along the minus strand of OU744724.1, from coordinate 50,932,970 downwards.
GTTGACACTGATTACTCCTTACGGATTTTTCAACTAGACGTTTAGCAAAGTGTCAGGTGATAGATTTTGATTTTCATTCCTCTTGTTTTATGTTGCAAGAACATTCATAATCAAACATTGATCAATATTGTTTTCAGCAAATATGAAATACGTTTGTAACTCTGAATCAAACATAAAACGACATTTTGTATTAAAAAATCACAGGAGCCTCTAAGTTGGTTATTTCGGTCAACAACAAAGGATTTGTAAAAAGGCCATGTCTTGATTAGATTTTAGTGATGTGCTTAACAACGTCAACTTTTGTGAAGCCATTTTGAGTACGAGCAGGGCAGACAAGTCTGCAATCATTCACAAGCTAAATTAACTAAAATGAATTTAACTTTCTGGTGTTACATGTATGTGCACATTTATTATCATGAAATTAGGGTATAATGACGCCTCATATACTCTATGTCTGCTCAATGAACTCCTTACAGTATACCCTGCTCTAATCCGACCTGTCATCTACAGTGTTTTATTGACACATCCAATACAACCTTAACCAGGTATAACAAGGCTGGGTGGACAGATATTATACAATATGGCAGCAACTATTGTTTTTGTCATAAATGACACCTCCTGTAGTACCAAAATTTACCTTACAGTGTCTCAGGGATAAAATCTTCCAACTTTCAGTTTATTCAGTCATTCATCAGGAGACCTACCCATTCATTAAACCATGCTTGTTGTTGCTGAACTTCATTGGTAACAGCCAACGGAGCTGTGTCAATGACCACAAGCAATCACGTTCAAATAATCAATCGATCATTTACATTTATTATCTAATAGTGTTCTTCACAAACTCACACAAACTGGTACTTACATGTATCTTCTGCATCTTATTCTTGGACAAAAGGTAGGTTAATGTGACCAGTGTATAAATTGAGTTTCTTATAATTATGAGATGCTTAAATGATAAACGTAAATGCTAAAATAAAGTTTACAACTGCGACAATGGTAAAACTTTTACATTGTTAACCACTATTGCAGTCACATGCTTAGTAATAATGGAGCCATTTCCTGGAGCCATCAGAGCTTAAACAGCACGGGGCAGTGACCAGATGGGATAATAAACTATTTTTGTCGTTATAACTATACCACAGTTTTGATCATGAAAGAATACGCATCTCTGCATCAGATCATATACACAATTTATTCTGGAGTACAAACAATAGTTTTTAAAAGTAGAAGTATTCTTGTTTTAACCCAATTCAAGAGCTATGTTGCCTGTGTATACCAATAGATACCATTTTATTGTCAGATAATTGTTACTATTTCCATCATTTCAAACGGGGACATACCTCACTAGTAGAGAGCCCGCTTGTCACACGGAAGACCGGGGTTCGATTCTCGGTAGCGTCATACCAAAAGACGATAAAAGGTGGGAGTTGTTGCTGCCTTGCTTGACACTCAGCATTATAAAGGCAGAACAACGCATTAACTGGTGCTGCACCGTGCCTGCCGGGTGCACAATGCACAAAAGGAATTTCCAATGTACCATGTGTTGCGGACAAAAATACAATATTTTATTATTAAATGACATTAACAGATATTTGAATTAATACAAACAAATTGTCATTCATTAGGATTGTGTTCTTAAAGTATATCTCATATGACAGTAAATCCAAACGTTAACGCTCTGCTTCAGATAAACAGATACAGTGTAACCCAATGTTGTATAAGGGACTATAAAACCTGAGCCATTGACAGAAAAATTACTTGACACGTGCTGCTTGTACTAAATACAAGCATAACAATGAATGTACTAAAAAATATTGAACATAATAGCAAGTAAAATAATCCCTTTTCATGGAATGATAAGGAAAATCAGGAAGTCCATTTGAAGACAGATGACAACATTACAGAAATGGTCGGACGTTGATGATTCTATACAAGGGACCCAATAACCATCACTGAATGTTCACATTATCATTGATCTACTGCCTCTGAAATTGTTAATGGTAGATGTGAAGGGCCATGCAACATTAGGTTTCAGGTTACATTTACAAACACTCTACTAGACCTTTTTAGACTCAGTATAGGAGTGAAACGGATAATATTGAGACTAGGTTTACTTAGACTGAATTAAGATAATAATAAACTTTTGCCAGTGGCACTTTTTCTGAACAAATTTGATTTGTGTTTGATTTATTTAATAAACTGAAGATAAACTGAAGTACTAGATGAAACCAACAAACGAATTAACAGGAAAGTAATATACATTTGTCCTAGGATATTAATGGTCAAGCTACTTCAATCTAATAAAGAGGTCTTGTAGTTTGTCTGACATTCCTCATCAAGTGTTGACATGTCCTTCATTACCGACTGGTAGAAGTTAATCAGAATCCGCTGTGAGTTAATCAACGTCCACTTGTGGTCAGTCATTGGCTTTACAGACGGCTGAAGCGTGATTCTCCCTTGCTCTGAGATGGCAGACATTTGCCGGTGGCGTGGCTATAAAATGGCCATAATATGTTGAGGAATTATGTATGGATTTCCTTAATTGATAGTAAATCGATTTATACATGACGGAGTAATTGGACAGTTTGTAGATACTGTATCCATAGTATCGGTTCAGCGAAGAACGCATTTATTCAATATAGGTTGAACCATGTTAATGTAAGTAACTGCAAAATGAGCTTGTAACTATATATCCAACCTTGAGTTCAAGTCATTAAATTATTTGTTAAATCACTTACATTGTTGACAAACAAACAGTAATATTCGATATACTTAAGGTTTACACGTTTTAATCATAGGATATGTTTCATTTTGAACATTTTTCGTTCATATAATCTTTTTTTTCGTATTGATTAACTTATAAATCTAATTCATGTAGGGCTACAATAAAACATTCCTTGATTAATTTATTACAACATACAAATTGAATGTACCCATGATCATAAATCAAAATCTCATTATTAATTTTTATCATTATAAGTTCAACATGAAATATATAGGGCCTACAATGAAGTATACTTTGATTGAAACGTGTTAAAAGTACAGATACCCTTAAGGTGAATGTACTGAAAGAGCCAAATGTACTAGAGAGCTGGTCTAAACATCTGCGTGAGACAAATGATGATTAGGAAATCAGGAAGTCAATTTACTGACAGATGACAATGGTACGGAAATGGTAGAAGCACTTCCAGAAACGTTGATGATTTCATGCAGGAGGTCATCCATAAATGGGACATCATTACCCTAAGTGGAACAACACATAATTGTTTCCACTACTTGTTAATGTTAGATGTTTGTAAACATGCAATGCGATTTTTCATGTTGTATTTAAAAACCAAGGAATGTGAAGTCAATATGAGGTTATAGTACAGCGGATAAGTGCAATTTTTTAGCTGAATTGTGCACATCGTGATGCAAGCATGAAATTTGGCATGATTGTAGTTTATACCTGTCTTATAACATACAGATCGAGAGGCCTCGCAAATTTTTCATATTTTTCATTTTTGGGGCAAAAAAGTGAAAAAAAGTAATTTTTTCACTTATTTTGCTCCCAAAAAATTTCTGAACACTAAAATACTTACTTATCATAAATATCAGTGTTGGAAATTCAAAACTGATAATTTCTCTCTCTATGTATGTATTTCTATCTTTAACGGTTAGGTCTACAGAAGTCATAACGCTAAAACTAGGACTGCCGCAACAGTATTTAGGTCTTCAAGACTCTGCTTGAACTACAAACCAAGGGTTTGTCATCAATTTCCACCCAGTTTTTTTACGACTAGTATATAATAAAAGAGTATCCACAATATATTTGAATTTATTGGGTATTGTAGGGTTTCATATGCAAACCAGGGCTGTTAAATGTATGTTTTGGGTCAATCCCTTGTTAGATGCCAACAACTCAATAGCGCTAATTGGGTCTGGCATGGACGTTTAACTTGGAAACTGGGGCAATCTCAAAGAGCATTTAAAACAAGCATATCATTATGTTTTAAGTTTGAAAAAACAAACCAGAACAGTTGAATTCATATTTGAGTATAGAATACTCAATATGATTTCTTGAACTACCAACCTTCCAAATAGGATTTGCGATAACTCTGCTGGAGAGCTTGAACAAGAGTTGGCAGCAATTGATGAAATGCAGCTTTATGATGATGTAACAAGTATGTAAAAGCAAGTCTTTTAAGTCTTTGCAAATGTGGAAGAGACTGCTACATGCAAGTACATGTGATGATGCATTGCTGAAATCAACTTTCAGTGAAAAATGGTGTGTGTAAGATGATTGGGTATTACTTTCAATAGTCTGACGAACATTTCGAAAATATGTTTGCTTTCTAATTTAAGTAAATTTGCCCTTTTTTTAACACTTTTTGATTCAACATCTGAACAGGCTATGTCAAAATGAAAGGACGATAGTTCAATGTATGATCTCCTCTCATAAATAATGAGCCAGATACATTTTCATGAATAATATCCCCTTGAAGTTGCGCTTATAACTAACACAGAAGATTGCATGTAAACAAACTGTAACATAAACATTTATTAACATTTATGCATGTCAGAAATAGTTGTATTCTTTGATTTAAACCATAGAGGAATTATGCCATGAAAATAGATTATCGGTAGTATGTAATTTTGAGAAAAAAACAGACACCGACTCTGTAGCTGATCATCTCTCTAGGATTTGTCATCAGAAGATAAACTTTACAAATAAAACTATATATTAAGATATAAAGGATCACCATCAATCAAGCATCAATTAATATTCTGCTGGTGAGGTCAAAAGCATTCCTACATGCTTTTTTTTCATAAGTCCAACAGGTACAACCCGGAGGTGGACCGGTCTGGTTGAATTGTGCTGGACGTGAAAAAATATTAGATTTTCACTTTTCTGCTGCACAAGATTTCAATTAGAAGAAGAAATTTGTTTTAGGAAGTTATTGCCATGGGTTGAATTTTGTGATTCAATTCTACTTATACTTCTGCTTTCAACTATCTGTTCATATTGGCACAAAATGATTTTATTTGATCGTGTATATTGAACATGTAATTGTGATGTTGAAGGGAGACTCAAGTCATCTGCATGTCTATCTAAATCTTCATGAGTTGAACCCTTTTATTTACTTTACCATCTGTTTGCCAATGATCACTGGCAGATGTACTTAGTTAAGGCAGATATTAAATAAGCTGACTCAAAGACAAGTTGGTGCCACAGACACAAAATTTGAATGCAGACAAACAGACAGATATGATCAACTACCTCAAATATTCTATTGTACCCGTTTCAATTGTACACTCAGGTTTAGGAGTAAGATGATAAGAATTCAAATCCAAGCCTCTGATCAAAAATATCTATTTATCTCTAGTTTGCTAGTGCTTCTCGTTTCTTGAGATAAATCAAAAGAAGGTGGGCACCCTTTCACGCCAATTTTAAAAAGGGGTTAGGATAGGTGAATATGAAATGAATATAAAAGGCAGTGAATATTTCCTTTTAAGGAACAATAAATTTTGGCAATCGTCATGACATGACTCTTGATAAGGAACACAGTGACCATGCCCTAAAAACCTTTTTACTTACAAAAAAAAAACATCCAGAAGCTTATGCCCAAGAATATCTCCAAATCTCAAAAGAATAAGAAATCTGGCATCTCTCATAAATATTATTTCTTAAATAACGGGTGATATGTTGCTTATTTGACCATTTTTCTCTCAACGTACCAAACACAACTACCATGGAAGGCTTGCTTAAAGATTGCTTAGCTAAGGGAGATTTTGAGTGTAGATTTTTTTACTTTGGGTCCCCTTATAAGGCACATGAAGGCTAGAAGTTAAAATTTTTTGGTCAATTTCGCAATAATAAAAATCTATAGCATTCTGAAAATGTGTCCACTATGAATATATACAATAATTGTATATTTGTTAACTGTTCACACCTTAAGAGATTGCATAGGTAATGCCTATCTAATTGATTTCATGAAGTATGCTACAGGACAAATGGCTGTGTTCTTTCATAACTCCTGAACTAAATAAGCAACTGTAATATGTATACATGTCACCTCCAGCATAAGTACAACTTATTTGGTGCAAATGTTATCCTCCAAAAATTAGCAATTAGGTTTCATATAATATGAAAATGATTTAGACGCTATAAAAACTTCAAACCTATATTACATAAAAAGCTTATACATACATTTTCTTCAACATTCTCAATATATTGCTGATATTGATCAGTAAGGAGGGTAGCCACCATGACATATCTGCTGCTTAATCTTAAAAACACATTAATTTTCATTAACATCTTAAACAAACTTTAATTCTTAGCAACTTAATGATGCCTATCGAAAAGTTGCCCCAGTTTCCAAGTTAAACGTCCATGCCAGACCCAATTAGCGCTATTGAGTTGTTGGCATCTAACAAGGGATTGACCCAAAACATACATTTAACAGCCCTGGTTTGAATAATTAACTCTATAAAACCCAATAAATTCAAATAAAATGTGGTTATTCTTTTATTATATACTAGTCGTAAAAAGACTGGGTGGAAATTGATGACAAACCATTGGTTTGTAGTTCAAGCAGAGTCTTGAAGACCTAAATACTGTTGCGGCAGTCCTAGTTTTAGCGTTATGACTTCTGTAGACCTAAACCGTTGAAGATAGAAATACATACATAGAGAGAGAAATGATCAGTTTTGAATTTCCAACACTGTTATTTATGATAAGTAAGTATTTTAGTGTTCAGAATTTTTTTGGGAGCAAAATAAGTGAAAAAATTACTTTTTTTCACTTTTTTACCCCAAAAATGAAAAATATGAAAAATTTGCGAGGCCTCTCGATCTGTATGTTACAATACAGGTATAAACTACAATCATGCCAAATTTCATGCTTGCATCAGGATGTGCACAATTATTTCACTTATCCGCTGGGCTATAAGGTTTCGACTAAACAAAAGATTTTTCAGAGAGTTTTTCAATTTGGTCAGCACGACCTTAAAATAATTGAACACAGACCACTTTTCATTGGAATATTTCTATTTCATACTCATATAGCATGTTGCACGGGGTGAATATGTCAGATGTTTGGAAATGACATAATATATTTTGGTATCTTGACACGTATGAAAGATACAGATATGCACTTGGGTTTATTTATTTTCAAGTATCAAAGGAGAGTGTGCCCTCAGTACCATTAAAAGGAATTATAAAGACATTTGCAAGGCCTATTTCAATAAAGCATTGGGGTATCTCCAACCTGCAATGTTTATAGAGTACAATATTTAAAAGTACATTTATAGTTCATTTATGGATCATTTTCAGTTTTGTTTTAGACAACTTCAATTTCGCAAACATTGTCTACAGACTAGTCTTTAAACATCATTTCGGATTTTGAGTTAATAACAGTTAACTAGTATTTTCCATTATTACATGCCCGTGTAAGATACCGCAGTGTAATATTTATACGGCAATATTAAACTAGTGTAATAACACAATGCAAGGATGACGTCATAGAAGTGTGTTGTTGTGACGTCACAGTGTAAGCGCGCCGTCACAATGGTTGCTGAGTCGCGAAAATGTTAGTTTCGGCAACTTATCGGCAATTATGTTTGATTTTTAGGGCAAGTAATAAACAGAATACTAAACTCTCTTCCATTTAATACTATTTTTATTAAACTCGTGAATGATTTGGTATCAAACTCGCTTTCGCTCGTTTTATACAAAATCATTAACTCGTTTAATAAAAATAGTATTAAATGGAAGGTCGTTTAGTATCCTCTATATATCTTTGTATCCAGGTAAATTTATGTTGACTTATGAAAGTGTAATGTTGAATATGTTTGAAAACTAGATTAGCGTTTGCGGGACACCACAAAAGCAGAGCAGCCCCGAAACTTGGGGTTTCGCCTTTTACAGGCCTCACCAAATTGGGCATTTTCTCGTGACCTTGACCTATGACACTTAAGGTCACACAATCAATGAACACATTAAATTGAGTATAACATTAATGTAATGAATGAATTAAAGTGTTAAAAGTAAAAATAATCCATTTTCTCAATATATGTTGACTTTGCTGTGACCTTGACCTTCGACAGTTCGTACCCCAAACTTTTCTTAAAATTTCATCTTCTCAAGAGATAATATATACACAATTTAAACTTCATAGTACAAAAACTTTTCAAGTTATTTCGTTTACAAGGAATTTTGTAGTGATTTTATAACTCTTGACCTTTGACCTTGAGAGTGAACATGTCATAATGATTCCCTGGAAGTATAAACATTTAGCCATGTTAATGAGTTCTGAAAATCTTAATTGGATAAAGTTATACCCAAATTAGGTGCACATTGCAATAACTCATATCTCATGACCTTGACTTTGACCTTCAAGGACACACAATTAATGAACACTTTTTGTTGACGATCATGTATTGATTAAAAGTGTTCATAGTCAGAAAAAAAGTATTTTTGCTAAACCAGGCTAAAGTCATGACCTCGCTGTGACCTTGACCTTTGACGAATTGTAGCCAAAACCAATTTTTTACTCTTCCATGTATGCCGTATATACCAAGTAAGAGCTTCAAGTTATCGTGTTTACAAGGAATTCTTAGAGTGATTACATAGCTCGTGACCTTGACCTTTGACCTTGAAAGTGAACGTGTCAAAATCTTGCCCCGAGGAATGAGTAGTAAGTTATGAATAAAAGTTCTGGAAAGCTTAGTGGAAAAAGGTTATAGCTAGTTATACGAGTGCGCCGGCGGCGTTGGAAACTTCACAAAAACTGATAGCAGCCTAAATATGACCCTCCTAATACCATTGATTTTTAATTCCTGGGTGACATGTTAACTCAATTGTCAATTGTCATTTCATGGCTTATTCACTCTCAGTTGGGATTCTATCAGAATTCTTTAAAAAAAAATTGTGTTTCACATGTCAAACGAAATATCAAATGACAGTTTTGCGTGCAACCTATTTGTTATTTGTCTTAATAGTTCGTAGCGGTGACATTTTACATTATGATTTGAAATGAATTTCACTGTTTTTTAAAAACTTTAGTACAAAAAAGTACTTCGAGATTAGACAATATCGTGTTGATGAACATGGATCACTGATGATAGTTAAACAACATGGTTCATCTAAGTTCTTCTATTTAATTAGTTTTTTAAACGAAATGTACATATCGCTTACATAAAACTATTGCTTACAAGACGTAGAAGGCAAATGAACAAAAGGTCCAATTTGTGCATCCAAAAAATGAAACAATTTACGTACAATAGGATTTCAATCAGTACTTCAATGTAGTTAAAGGCAGAAGACAATTCACAGCTAATCTGTTTTTTTGCAAATCAAGTATCCTTCTGCTCTAGTGTCTGGACATTAAAAGAGGTAATCCATTTTCCTCGTTTGTTTTAATGGAAAGATTCATAAAAAAGATAAAGTACACCTGTCTATTTGCTTTAATATATTTAAACTTAAATCTTCAATCTTGTATATTTAATAAAAAACAGTCCTTAGCACAGCAAAAACAAATTTAGTAGTTTTGAATATGTCTTTTATGACACAACTTGATTTGATTTTTTATCTCAATATTTCAATATCGCAAATTTCTTAAAAGTTAAATGCTTAGAATAGAATTATGAACCAGACATGACCTGTCACATCTTTCTTCCAATTAAATCAAATACGTTGTCTGAAGATATTTTTTAAAACTTGTTAATCATGAAATATATCTACATGTTGCTTCATGTAAATGTCTTCAGTAAATTTCAATTGAATAGGTTTATAATCTAAACGGTTATGATCTGGGCATAATAAAATAATATTCCCATAACTTCGTTCACAATCTATTTCATATGTGACAAGGACGCAAAGCAAATAGTTTCATCAATAACTCTGTTCAACTCATACTTGAAACACAAATTACTAGCCATTTTATAAAAAAGTAGTTCGCAATTTGGGACAATTATGTCATTATCGACTCTACAAGTTCATTGACATTCCATGAAACTGCTTGTAATCCACACCATACACTTTATTATTAGAGCTGACGCAAATCAAGATTCAGTTGTTGGTGTCAATTATAAACAAATTGGGGAACGTTTAGCAAAATGCTTTCAGGTATAAGCAAAAGGGCCTCTTGGTTGATCCAAACCAATATTGGTTATATAAATGACTTATCAAACAAGACTATGAATACGTTGAGAATATTATGTAAAAAGATATTCTGTAAGAGAACTATCATCGTTAGAGTTCTGCAATGGCAACCATAATCAAAGCAGTGTACATACATTCTCCTAATGTGTTGCCTCGTTCGTTTACCTGTATTTCAAGCTGAATATGAGTTTTATATTCTAGGATACATTAAAACAATAATTACATTTCATCCATTTAAATACAGACTAGGTATACGTAACTGAGTGTGAGCTATTAGCACATCTATATATATCATGCTTGATAGACTTGAAAATTGCCTCATTAACAAGTTTATCAATCTGTTTATCCACTAGTTGATAATATACTTGATAACAAATATGCTCAATTGAACTGATATACAAATTGATATGGAAAGGAAACAAAATGATATAGAAGTATACCTAATTTAACAAATTATGTAATTTTAATTTAATTTCTATACCTTCAATTAAAACTATGCAGCAATAGTTAACACCCCCGATTAAGGTCGAGACTGCCATCAAATTTTGTTCTGTTTCCATCGCCGACGCTGCTGTACAAGTTATGATTCATTTACTATATTTTTCCATTAGAGCTTTTAAAGCATTTAAACATACATGTATCTCTTACTTCTTATACATCTTACCTAGGGATTGTATTTTTGACATGTTTATATTCAAGGTCAAACGTCACGAGAAAATCAATGAAAAATCCTTATAAACGGAACAACTTGAACAGTTTTGTGTTTTGAAGCTCTTATTTGGTTTATATTTTATCTTCGGAGATAATTTCCAGGTCAGGCATTACAAAATCACACACAAAATTCTTGTAACCATGTTCACTTTTAAAGTTTTTGTGCATTGAAGCCCTTCGAGGTCACGACTTCTTAAATCCTTATCTGTTCCATGTTTCTCAGAAAATACCCAATTAACTGTTATTTTGTCGAAATCTGTTTCGGGGCTACTAAGCGTTCGCTAACTCAGTTGTCAAATAAGCTTCTGTAAATCATGAGTTAATTGATTTGTTTCTTTCTCAACTACACGTTTGTTTAGTATTAGGATGCATCAAAGCATTTGCTTAACGCTGGTTAGGGATGAGATACTCATTATAGATTATGAACATGTCAAGCATATCTCACCCATCTTTGTTTATGGCATAACTGTTCAGAATCTAAAAACACTTTCACGTTAGCTTTTGATGTCTTTCGAATCTAATAATCTCATAAATAAAGAAAATGTCAAAGGAATATGCGAACATTTTTGGAAACATTTCATATATTTTGTCCTCTGATTTACAATATGAAACTGTGGATGGTTAAGGCCAAGTGTTTTGAGAACAATTTTGTTGCAAAGTATTTGAGCATGTAACACCATGTGGCCTTGGGTGATAAATTGTATGTTTCTATGCAATTTCTGGATGATTCGAGTCAACACGATCGTTTTGTCTGAATATTGTGGCTTAGACAGGAAATTGAAAAGTGGTAGCACTGAAAGTAAGCTTGAAGACCAATTCCAACTGTTCATGTGGTCACTAAAATGCTGGAGGTAAAGCACTTAGGATAGGATATTTGGTTACGTGTCTTAACTATCAACTTTCAGTATTTATATCTTGTAATGATGTGATCTCAGATGTCAATTAGAAAAAAGTTAAGTAAAATGTGAAAAAGTTGTGAAAGGATATCACAATAAATAATAATACATATATATAATTTCTGCGTATATGAAGTTATTAACATTATTGCCAATCCCATGAAATTGCCGTTATAATAACCATGAGTTTCTTTCCTGCAACCGCAAAGCACAGATAGTTAGACATGGTATTCAGTTCAAAGCATTCTTGTAGGTTTATCCGTCCATCCATTCGGTGTTTGTTGATACTAGTTTTCATTTGAGTGATACGCAGATTCCAGTCCAGTTGTATGACGTTGACTTTCTCTTCAAGGTCACTACGAGTCTATGACCAGTCTTTGAAAGCTAATAGTATGATATCTCATGAACCACTTCAAATTGGTATGAGACTTCAATGAAAGAGTGCCCAGAAACAAGGGATTGGAGGACCTTATCTAACCTCATCATCGATTGCAATGAAAGGGTTTGTCTTGCAGTGATAAATATTTCTTTGGTTTCATTCTCTTTTCTGATTATGACTGTACTCATTTTTTCATGATAAAAAAAATCATCTGTGATTAAACTAGTAATTAATAGATACATACCATATCGTAGTTACATAATTAGTATTCATGTTAACCCTTTTCACACAGAAAGGTGTAGGACATTTTATAGTTGTTATTTACTATTGATTTATCATGTGCAGTTGCTTTTGTAAAATAATTGACACAACAGGGATACAAGAGACTAGTTTTAAGAAGATATATTCACAGTAATCAAACACCCAGGCATGAAAATGAGATTTTGATATGGTCAATATGACATGAAAGTACTATGTTTCTGCTTATTTGTTTAAAAGATTAAGAGAGAAAATCATATCATGTAATATGTGAACATGTATGTTCACTGTTTTACACTTTAGTTGTGTGTTTTGTTTAGAATTAAACAAAACAAGACGGTGAAAAAGGTTTATTATTCAAAATGATGTCAGATTCCACAATACCAAACATGTCAATTCTGACTCACCTTTGAATATATAAAGTGTAACAGCATTAGAATAGATTGATACGATCAGATCATGACATTTGTCTGACATTATTACTCAGGGAGTAAATCCAATTTAAGGAATCGTGCCACATGCTTCTGACAGATTTCTAGCACAGACTGACAATTTGTAGCCATACAGTGCCATTTGTGACATCCATATCACAATTTGTAGGTACATAAAAGTACTAAAAATGTTAAATATTATAGCATTTTGAATTTATGAAATTAATTAACCTTAATTTCAGATTATTAACAACATTTTGTTATATAGAGCAAGGCAGCTTTATGGTCTACCTACTAAATAGCACAATAGTCGATTGCAGTAAGACTTGTGTGTTTTACTAAAAAATGGATATTCTAGTAATGCATATGCATTGTAATGTATTTGCCGTTCATGTATGCATTTAAAACCCTCTACATGTCCATTTACACTATTTGATTTTAAGACCGACGGTGGTACAAGAGCATAAATATATATACAAGAAAAATAGATATATACAATGTGAAGGTCGATTTTACATCAATTTTTGCAATACAGAGTTTACAATTGTAACAAAGTTTGACATGTTTTTTATAACTGATAGTCTTTAAGAACACATCAACATTTTCATTTTATGAATATTAGGGAAAACACAATAATATTCTGTTATGTAAATTTGTCTTAAATCAACAAAAGCTAAACATCGGAAAAGATAATGAAATTCATCTGCTATTGTTGGTGAGTCACAGAGCGGGCAATTTCTATTTTCACGTGCGATGCCTTTCCAGTCATTGACTATAATGGATGAATTTCTTTTAAATTATTTTGAACAGTTCCACAGATAATAGGAATTTGAAGGTGTAATAATCATTTCAATAGTAACTTACTTACTAGATGTTGTGCCATCCCACCTGCAAACATATGATTGCAACCATGTACAAGGTAAATTAGATTGATTAATTTTCCCTGAAGTGCTTTTCACAAGGGAAGGCGTCATGCGTGTAGGTCACATTAACTTCTAAGGAATCCGTCAGGTCAATACTTCTGTCTGGGATCTGGCAAACTAGCTATCTGTAATCAAAATGACAGTCTGTAGATGTTGTCTAGGATATATGTTAACGTTTGAACAATTGCATTTACTTTATTGATTGCATGCAAAGACATCTGTTAGGGATGACTATTCTTAATAAATCGCCTTGGTGTTGCCAAAAACGCGTGCCTAGCTTAATAACATTAAATTTTAAAGTTGTTTAATCCACTTACTTTACCAATGAAAAGCATCCAATCAGTGTAGATATCATTTTATCCATACACATGTAGATATGTTACACTGTTGGCTAGTAAAGTTGATTATAAGTTGTTATAATTTATGGGACATTTTCTGCTTTATGTTTAGTTCATCCGCCGTGAGTCAGGTTTGGATATTAGGTTTGGATATCGTTCATTAAACGAAATGCATCGGAACATTTTGTGACCAAGGCTGTGTTCAGCTGTGCATTTACTGGTTTGGTTGTATAATAATGGGTGGATAGTGTCCTATTTCCACCAAGTGGTAAATGATCAAGGTAGCTACATTTAACATTATTACCCTGGTCTAACCCAAGCTGACATATTTGTCTCTAGAACGCTGCCATCAATACAATATGAGATCATCTTCTTAAAAAAAAAGATGTGAATTTCCTCAAGCCAACTTCAATCAAACCTTATTATCTTATCTTTTCCTTATTTGCAAGTTGTTCCAACGACAATCCGAGAATTATGTGATAATTTAGGAAAACCATTTCGATTTAATGAATAAATTTTATATACAACCGGGAAAGGTGCATACTGCCTTAAGGCACATACATGTAGTATCTAACAGTTTCCATTCAAACCAGAAAAAAAAGAGAATTAAAAAGACCAAGGTTACACCAGGCACCACCACATAACCAAGTTCAACCAACTTATCAATTCTCATAAAATAACACTGAATAGAGTTTGGGATAGGATCCGGAAAAGTTCCCTACCTCTAATACAGACTAAGTTCAAATTGTTTGAAAGGAAACAAGAATAAAATCACAATAACGTTAGTAAGAAAATGCACCCCTACACCACATATACAATCCATACATGTACACTAAGTTTAAATCTAAAACTGGACAGCTATGATTGGAGACATTTTTAATAGGAGACCAAAAAGGGACCCACTACCAATGACACCAATCATAACTTTAAAAAAAAATGGTATTTCATTTTGAAAAAATCCCTTTACTTTGGAAGATTTCAAATATGCCACATATTACCATCTCCAACATAAGGATGCAACCATAAAGAGAAATCTTCTGGAATTAGTGGTCTACTGGTCTGTATCTTTCATGCAAAGCTAAATTGATGCTGATGTGAACTTGTTAACACTGTTTACTTGTTGAGGTTGAGGCAGGTTTATGTTTGCACCTCACAAATTATGCCATGAAACTGTTGGAAACCTTTCGCAGCAGGGAAAGTTCCTTTTCGAATTTATGTTATTTACATTTAATGAACGATAATAACCACCATTATGTCTTGTGTTTTAAATATTTGCAGACACAGAATTATTTGTAGTACTTTAAGTTGAATACATTTTGAATTGTCTGGTAACGAAATTGTTATATAGTCATCCATTTTAATGGTATAAAATGGCCAAGATTCAAGGGAAACGAACAGAAAAAGTAAAAGAACGTGTGCAAATCTGTTGTTGATACCACGGCCCTTACCATAAATATGGTATGAGTATTTTCCATCTTAATGCATGTATTTTAACTATGTGCTCAAACTCAGTATTACATCAAAACACAATACAACAAATAATGAAAGTAAATATTTAATGAAACATATAAAAAAATCAAAGTCAACACCGAAATACAATTTCATTAGGTGATTTCTCTTCAAAATATTCTTCATCAAACACATTATTTATCAAAAGATTTCATCAATCAATCTTTTTATCATTATAGTTTCTGCCAGCAGTGAGAAAAAAATACACATCGTCTAATTAGATGATAGTTTCATCTAATTAGATATTAGTTTCATCTAATCAGAAGATTGTTTCATCTAATTAGAAGAAAGTTTCATCTAATTAGAAGAAAGGTTCATCTAATTAGACGATAATTTCATCTAATTAGATAATAGGTTCATCTAATTAGATGATAGTTTCAAAGTCTAATTAGATGAAAGTATGATCTAATTAGATGGAAGTATGATCTAATTAGATAATAGTTTCGTCTAATTAGATGATAGTTTCGACTAATTAGATGGTAGTTTCGTCTAATTGGATCATAGTTTCATCTAATTAGAAGATACATCACTATAATAAGGTATTGTTTTAACGTCTAATTAGATGAAAGTATGATCTAATTAGATAATAGTTTCGTCTAATTAGATGATAGTTTCGTCTAATTAGATTATAAATTTACCTAATTAGATGATAGTTTTGTATAATTAGATAATAGTTTCGTCTAATTAGATGATAAAGTTTCGTCTAATTAGATGATAGTTTCGTCTACTTAGATGATAGTTTCGTCTAATTAGATGATAGTTTCGTCTAAGTAGATGATAGTTTCGTCTAATTTGATGATAGTGTAGTGATAGATGATAGCGAGTGTATGACCCTTGTGCAGTGATGACTTGATTGACCCTCCTCGACATGGCACGTAACAGTTTCAGTTTGACTTATACAGGAATGTGATGCCATTCCTGATGCAGTGCTGCATCCAACTCTGCCACAGTTTGAACAGGAAGGTCTGGTCTATATGTACGGCTATATACCAAGAATATCCCATAGATGTTCTACCGGGTTCAAGTCGGGAATGTAAACAGGCCACGGTAGCATTGTTATGGCTTCCCACTGTAGAATCTGTGTTACCACTCTGACTCTGTGGGGTCTAGCATTGTCATCCATGTAAACTCGTCATGTACGAAGAGGGTTGTTGTTGAAATATGGAATTAGCCCAAGGAGAAGGATCTTATCTCGATATTTCTTAGCATTGAGTTTACCTTGAACTGTAACAAGGTCGAGTTAACAACCGTAGGAGACACAACCCTATATCATCACAAAGTCATAACCACACTGATATATTGGTTGGACATATTCACATGTTTGAGGGGTCTACGTGCCCTATTAATCTGCCGCTCGAAGGCGATTGCAAACGGTTGATATGGAAACCGTCCTGTTGGTAATCCAGTTATCCCTCAGTACTGGGGCACTAATGAAGGGGAGGTGTCTAACGTTCTGAATCAGTGTTCTGTCTTCACGTACAGAGGTAACTGTCGGGCGTCAAGATCACGGTCTTTCATGTCATTGGTTTGGACATGTTTTCCCAAACGTGTCATAACACTGTGGTAATATTATGCAGGACATTCACGCATACCAATTATTCGTCATCTTTCCCCTATTGATAATCTACGCCTTACGATACCCCAGTCTAAGTAAACCTAGCCTCAATATTATCCGTTTCACTCCTATACTGAGTCTTGAAAGGCTTAGTAGAGAGTCGCGTCAGCCAACATATCGAATTGACCAATCAGAACTCATCCTACCAAGCCGCAATAGTCTGCCTTCGCACGTATAACGTTGGAGGGTCATAGGTCGCAGAATGGTCAGCTGACGCGATTATATTGAGGCTAGGTTTACTTAGACTGTGCGATAACTGAATCTCAAACTCACATGCAGTCATTTGTTCGAGATAACAACCGTAAAAAAATCTTAAATATTTTCATCAATTTGTTGAAAAGTTATACCCAATTGAAATAAGTGGCGCTTAACTTATTGTTATGAGTGTATATAAACCAAAGAAAACATCAAAGTGGATGTTGCCTTACGTTATGGAGCAAATGAATTCATCAAACCGACTACTAAGATACAAAATGATACAATTAAAATGTGTGCAACATGGTTTGTTATTTGATACATAACATTCCTCCACATGTCACAATGGCATTACCACCATTGCTGTTAGTTGTAATAATGTATATGAACAGTGTATGCCACTTATTGAGGAAGGAGGTCGACAACTACCTGATTCTCTTGATGTAGGAGATCTCTTATATCAGTATTTATGCGGAGAAATTCTTTGAGGCCTATAAGACAACTGAACTGTACTGGTGCAATCAACAATTTAAATATACAATATTTACATATACGTTTATGTTATGGTGTATGATTTCTGTATTTAGAGGTTATAACATGTCAATTTTCACATCATACCTCATATCAGCCTGAGACCCCCATAAAAGCCCGAGGGTCGCAGGCCAGAGTTATGGGGTATGATATGAAAAGGGTCATTTGGAACCTTTTTAACTTATATCATAGTTTTTTTCTAAAGCAAAATTATTATTTTAAGCAAAATTACTGATTATTTGTTTTGAAAAAGAAGTGCATAATTATAACAAAACGATCATACTTTTAAGAGTTCGGTTTGTGAAAGATTATGTGAGGAGCTCCAATGATTCAAATATATATCAAAGCTCTAGATTACACGCCGCTCTTGTCATAGTGACGTCAAGAACATTTGTTTAATGATGCAAGGGACATACAATCATCAGGATCCAGACTACAACAATTGTTGGCATGTAATATGTGATATGTACACATGTTCACAACTAAATACATGTCACTTATTATAATTTAGCCCTTTGGTGATAGATATAGATTATCAACCAAGTAACTGTGTCACACGTTTTCACGAAACAAGTGCAAAAATTTGTCAAAAACCAAGCAATGCGCATTTAACAGACACAAAGTAAGAGTTCCGTTAATAATTGCAGGAAACATTTCGATGGAAATAGTTTATTTTATAAAAAATGTTAGCTTTTAAATCGCATATGGATATCCCGGAAACGGCCTGCTTCATTTGTGACTGTCAGGGGTCACGAACAGTTAATTCATGACATCACAGAGGACGAATACAGGAAATCGTAATATGTGCACATGTGCACATATGATTTAGCTTTTTCAGTCCTCGACCTTTTATGAATAAGAGATTGAACATAATGTGATTGGTAAACATAATAAATGTCTTGTAGAGACATTACTTTATTTGAACAGAGACATAACAAAACAGACGTACCAAAACAATTTATTCTAAGCTAAAATCGGCATTTTCACAAAATAAAACACCGAGCAACATTCTCCTTTTCAGTCAATTGCGGTTTTTAAAAGTAAAAACATTTCGAGCACTTATGCTTCATGGGAATGCCTCCTTCTTATCTTAGATATACACAAATCAAGATAAAATAGCTTCATATCTCCAACTCCAAAGAAACACACTATTTAGTCATTACAGGTTACCTTGACAAGTGCAAATGTTTCATTTCACTCATGTTTTTTGTTAAACAATATTGTTTCAATTGACAAAACCGAGAAATCAAGACATAAGAGCATTTAATAACAATATTTCTATCAATATAAAAACCCTGACCTCTGTAGAGTGTGTGTATACTGACAGTCTAAGTAAACCTTACCTCAATGGTATCCGTTTCACTCCTATACTGAGTCTAGAAAGGCCTAGTCAGCCCACGTATCGAATTGACCAATCAGAACTCAGCTTACCAAGCCACAATAGACTGCCTTCGCACGTATAACGTTGGAGGGTCATAGGGCTGACGCGACCCTCTACTAGACCTCTCTAGACTCAGTATAGGAGTGAAACGGATAATATTGAGGCTAGGTTTACTTAGACTGTGTATACTGATAATCATGCCATGATAGAAGGCTAAACTGTCCAATATAACGCTATTTGAAAGTCAAAGACCAAAGTTCACAAGTTCATCCATCCTCTTCTGACTCGATTTGTGTGACGGTCAAGTGTTTTAGAAATCGTAATACTATCATCTAATTAGATGAAAGTATCATCTTATTAGATGGAACTATCGTCTAATTAGATGAAAGTATCATCTAATTATATGAAACTATCATCTAATTATACAAAACTATCATCTAATTAGGTAAAAGTATCATCTAATTAGACGAAACTATCATCTAATTAGACGAAACTATTATTTAATTAGATCATACTTTCATCTAATTACACGTTGATACTATCATCTAATTAGATAAAATTATTGTCTAATTAGATAAAACTGTTGTCTAATAAGATGAAACTATCGTCTAATTAGATGAAAGTATGAACTAATTAGATGAAACTATCGTCTAATTAGATGAAACTATCATCTAATTAGATGAAACTATCATCTAATTAGACCTTATGTAATATTTTTCCCACTGCTGGCAGCAATGCGCTTCCATATTATAATCATTTTCTGTTTTTCAAAGTCAAAATTATGTTAAAATTGATCTAGCTATCCAATCTTAAGATGGAATATCCCATCTTGGAATTTGAACTTGTGCTTTATCCAGCCGGGATGCAACAACATTCATCGCTCTAAAAATGGTAGACAACCTTGTTCTCCTTAACTTCAGATTGTGTATGCATGATTTTTCTTTTAAGATTCAAATATATATGTTGACACTGAAACCACTACAATCTCTGCTTTTGATTGAAAATATTGTTTTATTTGTGTACATGTTTGCAAAAGAGAGCATATAATTCTTTTCATTTTCTTCCAGAATACCATTCAAAAGGAACATATGATATGTATGAGATATGTATCAAGTTTGAGAAATGTATGTCAACATTGTAAATTTTGTTTTACTAAATCCATTTCCGATAAATGCCAATATCAGTTGATCATTCTTTTTTTTACTCTGGTCAAAAGTTAAGCAAATAACATTTTAACTTATTTCTTGATCCATTTTAATAACAATAATGATGATTTGAATGTGTATATATTGCGCCTTTTCCTAAGACATTCTCAAACAGCTAAAAACATCATTACCCGGGAGGATTGTAATTTCACAGTTGCTACATGGTGCTAGTTGCGACAGGTCTGTACTTCAGGGTTTTAGGTATCCATTTGCCTGCTGGTGGACTGAGTGAAATGTGGATGAAGTGCCTTGTCCAGGGATACAACACAGGTTGAAACCCAGGTAGCTTTTTGGTGTCCTCCCCGGATTTCGAACCGCGTCTCTGGCGTGAAAAGCCAACTACTTTACCACTGTGTTCCACTATGCATCTTAATGTTGCTCGTTGCAATCTTCTGTAACACATAAGACAAAACAAAATGTCAATGAACAAACAAATGCATTTGCTGTATCTTCAACAAAAATGGCGCTTGACAGTTTGAATTGCAGTGAAGATTCTGGATATCATTGATGAATTAACGAAATTTGACAATAACGGGTTTGTTAAATGCTGATCAGGGATGACATTTCCTAACATTTCACAGCAATACTTTAAATCAAATTGTTTGTCAATTGACATTCGGGGTTCCTGGGTGCATATTAAATTGTCTGCTTATCACTTTAATCAAGTTAGTAGTAATACTTTAGTTAAAATCAGGTGAACAAGTACATAACATAACTTTCTGGCTGCTATGTTACAGCTTAATATGAAAATAGCAGGTCAAAGTCAAATGATCATAAACTTCAGTTCCGTTTGATTGAATGAGTTTTAAATGACTCTTCAAAGTTCATTTAAGAATTGAATGTCAGTTTGTGTGTTTGCACTGGAAAATGAACGATGTAAAAGCTACATTCAAACTTGTGTGAACCCAGCGAGCTTGCGAGCGGGTTCACATGAAAGTTTGAATGTAGCTTTTACATCGTTCATTTTCCAGTGCAAACACACAAACTGACATTCAATTCTTATAATTTCGCACCATATATGGAATGGAACGGCGGAGTGATATGAATACTGTTTTTTTCCTTTGAACGAGTAACACTGCGACATGCGACCAGAAATAATCCCAATTTGAAAAGAAACTGAACATTTATCAAAATAAGTCTGTGTGATAAGATAACATGATGCACTAAGAATTTCTAAATGAAGCGCAAACTTGTATAAAATCCCTTCGTGCAAGGACAAGAGATCAGAGTTATCTGCCTTACATTTATGCATTAGACGTCGTGTCATGCTGGCCGCCATGTGCAGGGGTATCTTCGTCAAAATATGTAAACAACAGTAATTAGTGACATGTAACTGCTCTATCGATAATTGTCATCTCTTGTGTATACATCGTGAGTATGAAGACTGTCTTTGTTACGCTTCACAGTACTCAATAATGACCGTATAATGTAAATATTCATCTCGTTCCGGCTATTTTGCAATAAATGATTAGCCTATCAAATGATCTAAAACAAATCATAAAAGTGAATGTTTTCAAATCAAAATAATCTACTTGGAAAATAAAGCTATAAATTCAATTCCATTGGTAATTTTTACTAACAAATTCTTGAATAACGTTTGGTTTGATGTTGGACGGAGAATCAAAGTAGTTCCGGTCAACGTTCACACAAGTATGAACACTGTTTTTGTGAGTTCATGGGAAATGAATCGATGAATCTTCGATCACATGAGCATGCCCTAGACCAATCAACGTTCGAGGATATGTGTAAACTTCAGAGTGTGAAATTATTGACTCTTAAAGTGGTTTGCACCAAGCCAACTGTGTCTAAGGTCATATGAGTATCACAGAGTTTAAAATGGCTCTTTTACAATTTCTTTATTTGATAAAAACTGTTTTCTCTCCACATTTTATATACAAAATCTGCTTACTCGTTATCACTTTTTGTAAACCAAGTAAATGATAACAAGAAGGGCATTCAACACATACAAGATACAAGAACAACCAAAAAGCCAATTGAAATATAATGAATTGCATACGCACAGAACAAGTTAAAGTCTCGCAATGTCTGATAGATGTTCATATCAGATAAATTCTGTATTGTATAAATGAGCATAAGAAACATGAGCAAATGCCATAGACTTCATAGACATTTATAATCTTTAATTCCTTATTTAAGAAATCTCTAATATAGCAAATATTGACATTTAGGGAAAGGGACGTGCACATGTAGGTATATAATTGAGATATTTAGGAGACATTGGATTTATGCAACTTGATTGTGGACCAATTTGATTACTACATCTTACGTCATTCTTCTATCCACTTGATTAAGGTTTTGATACTTGTACAAGACGGCACCTCGGTCTAATTTAAAGTATGTAGTAACATTCATACCTATCTTTAAAGTCAATTTGGCTAAAATGATATTTCAATTTTATTTACTTCTAAATCTCTAAAACCCTTCATCATCATATCAATTGATTTTTTCAAATTTTTTCACCATGTTTTTAAGACACATAAATTACAGAGACATTTTAGGTTTTGTAGTAGGGTGTCCAGAATGAGGGCTTCACAAGTGGATAGACAGAGTTAATATATGCAGATAACCATAGATTTTGAAAGGTAACACAACATCACAAATAACAGAATATTAACTGTGTGTATTCTTTATACTTAACTTTTACTTTAACTGGAAAGTTACTGTTCAATGTAAGGCTTGTAAAGCTTATATAAATCATGCTTTGATTGATTTGTTCTTAACATGTTTGTTAGACACTTTGATGCATCAAAGCATTTGTTGTACGTAGATGAGATACTGATAGACCCAATGAACATGTCTTAGTATCTCACGCATCTATGCTAGGTATGATAGAGGCCTTGCAACACTTGCTAGCTTACATCAATCAGCGCCACACATTATATTAATTTGAGATAAAGTGACAATAATGTAAAAAAACTCTTCGTTTCTTTCTTTTAATATTATAACCTTAATGAACCAGATTACAAATTTACTCGTTTAATGTTAAGCTATTATCAAATGTTAACAACACTTTCTTGAAGATTTTAAATATTATTGTTTACCCATTTACTGCGATTTCATGTAGATATTATATTTTCAAAACTACAAAACATTTGCTCATGTGTTATGATATGTTCTGCTCATGTGTTATACTTATGTTTGAGTTACCGACCAAAGCAAAGTTTGAACTGAAATTCGACTATTCATCCTGGATTTACAATTTTAACTGTTTAGGTAGTTCCTTTTGACTCCAGAGTCGTATTCCGTTCATCCTGGTCACGTTGCTTATGGAATCAGTCAATTCAATACTGGCAAGCTTAAATAAACTGTTATAGACATATCTTCTTGAACAACAAAGCATTATCAAATCTTTCCAATTTCAACGGTTTGATCTTGAATACACTTTGGCATTTAATATTGACAATGGTGATTAAGTATTCAAAATGATGACTTTGAATTAGAAGTTTAAATGCATCTATAAAACTAATTTGTAAGCCACTGATTCCCCTTCTGACTGGTTCATATTAACCTTGTTTAAAACGCATCGACAGACAAATTAAGCCACTACAAATATACTTTTATGAACAAATTAATCTTCAAATAAACTAAAATCCAAAAGAAACGTCCCCTTTTGGTTTTTTTCACACATCAAAAATCACGAAAGATAATTAAGAAATGACACCCTTCTTATATATGCCAAGGCACTATTTGAAGAAACACATCGCTTAAACGCACAAAATGCAGTGGTTACATGTAAGGTACAAAAATGTCGGTTTGTTGTATGTTTTGTTCTATTGATAATCGAGAATCAAATAAAGAGGGGACGTTTCTTTTGAATTTTAGTTTATATAAATCCATGACAGAGCATTAGGTACATCTACATGATCTTAGAAACATAAGTTTACCTCTTTCATTGAACTTTACCTGGAAGGTGCGGGTTGATGTTCATCTGTGCACCTACTGGATCTATTCTATGTAGGTTTTAGGTCTTCAGAGTCTCATCATCATCCCGGGATCCACAAATAGATATGCTGCAACTCCCTGCTGATTGGAACTCTTGCATCCCTCGTCTGACGGAGGCAATAAATGTAGGTCTCAGTAATTTTTGTCTGTCATAAAACAATGCCACTTAAAAGGTATTTTGAGGGATGTCAAAATTGATATTCCAGTCCACATATGTTTTGGTAATTTGTTGTAGGGGCGATTGCTGATTATATGCTGTGGATATTTTTATATGGTCAGATATGTTAAAAGATAACAGTAGCATGTTTCTGAGTAACTTGGTCCACAATTGTGTCTGATAGTTAAATCAAAATTCATGTTCAGAGAAATATAGATGGAAATATCTGATTAAAGTAAATCAAACTGAACTTACTCATGATTAATAGTGATAGAACAATGTTTAAAAAAAGGAATAGGTTAACCGTAAGTTAAGTACACGTTCTACATGTACTTAACTTTCTCAGAATAGAAAAAAAAATATTACAAACGAATAACATAATACTTAATGCAAAGTATTAATCAAATAAGATATGCATATTAATGTATGCTTCTTATTGTTAATGCACGTAATATTGTTCTCAGCTTATAAGAAGCAAGGGCCTCATATATATATATATACAGCAAGAAGAAGACACAGAAGGGGCTAAAGGGGTGAAACGTCATCGATAAATATGTGAAGTAATTTCCCTCTGAAACATCAGATTGCATTCAACCTTTGGCTTGGGGAAATCGGAAGTGAAATACTATCCATATTAATGATGTTAAATTCGACGGGGGATAGTTTTTTTATATAAGGGATTACGTATTGCATAACCATGTCAAACAATTATTGTCTTGATTGTGTAAATGTCAGGAAACATAAATTTCTGTTTGACATGTTCCAAATTATGAAATAATCAGGGTTCATGGTGATGGTCATGTTACAATTGTATTAAATAAAGATGAATATTAGTGAAAAACCTTTCTTACTTTCTTTTGTAAGTGAGTTGACCTTTAACACGATTTCACCGACATTTTTACAGAATTGAAGTACATGTACATGTATCTTTGTAATCTCGAATGATAGGACTTGTTGTACGACCGAGCATTACCGACAACTTCCACATGTACTGTTTCGAGCTCTCTCTATTCTTTGTAACAATAGTTTAAAACTTGACGTCGGTTTTACAAAGACATGCACATTTGTTCCCTTTAAATTTTGTTAAAGCTTTTGATCTAGGTCTAACCGATTTAACCAAATGATATACCTTTTATAACTATTTTGCCGATTTTGAAAGCATTTGACCATTAATTTGATTGATAATGCCAATAGAAAAAATGAAATATATCATATTATGATAAGGCAAACAAGTCGCTGCATGCACGCATGTCAAGAATTGTCAATATCTTTGCGTGTAAGACGTAGAAAACGCTCTGTTTTCCTTGAAGCTAATCAAAAACGAGTATTGTTCATGTAATGGGTTGTTAAGTGTTCTCTTTAGGATTTATTATATTATCTGTCTCATACTTATTTATTTTGTGCATTCTCGTGTGCAGTGATGTAGTCAAGTAACAGACGAGAGAGCAATCATCTGCAGAGTAAAGGTATACATTACACACCTGTCCTACTATTGTACATATACATGTTAGTCGTTGATGTTTTTTATGACAGGATCTCAAAAAGAAGAAACACTTTAAAGTCAAATTGCATGTTCTTATCTTGGCAACGAATGTAGATTGTGTTATGATTTGGAAATTGTGTTATAAAAAAGATTGATTTACTGTTTTATCGTATTCATTTCTTTATTTATTTATTTGCCTTTTACTTTATGCAGTAGTTGTTTTAGTTATTTTGAATTAGCTATCGTGTACCTCTTGTGAAACAAATACAGTTTAACTGAAAACACCAGCTTTTATTTATGTCATTATGAAATTTACGTGGTTCAAGTTTAATGTTAAAACAAGATGTGCATGTACTGCCATTAGAGGCAATTATGCCCGATATATTGCAAAATAAAAGCTCCTGGCATATTTTGTTCCAGTTCTGACTTTATGACCCATCATTCTCCCATTGTCAGTTACCAGTTTTACCTGTTAATGCAGTTTGTGCAGTGAATTGACAGGGTTGTTTTTTTAAGTTAGAAGACGTTTAATCGAA
The DNA here is from genome assembly GCA_916613615.1 of Steromphala cineraria. Lineage (NCBI taxonomy): Eukaryota > Metazoa > Mollusca > Gastropoda > Trochida > Trochidae > Steromphala > Steromphala cineraria. Next base: position 50,906,316 of record OU744724.1, on the reverse strand, counting down.
CATTAACAATGCCTCATCAACGTCAAAGACGTCAGCTTGAATGTCATAGACAGTTGGTATTGTGGCAAGAACTGTAATGATGACGTAATTAGTGAACAACTTACGACAGCGGTTCAATAATTTTCCGGAGAGCAATCATTAGGAACGGACTAAATGATCTGCATGTTATAGAGAAGGGTACACTGACAGGGGTACACTTGGGTTGCAGGTACTTCACCTTCATTTGATTTCAAGATTTCATTCTATTTCATAAAATGACACTGTCACTTATATTTTATCTTAAATATTACTTCTAAGTCTTTGAATCTATAACTGTTATCTGTTGAAATGCAGATATAACATAAACCAATGAATGCAGTTGTGTCAATTTAAAAGAGAAGCTGCAGATGTAAAGTTAGATGACACAGATAAAATCATTTCTTAAATGAGATTGTATAATGAATAATAATCTTAAACATGAAATAAGGAAGAGAGAACAAAATCACAATGGATCTTTGTGAAGGCAGACCTATACCCTTTTAACTAAAATGAAAGTGAAAATATGAATGAAATTACCATATTGCCTATTACAGTAACTGTAAAGCGAAAAATACGAACATAATAATAACAATAATAATTCACAAGAAATAAATCCTGTAAACCTATCAATGACATTTTCACATTGAGTATTAGGTAAAGGCAGATTAAAAGACATAGAAAATGTATGTACTCTGATGCGTAATAACAATTATTATCTTTTACTGTTTCAGACAGATCTGAGTGTCTGTGTCAAATATTTCCTATATCTACTAACACTTTCAGTTTATTCATTGGAACAGCGATGGTGATAACTATCTCGGCTGTTCCTTACATTCTTAACTTATCTCAATTGTTACATTTCCGTTAATGCGACAATGAATATGGAAGGAAGAGTTTGGCTGGTTATCAAACGGCGGCCATTACCAGTTTAATGTCAGTCGACGTGTCTTGACTATTGGTAAAAGCTTACGTAGAGCCAGAAAGGTTAACAGATGCCTGTGGCTATCGATTAGTCTGGGGAAGGAATATGAGAATCATCTCCAGTTAAACATGGATCTTTCTTTTGAATATCATTTGTGTTACAAACTTAGTTAATAGGATTTTTAAGTGCTATTTACCTTCCTCATTCTGACAAACCTATTTTGTTTGGAACTTTCTTTATTAAGAGAAAAGATTGTATCTGGATACAGAACGATAGTTGTAACATGCAGACATGTAACAGGACGATAGTTTACAATTGATGCTAATCCAAGGGAATGTTTATCATTATTTCGGACCAAAATTTCTATTTGAAAATATATTGAAATATTTTTTGGATTTCAAATGGTTTTTCATGAATTTAAAATATAATTCAGTAACACTGCATATATCAGATGAAAAGCCGAAAAGTGATGCAAAATAAAGCAATCTTGTGATTTGTGATTATCTGTGATTGCCACGCATAAAGATATCTTCATTACTCTGACTACTTAATGTTCAAATGATAAGATACATTGTTTTGTTGTTCAAAATATAAAACTTAAAAAACGTAAATCAACTTGATCATATTAATGACATGATTTTTTAAAATGCAATTTCCTGTAGACATGGTATGTTAAAAAATCATTTGCCAATCAATATCCAAAACTATATAATAAAGCGGGAGATAGTAGTGTCTTTAAAGGTACAACGGAGCTTTTCCAAGTATTTAGAATATAAGCAAGGATATTATCTATAAACGATTAAGTAATATATAGTTTTTACTTTTCTTGTTTAATACAAACCTGACTTAACGTCAGAAAATAGTAGATGTTAACAATAATGGTTAAACTGGTAACGAATCAATAGCGGATTATGTTATTGAACTGCAAGATACTGAGTGTTATCCTTTTAATGATGACAAATGTAAACAAACAGACAGTTATCACCTACTTGAACCAACAGACAGCCCTCCTTGAGTGATGAAGCCGTTGTAAACGAATATTTATAGCCTTAACCGAATTTCATTGCTCCACCAGTTTGAAACAGATAAGAAAAACAGACTAATATTTTATCCATCTGACAAAGTCCCTTTCTCAAAAGAGTAAAACTATTCGGACATCAATCCACCTTATATCATTGGTCTGAACTCAGCTTGTCTTATTGTGTTGACACTTAAAACATACAACGTTATCTTCTGATATTTTTTGTTAATCGTAATTGGAGGACTGTTTAAGAGGATATCACATTTCTTTTGACTTCCCACATGATGAAAACGAATGGAACAGTTATAATTGTTCATTGCAAAATTGAATCAAAGCCAATCATCTATTGATTGAAAAGGGCTTGATTATGGAATATTTGGCCTCGATTTATTGACTTGAGTAGAATGTAAAAGCCTTCATAGAGGAGTATTTTTGTATCTGCTCTTTTCCCTTGTGCTTTGTTTAATGATATTAACTATTTTATGCAAGCTTGCAGCAGTACTGTTCCGTTTTTTTTATAAAAAGGAAAGACCATCATATTGTCATACACTATGCAAGCATTTAAAAGACATTATTCAGCTGCACACAATTTATTATGAAACAAATACGCTGGCAACGGCAGACATTTAAAACAAAACTCATTTCACTGTCCAAAATTGTCAACAAACATGGGTTACATGTGAATGTATTATATAAACGAGATTGTCTGTAAACAAATAACAAGTCGACTGTTCCTTGGTAAAGGTTTTCTGTAATAGAAGTCCATGTAGTTATGAGTCTCAGAAGGTAATTTTGCATATGAATCGGAAGTATATATATCCAAAGTTGTAATAAAAAAAGAAAGTGCCTTTAACATTGCATATATCATCAAATAGTACCTTACGTCTGTGAGATATTTCTCATCTAGCACAGCATGCAATAAGTACCCGGTCCGACATAAGTCACGAGCTGGTCTAGTTTAAAATTTTATTGGAATGTAGATTTGTTTCATGGTTCATGCCTAAGTGATTTTGTTATGTGTGGATATGATTTCTAGAATACCATTCTAATGAATTCTTAACATCTGTGTAGATACATGAGCATCAGTAACCGTTTAGTATCATCTCCAATGTATAATTGACATTTGAAAAAAACCTCAACCTGAAGGTTTAATATTAGACAGAAATGGAAATGAATTTTTACTTCATAGTCACCAATACCCAGGATAATATACCAAAAGAAGAGATGTATATATTTAGACAGGTATGGATACTTTCGGACATATTCGACATTACAATACTCAAAGTGGATATGCTAAATATGCCGTTGTTATCGATGTATTTGATTTGAGTCTGTCTTGAGGGTGTGTCTGGTTTGGCTGTCCTTTACATAATTTACTTATTTCAGTGATCCTATATTGCTTTAATTAGAGTGTGGATGAATCCATTCGTATATGAACTGAGGGAAGATATTTACATCTGCCACATATACTCTGTTTTGATTATCATGTTCGAAGAACATTGGCACTGCAAAAGATGTAAATTCACATACTTTACTAAATCACCTGGCTGAGTTTCTTCATAAACTTATGCGATCACTGCATAACCTTTTCAATATTCAAACGAGGTTATGACAAAGATACAACCAACAGGAACTGTATGTCATTATCTAAAAAATGCTATTTATTTTCCTCAATACTCACTTCTCTCATTCACAGTCTTATCTCTGCACTCTCGTGTGTGCTAATGTAACAATGAATATGCATGAGACATTTTCTGGTAGTCTAAAAGTGGTAATTAACAGTTTGATGTCTCTGGGCGTATTCTGACTGTCGGCAAATAACTAGTCTCCTTCGCTTGGTAAGATGTACAGTTTCAGCATTAAAAGTACTGTCGCACGTTTTAGGCATATTTTATTTGCTGATGTTCCATTATGTCTAATATTGCACATTAGTTCTAGTACGCCATTTTAGAATTGGAGAATAAAAATATATATTTTATTTAAGCCTTAGCAGATTTTTTAAATAATGCGACACATAACATAACAAGCTAAAACTTCATTCAACCATTTTAGTGTCAAAATGATTCCCATAGCTTTACTAATTTTTTTTCAAACACTAGAATGTTAATGACTCTGACTTCTCTGAAAACAATTATTATACATTCCCGAAGCAGACAAGCTTTCTTATATGGATAACTGGTAAATTCAAAATGTAATTACCGAGTCTAGATGCGTGAGACCAGCAAAGCATCGAGATACTGAACTGATAATGTACTAATAATTGTTGAGATAACAAGGGAAGTCACAAACACTATGCATTTCAATAACTCTGCTTTTGTAAGCATTAGGTCTTAGATTGGCTAACGTAAATCATGTTTTTTTTAGAGGATCGTGCCTGACTAAGGAAAGTATTCCCTGTATGTGATATTTGTTTTTGTATACTTCAGGTCTTCTAGACAAGCATTTTTGGAGATGGAAAGATAGAAATGTTGTTCTGAACTAACATGGCTCAATAAGCACTCAGCGTGACAACCATAACCATGATTTGTAAGCTGTAGCACTGTTAAAAGTTTAATAGATAAAACCAAGTTATAAACATATAGTTAAGAGGATATACATGTACTTAATTGATTTACAATATATAACTAATATTTACAATATAAACAATAGAGAATATTTCTAGTGGTAATGATGACTGTGTAGATATTATTTCTTTGTCACGTTCATCGTAGATAACTTTCTATGCAATCTCATTCCCCATAACTTGAAAGTTTTCAGATTTGTTAAAGGTTGTCATTTACACAAGCTGTCATTATAAATTGAATTTAAGCAACAACCAGTTCGAAAAAACAGAAGTTAGTTATATTAAATCAATGAAATGTAACATGACATTTTTCAATAAATACACTTAGGGGCAAAAGAAACGATACGAACTTTTCAAATGACTACAAAATAAATTCCTGTTGTAATTGAAATACAACTCAAACCCTTTTGATAGACACATCAGTTGTGAAGAAGAACTCACAATTTCAAACATCAAAGTATGATACTTATAATTGCATAACTTTTCAAATACACGAGGGGTCCCAAAATAGCTTTTATGATGTTATCGTTGGTCATAATCTTTGGAATTGAAATAAAAACATTATGAATTTTATGTTTTTGATAAATTAAAGATATTATCAATATAATAATCCTTGATAGAAATCAATTTGTTCATGCACTTTGTCTGTAAGTTGATTTAAAAACAAGCAAAGGGGCCATTTTCACTATCCTATCTCATCTAGTTAAGGAATTTTTTAACGGCGATTTTTTTCAAGTGCATGTTTTTTCAAAAGCGTTAACGGATATAGCTCTGAATTTAAAAACTTAGTTCAGTTAGCTCTTGAAGACATGAAATCATTCTGTTTCAACTACCACGTGTAGCTTAACCTATCATGTATCTTATATGGTTTCTTTTACCCCTGAGTGTAATGTCCTAGATATGAATCCATTCGTACCACCATCCGTTTTCCAAATCCTGTTATACAGCCGACACAGATGTGTTTTAAAAACCATACATTTTTAAAATCTTTTACTCCTTTGAATAAGCCACAATTTCTAAGCATTCGTTGAGAGGTTAAAGGTCTAAACTTTCTTTCCTATAATGGTAGCACTAACTTAAGCACTTGTCCTCCTAACAGCCAAGACCCTGACATCCTCCTTCAGGCTATACAGCTAAGCGTCACAGTCTGTCACTTGTAGTGAATTAATTAACTCTACTGTGACAGGCATGTCACAGATTAACTTGGGGCGATGTTTCGACGTTGGTCTTCAGTGACCTTTGCAATAGTTTCTGTCTATCATGTGGATTTGCATATATGATTCAGAATTGTCAGATATGTCTTTTCAATATATGTAAGTTTTAAGTAATATTTGCACATGATGATATAAAGTGACTAATAAGGGCCCAAACTTGTTTTCTTAAGCATAATTGGAAACTGAGATTTTCAGGTTTACTTGTTTGATTTTAAAGATTAGATGAACTTGGAAATTGTAACGGTAAATTATTGCAGACCTTACATTCAATAAAAGTTTTAAAGAAAGTTTAAAAAGATTAGTAAATAGATAAATCTTCATACCGAAGATGAAAAACGCAGTGATAAAATACATGGGACATTTAAATGTTCGTCGTAACTATCAAACACTTCGACACATTTCCTGGGAGACAGTCTAAAAAATATTCTCTCTTGTAAATGTAGACAACTACGCTTTTCAAATCCCCAAAGGTTTTAAAAAGTCACTGACACACTTATTGTTATCATTGGTACAAGAAGTATAGCTTTGATGAGCGAACAATAACTTATCTTATATTACGACCGAAACATTTACAATTTTAGAGAAACTTTTGAATCTTTTAAAACAAAAATGCCAATTGTTATAACATGTAAGTATTAGAAGTATTTATTGAAAGAAATCAAAACATATTCAAAAGATATAACAAAGCATATTCGCTCAACATCATTATCTTACGGTCAATTGTCATTTCAAGACAAGATCATGTTCTGTTATATTTGTTACTTTATTTGAAATATGACTTACCGTTTGTGTGTACATTCCACATGATCTAGAAGAGTACAAATTAATGGATTTACAACTTCTTTATTGCAAAGTTATGTGACGTTTATATTTCCATACTTGCTAATATCCACACCGAATTGTCGCATCTCTTTGCAATAAAAAAACTGTACATCCATTAATTTGCATTTTTTAATGAAACCAACTTCTAAAATGCAATTGAAAGAAGTCTATACGGTTTGATGATCGTAGGTTAAAAGATTCTCTTGTTTCGGGTATCTATGACCACACTCACTATGCCAAATGAGCATTTGTTGATGGGTCATATTGCAAGAAGATGTAATTTTAAATCTCCATAAATAAATACTAACTCATTGCTCTTTTTGGGGAACGCTCAATAAGAAATGTTAATGTACTAGCCAAATAAACTATTTCCATGAAAAGGAACCATCAACAGAATGTGACCACATTTATACCATTTGTTTCTGAGACTGTTTATGTTGGTCTTTTGTGTTAGTGAAGTCTTATAGGCGATGGATAGCTTTTGATCAATTTGTTATATTAGAACATGATAAGATAAATAAGTAAAGGTACTAGTATGTAAATATTTAAACTAAAATGTGGATTTTCATTTTTGCAAATACCAATCCAAATTTATCAAATGGAAGCTAATCACAAAACACATGTTTGTGTGATAGAATTGTCATTGTTATATGTATTGTGATCGTGTTTGTTGTAGAAGCGTGCATGAGAATAAAAATTTTCCTTGAACAAACTTTTTATAAGCTTTTACCCATTCTCTTCTCACAGAGGTACATGTAGATAAAGTCATAAAATGTTGATCCAAACTCTTTATTTTTAAGACCCAATCCCTGGTTAAGGCAGTTGCTACTGACCACATAACATAATGCCTGTACAATGAGTCAGAAACGACAATGATGATTTGAGGACAGCGTCGCAGATTGCATAACTAGCTTTAGTTTAGAACCTGGCATATCCAATTCAATTCCACAAACTCGGATAATTTGACCAGAGCATAGCCCAACATTTCATGACTTGATCTCTGGTTGGAGAGAACATTAACTATTTTTAGTAAAACAATTTGTTTCTTTTTACTTCTAACATGGTCGAATATTAAATGGGAAGTTAACGGCTGTACAAAGAAGACATATGCCTAGAGTTGAGAGGATATAAATGAAACAAGTACTGATTTAGTATTTAGTTTATGTTGAAAAATGTCATCCATGATGTCACTGTCTGGCGAGTGAGAGTCTGGAGGCTTTTATTGGTGAGGAACGACAGTGTTGGGAATATTTGAATATTTAACCGTTTTCTATATGTTTGGATGCAGTTTCATATAATTTTTGCTTAAAATTTGATAAATATGAAACAGTCGTGATTGTTAGTCATGGTCTAATATATTTAACCTTTTTTATTCAAGTCAAAACTTTCATCCGATCATGTTCTGGTCTTGATTGGATTCTTCTGAACAAGTGCCATCTTTGTCGTCATTATCTAAATATCTCTATCGTTATAAAGATTTAAATTACATTTTATCAATTGCAATTTGACATATTTAAAAACAAAATATAATTCAACAACTTCAAACCAGGAAATGTGCAATGTAGCGTGTCATGCTAAGCAATACCAGAAGTCGAAAGTATGGAAACAAATCCGATGGGGTTGTTGTTAATCTAAAAATAGATTTTTGTGACACAGAGAAGATGTTTCCTGCTAATAAACGTTAATCGCTGGTGTAATCTGTTCTGTCAATAACGTAAATAACTTAAAAACCTGAATGTTCAACATTTGATATGTAGTAGTTGCAATCAATAAAATATTTTTTGCAATTCTGTTACCTGAACTGCTTTGTATTTGTTTAAACACGTATTTCCATTAAGTAAGGCACTGATAATTGCAGAAATCACTTCACAATCTGATTCCAAGGAATGAACAAGTAGTTGTCAAACATAACCATGACCATGTCCCCCGCCATAACGTGTACAACATTCTAAAAAAATGGCCAAAGTCTCATTGTTATCTTTGAAATTGGGGTCAAAGTTAATGGGAAATCTGGCCTAAACATTTTGAAAATTGGACAAAATCTAGTAGTGTCCTTGAATATAGGGTCAAGGTCACCCAAATCAACTGGTGTCTGCATATCCTTATGGGGGCTGGTACTTACTTTTAAGTCTCTAGGTGTAAAGGTAAGATATTACAACATAATTATCTTACATAAGTATTGATGCGCCTGGAAAAGAGTCAATACATATCCAGTGAATTTACTTATGCAATCATTACTTGCGATGTTGATGCATGTGCTGCAGCTTACCTTCATTCAACAACGTTTGACACTGATTCCTATTGTTCTTATACCGAGTCTTGTTTGATAACGGTAATGTGTTTTCACACCCTACTTGACGTTTTGCCAACATTTCTAATGGTACAGATTAACTAAAAGGTGAAATTCTGCAAATGTCATTAGTTTGATACCTTCAAGCACACATTCGGAACAAAGTCATTTTCTCGGCTCTTCATAGTCATATTTTCAAACTTACGCAACATAAACTTTCATCTGGTTATCTAATAGTTACTGCTATATACATCAAATGCATTCTCCAAATATTACTGATGAAGAAAGCATATCATTATTATCATCTTCAGGAGTTATGTTTTCAAATTCATATTACCATTTCGGTCTCAAAGCGAAACTGAGATATTGTTACAAAACGTCAATGACTGTTTTATGATGTGAAGGCATTCAATGAGTATAGACATCAAATCTCAGTCATATAAACACACTGGCAAAATGAAGTAAATGTCATCTTTAAATCTTAATAAAACTCAGTAAAGGGAAGATATTCATGTGAGACTTGATTCATATTATCGTTATGCTTATCACATTTACGGAAATACAAATAACTACGGAACGACTTACAATGGGCTCAGAATTTGAACAGTTTTGTCAAGTTACCATGACTGTACTTGAACACACTTTCCTAACGACGTTTTCCCCTAGCACTCTTGCTAGATTGGGAAAATGTCATTAAAAACACTTTATTTCATAAAGTTGTTTTTGAAAATAACATATTTGTATCGATGAAATTCACACATTTACATTGACTAATGATAAGACTAAATAACAATGCCTAATTATTCTGTATCGAGGTTGTGACTTTGACAGCTGAAGAAATGCTTTGCTTATCATTTGTTTTTTGACTGAATTTGTGCTTTTCTTTGACAAATATGATTTAACAAAAATGTTACTCCAAGTTGCGTCTTTACAAAAGGTTTCTATTCGTAAACGGGAATGTCCTTTGAATTCAGTTTTCACAAAAACACCGTGAAAGAACTATCACCTTATTTTATTTTCAATATTGCGTGTATACGTCGTCCCAAGAGGTTTTGAAAAGGTGACATCAGTCTAAGTAAACCTAGCCTCAATATTATCCGTTTCACTCCTATACTGAGTCTAGCAAAACCTAGTAGAGGGTCGCGTCAGCCGACCTTTCTGCGACCTACGACCCTCAAACGTTATACGTGCGAAGGCAAACTATTGTGGCTTGGTAAGCTGAGTTCTGATTGGTCAATTCGAAACGCGGACTGACACGACCCTCTATTAGGCCTTTCTAGACTCAGTATAGGAGTGAAACGGATAATATTGAGGCTAGGTTTACTTAGACTGAGGTGACATAAAGATGGTAGATCTAATACTTCTGTTTTGTGCAGACTTCAATTTTTTTGTATCTCGCATAATGTCGGGGACGTTTTTGCTATGTGTTTATAATTCGCGATATTCCCAGCTGAGTAACCTACAGTCAAAATTGAACAGTACCTTTGAACAGATTTTATGTATTATTCAATACTCACTTAAATTTGCTTCTTGGCAGCAGTTGCATCTATCGCAACAAATAACAATGTCAAATCTTTTAACTGAATAGTCATAAAGTAACTAGAACCCTCTCTTTTCATATACAATGTTTAAACAGACACGCCATTTCACAGAAATTGTAGCAGAAACAAAGTTTATGTACATTTGATGACAACTGGAAAAGTAAGAAACGTCTGGTTGAATATATGATTATACTCATCACAGAACGTTTATCTAAAAACTGTGACAATAAAACAGTTTTACTGTGTGGAACATGCACTCACCAAGATCTGGCCAAGTTATTTCCCAGTGAACGCCTGCTATGTGCTAATTGGTTAAAATCATCGGCTGATCCGCCACATAAATAGTTTAACAGGCAATAAAACACTTAACAACCCGCATGTACCAGTCAAGGCTGCAAGTGATGGGAAGCATGTCCCGACCAGATTACCTCGTTTGATTGCATGTCTCTTTTCGGCAGATATGAGGGGGTGATGCTGGGATGTACGGTTTAACGTTGCAACCTTAATTATATATGTTACCACGCAGTGTTCTGTGAATAGTTTTTCTAAACTTTTTGAAGATTCCTCTAAGGACATTGCAAGTTAACTTTATTTGATACCTTTCACGATGTTTCAACTTTACAGCTTCTGCATTAATAGCAATTGACAACTTTTCCTTTAATGATGTTTTAATTAGCTCACTTTAGCTTTAATACAACATAATGGAGATTTGGAACTTACACTACTCCAAATGATAAAGGTCTTTGGTTTCAAATTCCTAAATATATATATTATTATTCATATATCATAAAATGCTAACATATTCATTATGATTATACTTATCATGTTGGCATTAAGGTTTTGGTGCAATGCTACACTGAATTTTTCCGCGCAGTATCACCCAAGGTCCGCTAGTTCCAGTCGAGGCTCGCAGGTTTCATTATAATGCATAGCCACAGAAGTGTAGTGGGTTTTCTCCCTGCAATATTACTAGCGGGAATGATTTAAGTGAAACACTTTTGAAATAGGCGTTTAACCTCAGATCACCTCATCTCACCTTAAAGGAGTGAGGAAATCTACTAGTATTGGAGACACAAAGTCTAATAGACTTTCACCAGTTGACATCTCCAGACAGTCATGACGCACTCACTTCATCATTGTACTTAGGGAATTCGCAGTGATGACAGTTATTCCTTCACTTCCTTATCACTTAGAGCTAACCTTTGCCACAGTTAAGGTCGTTTGATCGTGATCTCAGTTTATCAATAGTCCGATTGGTAGATATCCTTCAATATGCATTTACCATATAGATGAAATTTGAAAATGATTATATGAATTAATCACAGAACCATTTGGTATATTAAATAGAACTTCATTGACCGATTAAACTTATTTTTCAACCATCCTGCATGTCTTTTTCGCGATATATATAATGTTGCTTACTCCAATGGGATTCATATCAACTTAAACTGTAACATTAGCTTGTTCCATCAATCAGATGGATATGTAAAACACTTTTATACGGTTGTCAATCAAACTTTACATCTTGGCAATTACACAGAGACTGGATTGTGTTTCAACAAAACACAATCCACTATATTTTACAAGAGTTTAAGTTATGATAGGTAGTCAGACTTCTATTTAAAGCAATGACAGTTTACGTAGTTTTTTGTTCTAAAGAAAATCCAGGGGAATCTCATTTTAAAAGAACTTTATCAGTTACTTTTGTTACTTAACAAAATAATTGAAAGTGAAAACCATGGTGAAATTCTATTTTCTAAAGCACCCAAAATATTATCCTCATGGAACATGTTTTTGCTGGGCTGTTTTAGTTTCGTGTCAAAGCATTAAACATTTTACGTCGGCGACATGGCCTAATGGTGAAAGAAGATGTTAAACTCCAACCCAACAACAACATCAAACATGTAGAAAGCAATGTTCCTTAAAACTCTATTTCCTCAATTAAATCGTCCCTTTAAGGTTGGCTTGTGTAAGCTGACACGTGAAAGTAACTTCAAGTTTTCTTTTGGCATAATAATCTAAATAAGGATATTCATCAAAACATGAGATAATCTACATCTTTAAGATATAAAATGTATATTACTGTTGGACAAACCCTTGTTACTTATCAGAGCGGAACTATTAAGGTCAAAGTTCAAAAAGATGTCCTCATATTGCTTTCCTTTACGTTTGTGAGTGGGGAACTAATCATTGTGACAGGTTAAAGACTCGTTTCCTCCCAAATGACATGCTATAATAATAATAATAATAATAAGGTTGCTTATATTGCGCTAGTTCCATACACATGTATGCTCAAAGCGCGACAAGTAGAGTGGAAGTACATATGATAAAATCATTGGTGGGAAAGTGCTGCATGCTAGTTAAAGAGGAAGGTCTTTAGATTTCGTTTGAATTGTGTCACTGTTGGTAAAGTCTTTAATTCCATTGGAAGTGCATTCCAGAGTTGTGCCGATACGCTGGAGAATGATCGACAGCCAAAGGTTTTCAGTTTTGTCCTAGGGGTAGCAAGATTGTGTTGGGAACTGGATCGGAGCCTTCTGGCAGGTTGATACTCGCTGACCAGGTCGCAGAGATAACTTGGCGCTGTTCCGTGCACACATTGGTATGTGAGTGTCAGGACTTTAAATTGGATCCTCTTCTGGACTGGGAGCCAGTGCAGGGACTTCAGGATCGGTGAATGTCATACTATGTATGTCATACATTAATCAGGTTAGATTTAAAGCTCCGCATATGAATTCAAATTCTGATTACTTTGATATGTGCTTTTATTTGTATCCACAACAACAGATAAAGACAATTATATAAACGTGTATAAGTAATATGCAAATAGCAATGTACTGAAATTAATAAAAGGACGGCAATGAAGACATTTTTGCTTTAAATCATGAGCTAACATTGAAACCTCCACTCATGAGATTTTTATAGAAGGTATCAAAACCTACTGTACATTTATTTACTATTTTAAAATTGAAAAACGTTTAAATGGTCAATCGGTTTATACATTCGGATCTTTGATCCTGTTGAGTTGATTCAGTTATTCAAACTCATCTATTTGAGAACATTTGAAGTGGTTATAGATTATTTTAAGACGCCCTTAAAATTTTCAAGACTTGTTTTATTCATTCAATTGCATTTTGAATTTGAATTTTTTCCTTAATAACTGTTTGGGTAAATAACTTAGAATTGCTCCAATAGTATGTAATTGCTATACATCATGGTCTAACTTTCTTATTTTCTCTTACGTTGAATTCAATTAAAATGTTAATCTTAGCTGCAGCTCTCATTGACTGCCAAGTGTTAGCTTCCCTGTTGGTGTATGGCTTTACCGAGATACGCAAGCTAGCTGTGTGTATTCTTAGCACAGCGATTGTTGAGCCATGACGTCATGGACGAAAAAGTGCCAGTGCCAACTTGTCTATTACGTAGACAACAGACGCAGCTTGCTTCGGTGAGGTAGCAGCAGGACACAGATTGAGCGAATGATGCAGGCAGTAACTGTTGCATCAGATATTCTTGCCATATATTGTTTGACTTTTTACAAACAAACACAAAAACTCCAAAAGAACTCTAATTCAAATAAGTTAATCTCGATTGGTAATATGATATAATCTATGAATAATACCTTTTTTGTTATTGAAAATTACAACAGCTAGCTTAAGTGACGTTACAGAAAGAAATGGGTTGATCAGATGATGAATCTCAGTAATTTTGTGTACATCATCCTGAAATTATTCTGTGGCATTTACAAATGATCAAAATGAGAAGGCCTTACCAAATTTGCACTATTGAGTTTTTTTTACTATGAGTCAGTTTATTTACCTGGTCGCAACATGGATCTTGGTACCCCAAGGAAATTGAAAACGTAGCAATTCAGACGTAACATGCTGAATATGTTAAACAAAGTAATCTAAATTCATTTAGTATAGTATTGTAGTAAACAGAAGTGAATTCAGCATTGGCACTGAAAAATTGTACACGACTTTGCCTCTGCAGATTGCACAAAATACATAAGAAGACGCTCAACAGCTGTTGATGTCATGTACTAGGTAGTCATCTTTTGATGAAAGTAAATATAAGGATTTCAAATAAACACCGTTATCAATCCAGCGCACAATAGAATACATTTTGCATAAAGAAATGATCGCATTGATCATGATCACCTTTCCAGCTACAGCAAACAGCAAAGCATATAGGTATAAAACAAGGTATTATATCCTGGACAGACTGTTTCTTTCATTTGTAGAGATTCGGAGAGCACGCTCATCACTTATGCTAAGACCACATTCACTAATGTTTCACGCTTAAAGGCTTATAGCTATAAAGGAGGATTACTTTTATTAAATTATGATGTCAAATGCTCTCGCTTATGTTAACAAATTAGGATAATAAACAACTACTGAATTACGACAATTTATTACCATATTGCGTCACAGTGTCCTTGTATTTGCGTTGTTAACATAGCGAACATTGTATGTAAAGCATTATGGAGATGTTTCAGTAGTCAGGAGTGATGTAAAGAGGTGGATAGTGCATTATTTAGGTTAAACTAAAAAATATTGAATTGTTGTTTAAAATTAGATTAAACAACTTATTTTACTTCACATCATTTTATTTGGGTTACTACTTCTAAAAGTTATAGAAAGATTGTGTGTACAACTTTAACTTCAACTTTGAACGTAAATGCCCAAATTAGACACAAATTAATGTATCTTTATATTATCCTAACAGATGTAAATATGAACAAAGATGACTCGTAACAGACAGATTGCATCAGCACATGGTTTAGCCCTTCGGAGAAATGAGTTATTTTAGATATTAGCATCACAGTAGACACCACAGATGCACATGTTGTTTACCCCAGGTCGAGATGAGAAAGTATGTATTTTATATCTCTCATTTGTTTTAATATTTAACAAGCGAAGATTTGGTTTTGGTTAAAGTTATCTAAAAGAATCTCTTTTGCTTTTCACAAAGTATGATGAATGTAAAGAAGATCAGCAGGATGGCTAAACATAAGCAATATCTATCAAAATAGACACTCGCAGCCTCTTCTCAACTTCAAAAGAGGAGTCCTTTCAATGCATTTTACGTTTATTGTAGTTGCATGTTTATCTATTTTAGTCAAGATTTATATTTATTTCATCTACTTACACGTAAGCGCTTACGCGTTTTTGCGACTTCTGTTTAAGTCTCAGAATGTAACAGTCGCCCTGTTGGTAAATATTTGATGAAATCTCAATTCATTGCACATACAGGTTGAAGGATTGCCTATATTGGATTGATATAAATATTGTAAGAAAACTGGTAGCTATACTAGTGAAAGGATGTATGATAAGAAAGAAGACAGTGTTTAAGGAAAAGTAACTGAAAAAGATGATTTAAGCACTTAATTCGAGTTTTTTGAAAATTTCTTTCAGTTAATATTTTATTAATTTTTGGCATTTGAATCATAAATCTCTGATGGGTTAGTGTCCAAGAATAGGTATTAATACACTATAACATGTATTTGTTTTTTTAAATATATATGTGATGTGCTGATATTGTTTCAGGTCAAATTAAGTTTCAAGAGTCCCTCATTACGACTGTACAGTACGAACTGAAGACGTGGAGCAGAAGGTGTAAAACAAAATAGTTTTGAAAGATTAATGAGGCTCTTGAATCAAGTGTTGATCTTCATTCTCATTATTGTAATGATTTATGCAAAATATGCCTTGCTTTCAGGTGACGCATTTCCGGGATATTTGACTTTCACTCCTATTTCAATTGAAGTTATTTCTGAATGTAACAGTGATTATTGACAACTTCATGCAAAATCATCTCTGCAAAAGCACATTTATGTATATACATGTATAAAGTTTTAACTCTTTAACCCTTTAATGTGTTTTATTCAATTGGATGACCTAATTCGTTGCTGCAGGCGAAACATGTACACTTAGTGCGGAATACTTTTTATTCACAACTCTACCTATGTTTACCTAAACATCACTCCCTCAACACTGTAACAGTACCTGAGGAATGATACAAATGTATGCAATGTAACAATAAATTCTTGTTGATCATACCTAATATATATAAATGACAATTTACGTTAAGTATTTTACACAAAATGTGAAAGAATACAACACTGGAAATGGTATAATGGTCATATGTGTACAGTTTGAAGGTTTCGATGTACTTTTAATCAAATAAAATGGCTCTAATAGTTTGTTTAAGAGGTACCAACTGGAAGCACAGGAGGCTTTACTGAGAGAAGTATGACAACATAATTGATTGTGGGTTGTTTTGTTCTACTTTTGACTTCATGACCCATCATTTTCCCATTTCAGAGATCTGTTTATGTAGTTTCTGCATTTATTGTCCAATAAAACAATAAGGCAACAGACGAAATAATAACAAAAGACGCACAAATATACCGTTTCCCTTTCTTGTAAATCCATCATTATTGGAATCAATCAAGAGATAGTGTCTTTTCTAATTTGTCCCTGGAAGATATCAATAAGAAATGAAGATCTCTACTTTCTGTTTTTTTTCTTTTATTCCTTATATTCAATTTATTATACATTGTCATTATTAACTACCTCTCCAAATTGCACTCGTATCCTGCCACGCACATGTGTGTTAATGTGACAATGAATATGCATGAGACAATTTCTAGTAGGCTCAAGTGATAATTAACAGTTTCTGGCCGTGTCCAGACTGTCTGGACATTACTGTTCTCCACCGTTTTATTTGATGTACAGTTTAAGCATTAAAGACACTGTAGCACATGTAAGGATGTTTTATTTGGTTAAATTTTCTCCATTATAAAAAGTATAAAAGTAGCGTATATATGCTAATACCGAAAATATTAAATCAAATGATATATATTTATTTTAAGGTACGTTGTCTGCAATCTGTATGTAAGTCACAAAACGTTACCAATTTTCTGTGGTTTCAAAAATCGACAATCAATGTTTATTCAGAAAATGCAGCTTGAAGAGATTCAAACTGGACTTAGCTATAAAAGAGAAGTACATTTGTTGTAGAAAACCAGACTCACACTAAGCTTTTTTAACTTGTTATGGTTTAAGCTTTGTATCTTTTTAGCTTGGAGTGCCTTATAAAAGCGCATAAAGTTGACGAGTTTAAATATTTACATTGTGCCTCTACATTGTTTAACTAAACAATTGTGTGAAAACAAAATGACAAGACAGATTGTTATAGTGAAAGTTTCACTCTCATTATTCTATTCCTTTTTATTCGCATTTTTAGTTATAACATATACCATATTCAATATTTAAAGATTATTATGTGTGAATTGCTGTGAATGTGTTAAGTGAATTTTATCGTTTCATTGAAAAAAGTTAAACTTGACTGTAAAGTTGTCTCTCTTTTCAAGTCTTACACAGTCGACTGCCGCCAATGGCTGCATGCAATATTGCCCAGCAGCGTTAAGCATTAACTCACCCACTCACTCATTACATCGCCTAATGAGTATATTTTCTCAGGGTTACAAAACACAGACCTTTATTCGTATTTAAAGAGATTACTGCAGTATTCATCAATATGCACTTAGACAACAACAAAAAATGGGACACTCACATATTCTGTAATCTGTTCATGTTTAAAATTTATTCATGTAATCTGGAGAGTTAGTGCTTGTGACGGTTTAGTACCACTGTGGCCCATCCCATAGTGGGCCGGTTGTTTTCACACCCTCTTAACGAGCTGTCCCAGAGTGGGCCGCGGACATTTAAGCTGTACCATAGTGGCCCACATAAGTTTGATTGCCTTAATTAGCAGGTAGGCACTTGTAACTTCCTCCACAGAGCTTGTCCAAAGTGGAATAGGCATCCTCTAAGAGAAGTGTAAGGCAGGACAGATCTCACTGTGTTGTGAATGTACTATGTAGAGTTGGTAGAAGATCTTGGGGCATATCTTGAAAGTTCCATCCATTGACACAGTGTCACTATGGCAGAGTCGCTTCAGATTGTACATCATTAACACCTCCTCTGATCTATTGCTCACCTGGTTAATCACACTTAACACCTTCATTAGTATGTTTTCACAACTAACAACCTCTCCCAGAGTGGGCCGGCCTATCACACCTCATAGACGAGCTCTCCCATAGTGGCCCGCCGGTCTGCTCATACCATGGTGACATGACATTTCAGGGATGACGGCATCGCTGATATTTGAAGACTTAGCCTATATCTAACATTTTTGCACATAAATGTTACGAGCCCAGTTCATATCCCCTATATAAAATTATCAATAAAATATTATTTGCTTTGGGCAAAGACAATATCGTATAGCTAAAGAAACTCAAGGTATACATGTAGTTGAACCAAGGTGGGAACAAAAACGCTGATGTAGCAGGACGACTGAGCATTTGTAAAATAAATGAAATACGCATATTTTGATGTGAATTTCTATGAGAAAACGTGTACTTGTAATTTATTTTTTAAATGCAATCAAAGTGACAGACTACTAAATTGAATTTTGCTTTCCTCTCTAATTCAACAGTCAATTTAAACTTTGCAAACACATATGAAATGTTATCAAATAAATCTACTCATGTTCATATCAATTTGAGATATTTGTGGACAAATTTTTTTTTCCCAGAATCATCAAGAACAAAAGATTATTTGCGAAATTTAGCACATATCTAGCTCGATCTTATAAGAATTTATGTAAGCTGTAATGGCGGATAACTCTACAACAAACCTACAATTTTACTGTTTAACAATTTTTTTGCAAAACTACAGATTACAAATTATAATATTCATACACAATAATTTGACATATGTGTAAAACTTAATTTGAGTTTATCTTTTTACTATCAAATGAGATTTAACATTTTATTAGAAATAACACATTCAATAACTACAAACAAGGATAAATATATAAATTTTAGTATTGCATGTTTAGCAAAAACCAAAGTCGGGAAAATAGTGTAAGGCATGGAAAAATAATCTCAAGGGGGCTTGAACAAATGTGGCAAATGCATTTTGACGACATTGAAACGCTCTCACTGCTATTTAGCGGTAATCATTGGTCTAATTGCTGCTGTAAATTACATGGTGACTTTTAAAAAGTATGTTCAGCGTCATGGTTTCAATCAATCTAACGTTCTCTTTACCATTCTGTTTTCTGAATAGCTTTACTTTTTGGCGACTTGCAAAAAGCTGTTACCATTCCTGAAACAAACCATTATATAAGTAGAGATTGATTTAACTATTTTTCCAATGTTATGGAACGAGGGGATGTTATGCAGACCTTATGCTTGCCGCATGGTGATATATTAACATGTATTGGAGATTTGAGATGAACATACTGCCAAATAAGATAAGAATTTGAAAATACAGCTTGCAGTTTTAAAAAGATACTAATATATCAGCTTGGTCATAAAAAACTACTTGGCATGCTGTCAATATAGTAATATAATTTCTTTCCATATTGAGTTCACTTTCTGTTGGTAGATGTCCATTATTCATTCAAAGTATTTCTTCTTTGATATATCTAATACACTTTTGAACAAATTCATTCAAAAGAGAGTCTCTTAATATCATAATGTTCGTAACGTTCATATTTCTTTGGATTACACAGTACAATCAATAAGATACAAATCATACAATAAAAATGACACCATCTCTTTACCTATGGTATTTCTATCCCTTGTTTAAGCAAGTCTTGGATAACAATTAAAGGGGCAGTAGCACGTTTTTAGGGGGAATATAAGGTGATGTCAGGAAAATGAAAATAAATGGTTCCAATTGAAAGACAATTTATTAAAAGTAAATGGAGCAGTAATAAATCAAATATGTAATGTAAAGTTAAGCCATGCGATTCCTTTTCTTACAAAAAATGAATTAAGGGTGTTCACACAAAAATGGCTGCCAAGGGATTTTATGTGAATCTTTATAATTTGTTCTCTGTTTATGAATGATTGTTTTGTGTAATGAGATTTTTGACACTTTCAAAGAATTACATCAAGTATTAACTAACAATTATCAGTGAAAAATTGAAAATATAAAATTGTCAAAAAACGTGCTACTGCCCCTTTAAGGCATAAGAAGATTTATCGAATCTGAAAGAGAATGATTTTTACACAGAATCATTCCCTATTTGACAAAGATCATTGAACTAATCAACCCAGAACTGATGCATATAGACCTCTTTGAGATGATTGCGATACTAAGGTTTGCGGGGTTTCGAACTGACTTAGTTGAAGGTGTTACTTGTTATATTAGCTGGTTCCCTTTATGTTTATGGCTATGTATTAAAAAGAAGTCTTATATCCAAAACAACAGTCAATAAAACTTTCTTGACATTTATAAAACTTAGACAGTTGCACACAAATGTGTTTGTGTTTAAGTAGGTTTTCCTTTTGACTTTAAGGAATACAGTTTAGAGTTAAAAACAGTTTGACGTGCGTGATAGTTTTGATAGATTGTCAGAACTTAACCTTTCGTGGGGGAGGACGTAATGACTCTATAATAAACTTTTTGTCAACATTTGAGTCCCTGTTGGATTTAACAGCAGAACATTCCGTCTGCAATGACAGTTTAAGTCAGAATAATTTAATTATAAAACTCTACTTTGAAACACAGTGCAATAAGAAGCAGAAATATGTTATCCGAACTGAATAACGAATTGCTAATACACATGATGATAAACATAATGATCAGATCTCATCGAATTATATTTATTCTTTTCAAAATATGTGTATTTCTTAATAAAATAGTAATAAATGTCTGGTATACTGAAAGTATGCTTATGAAATTGCTATTTCCAACCACCTCTATGACATTGACAAAAAGATCTCAAATAAATGTCTTAAATACTTACACATCCTTAATTTCTATTGAGAACAGTTGTTAAAACCAAGTCATTACAACCTTTTACAATTGGTATTATTTGTTTTACATAATAAGAGGCGTCAATGTGATTTCATTGGAATAACGAAACTGAGCTTCTTCATCTCGACAACTCATCAAATTCTCTTTAAAATGAAATTTCGGATATATATGAGACCAATGTCTCACATCTAAAATCCTTGACGATTTCCCATTTAACTAAATGAACTTGAACTCCTATCGCCTATTTTGTATTTAGAATCATAAAAAGATCAACATTTTCTTACCCCTGGCAAAAAGAGGTGTTATACTCGCGTAAAACATTGCATAGTTTTCCACTCCTAAAGACGAGAAATGTTCAAACTATTTATATGTTTAATGAAAGTTAGGTTTTATGTTTACATAATTTTATACTTTACAAGATGATGTTTAACTCTTGAACCTAATTGACAAGTTTTGATATTATTAATATATAGGTGATCAAATGTACTGGACAACAAACCATTGGAACTTACAGTAAGGTTTTAAATAAATATATTTGATTGTAATTCAGTAAAGGTAGTTAACTGGACCAATCTTAGCATGAGGTGTGTTTATTATCATGTTAAGATATAACCATTATTTACGGAAGATGAAACGAGAGACACAAACTATGCCACTTCTCTTTAGGAAGGATAAATATACTAAGAACAAAATAAGTTTTTCGGATGATGTCAGAGCAATAACTCTATATACAAACATATAATTCCCTTATTTGATATGAACTTTTAATTTGTGATTAGTTCATTAATCTGTTAAAAATGGGTAGCATGAAATGTAATTACATTTTATCATGATAAAATCTACTTATTTTCTCCAAGGTGGTATTCAAATGCTAACCTGAGGTGCAGTTCACTGAATGCCCAGTGCGAGCTTCTCTGTTGGTGTATGGAATAGATACGCAATCTATCTGTTACTTGTTGGTATTCTTAGCAAAGAGAATGTGGACCCATGACGTCATGGACAAAATGGGCCAGTGAGAACTTGTTTAATACGTAAACATCAAACACAGCTTGAATCGGTGACGTAACAGCAAGAAATAGACTGATCGAATGATGCAAGGCAGTAACTGTTGCATCAGAAATGCTTACCTTATATTGCGTGATTTTTAGCTAAAATGATAGCTAAGTTAAATAATTAATATCGAATGGCAATAGACTGTATATCTTGTTATCAAATCAATAATGCTGATTGTTTTTAAATTCTCATTATAAGCGAGCATTAAATCATGTACTCACATGTATACCCAGTAAGACTTATTTTCTTTTATGATTCAGAAGAGTTTGTATATCAATAATGTTGGTTGAATATGGGCAATGAATATGTTTAATTTGGGTTAAAACGATCTTGTGAACAATGAATGATTTAAAGTTTGTTTCTTTCGTCATAGCTTTTCTCGTCAAAAGTGCCGAGAACGTGACATATAGATAAAATAAAAAAACATCTGCTAACTTTGATCATCAATGCTATTGAATCTTTTAATAAAGTATTTTTACCCTTAAATGATTCATTTCAAAAAGGAACCTTCACTATCATTTACATTGCAATACGGTTACCTTAAAAGGACAGTAGCACGTTTTTTGATAATTTTATAATTTGAATTTCTCACTGATAATTGTAAGTGAATGCTAAATGTATTATTTTGACAGTGTCAAAAATCTCATTACACAAGCCAATCATCCATTGTCAGAGGACAAAGAATGAAGATTCACATCAAATCCATTGGCGGCCATTTTTGTGTGAACACCTTTAATTCATTTTTGTAAGAAAAAGGAATCGCATGGCTAAACTTACCGTTATATACTGGAATTATTACTGCTCCATTTAGTTTAAATACATTGTCTTTCAATTGAAACCATTAATTTTCATTTTCCTTCCATCACCCTATATTACCCCTAAAAACGTGCTACTGCCCCTTTAAGGACTTACAATAATATTCGGCTTTGTGAAAGAAGGCCCCGTTCTTTAATTTTTAGCGAAATAAGCCACCCACAACTGTACAAAACTACATGGTAGAACCACATTCACTGATGTGTTTCGCTAAGATTAAAAAAGAATTAGGATCGCGGATAATACATGGTATGACCAAGACCTTGCCCTAATGTAAGTAAATTGGAATCGTAAAAAATACTATTTCATGCTTTTTTTAACATAGTGCATCAATGTGTCTATGTCTGAGTTGATATTAATATATTTTTTCAGCCTCCTTTCCCTGATAAACGAACAAATGGTAAAATTAGGTACACTTGAAGTTTATTGTGTTTGACTGTTTTATAGTCAAGGCTTTTACCTAAAGACAATAATCTGTGTGTCTGTGCTTTTTATGTTATCCCCTCAGAATGAAACAGCCGAACTGTCAATCAGGTTTATTGTAGTACGACCCTTTATGATTCTCTAAAATTGTAGTGCACAAAGGTAAAAGGCTCTTTTTGATCACTGTTTAATGTACCCTCGGAAGTACTTTTGTATAGTCCTCGTTGGCGTATACATTTCAATCAATGAAATGACAACCATGTGTTCTTTATGCTATTATTGCTTTCTAGGAAAGCAAAATGTTCTTTTTTTACATTGATGTTACTTTTTTAATCTGAAATATCGATTTTTTTGTGACAATCTGTGTCTGTTATAAGTAGTGTTTTGTACATCATCATAGATATATCTAATATGTATCGTAAATCGTGGGTTACGAATATAAGAAACATAATATGTACATATGGTTTTAATTATGCATGGGTGTTTCAAAATATTGTCAATATTGATATATTTATTAAACAATTCGCTCAGAGAGTTAAAGATTGTAATACTCAAAATATTCTCTCTCTTTTAAATGAACATTCAAATTTGGATTTCTACTCATCTGTGAAAGCATCCTTTAAAATGGAATCATATGTGTTGGTAATTCGCAATAAAGATTTAAGAAGATTTTTAACACTTTTCAGAATAGGTGAATTGAATATAATAAAAAATGACGGGAGGAGAAATAATATTCCGAGAGAGTTTAGATTTTGTCCTCACTGTAAAAATGTTTTAGAAGACGAATTACATTTTATGCTTTTGTGTCCTTTGTATAAAGAAGTAAGAATGAAATATTTACCTAGTATTCAATGCAAAAGTAATGCATCTCTAATTTGTCTAATGCAAACAGAAAATGTAAATTGTCTATATTTGTATGCAAACTATATCAAAGAAGCTTTTATGTTACGCTCTTCATTACTTAACTTAATTTCATTAACCTGTTAAATATAAGGATGTTTCATTATCTTGCACCAAAACCATAAATTATTATAATCTGTAATGTATACAATGTACATGGGCCTGTGGCCTTTATTCTGAATAAATTTCTTCTTTCTAATATGTATTTAAAGATGGCACTGAAGAAAATATTGAATATTAGACGGGCTATCTTAACACTGAAAACAGTATAGTTTACAGTTCTCGTTTGGTCTTTATGACCAATGATTTTTCTTTCAATGACTGTTGTAGATACATCTTGTGCATTATCATAGGAAATGATGCATGTTAGCCAACAAACGAGAAAACAATTAAAAAAAACTCGTAGATCAATTATACACCTGTCTCTATATATGTAATATCTACCAGATACTGATAACCACGTCAGAGCAAAACATTACCAAAAAACTAAACTTCTATCATACGATCAGTGAAAGTATGTCCAAAGTTTTACACCACTCAAAATATAAGACTTTGCATACATGAACAGTGTATTTGTTCAGTTTGAAGGTTTATGAAAATTCAATGGATTCAAGTGAGATGATGTTATGAAGTTTTGTTACTCATTTTAAGTCATTATATAATATTTTCACATCTTCACAATAAAAAGGACTGCTTTATCCCCATACTTGTGTCAGAGATGGTCTGATTAAGTCAGTTATTTATTACTTTTCTATTTGGATCAGCTGACATTCATCCATAATATTACACAATGTAACTTGTAACCTTTGTTAATGGCGAAGTAACAAATTAAAATTAAATAATGAAACATATGTGTGTTCAGATAGAATCAAAAGCAAGATATAAGTTTTATACCATACCTCATACTTCTAACATTTGACACAACATCTATAAAATATTAGCCTTTGCATACAGTTTATGTGTTCAGTTTGTAGGTTAAAGAAAAAATTCATTGGATTCAAGAGCAATGGTTACAATTATTTGTTCAGGAGATGCTAACTGCAATCACAGGAGGTAATACTAAGTGTTACATTGCAAAATAATTGATGGAGGGTTATTAGGATCCAGTTCTGACTTTACGACCTATCATGTTCTCATTACAGAGATCTGTTTCTGCAGTTTCTCTACTATGCGGTGCAATGTAGCATGAGCGACAGACGGAAAGATGATAGGAAACAAAAACATATACTCTTCCCTACCTTTAAAACAATTACTGGAATCAATAAGGGAGAGTCAGTCGAAAGCTTCATAAATGAAGATTTCCATTCATTTAACCATGTCTAAAGGAAAGAAATATGCTGACATTGCAAGTTCTATTTTAAGTTCTATTTTTATCTGTGTGTATTTACTTGTCATGCAGGTGTATTAACATGCGCATTCTTCAGCAGTTATGTTTGGTAAATAAAATGGCCAATAAATCATAGTGTCTGCAAGAACTATGACTGTACCTAAAGCAATCTGTGGTTTTTATTCCTCACAACACAACATTGTTCTTCTTCCAGCAGTTAAGTAGAAAGCTACAGTGCCTAAAAAGAGTCAAAGTGTTGTTTGTTTTTTAAGCATGACGTACAACACAGTTAAAACAGCAGTAACAAATAAACTTCTTTTATATATTGTGAATTGAGCCTTGACCTCAATATATAAAAATCTATCCTTTTTCTAATGAAATTATCGCAAACAACACACTTAACCTGGACCTTGAATAAACGTCTCATTGTTTTTTTGGTTGACATATGTTGATATATAGACAATAACCACCTGCTTAAACTAACAAACACAGCAATCATTGAGTGCTTTATTCGTTTAGAAGGACATTAATTGCCTTAACCACATTCCCTAGCAGTACATAGAGGAGGAAAAGTGAAAAACAGACTGATTGATTTTCCAACTGACCCTGTCTGTGAACTTTATGGCTATTGACGTACACAACAACGCTACACGTGTATCACCTTTAACATGTATACATGTATTAAAGCGACAGTAGCAGTCGTTTGGGAAAACAAAAGAACCTCGCAAAAAAAAGAAAGTAAGATTTTAAAATCAGTGCCACAGTCCCTTTTGAGTTTGAGTAATGCTTACGTAATTGTCAATTTAGCATGTTTTAAAAACATTCAATAATTAAGATGCGAAGATTATTAATCCTTACAGTGTCATTTTAATAAGATGGAATATATAACATCTCTGTTTACATCTCATCGTTTCTGACATGAGTCCTGCTACCTATCAGTTGTGTTATGAGACATTTAAACTCTAAACTATAACCCATGAGACATAAAACCCGTTTGTTCAATTTAATATTTAATTAATTCTTAATTTGATCCTTTCCAAAAGGGTGAGAGTGTTTGGTTATATCTTTTTCAATGTTGTTGGTCTTCTCCTTGCAACCTCAGAGTGACCTTAGTGTGACATCGTGTTCATCACGACGTTTGAAAGATATTCAAGTCATGTCAGAGAGCGACGGTGTGATTGTAAGATTTTCGTCCATTCATCTTCATATCCATGTATAGACATTTAGCATTTCAACTTATTTTGAAGAACAGCCAAGCGCTTAAGGATTATAATGAATTACTTCATCATGTACTACCAAGGTCTTTTATTGAAAACCTTTAAAAATAGGCATTAACTTTATGATGATTTGGGAAATTTGGAAACAAAAATTATCTAAAAAGAAAAGGGCAGGAGCACGGTTTTTCTACTTTCAATTTTTCACTGATAATTATACGTTAATGCTGAATGTGTTGATATGTCATTACAAAAAACAATCAACCATAGTCAGAGAACAAATTATAAAGATTAATAAAGTCCATTGGCGGCCATTTTTGTGTGAACAACTTTTATTCCTACTGTGTTAGAAAAAGGAATCGCGCGCATGGCAGAACTTAACATTATTTATTTGAGTTATTGCTGCTTCTTTTAAATATATTGTCTTACATGTTGAACCATTTCTTTTACTTTTCCTGTTATCAACCTATATTCCCCATAAAACATGTTTTTGTCCCTTAAAATATAATATAATAACTTTGTTTGTAGTAAATCTAAGATTTAACAACGAACACTATCAAATACACAAAGTTACGCGTTATTGTTTTAGTTCTCTAAATATTCTCTTAAGAGTTGTGAAATGATCATAAAACTTAAAAATTCCACGACCTACAAGAAACTATTAGAAAATATGACACAATATTCATCCTCATTAATGCCACCTGCTGACGTCCATCAGTAACCTCAGTTCCTGGAAATGTCCCTTCCATTGCCAGCATTTAATTATAAGATTGGAATATTAACTATATGGATTTTCTGTTACTCTCCTTCACGTTTGTTTTGGTTTTAACAATTGCTGTAAGTTACAACTATCATTGTGGGTGATTAATTTTTCATTATATCTTACTTTATCCTACACTGAACATCATATAGAAGCAACAAGAGGTGCACTTGACAAGAAAATTAAATCATTTTTAGTGATTATATCCGTTCCATTTTATATTTGTAATAATTGCTTAAATTAGTCGGTTTGCTGATTTTAATAATGGTTCTGATAATCAATGCTCCGAGTGAAGGGAATATCTTGCATTAACAATGATAGTGTGGTAAGCTATTTTCGTTTGGAACAATTTTTTCACTAAGTAGATCATACTGATCAATCTACACTCATTAACTTTATACGCACTGCGTTTGTTAATCATGATCAGAATCACGATAGCTCCATAACTTAAAATACTGGTAGATTTGATGGACTTCCAAGGCACCAAAGGCGTTGTTATATTTGTAATTATAACGTTGTAGAAAATGAGTTCATTTTCTATTCGAATGTAAAGTCTATCATGATTTGCGCTGCAAATATTTCAAGGCACTTCATTTCAAATCACATTGATCAACATTAGTTTTTAAAAATTCTACAATGTACTAATTATTCTGTAACAACAAGCTGTTCTAATTATATAAAAGAAACACTGTCACTCCGAACTCTGTATACCTGGCTGACAATTGCTGTTTATTTTGTATTGTACGTGGGCCTTAGGCCTTTTTGCGAAATAAACTTGATTGATTGATTGATAACTTAAAATAAAAAACAAAGATTTGTGTTTTGGACAATAAAATTTTAGTAAATTCTCCATCATTTGTTAACTGTACAAACTAAACATGACTACAAATTTGATACAAATAAAATTTTCTTTAAAATAAATTATTGCAAGAAGCAATTGTTAATATTCAGTTTCCTTATTTCAGCATGAATGATATATTTACAGAAACTGAGTTATAAACAACAACAACAATTTTTTAAACATCGATTGAAATATTTTCTGAAACGATAATTTTTTGTGTAGAGTCCATTAGTACATTGCAGAACATTGATCATTTTCATTTTAAGGATATAGAATTACATTCACAGCTGCATTCCTCAGCAATAACGAAACATGTGTTACAAAATAGTTCTACTGAGTACAAATGTCAGTTCCTTTTAAAGGGGCAGTAGCACGTTTTTTGATAATTTTGTATTTTAATTTTTCCACTGAAAATTGTAAGTTAATGCTAAATGTATTATTCTGACAGTGTCAAAAATCTCATTACACACACCAATCATCCGAAATCAGATGACAAAATATGAAGATTCACATTAAATACTTTGGCGGCCATTTTATGTGAACACCTTTAATTCATTTTGTGTAAGAAAAAGGAATCTCATGGCTAAACTTTACGTTACATATTTGAATTATTACTGCTTCATTTAGTTTAGATACATCGTCTTTCAATTGGAACCGATAATTTTCATTTTCCTGACATCACCTTATATTCCCCATAAAAACGTGCTACTGCCCCTTTAAAACCGTATTTATTTATTTAAAGATATATATATCAAACTAAAGCCTTTTCGTCTTCATACGTTCCTTTGAAACGTTTCCAGACAAGATTATTGAACAGATGAGTTCTACAGCGGTCAATGTGACCCACGTTACAAAACATTTGTTGGATATTCAAAGAAATGACTGCATTAAATAATCATTCATTTTACTCAATCCAAGGTGTAAGTTGTTTTCTTTATAGTTTGGAACACATCAACCTTTTCATTTATCAGAAAGGTTTCAAAACAAACGAGTGATCGATATCCAGATTATGCAATGATCACATTTGCTAAATATACAAAATAGAATCATTATGATAAATGTCAACGAAACACAGCCATATATTTCAGAAAGATTATTGATATTCAGATATTACACTTAATGAATGTCAGAGGAATGTAAGAATTTGAAAATGCTTCTAAAATACCAGTAGCAATTACATTGTAGCAGACAAACAATAGTGTTTGCTATTAAGCTTTATGTTAAGAGTTTACCCCTAAGATTCCTATGTCGATAATATAAGTGTCTGAATGTCTTATATATTTATTATTTATTTCAGTTTTAAGGTTTATCACTAAAATGTTGATGTTGATGATAAGTAAATGCATGGTTTTCACTTTATTCTGTCGTTATCAAAATTCTCACTTTTACGTTAATGTGGCAATGAAAATACGGAAGGAAATGTTTGCTGGTCGTCAAACGGTGGTCATAAACAATTTGGATTCAGCCGTCATGTCTTAACTGCTGACAAATGCTTATTGACGAAATTGGTTATCGATTAGGCTGGGCCGCTGAGAAACACCATGACTTGTCAATGTCTGTTGATTTTTCTTACGAATGCAACCTTGATAAATTGGGAATTGAACAGAAACCCCACTTATGACAATAGCAAGATGTAATTAGTGTAGATATGACCTTAAAACAAATATATCCAATGATCATATTATCAAGTGTTTTGTAAAGAAATGGTGTCGTATACAAACTCACCTCAAATAATCGTTAACATGCACAAAGAGACAATTATTTGTTCTGCAGCTTTACATATTTGTAATCAAAATTGTAGTAGATAAGCAGGAAAGATAATGTATATAATAAACGTTCCAGTACATTATTTGTATTTGCATCAAAGAAATGAATGTAATGTGATATGTCATAAATGTCTTAATGTTAACATAGTATTTTATATATGATGTATAACAAGATGGATGAATTATATTATTGCACGATATAAAGATATACGATTACCGCAGAGACAACATACACTGTGTAGATTCTCAGTAAGAGAAGAAAAAATTCTAATCAAGATCAGGACTTCAAGTCCTATCTAGCCTATATAATAATTCGATAATGCGATTTCAATATTTTCTTCTTTCTTCTTCTTTCACTTGGCCTGGCCACAAGATCTGATGTTTGTGAACATTCTAACTCTAGCTACAACTCCATCGACCTGAAAAATTCTCTGAAATATGGTAGAACCATGTCTATGCTTCATTGAATTTGTTGTTGAAGTTCTATAGAAGGCCAATTGATAAATGTATTCAAGGTAACGTTTCTTTTTTAAATAGTTTATTAAGGTATAAAACGATTTAATCTAATTTAATTTAAATAAAAATCTTCAAATTTCGGGTGTAGTTTTCAAATAACAGAAATTCATTTTAACATGAAAGGTTAAAAGACATCAACTGTTTGCATAAAACTGAGAAGACGACCTTTAGGTGGAATGATAGAAACATGGTTACCATCACGATATTATTTCATGCATTGTTTAGAATGTTTTTGTTGTTGTGGCGGGGACAAATAATCAAACATAAATGCAAATATATTTTCCTGGCTTTCAATCCAAGTTAAGTTGTTTGATTATACATACTATCTACCAGCTGCATATATGCCTGAAGGAGTAAAATACTGAATAAGTCTGAATGTAAACCTATTGAACTGGACATGCTATCAAATTGGAACCTGTCCAGACAAAGTGATCTTCAACGGGAATAATTATACTTCCTCTTTATTCAATATCTCCTGTAAAGATGCCAGTACACTAAGGTGAATAAGCATACATGAAAATTGTATGTGGCTACTGTCTTTAATTTATATAGTTTGTAAGTATCTTGGGTACTTTTCGTGCACCTGATGATATTCCATCATATTTTTGTCTTTGCAGTGATTTGTTTAGCTAAGCCAAGATATGCCCATCTTCCATTAAACTTGAAGACGGTTATACATTTTGCCTCGAACTACATTTACCAATGTCAATGTTTTGTTTTCCTTGTCATCATCTGTCCATCTTCTAGGTGACCAACTTTTTGAACAAATATCTACAATTGTCAACATGTGTAACCATATCCATATGTACTTGGGAAGGTACTATTGTTCAGTGAAGTGAATTGATAACTGTCAACATAGCTCATGGAAACTAGGTCACTTCTGTCGTCAATGGAGTATATATAGCTGGGTAGCTTATAAACATGTAGTTTGGACATAACTGGGCCAACATTTAAGGGTCAATAAAGATATACGGCGTGTGTAGAAAATACACAGAAGTAAATTACAACTGTCTTTCTGTAACACTTTGTGTTGTTTGCATATTCTATATTGGCTGTTTTATTTATATTGACGGTATTCACACACTTATTAATGTTCACTGAATACTGAAGGACGTGCAAGCCTTTCAATTCAAGCATCGGGTCAGATGGTAATAATTAGTAAGATTTATTAAGCTTTAAATACTAGCAAGTGTCAAATAAACGAGAATGTTTTAAAGATACATAGTTGAGATTCAACATCATCAAAGATATCAAAGTATGTATTATTATTTTTCTGTTAATACCTTCATACATGTTTGAACTATCCCTGACATCTCAATGCATTGATGGTGCCGATTCTGCCAAGAAACCATTTGAAAAGACCGAGTCATATAATCAAATAAAGTTTTGTCAAACAGGTTTCATTTCTCTGAGTTGTCATCATTAATCGACATTTAGCGAACATGTATTTTTTTACTGGATAATTAATGTCTTCCGTTGATCAAAAGTCACTAACACCTCTTCTTATCAAGTGCGACTTGGATATTTGACATTGATTAATAAGAGAAATGACACGAGGCTAATTATTTGCATATTAATTACGATATCCTTACTTTTCTAACTACGTCCTACACCACACGTCCTCTGATAATCAAATATGAGCGTATTTACAGTGATCATGATTTTGCTACTTCGTTACTGACTTACGAATTCTCTTTTATATGTCTATTTTAGGCCTCTTTTAAACTTAACGTCTTTCTACATTAAAACAAGTCAACATTAAATGTGTTGTTCGACCAAACATATCTTACATATACTAAGAACATATTCAAATCAACCTTAATAGCTCGAAGCTTGACAAAAATCATTGGTTGAGAGCAATTTTATTCTCATACATGAAACCTGTTTTGGTTAGATGGTTGGGTGACACTTTATCATTACATACTGTGAGCAAGATTAATGTGTTTTACTAATTCACCTCGGTCAAGTAATTAAACAACTTTTGATTCGCTACTTGATATAATTTTGGACTTTATACCCTTGTTTTGCTACATACCATTGTACGGACCATTTCCTGTAGCATTTCCTTAAAAACTCATTGGTTTGTGTTATCAAGATATACAGTAGAGATATCATACACTCAAATAACGAATATTCAAAGCCTTTCTCTTATCTCACTCAATACCTCAATAATAAGATCAAGACTGCCAAACTTTGATTAAGGACAATTTGAAATCACATGTGCCACATACAATAATTATAGTAAACTCTTTACCGTTTCCTTTACTGGCATTTACTTACATACATTTGAGTAAGTACGTATAACGACAGGTAAACCCGTCAGCTGAAAATGTGTTAAGAGTGTCGGGACAAAGAATGGATGCTCTAACCTTAATTAAAAATTCAAAACTTTTACTTGAAGGCCAATTTGTGTCATTATATAAATTCGTTAAATCGCTTGCATTGTTTGCAATTAATTGTTAAGATTTAAACTGTGTTGAGAATGCAAATTGAGTGTAATTACATTGCCAATGGGCAACTCGTGTACAATTAATTTAATTTAAAATACTTGTGGCCGTTGGTCTCAATTCATAATAATTGCTAAACACTTATAAAAGTTTATATGTTAATCTCTACGGACATGCATCTAATCTCCTCTGTTATGTTTTAACAAATAATTATTATTAATTAGCAAGTTGGCTTGTGCGGTGGTCAAATATTTACAATTTCAATATCAAACAATTCATTTACAGAACGAGTACATCTACATTGTAAGAAGATCTTAACATTTTCTTTTTTTCCTCAAGTTTATTTTCACAAAGTTAAAAACTACTTTTCTGATAATTCTGCTGATTCACTGCTCAGAAGGTTGTGGCTTTATAGGTCTATTTGGAATACGGTAATGTCTGGAAGCACAGCAATGTAGAGGTTAATAATGTCATGGATTGGTTCCTGGAAATGGATGGTGAACAGAGGATAAAGATAAATAACAAGTACTTAATGCTATAATGGCCTCTTCGCATGCTGTAGTCTGTTGTGTTGTATTAGTGGGTAATGTTAGTCAGTTTGAATGTTTATACCTTTTACACATTATACCCTGATAAGTACAAAAATATAAGTATATATGTTTTTAACGTTTTAAGCGATACTTGTCTCTGATGTACCTAAGTGGCCTTAATTCATTTTGGTCTACAGTTCGGGCTCGTTAAAATGAATGACATTGCGTTTTTATCTAAGCATCAATCTTGTGTCAAGAAATGTATTCCAAGTTTCGAGCCTGGATTAACATATAGATTGAAGGCATTTAAGTTTGGTAATCTTGTTCTATTTCATTCCCATATTGATGTATAGAGATTCCAATGGGAGATGTCATTTAGATAACTTTAATTATCATGCGATGGATATTATTATCAGGGCAAATGTCTATCTGATAAAGCAGGTATTCAAACCTGATAGAGATGCAAATAGGTCTTTCACACAAACTATTTTTTTACAATTATGAAAATAATCA
The DNA here is from genome assembly GCA_916613615.1 of Steromphala cineraria. NCBI lineage: Eukaryota > Metazoa > Mollusca > Gastropoda > Trochida > Trochidae > Steromphala > Steromphala cineraria. The sequence continues at coordinate 50,871,981 of OU744724.1, read as the reverse complement.
TCAACTGCAAGTTAACAAAATACATAGAAATGTAATAGTTACCAACTAAGTCCGAGGTTTACAAAAGTTGGATAAACCTTCGCACACATTAATCATGAAGGCCGAGGCTGTTAGACCGAGGTGTTCTAGTTCCACTACGTGAAGTTTTATGAACCCAAGGTAGAGGTCGGGAAAAGTTTTACAGGCTAGCTGAACACTCTATATATCGAAATTATAACATTAAACACATTTGGATAATACGTATTTAATTCTATATATATATGCATGTTTGCCAAGCAAAATTTTAACTTATATGTATTTCGAAAATATAAAATAATCGTATCATTATCAGTTGATCATGACAATAGCGGGAGCACATGATGAATACCAGTGTGTCTGATGAAAATCCTGGCACGTGCATTGTACAGACCAAATGACTTAGAATAAAAACAAAACCTCGTACAATGCTAAGAAGCTATTGTGTAATTACTGTATATCCTCCCCCCTCCCCCCATATCCAATTAACTACAGAAAGAAAATAAAGCGCTCATTATTGTTCTTTATATATAATTAAAAGGAAATTTAAAGCTCCCATAAGGTTATGTTAATTGCTGCCAAACCAAATTTATATATCTCCCAAAATCGGATTTGAAACTTGATTGCTGCTTCATGTATCAGTAGTAGATGAAGTTAGATGAAGATGCGGCAATATAAAAAGGAAGACTGAGAGAGTAACAAGATTGTTGCAAACCATTTCGGATGTGGTATCATATCATAAATGACCCATGCGCGTTGAACAGTTTTAACATTGCTAAACACCTCGTGGATACCAAACCAATTTAATTGCACTCATCCCATTTTTGCCAATGAATTTGTACTAAAAGAGTACTACATAACTATCACTCAAACTTTTGTCACGTCTTCAATGAAACAGCTTCATAATGAAGTTTCCTTGGACAGACTATTTGACCTTCAGTTAGATATTTTTATTCTTTAACAAGACAGCAGTTTTGATAGATTGTCGGAAATTTCCTTTTTGCGAGGGTGGAAGTGATGAAAAATAATGAACTAAAACACCACTCAAAAGATATATGCCGACATTTTGGGTCCCTTAGGATTTATCAGCGTCTGCAGTGACTGTTCAAGTTATGTTCTGTTTTCATAAAGAGTCTCCAGCGAATAGAAGTTTGAAAGGACAATTTTCAAAACGATGTTTCAATGAAATGTATTTTTAACAAGGGAAATATGGTGGCATTCTTTTTATTTATCTTTTCACAATATACTCAATGTCATACATATGTTAATCTACCGTACTTCATTTAAAAAGAAAAAGAATTGTTTCCTTTTAACTTTGGTAAACTCAAAAAGTCTTATGTAAGAATAACTTTGTGTAAATATATGTGCGAACAGAAATGGACTTTTAAAATGCAATCCCCTTCATGTGTGATTCATCCTATTGTATTCCTTCTCAATATCTGTCAGTGATTTGAGATTTACAAGTTACTGAAAACTTTCCAAGAAAGCATCATTTTCAGTTTAAATAAAATATGTTTACTTCCTCATTATTTCTTCCATATATATATATATATATATATATATATATTGGAAAGATAAGTCAGAAGTTGAGTGAATCCATTTTACTGGCTATATTATAGTGGTATCCATGACAGAGTTTTCATCGATTTTAAAGGTTTCATGATCAGTGGTTGCCTTGTTCATATGTGATCGAAAATATTTAGATTGATTTCCCTATGATGAACATGTACACTGAACAGCAGAAACGTTTTTGTTCATATCTTTTTGAAAATAATTCAGTAAAATATCAATAAAATACTTACCTTAGCAGAACGTGTGTTCATATCAGGTTGTATACATAACGGTGTTAAAATGAATTATTTGAAAAGAACAATTAATCCTTGTCGTTTTTTTCTTTTACCAAAGGGTTACTTTATATAACTTGTGTACATTGAACACATATTTATCAGAACTTAGTTGCTTGTTGTGAGATCATCTTTTAATTACAACTAATATAAACCAAAAGTATTAAAAGAATCTCCTACAAGATAATCTAATTAAAATGCTTATCTTAGCTTCAGTTCAGTGGCTGCACAGAGTGAAGGCAGGTCACCAGAGTGAACGTCTCTGCTGGTGTTTGTTACTGCTGCAGAAATGTAAGCTATCTGTGTGTTGGTGATATTCTTAGCACAGCGAATGTGGAGCCATGACGTCATAGATGAAAAAGTGCTAGTGTTAACTTGTCTATAACGTAGAAAACATACGCAGCTTGCTTCGATGACGTTGCAGCAGAAGTTTGATTGATCGAATTGCGATGATGCAATTCAGTGGCGGTTGCATCAGACATTCTCGAAATATACATTGGACTTTTTGAACTTTAGTTGCAAAACAATATTTAACTTAATGAAAAATCGTACCAATTACAATTATAAGAAACCAATATTAAACTTACATGTAACTTTTTGGGAATGTGTATAAATTGTCGACAATGTAAGCTCTGAAAATGACTCTTTGTTGTTCGGCCTAGTGACCACAGTGTTATATACTCCTTAATTAGTTTAAACTAGGAACGCACCTTCATGAAGGAAATATAGATGATCGCTAATCTAAGGTTAAGCATTAGGTGCTAGATACATGTACGTATGCGTTGTCTTCGTACTGTTAACAGAAAACATGCATATTTAAAGGGGCAGTAGCACGTTTTTCGAAAATTTTATATTTTCAAATTGTCACTGATAATTGTTAGTTAATGCTAAATGTATTACTTTGATAGTGTCAAAAATCTCATTACACAAACTGATCATCCATAGTCAGAGAACAAATTATAAAGATACACATAAAATCCATTGGCAGCCATTTTTGTGTGAACACCTTTAATTCATTGTGTGTAAGAAAAGGAATCCCATGGCTTAACTTTACATTATATATTTGATTTATTACTGCTTCATTTAGTTTAAATAAATTGTCAGTAGATTGGAACCATTTATTTTCATTTTTCTTACATCATCTTATATTCCCCCTAAAAACGTGCTACTGCCCCTTTAAGTCTCAAATGTTAGCAAACAGAAGAAGATTTACAGATGACCAAAATGTTTACTCCTTTGTCTTAGTTGATTTTGTTATCCACAAATAATGGAAAACATTGAGCAGCTGGTGATGTATTTTACTATCATCTCTTTCAAGTTCAAAATAATCCGGGCCGAAATCAGTGATGTATCTGCTTAAAATATGTGGTTACAATTTTTTTAAAGATGTAATGTTGGTCCTTAGGAAGTTCTTTGTAAATTGATGTTCCTGTTTTTACTCAAAATGGACAAACATACAAAAGAAGTACAAATGTTTGCTACAACGCTACAAACGTTTTTAAGACTTGATATATGCTTGTACATGAACATGTACATATCCATACACAATAATAACATAATCTAGCAGCAATTCAACAAACAGTTTTATCCTTAACCTCACAATCAATGTTGATTGTCAAACGCAATGTTTGTGATCAATGCATTTGTTTGATAATTCAGTAGCCCCTGTTTTGAAAGATGAATCATGAATGGATTATCAAATATTTACATTACATAACGTATGTCAAGTGTTCATGATATCTTGGGTTATCAGAGAATTGTTAAATTCGACATCATTTGTCATTTGGTTTACTCTATTCTGCAAATAAACGTTTTTCCATTTGTTTTTGTTATATACATATAGCGAAATCATATGTCAGCTGTACATAACACATGTCATCTGTTCGTAAGAGTCAATAGAGTGATTAAAGACATAAATATATTACTGTCTGATGTAATACTTATATAAGTGACGTTTGTAAAAAAACATAACAATAGATGACAGATGCAAGTTATACTCTTGTTAAAAATGTTACATATGATATAAGTTCATAATTTTCTTGGTAATCGAGGCTGTTTACTCTCCAAGTGAACGTGAATGTTTATCAATAAACATATAACTCATGATGAGGATATAGTGAAAATACGATTATGTCAAGATAATATTTACATAACATGCAAGCATAATGGAGTATGAGGGGAATGATTGCTTAGAAATATGTGTCATTACCCAGATGACAAATGAGTTTGTTGTGAAACATACATGTGATGAACGTATAGAGTAAATACAAGTTGATTTATTATGTTACATGGTTTATCTTGTTTAAAATCAATGAACCATTGTTTATTTTATCTCAATTTACAGACTTTATGCAATATTTAATGCGAATTGCATGTTGACGATATAATGATGTTAAATTCGTCAAACTTGTTTAACTGTTGACGGTTTGTCAAAGATCTTGATGGAGAAGGCAGTCTTATTTGGATATCTTGTTCCTTGTCCCATTTCATTATGAATAAAACACAATCAAACCAAATGAGTTTTCCAATATTGATGTTTTAGAATTCAGTTTTTTCACCACATGCATTTGCTGAACAGACATATTTACAAATGGGTACACCAACCGTTTCACACGAGCAAAAACCATTTAAATCTCATGCACATGAATATCAGAGTCGCAAATTTACAACACCTGTTTGTTATCTTTAAACTAAATATTTAATCCTCAACACCTACTGTAAATCAAATGATTAAAGTTATATCTGATGTCTTATGTACAAGTGCACAGGGCTTGCTTAAGGCACATGTACAAACATTAGACATTTTAGATATACCGACAGATTTAATTATACGACGAGGCTTTTATTTTCAAATATGAACATTCCTCATTCTTGTACACTACTATCACTTTTTTATCACATATTAAATGAGCTTGTAAACATTTGATAAGGAATAAATGATACACACACAAAATGCTTTGAAGAAATACATAGATGTAGTAATAAACGAAAAGTAGCTTTTTTACTGCAATTGATAGCATCTCATCATACAAGGAAACGAAACATTAAACTTAATCTCATCTGTCTCAACTTGGAGCCCAATACCTAAACAAGTTTCCCAGGCTCCCTTGAATCATTGGTAAGCTTCCAAGTAGTGTTCTCAACTTTGAACCGCACCGATTCCTTAGTCCATACATGTACTTAGGGTGTTTGCCTAGCGAAACCATTGCTCTCACGTCAGACGGAGCAACCTTGGTAAATACAAACCATCGTCTTGGAATCAAAACAAAGCCACTTACACCGCACGTGGCTGCTTCTGACAGAATTCTGCCAAAACCATTATCAGCATTTGACCTTATCCAATTCCGCTTCCGCCCACGTAAAGCATTCTCTTGTTGCCTGGTAACCAAGAAGTACCGATCCTGCTAAGTTCAAGATTACAAGTTACAGCGCGAGATGTGAGTGCTGTGTATGGGATAACATGTGAGGCCTGGCTTGATAAAACACCCGTTCTTGAACACATGGTGATGAATGATTCCACACTGGGGGGAATCATGTGTATTTTTACTTGTAAGGGAGGTAACTCCATGTGCCTGCTGATTATAGAGGTGGATTTTATCTTGGTCTTAGAAAGGTTCCTAAATGATGCAATATCATGGTTTTATCACTCGACAGAAGGATTAGTTTATTATTTGTATTATTTGATACATGATTAAAGTAATAAATACCTATGTTAATAATTAAACATTCTAAAAGTAAAGTAAGTTCGAATGTGTTCTCATACACTATCTTTGGTAGAATCACATCAGTATAACACACAAAACCATTGATGAAATTGATAATATCTTATTCTTAATCTTGTTATTTATCAATATAGTTAGTTTGATTGTTTAACTGAAAATCCGTCAGCTTGATTTGATGCAATATGTGTAATGGTATAAAACAAAATGTTGATTACTACAGTCATCAACATTTAAGTTTATGCAAAGGTAAACTTCTTGGATTTTATATTCTGCGTTACTTGTCTGTCATACAACATTAAAATAACATGTACACTATACGCTTTCAACTTCTCATCTTGACATCTATTCAATTTACCTTTGAATTATCTCTTTTTAAAAGCACTGGAGGGAAATTTATTCTTAATTTCTTACTTCAAAAGTATACTGCATCTAATTTTGTCTGGAGAATTATTTGAGCAGACGCTAGACTTTGCAAAAAGCCTTAAAGGGGCAGTAGCACGTTTTTTTATAATTTTATATTTCAAATATCTCACTTGTAATTGTAACTTAATGCTAAATGTATAATATTGACAGTGATAACAATCTCATTATACAAGCCAATAACCCATAGTCAGAGGACAAAGTATAAGGATTCACACAAAATCCATTGGCGGCCATTTTTTTGTGAACACCTTTAATTCAGTTTGTGTAAGAAAAAGGAATAGCATGGCTAATGTTTACGTTATATATTTAAATTATTACTGCTCCATTTAGTTTAAATACATTGTCTTTCATTTGGAACAATTTATTTTCATTTTCCTGACATCACCTTATATTCCCCCTAAAAACGTGCTACTGCCCCTTTAAAACGTTTGATGAAGTTACGAACGCAAACTGTTTACATTCTTATCAAGCACTTTGTGGCAGCTTATCTTTAACTAGTTACTTACCATCGGCTCGAGGAGTTTAATGTAAAACAAACCTACTAATTTTTAAGTTAATTGAAGTGATTGAAGTATGAAATATAAGCTAATCGAACAAAAAACTTGTGTGAACAAAATTGATTGTGTTTCCTCGTGTTTCTATATCATCAATATAAAACATCATTTATATGAAACGCCGCAGTCCATTGCACATAACATGTCATTTGCAAAATACAAATGTTTTACAAAACCATATTATGAACATTCTCCCAGAAAATTCAATATATATCATATCAACATTTTGATAGTATATACAATTGAAAGAACAGATACACTATTTTACTTAATGTACATGTAGCATAGATTAAAAACTTACATGCAAAATATATATTTACCAAGATTTTTTAGTTTTGCTTGACGATTAGAATTCATTAAATTTCGAATACTTTCCTTTTATGAATTTACAGTACGATTACATTTGATTTTTATGTGAATCGTTAATTTGCATGTTTCTCAAATTTAAAATCTAAGTTTTATCCAATGGATTTATGGTTTCAAAAAACATTATCCATTATACGACAACATCTTCTATCATATATTAGATCAAATTTAATTTTAATCCGATTCCGATTCAAGAATCTTTTATAAGAAGTGAAAAAAACTTGTGTTTGTCGTTTTCATAAATGGGGATGATAGATTTGATTGGATAGATGGAAAGTTACACCATTATAAATGAAATACACCTTCCTATTGACATGAATATTTCTTGAAGTTTTATAATTGTAGCTTAAATGGATGTTTCTGTCAATAAACAAGGAATCGATTCGTACCATTCGTTAATAACAATAATGGTGAATTAAAACAGTTTCTTGTAACATTGCTCTTTCAGTAGAATGTACAAATTACATTATGTTGCTATCAGAAAAAGCTAATATAAATCACACCTTTCATTGATACATGCTCACATTGGTGATTAACACCCTTTACTCTTTCAACAAGGGCTATATTTATTCTAACAGGTCTGGGTTCTATTATTTGTAGTGATACTCGTTAACTTTGTCTGTACAAACCCGCATGCCTATCACTCATGGTTGGAGCACTTTCAATTCACTTATGTTTTGCGCTTACAGGGTTAAAGCTTTATAAGTTTAATCGAGGATTACGTTTATTACCGTAATTTTATGTGGTCAAGGGTACCTGTATATTAGCAAGTTATGACTATTATGACAGCATATTATTACCTTCTTGCTACAACATGTCCTCTTTTTTTACACACCTTTGACTTTTTTTACATATTTTGGATTTTTTCTAGGATACAAACATTGCATATTGATTAAAAAAAGATTGTATGGTTCTTAAGATTTTCGAAAAAATAATCAATTGCGATTAGCGGAGTAATGGTTATATTGAAACAGGATATCAATTATACATGTGATCATACACATGTTCATATACATTTCATAATGATATTGTAATTATTGTACGTAAGCTCAAACAGTTTGGAACAAATGCATATGACCATATTCATTGAACAATTTCTGAAAATTGATACACAATATTGAAGCTTGCAAGTTATAATATTAGGATGGGATTTCAATATTATATTACAAAAATGTATAAATCAAGTATAATAGTGGACAAACTTTCTTCTCAGAGTTATCTATATAAAACTAACATATGTACATCCGGAAACATTTTGGTGGCTTCATTGAACACTGATTTAGGAATGAGTTACCATCAACTGTGAATAGCGAAATCGAAACCTCAACTGTATAAGTTGGAAAGCTACAAAACATTCTGACAATGCCAGAGTTTCTCTCCACAAACCTTTAGGTAATGGGATTGAACAAAATTGGAAAATACCTAAAATTTCAGATTTTCTGGATCATTCCCAAATCGTTGTTTTCTAATGAAGCATTGGTAAATAGACAAGATTATATATTCTGTTCTGTAAATTTTCCAAACATTCTCCGGGGAAATGATTTATTTAAACTTTTTTAATATAAAATCAATACGATTTTGATTTGATACAACATAACTTTGAACAGGTATTTGAATTTGGTATAATGCAACGTTTTTCAACAGCTATAAATAGAATCATGTCTAGTGTAAACACAGTGCAAAAATAATTTTCGGAAAAATTATTTTAGTTATATAAAAATGACTTCGATTCATTTTGCATTTGAAAGTAGATGGGTTTTTATTGGAAGTAAATGATATTACACGATTTTCAGTTATTCCTTAGTCCTACACGTACAACATTTGAGTAAATCTATTTATGAGAATTCTTATGGGAGCATAACCCAAATTCCTGAAATGCCAAATGCCACATTTATTGGATTTGAGATGTGTTTTACATGGATATTTCAAGATTGAATGCTCTTTTGTGTGTTTCTTATTTATTTAATTTCAGAAAATGTCTATATATCTCGTGAAATCGTGATCCTTAAATAAAACAAAAATTCCCAAGTTTCTTCTATCGTCTTTAAAGGGGCAGTAGCACGTTTTTTGAAATTTTATATTTTAAATATTTTACTTATAATTGTTAGTTATTGCTAAATGTATTATATTGACAGTGTAAACAATCTCATTACACAAGCCAATCATCCATAGTCAGAGGACAAAGTATAAGGATTCACATGAAATCCATTGGCGGCCATTTTTTTGTGAACACCTTTAATTCATTTTGTGTAGGAAAAATGCATCGCATGGCTAAACTTTATCTTATATATTTGAATTATTACTGTTCAATTTAGTTTAAATACATTGTCTTTCAATTGGAACCATTAATTTTCATTTTCCTGACATCACCTTATGTTCCCCCTAAAAACGTGCTACTGCCCCTTTAATGAAGGCAGGTGTTAATAGACGTGTCAGTATATTTTACAATCGCCAAAAGATAATTTTATAAATGTGTAATTGTAACTGCTATTTCTGAGAATTTTGAATTAGTCTTAACCATTTGGTCTATTTCTCCAAAATGTTTTTCTGTTACATGGAAATGTGACACCAGCAAACAGAGTGTTACGTAATTCCCGTATTTGCAAATTTGCAAATTTTTACAATCTATACAATCATGGACAAACATTGTATTCATTACATTTAGTATAGGTAACATTAATATTTGAAATTATAATTGAAATTCATACATAACAGAATTTTAAAAAAATATATGAACATCCAAACCTGTGACGTTAACATTTACTGTATCTGTTATTACATAAATAATATCAATTTTGTCGTCTGAAGATGTTATTTTGTTTTACATATGTACATATCAATTGTAATTAAAGGGGCAGTAGCACGTTTTAGGGGGAATATAAGGTGATGTCTCGAAAATGAAAAATAATGGTTCCAAATGAAAGACAATGTATTGAAACTAAACGAAGCAGTAATAATTCAAATATATACCGCAAAGTTTCGCTATGCGATTTCGTTTTCTTACACAAAATGAATTAAAGGTGTTCACACACAATGGTCGCCAATGGATTTTATGTGAATCTTCATACTTTGACCTCTGACTATGGATTATTGGCTTGTTTAATGAGATTTTTGACACTGTCAAAATAATACATTTAGCAAAAACTTATGATTATCAGTGAACATTTTGAAATATAAGATTATCAAAAAACGTGCTACTGTCCCTTTAAACATCGTGTAACCATAAATGTCACACATAATCTAACTATGTCATGATCACATGCCTACAGTGCTAGGAACATGCTCATGTTGAGTAGATACGTCCTCAATTGACGAGTATTTTCTACTTATCATGCCAATTCAAAATGTTTACTTAGGTTACTTAGTCGTATACACATGTCAATCCGGTAACAAGAATGTAAATAGGCCTTGATAGTGTAGAAAACAGTGTCATATACGGTCGTGTAGACCTTTACTCGAAATATGTTCATGTTAGTCAAACATTTCCTGATTTCATTGGACTATAGATTTCTAAACATCTTAAAGGGGCAGTAGCACGTTGTATGGGAAATATAAGGTAATGTCAGGAAAATTAGAATATATGGTTCCAATTTAAAGACAATGTATTTAAACTAAATGAAGCAGTTATAAATCAAATATATAATGTAAAGTTCAGACAAGCTATTCCCCTTTCTTACACAAAATTAATTAAAGGTGTTCACACATAAATGGCTTCCAAAGAACTTTATGTGAATCTTTATGATTTGTTTTCTTCCTATGGATGAGTGGATGGTGTAATGAGATTTTGGAAACAATCAAATAAAACAATTAGCATTAATATACAATTATCAGTTAAAAATAGAAAATTGTCAAAAAACGTGCTACTGCACCTTTAACTTCATTCTATATATCCATGTTGACACCATGACAAACAATATCTGTCTGTACTGAAGTGTATAATATAAGGGCAATCCCTAATGATGCAAACCTGCAAAATAAAAATATGAGAGGTTGCAATGAGTGTTGACAGTAAATATAGAACAAATAAAACTGAAAATTACCCAACCCATAATGTAAAAGTATAGTTTTGCAACTTGTTAGTTCCATTATGTGTGAATAAACGACACCACTTATAAAATATGTCCTTCTGATTGCAAAACAAATCCTAAGACCCTCTTTGATTAGCCTTAACCTCATGGGACTTACTTGAATGATGGACGGTTTTTATCCTAAAGGTTTCACTCAATTAAGTTGTTTGGATTTGCAGGTTTATAATTATCTTATGCAAAATCTATCTATCATTTATAACGACTTATCTTTGACTAATATTCTGACATCCACATTGCTTCTTTAAATGATTATTTTATAATAACCAAGTTTTCTACATTTAGTCGCATGTACACTGTTACGTAAACGTAAGCAAGAGATGTACATGTATTCTGCTATAAATTTATCCTCATATTTCTTGCATAAGCAAGTTAAAAACTGCGGGGGAAATTTGACTACAGTCAAAACAAAAATAATTTATATATCTCAAAATCTTTATTTACATGTAGATTGTTTACACACAAACCAGAAGGCAAGGCGTACATGCAATCACCTTGGTCTAAGTACGCTAATCTGAACGTGATGGATTTGTTTAAACTGTTTTAATCTGTTCAACATCAACTTGAAACATGATTGCTACATTTTAAGTTTGGGGTGATTATAAATAAATATGGCAGTCTTCAGATGACAGATTTATAAACACATTTATATCACAACGACCTTATCAACAAGCCATCAATTTTACAAGGGATCATATACTCAGAAAGACTAAAATAGCTAGTATTGATTACTCTATAAAAGCAGGCGATGTACATAGTGATATTGTTATACCAGAGATCAACCTATCTGCCTTAGGTTTACATTGAGTGACTTACTTGTTGACTAATTGGTTAGATTATTTAATGTTTTGATGGTTTATGGTAACGAAAAACGTTCTCATCGCGGGTGAAGAAGAGTAGCAGTTACTGTGATCCTTAACAAAGTAGACATCACTGCAAGTATACGTGTTTTGATTTTAAGAAATTCGGCCGTGATAACATGAGTACAGGGTAAATTTACTAAACAGTATGCACAACCCTATCGCTATTTACAAACTCCGAGTGTAATATAGGGCCAAGGTTGGTATAAGATGGGAATTATTTTACTTGATATTTTATGGACGCTTTTCCGCTTTTAGAAAGATTGCTTTGTCTAACTTTATTTGATACTTTTGGTATTGTACACAACGTTCCATGTTGACAAAGTCTCACAGATATACAGATAGTGACAGAATAATAAAATATTCACCATTTTGTTCACAGGAAATTATTTTAACAAACGTTCTGAAACAATCTTACCAATATCGTCATTTTGTCATGCATTTAAGTAATAGGGAACATGAACATTCGATTATTATGATATTTCGATATTGATATTCGACATCAGGTAAAGAAGAAATATGATATTTTATATCCCAGATCACCTAATAATGTCATTCAGAAACTGAGAAAAAAAGTACTGAACTTCGAAAAAGAAGTTTTAACGTGCTGTACAGGGTTGAGATCTGGAGAATTCTACGGCTATCAAATAGTTCTAATGTTCTATTCAAAGAAGTTGTTTACAACTATTGCAAAATGCAGCCTTGCATCATAATTCTGGTATTTCATCTGAAAATGAAACGGGTAATATAAGAGGCAGTATATCTATAACAGATACCAGCTTGATTAACATCCATGTCGAGCAGATCTGCCCTGTGGTTAGCGGAGATACCTCTCCAAACCACAACGTTTAAACCGCCCAAACGATTGTGCTATAGAACGCATGCATAAGCCATATGTAAATTTGAACGCCCGTCACTCCTGTGATGCAGATGAAAACAAGACTCATCTGTGAACAAAACATTATCACAGTGTCTGCTTCTATGTATCAGAAGTCGCCTATTACACAACAAAAGTGCATCTCGTTGACGTGGCAACGGATCTGGATGGATGATGGAGGTCGTGGCTTGATGTTCCAATTTCGCAGATTCTTGACAGTCTTGGCTTTACCAGTTGTTTAGTCACTTGCTGACCAAAACTACTATTTGTTTCAATTATATTTTTTTCTTTTTTATAAAAATATTTTCATGTCAACAAATCATGAAATGTAAAAAATCGATATCAAACAAAAAAGAGGAAAAATACAGGCTGGGCAATTGAATATTTCAATGCGTCTCTTCTACAATCTTGTATCTTCTTTTCTAACATTGGAATCATTTTTGCCTGAAATAGCTAACATTGTATTGATATTTTCCGTTATGAAATACTGTTTGAGAATAGTGAAAAGGTGAAGCTCATTTGTTTTCGGCAAACAGTGTTATGCTTACCATTCGCATTTAAACATGTAACCAAAGGTAAAAGACATTCAGCAGGAGACATCGGATATGTTTAGTATTCTTCCAAATGTAATGTCCTCATTCATTACATTAGGTTTTAAGTTACCCAAGGTAACTTACCATGCTCTGTGGTCATGGTCAACCCTAATTTAACCCTAACACAATCCACTAATATGACGATAATGGTGTTCTTCCAAACTTAAGATATTTTAGATATCCATGTAATGGGTCTAGAAAACTAAAAGGCCTAGAAAGCTGAAACAATGTGAACAAACTCCTTGACTAGTGCGGATTATAATCTTTTGCTTTAGGTCACAGGGGTCACACCCTTAAAATCTATTTTCATCTTCTTCTCAAGAACCAAAAGGCCAAGAAAGCTGAAACTTTGTGTACAGACTCCTTAGTAATGAGGATTCTAAATTTTACAATTGGTGACCCTGTGGGCCCCTACTAAGGTTGGGAAGCCCTAAAGCTAAATTGATATGAAACCTGGTAAGCTACAGAGCCAATGGCTCTATTTTTTAGTATTAGCATTTACTTTCTCACGGTAGTCACAATCATTCCAAAATAATGCATAGGATGTGTTACTGTGTGACGGATATGCGAGCACGGCAGGTTAATCACTTATATAGTATCACTAACACAGTTTTACAAAATCGGTCCAACAGCAAACATAAAACATGTTTGCAGTTTGTGCGTTTTATTTCTTCGTTTAGATTTCCCATCGTCTCATTAAGGTTTGCAATGGAAATTTCAGTTGCAATAAACAGATCGTTACTTTCTTTCCAAATGAACGCCTATTCATAAAACCATTTTGTACACACGAAGATAATTTTTTACAATTCTGTGTGCTACGATGCTCAAGAATAATGTTGTCATTAGCTTCCCATTAATCTTTCTGCGTGTCTGCAATATTCATAATTATATATAAATGTATCGCTTAGAAACTCCACGAGAGTTGATTACTCGAATCATTTCTTCAGGAGTACAATTTGATGTTTGTATTTTTGCTAAAGTTTAAAAGGAAGATGCATTAGTGCCTGATATAAAGGATACATAATTCAAATTCTTTAAAAAGGGGGGCTTAAGATTGGTTGTTTTGTGTAAACCACATTTGAATGAGACAATTATTTGTACTTATATTAAATGAATTTTAGTTTCGTTACGTTACCTATGTTTATTGTTTGATACATGACATAATGAGCGCAGCTTCATTCATAGTGAAATTAAAAGAGACACAATATGCACATGGTGGTAACAGGAAGATCAGAAATAAAAATTTAGTTACCTTTTTACAAAATGAATAACCGAAACATTTTGCAAATTATGCAGGTGTAGTTTAATTGAATACAAAGAAACATCAAAGAACCTTATCAGTTTTTACCTTCGATAAAACGTTTAGAAACAGTCTAACAAACATATGGACACAATTAAATGCATATGTTTCTTGATTGAATGCTATAACTATTCTTTACATCTTGAAATTACACACATCGAGCAACTTTTTTTTTACAATATTATCCTACAAGCAATTCAAAATATGATGCGCTGCAACTTATCTCAAACTCAAACTCAAACTCTTTTATTATCAAAAACCACGCTTAGTGGTACAAGAGATATCAAATGTACAATTATAATGAGTCCAAAGTTAAGGGAGATTTTACAACTGTGATCAGGAGAAAATTCGAATTATTGCCTAATTGCACCCACATGTAAGTTCCGGGCTATAAAGTAATCTGTAATTTTTAGATTAAATTGGAAACTGCGTAGGTTATAAAACATTTTTGTCGGTATATCGGTAAACAAGCTATATTCTATTTTGACAGCAATAAGTTGTATTTTCTATTTTGAATATGCTGAAAATGTGTGGCAGATGCTGTCAAATCATCCACAGTGATCTGTATTTTGGTAAAGTCATCAATCTGTCATCAGTGCATGTCAATGTCATCATAGAAATCAGCAACTTTGTTATTCTGCCCTTTACGAATTCTGCAAATAACCAACGATTACAGAGCTTCTTGACCTACTGTTATTGTTGACGTGTATAGATATCAAATTTTATATATAATATGTTTTAAAGGGCAAAAATGGGAACGTCAAAATCAAAAGTGAGAAACAATCAGTTCCAAGAGTTGTCAAATACGTGTTTTCAACACAGATCATAGTATACAATTGGCTTTTGGTTACAAAATGTAAGTATATCAGACTAAACTCATTCTTTTTCGCTAAAAGTGATTAATTTTCAATAAAGTTGCATTAACACCGATAGAAAATCTCTAACACGGAGGTGTCTCTCTACTGGTGTAATAACGATGTTATCTCTCAGGTGTTATTGATAAAGGTTTGATAACACTCCATAGGTACTACACCTGTGATATAACGCAATGTAGGAAATGAGGTCAGATTGTGGATAAACTGTAAGTTACGATATCTAGGGCACTGTTTGACTATCTCATGTATTTAGGTTAGATTTTGTGTCATCATTATGACTAGTAAATACAAGTTGATTGCAAGTATGCTGCAGTATGTAGTGAGTCATCATTTTTGAACAAACGAATCTCTAGTTTACGACTTCTTAGGAATGTTGTTTTGATTGTGATTTGAAAGCTTATTTGTAGCTAAATAGTATCAGTAATGAAATACTGCAATCTTTATAGCATTAATGTTTATAGGTTTTGTAATGTTTAAATGAAACCATATCCAATTGGGTCCATCTCAGCATATATAAAAGTGGGATCGTCCAAGTCTTCACTGACCATAGTGTTACTCATTCGTATTCATTTCCCGTCACAATCTACAACTTTTACGGCACCAACATAATATCATTAAGGAATACAAGATTTATATTTCTATCAGATCACATTTATTCTGTAAAGCATTAATTTCAAACACAATACGCCAACGTATAGCATAATATTCAACGTGCAGACAGGCAAGAAGTAGTTGTGTGAACGATCCAAGGTCCACAACACTTATCATTTACACTATCAATATGACAACACAAGGGTTCTTACAATACATCATTGAGTTTTATGACCAGGCTGGAACATTTGTGAAAATTGATATGTCTGGTGTAGGGTAATAACTCAGCTTTATGACTCCCAATGGTTGTATATCTCACAACACTGTAAATAATCTTACAACAATCGTTCAGCGTGAAATATTTTACACGAAATTTATGAGAAATGATTTTCTATCAAAGTTCATTTTACAGATAACTGTTTGAAGGACTGTATACAAAAGGAGTAATACAGAGCTGCGGTTATGCTAAAGATACCAATCAACACAACATTAATTAATTATAATATTCTAAGTTTATTAATCTTATGGAATGCTTCTCTCATATATACAATGCAAATTTGGATGTAATGCTGGGAAAGCTATTTCAACGGAAGGAAATGCACTATTTGCATTGCTGAACATATTCGACAAATAGTGCATTAGAATTCTTATTAAAATTCTAAGTTAAGAAATAATTCACTTGTGACTTATATCAATAAAAATATCCTCAAAAAGAATAAATACACATGGTTCAATAATGAACTACGATTTCCGAAGCATTTTAATTAAAATGCAATTAAGACCAAGGGCTAATTCCTTGATGATGCCAAAATCAGATAATCTTTGTATCGGTTTTGTCTGAAAATTTAAGCAGGATCATATCGGGGGTAGAGCGCACGCCTTATCAATCTATGCATAGAAAAAAAGTTGCCATGAATATCTTTCATTGCAGGATAATAAAATGGACATGTTATTAAGACATAGCTGAATTAAAACCAATATCGTACGCCAAACATATCATAAATGCATACATAGATGATAAAGATTGTAGTGGTATATATATAGTAAATAAAGTTTTATTACCTATATGGTTGAAAATAAGTGGTGACATATTTTCAATATGAGCACTAGTGCAGATATCACTTTTGATTGTTGTAGCGCGAGTTCCCGTATGTTTTCGCCTGTGACGTCATTACACCACTGTTCGTGACGTCATTGTAGCCGGCCGTCGCAAGGGAAGCGGCCCGTTTCCTGGATATTTCTAAGATGGTAAAAAGGGAATAGAATCGGTAATAAAGAAATTATTACACTCGGAAGTTTGTCATATTACTTTTACGAAACTCGTGCAAATTTGTGTATAATCCTCGCTCTCGCTCGGGTAATACAAAAATTCACACCCGTTTCGTAAAATCCATATGACACACTTCCTTGTGTAATAATCTCTATATAATAAGTTTCTAAATCTGCATTGTACCACTATAAACATCAGCACAAAGGCGTAGCAACCCCGGTAATGTAAAATATATCCCAACCAATAACCAAAGCCAACCAATCAGTCACTAAACCAAACGCGACAATTACAAGACGTAGTCAATAACATCACCAAGATACCATTTGAAAATTGCAATCTGAATGTATGGACATGTATTGGTACAATTGCATTATACCAAACTTTCCTCGCTGTATACTTATACCTAATATGATACCGTAAATGTCCTTACATAATCGGGACCACGAACACGTACATATACCACCAAGTCCGTTATTTGCTCCAATATTCAACTAATTATATGTATTATTATTATCATTTATTTACATTGATATCCCCTCATTTCTAAAGATCAACGTTAACAACCATTACACAGGTATGTAGAAAGGAAACAGACATGCACCGTAATAAATTCGAACTGGCGAAATGTAATCATTTTACTATCTATTTGATTCTTTTGAATTTTGTTGCGTCATCGTGAATATGTCTATATGCAAAGAACGATGTATGCACTGATACATATCTGTAGTAAACAAATAGCATTGTCAACTGATATCAATGATAAGTAGTTAAGTAGGAGATATTAATCTTGTCATGATGATAATGTGATATGTAATTTTCCCCACAGAGGTAGACTAAGTCATAACATGTTGATTCTACCTGTGCTAATAGGACAAAATCCGTGAGTTCCGGTAGATTCGCTTGGCGGAAAAAAATTACACCTCAATCCATTTGAATTTCTTTATCAAATGCTTCTTGTGTGGAAAGGGTGGTTCATATGACAATGCCAAAATGATGATTTTAGAATAGCGTCGCTGATTGCACAATTAACTTTGACTGGCATTTTAAACCCAAAATCGGTGAACTAGAACAGAGGCTGTATCAACATTACATGACTTAATCTGCCTCTTTAGGGAGAATGGATTGTAATATTATTTAAACTTCTATCTGCGTTCCTTTAAAATGGGTTAAATGTCTTAAGTTCTCGTTTTCTTGAAATAATACTACACGAATTCCTTTTGTAATAATATAAAGTTTAACGTTAAACCTTTTCCTCTTGTCGCTTAATTTTTGTTTTCATTTCTTTAAACCTTCTATGTTAAATCAACTTGATTTTAATTGAAGTCAACATATTTTCAATATTCAATCCCTACACTATATAGCTAACAGTGTTCTGTTTTGATTATGCACTTTATGTGCGAAATAATTACCTTATGACCTCATTACTTTTGAACGCTGAATAATAAACACAACCATATCTAAAAGTGTATCTAAGTAAAGGTGTGTTAAATGAAAACACAATTCGAAGAACAAACGTAAGGTTTTATGAATTATCAACCAAGCCAATGACACTTACAGAATATTTACTCTAAAGCAACAAATAACTAACCAAGCAATTATTAGAACGAATTAACAAACCTCGTTAAGTTAATTGAATTCAGATAGAAAGAGTTGCAGATGAAGAAAACAATAAATAGCAGTGAGTAAACACATGTTGTTATTTACTTGAAAACCAATACGCAAACTCTTGTGATATACAAATGTATTTGTATAGAATAATTTTTTAAAAAAACCACTTATCTTTTTAGCGCGAAAAATAATATTTCAACAAATATACGGAAACAAATGCATACGCGTTCCCTAATTGATAATGCTGTAATGAATATTTATTTAATCGAATTAGTTTTATTGAATCAAAAAGAATTAGCCCTTCCGCATGTTATAATCTCGATCTCTATTTGGTCAACGTGACCCGGGATACATACTGTTATTGTCCATATTTGATGAAATAAGTCATACAAATTACGATATGTTGCACATTTGTTAAAAAATCTAGCGGTAATTTCGTTTGTAAGTTAAGAGGACAACGTTACATAGGAATGTGGGACTACTTTACGAGCATATCGACGTTTTGCTATAACGCGGTTGAGTGCTTCCGGGCAGCACGCGAAAAGCGGGCAGCACGAGCGAACTCATGTTCGCCGACACAGCGGGCGGGTGAATCAGTGCAAACGTGTCATTTCATCTGCCTGACTTTGACACTAAAGACATGATTTGGAATAAAGAAGAATGAAATTTCTGCTTCACTTGATATGTGTATATATTTAGATTGATAGTTTAAATCAAGTAGTAATATTTCCGTTTGAGTATTGCTGTTTGAACTGGCGCCACTCAAGTCTTTAACCCTGTTAACCCTGAACGAGTAAAGGATGTATCCATATGCGCTTACCTGATAAGTTTCACCATTGGCATTAATTTGACATGAATATGGATACAACAAATAAATTATGTGAGAGAAATGTATATTTCAAATGAGATTTACAACTGAAGTTTATAGGCCTTTTATACTGATTTTAAGAGCGACTCTTTCAGTTTTAAAAGGTTTGATCTAACAGTGAATTCGATCTTATATTTGAATGAAGCTATTGACTGTCAGGCAATTTGTGCATAAATATTAAATTTATACTCTCAGAACACTCCAATTCATCGATTTCTTTAATGTCAGTTTTGTTAAATACAATCTATATACATTTAGATCAACAGATTTAATATTTTGTCAACAGGTGACGGTGAGAGACGGTGTTGAACAGCAGATACCATTTTGACTTTAATAGATTTAGATATCTAACAAATGCTGAGCCGTAAATTACAATAATACATTCCTATACATCTATTAGGTAGATCTTACTTTCTTTCCACGTTTTTCATCAGCAAATGAACGTTCAGTAATTGAACTTTAATGTCACTAAAATGGGGACATTCTGCAGCTGGCCTATGATATTATATATTCTATATTCCTTAAATAGTGTTAAAACGAAATTATTAAGATGAGTGTTTATATTATCCTTAATCATATCTTAGCTTTAACCCTTGAATAGTCGCCGGATCTGAACCCATGGATGAATGATTAATTGCCTTCTTCGCATTATCACTGCCGAACGCGCTCCAAACGAATTAATGAAGTGAATGAGTGCACGTGCTCCTTTGTTTTGTTTCATTCATTTCTAATATAAGACGTTTTATTATATGATTGAGGGTGAGATACTCTGTTCTATCAGTGAAATAAACCTTCTATCGGGCGACAGTGGCGATAACCTTTATCGTCACTCTACTGAGTGGTGATAAACTTTATCACCACTCGAGTGACGTCATGTTCAAAACTTTGACGTCATATAACAATGGTCTGACGTCATGAATTCTCATATGACGTCACACTGTTACTGCGGTGACGGGCTCTTCCAAGCGGCCGCTCACATGAAATTGACCTTTTTTGACGTAATTAGAAGGATTTAATCATATAATAAATATAATATCTGTCAATTCTTGACAAATACCATGTTTATCTCATCTCGTGAGGTAGAAAAGTTAGATATGAAGTGAAAATATAAACTTACTACCTCACTCGATGAGATAAACATGGTATTAGTTAAGAAAGACAGATATCCTATATTTATTGTTGGTGTCAAAGTGCAAAATCAGTTTATTCTTGTGTCAGGTTTTGGTTACATACAGTTTTTTCTCAGAAAATACCCCTCACCCGCATACGTACTAAGTTCAAACTGTTTCCATTGAAACCATAGAAAATTGAAAGATTAAGAATAGCAAAAAGTATCATAAGAAACAAAGTCACCACTAAATCTAACCACATACAAAGTTTCGTACAACAAATATTGAACGATGTTTGAGCGAACTCTACCCGTTACGAATCACTGCCGAGTCTTTCCCGAAACTAATCCACTTCAACGACTATGAAAAAGACTCTTTCACAACACACTTACGGCAGTTCTAGACTCATTCACGACGATGACGACTCATCACGAGTAAGATACAGAGTCACACACGATAAAATTATCATCATTTCACGATCAGCGTAGTTTGTTTAACACATTGACAGACCTCCATTTTGACCGGACTCGGACACGTAAAATTCTTACAACCGCAGACTTATCCTTTCAACCTTTGAGATTGTAATTAGTCAGGAACGATTCAATATGATTCCCTACGACTCCATATACCAGCCACATACAACCTCATGGAATTTCTGGAATTGTCCCGATCAAAAAGTATCAATCTCGCCGGGAATTTTAAAAAATCCACTCCCGTAAAAACTTGACCCCCAAATTCATCCAGACTCAACTACGGTCAAAGCGGACTAACGAGGACTCAGAGACGCTTCGTTTTATTTGACTGTTGCTCCGATAATGAACTTGTTTATTCAACTCTTTCGTTACTGTTTCAAAGTAAACCAAAGTTTAACCTCTCTGTAAATATTATAAGGCTGCGGTAAAAATGTTTTCATTAGATAACTGAATCAAGATAAGAATTACAGTGTTTATTTTCATTTACAGGCATCGTAAGCAACGTGCAGTTATCTCTGTGATAAAAGAGGAACCACTTGACCACGGATTCCGGATACAGAGGACGTCCACCGAAATACACTTAATTAAAAATGATGATCGTAAGACCACGGTTCACATTAAACAAAGGAGGTATGGTCAAAAAGCATTTGTTTATGTTCAATGTGCACCAACTGAAGAAAGCAATTAATTTCTTTGGAGTCACCATGTTAAATCAAGGTACACTGACTGTCCGATCGCAGTCAACAACAAGGAACGTCAACAACTGAATAAAGGTTTTTGTTTGAAAGGTGAAAGAAATTACAAGCCGGGGTAATTCATTCAGCACACATGATTAGAATTAGGTTGTGAAAACGTTGTATAAAAATTTGAAACGGGATAGATATGAACCATATCGCTATGCTTAAAATTAATGACGTATTTACAGTATAATGTTTTTTTTTAATGTAAGCGGTTGTCAATCACTTATAAATATTTCAAGGAGATTGGTGACTTACCCGTTAATTTTTACAATAAGAATAAATTGTAACAGCAAATTATCAACATCAATGATCTCATTCCGTGTCTTTACAAAGACTTTACGTTTAAGCTCATTTTTCGTCATTAATTATTATGAAACTAATAACTTATTACACTAATCAAGCAAGCACTTTAATTTATCTTGAGTGCAGACCCCTCCTGTAATTTTGGATGAAACCTTAAAACTTTGGAAGAATTATAAAAAAGAACGCCAGATCAACCATTTTATTATCCCACAACAACATCATCTACAATCTACAATGTTGATCATATCTAGCAGTTTAAAATTCGAACGTTATTTACATAAATTTCCCGAAACTTCACTTATGTGAAGCTACATGTCCCAATTACTATGTAACATCAAACAAAGGTTGTTAAAGTTATTATATCTAAACTACCGTGCAAAACATAAAACGTCATTTTTATATATATTTTTTAAAAGTGAAAACCTGATTAAACTCTTGTTCTTATCAATTTGATAATAAGAAATCAAAAACTCGAAATATTTGTAATTGAAAATATTAAGATGATGAATTCAACTGAAGAGTGTACTTTCTTTTGCTTGGCAGTTTATTTTTGTTTTCCAAAAACATAGCAAGTGTAAGTCATTATTGGATCTCGAAACAACATACACAAGATTGTCACTTTATCAGTCAGTCAGAGTTCACATTCTGTACACACAATAACAAAACCAGAGTTCATCACTCGTATGGTGACGTTTGGCTTCAATTCACGCATAAATATATGCGCCTTCTCATGGACCATAAATAAAGTGTTCGTTGACATTTCTTTTTTTGGCATTATGACGTATTAAACTTTCTTTTCTTTTGCACGGTAATATAATAAATAAAAATGTAACATTTCAATTGAATTCAAACCTTAATCTTATATTATAAAGTAAATACATAATAAATGAAAATGAAAACGAAACCAGTTATTGAAATAATTTGTTATCAAAATAATCAGTTTCGATGTTCTTGTTGTGTAACTCATAATTTATGCAAAACCACATTAAACATCATGAATGCACAGCAAGAGAGGTAATCATTAAAGATACAACAAAAAGAAGGCATCGTTTTTATCCTCGCCCTTGGAGTATTACGAATACATAAAGCGTTATCTACAATTCTTTACCAACGCCCGTATATCAAAATGTTTTTAAAACTGGAGATTAGGATTTGTACCGAAATCATTCTTGAGATATTCTGTAGTAGATGATGTTTGCTTATTAACACCATCGTCCTCATCCCCCTTCTCATCGTCATTTGCAGATTCCAACTTTGCTATTGCCGTATTCATGGCTTCTTTTGCATTCAACTTCAGACAGCATTTAATCAGGATTGTGACAAGTCCAAGACCTCCAACCACAGATACCGGAGTGCCAACAGAAACACCGATAATCGCCTCTTTCGTCAGCCCCATACCACCCTGAAACAAAATGTTATCTACCTTGTGTATAAACATCATCAAATGTGAATCCATATATACAAAAGTCGCAAATGTCTGCCCAAAAAGAGAAATCAAGTTTTGTTAAACGATGATATACCCTAATCGAGTCATAAACATGTATATTTCTGAACGGTTGATAAAGAATTATAATAACGTTAACTCACATGTTCCCTTAACAAGCCTAGTAAATAAATTTCAGAAATGACTTGGACTTCCTATAGTCTAAGTAAAAGAGAATACTACACGAGGTCTCATTAGATAAGAATTATACGAAACGAGTGTCCTTCAGGCGGCATTTGACCGATCGAAAGCGAGGTAAGATACATTTACCAAAGGAAGGTCACGAGTTTCGTATAATTCGTATCAAATGGGACCCAGTCTGGTATTTTATTTATTACACACGTTTACAATACACACATTTGTTAATAATCCTTATTTTCGTGCGCGGAATATAGGAAACAATACCGAAACCGGTTTTAATAACCGAATGTGAAATAATCGTCGTTAAAGTGATGTGACCAATGTCCAGTTGTTGAAGTTTCGAAAAAAAAAACCATTTCGAGTTTCGATTAGATAAACGAAAATTTATTTGTCAAAAAAGGTCCAATTTTATTATTGCGAGTTTTTATTTACGATTACTTAATGACTGAAACAGAATGTGTAGAATGTAAACATTCAAAATCATAGTCGACGCTCTCCACTTGGTCGTCTCGTCATGTTGAACCGTCAAGGCAAACGTATATATCGGTGTGACTGGGTCGGCTCTGTTGAAAACAGTTTGGGTTTGTTTGTGTTTTTTTGGGGGGTTTTTTTTTGGGGGGTGGGATTGTTATTTACTCTCATAGTTGATTAGAGGTATTTCACATTTAACATGAAGTATATAAACAATTAATTGACATAATCTTGAGTTCAAAGGTAAAGATGATTAACCATTGTAGAGAAGTTAACACGGTAATATTGGGTAAAGTGGTAAACATTTGTCTTTGAATTGAGCCAAATTATCAATTCTTATTGAAACAATTTTTTCCACATTGTAAATATCTTTCAAAACGATCAAGACGATTTTTAAGTTTAGGAAATCGGTTTTTTTCAAAGTGAAAGTATAAATATATCTTTTAGCTAAAAATATTATGTGAATGAGTAGTGGGTTTTGCTCTATGATTCCAAACTAGATCAGTGACATTGTGATTTTCTATAAAGACATAATATCATTTTGTATTATCAAGTCTTCTATTTGTTTCCTCTCACACTCCCAATAGACATGACAGATACCATTGTCAACAAGTTATTCTCAACGTTGATTGGTCGGTTTCCAAGAGAATGAAAGACGATTGTTAGACGGGACATTTTCGTTTCATTGATAAACAGAATGTGTCGACCTCACACATGCATGTCGATTCGGCTAAAAATAAAATCTTAGATCGATGAAATTTATTGTACATTTACACATGTACATCATGATTGTTACAGGTTGATGTATTAATGTGTAATTTGACAATTCATCTACGTGTTAAGCTTCACTGTAACCTCAAGGTTGCTTTTTTCAAAGGCAATATCACCGCTCTCTTTTGTAAACAATCATGGCTGCCATCGTAAAATCTTGAAAATAGCAAAGCAATAAAATATAACTAATCCATTAATAATTTATGTAGACTTGATCACCATAGGGGCTCAAATTCAAAACGTTACATGTTTGAAAGCACCAACTGTTTACACAAACAGATAGCTCGAATATCATGACGTACAACATTGTTTTTTATGCATTCTTTGTAAGTTTTTCTTAAGATATTGGCTTTTGTTACCGGTTATACATGTAGTTTTAAAAAAATTGAGAGGTTTTTACATTTTCCATACAACATTGTGCCGTCAACAACAAATCACAATGGTAGTACGACGTGGATACCGAACGATTCAATACTTATTATCTCTTTCAAAGAATCTTGTTTGTTTGGAGTTTATGTGTGTTAATTTGTTAAATGTTGAAAGGTGCATTGTTCAATTCAGGGACAATATTTTCGTCAGTTTCGTATTGTTTTGTAACTGTACTAAATTCTGAAGCGTTGTTGACTGGTTCACTCTGGAGATGCGTATGAATACTGATCTGCTGGTTGATGTCACCATTACTACAATTTCTTTAGCGCATGTTTTCAGTCGTTTTAATATAATATTTTTTACAAATAGGTAATATATAGAATAACCAACTCGGTACGAGTACTAGTAAAAACGGGATCTCTGCCATAGTCAAAATAATGGCCAATGTGAACATTATTTCGACTCGGGTAGATATCCAGTAATTACTCGTACCTCGTTGATTATTCTCTAAATTACCACCGGGTTATGTGACGGACGATTCTTACATGTAATTGTGACCAAACAAAAATGAAACGCAATTTTGAAGTTTGTTTCTAAGCAAGTGCAACGATTGAAGCGACATGGTTGATAATAAACACAACGGCATGATAGGACAGTAACGGGGATATGACATGTCAGCGTGAAGGGCAAGGTCATCGCCTTGTGAAATCAAGCTGTGTTTGAGGATTCGTAATAGTTACCAGCAAAGTAAATGGCATGCATCGGATAATGTCCCTGCCGTTATCCGATGCATGCCATTTACTAAGCTAGTAACTGACTTACATCTCACTTGGTCCGAGTACAATCAACCACACAATTAATAGTTTTAAATAAAATTTCAATTTACGATAACCTTCCAAGGGCCCCTTCACTGTTTTATGAATGAAGTTTGTAGTACTATGAATGTGTACGAGCACGTGCTTCTTGCGTGTCAAAGCGCAATGCACGAAGTAAATATTTTTGGCTTGCAGACTTCGTGCACTCCATGAATATGAGCCTCTTTCGAGAAACAGTTTCACAGGTTGTCCATTTCAATTTCGATTTTGAAGGTATAAGACGCGTTATTAGAGTCCTCATAGAAAGTTGAATTTTGACAGTGGTTTCTACTTATGAAACGCTTCCCTTGGATTTCCAATAGAAAGGGACTGTAATCAGTCCCATACGTTTAGCCAAAACAATTTTAGCTTATCTATGAAATATATTTGTTATGTATCATTACTAAATTATTTGGATATTTCTAGACTTATTTTCCTAACATAACATTTTCGGTGCAAATTAAATCATTTAATGTTTATTTCTTGGTTTTGTTATTTCTAGTGCAAACTAAAGTCTACAGTGTTATCTGGTGATTTTGATCATTTGAATCAAGCAAAACGAGTAAGTATTATGATTGTTTTCCAGCTTGTTTGATTTGACTATTCATACTTTCAGTTGACTTCTATGTCTATGTTGTTGATTAATTGTTTTAAACCTAGCGTAGGAAATGTTTACAAAAGTGTTTTTGCATCAGATGTCAGGACTCTTTGGCCTAAGAGTTCCCGATACTTTTATGAATGGTTGCCATGGACGACGAGGTCTTAGTGGGATGTAACCTAGGATGTGTTCCTGACTGCATTAGAAAGATGTTCATTCTCAGTGTTTGTCACATTTAATAACATTTGACTTGATCTACCCAAATTTGCCACTGACAATGCAATGCGTGCATGATGCGATGTTTTTTTACGGTTGTAAGTATTAGATTTATTGATGCCTTCATTGTCGTTAATATATGATTTGTTCACGACATAGATTTTGAACACTGACCAAATAGCAAGTTTTCTAAATGTGTAAAAGTGTAAAATGTAAAAGTTCCGTTTTAAGTTGACCCAAAATGAGAGGTCGTCGATTATCAAATCAAATCTTTGGAATGCATGGTCTTGTTGTTAAACGTATAAAATTCGTATTGACAACAATATTCAATTTGTAAACATTCCGAATACATTGAAAACCGAAAGTAGCTGTGATGCAACAATATTGATGGTGTTTTTAACAAGTGCACTAAGAACCAGCTGAACAAAGAACTGCATCATAAGCATCTTAACCAGATAACTATGCTCAGTTGTATCTATTTTACTATTAAAAACGTCAGCAACAGGGCAATTGACATGAGATATAGCATATGTTTACCTCTTCAGTGTGATTATCCAGTGCGCCGCCTGATTGTTGTCCAGAGGGTGTTACCTTCTCTTTAGTTTCATTGCTTGTATATGTTCCTGTAACTGAAATATAATACTTAGATGACCTTTGAAATATTCAGTATGCAAGCATTTATATCCGACTGTTAGGACACTCCATAACTTTCAATCATAGAATGGAGATGAGAACAATGTTATAATATTATTCCGTATTGGATCAGTTACAGGTTCTTCTCCTCTGACAAAAACAGCAGTACGAGGACTTTTACATTACAAACAACTTAGTAACTAACATTTTTTTTAATTTACTTCATTCTGATGTACTTGAACAACATTAGAGAGTTTCTTTTCATCGAACTCAGCATTATTAATGAGATTGATGACTCAAAACACAAAATGAGAGTTATCAGTTACAGTAACGATTAGTAATTTGTCCTAAATTTCCTGACGGAAAATATTATGATAAAACGATGTTATTTAAAAAAATAAAGTAGCCATAACCATCATGTGTTTTGCAATAAAGTTTTACCCTGAACTATTATGGTTAAAGCATGAGGCCGAAGGTTATTGAGTATAACAATCATGTATTGATTAAAAGTGTTCATAGTTAAAATAAAGCATTTTCGCTAAACCATACTAAAGTCATGACCTTGCTGTGACCTTGACATTTGACAGATTGTAGCCCTTTTCATTTTTCTTTACTCTTCCAAGGATGATATATATCTAGTTAGAGCTTCATAGCACAAAAACTGTTCAAGTTATCGTGTTTACAAGGACTTGAAAGTGGAAATGTAAACATTTAGACATGTTCATGAGTTCGAACAAGCTAAATGGGATAAAGTTGGTGCGCATTGTAATAACTCATATCTAATGACCTTTGATCTTCAAGGTCACACAATCATTGAACACTTTTTATTGAGTATAAGAATCATGAATTAATTATAAGTGTAATTATAATTAGAATAAAGCATTTTCGCTAAAACATGCTAATGTCATGACCTTGCTGTGACCTTTACCATTGACGGATTGTAGTGAAAACCTTTTCAATTTTTTTTACTTTTCCAAGGATGATATATACAAAGTTAGAGCTTCATAGCATAAAAACTTTTCAAGTTATCGCGTTTACAAGGAATTCTTAGAGTGATTACATAGCTCGTGACCTTGACCTTTGACCTTGTGTCGTTCCCCCAAGGTATGAGTAGTAAGTTATGAATAAGAGTTCTGGAAAGCTTAGTGGAAAGAAGTTAATGCTAGTAATACGAGTGCGGCGGCGGCGGCGTTGGAAACTTCACAACAACTGATAGCATCCCCGTCCTTCCCAGTAAACCATAAGTTTTGTTTTGAAAGCGTTTTGAAGGTTTTCAGTTTTCAAAACGTCTTCTGGACGTTGTCACAACGTCTTCTAATAGTTTTAAAACGTTTTAAAAATTGCAACGTTTGGCAGACGTTTTCAAGTCGTTTCACTAAAGTTCTTAAATTTTTATGATTTCTATGGTTTTCATGTAACGTTTTCGTTGTCTCATTCACAACGTTTGGAAGACGTTTTGATCTGGTTTTCAAACATACCACGTTTGGAAGACGTTTTCAAGTCGTTTCACTAAAGTTCTTAAATTTTTACGTTTTCTATGGTTTTCACGTGACGTTTTCGTTTTCTCATTCACAACGTTTGGAAGACGTTTTGGTCTGGTTTTCAAACATACCACGTAGTTGCCTGACGTCCATTTCCTGCCGCCATTTTTAATTTCAAAATGGTTTGCAGGGGATATTTGAAGCGAGATTTCTGACACAACAAGTTTTAGAGGTTATTCCAAGAGTTAATAATGAATTGATCAATCAAAGAGGAATGTTCTTAAATCCAAATTTATTTCGTAAATAATGTTAAGATGTCACTTAAATTTACATGTACGTGTATCGCCAATGGTTAAACAGATGAGTTGCATTAAAAATCTTTTGCAAAAGCCTTTATCAATTTATTTGAAAGCAATTTAGGAAAACGATTCATCTCATTTCATGAATATTTATTGGTTAGTATCCAATATGTTCCGCTACTATTCAGGAGAAAGTATATATAAAACATCACATCATAATAAAAAAAAGGCTTTGAAGCGTTTCCCAAACGTTTGCGGTCCAATGTGATGTTGTTTTGCATAAGTTTGGAATTGGCTTTGCAAACATCTAAAAGTCAAACGATTGCATTTAGTTTTGCAAACGTGTTTTACTCATACGATTTAATCTTTTAATCGTTTTTAAAATGAAAACGCATAGGTATGGGTTTAGTCAACGTTAAATAAAATTATCATACTTTGGACATTTTAAACATTTTCCCGAAAAGGAGCGGGGAAGGGGAAGGAGAATTTATTTTTTACCCCCACCCTTTTCAAATTAGAGATACAATAAAACATTTTAAATGCATAAAAGATAACGACAAATAATAAAAATAATAATCAAATTTTATTCTTATCACATTTGTTTACACAAAATGCAGGTCTGGGAGTCTGTAAGAAGTCAAAATATGACGGGAATTGTATATTTTAAGCATTCAGAAACCCCTATATTTGATGATTGGTAATGAAGGAATTGAAATATGATAATAAGACTTATGTCATTGTCTTCCTCTACCTAGAAAACCTATACTTTGTGACAAAAATTGGGTCTCTATGTCAATTAGAAGGCAAGATATAACCGTTTAAAGGTATTTCTCATGGTAAACGGCGGCCATTTTGAATTTTGATCGTAAACATTTTCTCCCAAGGGTGCAGTCACTGCACCCGACTGATATACTTTCAGGAAGTATACTCTACCATATAAAACAATAAAACATCTGTTATCTCTTAAAACAAGGTTCAACAAAAAATGGCATTCTGCCACTGGACTAATAAAGGTTATTTAAATTGAATTAGATTTTTAAAATCATTAACAATTTATCAAATATGGAATCCTTTTGATTATTATTGAAAATTAAAACATCGCAATAAACATATAATGGTATCATTAGTTTACCTCATTTTTAGTTGTTTGAACTTTGCCACTGTGATCTGAAGGTGATCTTTATATTTGTGATGGAAGGATTTGGATGATTTGTTCATTCAGCCATGTTACCTTACCTCTTCTGTTTACGTCTTCTATTCTGCTCTCCTCGCCTTTGTCCTCTTTATATGTATACTTACATGTCTGTTATGCTATATTGTTCAGGCAATGGATGGAGTCTAAGTTTGATCAATTGTTCTCAATTTAGTTCTATAGTAAAACCATTACTAAACCAAACATTTTAAAAATACATTTGGTAAAAATATCTTAAGTAGTTATATAGAGTAGAATAGTAGAATAATTCACCCACCTGTTGTTTTCATTTCAGTTGACGTGGATGATGCAGGTGTTTTCATTTCAGTTGACGTTAGTGATACAGGTGTTTTCATTTCACTTGACGTTAGTGATGCAGGCGTTTTTATTTCAGTTGACGTTGGTGATGCAGGTGTTTTCGTTTCAGTTGACGTTGGTGATGCAGGCGTTTTTATTTCAGTTGACGTTGGTGATGCAGGTGTTTTCATTTCAGTTGACGTTGAGGATGCAGGTGTTTTCATTTCAGTTGACGTTGGTGATGCAGGTGTTTTCATTTCAGTTGACGTTGGTGATGCAGGTGTTTTCATTTCTGTTGACATTGATGATGCAGGTGTTTTCACTTCAGTTGACATTGATGATCCAGATGTTTTCACTTCAATTGACATGGATGATGCAGGTCTTTTCATTTCAATTGACGTTGATGCAGCTCCTGGTAACATAGTTGTCGGTAGCACATGAGTTGTTGTGGTAGATGTTGTTATGACAACCTTTGTTGGGGAATTCAACGACCCGATGTTTGTTGTTGCTTGCCCCTTCGTAACAGTCATTTTTGTGGCCAATTTGGAGGTTTCAGTTGTTGTTGAAGAAACTACCGGTAACCCTGTTGTTGTTGTCAGTGGAACATCATTTGATGAGGTAGATACTGATACAGCATTCTTTGTTAATGGTGATCTTGTTTCTACAACAAACACGTATCAACATCAACATAAGGAATCAACTAGACGTGTTGTTTCATACAGATAGAAGTGGGTATACGGTATGCCTTAGAAATTTGAAGTCACCAGCTCACATTTTGTGACCAAAGCCATAGCGTTCATTCGGTCTTGTTACCTTACTTCCTACTTTTTTTTACCTTCTCCTCTACCCTCCTTGCATCTGTCAACTTTAAATATATACATATGTTATACTTTATTGTTCAAACAAAGGGTAGGGTCTTAGTTGGATAAATTCCCTCCATTCTATATCAAAGCCATTAACAAAACAAACATTTAAATAATGTCTCTTGTAATAGTCATCTAAAGTAAATAGAGTAGAATAGTAGAACAATTCACACATGGTACCTGTCTTATCAAAGAGACATTTGCAAATTCCCAGAGTGTCTCTAACTCCATTACCAGAAGAATGTCTTCAATTTATTTGGAGGATTAAGGCTGATAAAGTTAAACGCGATGTCCTTGTTCTTATACCTGAGCATGGAGGAATAAAAGCTACAAATATTAAGGAAATTATTGCATCTCAAAAGCTAAGGTGGATAAGTAGACTACAAAGTGGAGACCAGAACTGGGCTACTATTTTGGCAAACAGGATAAATGATATGAATGAGCTTTGGCTTTCAGAAAGCACCTTTATTCGAGAAATGACAAATATATTTTGGAAGGATGTTCTCAAGTCATACTCAATTTTTATTAATAAGTGTAAAACGTCAAGCATTTCAGAAGGCGAACTGCTAAGACAGTCTTTGTGGAATAATGATGGAATAAAAATAGATGGATAGCCTATTATGTACAGATCATGGTATAACAAATGTGTAATATTTATCAATGATCTGATGCACCACGAGGGTAGACTTATCAATTTTGAGGAATTCGAAAATAAATTTAAAGTTCAAACCATTTTTTTAAGTTATGAAGGTATTTAAGGTCTGTTATGTCGTATATCTCTAAGTTAGATATACAAAACATACAGAATGTTTGTCCAAATCCAATTTATCCTTTTAACTTATTTCATATTAGCGAAAAATTAAGCAGTAAATATATATACACGACATTAATGGATTCGAAATATGTGCAATTACCCTGTTATAGCAAATGGGCCAGAATTTTAGATTTTGAACTCTCAGAAAAGGATTGGAGAGTATTTAATTTGATAGTCCACAAATGCACTCGTAGTACTGACTTGAAATGGCTGCAGTATAGGATTATCCATCATATTCTACCTACAAATTGTTACTTATTCAGAATAAAGGTATCGGAAACACCGCTATGTCGGTTTTGTAATAAAGAATTGGAAACTTTAGAGCACCTATTTTGGTATTGTGACCCGGTTGTAAAAATTTGGAAAAGTTTAGAAAAATGGCTACAAACCGCCCAAATTCATATAAATTTAACAGTGTCAAAGATTATGCTCGGTATTAACGGAAGAAATAACAATCCTATTAACGCTATCATTTTACTTGTAAAAGACATTATATTCAAGAACAGTCAAAAATGAATTTTCCGTATATATTTGGCCAAATCAAACAATACTACGATATAACGAGATGCATTTACTTAGTTTCCAGTGAGAATGATCCATTTGTTAAATTCTGGTCATTCCTACATACCATATTGAGAAATTAAATGTTTTGATAATCGAATGTAGATTTAATGTATTCACACTTTGTACTTACAATAAGCACGTCATATTGCCAATGTTTGTAATGTGCATGTACCTTCACCAATAGTATAACCTGTATAGCGCTGAAGGTCACTGTAGCCTATGTATTAATGTCATTTTGTTTAAATGTATAATGTTCTTTATTTACGCCCAACTGTGAATATGTACAAACAAACCGAATATATGTAAAACTTGAAAAATATGCAAATAAAAAAACAACAGCAAAAACAAACTCCATTACCACTACATGGTGGGAGGGTAGTTGTTGTAACCTCGTTCACGTCAGCTCCCGTTTTTGTATCAGTTATTTGCGGTGATGATGGAGGTGTTGTCGTTGTCGTTGATAGAAAATCTGGTATCAGTGAAACATGATTAGTTTTGGTTGATAAATATATGACATTTTTAGTTTGTAAAATCGATAATTCATTGAGTGTTTTTGTATAGTTCATTTTCGTGGACGATTTGGATATTTTGTTTTTGGTAGTTTCAGTTGTTGTTGATTAATCTTTTGGTGACATGGTTGTCGGTCAATCATGTATTGTTGTGGTAGATTTTGACGACGTCTGTACTTAGGGAGATGACCGGGTCGATAGATGTTGTAATCCTCTTTGTATCAATCATTTTCGTGATATCCGTCTTAGTATTGATAGTAATTGTTGTGGCAAAATTAGCTGTTGTCGTTCAGTCTTAATCTCAGTTGTCGTTGACGTTACTTCTGGCAACATGGTTGTCAGTGAAACATGATTTACTGTGGCAAATGTCAATACGTCATCTTTAATTTGATAAATCATCGGTTTGGTGGCTGTTGCTAGCTACTCAGTCATTTCCGTTGAAGTTCTAATTTCGATTGCAGTTTCAGTTGTCGTTGACGAAAATGCCGGTAACAAGGGTTTTGTATTCAGAGTAAAATGATTTGTTGTTGCGGTTTAAGATGATGCGAAATTCTTAGTTGAATATGATTTGCAAAAAGACATAGTTTTCATTTATCAGTTGTTCAGTTTTTGTCTGAAGAGTCATTTTGAAATGTTACAAGTTGCATTACAAGGATTTTGTTTTATGTGCAAAATAAGTCGAAATCATCAAGGTAACAGAGAGTGTGTGTTACAAGTTACGTACAGGTATATAAAATGTCTGCACCTGTATAACTGTCGACCTTCACAACATCATAGGTTCTTCTTTCATTACCAGTTCTGTAAAATGATGAAAGGAATTTCTTACTTATATGAAAAATAAACTGAAAATTAGATTTAAAGTTCATACATTTCACCTTCACCTTTCAACCTTTACTTTCATATTAAATTTATCCTTTTTACATATTGATTATTATTCAAAAATAATAGATGAACATTATTTTGATACATATTCATTAAGCGAGTGTGTTTTAGGATTGTGAAAATCCTTTCAGTTACACAATTTTGTTTGGATAAATAACTGTCAATGAGATCTTTATAGCTGACGTTTTTTTCAAAAGCGCACACTAATACATGCAAATGAAATGTATCGACTTTTACATGACCCCTCTTTGTTATTGTATAATTTGAGGTTTACATAATGTTCAAACGAGTTAACCATTACAAATTTCAATTTGTGTTATATACGTAAAACATTTCAGTGTCGCTATGGCGAATTCGACCTTGCCTTTTTCCATTTTTTACGTTATCAAGAGGGCGAGCCCATCTTACACAGGGGAAGGAGTTTCTCCCCTTTCGCTCGATTAACAATGTCAAATTGTGTTAAAACTACAAATGCAAACAAAGAGAAGAAAATGTTTTGATTTTCCTATGCCTACTAGACAAATGTGAGAAACACCAAAGAAAGACAAACATAAATTGTAAACACAAGTGATCCAAAATGCCTTTGATATCGGTTGAGAAAAAGTATTTCGATTTCATGCGATTGGAGTATTTTGGCATTGATTGGAGTCTTTTGGCATTGTTTGCCGAGAGATTGTGTTTAAATTGTCTAAGCTCGTGTCACTGGAATTTTCAAAAGAGGTACTTGACGCAAACGAATACCGAAATTATCCGTTGCCTTTATCTTTCTGATTACACTATTAATTGTATGATAAATATTATTATTAATTCTTGTTGTTATGGTATTTTAACGTACACCATACTTGTTATTGTATCTTAAAAGTATATCATACCCTGCTTGCACCCATAGGTCTAAAGAATTAGCACGATAAGCAACATCAGTCACACAAACGTCTGATGAACTAAAGGTGTCGAATACAATTCTATTTGTCACCACAGGTGCACTGAAACATAACAAAAAGAGAGTCGTAAATGAATCTGTGCACAAGTCAATTCATAATAAAACACCCGTGCACTGAATGATTAAGAAAGAAAAATAATAAAATATACAACAAACGGATCTAGCCATCATATGTATGACAAATGTATATAATATGTATAATTACAATGGTATCGGCCAGTAGAATGTTTAGAATCACGACTGCAGTGTAACCAAGCACACTAAAACTCTTTTAATTGCAAGCAGTTATGGAGACAAAGTTAAAAAAAAAAGAACAAAATTCATCAAAGCAAGCCAAATAAATCTTACACTTTTTGTCAGTTTCACAATACTACTCAAAACCTAGCAATGTGTGCTGGAAGCCCGTGCTTTGTGAGAAAAGCATGCATCCTGTCATTCAAAGGTGTAAACAATCTAATCCATGAATGAACCTATGACAGACTTCTTTAAAGGGAGTTGCATATGCAGCTGCATACCATAAGTTTGTTCACCTGCTTGTGATCTTGGTGCAAATATCATGTAATTTGAGTTTCGTTTTGACGTTCATTAAAACTTCAGGACCACTTACAGAACATCGTCAATTTATCATGTGTAAAATAACCATTCCCAAACCATATTTCGGGATCGTCTTGTCACTCGTGCTGAATGTCGATATTTGGCATTGTTCAGTAGACAGATGGGGTCATATTTGTGAAACTCGGATTTTCTTAATTTCGATTAAAATCATCCATGTAAACTTTGCAGGAAACCAATCTGCACAGTTACGTTGCATTAGCACAAAGGAACATATTAATAAGACCTAAAGCTGTTTATCACTTATGAAGGATTTTTTAGAGCAAAATAGAAATAAGTGTTTTCGAAATTTCGACCCCTGGTCACTTCAATGACCTGCCAAATTTGTTTTAGCTATCTGCTAGGTATGACATACGAATACGTTAACACAAACTGAATATTAGCTAATGCAATAGAATTTCATCATTTATCGGTTTCGTTTTCACAATGATATGATGTCTCAAAGACGTTACAAATTACATGATATTTGCACTAGAATACGAAGGCAGGTGAACAAACTTAAGATACGCAGCTGTATATTCTCCTTGTATTTTAAATAGAGGAATCTAGGCATAGAATAAACTAACCATCAGTTCAGATGATGGAAAAGATATGCATGAAAAATAATGAGATAAGT
The DNA here is from genome assembly GCA_916613615.1 of Steromphala cineraria. Taxonomy (NCBI): domain Eukaryota; kingdom Metazoa; phylum Mollusca; class Gastropoda; order Trochida; family Trochidae; genus Steromphala; species Steromphala cineraria. Next base: position 50,834,900 of record OU744724.1, on the reverse strand, counting down.
TTTTTTTAGATGTAATCATTGGGTTATTGGTTTGAAGGAAATTAGAAAAGTGATACAATGAGCCTCTCAAATTCGTTTACTATGAAAGTAAACAACTCTAATAAGCAATATACAAAACAAAATAACCAGCACTATCTCAAGCTAATTGCTCTGCCTTGATATTCAAGTGTACAATGGGGGACAACATGATACAGACGAATAATTAAAGGGGCCCACTTTCAGAGGCGATTCACAGGCGTTATGATACATAAAACACCCTTATAAGGGCCGCCATTAATGGTACTTATAACAACAAGCATAGTTAAAAACTGTTCTCCATGTAGCTTTCTTACTAAAAAAGCTATGAACACGTTTATAGGCTCATTGGAAAGAGACTTTTAAGACAAAGGCAATGACGTTTTGCAATTTGATATAAGTTCTCAAATTAGAAGATAAATAGTTGCGTTTGTAAAATTTCCGGGATTCATTGTTATTCAACACCCGGAAATTTAGTTTAAAACCGACGGCGTTAGCCGGACGTTTTAAACGCTTAAATGTGCCCTTTACTATCAACTTTTTATGATGTAATGAAACATAGCAAATGTTGTACTTGAAATAGCGCGTTTGTAGGTGTAATCAATTGTAAGATAGATAGATTAGTAAAGGGATTATGGACATTTGAAAAGTGCACAAAATGATTTTTTTACCAAAATAGCAATACTTCAAGCTTCCTATTTTAATGTTAATGGACATAGATGATTTTTTGGTGAAATTTCTCAGGTTAAAACGTCTTTTAGTAATTTGGTGACATATTAAACATTGCCTAATGATTTGTTGTTAATGAGCTATGATTACTCAATGTAAATAAAAAAATCTGAATTTATTGTTCATTTTTAAAAAAATCTTTAGACTTTCATATGATATATAGAACAATGCGTTATCGTACTTCGTTGATTAGCTACGATCGTTTAAACATTCCCACCGATACACCACATTTCCAAAATGCAAAGTTTGACCTCTCCTCCTGACCGGAAGTGACTGTTCGCAAACGATCTTATTCCTTTATCTTCAAGACCTTGCCAATATCTAAGTCTCATGCAAAATTCATAAAATTCCATGGCTTTGGTTTTGAGTTATGTGCCCTTGAAGTCGACTTTGCAACTATAAATTTTCAGCTACATTCAGTATGAATTTCAGGTCTCTGATGCAATCCTCTTCAGAGGAGAAGACACCCTGGTTCCCAGGCCCTCTTCCGCGTGCGCTTAGGTAGGGCCCAGGGAGCGGAGGCCGCATGGACGCCCCCATTGGAGCAAAACCAACATGGCCGACCAGGTAGGTTTATCATTGAAATCTCTTCGTTTTGGTATTTCTAGGAGGTGTCATGAAACGTCATTGTTGTCAAAAGTACATTTCAATATTCTATGTCGATCGCCGGTCTCAATGAATTTTTAGAACAAAGGGATAATTTTATTATGAATTTTATATCCGACGAGGCGAGCTGCAAAATGTAAACAAACACAGGCACGGTCAGTGCGTTAGTTACAGGGGTGCTATCGTTGAAGACAATCACATTTCCGACTGGGAAACGGTAGAATTCGTCTCTAGAAACCCCAATTTTACATTCCCTCGCTCTGGCACAACTTTTAACGGTCGGATTATTGTACTAGACGTCCTCGAAAGTTGGGTAAAATAAACGATGGATTCCATATTGTGCGAATGTGTGCATTTGCTTATAACATCTATTACATGACGTATATTAATTATGAATAATTGTTTTTAATTTTACACAAGAAGTACCATTTAGATTGAACCACACTTACTTTATTAAAAAAATATTTAATATAAATGCATTCTTTTTGAAATAAATGATGCCTTTTCCCTAGTGTACATTGGTTTTTCATAATTTGATTAACACGTTTGACATGATTAAATTTCTATTTTATACAGTTAATTGAAACCCTGGTGTATACAAAGGTTGTTTTAACCCAAATGAGCTGAAATGTTAGACATACATGTAGGATTTTTGAACTAGTAAAGTGTAAAGAAATTTTTTTTTTCTGAATATGAATTTATAGTTTAAAGGGGAAAACATTTACCAAACTGGTGTAATATTTTAGCAGTCTTGATTTCCAGATGCTGGTATGCAAGAGATTGAATACTCAAAAACTGCTGATAATGGCTCACAGACTGACTTGTCCAAACCTGTTTCAAGGTACAGTGTTTCTTTATGTATTTAAAACTATTTTTGCACATCAGGCTTTAAAGACCAGGTTGTCTTCTGGTATTTTTATTTTCCACCATAAAATCTTTTTCTAAACCAAATGGCATAGAAAGATGAAATTTCAGGATTTTTTTAACAATTGATCTGGATCCCCCTTTCAAATAATTGGTCATGGTAGGTTTTCAGTCTGACTTCTTTCACTTATCCATAAACCAATAACAATGAGAAGCTCAAATTAGCAGCTGTGTTTCAAGGATGAATCTTCTTAGATAATACCATTTAAGCCCAATATCATATCTCTAGCACCAATTAAAACATGGTTGTAGCAGATACTTTAACTCTGTGATGCTGTTTGTTCTAATTGCCAAACAAATCTTAAAAGTTGATAATTTACTATTTTAAACAGACATTTGTTCAATTGTTTTATCCAAATCTGGATAATTTTATTGATATTTTGTTTGTATCCATATCAAACTAAGATATTAAGTTTCCTCTAAAAACTGTTACTTTCAGTCTTCAACATCCAATAATACAAAGACTTTTAATTGCATCTCTGAACTTTGAAGCAAAATATCTAAGTTCTAATTTTTTTACTTTGAGATTTTTTGGTATTGACAATAAAATAATATTATATCAATGACTAAAATATTGATTTTAATGTAAAAAACAATATATTATTTATGATACATCAAGTGATTATTATTTTCCAAATATTTACAGATCTGCAGAACTTGAATGAAAGGGAGACATGATACAGGACTAAAAGAACAGACAGGGAGAATGTCAAATGGAACAAAGATTCATTTATATACTCTTCAAGAAATGAAAGACAAATTCATCATTAATGAACAATGAACATTCTTTTCAGTCACAATGTTTAACAAGGAATATCCTTTATTAAAAACTTTATCTTTTGAAGGATGCAGATGAAAGGGCCTGTCTTTAAATGAATGACAGATCTCCATGGTTGTGTTGGAAAGTCTATCAGAAAATACATTCATGCTGTTGAAAAAAGTATTTCTACATTATTCTGCTGACAAAATATATGATTAAATTGCTTCAGCCCTATAAAGCTTCTTAGAATAGTATAAGGACTTATGTTTTTTTTTATGAAGTTTATGTTTTGTTTCCAACTGGAATGACAACAGTCATGAACACCCAAAGTCAATGACAGGATAATAATACAATACATCCAATTGAGATCCAGATAAATGTGTACATGGTGAACAAAATAGTTTTTATATTACTAAGATCAAGCTTTAATAAGGTTGAAAAAAGCAATCAGAAAGATCATTTTACTCATATTATTGTTGCAAGAATATGAGAAGGGAGAAACTTGTACATGTGACTATGTAACGTGGTGACACAAGCTGGCATTTACTGTAGCTTTCTGGCCAAAAACAGATCTGCACTTTATTTCAGTGTAGCATTTGCAGTGATACCCCACTGAATGTATATAGGTTGTCCTCAACTGACTAATTTACTGAGCCCTCAGTTTTATTCCAACCAAACAGGTCTTTTAATCTGCACATGCTAACTTCTGGGATATCTAATCTACCAACACCCTGCTTCAAGTCTACCAGCAACATGCCCCTTGTGTAAGGACCTGCATCACTTTTCTCTCACATCTTAAGGAGTACATACATACATGTACCATCTAATTGTCCTATGTATTTGGAACCAATTTTTTTCAATGACATTTTTCACTGACAAACTTAGTGGCATGTTGTAATACTCAGTACACAAACTCAATCATTGCATTCTATAATACAGCCTGCAGATCCTTGAATTTTCAAAGCGTGATTGGCTTGTATTATCAGTGTTAAGCTTTATACCTACACGATGGCTAAAGACTAACTCAGTGTTAAACTCGATACCCTGTTTCCTGTCTTTCACTTGCCCCCCACAGTAATATTCTAAAAATTTACAAATAACTTTTGAATGATGTATGCATTGAACATGTGAACTCTTGCCAACAAACAAGAAATTATTGTAAAAATAGTAAAGAACAAGAAAGGCGAATGGATCTTGATTTATGTTTATTACACAGATGAATAGTCTATTAAGGTATGTGCAGTGCAACAATCTGTTTACATCAGGGATATTCCTATAACCACCCTTTCCATTGACTATATCACACTAGCTAATTTAAGTGACAGTCACACTTTCTACAGGGCTTAAATTTGTTCAGAGTTTTAAGCTCAAACCAATTAAAACTGTATAGATGGTAATGTAATGTTCAATGAAATCATTTTCTTACTTGAATGGTAAAATTGTCTTGAATCACAAGATACTGTCTCTTTCACCATTCAAATTTACAATTAAAAGTTCCTTTATCATCATTATCGTGAAAAGTTTGTTAAGTTTTCTTTGTATTCAGCATGAATAATACATGATAATAATAATGATTTATTACTTTGTCAATTTCACACAAGCACTCCTTCGGGAGGATGCATTCAATTCCCTTCACAAAACGTTGTTGAAAAAAGTGATTGTAATAGTTCATTGATGAGATATTTTCCAGAACCTGTAGGTAGTACTGCTTCAAGGGTATCTTTCTGAAGTTTCCTCAATGACTTTTGCACCCAACTTTGTACTCTTGAAGAACAGTAGACATTCTAAAACATAAATAGATAGATTGTTATTATCTAAAAATGTGAATCACATATTGATAACATTGCCCTTTTACTTAGAGGTAGGTTAATCTTTTACAAAGTAAACAAATCTACATATATAATATTTAACAAATTAAAGATTGTTAAATACATGTATATAATTTGGCATATTTATTTATTTTCAAAAATTTAAAACAGCTATTTTAGGATACTAATTTACAGTAATTAACAGAACACACACAAATGTGGATGTCTGTCATTCCTTACTCAAATTCATTTTTAGAAATTTTCATGCAGATAATGTTTGGTATAATATATACTTAAAAAGATTTTGAAATTGAATAGAGTATGGTTAATTATTCGTAGAAACATTTGAAACATGTCTCGGGAGACTGGAATCCATCGTTTATTTTACCCAACTTTCGAGGACGTCTAGTACAATATTCCGACCGTTAAAAGTTGTGCCAGAGCGAGGGAATGTAAAATTGGGGTTTCTAGAGACGAATTCTACCGTTTCCCAGTCGGAAATGTGATTGTCTTCAACGATAGCACCCCTGTAACTAACGCACTGACCGTGCCTGTGTTTGTTTACATTTTGCAGCTCGCCTCGTCGGATATAAAATTCATAATAAAATTATCCCTTTGTTCTAAAAATTCATTGAGACCGGCGATCGACATAGAATATTGAAATGTACTTTTGACAACAATGACGTTTCATGACACCTCCTAGAAATACCAAAACGAAGAGATTTCAATGATAAACCTACCTGGTCGGCCATGTTGGTTTTGCTCCAATGGGGGCGTCCATGCGGCCTCCGCTCCCTGGGCCCTACCTAAGCGCACGCGGAAGAGGGCCCGGGAACCAGGTTGAGGAGAAGATTGTCAAAGGCGGGTGAGGTCGGAAAAGTTAAAAAATGCACTAAACCAAACCACGTGACCTACGACTTCGGCACGACTTACTTTTTTTCATTATTTGATATTGCGCATCTTTTAAAAAAGATTTCAAGGCTCTACGTGCGTTTTGAAACAAAAAACAATGTTAATTTTTCGATTTTGGATTCGAACTTGACCTTTAATGAACAGGCCTATTTGACTGAAAAGTGGTACCAGGGTAAGGGCTACCTGCATGACATTGTGAAATTTGGTTGAATTTGAACGAGCGGTTTTGGCTGAAATGCAGCTAGAAATTTCTGGGGAAAAAAACAACAAAACACGCCAATAACAATAAGGGCTGAATCCTTAGTAAATCTGTGCAATTCATACTTAAAAATCATAAATATGATTGTATGTTTACCATGTGCCGTTCGCTAATTTTTTTGTTACCACAATCTGATGACATAGTTCCTCGCTGCAGTGAAGTTTACTTCCATTTCGTAGAGTTTCTTCGGAGAAGTCACCCTGAAACGGACATGAATATGAAACGATTACTACACAGATGTGAACTACATGTACATATTTGAGTTTTAGGTTAGACATTTTTAATCATTATTCTTATTCGTATAAAACAAAAGTAATAAATAGTTTAAATGTTTTTTATATGTTGTGTATTTCATTATTATATTTAGATATGAAGTGTTCAAATTCCAACATTAACATTGATACTTACCTCTGTCTCAAGAAATGTGTTGTTTTTTTCCAATTGAGTATAGACTTCAACATTGTAACACGCTTTCTTTTCACCACTTGAAAAAATAATCAGTTACAATTTCAATATCACTAAGTGAGATTGCTTAAATTGTCATTATTGCAATAGAGTGACAGATGAATTATTGTTTGCTATATTTCAAATCATATTATATATCTTAATAATGTAGCATTTACAGGTTAATATATATGCAATCGCATGTATAATGATTCTTTTGGTGATATATAATAAAAGCCTAGCTACCTGTCTACTTTAAGATTGAGGCATATTATCCCGTTTTCCCCGAGAAGGTTCACAGTCACCGGTGTATAGGGTTAGCCGAGAGGTATTTGATTTCCTTAGTTCTGTACCAATTCGAATCTCCTCCAGATATACTCTTTTGGATCTCTCTTCAGTTAAAGTTGGCATACTAGAGGAATTAAACAACAGATCATAACTGATAATTATAGGATATCTAACGAGCTTCCCCTTTCATATCAAGTTTATGTCCCAAGTGAAATAATTTTGCTTTGTCACGAGCCTTGGCGAGTGACAAAACAAAATTATTTCACGAGGGACATAAACTTGATATGAAAGGGGAACGAGTTTTGTATCCTATTTATTACCAACTTGCATTTCACAGGTTTTATTGCTTTTTTTAAACAACTTTTTATTGTGCCTATACAGAGACGGAACGGCGGATGAATATCCAACCACGTAATAGCCTCAAAATATTATGATATTACGACGTTAAATATCCACATTTCTAAATGCTACCCTACGTTAATGCATAGTCCGTGGTGAAATGTAAGTAAAAAAGCAATTTAAAAGATAAACGGAGCGTACGTGAAAATAAAATCTCTATGCGCGAGAGCAGGTCAGTGTTATCTTCTTTGATCAACGGCATGACATGACGGCCGCCATTTGCCTGTATCTTTTCGTCAAAATGTATAAGCAACCGCCTTAAAAGTAAGTTTAGGATGATTATCATTGTTGAAACGCACTTCGTTTTGATTTAATGTTGTCTTAAGAATATTCAGTTGTCTTTATATCCTGTAGATAACAAGTAAAGCCTTTCTTGGTCATTTTGGAGCGGTGACGGATCAAATTCATGAAATGTGGTGTGCAAATTGTGCTGAATTAAAACATTTTTGTTATTATATATGAGCCTTGAGATATTAGTTAGATGTCTTATTGTATTTCTCTGTCTTCCTATTTATTCCTTATCAATGCGGTAAGTGGGATTCAGAAGATAAACTTGAAGTTTGAAGAATAACTCCGACTCACTCATCACCGATATTCAAAGTTGTGAATGAAATCACGTTCCTTTTATGAATGAATAAAGTAGTCCGGACAATGTCAAAGTTCACCGCTAGCCAATCAAATCACTCGAGGGTTTTATGACACATTATGTGTCATAACAGATTGTTATGAAACCCCTTTACGAAGTACCACGTGGGTAATGACACACATTTGATTGTACTTGTATCTCTTGTTCATGTTATTCTTACCATAATCGTTATTTGTCATAACACAGATGCATACAGTATATAAACATATTTCGATGACCATATTATTTGACTTAAATAAATAAAGCAAAATCCTGGCTAAACAAATAAAAATATACAAATGGACTTGTAAAATTTTGAAATTTTGAAAAATCATAAATTTAGTGATATGAGTGGGATTCGAACCAGGAACGCTATGTTGAGTAGCAGCGTCTTTATCGCCTTTGCCACTGAGTCCTTATTTCAGCTGATGTTCATTTTGTTGCGTTATGATCAACTTGCAGGCAGCTGACTATAACTCGCTGCGTTTGTGCGATACTGTCAGACTCTTGACCGAAACCGTCCTTTCCTTCGCATTATATGTTAAATCAAAACCTCCCCCTCGGTTTTGTTTGAGAAAGTAAGCCCTCTGCCTCGGGAGATTTGGGCGGGCCTGTCGGCCCTTTCCAGTTTCCCTCTGCCACGGGCTTACTTTCTCAAACAAAACCTTCGTCTAGGTTTTGATCATTAACGTAAAAACTCAAGTGACCACACCCCCTCTAATAGTAGATCGGTTCTTAAGAATGCAACGCCAACATGACATAGCTTTGTGAATGATTCACATCAATATCGTCTTAAGATTGAGTAATATTACTCGATATGTGATAATCATCATTGAAAATATTCCGTGAAACAAATAAATCTTGCTTGATTAGAATATTTGTATGTATTTTGTTTAGAATAACATTACTCTTACCTCGCACCATGGCTGAAGATAGGAATGATACATGTTTTATTCCTGCACTTGATAGTTGAACCATCTTTCAAAGCCAAAGAGATTGACTGCAAAAATACGTAGTTAACATAATACAATACTTGCCTCATACACGATGAAGAATCCAAACTGCTTTGCGATTATATTTCTCAATATTGTGTCGTGAAAGATTACACAAACATTTGGCATGTCGTTTACTTCAGCCAAATTGTATAGGTTTTATTGTAAAAATCAATTTGAGAAATGCATTAATTGGCAATATTTGTACAGACTATCATATCGATATATGTACACTGACGTATACTTTTAAGGGCATGAAGAAATACATTGATAGCATCTGTAGGATTTCAATTAAAAAAATATTACATTCAACAAGAATATCATATTTGAAGAATCTGCCGGATACCTACTACACTTAATACTTCAAAAATCGTACTTTATCAGAAAAATGTTTCATGCATGTATAAGAATCAGAAAAACTTCTCCATTTGCATATTCAGGGGGGAAAAGGTGTGGGGAAATTTATAGTTCAACAACATGATGTATATGGTAAATGTTCAGGCAGGCAGCTGACTATAACTGGCTGTGTTTGTGCGATACTGTCAGACTCTTGACCGAAACCGTCCTTTCCTTCGCATTATATGTTAAATCAAAACCTCCCCCTCGGTTTTGTTTGAGAAAGTAAGCCCTCTGCCTCGGGAGATTTGGGCGGGCCTGTCGGCCCTTTCCAGTTTATAGTTCAACAACATGATGTATATGGTAAATGTTCAGTGAACACTCTTTCAATAAAGATAATTTGTCGCAGTCTTAAATAGATATCAAGATGTTGTATTGTATCCATATACTCCATTCATGTAACAGATATCTATCATTTAGATTTTGCAAAATAACATACTGTATATCCTTGTTTGACTTGCACATATCAAGATTCTCATTGTGTAGTAATCATGAGTTTGTAGTGAGATATAACTTTCATAAATCAGAGATGGATAAAGAAACTTGATCTGTCATAATTTTCGTAGGATAAGGCTTCATAAACCTCGTCTTGTGATTAAATTAAATTAAATCAATTATATGATATTTATCTGATAAAACAGTCATGCCTTTATACACGACAAGGGACAATTGGATAACCGTATCAGGCTTTGTTTGGCTAGAAGTTGATGGGGTTATGTACGTGTACATCTATCGAGATCAGGGTATTGTATCGGTTCAGCAAATTTTTGCAAACATCTGTATTCTTATCCTATTGATTAACAACTTATAACTTATTAAATGCCTCCCAACGAAGCAGCATGGAAACATATGTCAAAACATTATATGTTATTTTCCTTCTAACAACATAATGATATTAGAATCTATGTCAACATAACCTCTTCTTTGCTGACATGATCACGTCATTATCAACAAGGTATGTCAAAGATAAAACAGAATTGTGAGATTATGTTTTTTTCTGATTTGCTCCTCATTTAAATTTCCAGAGTGCCAATGAAATAAGTCACTGATATCGGGTAATTTCAAATGAAAACGAGCAGGCGGGAAAAGTGTGGAAAAATAGAACATTATTCTGATCAAGACTATGTATTCCTTGTTCAATAGTTAATAAATCTTATTTTTTGTTGAAATCTTTCCTAAGCAGACCACGGGTGATGAATTCATACTACAAGAGCTAACTGTATTGTGTCATTGGTGTCATTTACTTGGCGTAATGACTTTGAGGTTCTACCCTGGAATACAATTTACATGGGGAAAGTATATGTTAAAGAAGTTACTCTATTCTAGGCACAACTACAAATGATGATTAAAAACAAGTTAAAAAGATATTTATGGTTTCGTTTGTGAGTCAAGTTTGGAAGCAACATTTCAAGTTCTGTTTTCATCTAAGCAGCGAAAACAATTGATGGTACAGGAAGTTTTAAACACGAAAAGGAACCACAACACATGATACGTGTTCCATATACCATGTTTAAGTGAAGTAAGTTTATGGTCGTAGAATCCGGGAACAGCATTTTAAGAAATTTATGTATATAACTTCCTCCATAAATGTCTATATAAATGTTGCGGTATCAAAATCTTACACTTACTTTATCACTGCCGTTGTTGTTAACTGAAAAGAATGTGAATTTCAAAGTTGAAAACAATAGAACTAAACATTTCTGTTGTGATATTATACAGGCGTAAAGTACATGAATATGAAAATATAACCTTGAAGATTGCCTTTGAAAAGTATACACATTTAAAGAAATCTAATATTATTAAAAATAACCTTTAAGAACATAAAGTGTTATTTGCATAACATCAGACTAAAATAATCCATTTTAGTGTTATTTTTCATTAGTTATTTACGTATCACGATAACCCAGTCAAAGCTAAGTTAACATAAAGAACTGAACGTAGGTTATTAATTGATTTGAATATTATTTAAAAGATGATTGCAACAGCCAAAAATAGAGCCATCCCAGCAGGCATTTTAACGTTGAACCAACGTTAAAACAACGTCGTTTATCACGTTGAATTGACGTCGAATTTTGATTGGATTTGAAATTTGCCGCGACGTCGAAATCTGACGTTGATTTTCACCTTCTCCTCTACCCTCCTTGCATCTGTCAACTTTAAACATATACATATGTTATACTTTATTGTTCAAACAAAGGATAGGGTCTTTATAGCGGCAGTCAGCTAGGTTCGATTGTCCATGGTATTAATGCAACTAGTAATCGCTCAAGTTCGTTTCAAGTCCACTTTCCATCGCATGCACAACACAGTGATAAGTCAGTGAGTGACAGTTCATCCTTTTGTTCCTAGTTCTCATCGTAATATTCATCGTTCACAATTATGGTTATGGTAGTTTTGATACTGAAGTTGTCGTAATATCATCTTAAAGTTCACAATCACACATCCAATGTTCAGAAAAACATCTTATCAACTCCGTAAACACCATGGTCCTACCATGTGCTTCATCGCATCCATATTGGTACAAGAGAAGAGATATAACTCTGCGTTTTTTATGTTATTTGCATACCGCTAAAACATTAAGGCTATAAATTCTAAAGCGATAAATGATTACCGTTACAGTCTTAGTTGGATAAATTCCCTCCATTCTATATCAAAGCCATTAACAAAACAAACATTTAAAAATGTCTCTTGTAATAGTCATCTAAAGTAAATAGATAGAGTAGAATAGTAGAACAATTCACACATGGTACCTGTCTTACCAAAGAGACATTTGCAAATTCCCAGAGTGTCTCTAACTCCTTTACCAGAAGAAATGTCTTCAATTTATTTGGAGGATTAAGGCTGATAAAGTTAAACGCGATGTCCTTGTTCTTATACCTGAGCATGGAGGAATAAAAGCTATTATTATATACAAATATATTTTGGAAGGATGTTCTCACGTCATACTCAATTTTTATTAATAAGTGTAAAACAATATTTCAAGGCATAACATCAACTGTCTTAGATCACAATACAAATAATAATGACCGCTTATTGTTTATGCCTTGCATAGAAATTAATATTTTTAAACAAAATCATGGCAAAATGTATTTATGTATTATCTGAAATGTTTTACATTCAAGATACGGCTTGATGTCAAATATATGAGGAGAAAAAGAGGTTAAAATAAAATTATATACACATTTGCAAAACACAGAAAGGTGAACATTTGTGTTAATTAGCAGCCTGCTATCAGTTTTTGTGAAGTTTCCATCGCCGCCGCCGCCGCCGCCGCCGCCGCACTGGTATAACTAGCTATAACTTTGTTCCACTAAGCTTTCCAGAACTCTTATTCATAACTTACTACTCATACCTCGGGGGAACGATTTTGACACGTTCACTTTCAAGGTCAAAGGTCAAGGTCACGAGCTATGTATTCACTCTAAGAATTCCTTGTAAACACGATAACTTGAAAGGTGTTTGTGCTATGAAGCTCTAACTTGGAAGAGTAAAGAAATTTTGAAAAGGTTTTGGCTACAATCCGTCAAAGGTCAAGGTCACAGCGAGGTCATGACTTTAGCATGGTTTAGCGAAAATGCTTTTTCTAACTATAAACACTTTTAATCAATACAGGATTGTTATACTCAATTAAAAGTGTTCATGACTTTAGTATGGTTTAGCGAAAATGCTTTTTTCTAACTATGAATCCTTTTAATCAATACAGGATTGTTATACTCAATAAAAAGTGTTTATTAATTGTGTGACCTTGAAGATCAAAGGTCATTAGATATGAGTTACCGCAATGTACACATAATTTGGATATAGCTTTATTCCATTTAGCTTTTCAGAACTCGATCATGAACATGTTTAAATATTTACACCTCTGGGGAATTATTATGTTCACTTTCAAGGTCAAATGTGAAGGTCACAAGATATAAAATCACTACAAAATTCCTGTAAACATGATAACTTGAAAATTTTTTGTGCTATGAAGTTTAGATTTTGTATATATTATGTCTTGAGAAGATCAAAATTTTCGAAAAGCTTGGGTACGAACTGTCGAAGGTCAAGGTCACAGCAAGGTCAACATATATTGAGAAAATGGATTATTTTAACTTTTAACACTTTCATTCATTACATTAATGTTATACTCAATTTGATGTGTTCATTGATTGTGTGACCTTGAGTGTCAAAGGTCAAGGTCACGAGAAAATGCCCAATTTGGTCAATCCTGTAAAAGGCGGAACAGGGTAAGGCGAAACCTCAAGTTTCAGGGCTGCTCTGCTTTTGCGGCGTCCCGCAAACGCTAATCTAGTTGAATAAGGATTTTTTTCTTTATTTGTTAAATATCAACACGAAAGTAATTACGTCGTTCAGTTAAAATTGACTGCTGCAAACGCGGGGTTTTATCTTTTCAAAGAACATATGACAAGCTCATTATTGTTGAACGGAAGGTAATTCAATTGGTACACCTCAACTTATTTCTTATTACACAAGTTAATTTCAAACAACATGATCTTAAAAACAAAATGCTTTGGTGGCGATTATTTTCCGAATAACCCCATTAAGAAAACGTAGGCTTCTATGAAATTATGGGAGAGAGGGATATTATACTGATGAAAATAAATAAAGGAACGCATGTATTGATAGTGGAATTTGTTTTATTGTCATGGGTTTTTGATCAAGTATATTTCATTAAGTATGTACACCACAGGTGAAATTTCAGTATCTGGTGTGTCCTCCCTGTTTCCTGATCACTTCTTCACACCGTCGTGGAACACTTTGGATCAACTTCCGGATGACAGCCCGAGGAACTGCGCGCCACTCTTCTTGGAGAGCCTGGAACATGGCATCAGGTGTCTGGGGTAGAAAATCACGATCCCTCACGCGACGTCCAAGAACGTCCCAGAGGTGTTCAATGGGATTAATGTTTGGGCTCTTGGGCGGCCATGGCAACACTCTGTTAAGCGTTCCCTTATTCGTTTCCATCAGTATATAATTTTAACTGTTTTGTATGCTTGTTATGTAAACATACTGAAAACAATCCAGCGGACTGAAGTTCGATGCCTGACATCACTCAGATAATCTTGGATAGATTGTATGTTACTGCTAAGAATTTAGACCGACTGTAAACGGTGATTTCATTGGCTGATATGGAAGGACTTGGTAAGGAGCGTAAATAGTGATGCCGATAGATGATTCCTTTAACAGCTTTAAATGCTTTCTATGCATTTAAAACGTTTGGGAGGTATATAGAAGAAATATCCAGGTGTTCCGATCATATGATACAAAACAGGGGAGACATGTATACTCTGTTTGATTATTTCAACGTCTTGAATTTGCCAAATTTATTAACTCACCAGTCTCGCAAATATTGCCGGTTATTCCAAAGGGACAAATACAAGCACCTCGTGCGTCCTTGATCCCAATGCCACTGCATGTTGGTGCTGCAATAATATATGATCACAGAGGTACATGTATATTTTGTGCTTATCGGGAATTGTTCCAATATCATATGTACATGTACATGTACATGTACATGTATGTGGCTTGATGAAAATCGTATAAAGCTGAAAATTCTAGCCATTAGAGTCCGGTCTAAAGCTCGGAAAATTTAACATGGTAAAGTTTTTTTTAAAAGTGTATTTAAAGACTTTTAAAGAATATGCGCAATTGCACTAATCAATTCGAAATTTGAATGTTGATTTGACATTTCTGTTTGCGATTATAAAATGCTTCATTTTGCTTGGGACTTCCATGGACTTTGCTAAAAACCCTTGCTAAAACGACTTTATGACGTACTGAAATTGCTGTTGACTGGGTAGTATTACCTTTGTGACACATTTTAATACCATAAAATGGTAAATGCCTTCGTCGACTCCGACTTCTACCCCAACTTCTTTTAACATTCATACCGGAGACCTGAACAATAATCTTCAGATTGTGGTAATAATATGTAAGATTTTGTAAGACATAGTGCTGGCGTTCGAGAGCGTCATGTGTACAAAAAAACTCAGATGTTAGAAATACAGTCCAAGAAAATTAAAGAATAAAAGATAACGAATGCATTCCTTTTAAATCCCCGTGTTAAACCTAGAATTCATGTCTCTAAAACGTTTTGTAGATCCATGTGTTGTTCGTAATTAGCTTAGAAATTAGATATTTGATTTGTTAAAAATAGGTGCAAAATCGTAAAAAATATTTGACTTTTCAAACTGTTTATAATTCATCTGACTAAGGAGTAAATGTAAACGTCATTCATGTTCAAAACCAGTAAATGACTTACCGATCTCGCAATAATTGCCAGTATAATTGGCAGGACAAACACAGAATACACGCATCCCAAACTGATAACAAGTTCCAGCTCGGCACGGGTAACTTGCGCACATGTCGATTACTGAAATTATAAGAAAACGGGGAAATCTGAATTCTTTTAAAATGGAAAACAGAACAACATTATTGATTTTTTTATCTTGATTAGCAACAAAAGATAATACATTTGATTTTCTCTTGATGTTATGGACATGGCAAGATTATCAAACGGGCTAGATATACACAGAAGTAAGGATAATCTATTCTAGGTTTCTGAAGATGATTCAAGTCTTATACTTTAATAAAATGTGAATAGCGGTTAATAGATTAGTCTTAATAGAACTTACTTGTTTCACACATTAGTCCCACGGATCCTGCTCTGCAAGCACATACAAACGAAGACTCGTTCTGTCGACATCTTCCTCCGTTCAGGCATGGGAGTGAGTTGCAAGCATCTGTAAATGATGAAAGAACTAACGAACTGATGCAGTATTTGTACATGATAGTATGAAATACTACTGTATTCAAATGTATTTTTGTCGTGTAGTCCCTTCGTTAGCTTTCAAAATATGCAATCTAGCAATGACTTAATTACAAAGTACAATTATAAAACTTAAAATGTCATTTGCTAAAGTTTATGCGTCCATGAAAATTGGTGAACTTAATGACGACTAACCTTCGAACTCCAGTTTCATATCAATACATGCGTCTTCAGATATTCCGCTGAAAGTGCAAATCTCAATACAGTTGATATTCTTTTGTTATACATGTAAGCACAGATAAATAAATAATAATCCATGTGTGTGTTGTTCATTTTTAAAGATTTATTCGGTTTTTTTTCTGAATAAGTTATAGCTTCTGCTTGTTTTTAAAACCAATAGAAATAATGCAGTATTATCATTATTGGAAATTTAAAACGTTTAAAGGGGCAGTAGCACGTTTTTAGGGGGAATATAGGGTGATGTAAGGAAAATGAAAATTAATGATTTCAAGTGAAAGACAATGTATTTAAACTAAATGGAGCAGTAATAATTCCAATATATAACGTTAAGTTTAGCCATGCGATTCCTTTTCTTACAAAAAATGATTTAAAGGTGTTCACACAAAAATGGCCGCCAATGGATTTTATGTGAATCTTCATTTTTTTGTCCTCTGACAATGGATGATTGGCTTGTGTAATGAGATTTTTGACACTGTCAAAATAATACATTTACCATTCACTTACAATTATCAGTGAGAAATTCAAATTATAAAATTATCAAAAAACGTGCTACTGCCCCTTTAAAGGAACCAACCCGTTGTTGTTTTTAGTATGGAAACATATTTCCTGAGGTCCTGCATCCTGAGATAGGAAGCCGATATCAGTTCTTGTAATTGGTTTTCCGCCTTCCGTTATTTGATTTGTTTCCTGAGAAATGTTGGCAGTGGCAATTGTAGAATTCGTGATCTCCAAGTGAGTTATTTTCGTCCTTTGAAAAAATGAATTTCGAATTTTATAGCCTTAGAATATGAAAAGGTTACGCAACCGTTATTAAGTCACGCGAAAAACTTGGTAAATTATATCAATTATTACTGACCCCTTATTATTAATTTTTACATTCAAATTGTATTGTAAGAAAGTCTTTTAAATCAATTGTTTTTCATTAATGTATAATTTTGTATATCAATGGTAAATTGTTTCCAATGAAACTGATACACTGTATTCGAATTTCAAAGGCATACAAAGAATTGAATTTGTTGATAAGTCACAATTGTGATAGCATTAATCAAACATTAATAATGCGTCGAAAATAATAATAATAAACTAGTCGAAATAGTGTATCTTGTGTTTTTAAGATTCACATATTCTTTATCGAAGTCGAAAGATACCGAAGTATACTATAATATATAATATGTACCTTGCTTGCGATCCAGAGTATACCGAAACGAAACATGTTGAATACACTTTACACTGGAGTACTGATGCAGGAAGTGAATACAAATATGCCGAAGACTGCAATTATAAAACAACGTTTATATTCTCATAAATACATGTTCAATGAGAGGCAAAGATCGAAATCAAAGGAAAATATATCATTAATTTGTTTATGAGTATTGACATTGACAAAAAAAACCGCAAACGACTTGACGTTTTATTAAAAATGAATAATGTATCATTACGGGCGAGTCCACAAATATAATTCGGAATCAAAATGAAAATTTACGAAAATTAGGTTTTGATTATTTATCAAGGGTTGAATTTCCCTTTTCGACATATAAGTTTGTTCGATTTTAATTGTTTTCTGTTAATTTGATGAAACTATTTATAAACCCAGTTACAAAAGAAACCCGACACCTTCCTATGAATAAATAAAATTTCTCAAATGATATAAGTATATGTTATCTAATATCATAATGTAAGTCTATGGAATGAAAATACTTCGTCCGAACACCACTAAAATAATTTGGGTTACATTTTGGAAACATATTTGTGAAAAATCGGTATGCACGTGCAAATCATTGTAGTATGGTACAAAAGGTGTCGGGGACCACTTGTGTGCCTCCATAACAGCACAATTCTCTAAAACAATGCCATTGTCACAAATGGGGGCTACGAACAGCCATATTGCCAGAACATTTAGATGCAGCAGACAGACCCTCATAAATCTAAAGAGAAAACGCCACCAGACTGGCCATACTATTGACCGTCTGCAGTTTACAGATGTAAAGGGGAGCAACTTAATCCGGCTTGCATGGTTGCAGTCATCTTCGTACGCACAGCCGAAAACGCCAGTTTCCGAACTGTCAGTTTTATGCCTTGCTGCATACCCTTGGATTTTCTGTGCGTATATCAGCTCCCCTACCGGCGATTGTTAGCAACCTCCAGTTACTTTCTGATTGGACTATTGTTTTCTCTCATAGTAAGCCAGAGAGCAAGCACAGAAAACCCAAGGGTCTGCAGCAAGGCAAACTGGCTTTTTAGGCTTTTGCGTAGGAATATGGGTGGCGGTGTTCTCGTGGTTTGAGGAGGAATCAGTGACATTTCCTCTTGTCATAGTACACGGCAACCTGACAGCTCGGGGCTTCATCCATTACATTCTAGCTCCTTTCGTGGTTCCATTTCTCCAACAGCAAGCTTAGGGGACAATCCGACAACAGGACAATGCTAGGCCTTATGTCGCCAGAGTGACAATGATAATAATAATAATAATAATAATAATAATTTCAACGCCTAGTATCCAGTCCAGGACTGCTCAACGGCGATACACATGGCGATACAATGTATATTATTACCCTGAAGGAATTGTACTTTTGAGTCAAGCTACTAAGCGCCTCGCGCGACCATATAGGTCCGTACTCTCCCAATGTTCAGGTACCCATTTATACTGCTGGGTGAACTGAGTGCAATGTGGATGAAGTGCCTTGCCCAAGGACACAACACAGTGTTAAGCCCAGGTTACAAATTGTTGGTGTCTCCACCGAGATTCGAACCCGGGCCTTCGGCGTGACAAGCCAGCACGCTAACCACTACACCGCCGTGCTCCACAGACAACCACCGAATTGACAGACGAATTGTTGACCCCCACCCTATTTTGAAGCGAACAAACCTGTTTTGAAATGAATGTTTTCAAAAAGAATGTAAAATTTTACAAATATTACAATAATTAAAAACACATATAATTTGTCAACACAAACAAACAAACAATCACTTAATATCCCTTTAAAACTCCTACGATCATCCCAAGCATTCTTGTAAATTATACAATTTATCAGATAATTTCTATGTCAAACTGTTCAACACAAAACATAAGAGTTAGGTGAAACGGAGGGCAACCGTCCTTTACTAGTTGGCAACGAAGTTTGCTCTAACGGGAGGACAAAACATTTTCTCACGATAATTTATCATGGATGTTGAATGACATTAATGCTATAAAATCACAACCAGATCAATTAATATGCATATGCAAGCATTATCACAGCCAAGAAAAAACATCATTTTATTGTTTCCTTATTATTTAAACGAACATAAAATGACAAAGTATCAATTAAAACTTACTACGTGAGCTGGGTATCTTTTATAATCCAATCCTGAAACAAAATAATAGAAAAGTGAACCAACATATCTCATAGTTACGCGGATGCACAGGTTGACAACATCTATAGATTACTATTTTAATCCTCTTTCTATGTCGTTTTAAATTTCTCCTGGAGAAGAAGATAAAAATGAGGTGCCAGGGTCAAAGTGAGAAAAGGGGAAGTCGTAAATATGTTTTATGGGGTGAAGCTATCGGATCAAGGGGTCAGCATATCTATGAATCAGACTCCAAAACAGCTACATGAACGGTGTTATTACAGAATATTTCAGCTTACAGGCCGTTTGCTTCTGGAGAAGAAGTCGAAATACTACCACAAAAATACCCACGGCCGGATGGCCAGATGATCTTAAGATGTACATACGTATCATATAACTTGACAAACTCATTTTACCTAAAGATGGAAATGTATCATTCAGCATAAGAGCAAAGATTAGCAGAGACTTACCCTTGACGATTACGATGTAATTTCTGTCATTCCCCTCGTCTCTGTGTTGAGTTTGAAAAAACGTATGGATTATTTTGTGTTTTCATGACTCAAACCGATTTTAGGTTTGGAGTACCACAGCAACACATGTAAATTACTATCACGACGAAAGAAGCAAGCTATTAATACTTTAAAGCTCTATAAAATCATTTTCAAAAAAGTGAAAAACAAAATACATGTACACCTGTCAGAGAATGGAGTCTTTGAGTGAGTGAGTGAGTGAGTGAGTGATTGAACTTAACAGTTTAACTTGCTATCAAACTTATTTGAGCTCCAAAAAAGTAGGCGAATAGGAAAGCAAAGCGAGAGAAATACAACACGACTTCCAACAATTTTTTTTTCTTTAGCTTCTAGAAGTTGACAAGTCCAGCTTCGGCAATCCAACCAGGAATATCACCGTCGCGTATATATCTGGTCGGCAGTGGACAAACCAAACTGGTGGCAGAAACGAATCAACAAAGGTATGTGTCTAATTTAGGTACTCCTATCTCCTAATCGGCGAGTTGTAGATGGTCACCTTGAACTGTGATTACCAGGAAATTTAATCTTCAACTAGATAAGCGTTTGCGGGACACCGCAAAAGCAGAGCAGCCCCGAAACTTGGGGTTTCGCCTTACCCTGTTCCGCCTTCTACAAGCCTCATCATATTGGGCATTTTCTTGTGACCTTGACTTTTGACACTCAAGGTCACGCAATCAATGAATTCAATGTAACGAATTAATTAAAGTGTTAAAAGTTAAAATAATTCATTTTCTCAATATATGTTGACCTTGCTGTGACCTTGACCTTTGACCTTGAAAGTGAACATGTCATTGTAATTCCCCAGAGATGTAAACACTTATACATGTTCATGAGTTCTGAAAAGTTTATTGGGATTAAGTTATATCCAAATTAGTTGCACATTGCAATAACACAAATCTCATGACCTTGACCTTTGACCTTCAAGGTTACAAAATCAATGAACACTTTTCATTGAGTATAACAATCATTTATTGATTAAAAGTGTTCATTGTTAAAATAAAGCATTTTCGCAAAACCATGCTAAAGTAGTGACCTTGCTGTGACCTTGACCTTGGACAGATTGTAGCGAAAACCTTTTCAATTTTTTATATTCTTCCAAGGATGATATGTACCAAGTTAGAGCTTCATAGCACAAACACGTTTCAAGTTATCGCGTTTACAAGGAATTTTTTAGTGATTTTATAGCTCGTGACCTTGACCTTTGACCTTGAAAGTGAACACGTCAAAATCGTTCCCCGAGGTATAAGCAGTAACTTATGAATACAAGTATTTAGCCATTAGTATGAGCGCGGCGGACGCGGCGGCGGCGGCGGAAACTGCACAAACACTGAAAGCTAATAATTTCCTTGAGTGTTTGTGAATTTGCGATTTTCATCTCACTTTCATTTCCGAAGTTGAGAGAAGACATTAAAATGCCTTCATTCATGCCCTTAACAAGTTTGAATATTTTTAATTTTGTTACAACCGAAAATCTTTTCGTTTAGGAACTAAAAGTTTTCGACAAAATAACATATCAATTCAGATTGGACTCGGCGAAGTAGAACCCTGAAATAAGGTTGGGAGAAGACACATTTTGATAAAGAGCGGACAAAATAGGGTAGGAATAAGGCTCAAATTTTAAATCGTATCGACTGGATACAATAGGTATAAAATCGTCAGTTTCTTTAAGAATGTGGGCCGTTGACGCCGCCTTTCGAGAAAAGATAGGACGATGGGATATTTGAATCCAGAGGTCCTCTCAGGCTACAAAGACATTCAGGCTACATAGACATTGATGCAAGGTTCAAAACAATTTACACGCCATGTCTTTCAGATACAAAAGAAAGAAACACTCTCAATTTCACACATCAAGAGTTTGATACCCTTATTTTATCTTAACTTATCTATATCTACCCAAATATACTTTTTATGTCCCCTGCAAAGCTTTCCTTTTTTTCTGGTTTTCATGGTAACAATTTGAACTTGGGGGTAGGATCAGTTGACGGACCATAACTCAGAAACTATTCAATACACTTTTACAAAATTCGGTATAAGGTTAGATCTAGTGGTGATGTGGTGCGTTGTGCTATTTTGCTTATTCTGAATTTCTTACTTTTGGATGTTCTCCATGGAAACAATTTGAACTTAGTGCATTTTGGGAGAAGTTCCATTTCCAAGCTATAGCTGAAAGAATGTTAAATATTGCTATACTTAACTTGGTATGTCTAGAAGAGGGGCTACTTTGGTTATTTTGAATTCTTTTTTCTGTGTGTGTGGGGGGGGGGGGGGGGGGGTCCTGGAAATAATTTGAACATATTACATATGGGGGACATCACAGTGCATCACATGCACATATTTCTAGTTAGAAATGTAATTGGTCCAGTGGTTGCAGGACCACACCATAACAGGCTTGTTTTTCGGAAACGATAACAAATATTGTTTCAAAAGTTATACCTTAGTTGAGTTCATGCATCTGAAAACATACATAACCATTATTCAATGGTTGAGTGCGTCTTATGTATTGTGAAGTTTCATTTGCTCGCGAATGTATGGTCATTTCAGCTTATTGTGAACAAATAAACAAATACGTCACAATTTGTGCATAGTCTGGGGTGCAATTCTTATTCCTAAGTTAATAAACTTTGCTTTAATGTGTTAATTAATGTTTACGTATCAATGCATGAATTATTACCCTGATGCATCCGAGATAAAAACCCTTATAACATATTTCCCAACGTCAATGTTTTCAGGCCTCCAAGTCACTCGAGAGTAAACTATTGCTGTCTGGTTATTGCGTGTCGGAGGTTGAACAGTGAAACTTCTGTTAGGCACCGAGTGCACGTGAAAGGATTTGATGTCTCTGTTCATGAAACATAACATGCATTTTAAAACAAAATTGCTGATGATCAGATAAAGGCAATTATATAGAAAAATCAAGTAAACAGTACTGTACATTTTCTTAAACGAAGATATATCTTTTTTTAACATAAATTACATATAACATATGGATATATATTATTAACATAAAATTTACATGTACTTCACTATGACTGAGTGTTTTATACGGGGGTCTAGTCATTTTTGACAGGTTATTTACGGAGTGTGATCATGACGAGTGATTCTATAATACAACAATCGGGAACAAACAAAGAGGTAACCAAAAGCTGGGCCGGTATTTTTCCCTTCTTCGTGAGGATTGTAGTGGGTAAACTGAAACATTATGTTCATCCCATGAAATTCTTCAAAGCATTTTGAAGTTGGTACAACTATTATGGTTAACAACTTCTTTATTGATCTCTTACGACGTTTCTTGGTCAAGCCTTGCCCCTTTTTTGGTGACTCACCTCAGGAAGGGGCACGAATTGACCCTGAAATGTCGTGAGAAATCAATAAAGAAGTTGCTATCCATAATATTGGATTTGTATTATCTACATCATATTCACTCACGGTGATGAACTTGACGATGTTGTTGCCCATAAATCAATAGAAAGCTTGGATCCAATATAAACGGTGAACTCGTGATTGTTGTTCTTGGTAGGCGGAACAAAATCAGGCAGGGAGAGATTTTCTACGGTGAGTATGATGAACTGTATAGAACGTTAACGAACCATCTATATGTTCAAGTCAAACAAAAACAGTTGCAACATTAAATAATTATGGATTAATTCTGGGCTGAAAATGTCAATTAAATTGATTGTCATCTAAGCATTTTGATAGTTAGTTTCGAATTTCAATAATAATAAAAAAAATCATGTAAAAGTAACAGACATTGCGACTGATTTCAACAGACCGACTCTCCATATCTGCGATGTAGTTTACATATTAGTCAAGTCTTTTAGAGCAATTTGCAGTGCAACATGATTTTATGTTTTTGAAAGTTCATTTCACTGTTCATATAAAATATAGTTCATATATCCAAACTAACGTACAACATCGGCTTCGTGTACAACTATGAAATAAAAGGACATGAAATGGAAACTTTTTCGTAAAAACAGTTTGAGAAACCGTGAAAAGGTCGATTGCCATATAGTGTCTGTACCGTTGAAACAATTTCACTGTGCAAACACTGTATGTATCTGCATTTCCTCAAACGATTACTGACCTTCACTGTGACCATACTTAGGCTTGGAACTGAAGAGGAACCGCCTGGTAAAAAGCCCATCCCGTCAATTTTGATATCATGACGGTTGAAGTCTTCAGCCACCAGGACAACAGCTCCCCACCAATTGTTTTTGAAGCCATTAGACTCATACGCTGAAACTTCAACACTGCAATCCTGGAATTGCAAATGTTAATTAATATATGGTTGGTATGATCAAAATCATTAGAATTATTATACAAATAATTATACGTTAGAACATCAAGGTTATAAAGTCCATATACTTGATAATCATACAACTTGCTATTGTATTAAATTAGAAAGTTGGCCAAATTAAACGATATTGATTCGTCAGGTATATGAAAGATACTGCATGGATACTTTGATAATCTTGTCAAAAAGTTTATTTTGCTTACAATACTATATATATATATTATTTTCAGCTAAGCAACGTATCTAGAGATTTGACAAGGTTTTTTTAAAAAACAAATAAATATTACATGACCATTAAAAAATTCGCAATATCACAATAACAGAGTTTAATTAAGAGTTTTCGAAAACTATTCACATTATTATCTATTGTTGCAAGATCAATTGACCAATATTTGATACATTGAATAGATATATCGTCAAGTCATCTGTTTTCAGTCATCATGTGTTTTCGGTCAGTCACTTTGACTCACTTTTGTGATCATATCCAAAGGGATATTAAAGTACCTTGTGGATTTTTTGCAGCAGAGGGTTCACATGTTCATCTAGGAATTGTCATTTAAATTATAACTTGCTTTAGAAAAAACATATTGGTAAAAACATAAAAAACATCACATTTTAAAGCAAATTTTCTAATACCAATTTTCTGTGGGAAAGAAAGTCTCTTTATTTTCAAACCTTGCTCTAATAACTGTCCACATAATGTCCTTGTAATTCTTTACATAATGATATGTCTTGATGTGATAATATTTATTGTCACTTGCCATTTTAAGAAAAAATATATTTACCGTTTCAGTGTTATTTCTTATCAAATTTATTTTCAAAACAATAAACGTTATCTCAGTGGTTTTGAATGATTTGCCTATAGTGCACAATACGTTTTCAAAAAATATGGACAAACTCCAAGAGAAGCCTTTATCAAACCACCTGAGACTATCAGAACTGTCATTCCTGTCGGAGAAATAGTTAGGTCGCCCTCTAAACCTAGTGTTTCATGTTTTTCAATTTGAAATATGATTAATCAAAGTTATTTTTATTAAGAATAATATTTATTTAAAAAATATCAATTAAATAGTTATAGTCATACTTGTGTCAATTTTCTGTGTCATTATGGAACATAAACTTTAAAAACCTGTCCTGCATATTCTAAATAACAGAGGTTCAAGAAAGTGACTGAAAACACATGACACTACTTCCAATGTCAGGATTTTTTCAAAGGTATGTTAAAAGCATTCTTTGTTGTACAAATGTTAAATATTATTGTTTTTCAAATTTTCTATTAGATGATATGACAATGAATGATTAAGAGTAATTTCTGATCAATACATGTGGTAATTTTTCAAATACAGGTCTTTTTTCCTTATCTGACTGAAAACCCATTACACAAGGATATAACATGAAAAATGCCCATTCACGTTAAAAGATTTTCCTCGTATACGAATTTTCCTGAAATGAACACATCAAAGGATTGAATAAAATACTTCAATCCATTAACATTTTTGTCATGAGTGATTAACACTTTATACGGAGCGATTGATTCATTGAACAAAGATAATATTGTGGATTTCATGTTCGGTTACATTACATAATGATCATTTGGAATCAGAACTTTCATAATGATAGTTTTTTCCCCAACACATTTTATCCCAAGAAGTCTTGTAATCGTTTCTTAGAATAAGCAATGCTTCCTTGTATGTGTTATCTTAAAGTTTATATATATGTTATTGTAATTTCCTTCAGGTCTGATACAATTTCGCTTCTAAAGGCAGTTATTTAAATAACGTCCAATTGCCCGGGCAATTATCTTGATAATGTGGGCCTCAGAGTAATTGAAGTGTCCGGATGACGGGGTGTCAAAAAGGACTGTTAAATGCAAACTGGCTCTTCAAATAGACTCTACTTGGAATTTTCTGAAAGCTGAGATCATTCTCTATACCATGATAGATATATTGAATGACACCATTGAATTTGGTTGCAGAAAGATTAATCAACATGAAATCGCATTACTTTCGAGTTTAGTTGCAGTCCCTTATAGGCAACTGCAACCAAATTATTTGTCCAAGAAAATATACGTTTTTATCAAACAGAAGAGCTTTGGCTTGACGAAATTTGGTTGCAGATGGAATATATGATGATTTGACAAATGTTGAACACTTACCTGGCTTTTTATTTACATTTCAATGACACATTGACCAATACCAATCGCTAACCAGTCCGGTTTTCGATCATGTTACATCAGGTTTTTAAATCGTTTCTGACATTATGGATAGAGATATTTCACTGACCTTGATTATTTTAACAATATCTATCATAAAGCATGTCATGGTAGGTACTTTTGGCATTCTTTAACCAAAAAAATCTCTAAGTTCCATTTCTGTGTACAACTTGCTCCCGTAGCGAATTCGAATTGTTGTCATATCTCAATATGATTCTCATTGGCGGTCACAAATTCCTTTAATTGCAAAATGAATTTGATAGAAAATAAACATCAATAAGTAAATTAAACAAATAATTTCTATCCAAAAACAGAACAAAATCAATTATAAATCAATAAATAGGAAATTTGAAAAATTGTTGGAAATGTTTGAGACTGAATCAACCGGTTGTAGAACACATTACATGCCGCATGACATTACGTCATACACAACCTAAATAAACAGTTTGTTTTTATTTTGTCAACAGCATGGCCTAACATAAAACCTGTTGATCTAAATTTATTTAGATTGCGTCATACACAATGCGAAAGGGAACCTGTCAAAATGGAACTGTTGATTTGTTTTTGTTTTCACGTCGAATAAGATAAATTATAAAACTCCTGCAACTTGTCTCTTTGCCATTGATCAAGCAACTACAATCTCCAAATTAGTGTTTGTCAAGACACGAAAAATAATGGATATAGCCTGAAAATAATTTGGTTGCAGTTGCCTATAGCAACCAAACTCAAGGTTTTTAAATTATTTTAGCTGTCAGAATATCTACTCCGGGAAATAATCGTAATTGTTTTTCAACGAAATTATTTCAGAGTTTTTTTCAAGTCAAAGAGTAAAATATCTATCACTTTTGAAATGACAATGGATAATTTAGAGCTATAATAATTCCGTTATATGCCGCTAATTTCCAAACACAGTATGTTTATCTCCATTCTACCATAATAGCGATTATTCTTTCCGTTAACTCAGGTGTGCTATGTCATGATGCCCGTGCACGATTTCCACGAAGCGAAAATCACATAGTGTTGGCGGATTTGGTTATCTCCGAGATTACCTACAAATATCCGAATGCTGCAAAGGGAGCTCACGCTATGCAGTAGTTTTATTATTTCGTGATGATTGTTAGCGTTTTATAATATGTTAAGTTCTGCATGTCATATATTCACAAATTTGACGTTGGTATAATTGTTATGGTGTTGTAAATAAATTTAAGGTAAATGTATGCCGCATTTCGATTCACATTCGTGTGATATTCTGGCCGTTTGAACTTTGGCGAGCCCGTTTTTGGTCTAGACTACCTGTAGAATGAGGACCCATGCCAACCTGAAATCTGCACTGTTGTCAGTGTCGAGTATTTTACCAGTTTTGAAAGACTGCAAGCGTTATGCTTGTGGAAAGTATATAAATTTTATTTAAAAAATGTACATATAACGCAGTAATTGCTATTATGAAAATTTCCGACACAACAGCAAATGAATTCTTGCGCATTAGACGAAGTAAACAGAGCACCGTATAACCAAATTATACGCCCTCTGATTTTTCAAAGCAACCAATCAGAAACGAGTATTTTGCACATTTGTGGTAGAATATTTTAGAAAGGTGATAAACTTGAAATATGAATCAAATCGGAGACACTATATCCTGATTGTGGTTTAAACTTGAAAACTATTTTAAGTTATTAAGTAATTATTCTTACGAGTTATTTGTACGAAAAGTGTTGTTGAAAATGAATATGATTGACAATACCTTTAGGTGATATTCTCGAGAGCACTCACCGTGTATATTGAGAATTTTGTGAAACAACTAAACTTTTGTTTCGATTAAGAATTTTGTATCAATAATTTCTTTTGAGAGAAGGTAATCTTTTCAAGATAGCATTTGAAAAAAATCTTCTACTAAGTCAAGTCATTATCTCTGCTAAAAGATACATACACTGAAAAATGAAAGATAAATTAAAAGACAATCAAAACTTTACCATTGCATTGCCAGAAAGCGAAAAGTGCTCTAAATGGTAGCCATACAATACAATGATTTCCACGCCAATTACGTAACAAAACAGGCGTTGACGTGCTTTGGAAATACTTTGACACTTTTCTTGGACATAAAGCAATACATTTTAAGTAAAATGTTTTTTCAACAGTTTTTATATGTATATATTAACAATCTTGCCTTATTTATGGTAGTATTTTGGATTTGAGTGACCGATGCTTTCTCTATAAACATAGCCTCTCTGCATTGTATTATGTCATCATCTTTGTCCATGAAAGGAATTTTCATTACTGTCACGTCGTTAAGAAGGATCCTGAAACATACGTAAAACATTCTAAATGGTAACAACTTTATGATATGGATAATTCTACTAATACGCAACTAATATGGTTAAAAGAAAAACGAAATTTTTCTTGTATAACGAAACAAAATCATTAAATATTACTAAGAGTGATGGTTATGATTACATTGTACAAAGCATATAAGTCAAGTTTAAATTGGCTTGAATGGTTGAAATAATGACCGCAGAAAAAATTAATTTATGTATTTGGATCTCCGAGATCAATTTGATCATATGTAAACAAACATATTTTCAAAATTGTTCTTCATGACACATCTTCAGATTATTATGTATCCTCATATCAAATATGATCCAAATGTAATGATTAGTTTAGAAGAAGTGAGCCGAACAGAATTTGTTACAGTTTTCCAACAGGGTTCTCATTTTTGGCCAAAAAAGGTAAAATTTTATAGAAAATATTTTCAAAATTGTTATTCATGACACACCTTCAGATGCTCCATATCAAATTCGTTCCAAATGTGATGATTAGTTTAGAAGTTGTGAGCCGGACGGGACTTGTAACAGATTTCTTACAAATTAACCACTTTTTCTCCAAAATCCTAATATTTAATGTAGATTTTCAAAAAATTGTTTCCTCATTTCCATGACGAATTTGAATTGAAATGGTTGATTAGTTAGAAAGCTATGAGCCGGACACAAAGTGTAACGGACGGACGGACGGTACCCATTTTAATAACCCAGATTTCAGATTCAGATTTGTTTATTCAGTAGTTCAGACCTTGAGACCTATAGTACAATTACAGTTGATGCATTATGTGGTACATGTGGCGGTGACATTTCTTACAATGAATACATGTTTTAAATAAATTGCAAGAGATTTAATGGCATCAATATTTTTAGAATTTAGCAAATTATACAATATTTGTTTATCTCTTACAGGTAATGATACAAATGATAAATATCTGCTTCTTAAAGGGGCAGTAGCACGTTTTTTGATAATTTTATTTTTTAAATTTTTCACTGATAATTGTACGTTAATGCTAAATGTATGATTTTGATAGTGTAAAAAATCTCTTTACACAAGCCAGTTTTCCATAGTCAAAGGACAAAGTATGAAGACTCACCTAAAATCCATTGGCGGCCATTTTTTGTGAACACCTTTAATTCAATTTGTGTAAGAAAAAGAAATCGCATGACTAAATTTTTCATTATATTTTTGAATTATTACTGCTTCATTTAGTTTAAATGCATTGTCTTTCAATTGGAACCATTTATTTTCATTTTCCTGACATCATCCTATATTCCCCCCCAAAAACGTGCTACTGCCCCTTTAAATGAGAGTACCTTTCACATACAAATAATATATGGAATTCATTTTCAATTTTGCCTGAGTTACAATTTTTGCAAACACTTACATTATCATCAATTAAAATTGCATTTGTTTTTCGTAAGAAATTAATTCTAAAATCATGTAAACTACTTCTAAATTTACATAGTGCCCGTCGTAAAGATTTATCATCTAAGTTCATAATATAAAACTCTGGTTCTAACAAAGATTTATTAAAAGAATTGTGTTCTAGGTATCTTGAGTTATTAATTGACATAGACCATTCCTGGAAATAAATATCTTGAAGGCGTTGCTTGAAGACCAATTAAAACTCATTTTCATTTCAAACCTCTTGAGAAATCCATACAAAGGAAAAACCAGTTGAAAAAAGCAATTGCATAACTTCAGAGGCCCAATTTTTTCTCCCAATGGCATCTTGCACCTTTGAAAAAAGATAGCTTTGCCTAGGGTACCTGGAGGAATCCATTCTTAATAATTTCAACCAATATTTTACAACTCTTATTCTATTGCAACAGATAAATTACAACGACCAATTTCCCCTAATACAGCTTTATTTGATGCATACTTTCCCAAATTTAGAAAATATTTAAAGTATGTTGCATGTACTTTTTCAATGGAATGAAAGTATTTTAGAGTCAAACATGGTACATGCTGTTTTGAAGGTAACAAAAGGATTCTTTTTGAATAATTTATAAACACCTTCTGCAGCCTTAGAGGCTTGACAAGCTAAGCTTTTACAAGCTACAGACCAATTTAGTCTGGAAGAAAATATTAAACCCAAATATTTATAATATGTAACAATTTTAAGTTTTGTATTACCATAATACCATGTTTCATTTCCTTTTAACACACTTCCATTTCTGAATACAATAATATTTGTCTTCTCAATATTTACACTCAAACCCCATTTAATGCAAAATTTATGTAAAACATTGAGTTGTTGTTGTAAACCAATTATACTGAATGAAAACATGTTAACATCATCAGCAAATAGTAACATCAAAGTATCATCAATATCTTGTGTTAAAAAGACACC
Source organism: Steromphala cineraria (assembly GCA_916613615.1). NCBI lineage: Eukaryota > Metazoa > Mollusca > Gastropoda > Trochida > Trochidae > Steromphala > Steromphala cineraria. Next base: position 50,803,699 of record OU744724.1, on the reverse strand, counting down.
ATGTTCACAAGATATACTGATTTCTGTAGCAAGTTCATTTATAAAAAAAGATGAATAAAATTGGGCTCAAAATGCAGCCTTGACGAACACCGGACTTCGTTGTTGCGGGGGATAAAAACACAAGGCATCGTTGTACTGAGCAGAAATCGACCACATTGTTTTATGTGCGTTTGCATGTCGTACATATAGAGATTATAACCCTCGTACGTGTGTCATACGAAACGGGTTGAATGTTTCTATCACCAAAGCGACAGCGAAGGTTATACACAAATTTGCACGAGGTTCGTAAAAAGTCATATGATACACATACGAGGGTAATATATATATATTTTTATAACCAATTGTATTCCATTTCATTCTCTTGGAAATGTTTAGAAAATCTTCTGCTTCGATTTATGTCTAACGGTCGTTCACAGTCTCTTTCAGTCCCACAAACATCGCACTAAGTCTTAAAAAGGTCCTAATGTCTCTCTCACTCGCCAATGGCCGTATATTGTCGCAGACGGGTCTGCGATTTCGCTTATCTGTTTTCAACATAGCTATTACGATCGATTCGATTAATGTCATACTCACAAATTTAGTCGTAATTTGGTCGTATCGGTCTCAAAGTGGTCGTGATAGGGTCGATTGTCAATCGTTACTACTCGCAACTCGATTATTTCAAATCGCAGTGTTGTCGCGCACTTTTTCACTGGCGATCAAATACTGCAGCTACTGCTGAGCTTCTTTTTTTTTAAAATAACCTGACACCAGCGTTCCTGCGTCATTAGTAACCAATGGAGAGCGTCTCTGCAAGCGACAGATTGTGAGAAACGCCAGAGCTAGGAAACCTGTAGGCAGTAAGTATTCGCGAGTTGCAGAAACAGTCCTAGATTGCGATCATTATGATCCGAACCATGCGGTTCTTAAGGGTAGAAGGGTTGACAAGCCGAAACGTTTAACATCAAAAGAAAATGACCAAAGGTAAGCTACGCCATGATTTCACTGGTTCATCCGTAAACAAGTAGATGTTGCCAGAACAATAGCTTTTTTGTTTTAAATAGTGCTTAGAATACGTAAAACAATGCAACATTGTCAAAGCACTCTCAGAACGCACTTACTCCTGACTTAAAAACCTACAACTAACTTAAAGTGACCGAGTCGGCAAAAGCGCCAGGCTTGCAAGCCTGACGTGCCGGGTTCGAGCCCCGCCTGTGACCGGGTGTAAAAACTTGGGAGTCAACTTTCTGTGCAGACTCTTTCAGTGTTGTCACAGCCCTGTGTACTTAAAATAATCCACAAATTTGTTGATAAATGACCAGATGGTGGGTACATAAAGCGCAGTAGACTTGGACAAAATACTGTGTCCACCCAACTGGTAAATTGACTGTAATAAGGCGGCGCTTTACAATAACTCACTCACTCAATATCATGAACACAATATCTTTGTCTTTGGTATATATGTATCCCATTCGACCTGATTACATGCGAGCATTTACTAAGATACGTAGAAATGTCAAGACAACTGGAGTGATTTTAATACTGCAACCGACCAGGAACGTATTTCATTTATTTTAGCAAGCCCAAGTGTTTTAGAGATAGTGCCAGAAGCTGCAATTTATTTTAGAACATCGACAGAGAATCTTAGCTAAATATTAATCTGTTCCCATTTTACTGTAATTCAATGTATCATATTTCTATTTATTTACATGTATATTTATCATGTTATATGTACTTTAATCCATATATACTTTTATACCTTATCCTATGTATTTATAAACTGTTGTTCTTTTTACGCGTCATTTTACGACGATTTGTCTCTCATAACCCTATTTCATAATTTAGGTGGCTCATGTTTTTTGGCAATGTATCATCCTTTTATGTACATAAGAGGTGAGACTGAATAAAATATCTGTCTGTCTGTCTGTCCGTCTTGATTTAAACAATAACTTGTTTTTCAATCTTTATATGTTCTTATGTAAAACACTTTGAAATGTCCCTTTAACCCTCATCCGGCTAAGTGGGGTCAATTTGACCCTAGAGCTCTTTTTTTTAAATGATTAAAAAAACGTTAAATATAAAAAATTGAAATTTAATGTATTCCTCAATCATCCATTTTCCTAACCACCTGTGAATCTAAATCAAAAATACAATTTACCGCATTTTTGATAAACAATGTGTAACAACCTACCCGTTTGAAACGGCTGGTTTCACCCTCATCCGGTTAAGTGGGGTCAATCTGACCCCAGAGCTTTCATTATTAAATTTAAAAAAATCTGTTGGTAAAAGATTTTAAAATGATCATATATTTCTCAATCATCCATTTTCCTTAACTCCTGTGAATCTAAATTAAAATAAAAGTTTACCGTAGGTTTATTAAAACCAATATGTAATGATCTACTCTTTTGCTCAACATCATTCGGAACATGGGGTCATATTGACCCCATGAAACCGTTTGTGTAACAATTTGTGTTGCAGAAGCGCTTATAAAAATTACGTTCGTTAATATTGAGTGAAAACTGTTGCATGTGATACATGAAATAGGTGCAAAGATCCTACGTGCGCATAGGGTTTGGGAATTTGAAAACATGCTTTTTTTCGTTCTTTTCTGAAATCGGTTGATATAATAGCAAAGATCGTATGTAACAACCTTCAACAATTTATAAATATGCAATACCTTCAAGTAATTGATTTTTGTGGCATATAAAATACACATAAGAAACAACCAGTACAAAAATAATAGTTTTATTTGCACCACGAAACTAGGTATTTAAGTAATTAACAGTGGGGTCATATTGACCCCATAAAGCCGGAAACGTAAGAGACCCAGCTTAGCTGGATGAGGGTTAAGACTTGCTGAACAGTCAAATTTTGTTGTGAATAATAAGTTGTCCATCAGTTAATACCAATCAACAATAAACCACAAAATTAATAGTTTTAAATAAAATTTAAATTTTCGATAACCTTCCAAGAGCCCCTTCACTGTTTTATGAATGAAGTTTGTAGTACTATGAATGGTGTACGAGCACGTGCTTCTTGCGTTTTAAAGCGCAAGGCACGAAGTGAATGTTTTTGGCTTGCAGATTTCGTGCACTCCATGAATATGGGCTGTGTCTAGACAAAGTTACACAGGTTGTCCGTTTCTGTTTCGATTTTGAAGGTAGAAGACGCGTTATAAGAGTCCTCATAGACAGCTAAATTTTGACAGTGGTTTCTTCCTATGAAACGCTTCCCTTGGATTTCTAATAAAAAGTTACTTTAATCATTCCCATAACAAGTTCAGCCAAAAAAGTATATTACATGTATCTTATCTATGAAACAAATTGATTAATACTGAACAGGACACTTTTATGAATGGTTGCCATGGACGACGAGGTCTAAGTGGGATGTAATTGGTTTTTTTACAGGTATTAGCAAATGCATACCGGTAGACTGGTTTGACCAACATCACTGGGCTGTTGTTCGGTTGCTTGGTATCGCTCCGTATGCCGGGTCTCATATTGGCTGACAGGCTATAAAGATGATTCTGGTTCTCGTAGCTACTCCAGTAGTTTCCACGCAAACTGGTTTTACACAAAATAGTTATACATGGCGGTTAATATAAAAGTGCTGAAAATAGGAAATAAACTAGTTATGCATGTAAGCAATCAAACGCTATCAACTCGTCACTTCGAGTTATCTCTTTTGAGTCAAAACCTTTTTTAATCAAAATTACTATTTTGACTTGTTGTCCGTTTTCGATTATAGTCGTAACTTCATACCTAATTTGAGACTTTCCAAAGCCTGCTTTCTATCTCTCACAATGCCTCATCCTTTCGATTCCTTTCCCCCCTATCTATCTACTTTCTTATGGATGGCAAAATCTAAGTGTTTAATAACTGAAATATTGTTCAAAACACGTGCAACTCACTCACTCATACCTTCCTATTGTCCTTATAATGCTAACTGGTAACCTTTTCAGCAACAATCTGGACCTCTTGCATTCTCTCCCCACAGAGGCAGATCAAGTCATGAAATGTTGATACAGCCTCTGTTCTATTACGCTGAAATCCGTGGGTTCCGGCAGTTTCCCCTAGCGGAAAAAAATTGCACCACAAAAGATTTGAATTTCTTTATCAAATGACAAGTGAACGCTTTTCGCATGGAAAGGGTGGTTCATTTCACAATGCCTTTGCCATCATTTAGTAGCCAAAATGATGATTTAAGAACAGCGTCGCTGATTGCACAACTAGCTTTGTTTGCCTCCAATCAGGCGTCTCCCATTCTATCCCACAAACTCGGCGTGATATAATAGATGCTGTATCAACATTTCTCGACTTGATCTGCCTCTGTGAGGAGATAATGGACCTCTTGATCAAATGACATCATTAGACATTTGGCATAAATGAATGTAACATCTACGGAATATGGCGCATGTTTATTATGCGAGTTTATCGTAAAAGTAATGATAAGGATACTTGAAATTAATATATTCAAACTATTGCAGAAAGTCAGCTTTATGACAACAATATATGTTTGCCTTGATCTAGTGCAGCATATTACTATGAATAACATTAAAACGTCATTATCAGTACTTGGCATCCCGACTGACTCTTCAACGTTATCCATAATCAAAGAAATAGGCAAATTTGGTCCTTGACTAAAAACTACAGTCTTTCTTTCACGCAACAGGACAGGAGGTCGCATAATTACCCGATATTGGTGGACATGTATTTGGCAGGGATAAATGTCATGAATGTTAACATTTCCTGTTCCCATTGTATTGGTTCATTCACTGCTGTTGTCTTCCCAGTCATATTCAATAGGGACATTGAATAACGAGCGGATGAGGTAACCGTTCCATTAAGGGAATGTTCTGGTTTGTAATAAAATTGTCCAAAATAGTTTTCCCCTTCCCGTTCCAGCATAATCGCTCTTGACTTTTCTGTCGACTTCCCGATGTCAATCGAAGAGCAATTTGGGCCACACGGTCCCATACCAAGAGTCCACCCAGTGAGAAGAGTCACTTTCAGCTGCCAAAACAATTCAATTCAACGTTTACTGATTTGATTGCTGTTCTTATATCGCAAAACAAACTGCTGAGGAACAGAAAAAGAATGAAAGTAAGTTATGCAAAGAAATAACTTTGAACCTTAAGTTAGGGATCAATCAGACAAACATCAACGACATGTAGCAGAAAAAATCCTCTTTTAAAGTGAAATCACAATGAACCACATTGCGAGTTCATATACACGTGGGTATCATAGAAATGAGTGTTTCTAATATAAACACGAGGGTCTTTACTCACATATTGTAAATATGTGACACGTACACTTTTGTTACACTCAATACTGGTAGTGACGGAAGTTTTATAAATGTTGTGAAAATATGCATATTTGTGGCTTTGATAAGGATTTTATATTATATCTACGTGATTCATTCACAAGACATGTTTGGAAATAAAAAGTTTATCGTCTGTAGAATGATATATAATAGTTGTATTAATATGAAAACAAGCCATCTTGTTTTCATTTCCTTAAGTACTTTTCCGTCCCTTTGATGTTTGGATAGTTTGGGAAATTCTTGAATGATCAATAGAGCATAGCAAATAATGTCTTAAGCCTTGTTCGCATGCACCATTATACATACTATGTAAAGTTACATATGTATGCAAACTTCACACACCTATGTAAATCGTGTCATGCGAACGCAATTGCACACGTGGGTATTTTTGCAAAAGGAGTAAATATACATCTAGTGAGGAGGTGGTGCAAATGTAAGTTTACATATGCGCAATTCTACACTGTATGTAAAAAGTGTCATGTGAACGCATAGCAAATTTACACTCATGTGTAAGTAAGCTAAAATCTTAAAATAATTTTATCAAAATTGACCCAAAATCACAGAAAGCCCACAATGCTGAATTATTCAGTTCATTTTCAGACCTGTAAGACCTAAAAAAGTAATCACACGTTAAATTATCGAACAGTAGTAGATTTTATACAGAGTATACATTAAATTGGAGGTTTTAAAACAAGCAAAATTCCAAATCAATTTTGTAAAAGTGGGTTTTTACAAACATGAAATGATAATGTTTTCAAATTATATATCAAGGTAAGTTTTCTTCTTGGGAAATCATGTAACTGTGGTTCAGTCATACCAATCACTAATGGATTAAATTATCTTGCGATTTGGTTCTGTTGGACATTGGTTTACCTCTGTATATACCCAATGACTTATACTAAAAGTTGTTTTAAATCTGGGAAGGATGTCTGAATATTGATAATAATCTCTCAATAAATTGAACTTCAAGATACATGATTGAAAAAAACCATGATAAGCACTTCTATGAAATCAGGAAGAACTGTTGTTTGAATTGTAATACTTTACACAGTAATGTGAAAGACTTTATCATTAACTATAGGAAATGAAATTAAACTTATTATACAATATTGTATTTTGCATGGAACAATTTATTATTACATGGCGATTCAAGTGAATAATATAATAGTATATAATAGTTAACCTTGAACATTGTTGTTGTAATCCTTCAGGGTTTTGGAGGTTTGTCGTAAATGTATTGACATATATGACAAGACATCTATAAAATTTCCAATTTGTTATGTATATTATGGAGACCAGCTACTTTTTCCAGATTTATCTTAATATGGAATATTCATTCAATAATTTAACTTTTCACAAAATGAGCCTTTACTAAAAACTCGTGCGAACGCATAGCAAATTTGCTATTACATACATATGTTATTTTATATATATGTAATATTGCACACATGTGGAAAGTTGTGCATGCGAACAAAGCATTAGTCGTTGCAAAGTATACACATATTGGTCTTATGCAAAGGCAGCCAATACACACGGTACTCAAATCACTCACGGATGTCTTAATGCCTAAGTATGCTTCCGTTCAAGATCAAGTACATTCAGGCTCGAAACAGATGTAGCTTAAGTCATATTGTTAACATTTTAAGCTTAGGTTTTCCGTTTTGATAAAAGCACTCTCTAGGCTAGAAATGGATACCTTTGTAGATAGTTGTGCACTCGTGTGCACTCAATTTCCTTATTGTTTGGCGGAGAACTTGAATTTATTCCAAGTTAAAATGCTCACAAAACAGACATTACATATATACGGCGACATAATCATGACGTCCACCTCGGTTGGAGCATACAGGCCTTACATGCAATTAGTAACAAGAAGACATGGTCATCAACATCCCCCGCCAAATAAGTTTTCATCAGAGCTCCCAATATTTTCTTAAATGGGCTGTAACTCTGTAATAAGTAATTGCATTTAACTCCGTCAAGGTATTGATACCCTAAAGACACAGTGCAAATGTTGTTATTCTATCTTAAATAGTTTTTGAGAAAAATTGTCCCCGTTGAGAACATCCTCAAACAGAGTCCAAAACAAGAAACACAGGCAATTACTCTGTAAAAAGTAATTTTGCGGTTCTGCTTCGAACTCCATCAAGGTATTGATACCCTGAAGACACACAGCAAATTTGGTTAGCCTATCTTAAATAGTTTCTGAGAAAAGCTGTCCCCTTTAACTCGGACGGAAAGACGGACGCACGGACGGAGCCCAAACTTATATCCCCCTTCCACTTCGTGCCGGGGGATAATAATGAGGTAGATTGTGTGTAATTCTGCTCACTGTGGGATTATTTTGGAACCTCAAAGAGTGCTTAAAATGATAACAGAGGACAAAATAAAAAATAGTAACCTCTGTGAAAAGAACATGGTATGATTTCATCGAAGGTTTTCAAAAGTCTTAACATTCGCAAGAGTTATCTGATCAAAATTGCCTGGTTAGAAACTTACCTTTAACAAGTTGTCGATTTTCTCAATAAATTCACAACTAATCGTTCCTCCACAGAAGTGCCGTTCATCACTCCAGACAGAAACAAACAGAAAACCAGCGAAAAGCAAGAAAACAGGATATTTTCCCACAGTCATCATCTGAAATACGACAAAATGTATGGATGGTATCTTGCAATGATCGTTGCATTGTTATCACCATATTTATATCTTACAAACGGCAAGTGAATGCTTCGAGGTAATCCTAAGACTAAAATGATCCACAGATAATATTAATCATAAATGGTGTCGAACCCAGAAAGCTTGCAATCGTTTGTGAATTGTTATTTCTATAAGTCTTGTAAGAATCAGATGAAACATACAGCCAGTTCTAGTCGTCCATTACTGCTCGACAATTTACAACTCCTTTTATTTATCAGGACTATTTTCTCTGTGTATTTAAACATACGCAAATGGATGTCTAGCGACGATTACAAAATCAAACTAAACAAAGTTTCCGACACAAAAAATCGTAAGAACAAAAAATAAAATGATCCAGAACGCTTTTTGTATACAGCTGCGTACTTTAGGTTTGTTCACTTGTTAGTGTATCTTAGTGACAATTTCATATAATTTGGGTTTCGTTTGAGCGTCGATCAAATAGCTCCGGTAGCTCTGAAATATATCACAAATTGTCCATGTGTAAATTAGCCATTCTCAAACTCTTAATTTAGGATCGTCTTTTCAGTTGTGAAGAATTTTGAATAGCATGGTTAAACAAGGCAAAAGTGAGCGCGGCTCACATACCCCCGCCTGTAGTTTGACCGCCTTCACGTAACATTAATTTGAAATGATTATGACTTTGAACACAATGATCTTGCAACCCTAAAAACTATTTCACTTCAAAACATTCCCGGCTATTTAGTTTTTGAATAAAATTCTGGGAACCCTGGAATTACCCTTAAAAGGCACAACAGCACTATACAGTCGAACCTTGTTTTGGTTACAGGTGAAAATCGTCCGGATAGCAAATCGTCCGGTTAACTGGGTCATTTTTTTAAAGAAATATAGACACATTGTTTGAAAAAAAAATTTCCGTAAGGTGAGATTTACGGATATACGGAGTCCGGGTATCCGAGGTTCGGCTGTATACTTCCATACCAAATTTGAAGTGTCAAGTCTTTTGGTATTTACATATGCTCCGGAAACGAGACAAAGTCCAAAAATCAGACCGTTTTTGGTCAAAATTTCAAAAATTATTTGGACCATTGAGCTGAAACCCCTAAAAGGCATCACAGCACCATATAGGCTAGTTCCATACCAAATTTGAAGTTTCTAAGTGGTATAGTTTTTCAGTTATGCTCCGGAAACGAGACAAAGTCCAAAAATCGGACCGTTTTTGGTCAAAATTTCAAAAATTATTTGGACCATTGAGCTGAAACCCCTAAAAGGCACCACAGCATTATATAGGCTACTTCCATACCAAATTTGAAGTTTCTAAGTGGTATAGTTTTTGAGTAATGCTCCGGAAACGAATTCGGACGGACGCACGGACGGACACGCGGAGCGCTATATACCCCCGACTACGTCGTAGCGGGGGTATAATAAACAGATAGGGTCATATTTTGGGAAATTTAGATTGTTCTTAAAAATTGATTGAAATATTACATATAGACTGTCTGAAAACGAAATTAGTACAATGACATTAACTTACTGCTAATGAACAAATATGACTTATGTCCAAAGCTCATTTAAGGATTTTGTAAAGCTTAATAAAAAATATCGTTTTCGAAATTTTGACCGATGGTTACTTTAATGACTTGCTTTATTTGTTACGATATACGTTATTGCAAAATGAATCTAAACTTATGTAAACTAGTGTCCAAAAGAAACGATACCAAGTTTTCAACGTCCTCCGAAACAAAATGACAGAGTCGAATTTAAGTGTGCCTAACAGGCATATGTCTTGTAAAGAAGTATGCACATTTTCATTCTTCAGGAAAATATACTTTTGATCTTGTGTCTCTTCAAACGCACTTGGGGTGCATAAATCAAAATTTCAAGTTGTTTTATGCACATAACTTTTGTCATATCACTATTAACTTCATAAAGTATTGAATTTAGGTAAGAAAACAATGTTGTTGATTTAATGCACTTTATTTGACATAAATTCGTTGACGCGTCATTGCACTAGAACGTTTTAAAACAAGCGAAAGTGTCCAATTTCTCCCTGCTATCTCGCCTAGTTAAGGAGATTCCAGATCGATGATTTTTTAAATGCATGTTTCTCGCAAACATGAAAAGATAATGTTTCAAAATTTTGCATAGAAGTAAATTGACTACTGAAGAAATGATATAACTATGTTTTAGTCTTATCAATCTGCAGTGGATTGAGTTATTTAGCAAATTGTATGGTAACGTTTCTTTTGGACACTAGTGTAGACATTTTAACATAATAAGTTACGTTTTCGCGATGATAGAATGCCTCAAAGACATTATAAATAACGTGATATTTGCACTAGAATACGAGGATATATAAGTGAACAAACTTAAAGGTATTCAGCAGTATTTGTGTAGAACAGAGATCAGAGATGTTCTTATTGGTTTTATCTGCAAGCGATATCAATAGTTCTCTCAGAATATTACAAATATGTATGGTCCTGCAAGTGTTTTTGATGTTTTGTGTTTTACAATTTTTACCTTCATTTATTTTTAGGGGTATATATTTTCAAAAACAATTGCCTCCATCCCTTTAAAAAATTTCTTATGAACACAGTGGTGTAATGTTAATCATTCATCCTCACAATTTATTGAAGTTTCTTGGTTGGAAGAGATAAAATGATTTTAGGCCGGTTCTCTCAAAATACTAAATCTACCATTTCAGTTTTGTCATTTACAAATCTTGCTGTAAACAATATCAACTCGTCCTAGTCAGTACTAAATAATACATCGAATAACACAAACAAAAGTTTACGAACATATGGACATTTACGCCGTAGTATTAGCATATATGACCTTTTAGAGCCAAAACGAATGGGTAAAGAGGAATAACACAAACAAAAGTTTACGAACATATGGACATTTACGCCGTAGTATTTGCATATCTGACCTCTTAGAACCAAAACGTGTTGGTAAAGAGGAGTTCGCAAAAAAACGGATAAGACGCTGAGACATCCGACGGCTCCTCTGAAAACTGTCTTACTAAGTAACTGTGTAGGCCACAATTCATTGTAAAATAAGTGAGTGAGTAGTGTTTTATCAGCAATATGGAGTAGAAAGAGCAGGGAGAATTGTGATCGAAAGATTGAGGGAACAAACGAAAAGAAAGTCAAAGGTAGAGAGAGACAGCATGTTTCTTGACTAGATATGTGTGGATTTAATCTGTTGATCAATCAAACACATAGCCCCAGCCTGAAGCTAGTCAGTAAACCCAGGCTAATATATTTTTCGGGGTAACTGCTGAACTAATCCACCACAGCAATATAGTTTTCAGTAACGTGGTTACATTCTAAAATGAACTCACAGAGTTCACTTCAACATTTTATAGTTCAATCACACAATGATAAAATTTAACGTGGTTATCTTACACAGTTCATTTAAACACTTTAAAGCTCCCCGAGACGTTTTGCGTTACATTTTGATATATTAAATTACCATTAGGTTTCGATAAAAATTTAGTAACCAGATAAATCTACTTACGCAAACTTGCATGTACAACTGGAGGGTTAGACTCAAATAAATAAACAAGTATTTTATCGACTATCGAACATTATTTACATATAAGGTTCATAAAGTTCATATATTGATCAACATCGGTATTTGTGGAACAATATACTACCGGAATAGGTTTGTTCAATGATTGTTATGTCTGCCGTTCTGTCGTTTACCTATATCGGTTAGCAAATATCTATTCAAATGTCATTTAATTCACTCGTCTTGTCTTATTGACTATTTACATGGTTTAAGACAGTTGATGATTAAATAAGAAACTACTTTGATCTCGAAATCTTTGATATTTAAATATAGTCCATCGGTAACAATCATTCTTCATAGAGTACTGTACTGAATACGTTATTGCTAATCGCCATCGTAGGTGAATATTGAATGTCTTGATAAATGTTCTTTAGATGACAAAACTACTGAGATAAATAAAATAGATTTATGTTGATACGAACATTATACAAAATATACGACACATGTCTTAAGAAATAACGTATAAGGTACAAAATGGTATACATGCACTATCACTGTGTATTTCTATATGATCTAAACTTTATTTATTTCCAGATGGTACAAGAAAGGGGGATCGATAAAAAGGGTTATATAAATATCTCAAGACATCTTAAGACATATGAGCTTCGAATAAACAGCATAACGAAACATTTACAATCGTTTAAATCCTTTTGTTTTTTGCCTTTTGTATTTTTCCTAATCTTCATTATACAAAGTGTAGTATCCATCAGGACACGGTTTCATTAACGATTAACGATACTGAATGTGTGTAATTTGACAACTTTTTCGACTCATTACCTTAACGTGGTTTGGTGGTTTGTGTGCTTCGACAACCCCGAGAGCTATGCCAGCTGGAGCTTACATGCTCCTGGTAGGGTCACCCAAGCTGGACAGGTCGACGGGTAGAAGCCAGACCAAATGTGAGTCCTTCTAAAACCTGCTTTTCTATCTGTCACTATGGCTTTCTTTCCGTCTTTTCTCTCATCCTTTCGATCCCTTTCTCCCTGATCTATCTACTCTCTTTTGGATGGCAACATCCACGTGTTTAATAACTGAAATATTGTTCAAAACACGTTAAACACCAACTCACTCACTCACTCACTCAAGTGAAAATTTACTCCAAGTTTTAAAGTTGCTTGGAATCATTGCTACCTTGATAAATGTTAAGAAAGTTATCAACCGTGACTGAGAAGTACAATAATTTCAAGTTTTTCTTGGCGAGGTAACAGTGGGCAAAGTTTTATTGATAGGGAAAGCTAACAAGTGCAGCTTTAGCAAAAACTGTCATAGGCCGATGACATAATAGCGTCTCTGCAAACTGTACATAAAGATAAATAAGTCAAGATGACATACATGTAGCGATGGGAAAATTTGTGAAAGACATGCACAGTATATAGATATTAACTAAACATTCTTGGTTTAAATAAGGACATGTTTCAGGGATTTCGGCTTTTTAGTGGTTAATAATGCGTTTATTGCTAAAAGATTTGAGAATTTCGTAAACTGATGTGGTGTGTACTGAAGACTAGGTTGGAGAAGAGCTTCACATCGAAAGAGATAGTGAAACTTGTCTTCTATGGCTGGTGAATTACACTGACCTTATTACGTAGCGTTGACTCGACCGGGGAGCAGTTACGCGGGAACGCTATTAGGTCATCGGCCTATGACATTTCTGGCTAACGACACGTCATATCATCAAATGGTTAACACCTGCCTTATCCGTCATTATAGTACGCGCGGGTAATCGGTACTACGAGTGTGAAAAGCCTTGCAATTCAAGGCATCGGTGATTAGTCTTACCATTTGTAAAGGTTGATCTTACATCAATAAATTTTAAATAAGTAAGAGGACGCTTCATTTTTTATTCCCTGTCAAACAACATGGCTATAGGACACCAAGAGAACGGACTCTTTCTTATTGTTTTTTTCATTAAACTACAATTCGTATGATTTTATATGATTTAATAATATCATTTGGAACAAGCATTATCTCAAATTCCAATATAAAGTCACAATTCTTGTCAGTAACTACGAAAGACAACGAATCAGATTCTGCGTTCATTATTATCAATTCAACATAGAAAATATATGTAGGACTTAGATCGTGGCGGGCCTCTAATCCGTGGCTAATTTCCAAATCCCTGACGGGTTTGATTGTTTATTGACGTCATATTAAGTGACGTCATTGAGAGATGACGTCATAATCAACTGTCCGTGTCGCCAGGCCAAATCGCTGTAAATCCTTGAGAGGGCAAGATATTGTCCAATATAAAAGGAAATTCAGTCGCTATTGCAGTCTGAGATAGCATATTTCCAATTTCAATATGTTACTTATTCCCTCATACTGTCCTTTTAAGCCTTGGAATAATTTCAGCTCTCCTTTGTCTCCCTTGAATTCATTGCAACTGTCTTCGTTAGTCATTAATTCTTTGCAACTATCTTCTTGAGACCTTGGATTCATAGTAAATGTCTACTTTATAGTCCTTCGATTTATATTAAGTAATTTCTCAGCGGTTAGGATTAGGGTTAGGTTCACTTTACAATATGTTCGCCACTTTATCTACAATACGTTACCGACCCTTACACTAAACAAAAGCCTGTGTCTCTTTGAGAGATAGTTACAACTTACACGCCTTTTTAGATTGTTTATCTGGAGTTCGTCAGGGTTGCCAGTTGTCTCCCTTTCTTTTTTCTTTTTTTTTGTCAATGATATTGTTGAAAGTTTATCAGCTGATGGTCAAAGGGGTATTAATCTAGACTTGATTGAGTTGTTCATATTATTATTTGCTGATGATATTGCACTTTTTGATTTTACAGTTATAGGTCTACAAAAGAGGCTCGATAACCTTGGTTCTTTTTGTAATAGGTGGAAATTGAAAATCAATATTGATAAGAGTAAAGTTATTGTTTTCAGAAAGGCTGGTAGACTAAGACATTATGAAAACTTCCTTTTGAATGGTAAATCGATTGAAATTGTTCCATCCTATAAGTACTTGGGTGTTCATTTCTCCTCATCTGGATCGTGGTATATAACACAGAAAACTCTGCCTGAACAGCCGGTAAAGGTATTAAATATTCTCAAGTCGTCAGTTTAAAGTTTCTAAAGTTTACCACTAAATGTTATGCTTCATATATTTGATGTCAAAGTTTTGCCTTTGTTACTTTATGGAAGTGAGATCTGGGGTTTTCACCCGTCGCCATCTGTTTTGAATATACATGATAGGTTTTGCAAGCAGATTTTAGGTCTCTGTAGGAATACGCCGAATATTGCGGCACGTGCTGAACTTGGTCGTTATTCATTAAAAGTAAATCAATATGTCAAATCAAATATTGAGCTCGTGTTTTATCTCACACTGAAAATATGATATTAAACAAGGTTTATGATTACCAGTTTCGTTTTGCTGAAAAGGGTATAGATTGTTGGGCTTTGAAAGGGAAAACTCTTTTGTTTAGTTATGGTTTTGGTAATGTTTGGGCTAATCAACGTATTGGAAATATATCGTGTTTCGTAGCTTTATTCAAGCAAAGGTGTATTGATATAGATAACCAGATGTGGTCTTCTAATATTAGCCTTGTCTCAAAATTAGATTTTTATCGTAGGATTAAAACAAGTGTAGATTTTGAAACATATATCACTAGTGTTAGCGTAAGACAGTTCCGCATTTTACTCAGTAGATTTCGCTGTTCAAATCATAACTAGATGATAGAATATGGTAGGTATTTAGGTCTTAGAAGGGAGGATCGCCTTTGCCCGCTTTGTATTGTACCTCATATCGAAAATGAGTATCACTTCTGTTTAGAATGCCCTTTTTACCAGAAATTGAGATGTGATATTCTTCCTAAATATTACCATTTATATCCATCAGAATTAAAACTAGCTCAATTATTTGCATCACAAAATACTTTTGTTATAAATTCCCTCGCAAAATACATATTTTTGGCATTCAAACAAAGAAATAGATTTCTTAACTGTGAAACCACTACCAATTTATAGTGATGTATATAATATGTAAAATGGTGCTCATGTTTGTTTGCAATATGTGAACAATCTGATGTATAATGGGCCTGTGGCCCTTCACTGAAATAAACACTCTCTCTCTCACTAGACAAACTAACCCTTAGAACATCGTCGATACGGATCCACGGGTAAACAAGATGTGTTTGTGAAACACGAATGCCCCCCGGATGCATCCTGCTCGCTGTGTCAAGGTCAAGGTCACAAGGTCAAATGTCATGGTGTCATCTGAAAGGTCTCATCACAAGGGATCCATATGTCAAGTATCAAAGAGCTAGCTCTGACCAATCAAAAGTTATGACCAAGGTTAAAGTTTTTGTGGACCACCGGACAGACGGACGGACGGACGGACGGAAAAGGTCAAATATCATGGTGTCATCTGAAAGGTCTCATCACAAGGGATACACATGTCAAGTATCAAAGACCTAGCACTGACAGTATAGAAACTATAGCCAAGGTTAAATTTTTCGGAAAAGGCTCGCTGTGTCAAGGTCAAGGTCACAAGGTCAAATGTCATGGTGTCATCTGAAAGGTCTCATCACAAGGGATCCATATGTCAAGTATCAAAGAGCTAGCTCTGACCAATCAAAAGTTATGACCAAGGTTAAAGTTTAAAATGCTCGCTGTCAAGGTCAAGGTCACAAGGTCAAATGTCATGGTGTCATCTGAAAGGTCTCATCACAAGGGATCCATATGTCAAGTATCAAAGAGCTAGCTCTGACCAATCAAAAGTTATGATCAAGGTTAAAGTTTTTGTGGACAAACGGACAGACGGACGGACGGACGGAAAAGGTCAAATATCATGGTGTCATCTGAAAGGTCTCATCACAAGGGATACACATGTCAAGTATCAAAGACCTAGCACTGACAGTAAAGAAACTATAGCCGAGGTTAAAGTTTTCGGAAAAGGCTCGCTGTGTCAAGGTCAAGGTCACAAGGTCAAATGTCATGGTGTCATCTGAAAGGTCTCATCACAAGGGATCCATATGTCAAGTATCAAAGACCTAACTCTGACCAATCAAAAGTTATGACCAAGGTTAAAGTTTTTGTGGACAAACGGACAGACAGACAGACGGACAGACGGACAGACGGACGGACAGACGGACAGGTGAAAAACAATATACCCCCGGAATCTCCGATTCGGGGGCATAAAAAAGATATTCTACAAATATGTAAGTGCTAAAAAGATCAGTCTAACGAGAATCCAAGGGCTAATTACCTTTTTATTGTGACAGCATACGTGAGTAACTCCGATTGAGACGGTATGGTCGTTCTTTTATTTAATTTGTTGTGAGTACATTGTTATAAAAACCCGATAGATAGTGCAAATTGTAGCTGAATAATTATTATACCACATGAATTCTTTGTGGACATGTGTGCTTTGCGAAAAAACGTTTTTTACATTTCTGAAGTTTTCCTCCTGACAAAAGTCAACATTTGACGTCACATAAATGAAAATATAAAAAATAAGTGTCTCTAGATTCGTTATCCTATTTTCTTTTGTAGTATTTCGATTTGTTGTGCAATAAGCGGCAACGGTACGAAAAAACGTAAAACCACCCCCCTTGTTTTGACCCCGATTTCTAGCCCTGCGAGAAGAGTTGTCCTGGTTATCTCCTCTGGTTGGTTATCGCTAAATGTAGAGAATAACAAAGTGACATATGATTACCAAAAGTGTCATTCCCGTACGGGGTCATATTTCGACTTTCTTCCTGCTTAAATTTGTTTCAACGATTAAACGTGATACATAAAGATTGCTAATTATCTGTTAATTGGTCAATGTCTTGGTTTAAAATATTTGAAAAAAATAGAGCCATGGGCTCTGTAGCTCATCAGACTTTTGATTAAATTATGTTTTGACCCCTGTGACCCCATTTGGGGTCAGGAAATCTACAACTTAGAATCCCCATTGGCCAAAGAGTCTACACACAACTTTTCAGCTCTCTAGACCTTTTGGAACTGGAGAAGAAGATGAAAAAAGGTTTTTAAGGTTTTGACCCCTGTGACCCAATTTGGGGTCATGGGGTCAGGAAATCTACAATAAAGAATCCCCATTTGCCAAGGTGTCTACACACAACTTTTCAGCTCTCTAGACCTTTTGGAACTGGAGAAGAAGATGAAAATAGGTTTTTAAGGTTTTGACCCCTGTGACCCCATTTGGGGTCATGGGGTCACGAAATCTACAATTCAGAATCCCCATTTGCCAAGGAGTCTACACACAACTTTTCAGCTCTCTAGACCTTTTGGAACTGGAGGAGAAGATGAAAGTAGGCTTTTAAGATTTTGACCCGTGTGACCCCATTTGGGGTCAAGGGGTCGCCAAAGCTAATATTTAGAATCGTTATTGTCCAAGGAGTCTACACACAACTTTTCAGCTCTCTAGACCTTTTGGAACTGGAGGAGAAGATGAAAATAGATTTTTAAGGTTTTGACCCCTGTGACCCCATTTCGGGTCATGGGGTCACAAAATCTACAATTAAGAATCCCCATTGGCCAAGGAGTCTACACACAACTTTTCAGCTCTCTAGACCTTTTGGAACTGGAGGAGAAGATGAAAGTAGGCTTTTAAGATTTTGACCCCTGTGACCCCATTTGGGGTCAAGGGGTCGCCAAAGCTAATATTTAGAATCGTTATTGTCCAAGGAGTCTACACACAACTTTTCAGCTCTCTAGACCTTTTGGAACTGGAGGAGAAGATGAAAATAGGTTTTAAAGGTTTTGACCCCTGTGACCCCATTTGGGGTCATTGGGTCACAAAATTTACAATTTAGAATCCCCATTGGCCAAGGAGTCTACACACAACTTTTCAGCTCTCTAAACCTTTTGGAACTGGAGGAGAAGATGAAAGTAGGTTTTTAAGGTTTTGACCCCTGTGACCCCATTTGGGGTCAAGGGGTCCCAAAATCTACAATTTAGAATCCCCATCGGCCAAGGAGTCTACACACAACTTTTCAGGTCTCTAGACCTTTTGGAACTGGAGAAAAAGATTAAAATAGGCTTTTAAGGTTTTGACCCCTGTGACCCCATTTGGGGTCAGGGGGTCACGAAATCTACAATTTAGAAACCCCGCTTGCCAAAGAGTCTGCAGATCAAGTTTCAGCTCTCTAGAGTCATTGGTTTCGAAGAGAAGAAGATAAAAATGTGAAAAGTTTACGGATGGACGGACGGAAGCCGGACGCCATGCCATGCCATAAGCCCATCGGGTCTTTCAGACCTGATGAGCTAAAAATGTGAAGGTCACCAACATCGACTGGGCCCGGCGACTTAACGATAAGTAGGTTTGAGTAAGTTATGAAAAGAATCCGGTGAATGGTTCTTGAGATATCCCGCTGATAAGGGAAAATGTCTCCTTGTGTACCTTGAAATGGAGTTCAAGGTCATGAACCTCTTTAGCGACCTTCCTCTCATGGCAATGAAGCCACATGCAAAAAACTTAATAGAATCCAGTCAGTAGTTTTTGAGTTATTCGATTTCGTACGTACGGAAGGCGGCGGGGCAAACTAAATAAACGATTTCCTGACATTTCAGGCTCATCAGGCTTGTACAGCACGATTGGCTTATGACATGACATGGTGTGGTGTCCGGCGTCCGGCCGTCCATCCGTCTGTAAACTTTTTGAATTTCCTACTTCTTCTCCAAAAGCATAGCCTAGGAATCCGTCTTTGTGTTCAGACTACCTTAAAACCTAATTTCATCTTCTTCTCTAGAAGCAGAAAGCCAAGCGTAATTTTTAAGAAAGCTGAAACTATGGTACAGACTCTTAACTAGTGAGGATATAATGTATAGCTTGGGTTGATTGTTGGCCCCCTAATAAGGGTCACCTCCTTAAAACCTGTTTTTATGCCCCCGAATCGGAGATTCCGGGGGTATATTGTTTTTCACCTGTCCGTCTGTCTGTCCGTTTGTCCACAAAAACTTTAACCTTGGTCATAACTTTTGATTGGTCAGAGCTAGGTCTTTGATACTTGACATATGGATCCCTTGTGATAAGACCTTTCAGATGACACCATGACATTTGACCTTGTGACCTTGACCTTGACACAGCGAGCCTTTTCCGAAAACTTTAACCTTGGCTAGTTTCTATACTGTCAGTGCTAGGTCTTTGATACTTGACATGTGTATCCCTTGTGATGAGACCTTTCAGATGACACCATGATATTTGACCTTTTCCGTCCGTCCGTCCGTCTGTCCGTTTGTCCACAAAAAACTTTAACCTTGGTCATAACTTTTGATTGGTCAGAGCTAGCTCTTTGATACTTGACATATGGATCCCTTGTGATGAAACCTTTCAGATGACACCATGACATTTGACCTTGTGACCTTGACCTTGACACAGCGAGCCTTTTAAACTTAAACCGTGGTCATAACTTTTGATTGGTCAGAGCTAGGTCTTTGATACTTGACATATGGATCCCTTGTGATGAGACCTTTCAGATGACACCATGACATTTGACCTTGTGACCTTGACCTTGACACAGCGAGCCTTTTCCGAAAACTTTAACCTTGGCTATAGTTTCTATACTGTCAGTGCTAGGTCTTTGATACTTGACATGTGTATCCCTTGTGATGAGACCTTTCAGATGACACCATGATATTTGACCTTTTCCGTCCGTCTGTCCGTTTGTCCACAAAAACTTTAACCTTGGTCATAACTTTTGATTGGTCAGAGCTAGCTCTTTGATACTTGACATATGGATCCCTTGTGATGAGACCTTTCAGATGACACCATGACATTTGACCTTGTGACCTTGACCTTGACACAGCGAGCAGGATGCATCCGGGGGCATTCGTGTTTCACAAACACATCTTGTTTTATCTCGAGAAGCAAAAGGCTTAGAAAGCTTAAATCTCTTACTAATGAGAATTATAAATAACTTTCTTTTTCAGGGTTAAACTTCCATTGAGTACCTTATTGCAATTTCATTTATCAGATGAAAATAGCACGAAAGTTGTAGAAATATTGAACATTGTTACGACATAACTGATAACTTTCCTGATCGTAACTGCCGCCTGTCCACTACTCGCTCTTTTAATATTTCATGTTCTCCTCGGTCACTTACAAGGGTGGCATCGCAGTGGTTGGCGCGTTCGGCTTTGGATCAGGAGGTCCGTGGTTTGCATCTTGCCAGGGGCTCGGCAACTTTGTCTGCCGTAGAGAACTGTTCTACACGCAGTCAGGTTTGGGTGTAATGCTGCACTGAATTTCAACGTAGTACAACCTAGTTCACTAGTTCCAGTCGAAGCTCGCAGGTTTCACAGCAATGCAGAGCCAAAATTGTGTTGCGGGCTTTCCCCCTGCAATGATACTAGCAGACGCGATATTAGTGACATACTCTTAAAAGCAACGATAAACACCACGTCACCTCACCTCACTTTATTATACAAGGGTCTTTGACCAAGCAAGGGGCAGCGGCAGCCTCAATTTTGTTGAGGGCCTATTGCTTAGGATCTTTCCTTATTCAGCATTTCCGACGCGACGGTTGACTGAACCAAACGGTAACGCCGAAGAATCGGGCTGTTGGCTGAGGTTCAGAGTTTCCTGGTTAAGGACAGATTGCGATGATGCTCCAGCCAGTTGATGAGTGCTGAAATTGGCATGCACCACCTGCAGCTATCGGTGTCAAAGCACTCGAAAGCAGCAAAAGACAAGTGTTGGCCACTAACCAAAGTAACAAGTGTCTGAATAATCCCCTAATGTAGACTGTGACCAAATTTTGAGACATTTGGTGCAATGGTTCATAAGATATATGGTTTTTTTTTAAAGTTGACAAAGTGCAGTAGTGACTTTGAAAATATAGTCTAGGTCATCCAACTGACTGGTGTCTGCATAATTCCCCTATGTAGGCTGGGACCAAATTTAAAGACATTTGGTGCAGCGGTCAATGAGATATCTTGTTAACAATAGCGGCCAAAGTTCAGCGGTGACCTTGACAATATAGTCTAGGTCATCCAACTGACTGGTGTCTGCGTAATACCCCAATGTAGGCTGTGACCACATTTGAAGACATTAGGTGCAGCCAAAGTGCCGTGGTGACCTTGAAAATAAGGTCAAGGTCAACATAAGTTACCACTGGTGTCTGTGTAAGCCTCTTATGTAGGATGGCCAAATTTGAAGACATTTGTTCAAACGGTGAATTAGATATTGCATTAACAAGAATCTGGACGTACGCCGGTGAATACAAGCTACATGTTTTGCATTTTGGCTGGGTGACTCCCTTTTTGCATGGGAAAAATAAGTTTTTAGGGACACTGCAGAAAAGGCCAAATTTGTCATTGAGACAAACACAGTGTAGGAGCGGTGTACTCGCGATTTGCAGTACTATGCAGGTATACTCAATTTGGCAGTACTGCCGCAGCTTAGATATTAGAAAAATATCATAGGTGGTCCCGGATTTTGATACGTAGCTAGTAACATTTAAACCCAAAGGCATAAATAAAGGTATAATTTTGTTCTTAAGGTTTCCAAGCATTTAGATATTAACTTTCAGAATCCAAAACTGTCGAATAAAAACGCTATGGGAAGTGAAAACGACTTAAGTTGTTTTTTCCCCGTTTCTTTGGATTTATCATGTTTTATCGTTTATCAAAACCTGTGAGCTTCTGACACAATTTTCTAGATATAGATTTCGACATTTTGTGTGAATTTCACTATGATCAGTGCAGTAATTTACTTAATGTGTGCAAAGATTGATAGTACTCAATCATTCAGTACTGATGTGCTCATAAAATTGAGTGTACGCAGTACTAGTGTAAAACTGGATGAGAAACTAATGTGTTAAGTACATTTTTTCTTTAATTTACTCAAAAAGACAATGTTTGATGGTACCATTCACCCTTATTTCAAGTTTACCACCAAAAATTCATGATTATACAAAATTATATCCAAAAACGTTGTTAAACATTTTCTCATTTAGACTTTTTGAGATCTCAATTAATGTTGAGATCTTTTGTTCATAAGCTTTGCAAAGCAAATAAGAAGTGGAAACAAGTATTAGAATATCTACAGTACAGAGTCCTCCTGTCGCAGCGGAAAGTCAACCAGCGTGGCGGTTGTTCTTACAAAACTTGAAAATTTTCCAGTATAAATCTGCAATGATGGGGATAAATGTAAATGCCATAACTGTTCTCATGTAGGGTAACATGGGGCAAGAGGCCCAGTGCGGGTAAAACGCCTATGGCTGAAATAAAAAAAGATACCATACAGTCTTTAAATGATGTTGAGAACCTCAGTTTTCGTTTCCGCCGACGAGATTTGTGAAATTTCCCACGACGTTACCTTTTTAGCTCATGTGGCCTGTAAGGCCCGATGGGCTTATGGCATGGCATGGTGTCCGGCGTCCGTCCGTCAATCCGTCTGTCCATCCGTCCGTAAACTTTGTGGAATTTCGACTTCTTCTCCAGAACCATAAGGCCTAGAAAGCTGAAACAGACAGACTGTATGGGAGACGCGTCGCTTCAAGATGTTTTTAACCGATAAATACGCGACGGCAGTACGCCGATAATTAGCCATTCTGACATTTTTAGGAGGGTGTCTTCGGATATTGTTATCTTATGTTAGAATGGTGAGTTCAACGATTATTAAATATATGTCAATATTTTGTTGAAAGATTGGAGATTATTTCACTGCATTTTTATAAAAATTGATGAGCTATTTGGAAAGAAAAAACAGTTATTCATTATAAATTGAAGTCGTAATATAAAAACGGCAATAAGACACATTTATATAAGACAAATTTTATCTGAAATATGTGAATATTAACATTGAATCTCTTTTCTTTCAAGATAAATAAGATTTGTTAATTAAGGTTCGCGTGTTTAATTTTAAAAGGACATTTAATGTCGAAAGTGTAAAACGAAGGCGACGGCTTTTACATTCCGGGTTGCGGTTTTTAACCATGATTGAGAGTGATTGTTACAGTTTTTAACTAATATTTGCAGTCGTTCGGCCAATACAAATATTAAAAAACTAACTCAAAATCTAACATAGCATGTATAATTCTTAATATTTTAAGTATCCATAATATTTTTCTATTTCCAAGTACGACTATGAATGACATCGTCTGTGGCAACTGCGATTTTGGTTGTAATAATATACAATCATTCTTTCAGCATTTCTTTGACCTAGATAATGTCTACAGCCAATTTCCACCAGCGGGATTTTTAAATCCGCTCTAATCGCTCTTTTTGTGAACAATCAGTGTGTAAGATTAGTCTTAATCGATCATTCAAAGTATGTTCTTTCATTTTCTGCAATAAATTGTTTTCCCCATATGGTCAATGTTAAAGGGGACAGTATGATTTTAATCTATCCCTTCCTTACAATTTGTTTAGTTTTACCCTAGTCTTGTTAACCTAAATGTTTAGCAAATTGATTTATAAATCGATGGTTTCATTAGGTAGAAAGTTATTATTAAAATTATATCACAAATGTACATGTATTTTCAATATGTCAAATGGTGGAATGTTGCGGCAGGACGGGTCCCTGATTTGCTGCTTGTGGATCCTCACTCTTGACCTATGTAATCCTCGCCACAAACACCGCATTTTATAACAGATATCAAATTTTGTGATGCGCGTGTTGTTTTCCCGTAAAATATTTATAAGTGGCTATACTTCTTACCAAAATTATATGACATTTATAAAAATTTTGTGACAAACTTTTGATCAATAGGTGAACAAAATTGGCAAAATTTAAACTGATATTTTGGTAACTTTATTATTCATCATTTCATTATTTACCACTGGTTTGTTTAACTTGTTTTTTTGCGTACATTTTACATCTTATTATTATTACAACAAATTTATGATAAGATAATCACATTTTAATAAAACGAGACAACGAGCTGATGCCGAATCAGGGATGAAGAAACATTATATTTCAACTTATGACAAAACAGAAAATTGACTATATAACAGTATTGTTAATAAATAACAGATTCAAATCTTCCACTATCAATATTCAATTGAGCATCAATGATAACTTATTAGTAAATATGTACTGGCTCAACAGTTTCATCCTCTTTGGGATTGCAATTGTCTTTCCTTCACTACCATTTTCAATTCTTATTCCTGAGCCATGATAGTCATCATCAGTTGCTCTTACATCAAGCCACAAAGCATACTTATCAGATAAAAACTACCTCTAGTCACATCAGTCAGACCTAAATCTTTCATCGATATATTTGTTATTGGATGAGGTTTTAAGCTGGGAAGTTTAATTTCATCCCGTAAATTACGCTTACGCTTACGAGTTGTTTTGGTACCCTTCAATAGTCATTTGTATAGTTTTGACTTAAAGGGGCAGTAGCACGTTTTTTGATAATTTTATATTTCAAAATTTTAACTGATAATTGAACGTTAATGCTAAATGTACTACTTTGATAGTGTCATAAGCCAATCAGCCATAGTCAGAGGACAAAGTATTAAGATTCACATAAAATTCATTGGCGGCCATTTTTTGTGAACACCTTTTATTCATTTTCTGTAAGAAAAAGGAATGGCAAGGCTAAAGTTTACATTGTATATTTGAATTGTTACTGCTCCATTTAGTTTAAACACATTGTCTTTCAATTGGAACCATTAATTTTCATTTTCCTGACATCCCCTTATTTCCCCCCTAAAAACGTGCTACTGCCCCTTTCATGCCTTTGAGGATCATAAAATGATTCAGTCATTCTGTCAAACCCAGCGGTAGCGGTTTTATATAGCATCAAAACACCTTTCATTGATTTATCATTATGTACAGGTACATTTATATTAATATTCCACACTGTTTCACTTTTATTAACTGGTAGTATAGCATACGATGGCGAAGTATGCGATCATAGTAAACTGAACGCCAAAAGAAATGTTACACCTCTTTGAATTCGAATATCATAAAAATTGACGTATTCAGAGGAATTTGCTTTGTTGTGTTGTAACACTCAATCAGTTTAGTGTTTTGTGCTGAAATTGCAGACCTGTCACTTTAATGTTCAATAAGTTATCACCAGTTCTTCATGGGTGGGGTCAATTGTCCTATTTCAGATCATGCAATAATTGAAGTGAAAATTGTAAATATTAACGAAACTGACTTTGTTTTCTTTAATAATGAATGCACATTCATAAAAATAGAGGTTTTCCCGCAGATATGGTAACAAACCTTCTGATTCTTGTCATGTAAAGTTTCTTCCATTTCAATCTGCGTTTAGAATGACTTCAATATATCATTAATTCTAATATATAATGTTATTTTAACGATATTCAGTGCATGTAAAAGGACCTTATGACAAGGATAACACTAGCGAAAATCTTAATAAAAACCGTAACCTCTTGGTTAAAAACAGTAGCATGGTTAAAAACAGTCGCGTAAATCTCAGAAATTTTCAAAGATGAATAATTCCGATTGGTGAGGATCAAAACTTGAAATTTTTAGTCAAAATTATGTAAACTGTAGAAATGATTATAATTATACTAAAATGGAATTTTTATGTTGATAAATAGCACAATGGAAGACAATAAATCACCTTTTCAGGTATAAATGCAACTTAAAATCCAAATAAATTGAGATCAAAGTGATAAGAACTTGTCTTCTTCATTATGGTAATAAAACTATCCTTTATCTTTCAATATCGCCAACAAATGGAATTAGATGAGGTTGATGAGCAAAGTTAAATGTACCGTTTGTGTCCTCAACCAAGTATTTCTTGTTGCTCCTTGAGGTTATCGGCGTACTACCGTCGCGTATTTATCGGTTAAAAACATCTTGAAGCGACGCGTCTCCCATACAGTGTTGACTAGTGAGGATTATAAATTGTAGCTTTGGTGGTCCTGTGACCCCTAATAAGGGCCACAGGGGCCAAGCCCTTAAACCTATTTTCATCTTCTTTTCTAGAAGCATTAGGCCTAGAAACCTTAAACTTAGTGTACAGACTCCTTGACTAGTGAAGATTAATAATTGTAGATTTTGTGACCCTGTAGCCCCTACTAAGGGGGGAAACATATTGGCCACACCCTAAAGCAAAATCAAATATACAGCCTGATGAGCTACAGAGCCAATGGCTCTATTTTTTATTTCATGACATTGGTTTCTTGCCTATTATTTGTAATTTAGGGCTGGTACATGTAGATACGCTGTTGTCGTCACCTGTCTATGACTATTTTCAAAATTTAAAACTATTTCCCGAATAGATATTAATTTGATGTATAACGTCAAAATGACCCAATTGGTCAAAATCGGTAATGGCGGCGTCCAAGCCACGTGTGCAAATGTGTCGCACTTTAGGGTTAAACGCCTACCTGTATTTGGGGCGAAGAGCCCATATGGGCTTTTTACCTCATAGTGTGGGCGTTTTACCCAAAGTGTTATTTACGAAAAGTAACATTTCAAAAAATGATTGTTTTGTCTTAACCGATACAGAGTCTGTAATTTAATGATATCTATATATTTATAACATTTTCTTTATTCTACAAGATTAATATTTTACTTAAATGTATGTATGTACGTTATGTATTCTTCGTTGTAAAACCATAGAGTTATATGAAGTACACTAACAGTTTAATGTGATTGAGTGAAATACAAAAGTCACTTGTTGCTTACAAGATTAATTTCTTTACTGCTTTATTTAGATGGGTTGTTTAGGATTTCATTGTGTACATTTGTGCCAAGAAATGAACGATATACAGGGTTTCAGATTGAGTTTACCCAATTGTTTCGATGTCATCATCAGTTTACAGGACACCAACATCTATCAGCCTTGTAGTGTTAGAGAATATGTTTTGAATATGTCAATGTTATTTTTTGTTTTTTATATGAAATAATCCTTCATCCTAATTTCCGGGGAATTGAATAATTATTGATTTGATACAGAATGAATTTAAAATAAAGAATTAAAGAGAATTAAAAAGAAATCTTTAATTGACAAAACGATAATTACTTGTCTATGCAGTAACGCCACTAAAAGTGAGCAAAACGATGTCACTCAACTTGGGAATTTAATGCTTTATCGTGACAACTTGGATGAAGCCTTACAATCTGAGTTTTCAATCACCTTTACCAACTTTTTGACCAATGACACAAACAGTGACTTAACCCGAGCTTCATATATTCAGTTGAAAATAAACAATTTTAACCAATACATATTTATCAGCTAAAGATACATATACCTATATGTAATATACCAACGCATAGAGTAAGAGTGTCGTTGTTTTTTCAGTCCGAGTTTATACTAACAAAAGATTTCTGTCAATAACTGGGTTTTTTTTCTTTTTTCCCCCGAGAAAGATTTTTATTACAAAAAAAGACCAAGAAAAAGACCAGAAAAAAACAATACTTAGAGGTATGCCAATTTAAAGTATTAACCTTGAAATAATCAAATCATTAAAAATACTGTTTACATATATTTTATTCTATGTTTAGGTTACGCAACTGTTGAAATTAATTAATCATTTAAAAAATGAAATGGGGCAATAGGCCCAGTGTAGGCTTCTTGCCCTCTACCTTTAGGCGCCTTGCCCCATGCACGGGGTAATTGCAAAAAGGCCGATTAGTTAAAACTATTAAAAGTGAATTGTATGTAAAATGTTGATGTTCTAGTTTGAAACCAATCTGTTATTAATTGCGGATGCACAAATCGTATATTATTAAATTCAAAGAAGCAGCCAGAATCTGTTCAGATGGTAATGCCATTGGCTCTTCTTTAGAGTGGGCTTCTTGCCCCATGTTACCCTATGCGTTAAGGTATCTGCTAGAAAAACAGTTTTGCCATGAGTCGTTCAAGGTAGTTTGCGAGCACTGTGGGAAGAGTTTTTAAGAGCCATACTGGATTTACGTCACATATCTAACTCAAACTTTCTGTTGCCCTATCTGTAACAAGGCCTACGACCAAAAATATACATCTAATGGTCATGTTTTACGTCATGCTGGGAGAAAATCACAAAGACAGCGAACAGTAATTTTAAACCTTACGAAACATACAAGAACATGTTAGGCAATGTATCAAACCGATGCAGTGGATCGTGTATCTGCAAAGTCAGTGGTCAATCTTCTACAATACCTCAAGCCTCAAAACACACACTTAAGATGTTCACAAAGGAAAATGTAACGATGTACAGTATGTGGAAAGCAGTTCAAATGGCAATCATAACGCCTTAAACATACTAAGAAGACATGTCATGTCTTTTTAAAATTTTATTTCAAATTCGTAGATGAAACAGTAAGCTTTTTAGATTTAGGTTGAGAATGTTTTCAAAAAATGAAAATGAATAAAAGATAACAAGTGTATAGAGTCTCAAAAATATTACCTTTCTATCCCCCGCCCAACTACTTAACTGTAGGACGTAGCTCAGCGAAACTTGGTATAGGGATCAACTGATATAACTGTGTAGATGTGCCTTTTGGGGCTTCAACTTCTTTTTATTATGAATTTTGAGGGTTTCCCTGGAAACGTAACTTAGAATTTCGTTTCCTAGAGCATTACTTAAAACTGTATGCCCTAGCTCATCAAAACAAATTCATATGTATTAAGAATGTTTGAATATGTCTTTTGAGCATTTTTACTTCTTTATTTCAGCAGTGTTATTCAAAAACAAAGAAAGTTGCATTGTGAAAAATTGACAGTAATGAACAGTCTACGACATCAGTCTAAACGGGATATACCCTTTTTTCAAAATATCCCAAATGGCGGGGGATATAGACGACTCTACCTGCTTGGGTTTTTTTTATTTGACTTTATTTGAAAAACGTTTGTAGGTTTTCAAACACGTTGTAACATGTCTCTGAAAATCCTCATGTCATTGCTTGTTACAACATAGCTTGTAGTCCAAACATCAAACCAAAAGGGCGGGGTTCTGTTTCTTAAACATCGGCTTTATTTAGTTCTTATTATGTATATCTATCGTATATCCTCCAGTTAATCATTTTATGCACTTACCGATATTTTACAAACTTTTTACGAATGTCAGATTTGAAAATGCCAAATTTGAAAACAAACATCACTGAGAAAGGTAAAGAAATAACATTTCAATATGTCCAAATATGTCGCAAAATAATTTATTTATTATTTGATAAATACTGCAACATATTTATACAAAAAAATGTCGTTAATTTACTAGTCGTCCAATAGAAAGCACACAAGAACTGTGTACACTCACCATGTACCGACACCTCATAACTGAGTACACCTGCACTTCAGAACTGTGTACGCGCACGTCAGTACTGAATGATTGAGTACTTTCTATTTTTGCATACATTAGCTAAAATACTGCACTGATAATGGTGAAATTCACAGAGAATGTCGAAAGCTATATCTAGAAAGTTGGGTAAAAAACTCATGCATGTTCATAAACGATAAAACATGATAAATAAAAAGAAACGGGAAAATGACAACTTGATTGGTTTTCACTTCATGATAGCGGTTTTATTCGACAGTTTTGGATTCTGAAAGTTAATATCTAAATGCTTGGTAACCTTAAGAACAAAATTATACCTTTATTTATGCCTTTGGGTTTAAATGTTACTAGCTACGTACCAAAATCCGGGACCACCTATGATATTTTTCTAATATCTAAGCTGCGGCAGTACTGCCAAATTGAGTATATCTGCATAGTACTGCAAATCGCGAGTACACCGCTCCTACACTGTGACAAAGGTCCTATTGGATAAAGCAAAAACCCAAAAAACACCGCTACAGTGCCCTTGCAAATCTGTATTCCAAAACGCTTGCTCGGTGGAGAAGCCTTTTCTGCAACATCAAGCGCCTGAGGTCTTCATTCTCTCCCCACAGAGGCGGATCAAGTCATGTTGATTTAGCCTCTGTTATATTACGCCGAAATCCGTGGGTTCCGGCAGTTTCCCCTGGCGGAAAAAAACCCCGCAACACAATCCATTTGAATTTCTTTATCAAATGACAACGCTTCTCGCATGAAAAGGGTGGTTCATATCATTGCAGCTTGATTCAGTAGCCAAAACGATGATTTAAGAAAAGCGTCGCTGATTGCACAACTTACTTTGATTGCCCCCAATCAGGCATCTCCAATTCTATGTCACAAAGTCGGCGTAATAGAACAGAGGCTAAAATCAACATGACTTGATCTGCCTTTGTGGGGAGAGAATGGAGGTCTTTGGTTGTAAGTCAAGACATCCTTCTTTGCATATCAGTGATATTGTCTTTCAGTTCACCTTTAAATTCTCCAGAAAAAAACGTTTAAGACGGCCCAACTGGATATTGCCCGGCGCGTTCACGATGACACCTTTTTGTTCGAGTTGAAACCAAAATTCTTTGCTAATTCTATTGAGTGGAGTTCCATCGTGGACAAATTTCAATGCAATGAAAAGTTTATTGCTGCCGTTATTTCCTCATTCTTTTCCAGAATCACCCAAGCTGGACAGGTCGACTGGTAGAAACCAGACCAAATGCGAGTCCTTCTAAAACCTGCTCTCTATCTCTCACTATGCCTTTCTTTCCGTCTTTCCTCTCTTCCTTTCGATCCCTTTCTCCCTGATCTATATTCTCTCTTTTGGATGGCAACATTCACGTGTTAAATAACTGAAATATTGTTCAAAACACGTTAAACAACAACTCACTCACTCACTCCCACAGAGGCAGATCAAGTGATGAAATGTTGATACAGCGAGGCGGTATGAAAATTTCTTGATCTGCCTCTGTGGGACAAGAATGATACACACCATGTATAACCAATGATGCAAGACGCTAAATCCTCCCTAATGGACATCAGTTGCTTCTGTTTCACTGAGGGTGTTCCTGTGACACAGTCCTCCAAATGTTTAAACCATCTATACACCTTCATTAACCTTTTATTTCTAACTTGGTAATTGGTCTTTTGTCATGGAAGATAGAACATAGCTCGCTTGTCTTTGTAACAAATTCTATGGATCCTTGAACTTTTTCTCCATGTCTGTCCACTGCCTGTTTATATTGTACAAATAACTCAAGCATATCCTCATTCAAGCCCTCTTCAGCTAGGTGGTTCCGCATTTTGTGCAACTGATCTGGGTATATGTGCTCTTTGGATAGTTTTCTGTGAA
This sequence comes from Steromphala cineraria, assembly GCA_916613615.1. NCBI lineage: Eukaryota > Metazoa > Mollusca > Gastropoda > Trochida > Trochidae > Steromphala > Steromphala cineraria. Next base: position 50,772,156 of record OU744724.1, on the reverse strand, counting down.
ATTGCACTACATTCTTCTTGTTCCTTTTGTTTGCAATTTTCCATGCTCGCTCCCAAAAAACATACCCAGATGGCAGAATAAGCCTTCTTGTTTTACCATTTTTGGCACTTTTGAGCATCTTGTTTCTAATCTTTATACATAGTGAAACATCCATATACTGAGAAGAGTTTGTTTTGGGGGTAATTAATTTATCTTCATGCAAGCCCTGTTTGCACCAGTCCCATCCGTGCTTACATACATTACATCAAAGTTCCAGCATTCTAGGGTGGCAATTGCTTCCCGTCGCTGATATTACGGGGAATTGGGCAATAGGGAGCCTTAAAGACGTGCGTTGATAGCTTCTTTTCTTTTTTGTTTTGTATGTTCCTCATATATTCTGCTTCTGATAATGTTTCGACAAATCCTCCGAACGCTATGCTTGTCCTCCTTCACCTTATGACTACGTCAGATTGGATTAACATCTCATTGATGCGGATGCCCCCAACACGTTCTAATGTTGTTATCTTCAAACGTTCAGCCCCATTGAGCATTCACTGGAAAACTTCATCTGTGAATCCTGATTTCTGTTCCACCGAATTCTTATAGAGTGTCAGGAAGGATTGTGCGAGGACTACTTGTCCAAATTGAAACATGTCTGTCTCACGGACTGGTGCCAACTATTTCCTCTTGCATCTTTTTGGATGAATTTGATACTTCCCAGCAGGCACACAACGTCGAATCGACGTTGGATTATAGTTCAGATGTGGTCGCGACGTTGTTCAACTTAAAATAGACGTTGTTTCAACGTCAGTAATTTCGACGTCGATAAAGACAACGTTGCTTCGACGTTGTTAATTTCGACGTTGATTTAACGACGTTGTTACAACGTCGGTATTTTCGACGTCGATAACAACGACGCTACCCCGACGTCGGTAATTTCGACGTTGACTGAACAACGTTGTTTCAACGTCGGTAATTTCGGCTAAGGTGGCGTTCTTTCGACGTCGAGAAAATCAAGATACACAACGTCGTTTCAACGTTTCTATTTCCGACGTCTATGTATTTGAGATTTATGTTGATAAATGACCTTACGTTGTTCCGATTTTACAACCTACGAATTATATCAGATGAAAGCCCGTCTGTCTCTTGTGAAACTAAAGATTTTCGTTTGTTAGTTGATCATTCATTAAAAACGCGAATAAGTGTCTGTTAAAATTGTGTGATATTCGCCTTTAAACTTGTAAAGAGCGCCCCGTTATGAAAGGACTAACTAAATTACTGTTAGTAAAAACTAACAGATTGCACGACAAGAAAGGCATTTTTTCTAGGATATCGTATAGAAAATAATTTTTCTTTATGTAGAGTCTAGAGTTATTTTCCTTTATAAAGTTTAACCTTTTCCATTACTTTTATAATAAAGCTTTTTCGAATTACCAATAAAATGTATAGATATGAAATCAGTAAAAAAAGTACACTTTAAAAGTCATTTTTAAATATAGTTACATAAATTTATGTAAAACAGTCATTAATCTATCAATGAATAAATGAATAAATATACCGTTTTAAAAGCATTGTTTCGTGAATAGGCTAGCACTTGAAAATTCAGGAACAAATTCGTGATCACTTTATTCATAAACAATATTTGCCGATAATTTGTTTCCCTAAACGGCGTATGAACTGAAAAGTCATTTTTCTTATATTCCCGATGTACTTTGTTCGCCAACAAGCATACCACATTTTCGCGCCAGCACAAATGCTGATGACGTCATAGTTTAAACTATTACGTCACAATCTTAGTACTTTCGTCGCCATGTTTGTCGGTCGATGTAAGGAGAAATCAACGTCCTGTTAGATGTTATATCGGATCACGATTCGGGTGCACTGACATCGCTCTACTATTTTGAAATGGTAAGTATTTCCCTTGATCTATTAAACTTTCCATCATTGAGTTTCAATTACACTAGACACGTCAAAATTTGAACGCATCTCGTTGATCTAGTACGATTATATATTATTATAGCACTAATATTAAACTATTATTTGAAAAATAGCATTTGTTTAATTAGTTTAGTGAGTCACGATGATAAAAGAAAGTCATAGGTTCAAAACTTCTGCTGTCATTCAACTTGTGTCCGCAACATTGTTGAACTCCGTACAGTGTTGTGGCAAAGCATAAAGTGCTTGATACCGTAACCGGTGTTGCACGGAGCTCGCAAAGTATTCGATCAGCTGTTTAGGAGTTCATTTGGTTCAGAGCGTTCACTGTACGTGTACAGTTTCGTTGTTGTTTTTGATTAATAACTATCTACTCTGAGCATCAGCTTGAATGAAACAGCAGTTGAATTGTTATCATAGAGTGGCAATGAGTGCATCATAATCAGCGTTGTCCCGTATTATTTTTGTAGGAAAAAGATCATGAAAAGGATTGTGTTTAAACCGGGTAGATTGCCAATCATCTCAGTTTATACCTATATAATTTTGATCAATTATTTGAATGACTCCGTCACTTGAACTATGATCACGTCATAGAAAGATATGGCTACTTACGTTTAATACGTTAGGGTTGTTGTAATAGTGTTGTTCCCAATTGCGTCATATTCATGAACGACATCAAATATTCACATATCATACTATTTGGACATTTATACATGTACATGTAGGCCTGCAGTATTGATGTAATTGGTATTCAATAATAATAACTGAAATATCATTTGCCAAAAGTATAAATTATACGCCCGTATTTAAGAACAAGAAGGGCTCCAGCTATATTAAATTGATTTTATTTTCATTGTTAACTTTATTAATTTTGTATCAGACTAATCATATAATTATGTTCAAATATGACGGAATGATGGCATACCACATACTTTTTTCTGAACTGTTGATGGATGAAATTTGTTTTCAATTGTTTATTTCCTTGCAAAACACAATATTACCAGTGACCAGACCATCTAATATTTTAACGCATGACAGTTTAGCATTATATCTATATGACTAAGATTGATATCAACTCTGTTACTCACTTAAGCTTGAACCGACATGTACGATTCATTGTATAATTATAATGTGTATATATACAAATTAATTTTAAGGCAAATTGACACCTTTTCACTTCCATTACAGTTATGTTTTAAGGAATCCACGAATCAAGAAGTGTTTTAAAGAAATGTGTTAGGATATTATTGTTTATATTTGAATATAATACATGAATATTATAAACTTTTCTCAGAGTCTGCTGATTGAGAGGGAGGAGAGAGCTGGAGACTGGCGAAGCAGAGAAGATACATGCACGTGCTTCTGGGAGTTGATCTGTCAAACTACCCTCAGGTATGTATATAGTGTATACTGTTGTAAATGCCATTCCGATGATTCGACATTCATTTCATTTTACCAGTTTCAAAATTTCAAATGTTAAATAAGTTAACAATTAAACAATAAATCAGTTACAATGCACACAAAGGTCATTCAAGGCAGGATTCAAAAGAGCAGAACAAGTTATTAGCACATATTTGATAAGGGATCGACATATACAATTTATGTGATTGATTTTTCACTTCATTTACTTTTATCTTTCTTTTGTACAGAACTTTGCTGATGGCCAACGCTGCGAAGAAACATGTGCAAGATTCGATTGAAGAATACATGATAAGACTGCTTTTCATAGAAATGTATAAAAGATTAATAAACATTTATGTAATCATTATCTCGGTTTGTTTTTGACTTGTTAATTTGTTGGTTGAATTTATACAGCTATTCCCGACGATATACCATATTGTTTTTATGATACGATTCCGGTCTCTATGATTCTCTGCAGTGTGATATACATTGAAAAACGTCTCTCATCATACCTATTCAGCATCATTAGAAATTGGATTAACTTTTTACCAACGTTGCAGCAATATCGTATCAACGTTGTATCAATGTTAAAGCCATGTTGTATCGACGTTGATGTCGCGTTAAAAATACGTCAATAAAACGTTGTTTCAACGTTGATACAATATCGTATATACGTCGAGACAACGTTATAATACGTTGTTGCGACGTCGTATCTATTAACGTCATTTCTACGTCGAAACAACGTCAGGTTTCGACGTCGCGGCAAATTTCAAATCCAATCAAAATTCGACGTCAATTCAACGTTGATAAACGACGTTGTTTCAACGTTGGTTCAACGTTAAAATGCCTGCTGGGTTGATTCTCCAAAATGTCTATCAAGGAATCATTTGCGATTGGAATCAATTTTCTTAATATGGTTCTTGTATCTTCCTCAGAGGGCGTTATGGTTGAAGAGTTTACTTTCTGAGCATTATGAGTGATAATTCTATCTAATTCTCATCCCCATCTTTCGTCCAATTTACATGAATTTTGTTTCCTGTACATTTCAAAGTCTTTGTTGTTGATATTCCTAAACAAAGGGGAATGATCTCAATAAATTTACAGCTGATTTGAACTGAACTAGCTCTACACTGGAAAGTGTTGTCAATATGAAGATTCTTTAAATGAACCTGCTTTCCAAAAACAAATGAATTCCATTGGCACTGTATGAACACCACTACTTTTTTTCTTTGTCAAAATAGTGAGAAAAATTTATTTTAGCGAATCGGCGAGCCGAAGATACCAACTGACGATATCTTTGTCCGACCGATTGCAGGAAAAAAATCAATTCTACTAACATTTTACACTTGCCTTCTCAAGTAGGATTCATGTACGCTCACCATTTTGCTTGTTTCATGATGTAATTATGTTATACCAGTTCTCGAAGAGACCAAATTATAACTTACTAATTGACAAACTTATTTGAATGATAGACATATATATATAGGCATGTTTTAATCGTAGTAATATAGTTCAATTCGATGTTACCTGCTAATAATGTGTAAATGTATTTGAAAGTGTCTGAGTTAAACTTTGCCTGTCTCAATACGAATCTGTTTTCCTCAAAGGGACACAATGCCGAAATATGATTGAATTATAGTTCTGATTTCCGATTAGCCCCAGGCAGAAAACTCAAGTGGTACAGCTGACGTGATCTCTTCAACTCACTTACTCGCTCAAGGAAGAATGAAACTTCACAGTCCGCATTACCGAGGTCTCCGTCTCGGCCAGTCAATTGCCAGGGTCTCCTAAAATCGTCTGTCTGGAAGTTAGATGAGTGACAGTTTTTATATATCAAAAATAATATCAATCAATCAGCGAATATCCTTAAGTTTATGATAACGGGCATACAAGTATATAAAATATTGCTGATAACGCTTGTTTATATTTAAAAGAATTATAATTTATGAAATAATTATTGTTGTTGGTGGTTGTAGGTTTGTATCTGTTATACCCCAGACCAACGAGTCCGTCCGTCCTTCGATCCGAGGAAATTTTTGGTCCGACCTATTACGGAAAACTATTCATCCGATTGTTTTCAAATGACGTCTAGTCTACTTAGAGTGGTGCAGTGCACAATTACAACTTATTTTCATTTTTTAAAAGTCATTTTCCATAAGCAGAAAAACGTTCATCCTATCTCTCTGATACGTTTGAATAATGCGCATGTCTCCTGACATACTACGAGGGGGTGCAGTGTCAATTTACAAGCGATTTTTTGTTACGAATTTCTATGTTTTGTCCGACTGATTGTAGGAAAACTGTTCATCCAGATCATTAGAATTATGCACATGTCGTTTACCATATTTGGGGAGATAAAATGCTCAATTACAAGGCATATAGTAAGGGGAGAAGACTTTCCCGGACCAGTTCAGCAGTTGCAGAAAATACATTCATTCATTCATTCATTCAGACATTTAGTAATGGGTTGTCCAAGTCATGTGTTTTAAACCTTAACGTGGTGTGGTGGTTTGTGTGCTTTGACAACCCCGAGAGCTATGCCAGCTGGAGCTTACATGCTCCTGGTAGGGTCACCCAAGCTGGACAGGTCGACGGGTAGAAGCCAGACCAAATGTGAGTCCTTCTAAAACCTGCTTTTCTATCTCTCACTATGCCTTTCTTTCCGTCTTTTCTCTCATCCTTTCTCCCTGACCTATCTACTCTCTTTTGGATGGCAACATCCACGTGTTTAATAACTGAAATATTGTTCAAAACACGTTAAACACCAACTCACTCACTCAGTGGGTCAGGGATGCATGGTCGTGGCTATTAGTGAGACAGCGCACTTTTTTGCTTGTTTTCAATAACCTTACAAATATATTATCTACACATTTCGTGATGTTGTGAACTCATGTTTATTTTGTACATTCGATTTTCCAGATGTGTTATCGTCTAAACCTGTTAATCGTTGATAATACCCCCGCCTTACAGCGTAAGCGGGGGTATATAGCGTTCATTCTTTCCGTCCGTCCGTCCCAAAACATTGTGCGGAGCAGATCTCCAAAACTATGCATGCTAGCCTCATCAAACTTCATACACATGTCAACCATGATCCCTAGTTGTGCCTTTTGAGGGTTAGAACTATTTCTGAATTTTCATTGTTGCGGTTTCCATGGAAACGTGACTAAAAAGTGACTCCCTGAGGAAGTCGTTTTGTGCAGAGCATATCTCCAAAACTATGCATGCTAGCTTCATCAAACTTCATACAGATGTCAACCATGATCCCTAGTTGTGCCTTTTGAGGGTTAGAACTATTTCTGAATTTTCATTGTTGCGGTTTCCATGGAAACGTGAATAAAAAGTGACTCTTTGAGGAAGTCGTTTTGTGCGGAGCAGATCTCCAAAACTATGCATGCTAGCTTCATCAAACTTCATACAGATGTCAACCATGATCCCTAGTTGTGCCTTTTGAGGGTTAGACCATCACGTTCTTTTAATGTTTGGCGGTTTCCATGGAAACATGACTAAACAGCGACTCTATGACCAAGTTCTTTGTCCGGAGCATATCTCCCAAACTATTCATGCTAGCTTCACCAAACTTCTTACACTTATCAATCATGATCCCTAGTTGTGCCTTTTAAGGGTTAGACCAACAAATTATTTTTATTTTTTGCGGTTTCAATGGAAACATGACTAAAACAGTGACTCTTCGACCAAGTCTTTTGTCCCTTGGTCTTTTGTCCGGAACATATCTCCCAAACTATTCATGCTAGCTTCACCAAACTTCATACACCATGATCCCTAGATATGCCATTTGAGGATTAGACCATCACATTTTTTAAATTTTTGGAAACATGACTAAAACAGTGATTCTATGATAAATTAATTTGTCCTGAACATATTTCATGAAATATACATCTCAGCTTCACCAAATTTGGTACATATGTCAATCGTGATTGCTGGATACGCCTTGTGAGAGTTAAACGATATATATGGATTTTCTTCTCTGTTTCTTTGGAAAACATAACTTACAAAGTGACTCAAAAATATTTTGGTCCTCAGTGCATCTCGTAGAATATTCATAACTACCTCAAATTTGAAACAAAGATCAACCATTATCTCTAGATGTACCCTTTTAATTGTAAAACCTATTAATGAATTCGGTATTTGGGTTTCAGTTGAAAAAAGACTTACACAATGACTTACTGTATACTCAACTATCATACTTTAACCAATATTAATCAGTTTTTCTATTTGAAATTCTTTTAACAAAGTGCGGAGAGGGGATATGTGAGCTTTGCTCGCTTCTTCACTTGTTTGCAATAGTAACCTTTCAGACCTGACAAACCAGAGCGATGTTTCCAGTAAACCCTCAACAGATTACTTGTTAACTACCTGTCATAAACTGATATCAGCGTGTTTATCTGATGTACAGATGTTGTTATAAATGTGTTTTAGGGTTAATTAAATACTATATCCACCTTGCAATGACTTGATAACTACGTGCTATAAGGTTGAAATATTGACCGCTGACAGAGTGAATATTTGTGATAACCATCGAGCGTTCAGCGAGATGGTTATCAGAGATATTCACGAGGTCGAGGTCATTATTTTACGTACACCACATGGTTATTGTTACAACTGTTTTCCATTTCTAATGACAATATCACTATAACCCGAATACAAGGTTGTTAAAAATGAGTTCAAAAGTGTGAGTGGTGTCTAGCGTGGTTAACCTCCACTCCTGAGGGATGAATAAATTTCATTTAAACACTGCGCGTATGTCACGTGCAGTTGAGATTATACTGGCGAAATTGTCGGTAAGACAATTCTAAGCCAATTACCAACTGTTTGGGTTTCCCCAGCTATCATCCTTCAAATGCCACATTGAACTAAACTATAAATAATGATTTTTATATACATTTTAAACTGACGTCAACTAAATTTTGTTTGGTAGCAAATTATGTCAAATGTAAATATTCCGTCACTAGTCAAGAACTTGTGGCTGCACGGACGTTGTCTATTTTGTCTTGTGATGCACATACTTCTTGTACGCCTTGTTGATACGCAATTCTAAAAATTCACGTGCAGCACACAACCTAGAAGGTTGGGACAATGGAGTGCTCTAGAACAGAGGCTAAATCAACATTCATGAAACCGCGCATATGCAGTTGCAGACACGATGAGGAGTTCTCTAAGGGCAAGTAAGTAAGCATATATCTGATTAGATCACGAAAATTTGCCAAAAATGTGGAGACAAAACTGAAAGAATTAGACTATTGGCCCCCCAAAGCATTATACTTGTGTGCACAGTTCACACAACAACATTTAATAAATTCGGATAATGATACTTGTACCCCTGCAATAAAACTGTTGATTGAGGAACTGCACAATAATGATATTGATGATGATAATTTGAGTGTTTTATTCAAAGAATTGTGATGGCATCTTAGAGATCGTTTGAAAGATGACATTAGCCAAGTGTTCGAACAACATAATTCAGACAATTTTTGTGAAAGGTGAATTATGAGAAGTGGTTGAGTGATAGAAACTCAAGTTTGGCAAGTTTCATTACCTCCTTGACATATTATGATCCAAATGATAAACCGTCCCATCAATTTGAGAAGCGCACAGTATGTCTTGCACCTACTGTCGAGATGCTGTATTATCGTGCCAACCCAAACATTGTAACGCCCTTTTCATTTGGAATATCGGCTTTCAATTACTTTCTTTCTGGGAGTAAATCGACGGTCAATATACTTAATGCGACCAGTCCCAGTGGGTCATACCAGAATTTGTTAACATGGCTGAAAACTGGAACGGATGCCCCAATTGAAAAACCCTGGTAATGGAAGTGTAGCTATTTTTTTGACAACAACCAACAATTAGGCAGAAGTTGGCGTGTAAAATTGGACAACAAGGCAAAATGCAGTGTGATGACAAATATCATGTACATTTCAGATTCCAGCAATGACATTAAAAAAAACCACTCATCTCTCCCTCCATCAAATGGTTGTATGAAATAATATTAGATAATGAAGTTATGGACAAACTGGTGAGTCTTGATGAATGGAGTTTACCACTTATTCAGATATCCACTTCCTCAACAAGCAAAAAAGTGAGCGTGGCTCACTAATACCCCCGATCGTGCATCCCTGACTAACTGAATTATTTTTTACTTTCAATGTAGTCATCTCTTGCACAGCATTTGACCCAAAAGAGGAATTGAGAAAAATGACTAATAAAAAAAATGTAACTTTGTAAAAAAAAAAACAAAAAAAACCGTATCAATTTTAGTTTTGATTTGGCACTGCACTGCTCCTAGTAGGGAAGAAAACACATGCAAAATGTGAAAAGAATCAGATGAAAAGTTTTCCCCGTAATAGGTTGGACAAATCTGAATTGGAAAATGACTATATGTTCAAAATATGTAAATTTGTAAAAAAATTGAAATATCAATGAAATTTGTTGCAATTTCGCACCGCACCCCTCCTAGTAGGGAAGAAGACATGTGCAAAATTGGAAATCAATCGGATGAATAGTTTTCCCGTAAAAGGTCGGACAAATCTGATATTGGAAAATGACTAAGTTCAAAACATGGAAATTTGTAAAAAATTCAAATATTAACGCAATTTGTTGTAACTTCGCACTACACCCCTCCTAGTAGGGTAGAAGACATGGGCAAAATGTGAAATTAATCGGATGAATAGTTTTCCCGAAAAAGGTCGGACAAATCTGATATTGGAAAATGACTAAGTTCAAAACATGGAAATTTGTAAAAAAATTGAAATATCAATGAAATTTGTTGCAATTTCGCACCGCACCCCTCCTAGTAGGGAAGAAGACATGTGCAAAATTGGAAATCAATCGGATGAATAGTTTTCCCGTAAAAGGTCGGACAAATCTGATATTGGAAAATGACTAAGTTCAAAACATGGAAATTTGTAAAAAATTCAAATATTAACGCAATTTGTTGTAACTTCGCACTGCACCCCTCCTAGTAGGGTAGAAGACATGGGCAAAATTTGAAATTAATCGGATAAATAGTTTTCCCGTAATAGGTCGGACAAAAAAGACACACACACACACACGGAATCGTTGGTCGGGGGTATAATAAAAGAATTTAGAATGGATGTTGTGTTGTCTGAGCAGGTATGTACAGATGGTAGGCTATCACATTCAATAGACAAACAGGTGACAACAGCTGAAACATCCTTCAAGACGAGGGACGACCCCTACGTGGTTGTGGAGAGTCAACACCCAACTGTCCCTCCGAATGTTTGGCTAGGTGATCCAATTATGGTAAATCCAGCTTTCTATGAAAGTTTGAACACCATTCTTACCGATATTTCACAAAGAACTGACTTAGGTAGTAATAGAAAATGGCTTATTCTCGGGTGTGATGGGTCACCCTTTAATTTGATTGCACGAATGCTCGAGAGATGGCACACATGTCTCCAGTGTTCCCTTGTTTTAAAAGATGGTAAGGATCAGTTCTTAAAACACTTAAAAACTTTACACAATCTGAATATGGTGGAAACGAAAAATGAATTAACTTTTCAGCATGTTCTTTTGATTCCTGGAGCAGGGCACAGGGCACTGAGATGCATTTTAAAAACTTTTGTGGGAGCCCTACTTGAAACATGTGGCCAAACTATTGGGATTCAGATCACCAGCTGCCATAAAGATGGCCAAGGCCGCCTCTAGCCACCATGAAGCATGGCAGACGCTTTTAGTTTTCATGTATGGGACAATAGATGAAATATTGGTTGTTTACACCACGGAGTGCATTCAAGGTCAAATCGCTCTTTAATGGAGTGGATTTGTTGGTTGGATTGAGAATGTCCAAAATCCCAACCTGAAATTTGCTTACTCAATCATAAATGCTTTCATCCTGCCGTTATTTATACAGTAGAACACGGATGTAGCAAACACGGATGTAGCGAACACATTTTCAAGTCCCGTCCCTATATAATATCATTAAAATTATATGCGTATAGCGAACACCGTCTATCGGTCTGCTCTGAGGCGAAATAATCAGGAAATGATGTTCGTTTCAAGTTGTAAGTAGAATATACTATGCAGTAAATGCCACAACCTATCAGGAACTATTTCTACGTGATGAATAGAAGTTTTCCAACTATTATGTAAACCTTGATTACATCATCTAAAACCCGAAACGGATAATGCAATGACTCATAATATTTGGATTTCTTCAACAATTGTTTATTCTTTTCTGGGCACAAGTATGTGATATTAGCAAGATCTGACATTTTCTTGACATGAAGGCCAATACAACAAGTGTTTGTCACTGAGGGGACCTAATCCCCCGCCGCAAATTATCATCAATTATTGGCTGTGACCTCTTATTTGTTGTCAGAGGGTCATGAACTGTGACCTTGAAAATAATTTGAAGGTCACCAAAATCGACTGGGCCCGGCGCCTTCCCAATAAGATGCATTGTGTAAGCTATGAAGAGAATCCAGTGAATGGTTCTTGAGATATCCTGCTGACAAGGGTAAATGTCAAAGTCTCGTAATGACCTTGAAATGAAGGTCAAGGTCTTCCCCAGGGGAAGGTATATGTAAGGTATGAAGAGAATCCAGTTGAAAGTTCTTGAGATATCGTGCTAACAAGGGTAAACATGCAAGTTCACATGTCCAAAAATTCAAAGTTCCGCTGTGACCTTGAAAATAATGACAAGGTCACCAAAATCTAATATGATATGAAGAGAATCCAGTAAACAGTTCTTGAGATATCGCGCTAACAAGGGTAAAATGGCAATGTGACCTTGAAATGAAGGTCAAGGTCGCGAAACCCATTTGGACAATTATTCTCACTGGGGTGAACCTATATGCAAAATATGAGAAGGATGTACAGAATAGTTCTTATGTTATTCCATTTCGGACGTACAGACGGACGCTGCCGAATACTATATAGCCCCCGCTTCGCGCTAATCGCGCGGCGGGGGATAATTAAAGTGAATCCACTAATTACATGTATTTCCCTTGAATTCACACCCTATCCATTTATTTTTCTGATCATCTTTGGAATCGTAAATTACTCCACAAGAAGGACATTGCGTTACGCTTAACAACTGGGCGGGGGTTGTTCATTCTTGTCGTTGTTTTAGCCCATGATATCGTTGGTGGCGATGGCAGTAGATGTTGATTGAGCCAACAGAGAGAGATGTAGGGGTGGAGGGACTGATACCTTCTGCACATCTGGTGCTGTGTCATCCTTTAAAATCTATATTTTGTACACATAAAATAATCAAGAATACCCCTTACATTCATTTAATATTTTTGTAAGCAAACTTTTCAATTGAAATATTTTGTTGTTAAAGATGTTAAGAATTGTTAAATCACCTCTTTTACTCCGTTATATAATGGCGTGGCCTCACGATGACAATCTCTCTGCGTTTGGTCTTGCCTCAAAGAAAGCCTCTGCGCCAGTTGTTGTATGCAGATCAATTATCTACAAGGAAATGTAATATACTTTCTTAATTCATATAGATAAAAGACTGCCTGCGGAAAGGATCGACCCTCCCAACTGACCGATCTTTGGGAGCAGAGATATTGGGTTGGTTGGTTTGTTACGAACCAGTGGTCACTTTTCTCAACCCATGAGTGTGAGAGCTCACTCTGAGTTAGATGAAGTGGATCAGTTGGATCCGGACATGGTCAATCTCACATCTATTTGTTGAGTAAATCGGAACCAATATAGGTAATTAGTAAAGTAATTTAAATACGAGTTAATGTTGTAACCCTAAATTTATATCTATGTTATGAGTCATAAAGGCAAGGGCAAAAAAAATACTTAATAGCAATTTGCAACTCATTTTCAGACGCCAAATGCTCGCTAACCAATTCACAAAGAGGCTAACATTGACAACTGTATGTGTGACAGAAGCCGACAGGCAAGAATCTCAGAATCCACGGAACTGCACAAATGCGGAAATAGTTCAAATCATCGAATCCAAGCTGGGTGATTGTTTACAAAAAATATTTTTATGTATTAATAGGTAGTTGCCTCCATTATACTGTAATTATTTGTTTACAGAAAGATCATGAATTTAAATTCAAGTGGAAGTCATGTGGGAAGAAGAAGGCGCGTATGCTTGATTTTCTGGACGAGATTAATGAGTTTGAGGATGCTATGGAAGTAGATGGTACTTTACAACACTTACACCTTTTTCTAATGTTTTGACTCTCTTATTATAACTGTTGGATCTTTTAGTGGAATCCTCAAAAAAAATCCGGGGTAGCTAGATTCCTCCGCTTTTCTTTCCCTCCAGTTTGCTCTTTGAACCTTTTCTTTTACATACACATCCTACACAAAACGATTTTAGAGAATACATCAGCATTAATTGACAACAACAATAGTAATATATTACATTGCAATGTTTATATGTAAAACTGTTCAACGATGATAGAGAATGATGCGCTCGTATAATATTACGTTTTGCTATATAATTACCCTGTCGGGTTTCCCTAGAAATTTCGGACGAGGATACAGAGTTGGGCGTTGCCTCCCTTTGCTATCCGTGAGAGGGTGCTGCAGAGGAGTGACAGGCGAAGACACATGTGCGAGAACCTAAGACTTGCAGGTGATTTTAGCGCTTGCAAAATGTATATATTTGATATAATTGCAAAAATGTAAGAACATGGCGAGAGGGTGATAATAAATCGTCTGACGATTGAGAAAGTCGCAGAGTTGTTCGATAGCCGATATCGTTAGCTGCATATCGTTATATTTGTTGGTGTAAACGCACGATGAAAACAACTTAAAATGCTTTGATAACAAAGCTATTTCTAAGATACGAATGCGTTATAAGTTAAGAAAACACACAAACAATGTATCTATGTACATAAATTCGTGTTTACGTTAAACTATCAGTCGTCCGTCAAACAATAAAATTACTTAATTCCAAAGTCGATATTCAAAAAAAAACAGCTCCAAACTTAAGTTGCTATTTTTTGGGAAACCGTGGTGATATGGAAATTTGCATGTATGTAAATGGAAATGTGTTTTTTCAGCGCTTGAAATCAGACTGTTTGTAGTCTTAATGTTAAACCTTTGATTGTTTCAGGAACTACGCATGGATGATAACAGGACAGTTAACTGTTTGTTGATACTGAAGTCAGCTTTCTTGTGCATTTTTTTCAAATGGACCATTCCAAATGCACGTGACCTTCCGACAATTGACTTCCTATTAAGGATTTGGAACATTGGTTGAATAGAACACTAGCATAGATACTGAGGGCCATTTGCTAATCATTTTAGTTTAGTCGTGAATATCTATATCTATATCTGATTGCAGAGGTGCAAATCAAAACAAATTCTTAAGAATATCAATGGTCACAATTATAGGCGAAGGGGCATTTAGACTGTGACCTGTAAGCTGAGGATTTTTTCGAGGTGCGATGTGGATTTCCTTTTAAATAGAAATTGCTAGATTCAATTTACCACTTCTCTTCCTGCTTTCTGGCTTATTATACCCCCGCCTTACAGCGTAAGCGTGGGTATATAGCGTTCATTCTGTCAGTCTGTCCGCTCGTCACAAGAGTTTGTCCGGAGCATATCTCCTAAACTATACATGCTAGCTTCACCAAACTTCATACACTTATCAACCATGATTAGTCCAGTAGAAATCATGAAAAACCCAGACACTTTTGATAACAGACACATTTTGGTTTTAAGTGGTCCTTAAAACCATGCTTGTGAACCATGAAAAACCCAACCAAAATCAACCATCGGCAAAATGCATTTTGGGGTCAAAAACCTAAAAAAAATTAAGAAAATTGGAAATATTTTTTTAAATATATTTTTTCTTGAAGTAAAAACTTTTTAATTTACTTGAATGATAGATCATGCAACGTTAAATGATCCCATAATCATTTGATATGGCAGGTCGAACGTCATGTCTGTTTTGGGGTAAAAACCCTTCGAAAATGAAAGAAAATTGGAATTATTTTTTTAAATGAGTATCTGTTACACAAAACAAAGGGCTACGGATGAAAATGATAGATCATGAATTATAATATAACTTCTTAATCCATTATTGCTGCATGTTGAACACCATGCCTGTTCTGGGGTAAAAAAGTAAAGAAAATTGGAATAATTTTGTAAAATTACTCTGTGCTGCAAAATACAATTTTGTAGTGAGCTGAACAAAAGATCATGAAAGATTTCATTCTTTTTTTACATCATTTATACTGATGACTGAACTTCATGTTTGTTTTGGGGTGATAAAACATAAAAATTGGGGGAAAATGGAATATTTTCAAAGATTGAATATTTGCTGCAAACTGCACTTTTTAGTGAACACAGTAATTTAGCATCATAAACTGTGTTCCACACGAGATATTGCTTGCGAAGATCAAGCGATATCTCCTACGAGATATAGTTTTGAAAGTAGACTTGAAAACAATGCTATGATGTCATAAACATAACGAGGTCACAATGTTATGACCTCATAAACACGATGACGTCACAATGCTAAGACATCACTGTTTTGGGAGTTGTACGGCTATGCAGTGGCCAAACATGTACATTTTTCATGCTAATGTGATGAAATAGAATAGAATCTCACCCTCATGTCTTCTGATATCAAATATATCAACACTCGTTGATAAATGTAAAAAAATTTACTTTTATGAACTTGTGTTGAATTTTTTATATCAGAAGACACTTTGGTGACATTCTCTTTAGATCATAAATCAGTATATATTACAAATGTTCTTTTTTGGGGAAATTTGTAAAACTTTAGAAATGTATTAGGGAAATTGTAATCTTTATTAAAGTAATGCTTTTTGCAGCGGAATTTAATATTTGTATGGTGAATAAAACTTCGTTTGACTTTCAGTTAATGTAAATCTAATGAGATTGACTATGGATTGTCTTATTGTTCATGATGGAAAATCCAGTCAAGATCATTAAACATATTCCTGGAAAAAGCGAATTCAAAAACAAATATTACTAGAAAGCCTTGCAAGAAGTTGTCAAATCCTAGAATATTCTAGAAATGAATTACTTTTGGAACCTTAGGCAATGTTATTTTTAATTGTATATTATTGAATATGTAACTTATATCCACAAAATTCAAATTACTGAAAAAATTTTGTATTGTCTAATTGAACTGAGTATATAATTAAATCTTAACCACTCTTCCAACTCTTTGGAAACTCCGCGTTATCAAGCAAAACAAAGGAGACATTTCAGTGCATTCCATGAAAAACATCATCAAGAATCGGAATACTGCAGTCATAAGACTGCTATTGCTGTGATGTCATAGCTTTGTTATATCATTGTGATCAGGATGTTCTAGCATTGTGGTGTCACGATTAATATGACGTAAATGATAGGGTATTGTTCAAAACCTACTGACCTCAAACTAGTGATATATCCTGTGAAACACATATTTTGGTGACTAAAAGGCTAGTTTCTAATAAAAAGGGGTTTTGAGGAGGAGGATTTTATTATCCACACTCCCATCCATCATTTTATTATGTCTTCAGTCATTGAGGGCTCCATTTTCCAACAATCTACATATCATCCCTGAGACTTTTCATCAGTATTTAAATTCATTGCCCCTAATAATCTAGAGATCCAATCTTAAGATGAACCAGTTGTGATCTCTAAGCGTCTTCTGGATAACTTACCAAATATTTTTCATTCATTAAAACAGGATGAAGGCTCTTGATTTTGGAAATAAATAATATGAAGTGTGATTTATATTTTTGCCAAGCGGTTGATCACCAACACAACTGTCCTGATTTGTGTGCTAAGGATTGTACTTTGAGTTTGAATCATTTAACAATAAAGTATTATAAGGGGATGTAATTACACATTCCATGGTATATTGCTGCCTGTTTTCTCCACCAGTTGTATTAATTGACTGGTACTGGACTAGTCCACTATGCATCACATCTATTTGTATCATTTCACTAAACTTAATTAATAGTATGACATATGGGTGGGGCCCCTTTTCCAGCCTTAATTCAAAAGTATTCAGTATAATTTAATAAGACTTAAAAAGTGGGTAGACCTATAGGTAGAGTGGTCCCCTTTACTCCATGGGCTACTTTTTTTTTATCACGTATTTCTTTTATATTTACCTTTGCGGATAGTCTGTGGCTTATAACTGGCAAATATTGCTGAGGTGATGAGGTTTGATTAAATTATGGATTAAACATTTGAGCAGGAGACATCAAAGTGCTCTACATGCACATACAATATATATCTAGTTTTCTAGTATGTTTGGTCGGAAAACATTAACATGTTTCTGTACAAGGTACTAATTTGAAAAATAATGATATTTGAAAAAGTAATAAATTTATGTATTGTTTATGTAAAGATTTTTTTAAAGCCAGATGTATCTAATATCTAAACTCATTTTCAGCATTAATTAATTCTGTGAACTATTCAAGACGTATGACATTGTTTTTCATAAATATCATCAATTAATTTTGATACACACAAATGTTCATCAACAAAGAATACATATTCTATGTGCAATTCAATAAACGTTCCTATTGTTTAATATATTGACAACATTGTTCAACACGGTAGAAGTCATGATGATGTATTATGGGTTTACCCTGGCAACTTTGAACAAAGATATTTTAACATAACCCACACAACAGTTATTTTGTTCAAACTGCTCCAAATATGTGTTATTGATAACATGCCTTTCTGTACGTTGAAGTACTCAGCTTTTAAAGCTTTGGAATATAAACTTGTTTATCTCTCAAATGCTCAATAAAACTTATGATTATTATTATCTTATTATAAACACTATACATTAAGGTAATCAGATGCAACATTACCTCGTATCAATTTGTGGTTAAGAAGTTGTCGTTCATCCAAGCAATTCTTAAACTTAAGCTAAAGACTAATAAAATGTCCAATCATTGTTCTTCTAATACCGTCCTTGCCATAATAATTCATATGTCTAAAGGAAGTTCACAGACGTCAAAAAATCAACTTACAAAATTTATCCCTTTTTATTTGTGTCTCATTTCCCAGTTTTGACAATGATTAGAGCGAGTACCTCAATATCAATCGTTTGATGATAAATACATTACTTTATCTATACATAATAAAAGTTTCATTTAAGGATATATTAAATTAAAGTTGATAGAATCAACGTCAAGACATCTAAAATGACCACATTCAGTTTCTACAAATGTTAATACTCCCTGAACGACATGAAAGAAAACTTATTAGTTGTCTTCGATAAGAAACCCTAATTATTGATTTCAAAGGACTACATAATTGCATTCACATGAATAATCGTTTGCGAGAGACTACTACTGTCATTGCCAAGTAAGGAAAAGTCCAAAGCAAAACACGAAGGCAAAGTCCAATAACCATGACAAATGGCCCTTTGATTGTTTGGATAGTTTGTTAGTCATTAATATGCCTTTTTGATCCATTGTCAAATCAGCATTTATTATCTTTATTTGACTCCAAGTAGCGATAAGGAATGAATGGTTGGTTCAAAAAGATTATTTAAGAGTCAACAACTAACGGTAGGATAATACGCAGTTGATATATTTTTCAACATGAAGAATACAGCTAAGTAGATTTTTTGGGCTAGCAGAATGAGTAATGAAAATGAATAAAAAATATTCGAGTTACCACGACTGTCAGTTTCTGAAAACTAAAACATTTTCTTTCGGATTAAGAATTCTTCAAGGATGATAAAACTTCTTTATAATGTACGGAAAGAGTGCCTCAGTATCAGAATAAATGACATAAATACTGTAAAAGGAGCATCGATAGTAAAAACGCAATTTCTTCGACCCGTAACCGCTTTTAGTGTTTATATTAAGACCAGTGACATCAATATCAACTGGAAAGTTATTTTTAAAGTTGGTTTTATGTTGCTTCGGAATGTATAACTTATTGACGCGATTAATATCATATATTGACATAGCAGTTACTTTGATGATATAGAACATTGCATGAAATTGACGGATTTGTCTGCCTCCTGCTTCCTTAATATGTTTATATGTTTATCTCATTTATATATATATATAAGTTTTGCTTTTATGATGATGCCTGTTACGCAATCGTGTCAACTGATTTTTTCAGAATATATGTTCCCAGAATTAACATGTTTAAAATATGGGTGTCATGTTGTTGATTTGTGTCTATGCTTTAGCACCGACTTCACGTATTACTTTGTGTACCAATAAAAAACAATAATTGTCGTTCTCTTACATTTTCGCTTTTACCTTTATTTAATCATAGCATTATGTATTAGTTTGAAGTTCTTCATAATTATATTACTTAATTTTTTCAAAAATGTGTATGTTAAGATAAATTATATTGAATTTCCCAATGGTTACTCGAAGTTTAGTACATAACGAGAAACTTTTATTACTATTTTCCTTTTATACTTAACCCACACGATTTATAAGTATATTGTTCTCCATTGTTACTTCAAAAGCTTTGTCGTTGCTTATTGTCTCCCAATGAGATTACATAAATGACGTCAGCGCAGACAATAAAGGTTTTATCAATTCTTCGTATGTAAATGAGCCTTTGTCTTGCGGGCAATAAAACCAAGTATGTTTAATGTCTGTCTGTGTTGTTAGTCAACATCTGCTGAATTTGGATATTGAATGAGGATATATACATACGGAAAAAAGTTAAGCACCCCCACGATTTTTCAGCTGCATAAGTTGCCTGTTAAGAAAGAAGGCGATGTGTAGAATTGTAGATTGTAGAAATAATCGTATGGTATAATAGAACCATAAATTAGCAGTTAAGGGAAGAACGTTTCATCCTGTTTACGTATTTAGAATATTTGCATTCATAAAATTGTTGTAGTTTTATGTCAAAAAACAAGTAACATTATTCTGAGAAAAGAAAGTTGGTTGTTGTGATGTGGGTAATTCAATTCTTTCAAGCCCTCCAGTCAAACTTTAGTATCAACATTTTAGTCAAAAGTCACTATTTAGACCTCAAATAACCTTCACAGTTGCAAATTCTCCAAAAAACAAAATTCAAGGAAAATGGTTTAATAACAAAATAGTGTCAGTGTCAACTGCAATGACCCCTTGAAATCAATGAGAAGTCTTTGATTAACGGATTGAACTCAAAAGAATCCAAAGATTATTCCAAAATCGTATGATGCCAGCAATTTCGTCAATAATTGACAATAACTGTTCAAAAAAGGGATCTCATTTCAACGACCAGTTACTTCCTTATTTTGTAAGATAAGAGATGATTTGATGTGTGGAAGTCAAGTTGGTAACACGACTGTTTTTTTTGATGTCTGAAACCCATTGTCTATTGCCTTGTTTTGGGACTACAGCCATACTTATTTTCGGTGAAATTTCAGTACCATTACAAATTCAATCGTAATTTCATAAAATGTCTACATGGACGATCTTTCTTTGAAGAAATTATTAACAAAATCTACATTTTTAAGTTAAGAGCTATGAATTTTTCTGCGACGGATTTCATTTATAAAAAAATTTAACGAACTATCCTACGAATTTCGTACACCTCATATTTTGTAAAATACTCATCAGGGTTTAAAATCCTGTTCTTTCTCTGTCCCTTTTGTACAGTAATCATACCTTGTAAAAACGTTAAGTTTATATGATATCAAGTTCTCTTTTATCAAGCTTTTTCAAAATTTAAATTTTCTTAGATTAGAATATATGACAAATAATATTAAGAATCCCTTAATTAGAAATAGAATATTAATAAGATCCATGCTTCGATCATTTTCCGCACTCAACATTGAACCCCATTATGAAAAGCATTCAAATTCATTCATTTCAAATGGTGTATGTTTTTCTATCCTGTTAATGCAAAAAATGTAAACGTGCAATAGATTTCTTTTATAAAGATAACATAGTACAAGTGTGTCTATATAAGATAAAATATCAAACATTTATTTTAGACGTTATCATAATTCCAGTGCGTCATTGAATAAGTGGTCAGCTTATCGAAATAATGAGTCCTGTAAATTTACTGCTTACCTACTAAGCTATGTGGTACATTACGAAACAAATATCAAGGGAATTGTAAATTGGAAAATAAAGTAACGATACAAGGATTATATATACCTGCAGACAAAGTAATCATTAAACAAACGTATTGGTATTTACTGCAAACAACTTTGATCCTTATAAAGATAAATATCAGATTATTGTTAACTTGTGCGCATTAGGCAATGAAACGACAAGTTTGATTCTCAATGCTGAGGCACTTGTGAATTAACCGTAAGTATGGTTTTTTTTCATAAATGTTTCGTATCATAAACTTTTTTTAGCTGTTTAAGTAAGATTATATTTATCTTTCCCCTTACTAATATAACTTATAACAACTCAAATATTTGGTCGAAAGTTTCGTCTATAACCTTGATATAGGGGAGACCAGGGCAAAGCACGCCCTCGGGGCAAAGTGACCTCGCGATATTTCTTCAAAACTATCGACAAATGGAGTAATTTGTCATTACCAACGAATGAAAGTAACCGTAATGAAGCGTTGTGAGCAACGCTGCAATCATTTGCCTGAGTTGTTGACGCAGAATTTCAAATATTCAAAAAAACGCGATTTTACTATACGGAACGGATATGTCTCAAATTCAAATATTTCATAAAAATACAAAACGGAACATTAAATTCTCGTGAACATGTAACATGAATTGGTATCATTAATTCATTGAATACTGAATTTTGGAATTACTTGCTTTAATGATTTTCTGTGATGTACATAACGAATGTTGCCCTGGATGGGGCAAAACGTGCCGGGGGGAGCGCTTTGCCCCATGTGTTATAAAATACATCTTTTTGGTTAACATATTGGTGTAAAAGTTATTATTTTACATTTCTTAAGCAAATAATGTAAAGGAGAACTATAATTTTCATATCAGCATTCTGCTGTATTCTATAAAAATGAAATATACCATTTTACTTAAAGGGTTTGTTTTGTTAAAGAATGACAACAACTAACAGTTACAACAAACATATTTTTCTAATTCATTGTATACTACTGTTTAACCCCAAACGATAAGCAATGTTATGCCGCTATGGCAATTTCGACACAAAATACATGATGTTATATCTTTAATTCGTCCATATAACCAATTCAATTCTTATTATATTTATTACTGGTTTTGATAGTCAATGACTTACATTATCAACACTTTCGTAGTTGAAAGAAATGTACAACTACCAACCATAATGATATTTGGTCATTGAGAATGTTGAACATGCAGGTTCATGATATGTTAAGGAACATTTTGAGCATCCTTGCATATATTGCCAACTTGTATATTATTTCTATCCTTCATATGAGTTCGATAGCTGATCAAGTTCGATCAAGATGAAAGCTTTTGATTAGTATTGGCTGATTATAGGTGTGTTATATCTATTACAGTCTGTGTTGTTTTTCACATGGGGCAAAGCGCCCAGGGGATTGGGCACTTTGCCCCACACTACAGGGCAAAGCGCGCCCCCTTAATCAAAATATATTTACGTAAATATATCCTTATTACGAAATGGTAGCTTAAAAAAGCATGTGCCATGTAACAGTCTATGTGACAAGTATTAAGGATAGTGTGCAAGTTGCATTCTGTGCATGTCGGGGTGCCAACTAGAGGCACTTATATGTTAGGGGGCGCGCTTTGCCCTGGTCTCCCCTATGTATATCAATACAATACAATACAATATTTCATAAGGCACAACAATAAAAGCAAAGAAGACAAGTAAACATATATATTATGTGTTTTTATTACTCTTCCGTTGATAATATTGCTGTTCAACAAACCAACACATGTGTCATAACATAGCGCGCTGACCAAATGACCTGACGTCATAATGACGTCACAATTTCACAATTGTAAGAATGATCTCACAATGATAGCGATGAATTTCTTTATATCTAGACGATGTTATTAAGCCAGTAATAAATAAAATACTAAACTCGGTCCGTTTCATAAAAAGAAATATCTACCCATTCACTCGTTTTATAAAAATGGTATGAAACGGGACGTATTTAAGAATTCTCTATATATAACATGGCAAATGGCATAATTATTACATTGGGAGAATACAATTCAACACCTGCACAGAGAAATAAGAATGACAAGACTTTGATGACCCTCTCAATTACTCTAATTTTGTTTCTCAAAGAATTGATATTATTACTTCTCCTTGAAATATATTTCTCAGTGCCAAATATATCTTCAAACGTATTTTAGAATATTGAGAAAGACGGTTTCCTACCTTTAATATTCACTACAAATATGTGTCATTTAGCTTATGATACCATGTGATTGTGCAAGTAGTCATTCTTCGTACAAATAATGTCATGAGTTGGTATTCGAAGTTTTCATTTAGATTTAGCAAACACCTGCACTTTACAAATACTTTTACTTTGTTATACCCGGTTTGAACCAATTTTTATAATCATCAGTATTTCATTAAAATATATTAATATGGTGTCCGTATACAAGATTTCAACTTTCTAGGACTCTTGCTTTTTAAAAAGAAGGCGAAAATTAGTTTTCAAGGCTTTGCCCCTTTGGACCTATGGGCCCAAGGGCCTCCAAAGCTATAAATCATAATCTTCATTAGTCTGTGCACAAAGTTTCAGCTTTATTAGCCTTATTCTTCTGCAGAAGAAGTCGAAAATAGGTTTTAAGGGTTTGGCCACCTAAACTATAAATAATAATCCTCTCTAGTCAGGATATATAATAATAATAACTTGCAGGGTATTACAACCAAAGGAAATAAAAGGTGTGGCATTTCAACCATAGGTTATAAAAGGAAGGGCATTTCAACCAACATTCTCTCCCGACAGAGGCAGCTCAGATCAAGTCATAAATGTTGATACAGCCTCTGTTCTATTTCGCCGCAATCTGTGGGTTCTGGCAGTTCCCCTTGGCGGAAAAAGTTGCACCTCAATCGATTTGAATTTCTTAATCCTAATCTTAATGACAGCGCTTCTCGCAAGGAAAGGGTGGTTCATTTCACAATGCCTTTGCCATCATTTAGTACCCAAAATGATGATTTAAGAACAGCGTCGCTGATTGCACAACTTACTTTGATTGCCTCCAATCAGGCTTCTCCCATTCTATCTCACAAACTCGGCGTAATATAACAGAGGCTGTATCAACGGTTCTGGACTTGATCTGCCTCTGTGGGGAGAGAATGTTCAACCAGAGTTTGTGTCAAAACAAATTGTCTTTGGCAGAACCGTTTCCAAAAGGTTCATCTCAATCTAAATTTAGTCAACTAAAAAGGGTGGAGGATAGAATTGTTTCAAACTCAAAATCAAGCAAAATAAATCCAAAAGCAAAACTCAAATCAGAAATTAAATCGGAATACTTTGATTAAAAAAGATAAATGAGATAAAAGAGCTAGAGTTTTTAAGATATCCCAATTAAAGATTAGAAACCTTATGTATTCCATTCCATACAAAACTTTTAAGGGATATACACATTTACTCGTAATGGTTCAGGATAGGTGGTAAACTATGGAGAAAATATGTGGTTACATATCGTATGATAAATATAGTAGAATACTTCTTTTAAAGATATTCCCAGAATTAAGCTTTTACATTTAGAGAAAATTATAAGTATCATTATACTTAGATTACGGACTATTATACGATCAATCATGCATGTTGTTTGTGGTTGAAGTGGTAAAGTGTGGTTGAGAAAATTATAAACCTCCAATTTACAGAGGGCCAAATGTAAGAAGTTGAAAATGACATTATTAAACCTATGAAACCAATAACTAAAGATTATTAAGGATTCGTTGTTATTGGCGTGTTTTTTTGGATTTTTTTTTGTTCCCCAATATTTTGTGAACAAGATTCAACCAAAACGGCTGAAGCTATCGAAACCAAATTTGGCATGTTGGTAGACCTTGTTGAGAAGACACGACACGAAGCTTTTGGGTCAATTTGGCCCATCAATAAATGGCCCAGCAAGGCCCAAAGTTCGGATTTTTGACATGGCTTTTTTTTCAAAATGCACTTAGAGACCTGAATTTTTTTTTTAAATCGCTCCCGAACAGTCATTTCCGGTCAGGAGCAGAGGTCAAACTTTGCATTTTTGAAATGTGGTGTTTCGTTGGGTGTGTTTAAAATAGCGTAGCGAATCAACGACGTACGATAACGCATTGTTCTATATATCATATGAAAGCTAAAAGTCTATAGATTTTTTTTAAATTAACAATAAATTCAGATATTTTTTGACCGTGAGTTACGGACCATTTTTCAATATTGTCAACTCTGCTTTCGTTTTGAATGCATAATGTATAGGTATGTTAAAAAAATCGTTACTCATCAGTGACAGACGACAAATCATTGTTCCATATATCATTAGAAAGCCAAAAGAATACGGAATCTTTTAAAAATTAACAATAAATTCAGTTACTCGTACTTCATTTACATTGAGTTACGGACCTTTGCATATTGTCACCTCTACTGGCGTTTTGAATGCATATGAAATATGTATGTTTCCAAAATTCGTAGCTCATCAAAAGAAAAGCATAAGGCAGTGTTTATTAAATCATTAGACAGCTGAGAAATTGTAGAACTTGGAAAAAAATTACAATAAAATGTGTCTTTAAACATTGAAATAAATAGCTTTAAAATTTGTCAATATACCTTTCGTTTTGAATGCAAATGGTATATCTATGTTTTAAAAGTCATAGCTCATGAACAACAAAACATGCGGTAATGTGTTATCTATCACCATACAGCTAAAATAATTAAAAAAACTGGGAAAATTTACAATAAAATATGATAGGTTCTTATACATTGAAATAAAGAGTTTTAAAAATTGTCAATTTAACTTATGTTTTAAATGTTTATGATAAATGTACATGTATGTTTGAAAAATCGAATCTCATTAACTACAAAGCATTAGGTAATGTTTGATTTATCACCAGACAGCTAAAAGAATGTAAAACCTAAGAAATGTAACTAAAACATAATCTATGTAAAGGTTGAAATAGAAACCTTTAAATGTTCCCTTTTTGCATATATGTTTCTACTACATACATTCATATTCAGTAAATAAGCAATCATTGTTAAATAAAAAGGATAGCTTAGTGACTGAAAAAGAGATTTAAGATATTGCTTGCAGCCTGAAAATAAAAACAGTTGTTATGCATCATGACATACATGGCTATCACATACGCTAATTATAGACAAAAATGTTGGGCAAATTCTCTTACCTTTTCTGAGAGCCTATTTGACCTCTGTTTCTTTCAGCAGTTTCCGAGCGAATAGCCTCAATGGTATCACATGACTTGATCGTCCTATACAAAAGCAAATAAATATCCTAAGAATTAAACAAGCTTATATTTGTTATGCTAATTAACAAATGATTCAAATAACTATTACAGACACCGTTAAGCTTCAAGTAACGACGCATTCTCTCGTTTTATTTGTCAACGATAAGCAACAATAACATGTACAAATCAGGATTCATGTTATGAGAGAGAGATTTAATTTCTGTAAACGGGCCACTGGCTCATTATAAATGTAAATTGATGACACACTGAACTGCCCTTAGCTCCATAAAATATCATGTACAGACGAAGAACATAACAATAATTGTGATGCATGATGCAAGTTTCTTTTGAGCTAGACAAATATATTTTTTAAGATTATTGAGGTCAATACTATTTATTGATGAAAACAGTGAGATGAAAATGTTACCAGATGGAATAACATAGTAGTTATGTAAACGTGTAATTTATTATCCCAGTTGTTCACTTGCTAAAATATGTCAGATTCAACAGGTTCTTACCTTCAAATAAACTGAAGTACAAAAGAAAGTACACACCCAAGTAATTTGTTAATAAAAGACAACAAGACAAAATTTCCAGCATTTCAAAGGTATAATATTAATAGTGAACCATTTTCAAATATGGCAAGGACAGGTATTTACTTCTCACTTCACACATCACTTCTCTACTTCTCATAGTGTCCACTAGGGGTATAATTTGAAATTTACACTCATTGTTTCTGCAACATTCCCTGGTCTGATGTCCATACATGAGGAGTTAGTATCGGGTGTGACCCCATTACTGTTAATGCAAGCAAAGACACGTGTCCTCATTGAGAAAGTCAGACGTCGGATGACGTTATTAGGGATACGTTGCGGTCAGTTTCGGTTGCGCTACTCACATTCGAAGATGTGAAAATAAAATTTCAAGTTGCAAATGCATGTTATCATGAAAAATTAGAAACTTTTTATCTATTTCCAAAACAAGATATATCAATACACGACAGTGTTATTTAAATTCAGTTCTATGTTATTGAAAAGTTACACAAAATATTAATGAGATGGGGTTTTATTAACTTTTGTTGGTGGTTTTGTTTGATTCTACTTTCGACTAGCTGTTGCAGACCAGGCATGGGCCGGTCAAATGTCCTCTTTAACAAATCAAGCATAGCCGAAACTTTCTATCGGAGAACATCCAAATATGGTCATTGCAATTTTCAATCTGTTTTCAATTTTTCATTTGTAAAACATACCTTGGAAAGCTTAGAGTCTGTATATCAAAAATATCTATATTTAAAAAATACAAGATAACTATGACATGTACATTTCTAGAATAACATTTCAACTTTGTAAAGTTCAGAGCAGAAGGTTGATATATTGAAATGTTAGTTTTGCATACTTGGTCTTTTCGAGAATTGCATGGTTAAGAACAACATGTTACATCTTGCGAGTTGCTAGTCAACATGATTTCTTTTTCGGCACACATCCCCTTCAAGACATTGACACCTCAAAAACCTGATCCTAAACTTTATTTTGGAGGTACTACACCTTTTTAACTTTGTATATCTTTAAATTATGAGATTGGAAAAATACAATATATGGTACTTGTATGCAATTTGTCAAAAAAAAAAAAATAATCCAAATCAATTGAAAAACATATGCATGTACATGTATATCACATGTTTACATCCCACTTAGACCTCGTCGTCCATGGCAACCATTCATAAAAGTGTCCTGTTCATTATCGATATCGGGAACTCTTAGGCCAAAGAGTCCTGCCATCTGATGCAAGGACACTTTTGTAAACCTATCCTACACAAGGTTTAAAACAATCAATCAAGAACATAGACATAGAAGTGAACTGAAAGTATCAATAATCAAATAAAACAAGCTGGAAAACAATCGTAATACTTACATATGTTGTGTGAATCAAAATATCAAAATCACCTAATAACAACGCAGACTTTAGTTTGCACTAGGAAAAAAAACGATACCAAGAAATAAACAGTATATGATTATATGATATGTCAGGAAAATAAATCTAGAAATATCCAAAATAATTTGATAATTATACATAATTAATTTATTTCATAGTTAAGATAATATTGTTTTAGGCTAAATTTGTTATGGGAACGATTAAAGTATCTTTTGTTTTAGAAATCCAAGAGAAACGTTTCGTATGTAAAAACCACTGTCTGTGAGGGCTCTAATAACGCGTCTTCTTCCTTCAAAATCGAAACAGAAATGGACAACCTTTGAAACTTTGTCTTGAAACAGGCTCATATTCATGGAGTGCACGAAGTCTGCAAGCCTTAAACATTTACTTCGTGCCTTGCGCTTTGACACGCAAGAAGCACGTGCCTCGCGCTTTGACAAGCAAGAAGCACGTGCTCGTACACCCTTCATAGTACTACAAACTTCATTCATAAAACAGTGAAGGGGCCCTTGGAAGGTTATCGAAAATTGAAATTTATTTTAAACTATTAATTTTGTGGTTGATTGTACTCGGATTAAGTGAGATGAAAGTCAGTTACTAGCATAGTAAATTGTATGCATCGGAAAACGGCAGGGATACTTTGTCCTCGAGCCAGTAATCGGGTCCGCCTCGTACTGGCCTCTCGGACAGAGTGTCCCTGCCATTATCCGATGCATACAATTTACTATGCTAGTAACTATTACATATCAAAGTGTATCTTAGACGAACATGGAATATCTGTCTGCTGTTATAGAGATTGCAGGAACCGTGTTTCGTGGAGAACGTCTTCAGCCTGATGACATGATTGGGGTGACAGTTAAAGGGGTTGCAATGTCATGGTTTAAAGAGGGATCCACTTGGACGGCAAAACATTGCGATCAGGTGATAAAACCAGCGGTCATATCCCTCCCATCGCCCCGTGCGTCTATTCCAACAGGACTTTATGCGTCCTCAAAATTCTCCTGCAGCAGAACATTTGGAGCATTAACATCCTAAATGTACGCGACCGTTGCAATGCCCTTCAGTTGAATGGCGGAACCTAGCGCTTTCTCATATGCGTCTGAAACACGAGACTCGAAAACGTTTTGTGGCGATACAGATCTCGGGGTCGACAAGGTTCACACTGATCTCTTCTTGTTTTTGCGTTTTAATTTCATTGATATACCCAACTCTGCGGTGCACCGGATTTCCATTTTGTAATTCGCGACATTTTCTTTTAATTTTGTTATCCAAAATCGTCCAAATATAGTTTAAAATGATGTAAACATCATTGTCTGGAGTTATTTGTGACTATTATATTAATGTATTTGAGTGTGCTTAACATTCGTCAATAAGTATATGTCACTTCCGCATTATCTTTTCTATCATGAATATGTTAAAATATACAAACTTGAAATATTTTTTTTTATATTCAGAAGATGACTGCAGGGACCTTCTTTGTCCTGTTGGGTATCGCTGGTTTTATCCTTGTCCCTGTCTCAACAAGGGATCGTCATTTCGTTGGAGGATCCATCAGTTATGAATTTATCGAGGCAACTGACGATATGCCCAACGTGAGTATCACAAATTCAAGATTTTGTTTCTGTTAAATCAACATTTACTTTGGGTTCTTATCAGTGATAAGATGTAATTTTCAATATGAGGATTTACAGGCTAATTTTCACCCTTAAAATAACCCATTGTTATCACTGTTAATTCATTAACAGAAAACAACAGTCAGTATACGTGTATGCGCGAAGCTCCTATGATTGTATCATTGCAAATGCCTTCTATCAATAAGGACTATTGAGTTTAAGATATTTTGTTTCTGGCAACATAAAATTTTACATACATGTTTATCGACATGTCATAGGATGAACATTCTGAAAAGATCTATTTCCCAGTTGTAGGAGATACGAGGTATTTGCCGTATGATTTTCAAGAATTTAAATACGCTGTTGTAGTATGGTGAACGCTAAAGTCAGGTCAAGATGTAACTGGCGCTGAACTGTCTTAGAATAGTCCTAGTTTACCCAAATGTTCTCGAAATCATTTTTGTTGAGTATAAATACCTTGAATTCTGTTTATTAAAGTTTAAGATACATTTGTATTTTTATATATCGTATCTATACTTCGAGCAATGTTGGACTGTTTATGTTATCTTATTTTAAAAATCGGCAATCGAAAACAACTGTTCATTTTATGTAAAAAAACAAAGCTTTTTTCGTACGTAATAAAATATCTTGGTATAATTATAAAATCTCCATATTATTATCGCAACTCAATTCCAATTAACAATTTTGTTTTTAAATATTATATCTAACCATTACTTTCCTAATTTTAATTAACATATGTGTTTGAAAGCAAACAAAAAGTCAATATTTTATTTAGAATTATCTGATAATCTATCATTAAGAGGAAAATGACGAGAACAAATAGTCTGCCTCTTCAATAACACTCGTTGTCATTCAACAACATAACTATTGTTCTGGATTTTCCGAACATTATACCTTCGATTTTATAGTAAAATTAGTCTTTGTGCCGCTCGAAAGAACTTTACATCTAACTCGGAGTTACCGTTAAAGAACAGTTACTCATAACACAGTAATTACATTGATAACCAGGTGAAAGTGACATTACTGACTGGTTGGACCCTTGGTGATGGACCTTGTGGTCCAAATTGCTCTTCGAAAGATATCGGGAAGTCAACGGATGCCTCACGAGCTGCTGTGCTGGAAAACAAGGGAAATAGATATTTCGGATACTTTGTTTATGAAGAAGAGACTAACACAAACTCAACTTCTCCAATCTCGACGCAAAAATGGAATAGGACTGGAACGGTTACAGTGGTGAATGAACATACTGAATGGGAACAGGAGATGTTAACATTCATCACATTCATCGACCGTTTCATCGACATTCGGTAATATTTCTTGTTTGCATTTTCATACTCAACCCATTTGAAATGGTTAGCAAACGTGTCCGTCCGTCCGTCCGTCCGTCCGTCTATCCGAATAGGGATAGGGCTTTTCTCTGAAACTGTTGTGAATACTATAACCAAATGTTTTATATATCGTAATGATATGAACACCTTGATGGAATTAGAAATAAAAAGTGTACAATCATTTTATTACAGGTGTCCTTTTAGTTTATATGAACTCTGTCCATCCGTCTCCCACACTTTTTAACTCATAAATATATATATACACTAATTATGGGATTGAAACAACACTTCTCATATGTCATACACTGTATATATGACAATAACACAATATGTTACAAAACATTATACATTTTATCATGTAGTGAAGTCTTCATCAAAGAGAAAGTTTGCCATAAAATATACTCCCCTGATCTTTCCACAAAAGTGATTCAAAGTTTAAAGTTCCGAGGTACATTTTTTCTCAACATATTAAAAAATGATCAGTTTTTGGCTCTATGTCTAAAGGGACATTTCATTTAATGAATTGGGGAACTTCAGTGAGTTCAAAATTACCCTTTCAAACAATAATAAAGGTCAATCTTACAAAGCTGTATATTTGTATCCTTTTCACAAGCAGTAATATAACTGACATTGTCAAAACAGCAAAATAATCAAAAATGAAGCTTGGTTAAATTGTTTTTTAACAATACAAATGGTAGTTTACATTTAATTACCCCATCAGACAGATGAAATGATCGTGACGTTTTATTTCAAAATAGTGTCACGTGACATTTTATTTCACAATAGTATTTTAGTTGAATACTTGATGTTATATTCCTAAGCGATTCGATTACTTTTGTTTGTCTGCACATATACTCATTTCGTTGGGAAAATATTGTATCATATTAATACGTACTGGATGTAGCTTAAAATATCAGGTTTGTAAATGGGAAATCTATAGAAGACGGTTAATGTTTTTTTCCAAAAAGAAAGTTTATTTCAACGGCTGTAATGGTTAAAGTCGCAACTCCAGGTGAACATGAATTTTACCCATTTTACAAGATTATATAAACCTGTTATTTGGAAAATACATTACGTATTCTATTCGTTTTACACTCATACTGAAATGTGTAATCAAAAATACCTGAAAATAACATTAAAACCCTTATTTGTTCAGATAGTTGAATGAAGTTAGGACATCTGTCCATTGACGACATGTATTTACACACTAGCTCCTTTGTTTTATTCGAGTATTCATTTTTCATACCAACTCATATTGTCTGTTAAATTCACGTGCCGAGGTGTTCATCAGACAAATCCGGTGTTCATGATGACACCCGGTATTGCCATGAACACCTGATGTGAAACAATTATTTTTGGTATTTCGGAAATTTATCTAAGTTTAAAGTTTGCTTTGCAAATTAAATACAATCATTAAAACTGCAATATTCAAATACAATACATTTACAAATTTTCCACTTCAAACATGGGTTCGAACCTGCGTCCTGTTGATTTTAAACCCAGTGACTTAACCATTAGACCACGTAGGCCAGTTGAAAATAAAACAAGTTTTTCATGACCACATGATAAGTTTCACATTTTTCCTGAGAAGAAACATAACCGTGAATTATTGTTAATATTTTATCAATTAATGAAAAAAACATGGTACCAAATGTATGCATGTCAAAGTTTTTGTAAGCTGTTCTCATATCAATATGGGTATACAATCTATTGTTGTAGGTTGTACGGTTCCGCACGGATTGCACGTGCAGCACGAGAGGCTCATGCCAATGTCAGCGACCTCGGGTTCAATTTAGATGAACCCTCGCGCACGTGATTCATGAACACCTCAGCCTAACGGCCTCGGCGTTCATGATTCACGTGCGCGAGGGTTCATCTAACTTGAACACCTCGGTCTCAGTCGGTAACTATTACATCACCACTGGTCACAGTTAAAGTATTAGATCATCACTGTTGCCTTGACAGTTTGTTTCACTGATAACAAGCTGATTGAATTACATATATTGGTTAAACACCTTTACATCACAATCATGAATAGTTACAGGAGGCTTACGTGATGTCATATTATAATGTCTTAACGTTTTAAGCAGGATATATATACAAGTTCAGTCTTTTAGTGTTTACAAGATTATTCAATAAAAAATACTACACAGTCATTGTTAAAAACAATTGGCATTTGGATACATGCTAGCGTGATAAATAGCGCTTGAAAGTGACTTTAACCAGCTTAGGAGATATAGATACAAGCTGCAAAATTAATTCAGGAAAACGAACAACTGTTTACATTGCCAAAACATCAAAGATGTAAAGATGTATATCTCCAAGAGAGGCATCGCGAAATATAACCATCAAGTTCTCTTACATTTTACGTAGTAAATAATGACCCGGTACCGAGGGGTTATGGAAAATAACCTCGCGAGGGCGTAGCCCGAGCAGAGGTTATTTCCATAACCCGAGGCAAACGGGTCATTATTTGACTTACACTCCCGCGGAAGTCTCCTGCAATGGTTTCAACTTAATTTGTTTATAAACAATTACTTACAAACGTTTTTCTGATATCATTCGCGGGTTTATCATTTCTTGATAAGAAAAAATACTTAAATTACCCCCATATTAGGGTTTTAGAATTAAACGCTTGAATTCTTACAATCAAAACTATTTTATTACGGTGTTTCAACTAAATTGGTTTACATACAAATAATTGAAAAACGTTTTAGTGATCCATTTTGCGGGTTTGATATGTCTTGATGAGAATACTATTTTAGACTACTTACAATACCCCCTGATAAGGGTTTTAGAACTAAAATCTTGATTCCTTACATTAAAAAATTATTTTATTGCAATATTAATATATATTTATAGGGGAAAATAAAAAACCAAACATGACACACACAAATTTACATCAACTGGCATGGATCCACAGTAGATCAACAGGTAGGAGTGCTGCTTGACAACATAGAGGTCCCTGGTTCGAATCCCACTTTCGTTGTTCATAAATCTTAACTTTCTTGTTTGATTAAAATTCCAAATTTTACAAGTCCAATTGTTTGCAATTGTTTACAATCTTATAACCTACCAAGGTGGTTATGAGATAACCAACCTACGCGGATGAAGCTGACGGCATATAACATTCAACTAAAATAAAGGCAATAACTTTCCAAGGGGTGTAAGGGGTAAACACCTATAAGAAGGTAGTTATGAGTTAAAACCAATTGAAAAAAAAAGGGATATAACCGCCCAAGGGGTGTAATCTATGATAAAATATTATTTCTGTCCTGAGAAATACTTATCAATTAACAATGTGATTTTACGGAGATGCCTGTCAAAGTAACGCTGTAATTATACATGGCTTCAGAATGAAATCTTACATATATCAAAATTCAGATACTTGTTGTTCTTTTTATAAATCTCAGTTAGAAAATGAATTCCATGTTGTTTTGATATGCCCTTAATATGATTAATTAAGGTGTATTATCTTCCAGGTTATTGTCAGCACAACCCTCACATGTACAAATTAATTAATACATGACCTCGTGCGTTAAAACTGAAAAGTGCTGGATATTACTCGGTTAGGTTAGGGGTATGTACGTGTAGTGTCAAACCGTCCGTCCATCACACTTTTTGTTCAACTTTCTATTCTAAATCCAATCGGTGGATATTAATGAATCTTGACAGAAGAAATGATGCGTAGATTTGATGTTTCATTAGTTCATTAAGTAGAATATTATCGTCTGATTTGTGTCTTGATTTGTTCATGGTTTTGTTATGTTGAAGATTCGTACTGATGTAATTTAAAAAGGTAGTTGCGAACCTGTCATCACTTAAATTAGAATAAGGACAGTTATAGTCATTGCAAAACAAAAATTGATTTTCACATTCCACGATAAGGTGACTGGGACTTTTACAACAAAATACCAACCTAATGAAGTTTCCAAATTCAGTGGAACGTTTGTAGAACAATGTTAATTTCTTCATTTCTTTTAACAGATTTTTAAAAATAATGTCATGTTATTTGACTTGTCAAACATCGCTGAATGTGAGAACTGGATTAAAATCAACAATACATAATCTTAGTTTGAAATGTCATATGGATCATAAATTCGATATGAACCTCTGTAGCGCACCAAAGCCTTCTGTTTCTCAACGGTGCATATGATAGAGATTGTGTAGTTGATCAGTGTTAACTTTCACTATGCTTTCGTATTGGACCTGAAACCATTGCATCAATATGTTTTTCAACATGGCGGACATTTTTTCAAGTGATATTCTAATGAAATATGTTAGGGAGAAAAACGAAATCTGAATTAGATAGAAAGCTTTTTTTAAAATTTAAGAAGCGTTAAAATCAGTCCCTGTGCCGACTTATGGTAAAATAAATATGTAATTCATGAAGTTCCTAAGACTCTACATGGGTTTTCATCATATGTTTGAAGAGACAGTTAAATGACGATGACATTTCCTCTTTAAAGTGTTGTTACTGAGAGAATCAATGAGGAAAATGACTATGTATGCAGTGGTGCATTAACTTGCATCTCAATGTGCGAGGTGAAATTGAAAGGCCATGTTCCAAAATATATAACAAGTAGTGCTTTTTAAAATTAAACGTTAATCAGTTAAATTTGTGTTACGTTAAACTATAAAACACTTTAAATAATGTTTTTAGGCTCAAAATGCCTAGGCAGAAACGGGAATGTCTGATTCATCTTATTGCCGCTAGTATCTTTACTTTTCTGATTATCAGATACTGTTTTCATTAGATTTGAGGGAGGCTTCTGGAGAGAATATCAATATAAAAAAAAAGATCTAAAAAAAGAGGAATATAACCTACAAGCAAAGATCAGTCCACGCAAGAGGAACGACACTGGTAAACCAAATAGCAGTCCTGTGATTCTACCGAAACCAGTCTATCAGTATGTATTATCCATAATTCATTTATCATACTCCATTAAGCAGTCATATTTTTATGTATATTTTATCCAAAATATATGTTTTTTTATATAGTTTTGTTGACTTTTATTTCCCCTGATATTCGTTTGTTTATTATGTCTCTCCCCGAAGGATCGAGGAGACATATTGGTTTTGGCTGAGTTCCCGTCCGCGTTGGCGTCGGTGTCAGTGTCGGCGTCGGCGTTCCCATTTGTTTCCGAAGCATAACTCTGAAACTATTTGACCAATCTTTACTAAATTTGGAATGCAGCCTCTTCACATCATGTAAATGTGCCTTTTGGGGGTTTAAACTTCTTTTCATTTTTTTTGTTTCCATGGCAACAGTTTGGACTTTGTCATGTTGAAGGGAATGGTTAGTTTTTATGAAAACTGCGATAGCGCCTAGCGATTCCCATAAATAAAAATCAGATATAACCAAAACTTACAGTTCATGTTGTTTTATATAAATAATATGGTTTTAATTTGAGTTTTAAAAAATCTTTAAGGTATTTTCAAAAACAAAATTCAGAAATGGTGAATGGGGGTGACATCTGTTTTTACGAGTAAAACATTTTCTAGCTTCAATTGTGTGGAATTACAAATAATGATGTCAAATTATCATCGAATTGTTTCAGAGTCTCCTTAAATAGCTTCACAGTGCTGAGAATTCCCTCCATGGACAAGGACGATGACATCATACAATGCAGACAATCGGAGTTTGTAGCACAAGGATCTGTCCATGAGATGCAAAATATTACCATAAATAGGGTAAGACATTTACCACACATTATGCATATGCTATTTTCTGCTTCCCCGTTTACATTCATGGTGACATGGATTACGAATGTTCATTCTCTATTCATACTTCTACATATATCATTTCATGGTGTCCGGTTTCTATTTACTCTGCAAGACGCTTCAATTGTCACAGCAACATTTGTGCAGCTCTAGGAACTGCAAACGTTAGAAACGTTATGCGATGACCGACTGCATACAGGGTGGTTAAACGTCAAATATTACCCCTGCTCACAGAGGTTAATGTTTTGTTTTCTTCAATCTATGATTTGATGCTGTTACATTATCCGTTTTTAGCTGATCTGGCCTGTAAGGCCCGATTGGCTTATGGCATGGCATGGTGTCCGGCGTCCGTCCGTCCGTCCGTAAACTTTGTGGAATTTCGACTTCTTTTCCAGAACCCTAAGACCTAAAGCTGAAACTTCGTGTACAGGCTCCTTGACTAGTGAGGATTAAAAATTGTAGCTTTGGTGGCACTGTGGTCCCTAATAAGGGCCACAGGGGCCACGCCCAAAAAACCTATTTTCATCTTCTTCTCCAAAAGCAATAGGCCTAGAAAGCTAAAACCATGCGAATATACTCTTTGACTAGTGAGGATTATGATTTATAGCTTTTGTGGCCCCTAAAAAGGGCCTCAGGGGCCAAACCCTTTAACCTAATTTCATTTTTTTCTCAAGAAGCATCAGGCCTAGAAAGCTGAAACTTTGTCTGCAAACTCCTAAGTTAGATAAGGAGGAATCCAAATTGTACATTTGGTTACCCTGTGGTCCAAAGTAAGGGAGGAACCACATTTGCCACACCCTAAAGTAAAATTGCTATGAAGCCTGATGAGCTACAGAGCCACTGGCTCTATTTTTATTTGGTTTTGATTACTTCGTACGTATAGTCATATTAAAGGGTCACTCAATGAGTTGTTTGGAGTCGCATATGCCATACATCATAGATTGTGTCTTTTCATTGAGAAGTATCGACTATTGTGGTATGGTATCATTTTAGAGTCAGTCGACGTTGTAGAGCAACATTAGGATGGTTAATTTGAAGTAGTGATAAGGATCGAAAACCGGACAATGACGTGTGTCAGTCAACCGTCATTTGGAATTTTATCAATCTCATTAAAAAGATATCATAATTTCTTCACTACGTTACGCAGATTATAGATCTCAGAAGGCCCAGTAAGTCCAACTGTAAGGGTTACCTTTGACCGCTGGAGCTGAGGAAGATTTCATCCACCAATCAAATCGTTCATCTCTAAAAGGCCATTAGTGAGATTCAAACGTTCTATCACAGTGCAGTTAAAAAGTAAAACTACATATAATGACCTTTAGATTTTTCCAAAAAGCAATTTTAAGTGATTTGCATATAGGTCGCAACATTCACGATTTAAGTTATATATGTCTGAGTTTTGACAGAACAATACTCTTCTAATTTTTATATGTGCATCTTCATCAAAGGTTTTATGTCAGTTTTTGTCTTCTTTTTTTTGTGTCAGTACATATATGGCTACAAAATATTACGAATTTAAAGAGCATACGCGAATATGGGCAGTTAATGGGAACGTTTATATAACGTACCTGTTCCAAAAAAAGCAACGACAGCTTGCTGTTTGCATTTTTGTCCCGTGTATTACGACAACACATTGTGGCATGTGGAGATTTTTTAACAATATACAACTGTAGTACTTGCGTGGACCTTTTTCGACAAACAGATTGATAGGGAAGATATAAAGCACAGTTTGAGTAATTCATTCGGACTTGGTATCTGTAATTGACATTTAGAAATAGTCGGAAATGTTCGTTTTCCGGGTTCTTGAGATTGGACATGAATACCCGTCGCCAGCACCCAAGCCTGCCGGGCTATTTCGCCGATTGGCTGAGTCAAAGGAGACCCTGACGGCTGTTATAACTGAGCCTTGTATGATCTACACGCGTAGCGGAGTGTAGGTGATGGTCATATTTTAATAAGATTGGAATTTTATGCACAGCATTCAGAATGACAATTATGAGTTGACCATGTCGGATAGGTTATACATACCTATCATCCATGTAAATTGGACGTGTGGATTTGACTTCCGTGAATATATATGACTCAGACTTTGATGCGATTTTCATTGAAATAAAGAATTTATCCAAAAATCGAGGACAAATATGTCAGATGTTTTGAATTTATGTAACTTATCATGCTATCTACATTCCTTTGAAAGCAAAATAATATGTGTTAAAATTCACGCAGTTGCAAATCAAGAAAGCCTTCCTTTGAAACCGTTGCCAAAAGCTGGACATGATCGTAATGAAAAATTTATTTCTCAAATGAATGTATTTTGTATATCGTTATTGACTAGGTGATATTATTAAACTTGAATAACTTTTAAAACTTATAAAATTTTATGCATGGAACAAAATGTGAATGTTGACTTGGCTAAATCTACTACAGACCTGTTGCATTTTAGTATTGAATAAACATTGATTGAATCGTAATTTGTCAACAACAACGGAAATCGGACAACTATATCTTCAATAAAAAAAAAGAGTTAAATGTACTTAATCGAGACCGTTTCCGTTCACGAAACGGTGCCGTTCTCGCCAAATGGTGCTGTTTTCGCCTGGTGGGAATCTTGCTAATAAAAAATATATAATCCCCAATTGCTTTCTTTCGTGCTTATTTGGTCTATAATAATTGAACTGTCTGTACATGTTAGACTTACTAATACATGTTTTCAAGTTTTCGATTAGTTCGAACCCGGTACTGGCATGACCTCATTAATCATCATGTATTGACAATTCAGGATTGCAGCGTGGAAATTTCAACTTATGAAGCTGATGGTTTTCATCACAATTGGTGGGGATTAGTTGCCCTAACATTTGAAGACGTCAACCGTCATGATATCAGCATTGAAGGGGAAGGGATTCGATATGGCGGTTACAGTAAGAGAAATCTAAACAGAATCAACATAAAGGTTAGTATAAAACAAAGACTGTTAGTCATAATCCTGCTGTATTGTTTTCAACGTTTAGCCCAGAGCTTCGAAAGTGTAAAATTTAACAACACAGCACATTGGTATTTCTCTTGTTTAACTTTTCTCTTCTTTTTTATGCACAGAATATGTAAAAGTTTTATATGTTATAAATATTTTTTTACTTATCATTGCTATTATTATTTCTTAATTATTATCTAAAGTTAGCTCTATCTCCATATGACAATGAAATTAGAGTCGCATATTTTTACTAAATGTTATTTATCGGACTATTTTGTCAATAATTATTTTTAAAGCAAATCTGTTTAATCAGTTTGTTTACAAATAAATTTTGTACTAGAAAAGAACGCAAATTTGGATCGCCGATGAGTTTAGATCGAGATATTTCGAGGTACAACCTTTAAAATTTCCTTTTAAAACCGAAGACAACATATATTTCTACGACTGGCTGTACAAGGGTTTACGAAAACCCAGTGAAGAATAGTTGCAAAATGCGTTTCATGTTGTTTTTTTTCGCAACACTGGGGAGATATCAACAAAATAAAGAAATGTGTACGCCGATCACCTCGACCAGATTTTCATTTCCTATTTACACAGAAAATCTAGACCATTAAACGATAAATAAATCTTACAAGGTGTTTTAAATGTAATGATATGTAATACTTTACAATCGTATCCATGTTAAGACCCGTCTTAGTTGTTTAATGCCAAACTTGTTTTAATGGTCCATATACAATTCCGTCAAAGTATGTCGCCATTGCTTGGAGAATTAATTCATTCGCGAGTTTGATTATAAAGGAAAACATATTCAGTGAAAAAATTAACATGAAATAGTTAATTTTGATGTCTCTTGAATTGTATTCTTATAATTAACTCACATTTACAGTTATCATTTAGATTTAGATAGCCAAGTTTGTGTGAACACCTTCAAATCATTTGAAAAGAAATCTCATGGCTG
The DNA here is from genome assembly GCA_916613615.1 of Steromphala cineraria. NCBI lineage: Eukaryota > Metazoa > Mollusca > Gastropoda > Trochida > Trochidae > Steromphala > Steromphala cineraria. The sequence goes on along the minus strand of OU744724.1, from coordinate 50,731,039 downwards.
AACTTTACTTTACATATATGAATCATGTTGAGTTCGTAACAGTTAAGTAATGTCATTTATTCTCGTAACAGTACTCGGTAAAGTCGTATCATCTGAATAATCTTTTAGATGGCCTTTATTCCAATCCTTGCTACACAAAATCATCCATTACATAGAAAATTAGATTTTTATGTGAAAGATATCGATAATAAAGTCATCGTTATATATGAAATCATGTCAAATAGTTAACAATGACAGGTTGTACTCACAATCATATTTATTCGACAAATAACGTACACTTATTCCATACAAAGCATGTGCGTCACACGAGTGTCGTGACCTGTGTCGAACTGTGTCCATTTGACCTGTATTCTAACGATTTGATTGGACAACCGTTGACCTTTCACTTCAACAAAATTCTGTTGACAATGTCCTCGGAATACATGATAACTCCCAATCGTGTTGACACCGTGGCAATCGATAGCACTATTCGAGGAAGAGTTACTTCATTTGATAAGAAGCCACTCCGCAAGTTGTTGGGGGTCACATACATGTATGCCAAACTCTATAAATAATGTCATTTGATTGAGAAATTTTAACTGTTGCAGGAAAACATAATTTTAGAGCCAATTGACGATTTATAACAACCTTAGCAAAGTTCGCAGTTGTGATAATGACCCAGAACCGGACAATGACGCGCGTAAATCGGTCTAAGTTTGGCAATTTATCTGCAGCAGTCAGAATGACAGTTAGGAGTTGATAATGTTTTATAGGTTTCTTTAGTAGTATTCATGTGAATTTGACGTATGACTTTGGCTTTCACGAATATATATGGCTGTTAAAAAAATTTCATTTTAAACAAAAATGCCATTTGAAGATGAATATGTAAGATGTTTTGAATTTTTATCATTAATTCATTCCTAATCTTTCAAAGTAAAATAATATGTGTTGAAAATCACGGAGAGGCTCTTTCAACCTCTGGGGACATGCAGTGTGTTCAACGTCAAAAGTGAGGATGAGGAAAAAGGCAAGTGCACAGACATATTCAAGCCTATATTTACTTTGATACAATTTTCCTTCTCGAGGAACTTCTGTTTGGGAAACTGTTATGGGTCAATTTCTTTGACGAATGCAACGATGAAAGATTCAACAACTATGACTGTGCAAACATTGAAAGCTACATTAAACAAAACAGATATCAATATATACCTGGCGAAAGACAGATTATTGCATTAACGTTCTTACTCCATTCATGAAATCAAACGGAAACCGGCGACCGGTGGAATCTACACACCAAGCCGAGTTGTGTGAGACTGTGCTGGGTTTCATAGAAACCAAAAAATCAAATGGCCAGTAATACGAACTACAATGTAGCTCACTTACATCAAAATTGCCAAGCTTTGGTAGGTATCTAAAATAAAGCGATACTTAATGACTGAGGTTATGCAATGTAGTTTTTCTAAGAATGGTAGATCAATATGACCTGTACCATTATGTATTGGAATGCAATGAGCATATAATTGAGACAATACACACATAAATTAGACTTTTATTCGGCATTTTATACCCGGTTTTTAGAATGCCGCCGAAATTACCAAGCAAACCAAGCAAACGCTTTGAAAACTCATTTAGAGCGTGACGCCCCGCCAACCGGGGCCTGTGGCCACTTGCAATTGGGTATCTACCATAATGTCTTGAGACAAACCTCCTTCAAACCAAACGCTTTATGTGTTAAATTCTACTTTGTAATAAAAGCAAAAAGCAAGTACGATAGTATCTAAGAAAAACTCGAACAAACCTGTAGAGGTTTCAGATTCTTTGAAGGGGATCCTCCTTGGGGTACTTAATTAACATAATTATCTGTTAATTTGCATATATGACAGGTTGTAACTATTTTTGAATAAAAATTTACACTCACAAAAAGTGTTATCGTATGTACGACCATCCCGTCGAAGTACCTGTCACCCTAGCGGCAGCAGCCTTAGTGCAACTCAAGGGCAGGTAACTCTTACTCCTCACTTATCAATCTAGACAATGCCAGACAGAATAAGGGGAGGTGGGAGGCCGTACCCCAAGGAGGATCCCCTTCAAAGAATCTGAAACCTCTACAGGTTTGTTCGATTCTTTTTCAGAAGGGTATCCTCCTTGGGGTACTTAATTAGCATAAAAACAGACTCCCAAATAAATGCAACTGGGAGTGGAATTCTGACTGCAGATAATATCCAATAAAATAGATATATACACACCTGGTCACGTGACCTCCCTCGTCGGGGCGAACACACATCGGACCTGGGTGCTAACTGAGTGGTCATAAATACGACCTATTTACACTTTTTATAACCAAAAACCCACCCCCCCTTTTTTTTTGAAAAAGAGATCTAGGGGTATCTAGGCTTTGAAAAATAAATATCAATATCCCAGGCCATTCCTCTCGGAACAGCAGCCACCGGTACTGGAGTAGGAAAGGGACTTAATATACAAAAGTGCACATTAAAAACAATTAGTTTATTAGTGAAACATAAAAAGTAAAAACCTCGAGAACTCAGTCAATCAGAGGGTTTACGATTCTGTCCACTGGAGAGAACTGTCTTACCAAACCGAGCACGCTCGTTAGAATGCTTGTCGAGTTGGTAATGCTTTATGAACGTACTCGGCCGGCTCCAAATGGCCGCTGAGCAGATCTCTTCAATGGGCAGAGCCGCCGCATACGCCTGAGAGGTCGCTACCGCTCTGACTGAGTGAGCTCCCAAATTACCAGGGGGCTCCTGACCCTTATGGACATAGCCCATACAAATAGAGGATACCAGCCATCTAGAAATGGTTTGCTTAGAGGCTGGTTCACCCGGTTTTCCCCCTCCGTAACAGCAAAACAATTGCTTATGTTTACGGATGTCCTTTGTCCGCTTAATGTAAGCTCTGAGACACCTGCGAACATCTAGAATATGGGGAACAGAATTAGCTACACCCGAGGCTGCCGGCTGCGTGAGCGCTGGCAACTCTATCGGGGCTGTTACGTGAAATGAATGATCCATCTTGGGACGATACGAGTCAGGCAGTCTAATGCTGACTCTGTCTTTGTGGAAGACAGTCAGCTCGGGATCAGCGGACATCGCCTGAATGTCGCCTACCCGCCTGCCTGACGTAATCGCCACCAAGAAAGCCGTCTTCCAGGTCAGTAGCTGGAGTGATAACCCAGCTAAGTTCTTGAAAGAAGGCCCTGATAGCCAATCAAGTACTATAGATAGATCCCAAGAAGGGCTAATCCGTCGCACTGGGGGGCGGATTCTGTCCACACCTGCTAAAAAACGCTGTACCAGAGGATGATTACCCAGAAGGGCACCATCGACTGGAACGTGTATCGCCGATATCGCTGTAGAGTAACCTCTGACTGTGGACGCGGCCAAGCCTGAATCAGTCTCGACTGCAGAGACTCTAGTACTGAAACTAGATCTGCAGAAAAGGGATCGAGGATCTCTCTATCGTTACACCAGCGCGCATAACAGGCCCATCTATCATTGTACTGAACCTTTGTCGAATCCCTCCTCGAAGCCAGTATTGTGTCTGCAATTCTTGCAGGAATACCGCTCTCCTGGAGGCGATTCCGGACAATGGCCATGCCACCCACTGAATTCTGGGATTCGGATGTGGTGCTCCCTCCTGTGACAAGAGGTCGGGCCGAAAGGGCAGCAGAACTGGAGGCATCGTGAGATACCGAAGCACTGTCGGAAACCAGCTCTGCGCCGGCCACAAGGGTGCCAGAAGCACCAGTAGCCGGGGCGACTAAGACGCCAGCTGCAAGAGAACCTTCGGTACCAAGGGAAGTGGCGGCAACGCCCACATTACCGGGTCGGTCCAATCGAGCGCGAATGCGTCCTGAGCTAGAGCCCTCGGGTCTGGGACCCTGGAGCAATACTCCGGAAGCTGGTTCGTCATTCCAGAGGCATATAGATCCACCTGGAATGGTCCGAACAACTGGGAAATGGTCTCGAATATCTCCCGATGGAGCATCCACTCGTGCGGAGCGAGAATCCTCCGCGACAGAGCGTCCGCTCGTACATTGTCTACTCCGGGCAGATATACTGGCTTCACCTGAATACGAAACTGGTCGCACCAGAGAATGAATTGCCAGGCCTCCTGAAGCAGGGTCGGGGAGACTGTACCCCCCTGCTTCAGAATGTACGTCATGGCGGTCTGGTTGTCCATTTCTAGACGAACCACTTGACCCCTGATGTGCTCCAGGAAGTGTTTGAACACAAACCGAACGGCTCGCAACTCCAACACATTGATGTGCAGAGCGACCTCGTCCTTGGTCCTAAGACCTGACGCCGTGAGGTGATTCAAGACCCCACCCCACCCCGAAAGGGAGGCGTCTGTCTGAATCGTCACCGTCGGTTGCGGAGGGTCTAGAGGCAACCCTCTGGACAGGTGAACGGACTCCGTCCACCACCAGAGGTGTGGGTAAAGCCACTCCGGAATTGATAACAACTTGCCTAGACTTTCCGAATGAGACCACAGCCCTGCTAAAGCCTGTTGGACTGGTCTCATACGAAGTCGAGCTCTCCAGACCACGTCTACCGTCGCCGCCATGTTCCCCAGCAACTGGAGCCAAGCCCGAGCTGAGTGTATGGGGGACTGCATGAAACGTAGAGTGGTCAACTGGACTTTCGATATTCTGTCTGAGGACAGGGAGACAATCCCTAGCCCCGACTGAAATCTGGCTCCAAAGAAGATCAGATCCTGAGACGGAACCAGGTCTGACTTCTTCAAATTGACTATCCACCCCAGACTGACCAAGATATTGAGAATGTCCTGGGTGGCCTCCTGACTCAGTGCACGAGACAAAGCTCTGATCAGACAGTCGTCTAGGTACGGGTGACAGCACCTGCCCTGTGATCTGGCGACCTGTGCCGGAATCAGCATCAGTTTGGTGAACACCCTTGGCGCCGTAGAGATGCCGAAGGGGAGCACACGAAACTGGTAGCACACCCCGTCGAAAGCAAACCTCAGGTATTGCTTGAACTGGGGGTGCATTGGAACATGGAGATAGGCGTCCTTGAGGTCTATTGACGACAGCCAATCTCCCGTCTCTACTGACGCAATCACCGATCTCAGAGTCTCCATCTTGAAAGATGGAACCTCCAACATGGTGTTGAGGAACTACAAGTTCAGAATTGGCCTGAAGCCTCCGTCCTTCTTGGTCACCAGGAAGTAAGTCGAGTAGAAACCTGACTCTTCCTGGCCCCTTGGAACTACCTCGATCGCAGCCTTGTCTAGCAAAGCTTTGACCTCGGCCCGGAGGACTTCTGCTTTCTCCCGATCCTTCGGCACCGGCGTACATCGTACTCCTGCGAAGGATGGGGGTGCGCATTTCCACTGCGGCATGTGGCCGTCACTGAGCGTGGACAGGACCCAGGGATTGGACGTGACCCTGCCCCATTCTTCTGCGAACAGGGCCAAACGGCCGCCAACAGGAATCTGGGGGGCTAGGCAATGAACTCCCGGAACCGCTGGCACTACCACCGTTGGTCCCGGAGCCACCTGAGGAGGACTGGACGTTAGGAACCCTGATTGGGTTTCCCGCGGCCCCGAAAAGGCTGGCGCTTATTGCGTTTGCCTCCTCCTCTACCTTGCCCTCTTCCCCTACCCCTACCGTAGCCCCTGGTGATAGGAGCGTACAGTGAGTCCAACGCTGAACCGCGTTCTTGTACGCACTCTGAAAAGAGGCATACGCGGACTTCAGATGAACGTCTTGCTGTACAAAGGGGGGCAGACGCCGATCCTGCTTCGCCGGTGTAGCGGAAGCGAGGTTGACGGAGGTTAAGACGCACTCGTCTACCGTAGGGACCTCCCATAGTTTTCCGTCTCCCAGAGGGTAGCGCTTAGTCAGATCCTTGAGATCACCGACCGTGCGCGCCCCGTCTAAGAGAGTTTTAACCACTTCGGCCTCTATAGTTGGTAGGAGGCGGAGCTGGGCCCGTGCCACCTTGCCAGGGGCAAAGGCGTCACCAGGAAGGCTGAATCCCGAGGAATCCGACTCCGGTACTGGAGCAGCAACTCCAGGCAAGAGAGCGACAAACCTGTCCCTCACTTGCCCGAGCAAAATATGATACGGTAGACGAGGATCATCCTCTCCGTCATCAAACTTCATATCCTCCTCCAAGTCCCGATCACCAATATTGCCCGAGGCGCGAGCCCCTGCGGCGAGATCGAGGCTCAGAGAAGGAATAGGGGTAGGAAGACTAGGAGGAGGGATCAACGGAACCTGCTGCTCCACCACCGGAGCCGGGACTCGAGACCAGGGCCCCTCTCCCGGCACCGTAGTACCGGGGGTGATGCTCGTGGGAACAGAACCTACCCCTGAAACACCCGAATTAATCGGCGTGTTCACGGGCGTCTGCGAGGGAGTGGATCCGGAAACCGACCCGGGTTGCAGCACTGGGGCTGTCCCGTGACCGGCACCTTCACCGACGGACGCTCCAGGTGTAGGCACAGTGGCCACACGGGAGACGGCGTCTCTAGAATTGGCATCAGGAACCCTAGGATTGGCAGACCCGAACTCCTTACGGAGCCCGGCGACTGCTTCCTCCAAGAATCCCTTCATTTGCCCCTGCAAGTGAATGGTTAATGCATTTACGTCAATTTGTTGTGCAGGGGGTTGGGGGGGTGGCGGCAACTCACGTTGGAGCACCGGCGGCTGCTGCTCCTCCCCGTCAGAATCTACCGATCTGCCGGGAGAGGGCGTAGCCTTAGCTTTTTTACCCTTACCGCGCCCTTCCTTGCGCTTTAACCTAGAAGGGGGGTCCCTTTCTGAGATGTCCTCCCCCGCCTTGATGAGGTTGGAGAAGAAGAGTAGATCTGCTCGTCTGGTCTTCCTCGTTTTGGGCGTGAACCCCAAACAAACAGTGCAGTCCGAGTCCTCGTGAGCGTCCTCGGCTAGACACTTGAGGCATCTATCGTGCCCATCAGCAGGGGGAATGAATGTGCGACAGCCCCTACACTGTCTGAATGACTGCAAAGAATCATTAGACACTGCTAAGGACGAGGGTAGGGGGGGAACATTGTGAATATTTGTAAACATATGTAATATGAAATCCAACAATGCACACAACAACGCAGAGGCGATAGCGAATGAATAAAATCGGCAAATGCGAAAGCAAGCTGATGATATATAAAGCCCCTGCCTGAAATAAATAAAGCAAGTAATACATTGCTCATTGCTTGCAAATAAATATAATAATAATAAAACGCGTATATAATGCGAATAATTACTTATGACAGAAAGCACAAGAAAGTCGAAGTTGAAAATGTAAACAACACGCCTTTCCTACGCCCGCCATATTGGATTCTTCCCAACACCCGACACGATGTCACATGGTGAAGGAAAAAATATTTAAGTCACAACCAAAGGAAAAAATACTGAAATGCGACCCTAATTTCGCCTCTGCGGTGTATATAAAGGGGTTACCACACATACAGAATCTTCCATGTTCATATTTTCTTTTACAACTTTCTCTTCAACGAAAGAACGTCTTCTCGCATCGAATGACAGATTGATAAGTGAGGAGTAAGAGTTACCTGCCCTTGAGTTGCACTAAGGCTGCTGCCGCTAGGGTGACAGGTACTTCGACGGGATGGTCGTACATACGATAACACTTTTTGTGAGTGTAAATTTTTATTCAAAAATAGTTACAACCTGTCATATATGCAAATTAACAGATAATTATGCTAATTAAGTACCCCAAGGAGGATACCCTTCTGAAAAAGAATACGTTCGTTTTGATGGATGTGACTCTACCAATATGTGGAATGTTATATGCAAAACAATGTGGTCCCAAATATAACATTGTTTCTTTTTCGATACGAATTTAAACATTGGTAAGATAAATTCGTTATACCATTCAGGTGTCGCATAACACCAAGCTCAAGGCGGATATCCCCCCGTGCACCCCGCCTCTGAATGGTATAACTTATAATAGATTATCAACTGTGGCGTCTATCTTTTCATGAGAGAAAAAATATCATAATAAATAACATATAACCGTTCACACTTTATCTTTCCTTTCAAACCACCATGGTAAATTTATTCACCGTCAAATGGCCTCTTTAAAATATATCTTTATATTGCAATAGGTATTCGATTGTAGAAAATAGTCTACAGTAAATAGGAAAAAACACTTTTCTTCTCTCCTGACAAGCTCTTTTATATTGCAACAAAATCGGAATGCATTCCAAGAGATAACCATCCATAGTTTATACGCGGGCTATCGCGGTGTTCTGATACTAGGAACCAGTGATTATAATGCAATAATCCTGGCACACTGCTTTTTACTTAAGTTTATTTTGAGTTTCATCAATAGAATGAATTGATGAATAACTACCATATTTTGATATCAAACAAACTTCATTTAGTTCTGTTAGTTAAAGATTTACTCTGTTATTATATCGGGATATTACGTGGTTTTGAAGTTAAAATCTAATAATGGTGATAAACAATAAACTTATTACTCGCCCGTGTAAGATACCGCAGTGTAATATTTATACGACAATATTAACTAGTGTAATAACACAATGCAAGAATGACGTCATAGAAGTGTGTTGTTGTGACGTCACAGTGTAAGCGCGCCGTCACAATGGTTGCTGAGTCGCGAAAATGTTAGTTTCGGCAACTTATCGGCACTTATGTTTGATTTTTAGAGCAAGTAATAAACAGAATACTAAACTCCCTTCCATTTAATACTATCTTTATTAAACTCGTGAATGATTTGGTATCAAACTCGCTTTCGCTCGTTTTATACAAAATCATTAACTCGTTTAATAAAAATAGTATTAAATGGAAGGTCGTTTAGTATCCTCTATATCTTAAACTCACACCCTAAATATACTTGGTAAGTAATTGTTGTCTATGTAGATCAAAAACCAATCTAGCTAATAGCTATCACAAGCACAAGGACCAAAATCACACGTCAAATTACACTTTACACTATGTACACCTACATTATCTTATATCTTTTTTTGAAAAATCTTCATGCAAGTTTACATTTGACTAATTGACATGCGTCATGTCCGTTTTTTCGGTCATGATCGCGAAGTCTTACTTTAACAAAAATTCACAGTAACAGCGATTTGATTTATGATAGATTAATGTATATATGTGTATATGTAAATAGTATATGCTGATTTAAACCGATTCATAATTGATAAGGTTTTAAGATAATTTTCAGTATATGTATTTCATTTGGAATTGATAAATTAGAAATCTTCAACGTGCTGTCAATCACAAAAGCAAGCGATGGTTCGCGTTTATCTTCTTAACAGCCGCGAATATTACTAGTTAAATAATATTTAGTTCATACTGGTTATATTTGTTAGCAAATTCGTGAAACGGGCAGAATAGCTATTTAGTTTCATCATTCTGTTCAGAAAAATCATATCACTATTATCAGAAGACCGCATATACGTTGAAGATGAAGCACTTATTTCTTAATGTCGTACATATATCACCACAAAAGGAAATATTGAAACAATTTGATTGACCATTTTAAACAAACGATGACAACACATCATTTCAGTAAGAGCAATGATAGACGTAGACAAAAGTATCAATCACTGATGAAAAAATTCATGACTCAAGAAACGGAAAACAAGTGACACCGAACCACTAAACTGTCGGCACGGCACGGCAGAGAGCTTCCGGGTATAGCAAACGAAATGCGTGTAGCACGTGCATAGTCGTAGCTGACGTAGCGGTCGGGTGAATCTGTACAATTGCGTCAATTCATCTGCCCTACTTCTACACTTTTGCCAGATTTCAAATAAGGAGGAATGTGTATTCTGCTTCATTTGATTTATGTTGATAATACAATTTAAGATGAAATAAAAGTAGTGAAATTTCCGTTTGAGCTTATTTGTTTGAAATTTGCGCTACATATTTAGTATTTTACTACTTTTACCGCGTTCTCCTTGACAGATTTAGAGATATGCCAATTCGCGCTGATTCGATTGATTTCCAATTGACGAAAAAAATCATTACCGAGAGATGACAATACTCGTGCAAGTAAAATTATATATTATCATTTTACAGTCAATCTCCTGAAAACTATTTGACATCTCTGCTTGTATGTAAATCTCTATATCAGTATTTTGAATAGTTCATAGGAGAAATTCAAAGATTCCTCAATTCGAAATGTACACAAACACAGTGTGAACATCAATAAGATTAAATTGTTTATCGTAACACGTTATTTTTTGAGCTCACGCTATAATTGACAGAGTATGTATGGGAAACATCTCAAAACATGGTTTCGCATTATACAAATTAGATGCGTCAGTGTAAAAATGGAATTCAGAAAGTCAAACACCATTTTTAATATTCTATTTGTTTTATGTTGGCAAACACACCGGATCCCGCATTAAAAACTAAATATATTTAGGAACAATTCTACAACGAAAATGTATCGATCATTAGGAGGTCAATCACAAAAATGTCGTTTGCCTATGGGTTTAATTTGAAAAAAAATGACTGAAACATTATTTATGTTATATTTATCGACAAAACTTTGATTTTCTAAGAATTTGAAAAATGTATGATAAAAAAATGACATGGTATTCATTACAATATCTTAAATTTTGATTAAGATTATGTTTATACATTTGATTAATTGTTATGTCCATTGCAAATTCGAGAAAAGATTAACATGAGGAATACCGATTTGACGCAATCGTTTGAAGCTTATATGTTTGGTTCTCTGACAAAAAAGCTGAAATAATTATAGCAGACTGAAGGATAAAATACGATTTTTTTCAGTTTATGGTGCATACCGTAGAAAACCTCACCCGGCCCGAGTTTGTTCACCCTACCAAGGACAACAACCATGAGTTCATTGTTTACGTTGGCTCCACGCTTTCCATTGATCTATGGGCAAGACAGAAACATGGTACATATCTGTGAGTATGATTATGTGTTTTTCTGTTTCATTTGAATAACATTCTCACTCAAAGAGGTTTGAACCAGAAATAACCAATTTGTGAGTGAATTCTCGTACGACATATCATTAGCAGATAGCCAAATCTTTCCTCTTTCCTATTCAATCCAATTAGGTTCATTCTATCCTTGGCCTCGTACTGATGAACAAATTAACATGATGACATTAATACACTAGTACATAATTTGTAAATGTACATGGTAATGGTAATTTGACAAACATTTCCTTTAATGGGTCTTATGTTAACATTTTGTTTTTCATATCAAATTGAAAAGCATGTTTACAAAATTTGGTCGGATTAAAAAATTCTGGTATTATTATTAGACATAAGTATACAAAACATTTAAAAAATACTGTTCCTAACATCCCTTTGAAGTATATATCGTGACCCCCCCCCCCCCCCCCCCCCCAAAAAAAAACCCTGCCAATAATGCCGCAGGACCATATATGGTAACCTGATAAGCAATTATGATAACCCATAGCAATTGAAATATTTCTTCACCAATTCAAGTTAACAGCATTTTTCCCGAATCTCTATAAAGATAGCTTCAATTGAAACACAGTATCAACAGAGATATTATGGTTTTCATAAATTAATTTCATTTAGACATATAAAGACTATGGCCACTGAGGTTAATTTTCTAGAATGCAAATAAAATCATATTCTCCAATTCAAGTTGAAACCCATTTTTAAGTAATCACGCTATAACAAAAGCATCAACTTGATACCAGTGTTACACCATTGAAAATGATAATAACACAGAAATAAACTTGTAACATGACTTCGGTAAATACTCGTTTCTGATTGGTTGATTTCAAGGAATTCCCAGTGTTAAATGGCAATGAACACCCGCAAATTGGCTGAGGCGAATCACCGCGAAAGGATGCATTATTTGGTCCGCCTAAACATTAAAATGTTCTGATTCTCCCAATATTCGTGCCCGATTCACATTTTACTGTCATTTTCTTACTTGCGCAATCCCGTAGATGCCAAAAATCCTTTTCTAATTGCTTTAGTTTTATGTCACTAAACTTTCTCAATTGGCTTAGTTTCTCCTAATTCTCCTTGTGCCATGCGGCGGTTTCTTTCGAATGCCGTTCCCATGGCACGACGTCACAAAGGCCAACGGGTATGACGTCATAATGATCACGTCACCGTCACAATGGTCTAGGCAAATTTAAGATATTTGTTCATGAATTAAATAACTGTTTTCTCTCTCATAAATGTCACAGTGAAAACTATAAGATCTCATCTTTATGAGTGCAACTGGTTTGCAATATAAGAACACTATTTTAATGTCTATAACACTTGGAATTCCTTCTTCTTTATAGCTGCAAACACCTATAACAATAATGGATCAGTCGTTAGCTCCTTTCAACTCAGAGTTCCCTACGCAAAAATAGAGTTCGCTCTTAAAATGCATATAACTAACTGTCATGTTACAATATCGATAAATAGTTGCGTTTGTAAAATATCCGGGTTTCATTGTTATTCAACACCCGCAAATTTAAGCGTTTAAAACCTCCGGCTAACGCAAAACGACAAAAGTCCCGGACCAGACGGGTTTACAACCGCATTTTTTAATTCTTCTGGAAAGATTTGGGCGATCTTTTGTTGAAATCCTTGAATTTTGGGTAATAGAACAAAACATTATCTGTCACACAAACTCAAGGGTTAATAACTTGCATTCCGAAAGGTAATAAACCAAAGAAATTCCTTAAAAACTGGCGACCCATTTCCCTTTTAAATACTTCGTATAAAATAGGGGCATCGGCTATAGCAAATAGAAATATAGTCGCAAGCGACGACAAACGGATTCAGCGCTATATGGTGTTAATTTTCATTAACAGAGGTAATTATCTAAGTCAAAAAGCTTGAGCGAGAATACTTACAATAATGACAAGGGTTGTCAGTCCGGTATTTAACCCTTACAGTGCCCGGCCTTTTACGCTATGCGCTCACGCAGTGCCGCTAACTTTTGGAGTAAACTCGAGAATTTGGTCAACGTTGACAAAAAATGTCCCTGAGGCGTTATCTATGTTCGGAAATTCATGAAATTTTAAGTGAAGAAAGCTGAGTTGTTTACCATTCAATCAATGTAATTTCAAATCATAAGTGACAACAATAAAAATGAATTTAATCTTATTATAAACTTCAGAGGCGTTTTTCATGCAAATGTTCAGCCGAGGAACGTTAGCATACCCTTGTTTCATCGATTGTAATTAAATTGCCGTTATCTACAAAGTAATTAAATTGTCATTTATCAAGTAAGCGGATTTCAGTGATCACGTTGATGTGTTTACTTCCTCATTTATGCATACACTGCTATTTAACATAGCTGTAGCAACGAGGCATCATCTTTGGTGTTATTACAATGGATCAAATCTATCAGTGTAAAGTTTTTATATCTTTTCCCTCAAATTAACCGACGGCACTCACCGTGCGGCATTCCTATCATCCGAACCATTGGATATATTCAACGTTTGTTTTTTCACCATTGTGTAGAGGAAAGAATTGTCCTTATTTGGATATGTGATGTGGTAATGAGCATGACAAAGTAAAGAAACGGTGAGCGATGCGACATCTGTCGCAAATATTATGTTTTTCCACCAAATTTACCGACGGCGCCAACGTAAGCATCAATTGCTCTCGAACCATTGGATATATTCAAAGTTTGTTTTCACCATCGTGTAGAGGAGAGAAATGTCTTTACTTGGATGTATTATTTGTTAATGAGCATGTAAAAGTGAAGAAACGGTGAGCGATGCGACATCTGTCGCAAATATCATGTTTTCAATCAAATTATCGTAAGCCAACTAATACATTATAAAAAAGGACCACATTGCACTTGATATTCAGCGTTTAGGCTTTACAGAAAATTCATCATGGCTGCAAACATTAATCATCTCAGTTAAAGAGTCTTGTTGCTGCTTGATGATAGATAACATTGCCTAGAGTTATAGTGCCAATGAACTACACTTTTTCAATCATTCATATATCATAATCATTCAAAACGAAAGTAGGATTGACCACATTTAAATACCCCGAATTTCAATGTAAATGTTTAATCTTATTTTAATGAGATTTATCCAAGATTGTATGTTCTTTTGGCTTTCATATGATGTATAGAGCAATGTGTTTTCGGTCGTTGATTAGCAATTAGAATTCAAACATGCCCACCAAAACACCCGTTTTCCAAAATGCAAACTTTGACCCTTCCTCGTGACCGGAAATGACTGTTCGCGAGCGATTTTATTCTTTTATCTTGAAGACCTTGCTAATGTCTAACTCTCATGCAAAAATCATCAAATTCGTCTGGGAGGTTTTTGAGTTATCTGCCCTTGAATATTGCAAAATGTGCAAACTCTGAAGATTTTTATTAAAAAAACTATTTCGATTTTTTTAATTTTGAACCAAACTTGTTATAGGCCAATGTCTCAGCTACATTATGTGTAAGTTTCAGCTTTCTAGTAACAGCAGTTGCCGACAGGTGATTCCTGAAAGGTGCCTGGGGTCAGACTTTTGAAAAAAATGCAAAAAATTCAAGATGGCGGCCAAACCACGTGACCTACGAATTTGCCATGATTTCGTTTTTTGCAGTATTTTTCATTTCGCATCTTTTTAAAAAAATTCAGGTCTCTAAGTGCATTTTGAAAAAAAAGCCATGTTAAAAATCAGATTTTTGGGCTTTTCTGGGCCATTTATTTATGAGCCGAATTGGCCCAAAAGCTTATTGTCGCGTCTTCTCAACCAGCATGTAAAATTTGGCTTTGATAGCTTCAGCCGTTTTGGCTGAATCTTGTAAACAAGAAATCTTGGAAGAAAAAAACAAAACACGCCAATAACAATAAGGATTCAGCCCAGAAGGGCTGAATCCTTAATTAAAAGAATTTTACCAAATATTATCAGTGAAGATCAAAAAGGATTTATTTCTGGTAGATACATTGAAGAACACGATTAATCTATGATTTGATGGAATACACAGAAACCTTTCAAATTCCCGGTTTATTACTGTTAATTGATTTTGAAAAAGCCTTTGATTCAGTAGATAGAACATATCTCACCAAGGTTCTACAGTTCTTTAATTTTGGCCCGAATATTATACAATGGATTGAAACTTTGTATAATGGTATTGAATCACGTGTACTTGTAAATGGTTTTGCCTCGAAGCCTTTCAAAATTGAACGCGGTTGTCGCCCCATATATGTTCATACTTTGTGTATAAATTCTAGGTATTATGATTAAAAACAATAAAGACATTAAAGGTATCAATATAGGAAACATTGAATACTTATTAGCGCAATTTGCAGACGATACCACTTTGAGCTTAGATGGATCTGAAAAATGTTTATATGCCACGTTAAATACTCTCCAACTTTTCCAACGATTTTCTGGATTAAAAATGAATGTGGAAAAGACAAAGTTGATTTGGATAGGATCCAAAAAAAGATCTAGATACAAACTTTGCAAAGACTGGAATTTTGATTGGACTCAAACGAGATTCTCACTTTTGGGAATCAACTTTGATATTGATCTTGATAATATGGTTAAAATAAATTATGATGACAATTTCTCCTACATTGAAAACAAAATGAATATTTGGTCAGCCCGAAACCTAACTCCTTTAGGCAGAAACACTATCCTTAAATCCCTTTTACTGCCAAAACTAAATCATTTATTTTCTTCAGTGCCAAATCCACCAAACGGTACAATTGAAAAATTCAAGAAGAAATGTTTTCATTTCATATTGAAGGGTAAGCCCGATAAAGTAAAACGAAATGTATTAGTTCTTAAACCTGAACATGGTGGAATAAAAGCTCCAAATATCAAAGAAATTATAGCATCACAAAAATTAAGGTGGATAAGTAGACTACAAAGTGTAGAAAAATGGGGGACTATATTTTTATTCAGATTAGAAGAGATAAATGAACTTTGGCTTTCAGATAGCAAGTACATTAAAAATACAGTACTACCATCTGTAACTAATACCTTTTGGAAAGATGTTCTTCTATCATACTCTGATTTTATACAAAAGTGTAAAACGGAAAATATCTCAGAAAGCGAAATTCTTAGTGAATCCTTGTGGAATAATGATGGAGTTAAAATAGACGGAAAACCTATCTTGTACACCTCCTGGTATAAGAAAGGGGTCAGATTTATCAATGACCTAGTACACCAGGATGGTAGATTGTTACATTATGATGAATTTAAATACAAATTTAACATCAAAACTAATTTCTTGACTTATGAAGGTATAAAAAGGGCTCTGTTGTTATATATCACAAGTTTTGGTATGAATAAAATACCAAATATGGTTCCAGGTCCAATCTACCCTTTTATTTTATTCCACATAAAGGCACTAAAGTTTATATTTGAAATTAATTGATTCCAAACTTGTCCAATGACCATGCTACAGTAAATGGGCACGAATCTTAGATTGTGAGTTGTCAGAAAAAGATTGGAGAGTATTTAATATGATAGCTCACAAATGCACCCGTAGTACTGACTTAAGATGGCTTCAGTATAGAATTATTCATCACATTTTACCTTCAAACTGTTAACTTTATAGGATAAAGCTATCAGAATCTCCCCTCTGTCGATTTTGCAATAAGGATCTAGAAACTTTAGAACATATCTTTTGGCACTGTGACCCGGTGTTCAAATTATGGAGAAAATTAGAAAAATGGTTTGAAACAGCACAAATTAATCTTAATTTAACAATTCCTAAGATATTGCTTGGAATAAAGGGGAAGAACAACAATCCTATTAACGCAATAATCATACTCATCAAAGACAGATTTTAACTACATACTTAGCCAAATTAAACAGTACTATGACGTAACGAAATACATTTACTTTGTGTCCGATGAGAATGATATATTTGTTAAATTTTGGTCATCTTTACATACCATATTGTGAACTAAATACATGTTTTTCATCCTCCTTTAATCGTTGACAATATGAATAAAACTGAGACTCTACTGTATTAATAATTAGGACACAATGATTATGTATATTCAATGTATGGACTACCAAATCTCGTTTATGTTTCATGTATCCTCTTACGTGTTTGTATTTGTATTGCTAACTTGTGTCCTATGTTGTTATATGCATACTGTTGTCACTGTTGTCAAACCGAATGTATGTAAAACATGAAAAAGATGGAAATAAAATAAAAATTTAAAAATTAAAAAAAAATTGCGGGTGTTGAATAACAATGAATCCCGGAAATTTTACAAACGCCGGAGGTTTTAAACGCTTAATTTTGCGTGTGTTGAATAACAAATTGAATGAATCCCGGAAATTGTACAAACGCAACTATTTATCTTCTAAATACAATGATAAGAACATATATAATCCATAAAGATGACCAATAAGGGTTAATCCTCTGCCAATGCATGTGTAAAACATCTCAACCAACTCAAGTTGAGAACAATATTTTCAGAATCACTGTCACAATAAATGCTTTCTGATTAACGATGTACGGACATAAGCAAGAATTATTTTTTATTTGAAAAATGGCCACTGTTTATTGACTTAAGAAAATTATTATGATTCCTATGGTTCCTAGCTTTCTATTTGAAATGTAATCCTTCGATAAAACATGAAATACATTAAATGAAATGGACATGGTACTTACTTATCAGTATTATGCAGTCAAATGCAATCAAAAAGTGTAAGTTTTAAGATAGAGAATACGATGAAAGGGGCATTAGAAAGAAAACATCTTTTTCGTTTAAAATGTCATGGTAGGTTTTGTCAACAGGGGCACATATCACAATGTTTGCTAAAATAAAACTTTGGATGTCAGTATCTTGCCGTTAATGAAAGTTGTCAATCACCTGTTCACATAATTCTATAATCCCGCGTCGTAAGTCACCATACAGTGGACAGTGCAACAAAAAGTGAGATTCATCCTCGACACATGGCGGGCATATAAAATAGGTTATTTCCTCCAAGGTAGGTTGTCATATCTAGTGGCGCAACTACTTGTTATCCTATCACGAAAAGTGAGATAAGTGATATCACACTTAACACGAAAGAAACTCTTGTTTATTATATGGCTTTTGTGTGATAGAAAATGTGGAAATTTAGCTTCAAAAGTCATTCCGTCTGTTATTTTTTCACTGACTTGAAAACATTAGAACTGAGAAAACAAATTCTCGCACCTCTTAGCATATGATAAAACGCCAAAATCATACGAAAACAACAAACACCGTTTTCAAGTATGTTCAAGAATGTTCAAGTATGTAAAATGAACAGGAATTTTCACAATAAATGAGACTTTTTACAGTCCTACTTCTTCTAACAACAGAGGTTGGAACAGGAATTTACCATCTTTTATCTGTATTCCTTATAGAGTTCAAAATCTTGTGTATCACTTTCAAGTGATAAATTTATATGAAACACCTTTAATTAAACACTGAAAAATGTAGTGCCTTGTGTGCACAGTTTGCAAAGTTTGACAAGTTTAACTTGCATTGACATATTTTAGGTATACACCGGCGAAGGCATACTCATCGTCATTTTTATGTAGCGTAAACGTACAATTTTAGTTTCATTTGGATTCAATACAGAGTTTTACATTGTAGGAGTTTGTTGTGTGTTTACCAACAGAGACATCAAGTCGTTTCACGTGGTGTCGGTGCCTGATAGAAACTTCACTGTCGTCCCTCCAACAAGGTATAAACAGACTGAAACGATGTACTCACAGGCGTCTTGGAAGACTGAAAAAGACGACGTGGGAAAATATCTTATTAGGATCTATGCCTTGGATGCATCTGGGTAAGAAACAACATATGATGTGAAAATGTAAAACTTTAAAACAGTTTTGATTATTGATAACAAAAAAAAAAGAACCTTATGTGAACAAAATGTCCCTCATAATTAGCATCCAATTTAAAATAATTTACTCCACGATTTATACATCAGGTCACACTTGACTTGACCGAGGTGGTTCGTCCCTTTGAATTTTATCATTTTTCATAAGTTTATGAAAATCCACATTAATGAAGTATTTACACAAGTTATAAGATAAATAGATATGTGTGTGCGTAACAAGAAGAGTAGATGCGGATAGAGTATGTCCTAAATAGATGGAAGTAAAAGAAGTATAAGATTATTCACTTGAAGTATATACATGAGAAATATAGACGGGCGATAAACGCTTAAGCATGATTAGTTTTAGATTAACTTGTTGCTTGCATGCTTGTGTCGTTTATTCATTAAAAGCTGCAACCTTTTATTAACAAACCCTGTTCATGTTGGTTAAAAATCTAAATAAGGTTTAAAAAATAGATCTGCTTCGAGTGACCTATGACTCACACTCCTTTGGAAGAAATACTTTAAAGGGAAGTTGTGTAGATTAACGACCAATAACTACAGATGTTGTACGATACTTCATGACAAAATAGGTGTATATATGAAAGATGTTTTCAGGTTAAAAGGCTTTGGTCCATTACATAACACATAACACATAAATCAAAGTGTTATGTTTACAATCCCATGTTAAAATGAATTATTCAGATTTCGCTTCATTTGGATTTGTACAATTTATATGTCAGGTAAATATTTAGATCAGAATATTTGAGATTTGGGACGTAAAATGAGCAAATGATAATCATCCTCAATATATAGTCTTCATCACTTTGTCACCACATTTTATCGTTTCTATTTATGTTAAAATGCCTTCCGGTTTCGATACGTAAATGATGCGAAAAACATCTCATTTGAGCAAGAGTTACTCTGAATTTCTTGATTTGAACTGCAACTTAGTATAATTCCTTTGAAAATAACAGTTTGAAGCAAGAATAGGCGATACAGTTGGTGCCAATTTGAAGAGAACTGTGCCAATTCTGCTCATGAATACAGTTTTTACAGAATACAGAATTTTAACAATATATAATTGGTAGGACTGCCCCTTTTAGCCGATGCACAAACTCGAATAAGAGTTATTATGTACAAGTAGGAAGATTAAAAAATTACTGATCCCAAACATAACCAATGCCTACAATCTACACTGTTAAACAGATCCCGACACTTCGTAGCCTAGCTAACAAGATGTCCGGCATTATCATTTCTAAAACCTTTAACATGTATAAATATTTCTAGGGATGAAGATTGCTGGACAAACATGTGAATTTCAATAATTTAATTTAAGTAAATTTAGCCATTATTTATTATTATGCAGATATATATAGAGGGTTACGCGAACATTCGCCTCTCGCTATATTATTTGGCGTACATGTAGATGTAATGCTAAGTAAATGCTTTCGCTATGACAAATAAACAGGCGGATGGTCAAAATATTGTCAGTTATCTTTTCATCAGAATCTGACGACAATAAGCGATTTAGTTTATAGAGATAATATCCTGTTTATAATTACATTACAAAAGCAGTAATTCTTTTGACGTAGTGTACGCGTTGTGATATGCCTTTTTCTTCATCTGATTACATCAACCATGCATGACTCATGTAAATATTGACATCAAATTCAGGAGGTTGTCTTCCGATAATTATATATAAATACCATGTTGGCAATTCACTTTTTGTCCCCCGCCGCAACGCGGAACGGGGGACATTGTATTCAGCGGCGTCCGTCCGTACGTCCGGAGCCTTGTTAACGCGATATCTCGAGAACCGTTGCACCCATAGTCTTCAAATTTGGTCACAGCCTCACTTGGGGGATTACGCAGACACCAGTCACTTTTGGTGACCTTGACCTTATTTTCAAGGTCACAACGGCACTTTGACCACACTTGTTAACTCGATAGCTCATGAACCCTTTCACCCAAGGTCTTCAAATTTTGTCACAGCCTACCTTAGGAAATTACGCAGACACCAGTCACTTTCGTTGACCTTGACCTTATTTTTAAGGTCACTACGGCACTTTGTTCATTCTTGAAACACTTGTTAACACAATTGTTCATGAACTGCTGCACCTAATGTCTTCAAATTTAGTCACAGCCTACATTGAAGGATTACAAAGCCACCAGTCATTTCAGGTGACCTTGACAATATTTTCAAGGTCACTACGGCCCTTTGGCCACTTTTGAAACTCTTGTTTACACAATATCTCCTGAACCTTTTTACGAAATGTCTTCAAATTTAGTCACAGCCTACATTGTGGGACTAGGCAGATACCAAATACTTTGGATGACCTTGACCTTAATTTTCAAGGTCAACACAGTTCCTTGAACACTTTTGAAACATCTTATGTCTTATGAACCAATTCATGAAATATGTCCTCAAATTTGGTCACAGCCTACATTGAGGGATTACGAAGACACAAGTCACTTTGGGTGACCTAGGCCTTAATATCTAGGTCACCACTTTGGCCACTTTTGAAACTCTTTACTTGATATCTCATAAACCACTACACCAAATGTCTTCAAGTTTGGTTTGAGACTATATTGGGGATTTACGCAGACACCAATCACTTTGGGTGACCTTGACCTTATTTTGAAGGTCACAATGGCACTTTGACCACTTTTGAAACGTGACAATTCTGTCGCAATATCCAAGCGGCGGGGGACATTGCCACATGAGTGGCAAACACTTGTGTTTTGTGGTGTGAAGGGTGGCATTTTCAAATCCAGCTAAAGACATTGGTAAAGTTATTGCACTCAATCAAAGAATATATAAATCCTCAAAATAATGATTCTACCATAGTTTATTATCCTACTCACAATCATCTTCTATGATTTTTTGTACATCGATATGGACCGATGTTATCATAATTTACCGCGCATCGAATTACCGCTGTATTACAATTTACCGTATTTATTACATCATACACGTACAATGTATATTACATCTTACGTCGTAACACACACCCCCATTTCAACTAATTACCGCTCTTGAAGAATAAAGTTTTTTAGTATTGTGATTGGGGAATACTTTTGTTGAGCTATATGACCAGGCGAGATACCTGAAACGGTTAAAAACATATTGTTAAGTGTTTTGGAAGATTTTATGTTTGTTTTATTGCATTGTTGTTTGATAAATTACTGAGGATTTATAAAAAGTAGTATTTTGAATTGAATTTTGAATTGTTTCGTAATAAATTTATAGTTGAATAGTCGTGGTGAAATAAGTGTATAGTTGAAATAACAGTTATATTTCGATAAATTGACAAGTTGGCGAATGAAGTTATTCTCATCGTATTTGTTACGTATACTTGACTGGCCCGTTTCATCGTTGTTTCCATCGCTGGTTTCTTTATAATGTGGGTTTTTCTTCTTGTATGTCCTTTTATTGGGTTTGCAAAGATGATTTTGAGGTTTGGTACGATTTACTTAATGTACTTGTAAAATACTAGTTATATTGCGGTAAAACGCCGGAGGTAGTTACACAATGTACTTATGTGAGGATATTGTCCTGGATCCAAGGTTTTCCAGTTATATCCCTAACATCGGGATGTTACATGGCTTTAAAGATTACTAGTATATGTTAAAATCTCCCTTTGGGACCCAAGATGCCTGTATAGCTTTGCGCGAGAGGCCCAAAGGAATGCATCTCGTGAGCCAACCTCACCCCAGCTCCGGTCCCAGGTCACCATTATACACTTACTAAACTAAAATCCAAAAGAAATGTCCCCTTTTGTTTTTTCACACACATAAAAAATCACGAAAGATAATGAAAAATTGACACCATTCTTATATATGCCAATGCACTATCTGAAGAAACACATCGCTTTAACGCACAAAATGCAGTGGTGAAGGTGGAAAAATATCGTTTTGTTATATTTTTTGTTCTATCGAGAATCGAGAATCAAATATAGAGGGGGCGTTTCTTTTGGATTTTAGTATAGAAGGAGGTAGGGTCCTTTTGGGAGTGTTCCTTTGGGGTGATTGTTATGGTTGGGTGTCCCTTTAATTTGGAATGAGGATGTGGGGTTTGAAGGTAATGTTTAGGGAGATAGGGTGTAGCCTTTTCTAGCCTTTTGTTCGGCAAACAAATCCATGTGCGCTTCGATTCGGTGTACCAAGCGGCAAAACATATACATTTGCGATTGCTAAAATTGTAAATAGATTTTGATTTTGATTTTTATATGAAACATTCTCATCTTGCCTCTAAACAAAGTTGTCTTTCATTCATGCAGAAATGACGGGAATGACATGAGCTACACCGTAATCGTCAAAGGTAACCGTTTTGCTTTTATCAAAAGACACATAACTTGATTTATCATTGAATAAAGGATTCAAACTTTATTTGTTTTTGGTTGAGAACATAGGTTATACCGAGTTGTTTTCTATTCATTCCAGATGTGAAATATACAACTACAGTTCAGAACGAAGTAAGGTGTTTTGTTTGCCATGTTTAAAAATTGAATGTAATATGGTTCATGGAAAATGTTAACGATTTCTTTATAATTTTGTTGCTGCCATTTCATAAATATTCATTTGACGAGTTCTCAAAAAATGATATTCAACATTAAACGATTCTTTTGTAAACAGTCAATAACCATTTGTAACAACAATAACCCTTACGCCAACATCAAGTTGGAAACTAACCACCTTGCTAAAAAAATCAGTCCTAAAATTGAGTGTATAAAAGCCGTATTTACACGGTTGAAGATACATGTAAGCTGTAAATAAGTCATTTTCTAAAACTTATTTTTTGATGTTTATGTATTCATCCTAACAGTAACTTCACAAGTGGATAATCTATTTTTATTTTTCAGCATAATCTGCCATATTTTACTTCGTTTCCGGCATCAGAGATCGTCTGTAAAGTAAATTCAACCTGTATCGTGTCTGTTAAATCAGGGTAAGTTGTGAAGCATGTGTGGACTATGGTGAGTGTCACTGGTTTCCACATGTGACTTGAATTATTTTTCCTGCTACGAAGAAAGCAGGGGTATATAGCGGACATGCCGCTCGTCCGCCCTTCCGTCCAGTCAATTAACGTTGTAACAATTAGTTCTAGATCAACTAAACTTTGAACATTTGTAGACCCCAACCTTCTTGAGGCCAATTTTCGATTTTCTTGATTTAGTGAAATGACGTACAATGGTAACACATTTTCTTGGAAACTATTACACCTATTATAGGTTATTGGTAAACATGATGATATCGATCAACGAGTCTGATGCTTATGGTAATCTAAGTAAACGCGACATGTTACTAAATCTAGCTAAACTCAATATGGGAGTGTAGCGAATATAATTGAGGCTAGGTTTACGTAGACAGATGCTTATGATGGCCGAGATTGAAAAACCTCAAAAAAGTCCATTACGAAAACGTGAACTGGCAAAACTATCTCGAGGCGAAAACGCGAAATCTTTTAACATGGTCAAAACATGGCACAATTACGAAATTCAGAAATAGTAAAGATAAAAACGAGAAATCGCTTAACGATATACGTTTCCACATTTTGCCGTTTCATTTTGTCCTTGTATCGCTTTTAGCTCAGCTGAAAGGGCCAATATGGTTATGGCATGGCATGATGTCCGGCGTCTGTCCGTCCATCCGTTCGTAAAATGTGTGCACTTTCGAGGTCTTATCAAGAAGCATAAAGGCCAGAAAAGTGAAACATTGTGTCTAGTGAGGATTATGATTTATAGCTTTGTTACCCTGTGACTCCTTATAAGTCCTTAAAACCTATTTTTGGTATCTTCTCGAGAACTAAAGGTCCAGAAAGCCGACACTAGCTCTACTTTTTCCATTTCGTTTCGTTCTCATTTCGCGGTTTTGTAATTTCGCGATTTTTGGCAATGATAGTAATAATTATTATAAGTAAATGTAATATGATTTTTGGTTCAGATAAAAATGACCTCTCAATCAAATGTAATATACTAGGGAAATGATTTTATTAAAGATAATTATGTTATTATGATTTAAAGCTTTATACTGAAGCACTTTAAATATGCATTGATTTCGCAAAAACAAAAAGGGTAAAGGAACAGTCAAGTGTCTGTTTTCGGCTTCTCTCTCGTTATCGTCGATGTTAAGATAGATACCAATATAAAAAAATTAAGATCGACGCGTTCATGTTTAATAATATAGTCGATCTATCAATGACTCGAATAAAGGGTCGTCCGGATTACCCAAATTAGGAATCCGCGAATCGATAAATCAAATTCGGCGTCACAAACATACTAAATCGCACATTCAACGTGTGAGCCGAAGAAACGCATAATATTTTATGTCCCGTTCTGTCTGTCGGCATGAATTCCTATTAAACAAATACCGTTGTTGTTATTGAAAAAGACAATTGCACTAAGATGATTATATTTAGTTTTATGAAATGGGCTTGTTTTTATAATTTGTGTGTGACTCTCTTGTTTAATCCGCTGAGTAAGAATGAAAGGGAAGAGTACAATCATTGTTTTGATAAAGGAGTTATCTCCCCTTATATGCAATTTATATCAAGTATTTACAGTAAGCATGCTCTAACTTTGTGATTTTTCCCAACGTAAGTTTCTGTGCGATGTGTAATCACCATTTGTCATTGACAAAAAACTACGCTAAGCTTTTTGAAAATGAATAATCATTATTCAAAAATATATCCAAGCAATCGGATATTTCTTCGAGATGGTTGCTCTGCGTTTTCCGAATGAAGAAAGACTCCTTACAGCATCAATTTCGAAAAGAGAGCGGCTTAGCGGTTGAGCATCAAACAGGATAGAGCATCCTTTTTGATTGGCCAAGGGCTTATCGATCAATTTTAGATCAACAGTATGATTTAATGTAAAAACCTGTTGATCTTAATCCGGCTTATGCGGGATTCTACTTAAAACTGAATGTTAAATAAACTTAACTTCGCAAATATGCCAAGTTTTGCAGTTTGTGCGACGATGGACGGAACTCGACAAGAATGTATTCATGAGTCAATCCCTGATTATCACAGTTAAAGATAAACACATACACCCGGCGATTTTTCTAGAAAGGAGCACTAAAAAGCGTAACGGTTTTTATGTATTCTCGCCGCAATCTCAGCGTGTCCATCAGCACCCCCGGGTACAGGACAGTGCCTTTTTGAGTGATAAATAGATAGCGGTCTGTAGTTATTATTCTTAAGAAAATAAATGCTTAATATGTAATCATATATCAGAGATATGTTAGGGTCTGTGAACGTTAAAAACGTTTAAATGCACATAAAGTCGAAAACTTTGTCAACGTTAATACCTATAAATACTCAGCCTATTGAACGTGTTACTTGAGGAAAATGACATTTATGGAATATTATTGAATATAGAAATATAAAACCTGTTGAATTATTCAAATTTGAAACTCGCTCCATACACCGGAAGGCGTCACCATAGACCACAATTACACAATGTAATTATGCAAGAAACTTAATTCTCTCTGTGTATGATGTCTTAATCATTATCAATCAATAACAGAATTGTTCCTCTCACATATTCTTACACATTCTCTCCCAACAGAGGCAGATCAAGTCATGTTGATACAGCCTATGTTCTATTACGCCGACTTGTGGGCTAGAATGGGGGATGTCTGATTGGAGGCAATTACAGTTAGTTGTGCAATCAAATCATCTTTTTGGCTACTGAATCATGGCAAATACACTGTGATATGAACTACCCTTCCATGCGAGAAGTGTTGTCATTTGATAAAGAGATTCAAACTGATTAATCTGCAAATTTTGTCCGCCATGGGAAACTGCCAGAACCAACGGATTTCGGCGTTATAGAACAAAGGCTGTATCAACAGTCCAAAACTTAATCTGTCTCTGTGGGTAGAGACTGATTTTTACTCTGACTTATGCAGTTTTCAAAAAGCAATAGTATAAGCAAAATATTTTCATAACTGACTTGAATACTAAATCTATTAATTGTTCCAAACGAATATGTGACCAACCTGTCGAATAGTATTTCCTTTCCTACAAACACACTACTGTATTCTATAGAACCCGTCGAGAACCACGGTATATCGAGGGCACCGACATCGCGAACCGAATGGCTGTTTCAAGTTTCCCACTAATGTCGCGTTTAAAAGGAGTATGTCTCCCTCACCTGCCTTATAATGAGATATTAAGAAGTGTACGGCTAAATAGAGTTATTAAGCATTTCTGTTTCGTCCTCTCCATAGCGATGAGTTAAAGCATTCAGGTGAAGGAATGACGGAATGCAGGTTCGAATCCCGCTATGGTAAATGAGAAAATTTTAACTTCAAATTTCAGACTTGTGTAAGGGTAAGGGCCCGTAGTATGATCTGAATTTTACTGTTCACAGCTCAAAGTTAGAGATCACGAATTCTTCAATTGCCCATGTCGACATTTCGATGGACACCAAGAAAATACTTGATGGCGTCACCGTTCATCGAACTGACGTCACCGTTTTATCTCAGACTGCAGGAACTCAACGAATATGTCTTCGTGCAACAAACGACAAGAGGTTTGGAAACATAATCAACTATCATTTGTCTTATATAGTGTAAATGTCATCGTCTCAATGTGTTCAATTAAAAAAACACCAGGGAAACGTGACGTTTGTTATATTAAGCATGAAGATCAAACAAATGTTGATGCCTTCTGAAAAACTGAAATCAAAAGAAAAATAACATCTTTTTTTCAGAGAACAATCGAAAGAAGAATGTATCAAAGTAATAATTGGGCATAAAGGTAAACACGATATTTAAACTCATTGGCAAAAGAAACTCATAACCGAAGTCATGAACATTGCCTTGTGTTAGACAAGCGCTATTTAGTTGCTCAATGTTCATGTACCTTTTGCATAAAGGTTATAATCAATGTCATATTCATTAATATAATTTATAGCGCTTCATTCAGACTGTGAAGTGCGTCAAAAGATACATTAAGGTTTTTTTAATTGGTCACCTAATAAGGTCTAGTTCATTTCAAACCATTTGCTTTCTTTGTTTGTAGTACTTTTGTAGGGAGTTCTTTTGCCGATAAGGTTTTTTTTCTTTGAATATCAAACGACATCATCAAGTAATATAATTAACCAAGTGAAACTATGTCCCTTAAATTTTTAATTGAGCTTTTGAAAAGTCGATACATCATTCTCTTTTCACTCGCTTAGATCCAAAACTCCAACTCGGTATAAACAAATGTTACTAAAGGGACATCAATTATTATCATAATCCTGACCAACGGTCAAGGTCATAAAGTAATACCAACGTCTATCCGTCCGTCCCAGTAATTTGTTTTGTCCTAACTATTGCCTATTTAATGGCAAACTACAATGATCTCGAGAACTTTTGGATTCATTGAAAATAACTTCGTGTTGTTCTTAGTTATACGATCATAACGTGGTACGCCAATTACAGAAAAAGAGTTCCTTCGATCCTTTTTTGACCACGTCCTTCACCACATTTGGCGAAGCAAATAACAAATACACTCATCGAACAATATAGCATAGCATGTTGCTGAGAATGTTTGACGCATGTGAAAGGGGAGCTATCATTATAAATTTGATATTTACTGTATATTAATTGTTGACATTTACATAGCAAAATGGGACAATTGTTATTGTTATTTTTTAATTTCCCTTTAAAAGTGGTAATGGACACCAGTTTTGACAGTGCTACAGAAAACCTAGAATATAATATTACCTAATAATATTTATTACATATTATTATGTACAACCGTATCAGAGTTTTGGTAATTTCGTCATACTATCTACAGATGCTTGTAATTCACTACCGTGTTTGAACGGAGGAAGATGTCGTCAGAACGAAGCGTCATTCGATTGCACGTGCAGTTTCTTATTCACTGGAGCAATATGTGAAACGCGTAAGTTTGTTTGGCTTCCTTGGGTTTGTTCTCTTACAAAAGCTTTTAAGAGTCTAGTCAGAATATTCATTATCATGTCATCAAGTATGGTATCGGTACATAATAAATGAAGTTGTTGTACCCTTGGTATCAATTTTAGTAAGAAAATAAGATACTTTTAAAAGCATTTTTGACAAATATGATAAAGATAATGCAAATCATCTTCTTAACTGTTTTCTGACTCACTTTCTAGCCCTCTAAATTCAGAGCTTTAAAGCTTGCACACGGTATGTGACTTTCTCCTAGTCAATTTCAAGATGCAATATTTGAAAACTCTTAATTATGTGTAGACTTATGTGGACTTTTGGAATGTTTGTAGGATATGTTTGCAAGCATATTCATGCCGATTTCCAAACCAATGACAGATTTGTCAAGTTTCGTTAAGATCGCAATCATACACATTCGTTTTAAAAGAAAGTCAAACATTGTCCATTCTCTCCCAAACGAGGTAGATCAAGTCGTGAAATGTTGATCTAGCCTCTGTTTCAATTAGCCGAGTTTATCGGCTATAATGGAAAATGTCTGATAAGATGCAATCAGATTAAGTTGTGCAATAGGCGACGCTGTCCTAAAATCATCATTTTGGCAACTGAATCATGGCGAAAGATTGTGATAAGAACCACCCTTGCGAGAAGTTTTGTCGTTTGCTACATACATTCAAATGGATCGTGGTGCAATTTTTGTTCCGCCAGGGTACAGTGCCGGACGTCTAATTCGATTAGAGGTTGGATCCACATTTTATGATATGATCTATTTCTATGGGGAGATGAACATTGTTCTGAAAAAATATTACAAAGATGACTCATGACATTAGAAATAAAGAGAAATTCTGACAACTTTACTAAAAAGGCGAAAAGCCTTATCAATGCAACTTTAATGCTTTACAAACTTCAACGCAAAGCAATTCCCGTAACATATTCGTGGGTTTGAAAAGAAGTTTCAGCTTTAGCCTAAGGATATGAATGGACTAAGGACCCTGGCACACTCTAGCATACAGCAAATGTGTATATTTGTTATGCAAGGAATACGCATAAAAAATTAAAAAAGCATTTACCTTTACTTGTACCACAATCATTCGCTGTTTTGGTGATGCGTATGATTTGCGCGTAACCATTTTATTGATGGAGAACCTACTCTGGTGTCTCGTACACAACTTACGTCTTACATGTCTAGCTCAAATACATCTTCCTACGCAGAGCCTAAAAGGCCAGTTTCCAAACTGTCATTTTATGCCTTGCTGCAGATACTCTACTTTTCTGTGCTGCTATAGTGCCCCTACAGAGTAGAGAGCAAGCACAGAAAACTCAAGGCTATGCAGCAAGGCATAAAATGACAGTTTGGAAACTGGCCTTTTAGGCTCTGCGTAGGAAGATGGCTCAAATACAACTAGCATATTCTGAGGTCAGCGCGTCTTCATAACAGGTTCTATCCCAACCGTCTTAAAGGAAATGTAATACGTTTTTTGGTGGTATAATATATAGGGATCTAAAGAAAAAGAAAGACAATACCCCAATCAAAACTGGCAGTTTTACGATTATAAACTGTTCGGGGAACATGCACCTAAATCCATGTCGCTGTCTCTAATGATTGAATGATGCTCCCACTAAAATGACAGTCAACAATTTCACCTGATACTTTATAAGCTTTTAACGTATACACATCACTTCGGAGAGTTAAATGATGAACATTTATCCTAAAGGTAATAATATGACACAAGCTATGTTTTAGGAGGCAAATTTGTTTAGATGAAAGTATCACAAAAAAACTTGCTTCTCCATCACATCACCCAATGTTCGTAATTCATTCGCTACGATGTGCGGTAAACATAGTACTTCAAATTAGTTGAGAACTTGCCATACGATAAAGAATGACAGGGCCCGTATATGAGGAACGTATATGACTTGCTAGACGTTAAAGTGTGACAGAGCATCAATTACATTTTAATTCTTGAAATGTAAAGTTTCTTATAAAATAGTCGTCATTTTTGTCTTCTTTCTTGTTTCAGAAATTGACATATGCGCAAGCAATCCTTGTCAGTATGGAACTTGTCATATTGCTACGGCGCAATTAGTTTGTGTGTGTCCTCCAAATTACACCGGGAAATATTGCCAGATCTGTACGTCAGTTTACATTATATAATTTATTTCCGTCTTCCATCACGAGCAGTATTGTTATGTTAAGTGATATAAGTCAGATGGTTGTTTAAGACATCTCTGTAATTGTATTTATGTATCAACAATTTATCGTTAACTATTAAAAACAAACGTAGTAATCACCCTGTTTTAACAAAATAATTAATAAGCATAAAGCGTGATTTGGGGAAATCAGGAAACTGTGTCTCTTTTCATTTCATTGTAAAATTATTGGCGTACACAGCTTTTTAAACAAAATGCAGCAGTGATAAATAAAATATGTAATGCAAAGTTCAGCCATCCCTACATTCATTTTTCTTACACAAAATGAATTATGGGTGTTCTTACAAATATGGTTGCCAATGAACTTTATGTGACTCTTTACAATTCTTCTCTGACTATGGATGATTGGTTTGTTAAATAAGAGTTTGGCCTTTATCAACTTATTGTATTACAATTATCAGTTAAAAAATGAAAATATAAAATTAAAAGAAAACGCGCTCCTGCCCCTTTAAGCTTAAGTTAAGAGATTTCAGCAATATTATGTCGTTATTTAGATCTTTCAGTTTTTTAAGTGTTTTGCTTTTTCCTTAAGGACATTTATGAAATCTACACATAAAATAGTAATAAAGTAAAACAAAATTTATTGATGTAAAACATAGATAAGATTGAATAATGATTTCATTTCCATCCAATCTTTGACTTGCCAATGCCTTGATACGTCTGCATTTTTCTACAGCACTGCATTGTAATGATGTTGGCGTTGAAGACTCTCAGAAGGCCTGCGTCTGTCCAATTGGTATAACAGGGTCATATTGTGAATCAGGTCAGTGAATAATCAGATCAATAAGTAACTTAAAATAACTAGATGGGTACAGAAACGTTTAGATTTGCAACATGGCGACCACCAATTATTTCGATTTTACTCGGATAAATTATAAAATGGATGAATAAAACAAGGATGAGATTACACAGGTAATTTACACAATTGGTTATGTTACAGTTTTGTAACGCAATCAATGCAGAAACAATGTTTTTTTTCCCTGAACTATTATAGTTAAAGCACAAGTGGTTTGATGTTAGAATGTTTTGAGCCAAATACTCCGACACAGACGGGTTCATTTTTAACTCATCAAGCCTGAAGGACCCGATAGGCTTATGGCATTGCATGGTTTCGTCCGTCCGTCTGTCCGTCCGTAGACTTTCTACATTTCGACTTCTTCTCCAGAACAAAATACGTGAAAAGCTGAAATCTTTTGTGCAGACACTTAAGTATAATTCAAAGGTCTTTTGACCCTTGGGCCCCTTATGGCTCGGTGAACCTATGTATCCTTTACCCTAAATGATCAATGCAGGATTTGTAGCCGCCGTACTCAATTAGTCAATCTGTTATAACTGTTTAGCTTATAATTAAGCTAATGACATTGCATGGTATCCGGCGTCCGTCAATTCGTCCGTCTATAAACATTCTGCATTTTCGACTTCTTCTCTAGAAGTAAACGGTCTAGAAAGTTAAGACTTTGTGTACAGACACCTTCACAACGGAAAATTTGAATTTATCATATATTATGTGGTCCTATGGTCCCCAATAAGGGCAAAATGAATTTTTGTAACAGATTTATTAAATATTTGTAAACATATTTATGTTTTTATAACAAACTCAAATAAATAATCAGTATTACTTTCATGAAGTGTCAATTCAGAAGGTTTCGTTTGTTTTCATTCTTTTAATGTAACTTATTTCAATAACAGATACCACCATGATATAATGTGTATAAGGTGATCCACATCCGAGACGGCACATGTCTTGACCTAATTCCATGAAACAGTGTTAAAAGATTATTTTACTGTTTAGGGGTGACAGTCAATCCTTGTCTTTATGGAGGTTCATGTTTTGAAAATATTGGCTTGTGTTAACTATGTAATGTATTGACAAATCTTTTGAAAATACATCTAAAACGTAAACAATTGACAGATAGTTCGAGTAGCTGTCTGATAACTGTATTTCAAAGTTGATCTCCCTATCTATCTCCTCTATAAACAAGTGGATGAACCAATCATAATGTAAACAACATATTGCCGACTCACTATTGCTGTAAATGTCTCTTTAACTGTTTAACTTTCTTTAAAGTTGATTTTTGGAGGTATGATTAATATCAGTACTTATGTCATGATCACACTTTTATATTTCTGTTATATTTGATTTTGCCTTTTGTTTATAGTTCAATTATAAAACTTTGATTAATGTTCTTTGTGTGATTGACACATCTTCAAATAGACTGACACTTCCCATTATAATCAGAGTTTTTGCTCAGTAATATAATGCAAAATGTTAAAATATAATTAAAATTGAAAGTGGAAATCCTTATTATGACAATATTCGGTTGTGGCAAAAATTGTCAGAAAATAAGATTTCTTGTTAGTGACAAAGCAAGTGCGCGTTAGGAGAAAATCTCATTTCTAGCATCTTTGAGTGACTATCAAATGCGTTTGAAAATGAATAAAAACAATGAAAATTTCGAATGAGGTAACAGATTTCAAACTTTAGTAGGCCAATTCTTGCATTTGGTGACCTTGTGGCCCCTTCTAAGTAAGCAAAGTAAAATAGGAAGCCCGATAAACAACAGAGCCAATGGCTCTATTTTTATTGCCGTAAGATGGGAATTTTCACAACGTGCAGTTAGCTAACAAAGAATTCATGATGAGAGTCGTCATGGTAGAATGGAAATAAGCCTTGTGTGTTTGAAAATCGGCTATATATTCATTTGGATTGATAGCGAGTTTATTTCAGAATAGAAACCTCCCGCTGCGCGTTCGGTTTCATTTTGAAATTAACTTCGCTTTTGCTTCGTCGATGACTTTCTTAGGGTGGCTTCACAATGTCCCAATTTTGACCAACGACAGAAACACGAATTAGAAAATTTGAAATTCGTACGCTTTGATCCGAATTTGGGTAAAAACAGTCACCATCGGAGGCACTTTCAATAAAGACAGAAGGCAACATGATGCTAAAAGAATGGCGCACGACCACAAAGCGAACTCAATGCGACTGGATGCACGATCGCAAAGGAGATATAGCTTAGGTCGAGTTCGATCGGCCCGGAATTGATAACAATTGGCATTAGACTATTAATCTGTGGCCTCTTGGATCATATTCAGGCACTGGTCCTATAATATAATTCTCAACTGACTTGCTTGATTACAATCGTTTACAATTGGAAATGATTCAAAGCTTTCGAACTCAGCCTTTACGAAGCCTGCACGAATGTCATACGTGAGCAGCACGACGTCGTAACGGGAGTACGATGCATATGCGATGCCTCGAACCAGGTGCCGGTAAACATCACGTGACCTCTGGAAGTCATGGTTGCACAATTAGATTGTATTAAACGACCTTGCGACTATTTATCATCTGGATATTTGTATTATTCTTCCTGGGCATCACATGAACTTTCAGACATCAATATTGTTAACCGGCGCCGTGTGCACCGAAATGAATCGCAAACTCACCGGAACTATTGTGAAAACATCTTAATGCTTCGTATTACAGTCGGTAAAGTTTTAATTTCTCCGGCAGCAAATTCGATTGTGCAGGGACGTTTTTTGGTTTGTCAAAAATATTCTGATAATCTATGCAAATATACATTTTCTTGGTGCAATCGTATTTGCGTCTTCATTTCTTCATATATTAGTCGTTATATTAGTCGTGTTGACATAACGGACACATGTCCATACAGTGTTTCAGACCATTTACCATGTTTTATTTCCTTGGATATACCTCTTGTTAAACAGTATAGTAGTGGTGACTACTATGGTGTACCTAAGTGGGATAGAGCAAATGAAAGTACAATTGCCTGCTATCAATATTCAATTGAACAATATCTACAATATCATTATTCCTCGCTTCCTATCCAACCACAAGGGAATACTATTGATACATTTAATGACATGATAACCACTGCTTTACTGCACTCCGGTGCAAACAACATCCCCCATAGTAATTATAAGCCCTACTTAAAACCATTTTGGAAACCAGATGGTTTGAATGATGCCCACTACCGTATGCGTGTTGCTAGACGTGAATGGGTAGGAAATGATAAACCTCGTGATGAAACATCTGTCTCACGTTCTGTCTATAAAAGAGAAAAACGCAACTTCCGGCGCCTTTTCCGTAAATCAAAACGACACAGTAAAAAGGAAATGCTTAAGCAAATTGAAATTTCAGCTGAAATGGACGTAAATTCATTTTATAAGAACGTTCGTAAACACAGAGCAAATGTAACTAGCGCTACTGTTCTTAGCTTTGAGGGAGAGAATGGAACATCTACTCCAGACATATGCAAAATATGGGGAAAATACTATTCAAGTTTAGCTCAACCACACGAGTCCGACCAATTTGACTCAGACTTCAAAGATCATATATCCAAACAAATAACTAAGATAAAAAATTCCAATCGCATATTTGATGAAGATCTAGAAAAAGAATTTTCATTTACTGAAGTCAAAGATGTCGTTAAAACTCTAAGTAAAAATAAATCTCCCGGACCTGATAGAATTACAAATGAACACATCATATTTGCAGGTGATTCCATCATTTCTCACTTGTGTAGATTATTCAATCTTATCACCTCATCTAACTATGTACCGAAGGAGTATAGACTGGGCATGGTCATACCAATTTATAAAGGTAAAAAAGATAAAGCTGACCCAAGAAATTACAGAGGTATTACTTTAACATCTTGTCTTGGTAAACTCTTTGAAAAACTCCTTCTTAACAGACTCGAATACAAATTATCAAAATCCAAACCAGATTTTCCAGATATGTTACAATTCGGCTTCCGGCGTGAACATGGAGCAATAATGTCTGTTTTCACTCTTATGGAAAGTATTCAATATTATCTCAACAGAGATTCAACTGTTTTTGCCTCATTTCTTGACAATGAAAAAGCTTTCGACCGAATCTGGCATGATGGATTATTCTATAAGTTATATGAAATTGGTATAAGAGGTAATACTTGGGACCTTCTACATCATTGTTATACTAAAAGTGAATGTTTTGTTCTATACCAGGGTGAGAGATCGGACAAATATTGTGTAAAACAAGGTGTAGGTCAAGGAAGAGTAATTTCATCTTGGTTCTTCCTCATATTTATAAATGACCTTATCACTTCTCTTAGAGCAGCCAATTGTGGCATTTGTGTATATGGTATGGATGTACCTGCCGTCTTGCTTGCTGACGATACTACGCTTGTTAGCGCATCACCTAAAGGATTACAATTATCACTAGATATTGTCTCATCTTATGCCCGTAAATGGCGATTGACGTATAACCCCACTAAAAGTGCAATAGTTATTTTTAGTAAAAGAAAATCCAATAATATCAAATCTCAATATCGCCTTGGTGAAACACCAATCCCTCAATCTGAATCAACTACATATGGCGGTGTTCTACTTACTGAACATCTATCAACAAAAGCAAGAATAGATAAGTATTGTCAGAAAGCAAGACAAAATGTCAACTCCCTCAGATCTGTAGGACTAAATGCTTCTCAGCTTCATCCATTTACAAGTGTCAAAATATGGCTGAGAATGGTACTAACAACAAGTCTCTATGGTTGTGAGATTTTACCCTATATTAGAGGTCAACAAGCAAATGCACTTGAACTTACGCAACGTTATTTTGCTCGTATTGTACAGGGGCTTGATAACAGATCATCAACATACTCTACTATTGCAAATTTGGGATTGTGGTCGCTTGTTGGCTATATTGATAAATGTAAACTCACATTCTTTGGACGCTTATGCAAACTTTCCTGTAACAACTTTGCAAAAAACATATTCTGTGCAGCAATAACAGCATCTTCAAAATCGCCCTCAATCTGTGATGA
Organism: Steromphala cineraria; assembly: GCA_916613615.1. Taxonomy (NCBI): domain Eukaryota; kingdom Metazoa; phylum Mollusca; class Gastropoda; order Trochida; family Trochidae; genus Steromphala; species Steromphala cineraria. The sequence goes on along the minus strand of OU744724.1, from coordinate 50,694,296 downwards.
TCTCCTATCAATACTCTCAAAATATGACTTATGTATATATACAAACAAATATGTTACAGAAGGTGTGTTCCCTTCGAAACAAGAATGGCGCAAAATTGTAAATACATCTGTACATAACTATGAAGAACACTCATGGCAAATGCAAACATCTTTTAATGCAAATATGAAGCTTTATGGACGTGTTCACAATAAGTTAACTCGCCATATTCTTTGGCAGTTAGCGTACTTATATCCCAACTACAAAACTGCCCTACAACTATGCATTAAAATTTCCTCACGTGAAAAAATATCTAAGGAATGCAGCTTATGTAATAAACACACTTACGACTATGATTTTCATATAATGCTACATTGTGAGCACCTAAATCCTGACAGAAATGCATTTTTTGTATTTATGATTGATCTTCTCGAAGTAGATGTTTATGTTGCTTTCGAAATGCTGGATGAGCTTGACATGCTAGCCTTCCTGTTCGGAGGTGAAACTGATTTCAATAAATATATTGATCATACCACATGGGAAACCATTATTTTACAATTTTCATTATATGTATCAAGTTTAAAACGCCACCTACTACAATATCACAATGAATAATGAATTTTATGCGTGCAAAGCAAATATTACTTCAACATTGTCCATTATTTCCAGATATAATATAAACTCAATGTATATACATGTATATATATTTATCATTGTGTCTTGATTCATGTATTTGTATCAAATATAAATGTATGTTTTTGATCTTCGGTTAAAAACTGGAGGAAATAAAGAATCTCTCTCTCTCTCTCTCAGTTCAATGGGCGAGTTTTACATGCAAATAGCCATGCGAAGGGGAAGACACGAATTCAACACGAAAATGGCATGATAAAAAAATGGCTCACTTCCCTGATGTTGCCGCCGAAGTCAGAAAAACTCTTGCTGCGGGCAAAAAATGACTTAAGATGCGTTGAGGAGTGGGTCGATTCCTTCGGATCCTCTGCAAATTTGCACATTTTAAAATTCGTGTTTCCATCTTTTGTCAAATTCGTTAAATGTGAAGCGCCTTTTAGCGGTCTGTCATATCATGTACTCAAGTGGTAATCAGTTGGTTAGAGTTATCTCCCTTAATCGACCATGCGCGATGTTCTTAATGTGTGAATGTGTGCGACTTTTAGATGTTTTATGCCTAGTATGATACCCAATAATTTTCACGTTACATTTCACGTATCTCTGCTAAACATATATACATGTATTCAGTCTACAAACGTAATACATAGATCAATTCTACTAAAACTTTGTCGTCTTTCTTATCAAACAACTTTTGCTGCTGAAAACACGTGGAGTCTTTATGTATGAATAATCGAAGGGTAAAATAAAGAACATTGTAGTTTTGAATTCATGAAACAACTTGACAAATGAATACATTTTTTCATTTAAATGATTTAAGAACAAAAAGTACTTAGATTTGGAGTAAAATAAGTAAAATAATTTAATAGGGGCATCAAAGTGCAAAATCAGTTTATTCGTGATTCATTTGTAAGTTGTATAATTCTACATATTGATATCAGCTATAACTTACCACCGATTCTTTATTAGGATTCGTACATATTGGAAACCGACCAATTCTTTCGAGTATGTACTTAGTTTTCCCAAACATCAGATAAAAAATACAAAACTTACAAATGGAAAACGCTCAAAAGAGTTCATTGTCCAGCGGCCACTCACTCGAACCTGTCCAAAAAAACGTAAGTGGGGGCCTGAGCAAGTGTTTTCCGACGAACAATTCACACCTAATATATAACATTTCCCAAATGACTACTGCATAGACTACATGTACTTTTCACTACTCTACTGCAATGAACATAACCCAAATACCTGGGCCATTACAATATATTCAACATTGAACCATTGATGTGCCTTTAAATTATACATTTAATTATTTTATTCAGACTCAGCGACTCAACGATATTCATTTTGTCCGGAGCATATCGATGTGTCAGGAGCATATCGATGTTCATTTTGTCAGGAGCATATCGATGTGTCAGGAGCATATCGATGTGTCAGGAGCATATCGATATTCATTTTGTCCGGAGCATATCGATGTGTCAGGAGCATATCGATGTTCATTTTGTCAGGAGCATATCGATGTGTCAGGAGCATATCGATGTGTCAGGAGCATATCGATGTTCATTTTGTCAGGAGCATATCGGATACCCCTACACTGTTCATACCGTGTTTCCCTGTATGTGAAAGACCTATTAATGAGTTCAATTTTATGGTTTTCATGGAAACAGTGACATCAAGTATGTTATATTGCCTGGAACATAACCTTGTACGAACGTAGTATTATACTGTAGTAGCTGGCAGCAAGGAAACACGTAGAGAAGCAAAGATAGTTGATCTCCATGTGATGCTTGAATTGAAAAAAACCCGCATATGAATGGCTTTATTTTAGTATGACCAAACATACATTACATTAACATATATATAAAGTGTGCAAAATTTATACGATTTGTAAAATCTAAGAACAAAGGTAAAATCGTTCTTTTCAACTCGGTTATTTACTTTCTTTTCAGTAATAGCCCCAGTTAGTGATAAGGTAAGAACTAATATACCGAAACCGATATCCTTGGTTTGAAGTTAGTTAATTTCAGTATTTGTTATTTGACACATGTCATCATCAACTGAACGTAGCTGTCCTGTTCACGTCTTCGAATTCATTGCCATTTCTAATTGCTTCATAACCGCTGATCTAATGTCATTGATAAAGTGTTCTTCAATCTATGTTGGCGATTTTTTTAATAGTTTTTGTAAGATGGCAACACAGCACTTTTTTGATAATTTTATATTTTAAATATTTCATTGATGATTGTAAGTGAATGCTATATGTATTATTTTGACACTGTCAAAAATCTCATTACACAAGCCAATCATCCATAGCTGGAGGACACAGTATGAAGATTAAAATAAAATCCTCAATCTAGTTAAAACTAGCTGTAATGTTATCGTCCCCTAAGTCCTTATCAGCCAATGAAAAAAGAACTGGCTGATCTCTTTGAATCGGTCGTAAGGGTTTATATTGCATTTTACACATTATGAGCATAAATATCAATGATTTAATGTATGACTTATTGGAAATCAACATTACAGCTAGTTGTAACTAGATTTCCTGATCCTAACAGCTTGTATTAACTAAAGTGTCCGATTCAAAGGGATCAGCCAGTTCTTTTTTCATTGGCTGATGTCCGCGCATGCGTGACATGAACCTGGTGGGTAAGTAGCTAGATGTAACGTAAGGACTTAGGGGACGATAACATTACAGCTAGTTTCAACTAGATTGATAAAATCCTTTGCCGGCCATTTTGTGTTAAAGTAACATAATCATACTTGCATGCGGTTCGGGATGACATTTAGCTATTGAGAATATAGATATATCACTCTGTAGTGATTTCTTTCGTCGAAATTTTGATATCACATTTTCAAATTTTTATCAACAATAACATACCTATTTCGACCTAAGAGCACAGTGATCCCAGTAAAAAGGGCATAGCATTTAACGAACCCGCTTTCAGTGACGTAATCATTATGCATGTAGGATATACACCGTGTCTCAACTACCGTAAATTGTGTTCGATGGATATCAACTTTTGAAGCAACGACCATCTTATTCGGAGAAAACGAAAATAAAATCTAGTCGTGCGCGACAAAGACGTTTTTCAAGCGTATATTTAGAAACCGGAAGTTGCGAGATGGCCACACTTGATTCGTCTTTATGTCGGGTGCCGTTTCGGTCAATTTGGTAAATTATCTCCTATTTTATGAATTTTGGTCCGATTTTCCCTAGGTTGGTTGCAAAATTTTGCTAAAAATGCAAGGAAAACAGTAAAATTACTTTTTAAAATATTGAACTCTGATTATGTTACTTTAACACCTTTTATTCATTTTGTGTAAGAAAAGGGATGGCTAAACTTTACGTTATACATGTATATTTGAATTATTAATGCTCCATAAGTTTAAATATATTGTCTTTCAATTTTAACCATTAATTTCATTTTCCTGACATCACCTTATAATCCTCCTAAAAACGTGCTACTGCCCCTTTAAAACGATGTCCAACCATAAAAATTCCAATTCTCAAAGATCTAGTAAATGTATTGATAAAGCTGTTTGTATATGCAGCCACAAACTATGATTCTGGAAAATGGTTCAACGATCAAGTGCTCCAAAAGCCCCTGTCTTATTCCTATCTTCAGCAATGGTCCGAGGTAAGAAGTATCATTTTGAATTCCTCAAATAACATACATCATCACATCATCATTATTCAAGATTTAATTTTAGTTTTACGTTTTTCTCTGTGCCACGAGAAGAATCATATAGGGTTCTATTCATACTCATCCTTTGAGCAATGGCGACAGTATCGGTTTATCGTTAAATACTTAACTAAAATCCAAAAGAAACGTCCCCTTTTGTTTTTTCACACACATAAAAAATCCCGAAAGATAATTAAAAAACGACACCAAATATATATATATGCCAAGGCACTATCTGAAGAAACACATCGCATAAACGCACAAAATGCAGTGGTTAAGGTACACAAATATCGTTTTGTTATATGTTTTGTTCTATTGAGAATCGAGAATCAATTATAGAGGGGACGTTTCTTTTGGATTTTAGTATATCTTGATGAATATAAAAGATTAATATGTTCAAATGATAAGATCAAATAAGTATGATTTCATAACAAATGGCAATGATCACTTCCAGGACGCCAAATATAATTGATAAATCAGATTTTACAAACTACGACATTCCAAGTTAATGTAAAAGAGCTGTCATGTTTATACTTCATTTTCGTTCAGTATGCCAACTGTTACGGCAAGAGCAATGTTTGGAGTATTTGCGATGTACATTGGAAATGGTACGGTACTAAACACAATATCAAACTCTTCACATCTGTTCTACACCCCGTTGACTGTCAATCTTGTTGGAGAACACGGGGAAGTATGCATCAACATTGATGGAGACAGGTAGCATATTGTTTGTAATATATCTTTTAAGAACAAGATCAAACCGCTGAGGAAATCTTTTATGAAAAAGATCAAACCAAAGAAGCGTATAACAAAGCATAGCGCTTTTAACCTTCTTTTGGGTATTAATATCTGCAATATTAGCGAGTCCACTTATAACTTAAAAGTTATAAAACAAACCCAAATTTATTTTTCCCAAAAATCTAATATTTCAATAACATTTGTCTGAATTGTTTTATAAACATCACTTATATTTAATCAATATTGATAAATTGAATATGTTTTGTGATGATTGTAACCTTCATGCAGTATCTATTTACAGAGAACTTATGAGATGTATTTCTGTAGACAGTCCATTACCTTTCATCAAGGTCCCCGGTTGTTCCTCGATCCCTTCCTTCCTCTTATTTCGGTTTAACAACTTTTAAAAATTGCATGTGGTCATATATTACAACTTACCTTCATTTATAAAATTTATTTTGCTTTAGTGATAACAACATGTGATATGGAGAATTGTAAGAGGAATTCGTAAAAAGAATAATCAACGAGCACTGAATCACGAACCAACGACTTCGAATGGTTTATTAATCTCTACATAATTCATGTACTATTTCCTAACGAAATTTAAAATTGTTATATTTCTCATATTTGACTTACGAAATATCACAACTTCTGGTGGTCTTTCGTGAGATGTTTGACAAGGCCAAAATGGGTTGCAGGAACGTTTAATGCCATTTCTTTGATTGAAAGCAACATCCCTCCATCGAGATGTTACCTACTTGATGTGACATACATAGGTTTCTCACTGGCAAAATGTTAGCTCCCTTCCCTCTTTAGCACTGCTGACCAAAGCGTTGAGTTAACAATAGGAGTGTTGCATGTGCAATTGTTTTTAGGCACTTTCAGAAGTTTTAATTATTGAGAGGTTTGAGATTTTGTATTCTTGAAGAATGAAATCTTACTATAAGACTATATATACACATTATTAGTTATATTTTGTTCAAAAGGTGCTTCAATAGCCAATCTTTTATTCTTTGAAACGATAGGTCTTATTGCAATAATGTAAAACGTATATCGTCAGATTGTTTACCAAATTATGATGCATTTCATGAGTAAAAAGTAGAAATTTAAAATTGTTATATTTCTCATATTTGACTTACGAAATATCACAACTTTTACGTATATCGTCAGATTGTTTACCAAATTATGATGCATTTCATGAGTAAAAAGTAGAAATTTAAAATTGTTATATTTCTCATATTTGACTTACGAAATATCACAACTTCTGGTGGTCTTTCGTGAGATGTTTGACAAGGCCAAAATGGGTTGCAGGAACGTTTAATGCCATTTCTTTGATTGAAAGCAACATCCCTCCATCGAGATGTTACCTACTTGATGTGACATACATAGGTTTCTCACTGGCAAAATGTTAGCTCCCTTCCCTCTTTAGCACTGCTGACCAAAGCGTTGAGTTAACAATAGGAGTGTTGCATGTGCAATTTTTTTAGGCACTTTCAGAAGTTTTAATTATTGAGAGGTTTGAGATTTTGTATTCTTGAAGAATGAAATTTTACTATAAGACTATATATACACAATATAAGTTATATTTTGTTCAAAAGGTGCTTCAATAGCCAATTTTTTATTCTTTGAAACGATAGGTCTTATTGCAATAATGTAAAACGTATATCGTCAGATTGTTTACCAAATTATGATGCATTTCATGAGTAAAATGTGCTTTATATCACAATGTAATTGTTTTTCTTTCTAACAGTAGCGAGAAAGTGTGTTACAAAATCGAAATTGATTCTCCATCGGAACCAGGCAACCAAACTATTTCTCCATCTCTAATTGAGGTACATGTTGTAATATTTAAAAATACACAAAACCGCGAGTTCTATATTAATGTAAAATCAGTTTAAACATGCATTTATCTTAACAACAATGTTTTTGCAAAACTTAATGTGCATATATATGGTCCATAGTAAACTTCAATAAAAAATACAATCCGAAGTATGAAATTAACACACATTAACAGAAATGCTGATACATTTCAGGGTGGTTTCTCCGAGACAACTCTACAAAACGGAAGCACACTTCTATGTAGCTGCGAAATCTGTCATCAGTTAGTGGTGACGAAAAGATTAAAGAACGGCTCATGGTAAATAATCTTTCATTTACATTTTTGCGGTATTAATGGTACTTGTACATCAACTCAGTATGAATAACTTGTCTTCATCTTTCAGTGCAAAGGTGTTGACTACAGGAACGGCTTTCAAACCTCACAAATTATCAGATGAGTGCGTGACCGATATTGCCTACATCCCTGATACCTCCAACCTGTGTGTGCAGGCGGGGTATGCTCTCCTTATGAAATACAATGGCACCAGTGATTTTATATTTTACATTTTTCACTGATAATTGTATGTTAATGCTTGATGTATTATTTTGATAGTGTCAAAAATTCCATTACACAAGCCAATCATCCATAGTCAGAGGACAAAGTAAGAAGATTCACACAAAATCCATTGGCGGCCGTTTTGTGTGAACACCTCTACTTCATTTTGTGTAATAAAAGGGAATCGCATGGCTCAGCTTTACATTATGTATTTGAGTTATTACTGCTCCATTTAGTATTAATATATTGTCTTTCTATTGGAACCATTAATTTTCATTTCCTGACATCACCTTATATTCCCCCAAAAAATGTGCTGCTACCCTTTTACAGAGATTCTGTGCAATACCAAAATAAAAACAAAACTGCAAAAAATAATCTATATGAAATTCAATATTTGCTTTTGTTCGATTTAAACATGTCCTCAAAGTGATGAACTTGCAATATGCTGCGTAAATGTAAATAGTATATTTTTGCATTGAATTAAACAATATAACTATCATTGTTTTTCAGAGCAAATTATAGTGAAAGAAGATGCTTTGATGTTGTGAAGGTTAACAGAAATGGTGTGGACTTTATAATACATCAAATAAGATAAGATTTTTTTTGTACATAGAAAACCTTCATTTACTATGTATAAAACGGGGATAAACCAAGTTCATGAATATGGTGTAATTGTGTTATTATAAAGTAAGTAAAATAACAATTCCGGTGGCTCAAAGTATTCTGACTTAAAGTGAATAACAATATAGAGGAATATGATTTAAAACTGGCCGAAAATGTGCGTAAAAAGGTCTTTTGTAATCTTGGAATGTATCTAACGCAGTTAGAAGAGAAAACGCTATTTTGTAATATGAACATTTATTGGCATATTTGTAAACTTTTTGGGCTCTTTCTTTTCTCGGCTTAACTTTATCCCTTTTCCCCAGGAATTTATATAACATATCCCGATGCTCCATTTTATCTTGTAATGTTGCTCTTGAAATGACTTTTAAATGTAAAGCTGGGATGTTTTATTGACATTAAGTGTATACAATTCCTAGCTATTAAGGAGAAAACCGCCAATCTTAAAGCGTTTTGGGGGAGGAGCGCCCCCATACCTCCATACTTGCTGCATTGTAAACCCAACACGATTGTGCCGAATGGGCTAACTATGAATGGTCTCGGATGTCTCCTTATACCTAGAAAGCACAATACGTATATATAACTTTCTTGGGAGTATGTCCTACATGACTGATACAAACATCCCCCTCAATGTAACTATAACCTAGAGAGAGGCTTACATATATATCCTTTATATTACATTATAGCTTTTAAATAGCACGTGTAATTTCGCTCTCGTCACAAGCATAAATATAGATATGTGATCAATTGTGACAGAATACTAATAACTGTTATTATAAATTTGGAAATTATGGGATGTCAGAATTTGGTTACGATCTCATGTTGCATTTGAGATGAAAATGATAAATAAAGTCAAGTAAGTATGTTAGATTTGAGAATTAATATCATAGTTTGTGTTGGAAACTTATGTTGATTACTCACTGTTGCAGAAGGCAAATCACTATCAACCACGAACGTCGTATCCACATCAAATCGTGTTCAACAGGCTACAACAACGGTGTTACCAGTAGTTTCTTCAACGACACCTGAAATGAGAACCTCCAAATCGTCGATGAAAATGACATATTCAAATGGGCTAACAACATCCACTGAACCTGTGACAACCACGTTAAAGGAAGTTTCGTCGACAACAACTGAAACTAAGACAGGTATGCGAACATCTCAATCAGCCATGAAAGTGACTGATTCAAAAACAACATCCATCGACCCCGAGGTAACCGCGTTACAAGGAGTGTCCTCATCGACAAATGGTTTGAAAACAACCGGATCAGCAGCAACAGTGACTGTAACAGAGGGGCTACCAACAACTATCAATACTCTGACTCCTGAAACTGATTATGCTGTTTCGTCATCTTACCAAACCAATCAGCTTTCAGTCTCAACCAGTTTACAAGGAGCTCCGTCCACGAAACGTGAAGTAACAACACCTGAATCTTCGAAATCTTCGAAAATGACCAATACAAACACGGATATTCATGGTACGAGCCGCACAACAACCATCAACCCCTTGATTCCCTCAACTAAGAATATCGTATCGGCATCTACCACAACAACTCCTATTTTACCGACAATCATGGTACCAGGAGCTGCATCAACGTCAACCGAAATGAAAACACCTCCATCATCAATGTCAACTGAAATGAAAACAACTGCATCACAAACGACAACTGAAATTAAAACACCTGCATCACAAACGACAACTGATATGAAAACACCTGCATCACAAACGTCAACTGAAATGAAAACACCTGCATCACAAACGACAACTGAAATGAAAACACCTGCATCACAAACGTCAACTGAAATGAAAACAACTGCATCACTAACGTCAACTGAAATGAAAACATCTGCATCACAAACGACAACTGAAATGAAAACACCTGCATCACAAACGTCAACTGAAATGAAAACACCTGCATCACAAACGTCACCTAAAATGAAAACACCTGCATCACAAACGTCACCTAAAATGAAAACACCTTCATCATCAATGTCAACTGAAATGACAACACCTGCATCACCAACATCAACTGAAATGAAAACACCTCCATCATCAATGTCAACTGAAATGAAAACACCTGCATCACCAACATCAACTGAAATGAAAACACCTGCATCACAAACGTCAACTGAAATTAAAACACCTGCATCGCCAACGTCAACTGAAATTAAAACACCTGCATCACCACCGCAAATGACTGATACAAAAACAGGAGCTGACGTGAACGAGATTACAACGACACCCCTCCCACCCTGTAATGGTAATGGAGTGGAAGACAGCCATGGAATTTGCATCTGTCCCTTTGGTAAGACAGGGATACAGTGTCAGTCAGGTATGTGAATTATTCTACTATTCTACCCTAACTACTTAAGATAACTATTGCCAACTTGAAGGCATTTTTATAATGTTTGGTTTAGTGATGGTTTTACTATAGAACTAAATTTGAACAATTTATAAAACTTAGACCCCATCCTTTGCATGAACAATAGAGTATAACAGACATATAAAGAGGACAAAGGCGAGTAGAGCAGAATAGAAGACGTAAAACAGAAGGAAGTAAGGTAACATGGCTGAATGAACAAATCATCCAAATCCTTCCATCACACACATCAAGAAATAAATCATTATTAAACATGCCATTATCCTAGAATTACCAGTCTTATAAATCATAAAAATTAAGAAAAATAAAATATGTCTGATCACAATTTTTGATAAAGATTTGTTATATCTCAAGTCAAATATTTGTGGTAATAAATGGAATATGATACGAATTCGAAATAATATGATGAACGCTTCCAACATACAATTCATTTTTTTCAGGAGTAACAACGGAGGAATTAAAAGTAAGTTAATAACTCGACGATGTAAGACGATCCTCTATGATAATCGATTAACATATAACCATGTTAAAACTTATCCCAGTTTTCCAATTTTGTAAAAATAATCATAATCTTTTTACGTTCGTCTGTAGACTTATTCATTTAGGATTAGGTATGCTCTGATTGACTGATAGATCTTCAATGCGTACCATTGAATATTTGCAGACACAAGAGATGTTCTTAGGCAACGGCTCGACCATCATTTGTTCCTTGGAACACTGCACGATTCCCGTCTACAGTCAAAGTCCAAGGCAATGATTGACGTTTCTTATTGTTACATATTCTTCTAGAAATTTACCCTTACCACCCTTGTAATTATCTATGATGTTTTGCGGGGAGATACAATTGATATATTAGAGACAATATTTGAATCAACATTAATCATAGCCCTCAGTTAACGCCCAGACTATTCCTAACGATTACTTTTTAATTCTTCGTGTTGTAGTTATCATTTTACCATCATAATTTGATCTTTATTCTTTTATTGCAAACTGACTTTGGACGGAATTTTATTTGATATCAAAATGATGAATATTGCTTCGTATCTTGCAGAAATCAAACTATGACCATCAAATCAACTCCTGAGGGTATAAATACAACAATTGGACTTGGTAGAGAATTGGGAAATTCTACTGGCCTATTCCTTACCCCTGTGACTATACTGACACCCAAACAGAATGCAACGATATGTGTCCCAGTTTCCGTGGATAGGTATGTCAATTTTATTCGACGTTTGATTTCTGTTATTTATCGTAAAACGAGCTTTGTTAACTGCAAAATGCACAGTGCTGCCCTCCCTACGTGCTTTCAGCTGATGTTCATCATGTCTATGACGTCATAGCATTAAAGGAATTCAGAATGCAACCTTAAATTCAAATAAAGATATATGCTTACCCAGATAGCTGTTTGACTCAGTTTTATTATACAGAAGCGTGTGTAAACAAACAAATCTCCTGGACATTTTGCGAATCGAAAGTTTTGTCGGAGGGCCGTCTTTCAAACTACGATTAATACCTCGTTCATTTCTTTAAGTGTTCAATTGCCTTTTTACTCGCAAATAGTAAAATATAAATTTGAAAAAACTTAATTTCCAACAGATTAACATTATTAGTAATTTAAGTTCGAAATGTGTAGTTTTATCGTCCAAATCTGGGTTCTTCAGAAGATATCGCTTGTTTGAGAACAAGGGATATCTCCGAGGAGATATCATTTTTAAAATAAGTTGATTTTAACAATGCACTGTTTTTATTGTCACATAGGAAAATTACAAATTTTAGTATGTTACGAAGGATAACTATAAGTATATTTGGTAGTTCTTGACGTACATGTATGACGTTTCATCATCAATCAAAATGTTTCGTGTTTCAATTAGTAAAGACCAGATGTGCTACAACATTGAAGTTCAATCACCATCAGATCACAGTGGCAAAGTTCAAACAACTGAAAATAAGGTAAACTAATGATACAGTTATATGTTTATTGTATTTTTCAATAATAATCAAAAGGATTTCATATTTGATGAATTGTTAATGGGTTTAAACATCTTGTTAAATATGTCCCTGTCCATTTTTTTCAGGGAGATTTTAAAAACGAATCTCTACCAAATGGATCCACATTGATCTGCCGTTTCAAAATGTGCCATCACATGGTCTTAACCAAACCAGTGGACAACGGAACATGGTAAATAAGCACTTTGCATGCATATCGATTTTTTTTAAACGGAACTACGTCAAGTTGTGCCATCACATTGTTCTCACAAAACCACTGAACAACAGAAAAAGCCTTATTAACGTCAAACACAATTGAACTTGTTGATATGCCTGTATATCTAAGAATGTAATCTTCGATGATTAAATGGTTTCAGTTACCAAGTGCAAACAGATGGAGCCACAGATTTCAAAACTCATTACAACACATTGACAGAAGAGTGTCTGACAGATGTTGCCTATATTCGAAATTCTTCAGGGTTCTGTGTGCATGCTAGGTAAGTTTCTCATACACTAAACGATTATTTCATATCTGTTTTAAAACATTTAAACTTACAATTTACATATATCTTTGTAAGTGTTCTCCAGGACACCCTCATACAGTGGTTACACTGAGCAGCAAACAGATATAAATGTTTCCTCTTCAGGTCTGATTCAAGATGCTATGACGTTGAGAAGGATAACGGAAAACATGATACAAAGTTTCCTAACACAGGTAAATTTATACTACCTGAATCGTTTGGTTACCTATTTGTGTAACAAAACCTTTCATACAATCTATAGTTCTTTTACATGAAATGTATTTGAAAAAGAATGAAAATGTCAAAGATAAATTTCATTATATATTTTTAAAACCAGAATTAAAACTGAGAAATTTCAAAGTTAAAATTCTTTCAAATTCATCAGATTGTTTATTGATATGATATGTATATTCTTTCTGTACCCTCACATGGTAATAACTATCAAAATGTTGTTAAATTTAAATGACCATTTATATTCACATTATTAACTTGTTATCGTTTCAGCTTACCTAGGGATGCTTGGAATAAACGAGACTAAGGTAAACACTGTATATCATGTCATTTCATTCTTATCATACAATTGAGGCTGCTATCGGTACAAGGTTTCGGATAAACTTGGTATCCAAATATGATAAACATGCAAATTAGGTCAAAACAAGAAATATATTTGTAAAACTTCATACACGTCATGCGAATCCTTAACCGTTTACCAATCATTGATATCGTCATTTGGAGTTAACAGGAAATTTTACAATCAAATATAATTCCGGAAACACAATCCGGCCGGTCAAATCTCTCATGAATTCATATATTCTTAATAACTTTTTATTGAAGCATTGTCATGATGTTCCATCATGCGTTTAGAGAAAACGATATGCAGCAAACAACTTCGTCGTTTGTACAAGAACTGGTTCTATTGTACAAAATGCGCTTATAAACTGCTTTTTTCTAGTGATGAAACAAACATCGTAATAACAAATGACCAATCCCACCTTTGCAAAACATCGAGGTTTAGTCTGAGGATTCCATAACCCATCGGAAGTGGAAATAACACGCCCCCTGGCAATTAACTACTTTTCAGAACACGTTTGTTCTTATCCATCTTGTGGTCTTAATGCTAAGATGTTGCTTAAATAACTCCAGCTACTCACTGAGCTAAGCTCCTGGGACGTTGTTCTCAATGAGACTGTCCGTAGAATAAATATATTGTATTTTTCGGCGCTTGTCAACAAAATTTCAGCTCATGAATTGAATTTCAACTATTTAGAATCATAGTTTACCCCAAACCTTGTTTTGTTGATGATTTCATAACAAAGACCTAGTGTAGTTTGAATATTTCCTATGAAAAATCTCAGTGGTGATTATGTTTTTAGGATCTAAACATACAAGTACGAGATGAAGTAATTATTTTGTTTTTAAGTTTTTGGTAACAAAATTGTGATTTGACCATCTGCTTGTTCTTCTCAAGTTTTATGTGGTATCTGAAGTCAAGGGATTACTGAGGACTGTCACCTTGATATCGCAAACAAAATGGTATTCTATGTAAAATGCCAATATTTTGTTTCTAGCCACATGTCCTTGAGCCTTCAGTAACTAACGGGAGCATAGTCCGTTGTGAAAAGGAGTTGTGTGAAGTACAATTGGTCATTGGAGCAGGATCTAAGAACCGGTTGGTTTTTTTTTGCTTCTAGTATTATTTTATCAAATACAATATGATAAAGATATGAAACTCTTCTCAAACAATGATTTGCAATGTTGTTGACATGTTGAGATAAAATTAAATAGGAAGATAAAATGATTTTTTTCGTGAATGACAAAAGAAATTCTTAACATATAAAGTTATTAGGATTCCTGAAATAGAGATTGAAATAAAATTGTGAAGTGGAGATTTTTTATTTCCCACATTTGTGACAACACGTTAAACCCAAACTCACTCATGACAATTTTTTATTAGTAATTATATAAATTTGTAATTGTTGTTTGATCATGTTTAGCAACAGTGACACCGACCGTTATCGAATGTGATTTAACTGCTTGTATTTCAGCTCTTTAGATAAAATGATGATTGATGGGAAGGAAGTCCTTGTGAACTTAACCAGAGATGAGAACGGGAATTACAAAGTTACTGCGAAGCTACTGGTAAACGAGAGTGTTTCCCAACACTGCATCACACTGGAAACTACTGCCGGGTTTGTGTGAACATAATTTTATATTATTGATCTAACAGAAATATACTTTTCCTAGCTATTTTCTTCGTTATTCTATTCTCTCCACAGAGGCAGATCAGGGCATGAAATTGAAATGTTGAGCGAGCATCTGTTCTAATTAGCCGAATTTGTGGGCTAGAATGGGAGATGCCTGATGTAGGCAATCAAAGTTAGTTGTGCAATCACCGACGCTGTTTGATTTAAACATATTTATTCAAGTGAAAGGATTGGGTACAAGTTATCCAACTTAGTGAAACCCTCTCCTATGTACAGTGCTTACATATAATATTGAAACATAATAATGCATGTTTATGTACATTGAAAATAACGAAGGATACAGGATTACGGTATATATACATATATACAAGAGTACAGACGGGGAAATAGAGACAAAGTCACAATCTGATTTTGGTACAAGCTTAAAGAGAAAATGTTCCTAATTATCGAATCTTTCAGAGAGTGATATATATTTATGAACTTCTCGAAAAATTATAATATTTTCATTATAAGAAAGGTCTGTGCGGCCATTTAATAATAAGTCAACATTTATAATTACTCTATTATTAAATGCTTTGCTAATATTACAAAGCATTTGATATCTTATATTGGAATATCTAGTACATTCCATGAAAAAATGATTAGTGTTTTCAAAATCAGCTTTGCAATTGCATCCCGGGTTGTCTACAAGTCCAATTCTATAAAGATCATCGTTTAATCTACTATTTGAGTATCCGACGCTGTCCTATGATCATATTGTTGGTTACTGAATCATGGTTAAGGCATTGTGATATGAACAACATGCGAGAAGCGTTGTCATTTGCTAAAATAATCCAATGGATTGTGATGCAATTTTTGCCGCTAGGGAAAAGTGCCAGGAACCACGGATTTGTTTAATTAGAACAGGTCGGATCACCATTTTATGACTTAATCTACCCCTGTGGGGAGAGAATGCGTGTGACCGATACTTTTCCAATTTTTAGTTTGACCGAACATCATGCTGTATTGATAATCAAGCAAAAGCTATTTTCGAACCATTTCCTGTCTTGAATTTCATGAACATTTGATATGAAAATTGCAGATCACAAAAAGGGATTTCAATTTGAAAAGTATTAAATTCAGATTTGGTTTACTTATTTCAGTCAATTGTATTAACACGAATTTATGTATGTATATAAAAACTGAATAACCAGCAATACCATATCAAAATTACATTATTTATGAATGTATTTCATTCTAGTAGAGATGAAAGCAGACCATGGTGTGTGACAGTTGTTTCACAGAACAAAACAGGTGAAAGAGTTACCATTTTATTTCAAATCGATTTTTGTTCAAAATAAATGAAATTTCTCGGACCTTACCTTCCATTTGGTATCAATGCCAGGGCAAAAGATTAATCGTTGAATTAATTCTATGATGAAAAATGAAGTTTTGAAATTAATTGAGTTGTCTGTCCGTCGAGCAACTTTAACGATGCATCTTATATATATGTGTATTGTGAAGTAACATTATATAAGCTCAGTACTGGTGTTATGACTAATTTCCTGCTTTGAAGAATTGTTTCTTTGTGAAATATCATAATATGAATTTAATACTTAAATCAGGTTTGTAGTCCGGTAACATAGGTAAAGTTAATATTGCATTAGTTGCGCAGGAACTCGTAAAATATCAACTAGATCCAAGACAATCGATAAATAAACCTGGTATTTGAGAAACTTTAGTGTCCCTTATGTGTTTCCCATTTTGCATTTTGTGAAATATTAAATGTTTCCTTGTAGGTCCAATAGCTGAACACCACAAGGTAAAGAATAGATAATTTTTTAATTTCGCAAATAAGTAAAGACTGTTGAGTCCTTTAGATTTGCTTCAGACACCTTGCATAAGTACAATGACTAAACCTTACAAGCTTACATATGTAGGCATGTATATCCAGTCATTACGAGGAAACAAATAGAATATTGTTGCAATATAAACTAAAATGTGTTCGTTTTGACAGCAAAGTAATCAATGGAAAGTTAATTAAGAAATAAGATAAACAAAGGGCATGATACATAATTGTGGGAATAATATATTTATTTATTATCAACATGATATTATATTGTTTAATATTGTAAATAAATACATCTGTTGACCTTCGTATGTTCCTGAATATTCAGGGCATCAAATCAAGCTCTCTGCCTGTTGGATCCACCCTTGCATGTACAGTTGGTGTCTCGTGTTCTATCAACTTCCAAACACATCCTGGGGCTGGGTAATTTCCAATTTAATTTGGTTCACCATTTTCTGGTGAATATTTGCTACAACCTTTACAACTTATGTGTTATTAGAACAAGCATGAAGCATACAACTCAACTCTAAAACTTGTATGACCGTGTACAAATACACGAACATTTCACTTAACCTTTATGTGCAAGATACATGGGAATGAAATACGAAACATGTATAGTTTTTGCTTTTGCTCATTGGGAAGAGGATAGATAGACTTCATAGCATACTGTATTTCCAAACCTCTATAATAGTTGAGAAAAGAGAATGTAAACGAAAAGTAAATTATGTGATGTGAAGCTATCTCTTCTGGCTATTCAACGGTCCTGTGATGCAAACTTTCATGATATTAATTAAAATCTCTGACATTAATGACATGTCATCGTGTAACCTTTCAGAATTACAATATTTGATACGATTCACTGATGTAAAAATGATGCAGTTAAACCTATATAAATAAAACTATATAACTTAGGATTTTCTAAGCTTTACACAAATATGTGGTAAAAAGAAATCATTTAACAATGGTCCGTTTCAGGTTGTGCAGAGATTACTATTAGATTTGAATAAAGATGAATTCAGAAATTGGACGCAGTTGTGTTGTTCAACGATAAATTGTCAATCGGTCCTCAGATTCATGTCCTCAGTCTTATCAACGTAAAAAATGGAATAGGGTGTCCTTTTTGTGATGTGTTCTACAGGTTAGTTCTTCTTTAAGTTGACATCGTAGAAGGTGTGGAGTAAAAGGAAATGCAAATATTTTGAAAGTAGTCAATTTCCTGATTGTGATGATCCCTTGCCTGTGTATCTACACCGAAACCCATTCATTGCATAACTAAATTAACTATCCATAGATTTGGCGTTTTCTGCAGGTTATTTAGTATCGACCTTCTCTAGCTTTTGCTAGAAATATAACTATCGATTCATTTTCCAGGAAACCAAATATATCATATACAATGGATCAGTTGAATGCATCTCTAACCGATCAAGCTCCAGACGGCTTTACTCTTTCAGTAAACTCATCACAAATTGGTCAACATCAAGTCTGTGTGGAGATGTAAGTAAAATGTAAAACGCTATCAAATATACATATGTTCTTTTCTTCAAAGAAACCAATACTGATGTTAAATCGTTCAATCACCAAAGAGGAAAGACAATGAGTCGCAAGAGAGTGATATAAATTTCCAAGACTTGAGAATTGCAGTTATCGCAATGAAAATATTAGAAAGATAAAAGTTAATGTTTAGGTCAATGAATAAAGTTAATAATACAAGTTTCCTTATTTTAAATTTCGATATGTATGTCAAGAGTTTTTATGTATATATTAATCGTACATAATGAATCATTTAATTAAAGGAACCAAACCCAAGAGTGTTTCGAGTTCAGGATTGACCCTAATCCTTGTAAGTATTAAAATCTGTTCTTTTAATTCATGTACTTCTGTCATTTAAACCTTTTAAGTAGTAAATGATAGTTTTTTATGAGAGACCATGCAGATGTAAAACAGATTATCATTGTATGTAATCTGTCGTTAATGAAATTGAAATAGATTACCAAAAGAAGATGATGTAAGGTATACATGTATATACTAAACATGTAAATCACACTATAACCAATCCAAGAACTTCGTTTTGTTTGAGTATCCATCATCAGTTAGATACTTATGCAATTAAGTGTTTAGTAAGGTAAATGCTGGCACCGTTGTATACATCTAAAGTTGTTTATTCAAATAACTCAAGGGATTTTTCCCAACGATATTTTTAACTCTTATTGTATAATTGATCTTAATGGCCTGTATAATCATAGGATGTTCTGTGTACTTTTGCAAATCATGTGGGTTGATATATTGCAGACAACATCGGGAGCAAACCTGCAATTCACACGTCGCAGAAACATGAAGGTACATTTACAATTCCTTGTGCTTTAGAATTAATTTGATTATATATTAGCATACGTGTAGCACTGCAATTGTTGATATACGTTTCTACTTTCAGATCCAAACGAGCCATGCAACAAAAGTAATTATGTAAGTAAAAATGTTTTACTTATGAATCTTGCACAACGTATTGGAAATTATATTCTTATTGAAGAATCTTTATTTAACATGAAGACACGTTGTCTAAAAACACGATTAAACTCATATTAAATCCTCGCTAGTTGTTTTACAGACTACATTCTAAACTTGTGGAATCTGTCTCGTACTTAATCTTTACATGGTCTAGCAGAACTCTGCGGATGGAAGTCAAAACAATTTGTATGAACTATAACATTGTTATGTACGTTTGTAAGAGGCGACTGACAAAATCCGATGAGAATCTTTGAAAGTGACGTAGAACATTTCCATAGATATTTGATGTAACTGACAGGTACGTGCGAATTCCTAGCGCAAAGGTCATAACATTGCGATTCATTAAGTTTATAACCATTCTTTCCCTAATATAATTTCAATACAATAACACGATTCTTTACAATGGTTATTGAGATCAGCGGTTAGTTATTCCAAATATGATAACGCTGTCGATAAGGACAGCAACATACTCTATTACATTTGTAAGGATCATTTAAGTCAAAACAAAAAGGACCATAACAACGAAATTGAAAATATAAATTAAGTATCTAATGCCGTTTTAATAAAATAGTTCACCTTTCATACGGTGTTAAGAAAGGCTGGTCACTAGGATTTTGCCTTGCGTCGGATGTGACAATTTTCTATAAGGACAAATATTTTAATCTATAAAATCCTCTCATGTATATGATAAACGAATATGCAAAGGCATTTTAGCATAACAATAAGCAAGAAGCTCTGTCATGTCAGTCAGGAATTTGGTTGTGTTGACATTAAGATATAACTTATCTATTGTGATAACAACATTGACATAGTCAATATGTGTCTTATACAAATGGATTTAGAAATACATTTTCATTGATTTTTTTTAACATTTTACTATTAGGCCTAGAAAAAAAGGTATTTGTTTCTGGTTTCCGCCCGCGTCAGTTTCAAACCCCCGTATTAAGCCTCTTTTCCAGATGAGACAAGGGAGAAAATTGTAATGTAGTCCCCAGGCCAAGAAATAACATTGAAACTTGAACTTTTATAATTAAACTCGTTTCTGTTAGTGTAGGCCTTCATAGACACAGTTGTAAAGTGATCCAAAGTTGTCGGGTTTTTTCTTATTCCGTTGATTAATGTTCACATTCAACAATAAAAAGGTAAAAAATTCATCTTTTTTTAAGCCTAATGTTCATCATATGCACACGAAAAGACTCGTTTTTGATATATGCCGAGGATTAAAGACGAGTTTTATTATCATAGAACAACATTGTCATCGTCAATATGTGTCTTATACAAATGGATTTAGAAATACTTTCTATTGAGTTTTGGACATTTTACGATTCATGTTCATCATATGCACACGAAATAACTCGTTTATGATAAATGCCGATGACCAAAGACAAGTTTTTATAATCATAGAACATCATTGTCATCGTAAATATGTGTCTTATATAAATGGATTTAGAAATACTTTTCTATTGATTTTTTGGACATTTTTAACTATAAATGTTCATCATATGCATACAGACAAAACTCGTATATATATATGATATATGCTGTTTTATGATAATTTTTAATAAGTTTTATGATAATAAGTAATAAGTTTCAGTGTCATTTTTTATATAATATTATATTATAATAGAACAACATGTTTTAACTATGTTTCAGCTGGAGGTTGTAGGACCAGGACCGGCCTCTGTTATAGAATGCCCTGCTGACGGTTGTACCATCCATGTTGTATTCAACACACCGCTCTGTGGGAACAAGTGAATACACTTTATCCTTACCTCTTCGTATTTCAAATGAATCTGAAGCATTCTATTTTGTAACATGACTGAAATCTGTCCTTATCAAATCTATTGATTTACCCAGAAATAATTGAAAGTGTTATTGCTTAACAAGAATTGCCTTACAAACGAAAGTAATATTACATGTGTGAATATATTTCATGATATTGATTTCTATTAAGGGTACATGTAGCTCCTTTGGTGAATGTGAAATGTTTTTCAGTTTTACAAAATTACAGAATGTTATGCTTTTATTTTCCACACAAAGTGATGAGCTCGAGGTTTCTCCTATGACGAAAGGGCAATTTAGAAATGGGACGATAACTGATATCGGGCTTCTGAAGCATGTCGAAATCCTTCTCGCACCATTCACCACATCACCATCGAGTGTCTGTCTTAATGCTACCCTGGGAAGAAGGTAAATGTATTTCATTCATTGTCCAATTGGCAGTAAACGAAATAAGATGATACAATATTTACGTCCATGCATGTTGTCGGCACACAGCTTGCAATTCTCAATTGCGTCAAATGCTCTTTATTGTTAACCATGTGTCATGTTTTAATAGTTATTCAGATATTATTCTGGCACTTTATTCTTTTAAGAGAGCTTATGTCTCCTAGTCCATATGGTTAGTTTAGATCAGCATTGTGGATGAATTCACACTTAAATATAGACAATATGTTTATCAAAATATACCATCACTATCATTTTTGCACGTTATATACTTTCTTAAAACTGATGTTGTTTTCACTCACATAAATCAGTTCGACAATAAGTTGGTATCTGTTTGTAAGTTAACTAGGTAATATCGTCATGCATCTTATATCTAACCAAAATATAAATTTAGTTGTCGTTGCATTCCTTTTTTTTACAGCTCTCTACCTGGTCCATTCTGCATCGTAGTCGAGCACGAGAGTGATCCGAATACTGGTAGGAGTACTGATAATTGATATTAAAATATGCAATATATCTGTATCAACCTATGAAACGTCATTAACTAAAGCCCCTGAAGCAAGTTACAAGTATCTTAAAGTCAACCAGGAAGGGTCATTATGGCTGGAGTCAAATCATTTAATTTCAATGGAAGTTTATAGGATACGCTGCCTTTCTCGTCAGAGGTTTGGTATAGGTATTGGTGAAGTTTAGTTGTTGCAACTACGCTTTTTGCAAGATGCTCAATCCTTTCTTTCAGCTTTCTATTATTTTAAGTACTTTAAACGAAAGTGTATCATAAAATAAGCGTTGAATTACGAAACTGTTTTTTTTTAAGTTTTATAAGTGAACCTCATTGATGAATAACATTTTAACTAAAACACGGTTCTCTTTTCTTTAACAGGCAATAAACATGGAGAAGGGATACCCAAAATAATGCATTGTGAGGTCGGATCAAAATGTCTTCTGCCGATTGTCACAGGACCTGAGAGGTAATGAAAGTTAAGCGTTACTACTATTAATCACCTAGCACGAATTTATATTACATTTCATAAGTGATCGTCCCACACTCCTTCAAAGTACTTTGTTTTTTACATTTCATTCTATTTAACATGATTACATGCATGACCTATTTTGCCTATACCAGTCAAGATTTTATAACCACTTGAATATAGTAAATTCAAGATATAACCAACGAATATTACATTAACATCTTACATGTTCCATTATCGTATAGTTGGTTGTGTTTCAAACTTTATTCACATTTCATGTTCATTCATTGATCCCAAGATTATTTCAAAAGAGAAAGAAACACAAATTCGTTCAAATCAACAAAAATGGTTTGTACTCATTCCAAAATTCAAATTTAAGATGATTTGAGTTGTTAGTCATGCATATTATTTGCTTCGTTTAATTCTCTCATCTCACGATTTATCTCAAGATAGAAAAAAAACAAATTTGGTTCTTTGATTCTTTGAGAAATTGTAGTGATTCAAACATACAAAATGAAGATCATCTGTTTTTCCAGTCATGTAAGCTCCCATAAATGTTTGCATTGTGCACTTGACAATAGAATTCTCAGGAAAATACAAAATTTAGATAATCTGATTTTTTCATTATGCCCCCAACTCACAAACATTCACATGATTGAAAAAAATCCCCATTTTGTTCATTTCTTCTTTAAATTATGTCATCATTATGTTATCAGAGTTTACAGTAATGTAAACGTCTTGATGTGACCATTTTAATTATATTATGCTCTCATACTAAATAAATCTAGAATGGAGAATACCCCCAATTTGTTCATGTAATTGTTAGTCATTAAAACAGAATATGAAGGTGACAATGTTCACTTTCAATTGTTTCACATTCTGCCCTTGCCCCACGAATTATCGCATGATAGAGAATACCACACTTCGTCCATTGGTTCATTCAAAATAACTTTATATATTCACAAATACAAAATTAAGCTATCTGACTTGATAACTATGGTTGCTTTCTTTTTTGTTTTGCATTATACGCTCATACAACGATTTCATATTGGAACTGAATAATTCCACTCCTTCCATTGGATTACTGCTTTTCTGATACAGGAGGTTGAGGCAGAACCCTGCTTACCCTGTGATGTTCACCTCAAATGTGGACGGTAAATCTGTGCAAGCAGTTGTGGTGGAATCCTCGGCTTCTGGTCATCAAAATGTGTGTGTCGAGATCTTCAGCCTTACCGACAAGTGAGATACATCTACCCCTTCTCGTGAATGTTATAAATATGTCACAAAATGTATATGTAATGTGCTATAGGCCTGAGGCCTGAACGATTGAGGTAATGAGTCAAAGAGTGTGCAGTATGCATAGTATTGAGTAGTAAAAAAGTAACCTACAAATCATGATTTATATGGCCAGGTCTATAATTATCAGAAATCAAGTTTTCACAGTGTCAGAACAACCTTTTTAGTTCTAATCATGACAAATTATGTTCATAAATTTGAATTGTATCCATACCAATGTGTGTTGAGATAATCACCCATAATTGATAAACTGATAAATTGATAATAAAACCAGTTGGTAGTCAACAATGAGTAAGGCACTGAAAGACGCAAACCCGAGATCAATGACTATGTTGTCACAGTGTCATTATGACAAGTCAAATCAGGTTAACAAAACGCTTTTTCCAATAACAGGTAGAAGGTTTTATGTTTCCTGCAATGCAAGTATTATTTGCATCATCCTTGGTTATCAGTATTTTTTCTGATAATTGCATCAAGCTGAAAATTGTTCGATTTTATTAGTTGGTTAATCTCCTTCCTCTACGCAAACAACACTAATATTTTGAAAGGGTATTCGATTTCATGATACGATTTTTAATAGTCTTTTGATAATTTCTGTTAACATTCTTATTTTTCCATTTTAAGGAGCGAGAACGAAACGCTGTGTTACGAGGTTATGTTTTCGGAAAAGTCAACAAGTGAGTATTGTTTGGATTCGAGGTGGCAATAATTTATGTACCTAGTTGTTTTTAGCACAGTAAGTTATTTATGTGCGGTATAACTATCATCTGTGTATAAACATTGCATTATAAGAAAACACTGTTACATATGCACACGGCGATGACAGAATTTAGGAATTCCACTTCGCGTTTGGCACTATGATAGGTTGCAGTAGTAAGGTCATTCTTTTATGACACGGTCAAATTATTTCGTTAGGTATGTTTAATTATATCACACTGTTAGTTATTTGGCTTTATAAAAGAACCATTATCTAAAAACACTTTCCTTATGAATGAATTAAAATAAAATTCAATGTTTATCAGATCACTGTCTTGATCTTTTACTTTCCTTACTTACACTAAAGGAAACTTTGGTTTACATTATTTCAAATACTTTTTAGACCTATTTGTTATTCCCTTCCACTCCCATGATTACATCTGAGTCATGTTGACTTAGTAAAATTGTACATCCCTGATTTCGGAAAACTTGGTATTTCATATTAGAAATATGATTGTACTCACATGAGTTATCATGATTGGATTTATCTCTGCACATAAAGATTATCATATAATGGAAATATAAATATTGAATAATGTTTGTTCCAACCAATTAAAACATATGAAAAATAAGGTTTTATCAGTTGAGCGTTATAATTGCAGAAAATAATTTGACTCAATTCTCAATTCTGTATGTCTGCATAACGACCAGATAAAACAGTTCATGAACTGTCTACTGCTATTTACTTAAGGTGTGTAAGACCATGTAGATAGCAGGCTTAATCAAACGGATTAACTGAATTGTAAAGGCTTCACTTTAAGCCAACAACACTGCCTCAAATTTTAATGAACTGTCTATTCGTTGACATGTCCGTACCAAGTAAACAACCAAGAGACAACGGTCAATATACACATAATTGATTTAGAGTTTTGATATCCATTTGTGGAAATTTAAGTTTCGGACAGGCTTGAGTTTACCAATCGCTACGTACAGTACGCAAGCAATAGCGTTTTAAGATATAAGATGTTATCAATATGAATAACCTTGATAGAAATTAATTTGACCACGTAATATGACTGTTTGATGGTCTAGAACGAGCTAAAAAGATCCTTTTCACTATCCTATCTCGTCGAGTTAGGGGAGAGATGTTAAAAGGATTTTTTTTTAAAGACGTGTATTTTAAAAGTGTTAACAGGTACTGCTTTAAAATTGAAAAGGTAGTTAGTTGACCCTTGAAGACATGAAATAACCCTTTTCAGCTGAAACTCTCGCTGGTAGCTTAATCTATCATGCATTAATATGGTATCGTTTCTTTGCTCCTGAGTGTATTATCCTCGATCATTACAGGCACATGTTCTGCATCTGAATGCAATGGATTTTGCTACATGCGACTCACAGAAAAAAGATGCAGCAAAGCTTCAAGTCTTTCAGGATCTTCATGTAAAGCAGGCAAGTTTGAATTTTTTTTACATAGTTTATTCTTCTGAGTAATATCCGATATCCAACTGATATTATGAGGAAAAATGTTAACATACATAAATTGATACCTTTGCTACAGTGCCCTTAATACCATTGTCAATTTTGTAAATATTTATTTCGTGAAACATATTCATACGAGTAATTAGTCACTCGTGGGTAGTGAGATTGTTCTTTGTACAAGAATTAAATTGAATGATCTCATGATCATATGATAACAAATATTTCTTTTTTTTTAAATTGTTTCCTATAAAAACAATGATTAATCACATATACTTACATAGTTAGATTAAGCTTCCGAATCTTATTCATTAGCTCAAATGATGTAATAATATGCAATATAATATGGCAATATTTAGCTTTTGTTTAATACAAATGTACGAATGTACCTGGCATATTTTTCTTCGACAACGGATATTCAGAGTTGAACCCTCTGAATAATATCCGTCGTATCCACTGATGTTGTGAGGAAAAACAGTAATATATATAAATTGATAGAACTGCTGCAGATAGATAACATTTCCAATGAATTCGGTGCAAAATAAGCCTATATTCATGTATTCATTGCTACATTTATTAAACTTGATCTGGTATAGAAATACTAATGCTTGATCCAAAATACATGTAGTTTATCAAGAACTTTTACTTCTATTAGTCTAGGTAAACCTACCCTCAATTACACTCCCTACACTACCGTTATTGAAATTTTGCGGTTTTTTTAAGGGTAGGTTTACTTAGACTGTACTTATATTGTCTTGTTTAATGATTTGAACGAAGTTTGTGAAATTATGTTCAAAGTCTTACATCAGCAGATGACATATTGTTCATTATTTACGCAAAACATAAAGCTAACTTGTGTAACATCGTATTTTTGTTAAAGATTATCTATACGAAATTAAGTTTATTTTTACTTTGTCATATTTCAGCCGAGAAATCAACAATGGTAAGTGTCATTATCAATGCCGCTCATTAAAGTATATAAGAATACAAACAATGAAAAACATTTATCAATAAATATAAGATTTCTCAAATAAATCAATCTTACCCTCACCTTTAACTAATTTTAAAATTAAAATTATATTTTGCAATATGTTGAATCAATATTTTAAAGATTCAATTCATTTGAAACTACAGGTTAATGCCCACAAAAATGGCGCCCTACGCTGCACATGCGCTGATAGAAACACGGGTGCCAGGACGACTGTGGTTAAGCCACGAGCAAGTACAGGAGAACTACTGAGAGCTGCGGCAGTCGGATTCGGAACTGGCGTGGCGGTTCAATCGCTAGCTGGGATCGTCTACCTGCTTGTGACGAGCGCGAGAACACGGCGGATTTTTTCCAAACAATAATGAAATATACAATAGCAAACTTATCCAACTCAGTGTCTTAATGTTTCATGTTTATAACATGTTTAAAACTGACACAGGAAAGTGACATGCTATTTTGTTTACTTATTGATGATGGTTGGATTTGCCTGATTTTTTTATGACAGCGCCAGTTTGCTAACAGCTGGTATTCTTGTAGTGGATGATCCTGATGAAACTTGTCCAATTGTTTATAGAAATTTGAAAATAATTCTGCATCATATATTGAAGTCTTTTCGTCATTGATTTTGTTTAGAATAATACAGAAAATAATGATAATTGTTTGAACGTGATGGATCTTGATCATTAGAATTTGATTTCAACAAATATCAAGGAATGACTTATTTTTGTTAATTTTGTTTGTTTGATTATATATCAATATTTAAGCAACGAATTAAAATGTTTTGTTCAAGCTTATACTATTAATAAACTAGTTTCTGCATCAAATACTGTTTTATTTTAACATTTAACAACATTGGTTCACCAAAGTAAATGAAAAATCACAAATCACAAATCTCACAGAACTAATCACAAATCATGACTAAGATAAACCCTCCCTATGGTCCCACCCAGCTGTTATCTCATTGTCTACCAACGTGACAGGACGTATTACTACTTTATCCAGCACAATACGTGAGATTTAACAGAAGCCATACAAGGTAAGGTACACATTTATATTCTCAAATTAATACTGATAAAACACAAAACGAAAATATTGGTGCCGGTAAGGAACTTTCATTCTGCCGCATTGTCACGCTGCTAACACATAACAAATTAAAAGTAAAATAAAATTTGATTTGTTTGGCTCTCCATTGAAAAAACTGAACTTTATTTAAATGGAAATTTTCTTCCGAACTTCATCTTCCATATTATAAATAATAGTTTCAATGAACTAAAGACACTTGATCAGACATATCTTAGATCTACAAGGGAATTTTTATTCCATTGAACTGAACTTGAACAATGACTCTAAGTTTTTATCTTGAGCATAACTTCAATACTGCACATGTTATCTCCACAAACATAACCACATGTCAATCATGATCTGTAACTGTATGTGTAATGGGTGAGATCTATTTTATATTGATTTCTTTGCGGTGTAAATGGAAAATTGAGAAAATAGGAAAACAATCCTAAGATATTTCACTAATGTAATTCTAAAGAAATTTTACTAAGCCTATTCACGATAATGATGCCATCAAGCGTTTGGGTATGTTAAATGGGGGAAATAATTCTGATGTACAGTTGCTCAACATATATGAAAAGTTGATAACAATGGCAACAACTCTAAAATTTTTTCTCTATTTTACTCTTACGTGTATCCCTTTTTGGACGTACACTGTACGGTGAAATTCTAGGTATTCGCTTTCTGTATTTTGTAACAAAACGCTTTTTCCATATGTTTTTAATTATTAAGAGCCTTAGTTTTTTTATAAAACTTGACTGATCTATTTAGATTGTCAAATTTTCTTGACAAAATATATATTATGAATACTTTTAGATCAACGATTATCGATCTATGATGTAGAGTAATATTAGTAATGTTTTTAACCAGGTACTTATCATTGATAACATCTATACAACTATGAAACGTTTTTTACAAAATGTATATAATAAGGTAATGTGAAATTCAATAAAAAGTTATTTTTGTACCGGAATATAAGGTTACATGAGAGGCAAAATGATATTGCTTGCATTTGAAGCGTCTTATTTATCGGTGTTACATTTTTTCTTTAGATTAGTCATTAAACTTATTCTGAGCCAAGTTACTTTGGAATGAATTGACAAGAAATATATTTACAGTTCATTTGATTCACATACTGTTTGAATTGTAACAATTAAATGATTATAAAAAAATAGTTGCGAAACAATTTCATGTTTCAATTTCATTGACAAACTTAAGATATAATGAAGGTTTTTTAAAGAGATACATGTAATTATAGATTTATTTCAGTGAGATAGTCATAACAAATAAACATACAAAATAATATTGACATTTTAATCACAAGCGGTCGTTGACCTGAGCTCTCAATCCCCTTAATCTGAAATTGATTTTTTTTCCAAACCACGCATACGGTAGCTGACAAACAACTTAGTAAACGGTGGCCGCGGGGGTCCAGGGTATTCCCTGCCAATAACACTGGGTCTCTGTGCAAATAACTACCACATAAGTCCTAAGGTAAACCTCGTTAACAACATGTACTTATAAACCCTACAGAGTTGACGTTGCACATACATAAATCCAGGTAATCGTTGTTTAGATAGTTCATATTGGACGACGTAAAGGTCTTTGCAAACAACATTTAAAACTAATGATGGTAAAATGTCACATATTTTCCTTTGGATTAAGAGTCTGTTGTACCACATAGCTGTATTGCCGTGCTAAACAAGTAATGAAATATCTGATATACCCGTGGACCATCAATTACTGCGCACAATCGAACGTCGGCAATATTGCGTGATTGTTCATTTCAAGTTCTTGAAGTTGAATGTCTTTATATAACAGATATTTGTTAAAAGTATAAGCGATGGCCTTGTATGTCCCGCTCTGGATACCAACGCATGGTTTCCAACGTTTTTAGAAATAAATTCGAAAAATTCATCTTGAATATTGCTAGTATACCGCACTCGACAAAGAGCACTCTCTATCTTAAAAATAATAATGTGTCATTTTAAATTTAAAATGAGGATCTCACCATCGTTATAATAGAAATTCATTCAGTGAACAATAAAAAAATTACTCTTGCAATAAGCATTGTCCTTTTTCAGTGATACAACATACTGAAAGAGATATACAAGCGACAATCTATATTTGAAACTACCATTGCCGTCCTAGGGATTTTATTCTATTGGAAAACACTCAAGTAATACGATTCACGTGGAGAGGCTCTTTACTATAATCCAATCAGAGTCTTAAAGGGGTAGTAGGACGTTTTTAGGGGGAATATAAGGTGATGTCAAGAAAATGAAAATTAATGGTTCCAATTGAAAGACAATGTATTTAAACTAAATGGAGCAGTAATAATTCACATATATAATGTAAAGTTTAGCCATGCTTTTTCTTACACAAAATGAATAAAAGGTGTTCACATAAAATGGCCGCCAATGAATTTTATGTGAATCTTCATACTTTGTCCTCTGACTATCGATGATTGGCTTATCTAATGGGATTTTTGACACTGTAAAAATAATACGTTTAACATTAACTTATAATTATCAGTGAAAGTTTTAAAGGGGCAGTAGCACGTTTTTAGGGGGAATATAAGGTGATGTCAGGGAAATGAAAATAAATGGTTCCAAATGAAAGACAAGGTATTTAAACTAAATGGAGCAGTACTAATTCAACTATATAACGTAAAGTTTAGCCATGCGATTCCTTTTTCTTACACAAAATGAATTAAAGGTGTTCACACAAAATGGCCGCCAATGGATTTTATGTGATTCTTCTAACTTTTTCCTCTGACTATGGATGATTGGCTTGTGTAATAAGATTTTTGACACTGTCAAAATAATACATTTATCATTAACTTACAATTATCAGTGGAAATTTTAAAATATAAAATTATCAAAAAACGTGCTACTGCCCCTTCAAAGTATATAATTATCAAAAAACGTGCTACTGCCCCTTTAATATATATGTGTCATAATGTTAAGATATGGGCTTCTTTCAGACAATGACTTCATTCAGCAAGCTTTAATTCACCAAGAACTTTCAAAAAAGCGTTACATTATAAGTACCTTAGAGTCTAAGTTTGACAGGAGACCATGTATAAGTTGGTGTTTATAGTCATCTATTATACTTCAATGTAACACTACACAGAGAAAATGTTCATTATTTTCTAACACAATATTTCAAAGATATAGTCCTTGATGAAAAGTAACAGTAGTGTTATGAATTCACCTCAAAATTCTCGTGAACGAAAATCGGTTCTTGTTCCAGTTGATATCTTAAATTTCAATAAACAATTTATAAGATGAACCACAAATCCATCTTTCTATAAGATAAAAAATAGCAAGATTGTAGAATTTTCTTTTGGAGAATTTACATTTTTTAAACATGTTTATGAACAAAATTTTGAAACAGTCGTATTTTGTCCCTAATAGAATGTCTGCCAACACTCAGTGATTAAAGTTTGACAATTTTACTTAAATTAGTTTTACTCTTTTTCAAAACCGTAAATCATTTAGATTAAATTTGCTACTTTTTATGGCGTAATAAGAAGATAATAAGAAGGGTTAAGGATACACTGAAGTTCTCCAAGTTGTTTTATGTTGTGAAGTCCTCGTATCATTTGATAAACGAGACTGTACGGCAATAAACTGTGATTTATGCTGAATCACCAGTTGACACAATACCAACACAGGATAAACAGATTGACCCTCTATCTTATATTGTCACTCTAAATAGAACATGTTGCCAACTTTACAAAACTAAGAATAAAAGCCAACCCAATATTCAACATTAAGGCATTAAATGGATCATGCGGTAACTATTAAATACTTTAATATTGAAAATAGGTTTGTGTGTTTAAAATGCTGGGATTAAATAACGAATAACATAAACAAGCAAAGCTTGGCCTTAGCTAAAGAGAATAATCCGATTTCGAGTTTCTCCTGGGCTTTAAATTGCAACCAATACTACCGAGTACTAATAAGAGCTATGTGAATTTCAAATGAAATTAAAAATGCTATATTTGAAGCAAAGTCATTGTACTTTCTTATTTCTCTAGATTATTCACGGGTTCTGATATCAATAGTTTACGTACGTCGTTTACACAGCTGTTACTTTATAAATCAAATACAAATATGGATCGCCAAGGTATAAGCATAACAATAGAGCCATTGGCTCTGTAGCTCATCAGGTTTCATATTTAATTTTGCTGCAGGGTGTGCCCGATGTGGTTCCCCTCTTTGTATGAAAATAGGCTTTGTCGAAAATAGGTTTTAAGGACGTGGCACCTGTGGCCCTTATAAGGAGCAACAGGGCTACCAAAACTACATTTTATAACCCTCACTTGTCAAGGAGTGTGTACACAAAGTTTTAGCATCCTAGGTCTATGGCTCTGGAGCAGAAGATGAATATGTATAGGCTTAAAGGGTGTGGACCCAGTGGCCCTTTTTAGGAGCAACAGGGCCACAGACGCTACAATTCATAATCCTATAAAGTTAAGGAGTCTATACACAAAGTTTCCTTATGCTTCTGGAGTAGAAGACGAAAGTGCATAACGTTTACAGACGGAAGGACGGACGCCGGACACCATACCATATCATAAGCCCATCGGTGCTTAAAGGAGAAATGGAAAGATTTAAGAAAAAGTCAGAAGAAAGTGAAAGAGAGACACACGGAAGGGTTAGATAATGAGAAAAGAAATTGGAGAACGATATGTACATGTAATGAGTTATTCGTTCTGGAATTGTTAGCAGGAAGAAGACTTAAGGAGGGAGATAATACTATAAAACACAAAAGAGAGAATGGTGTGACTAAAAGCTTAGAACAAGATGAGAGAAAGGGAAAGAGATAGAAAGAATGTGAGAAAGTACTTTGCGAAAGAGAGAATACTTAAACAAATATACTGTATTTAAGCAGCAAAATTAATATCAATTTCATATACATTCAATAGCTATATGTTTATAAGAGAGAGACAGACATACAGGGAGAAAGAGAAAGGACTGTGGCAGACAAACAGATTCAAGACAGACAAAGCGAGACGCAGAGAAAGAGAGGGTGGGACAGAAACAGATGCATGGACAGTGAGAGATGAGATAACATGGATGATACCGAGTGCTATTTTGAGAGAGTGGATATCGAGTGAATGGGCGAGGGAAAGGTGTCAAAAATTCCGAGCGTTGAGCCAGATAGCAGTTAGGCAGGATGAACGAAGGGGGTAGTGAGTGAAAGAACGAAGAGTGAAAGGTGAGGTGTGTGGGATAGTCATTGTCATTAGGACTGATAGGTACTTTGCCTCAACCATGTTTGAATAAGATTGACCGTACTACGAGGAATGATATCGTAATATATTTTAGCGTATAATAGAGGGTATTTTCAATGATATAAAGCTAACTGATCAACTGGGTATCCAATTTGCCACACAATCTGAAAGGTGGAAATTAGGTCAAAGCACTAACTATTTTCTCAAAACTCCATGCATGTCAAGCGAGTCCTAAACCGGTCGCTTACCATTGAAAACGTCATCGGGAGTTTTCAGGTTTTGTGTTTTTGATAGAAATAAAATTCGTAAAAACAGTCTGTCAGGGTAAACTTATAAGCAAAACCAAATCATATTTAGTTGAAAGTACACATTATCGTGTAGCATAGTAACAACGTAACGACCCCACCTTCACAACTAATCGGCGTTTAGTCTAAGGGTACCGTAACTGAACTGGAGAAATTACTCCGCGAGTAAGTCAAACATGTTTTTAGAAGGCATCATATTTTCGTTTATACCATTTTATTTCAAAATGACATTTAAGAAATTATTAACCGCGTGTGTTTCCGTATCATTAATATCATATAATAGGAATAAAAATATGTGTTTTTGCTCGCCAAAACTATAAGATATTAATGATACGGAAACACATCCCGATTTAGACATACATTTCTATCTTTAAATTGGGGTTCGAACGTGAATCAAGCCGGAATATCCACTTCGCCACGGCCTGAATGCAGTCAGCCTAATTGCATGTTGTTTTAACCAGACTAAACTCATTCATTAACAATCCAATCACGATTAGTGGCGATCGTGTTCAACGAATGATGCACTGAAGTTACCTAACCCTACCCTAGCGTGATATCGAAAGCTTTTGCTCCCGTTCCTTGGATTTTGTATATAAGATAACGTCAGGAACATGCGACAAAGGTGGGTGAGGTCAGACCGTGGCGGAGGAGATTTTAGAACCCGAAGTTTCTGTAGTTCGTTAAATGTACATAATTTCCCTTGAATACGTTCAATGTAACAGTAGAAATAGTTTGTGAATTTGGTATTTATTAAATGCTCCCAGTGCTTAGATTTGCATTATATTACTGATCATACAGATGTGTTCAACAAAGGACCTAATCCTCATAGAACCTTTATAACATGTCGTTTAAGATAAGTTGGTGTGTAGATAAGGGTTATTGCTATATCTATAAAGCTGGTGAATATAATGACAATAATGTATGGTGACACTTTAATGAGATCGGGTATTAAGATGATACATTATCTCCTGATGTATACATGTCAAATTACCAAATGTAATGGATTTTATCAATCGACGTTTATATTAATCCACGAATGTTTATGAGAGACGTATTTGAAAAGCACCATACAATGTCGATGCAATTATCCTTTTAAGTGGTTTAAATTTATAAAATAAAAGATAAGAACATTCCTGTTCATGACTTTTGATCGCTTAAGGTGATTCGTTGAAGGTAAGAGTTTTGATTTGTATTGTATTTTAAACTGTTTGGGTATGTTTTACATGGATTACATGAATTCATCAAATAAAAATATTTTACATTTTAAATGTTTTGATATAAAATATGTCCTTATTCTTTCGTTACCGTTCAACCTTCCTGAATTTGCGCTTTTTGCAACAAACTGGCGATTGATGATAACAACAATACCGTACTTTGAAATTTGGAAAATAACCTTAAATATATTAACGCCTACATGTTCCTACTTTATGAAAGCGATTAGGTAATATTGTACAAACTGATATTAATTTTTTTCATAAGTTTTCGAAAAGTATGATAAACTTGGGCACTTTATATGTGCTACTCAGGTGAAAGAAACATCAACTTAATAACAGTCATTTTAAACATTTCTTTAAACATCATTTCGCCATTTTTTTTATCTAGGTGTCAGATCAAAAATTGGCTTCACGATTGCTTTTAAAGGGTCATTTATGCAAGTTAAGCATGCGTTTTTTAACTTGCCTATGAGGGGGGGGGGGGGGAGAAAACTGAATTATGAAAAACTATTACTTATGAAATTTCTAGGAGGTTAATAAGCAAACTATTAATGACTTACTTGCTATCGTAAAAACGTTTTAATAATGTAGAATAATATTTTAACAATCACTGAATAAATAGTCACGAGCCATTTGACTATGCGAAAAAATTATCAACCACTAACAAAGAACATATAAATTTGTTTGAGTTATTTTCACAGAATGGTGTGAAAGGAAGGATGTTGCTCCTGAAACTACTCGCTCTCGGGGCCCTGTTTGCCTCCACAAGGTCTCAGGATGATCATTTCACTGGGGGTGCCATCAGTTTCAAATTCATCGACACGTCGACAAACGTGTTCAAGGTTAACCAAATAACTATTAAGGTCATGGATAGGAAACATATGTTGACTAAACTTAATTCTACCTGCCCCGTTGATGTGGCCCTAGTTAAAGGGGCAGTAGCACGTTTTTTGATCATTTTATATTCTAAAATGTTCACTGATTGCAAGGTAATGCTTAATGTATTATTTTGAGAGTGTCTAAAATCTCATTACCCAAGCCAATCATCCATAGTCAGAGGACAAAATATGAAGATTCACATAAAATTCGTTGGCGGCCATTTTGTGTGAACACCTTTAATTCATTTTGTGTAAGAAAAAGGAATCGCATGGCTAAACTAGACGTTATATATTTGAAATATTACTGCTCCATTTTCTTTAGATACATTGTCCTTCAATCGGAACCGTCACTTTTCATTTTCCAGATATCACCTTATATTCCCCCTAAAAATGTGCTACTGCCCCTTTAATATACGTCATGCACATTGTGCATGATTCTTTATTATTAAATGATCACTTGAACGAAATCAGTGTTTTGTTTGCCATGGTTCTTAATGCTATCTTTCTGGCAAACTTTTTGCTTTCAGGAAGTTCATAATACATGTAGGTTTGTTATCCTTGTGTTTTGTCTAACGCTAAGAGGGCCTATGCATTCTTTAAGTTTAAGTAAGTCAAATATTTATCTAAACTAAACAAGCAATAAAGACCATAATCACTGTTTGAGTTCTTTTGATACTTCAGCTGAAACTGACAGTTATAACTGGGTGGACGCTGGGGAAAGGTCCATGTGGACCCAAATGTACGTTGGCAGATGTTGGACGATCAACCCGAGACTCCAGAAATGACGCTTTGACAACAAATGGCAAGGAATACTTTGGAAACTGGACTAGTGAAACCGAACATCACGATCAGACAGTCAGTTATAAGGCCCTCTTGGATGAATTTTCACCCAATATCACTGGAGTTGTTGCTGCTGTGAACGTACCTATGATGTGGGAACAGGAAGTAGCTGAAATCATCACAGATATTGACCCTCAAGCAATCTATCGGGATATAAGGTAAACGTATCATTTGATCATTGCCCCAAGCCGCAACTCGGAAAGAGGGATATTGTATTCAGTGGTGTACGTCCGGGTTCTTGTTGCACTCAATGTATTCAGATTTGGCTACATTATACATTGGAGGATAACGCATACGTCAGAGGCCCTTTGTGACATTAACCATATGTTTAGGGTCACCACGGCATTTTGACTCCTCTTGGAAGGTTTATAACGCTATATCTCAATAACTCTTCACTCAAAGTCTCAGATTTAGTTACGGCTTCTATTGAGGATTAAGCAGACACTGTTAACTCTGGGTGACCTTGACCTTTTCAAGGTCTTGACTATGATAACCTTAACTGTAGTTTCAAAGTCACCTTGTCATTCTGACGCCTTTTTATACTCTACGTAATCATCACGAAATATCGCGGGGAGACTGTATATATCTCACTGATAAACGTGGAAATTAACAAAGGACTAAAACGAGCCTTCTCTCACACTACTATCAAAATAGTCTGAAAAGGGGTTAATGAAAAATATCAAACATATAACCGTGAATACTATTCTTTGCAACAACGTGCTATAGAAGGTTTCTTTTTAAAGAATCAGAAGCTATTGTAAAATCAACAAATAAACAATTAAAGAAAGCTTTAGACTTAAATTAATATAGCTGGATAGGACTGTATGTAAGATAACATATTGTCAACTGTCGAGTAACTTTTGCGGAAACCACAATGTGATTCTGGATGATAATCAAATTCATCAATAAAATATTTCAATCGGTTTGTCAGTTAAGAAGTTCCAAAGTATGTCCAAAAGTGGAATGCCTTGATAATATTGATGAAAAATACAATAAAATAACCTATTAAGGACATGGTAAATACTTGCGAAGTATGATTTAGCATTTCCGGTACTGTGTCACATGCTCCAGGATTTTTCTTTTACTTCAGGTTAAGTGCTGTTTCAACTTCATGGGATAAAATATCGTTATAGAGATATTGTAAAAAACATAATAACAGTTATCACCAATTATTACAGTCAATCTGTTTACAGAACAGAACAGAACAGAACTTTATTTTCGCTCAGGCCGATATTCTCGGCATACATGTATGAGGTACATCATGACAGTAAATGCATCATACAAGCGGATAAGTGATTAGCCGGAAGATTTTACAGTTAGCATTATGATTTTACAAAATTTGCTAAGTTTTTTTAATATAGACACCTTTTTACACATGAACAGATTTTGAAGTTTAAGCATATTTGGTCTCTTTGAGAAATGTAAAGGTATGTACAAGGTTCTTTCTTTCATCTCCAACATCATTCATACAACACAATTTACATTTTCTTTCAGACTGAGGTATCTAATTCCATCTCCCTTTTTCAATCGGTAAATGGTGGTTCGAAACAGTAGTAATGGGATAGCTGTATTTTGGGGAAGGGACATTAGGTATGTTTCAAGTTCAAGTTGCGGTTTCAGAACAGAATATAAAGCTTTTTTCGAGTTTTCCACCTGAGACCTCCACGATTGTTTAACATTATCGGTTAAAATAGAGAGGGCAGTTTGTTTGAGCCAGGAAGATGAAACAGGAGACTGTGATAACCATATATAGCTTAGCCCTATACTGTTAAGGATATTATGGATAAATGACAACCAACGATAAGTATAAGTTCCGTTATTATAGAGGTTGTATACAATTGAATATGTAATATAAGATATTTTGCTGGCTTTGTCAGTAATTAATTTTGACCAGAAGGTCAACATGCGGGTTTTTACATCAACAGAGAGAGGAACTCTACCAAGTTCTCCATAAAGCATATACAATGGGGTAGTCTTTTTAACGGGTAACAGTTTTCTCATAAAACAAATATGTACATTTTCAATTTGATTAAGACCAACAAAACCCCATATTTCACAACCATACAGTAAGATAGGTTTAACCATTGTATCAAAGAGATACAGCCGACACTGGATTGATAAATTAAAGATTTGGCTTTTACGTAATACAAAATACATTGCTTTAGTAGCCTGTTGACAAAGATTTGTAATGGATACTTTAAAATTGCATTTCCTTTCAAACATAACACCAAGGATCTTATACTCGTTAACGTATTCTAGGGGAATACCATTGAGAAAGATATCTTTAGCCACATCATTTTTGTTACCCCGAAAAACAAGAACTTTTGTTTTATCCACATTTATAGTCAGTTTCCAAATATTGCAATATGATTCAAAATGATTAATGGCTTTTTGTAGATTCGTTTTTGAAGAAGCTAAAAGGACAGTGTCATCGGCGTATAAAAGAACAAACAGTTTGAGAGAGAATTCTAACATGGAATTTATTGTTTCAGAGTTAACTAACAAACTTGGACAATCTTTTGACATTAGGAATGTTTCTAAATCATTCAAAAACAGGGAAAATAATACCGGAGACAAATTTTCTCCTTGTCTTACTCCAACCAGGCAGGGGAAAAAAGCAGATTCGCTGTTTAAAATACTTATACATGATTTTATACCACTATACATAGATTTTAAAATTCTAAGACATTTACCATCTATACCTTGATCAAACAATTTACTCCACAATGCTGTCCTCCATACACTGTCAAAAGTTTTCTTAAAATCAATAAAACAACAGAATATTTTCTTCTTTCTTGACTTAAATAATTCAACAAGGCATTGAAGGGTGAATATATGATCTAATGTGGAATACTTTTTACGGAATCCAGCCTGCGCTTCAGATAAAATATTTTGATTTTCGAGGAAATTCTGAATTCTATTACTGAGAATACTTGTAAACAGCTTTCCAAAACAACTTAAAAGGCTAATAGGTCTATAATTCTCTGGATTGTTTTTGTCACCTTTACCTTTATAAATAGGGCGAATAATTCCACTGAGCCACTGTTCAGGGTAAATACCATCATCTCAAATTTTATTGAATAAACTAACATAGACCGGTAACATAACGTCTTGAGTGGTTTTGATATATTCATTGATGACTTCATCAGGACCACATGCCTTGCTATTCTTCAAATAAGAAATAGCATCTAAGATTTCTTTCTGTGTAATAGAACTATTTAAAACGCTGTTACAATCTCCAGTACTTATATCTAAATGATCAGAAAAATCACCAGGTTCTTCATCGGGCACATCGTTATTTACCTTCTTAAAGTATTTATAAAGTTCCTCAAGTGGTGGAAGATCTAAATCCTTACTATCTTTTCGCAACATTTTCCAAAACGTTTTGGAATCTTCCTTTCGTAATTTTAATAATTTGCCCTGCAAGTTATTTCTATGACGATTATGAAATTTCTTTAGAGTTTTTTTGTAAACCTTACTTGCATTAACAAGTCTTAATTTATAATCGAAAGTTTTATGTTTTTGAAATAAACATTTAGCCTGGTGATATTTTACTCTACTGATCTTACAATCACGGCCAAACCAAGGTTTGTGTTCTTGCCGTTTATGGTAATACAATGACATGGTTTGTTGTTTAAAACCAAAAGCATTCTTTGCACTCTTAATGAAAACATTATTAATATCATCCACAATATTTGTTACTGTCACTTGGTCTCCTTTAGCACAATTGTCAATGCCTTTAACAATGTCATCAATTTCACTTTGGCGAGAGTCAATTGCATTTTGAAATTGAGAAACTTGTCGTTTATCCCAGCGACGGTGCGTGCACGTGGAGTTCGTGCAGTTGTCAGTTGCCTTCTCTGATTGACAGTTCGTGTTGATGTCACACATGTTTACACTCAGTTTCAACGCACTGTGAGCATCCGATAGAATAGGGTCAAAATCTAGGACACTGAAGTTACATATTGTTTTTAGGATATCTAATGAACAGATCCCATAGTCAATTAAGCTGCTTAATAAATAAACAATTAAAGAAAGCTTTAGACTTAAATTAATATAGCTGGATAGGACTGTATGTAAGATAACATATTATCAACTGTCGAGTAACTTTTGCGGAAACCACAATGTGATTCTGGATGATAATCAAATTCATCAATACAATATTTCAATCGGTTTGTCAGTAAAGAAGTTCCAAAGTATGTCCAAAAGTGGAATGCCTTGATAATATTGATGAAAAATACAATAAAATAACCTATTAAGGACATGGTAAATACTTGCGAAGTATGATTTAGCATTTCCGGTACTGTGTCACATGCTCCAGGATTTTTCTTTTACTTCAGGTTAAGTGCTGTTTCAACTTCATGGGATAAAATATCGTTATAGAGATATTGTAAAAATCATAATAACAGTTATCACCAATTATTACAGTCAATCTGTTTACGTTGGAACAGCTTTAAGTAATGATCAATCTAATTGAAACATTATCTATCTGCTACACAACGCTACGAATGTAGATCATACCATGCTCAGTTTTAACAGCCGTTTGAGTGTCTTTGACTCGGCCAATCAGCGACTTCGTCACCTTTCTTGGGTTGCTGGTGACGGGTATTCGTGTCCAATCTTCAGAACTCTATAAAGAACATTTCTAAATGTCGATTACAAATATTTCCAACATTGTCCGAATGAATTGCTCAAACTTTGCTTTATATCGCCCCTATAAATCTGTTGGTCGAAAAAGGCTCACGTAAATACTATAATGTTACCTTTATCGAAGACATCTTAGCATTCCATTATGTGGTGTCGAAATACACGGGACAAATTCAAACAGCAAGCTGTAGATGTTTAATTTTTGTAACTGTTACGCTATATAAACGTTTCTCTTTAATTTCTTATATAAACTCTTGAAATGATTTATTCTTGCTAAGGATCAAACATTTGTTACAGCCTTGACGGAAACAACTGGCGACACTATGATTATTATTCCAAACCAATTGAAAGCGACAAGTTCCATTTGCAAATCAAAATCGAACCGGGCATACGAAGCGACACTGGCCAGCCTAACAACAGTCCGGTTGCAATGTTTAAACCAGTCTACAAGTAAGCAATATTTCAATGTAACAATGTTATTTCTATGTTCTTTTAACAAATGCTTTATAAAGGAGGGATAGCTCTTATCGACAATGCTTGCAATAATAGATTATTCTTTTGTCACTGAAAATGAGTAATTGCTTGAAATGAGCTAATGACGTTAATTACTCTGATATTTCTCATGAAACAGGTATTTTTTGTTTATGGTAAACAAATTGATTATTAATGAAATACACTGTTGTTTCTGGGGTGATAACAATTTGGCGATGTTATAGCATATTTTTATGGTTAAAGCTAATTTTCTTTATTCTGCTATTGTTCTATTAGGGAAATGAAATTGGATATAGTATATAGAAAACCCTTAGCTAAATACTCTACATTTATTTAGAGTTCATCATGTAATTGATGTATTACTTGTTTTCCAAACGGCAGGGTTCCACTGAATTCGGTGTCCACGATTACTTTTTCAACTGTGGATTATGACAACGACATGGTGTTTTGTTTTGAAGCTGGCTTCATTTCACTTGGCGGTCTGAAAATAATGCCAAATGTGACAATCAAAAAGGTAGAAATATTTTTATCTTTCAATACAAAGTACGTGACCTCAGTAAGTTGAAGTCAACACCACCAAGGTCGCCAAGGGGTTTCAAAGAGTGCAAGAGTGGGCTTACTGAATTCGGAGAAAATGCTTGACGAAAAATGCTGGAATAAGAATGTGTGCACACACTGTATATACCGTATTTCCTCTAATAAGCGTCCGGGCGCTTATTTTTTCAGCAGCCCTTTACCCCCCGGCGCTTATTAGAGGCCCGGCGCTAATTGGAGACCCGGCCCTTATTTCTTTCATAGCAAATTGAAGTTTGTTTTAAGTCGTCTTTTACAGTGCATACCTGTGAAATGTTTACTGAGTGAGCATTTATCTAATGGTTAGGACCCGACGCTTATTAAAGACCCGGCGCTTATAAGAGGCCCGGCGCTTATTTTCGCAACTACACATTACCCCAGCGCTCATTAGAGGCCCGGCGCTTATTGGAGACCCGGCGCTTTTTGGAGGAAATACGGTAGTATTGGTACTATTGTTGCATGATCATAAGTGGTGCCTTTTTTGCTTTTCAGGCAATATGCAAAATCATGCTCGTGAAAATATATGTTTCTACCTCATCAAATGCATTTAATACTTCCGGTCTTTAAAATTAAACTCTATAACTATATTATGCCCTTATTCTCAAAATAGCTTACATTTATATCAAGAATAACCCAAGTGTGGATCTGAGTTCATTAATATGAGCATTACCTTTATAGGCGAACTGTTGGTGTGTTTATTAATATAATTCAATAATAAAGCTACCATGACGTTTATTACCACTGTACAAGGAATACCAACGATAAGAGGGTTAATTTGATGAAGGACTAACACAATTTATAGTCATTGAAATTTGAACGA
Organism: Steromphala cineraria; assembly: GCA_916613615.1. Lineage (NCBI taxonomy): Eukaryota > Metazoa > Mollusca > Gastropoda > Trochida > Trochidae > Steromphala > Steromphala cineraria. The sequence continues at coordinate 50,651,122 of OU744724.1, read as the reverse complement.
AGTAATACAGATTGTAAAAAAACTGTGATTAACCTTTTTTGACCATTAATTGAAATAACAAAACTGTGTTTGTAATCATACACACTGATATTTTACTCATGTTATGTACGGAAGTTAGAGAAACACATTTTTGGAACAATAAACAAACATTTTTTTCATTATTCCGGCTGTATTTTTAATATAATTATTGTGAGCTGGTATAACGTATTACAAAGTTGGTAAAAGTTGGTGGAAAACATATTAAGTTTCGGGGATTCATTTATTCTTTCCTTGTTTGCTCAGGTTAAATACACCCTCTTTTGCTAAGAAATAAGTTCCAAATGTACTTAAAGATGCTATATCATAGTGCAATAATTTTAAAAGTATTTTTAATGTATACGTTGTATTTTTAGAAAAATTTAGCGACCAACCTAGGGAAAATCGGACCAAAATTCATTAAATATGAGATAATTTACCAAAATTATGGAAACAGCAGCCAACATAAAGGCGAATCAAGTGTGGCCATCTCACAACTTCCGGTTTCTAAATGTAGCTTGAAAACCGTCTTTGTCGCGCTCAACTAGATTTTATATTCTTTTTCTCCGAATTAGGTATTCGTTGCTGTCAAAGTTGATACCCATCGAACGCAATTACGGTAGTTGAGACATGGTGTAAATCCTACAAGTATAATGATTACGTCACCGAAAGCGTGTTCACAAAATGACATGCCCTTTCTAAGAGGGGTACTGTGCTTAAAGCGTCGAAATAAGTATGTTATTGTTGATTAAACAATCTAAATATGATATCAAAATTTCGATGAAAGATTTTTCTACAAGGTGATGTATTTCATTTCTCAATAGCTAAGTTTCATCCTGAACCGCTTGCAAGTATGATAAAGCATCTTTAAATCTAATCGTGAGCTTTATTTGCAAAATAGATATATCTAAACGAATGGAACGGAATGTGGACCCGAGATGCATTTACAGTTGCTGGATAAGTGTTACATTACAATCAATATAGGATTCTGTATGGCGAAACAAAGATTACCTTATACTCACGATTTATACGCAGGAGTTTAAAGTGAGTCGGTATGGCTATTGTTAAAATCAAAATATCATTACAACAACTGTTGTTTACATATTTACATATTGACGAAGATAATCCCTGCAAATTTGACATCGTTCATTTTCCAGTGCAAACACAAAAACTTATATTACATTCTTAATTAACACAACGATACAGAGAAGGTTGTAATGACAAACATTGTCACTGCTATTTTAATATTTTATTAATATTTTGTTTTAAAAAGTGCATCTTCAGGGTTCATTTTTTTTATTCATGAGAAATGCGCTATTTCATTGTCATATTAAAACGTCAATGTCAATATCAATATCCATGGTTTTGTTTTAATTTATGCACAATATTTAATTAAAAAAATAGATAAGATTTTGTAATACATAATTTTCTAAACCAAAAGACCTTCAATTGATTCTTCAAATCTGTTCAACCCATTGGAACGTTTACCCTACATAGTGAAGGAAGATGGTTATCGTATTTAATGAAATAGGAAGATTTCATCATTGTATTGAAAAACTTTGAGAAGCCTGCAATGGTTGCGTAAACGTATGCTTGCAGGAATGTATCATCGAAGTGAAAACCTATGAGAAAGATGGTTTCAAGGATGGTGGATGGGGAGGTATAGCTGTGAGAATCAGTGACTACAACGTCAAAGATATAACTGTTCGAGGAACTGACCATCGGCCAGGAGGATCCTTGCAGAGGTCATTGAGTGACATGCCTGTCCAGGTAATGTTTAATTCCCAATGTGCGCTTTGCCGTGATTGATATGAAGTTACGGTAAAACCTATGCTTAAAGAATCGCCAGGGTTCCCCATTGATAGAGAGGTAAAGGCATAGTTTTATTTACAGTCTATTACATTTGTTAGAGGAGGTGAGGTTAACTCTTAAAATTGTCATTTTTCATCATCTTTATATCGCACGGCAGAATACGTTTCACATAAAAACATGAATGTTCGCTCAACCATAAACAATGCAACACTTAGTGGTAATGTAAATGTAATCTTTTTGTTCAATGCATGCAGTCTAAAATAACCGAGTAGCATAACACACTAATAATGATAATAATAATACGTAAATTCATAAAGGCAAGAAAGTCCTTTTAAAAAAAATCAAATCGCACATGCTTATACTCACGAGCAAAAGAAACGTTCATATTGAAATATCACAATCACTCTAAAAATCAAAGGACAATAAGAATTTTTGGCGAAACCGTATTATAGCTGGTTGTACACGGAAAAGAATAGTATGCTGTACCACTTTATCTGTTAACATAGCAATCAGGATATAATCAACGTGTTTATTGGCTAATAAACAAGTAATAAATGGGTTTATTGTCCGGTTTTCGACAATGTGACATTACAGCATAACATTTTCGAGAAGTCACAAGAGTCCCTAGTATGGCATGCAAATCTCTAAATTTTGAGGCTCTCTTTGGAAAGATGTTGTAGTGCGTGGAAAGACTACCTGATTACGTTATTTCGTATCCGGGGACATTCATCATGTTTTCCAGGACTTGAATTTTTGTTGTCGATTTTAAACGGTATAAATGATATAAAATGAACATATATGTAATAATTTTTTGTTCGTATTGTATACACAATTTTCATTCTGATATGTTTTCACAAATTTGGAAACATTTGGTGGATAAATTCTTTTTACCATTATACCGTTCTATAAAGAAACTGCATATGTGGGAGATGTTCTCAAAGAACCATATCATTGTTAATATTTGAAATAAATCATGATAACCTTTCGACTTTTCTTTTTGTCGTGAGTTTAAGAGTTAGACCCTATCCTGCTGATAATGATATACAAAAAGTTGTATCAGTATGGATGATTCATAATGGTATATATTCATTTTTTCAAGCTGATGATACAAACGTTAAGGCACATCAAAGCGCCATTGTTCGTGGATCCAACGCCAAAGAGTCAACATGAATTTACAGTTTATGCTGGCTCGACTTTAGAAATTATGTTGTATGCAAGACCCTTTGACTTTGCTTCTCCGTAAGTATATTATTTGCATTAAGTGAAATAAATGTTCAAGATTAATATATATCTTGACGATATAAGTAATAAATACATCCATACTTCCCGAGGTTATCGCTCAAAAAAAGCCCTGTTTAAATCGTTGGTCTCCGAGGCGTAGCGTTGCGGAGCCGAGGAAACAAGATTCAAACAGGAGGTAATGCACAGAGGCAACACCGACACCCTTTTCCGTGGTAAATTTAGTATACTGTTTGTTATTTGAATATCATTTACACCTGACTTACACGATAGGCCGTCAAAGATGTACTTATTAAAAAAACTGTTGAATACGCGAAAAACGGTAATAAAATGCCGATTTTAATTTGTTCCCGCTAACATTATTTTTCAAATATATATTCAGTAGACATCGTTGTATGTATTTGAAATGCAATTGACATGATTCTTAGTTTATTTATGGAGAGCGCGGGTTTTATGTTTAAATCGTTCGGCGACCCTGTATTTTTTATTGCATTTTCGAATAATTGACATGATTATAAAATAGCTTATATTGAAAACATAAAGGAATTGTAAAATACTTTATTTGTTCGTCCCTAAGATTGTTTCGTTTATTGACAGGGATATTGCATCGTTTCAAGTGAGGTCTGTTCCGAGCAAAATTTTCACATTGCCGGCCCCAACTCAAGACGGAAGTAGATCCTCTGAGAAGGTGATGCATTCAACATTCACCTGGATTCCTGGGACCGACGACGTTGGGAGATATGTACTCAGTGCTCTTATCACTGACGATAACGGGTACTGTTTATTCTTTTCTTACGGTTGAACGATTTTTCTTAAATTTCAATTCTTCAAATTTAGTTATTAAATGTCAAATGTTGATTCGTAGTAAAAAATCAGCTGGGTGTCATCAGTTTTTGTGAAGTTTCCACCGCACTCGTATTATTAGCTATAACTTTTTTCCACTAAGCTTTCCAGAACTCTTATTCATAACTTACTACTCATACCTTGGGGGAACGATTTTGACACGTTCACTTTCAAGGTCAAAGGTCAAGGTCACGAGCTATGTTATCACTCTAAGAATTCCTTGTAAACGTGATAACTTGAAAAGTTTTTGTGCTATGAAGCTCTATATCATCCTTGGAAAAGTAAAAAAAAAAATTAAAAGGTTTCGGTTACAATCCGTCAAAGGTCAAGGTCACAGCAAGGTCATGACTTTAGCAAGGGTTAGCGAAAATGCTTAATTTTAACTTTGATCACTTTTAATCAATACATGATTGTTATATTCATTAAAAAGTGTTCAGTGATTGTGTGACCTTGACGGCCAAGGTCAAGGTCATGAGATATGAGTTATTGCAATTCCTTGTAAACACGATAACTTGAAAAGTTTGTGTGCTATGAAGTTTAGATTTTGTATATATTATCTCTTGAGAAGTACAACATTTTCAAAAAGGTTTTTGGTACAAACTGTCGAAGGTCAAGGTCATGGCAAGGTCAACAAAAATGGATAGGGATTAAATCAAATTTTAACACATTATTTCATTACATTAATGTTATTCTCAATTAAATGTGTTCATTGATTGTGTGACCTTGAGTGTCAAAGGTCAAGGTCACGAGAAAATGCTCAAATCGGTGAGGCCTGTAAAAGGCGGAACAGGGTAAGGCGAAACCCAAACGCTAATCTAGTTTATTGTAAATGTTACAACCATCTTTGATATATCACAAATTGCAGATTGTGAGGTACATGTAACAGTTTACCATTCATGGATTGTTTTAACAAATCTCCAGATTGTGAGACCTGAACGATATGGAAATGATAAAAAATTGCGGATTTCTAAGTTCAGAAATTTATTACTAACGCATCAAGGTTTTGTTCGACTGATCAAGTGCAGGGTCAATTCTTAGATTGTAAAGGGATATCATCTCGTCAACAAAGTAAGGGACTAAACAGGTCGATTCCTAGATTATGAAAGGATGACATCTCATAGATTATAGGGCTCGATTCACAGATTCTCATCGCATGTGTACTATAAGTCTTACTGATCTAGTATAGCTCTGCGTCAAGCTCTTTGTTCGTCTTTATGTCCTAAAAGTAGTAAAGTTCTTGATTCCAAGACTGTCGAAGGTTAAATGCGGATCTTTAGGTAATTTGTCAGGTGAAGTGACCGATATCGCTCTCATTGTTATGTTCATCTAATGGAATAAAGGATTTGATTCCCAATTTGTGAAGGGCTATTTGAGTGTCTATACACCTGTATGTCTAATTAGTCATGTTTAGTGGTCGATTCCTAGATTGTGAAGGTCTCTTGGCTCGACTTTACGACCAACTTAAACGAGTAAAATGTAGATAGTTTAAGAGAAGGTACATGAAATATCATGATGGCGACCGGAAGGCAGCTTGACGTATTATTATCGATCAATTTTATGTCCGTTTAGATCGCTGCAGCAAAGTCTTAATTTACAAGGAATAAATGGTTATATCTAATTCCAAAGTTTCTGATACCACGATCGCTTCATTATGATATGTGTAAGCCTATTCCTTTCTTAAATAGGAATTAACTATCTAAATTTAGACTCAGTTCTCATAGCCTAGCTGTTTGTTAGTGTGGATATCGAATGTAGTTTATGTAAATCGTAAATGTCCAATGTGAAAAGACGATGTTGAAGATGAATTTATATGACTTTATATTAATACAGAGTAGTGTATATTAAGCCTTATTAATATAGATATCCATCAGTATTTAAACTTTATTCAATTATTTAACTTTGAGTGTAAATATTCAAATGCTTTGTAACTTAGATAAATATTTATATGAGGCGTATTTATTAAGAAATGAATTAATAAAGTGATATTTTATAACTTTAGGCTCTGCTCGGCTATTCTCGGAACTTTCCGTTCATAACAATCACTTTCCTTATTAAAACATCAAAATTAATGTACCCCAATGCATTGGTAATACACCTACTTTTTAATGTGATAATGAAGAATAATATAGTGAAAAACTAGTGTTGTCATTAGTAAAGAAACTCAAGCTCAAGTCCAACACATTTTAAAGAATGTTTTGCACATCCTTGCATATATTGACCAGATTTGTGTTAGCTCATCTGGCCTGAAAGGCTGAAAGACCTAGAAATCTGAAACTTTCTGTACAGACTCCTTGACTAGTGAGGATTCAAAATCGTTGCTTTGGTGGCCCTGTTGCCCCTAATAAGGGCCACAGGGGCCACACCCTGACAAACTAATTTCATTTTCCTCTCCAGAAGCATAAGGCCTAGAAAGCTGAAACTTGTTTACAAACTCCCTGGCTAGTCAGGATTAAAACTCGTAACTTTAGTTGCCCTGGTTAGGAAATGGATTTGTGTCGATCAGAACTACAACTCTATATTAAAAAAAACCATTTGATTTGTTTTGAAATGACAACGCCCTGTTGTCTTTATCAACCAACGCCTTTTGCCTCCTCCACAGTATATTCTAGGAATTACGGAATAACTTTCTAAATGTGCGTTATCAGGACGTTCTGAGACGTTTAAGTCGACGTATGGTTACTTCAGAAAGTGTACAGAAATAGTACAATAAAGAAAAACATTACGTTATGATTTACGGATTTCTTATCACATTATCTCATTGACGTTGTGTAAGTTGAAATAATTTAACTAATGTGTTATTGACTGTTTCAGAGCTGATGGGGATGACAGAAACTATCAAGTGAACGTAAAAGGTACAAATCAAGTAACTAAGACATTCATCAATTGTCTAGAAAAGTAACTTTTAATATTTAAGCTGCAGCCAACATCATAACTAAAAAAGTATTTGCGTTAACTTCTTTATACTCGCTTGATATATGTCATTGTTATTGATGTTGAAATAAGTACGGGTTATTAAAAATATAAATGAATGTTTGCCTTTTCACAGGTAAAATTGAAAAAGTATTGCAAATTTGCAAAACATTGGCACATTTGGAAATGTACTTAGACTACCGTTATATACATGCTATAGCTTGCATCAGAAACATACATTTCGACTTATAAACTTATTTCGAGGTGTGAAAAAAATACGTTTTCATCTCATATTTCGAGGGATTTTACAAAACCTTTCTGCAATAAAAATTGGGAAAAACAATTGTGAATGAATATCTAGAAATAGAATTTCAAGTTTGTTCCAAATTAAAAAATAATCGCCAAAAACATTTTATTTGTAATTCCGTGACAATTTTAGTACTTTTTGTAATGCTTTTACATGTTTACCACATGCATAGATATTATTTTTAATGACTTTTTGAAATCTATATTTTGGTTTGTTGTTTTGTTCATTATTGTTAATGTTAAGGAGATAAGATTTATAGTTTGTGGGCAATCTAAATAAGTTTAGATCGACAGTTCCATATTTGTTGATACTGTCGGAATTAATAAAAAAAACTGTTGAGCTAATTTTTGTGGCCAATCGTTTTTTATGTTTTTGATATAATACATTTAAACCAATATTAAGAAAACTACGCCGAAATCCGTGGGTTCCGGCAGTTTCCCCTGGCGGAAAAAAATTGCACCAGAATCCATTTGAACTTCTTTATCAAATGACAACGCTTCTCGCATGGAAAGGGTGGCTCATATCACAATGCCTTTGACATGATTTAGTAGCAAAATGATGATTTAAGAACAGCGTCGCTTATTGCACAACTGACTTTGATTGCCTCCAATCAGGCACCATTCTATCCAACAAACTCTACGTAATAGAACAGAGGCTGTATCAACATTTCATGACTTGATCTGCCTCTGTGAGAGAGAATGTAACTAACATCCTATTCAGATTTCATTCTACATATCTACATATTTCATGAGATAAAAGGATCGACACTCAACTGACACGCTGTTTTTATTTCAGCGATGAACCTCACGACGCTTACAGCCACCCACGGAGTAAGGAAGAAACATTACTTTTAGGATACATGTAGTTATTTCAAAGCTTTTAATTTTTCATGTTTCCATGGAAACAATTTGAACTTAAACATATTGGGGGATTCTTTCGTTTCCGGACCATACCTCCAAAACCGTTCAATATTTTTTAACGAAACTTGGTATGTGGTTAGATCTAGTGGTGGAGTGGTTCCTTTTGCTATTTTGGTCATTCTGAATTATATAATTTTCCTGGTTTCCATGGCAACAGTTTGAACTTAGTGCATATTGTGGTAGGGACTGTTTCCGGGCCATATCTAAAACAATATTCAATATTTTTTTACGAAACTCGGTATGTAGTTAGATCTAGTGGTGGAGTGGTGCTTTTTGCTATTTTGGTCATTCTGAATTATATAATTTTCCTGGTTTCCATGGCAACAGTTTGAACTTAGAACATATGGAGGGAGGACCATTTCCGGGCAAAATCTCAAAAACTATTCAATATGATTTTACGAAAATTGGTATGTGGGTAGACCCAGTGGTGGAGTGGTGCCTTTTTCTATTTTAGTTATTCTGATTTTTTTTCTGGTTTCTATAGAAACAACTTGAACTAGGTGTATAGGGGGGTAGGGTCTGTTTCCGAACTTAAGCTTAAAAACTATTCAAAATATTTTTACTATTCTCGATATGTGGTTAGAACTACTGGGGGAGTAGTGCCATTTGTTACTTTGGTTATTCTGAATTGTTATTTTTCTGGTTTCCATGGAAACAATTTGAAATCTGTACATAATGGGGGTAGGGTCACTTTCGGATTAAATGTTAGCGGGGGACATCACAGTGCATGACATGCACATATTTCTAGTTATGTGTACATTTAATGACCAAATTCAAGAAATATAACCATATACCCCTCACCATAATCACGAGTTCACGAGCAGAAAAAATTGTTAAAAGAACACAGAATATCTGAATACGGAGCGACAGATTCAATATTATGAATGTAGTTTACACATCTTTTGGTTCATGTTCAAAATTCCTTTACGTTCCATGAAAGCTATACTACCCCTTCAGGGTGCATTGGTTATTAACCCTGCTGTTGTCAAGATTTGTGAGGTCTCCGATAATTGACTACAGAAAGATTAATGTCCGATAAACCGAGAAAAGGGCGGCACATCTTACGTAAACCCAACTCCGGTCAAGTTCATTGTGAAAAACATTTTTTTCTATAAAAAAGACAACGATTATTTACATTTTACCCTTTGAATTGCCACTGGCACCCAGTGGTTGAGACCCTCAACTTCTCACAATGCGTATCCCCGACACGTTGTCAATATCAACATGTATTTCATGGAAAGCACGTGCATTCCATGAAATGTACGAAGAAAGCTCACACGATCGATTACCTAATACATTTTAGGGCCCAAGATTCATCTCTATAGAACCTATATCTGTCCAGTATCATAGGTAACTTACAAGCGTGCCAACGACATGTTAAACCACGAATAATAATTTAGATGGCAGATGGCTTTCAAACGAACGTTATGAACAAAGTAAATGATAAACGTTAAGGACACCTGACAATTTGTTAAAGAACTATTTTTATTGTTAATCAGCTTTATTGTTTTCGAACGTGATTTCTTTATATAGTAATTGATAATAAGATATTTCGACAACTGTCAATCTCATCTTTAACCAGGAAAATGTATAACTTGAATATCATGTTTTTGACATATTGCAGTGTTTTGTAACCGAGTTATCATATGTAATATCTCTTTTTTATACTTTTGTTACTTTCTGTATGCAATCAAATGTATTCACTCTTCGCATATTGTATGGGATATAATTGACTACACTCTGTACCAAATTAAGGTTCGCCAATAAAACTACATTCAGAACAAATAATGTCATAGCAACGAAACGGAAATTGTGGTTCGAATAAAATTGCATCATAGATTGTATTAAAGCTCTTACTAAAATGCATGTATACCGTTTTACATTATAAATTCAGAAACATCATTACCATGTCTGTCATATTTGTGAACTTGACGAAAACATTATTTGCCTTATATTATCTTAGGATGTGTACCATTATGCCTCTTTGAACCCAAAGTTTAAAGATGTATTTGCCATTTTTCGACAGAGTGCCCCTTATATTGCGTTTTTCCCCGATGCTGCAACCGTAGTGTGTATGCAACATTCAACTTGTTCTTTTCCGGTTTATTCGGCAGCCAAGACTAATGGGTAATACATTTGTTTACTTGTATTATTATTTTTTCCACACAAAGATTACTAAACTATCAAAATCTATGTCATATTTGTTCCATAAAAAATAATGTACATGTACAAGCAAAAGAGAATCCACTTCGGGTGTTATATTTTTTCAACTAAGCGAAGCTGCGCATGCTGTGATTTAAAGGGGCAGTAGCACGTTTTAGGGGGAATATATAATGTAAAGTTCAGCTGTGCGATTCCCTTTCTTAAAAATGAATTAAAGGTGTTCACACAAAAATGGCTGCCAATGGACTTTATGTGTTATATCTTTATAATGTGTTCTCTGACTATGGATGATTGGTTTATGTCATGAAATTTGACACATTTTTTACACTATGTAAATGATACATTCAGCATTAACATACAATTATCAGTGAAAATATTAAAAACACGTGCTACTGCCCCTATAAACACTCTCTTACCTTTGTAGTTGAAAGATAAAGGTTGTTTTCCTTCACAATATCCTATATGAAAGTCAGTTGTATATGGCAGACGATGTTTGATGGTGTTGGAAACAGGATAGGATCCATAACGCAAATTATTGCCGTATATTTTGCACTCGAGACTATATCCATAGCCCCTCCCTGTCACGCTGGAAACGATTGTCTATAAAACTGTCTGTGATAAACGATATGATTGATCCAGTTTAAATATTGCAAATGATGTTTAATTCAAAAATTCAAATGACTTACATTTTTTCCAAGAAGAGTGATAACAGAAGTACGTCAATCAAAATCAACAACACAAAAGATCAACATATCTCAACCAACGAAGACGTCGAAAAACGGTCTCGATGTTTTCCTGACCGATATCAGTTTCGCTACAGACCTATCTGGTCCAGAGAACTTGTGTCTTCAAGCAAAAGACGACTTGGGGTAGGATATTAAACAGATTTTTCATTTATGTGGAGCTTAATGTGTCAAGGGACATTTATCTTCTGTGTATATTGCAGATACAACAAATGTTTTTATATTGCAGATAATGGATCATAGTACAATTTGATTACAAGAAGAACAATTAACGATATTGCCATCGATATACGCTCTAATGCATCATGATTATCAAACTGATAAAATAGTAACATGAAAGATCAATGAATATTTAGACTGAATCATTACGTTTATTAGAATGAAGATGATCACTAGCCTGTATGTTAAATATTAATCTCTATTACAATAACTCGTTTGTATCTGGTAAAGCATTTGCACAAACCACAACTGTGTTTGATAACCTGAACGCCAATCATTCAAATCAGATCGAAATCCACATAGGAGTGAAAGTTTCGATCTGATTTGAATGAGATTTCCTAAAAGCCCACCTCACACTACGCACGGTCCACAAGCGCCTGTAACAACTTATATGGGGTAGACTATGTGATATATATAGATAGACACAAGGCTATGCACATTTCCATCGGCCCGATTCGACAATTTAAAAAAAATCGATTTCTATTTAAATAAAAATGCAACAGGTAAAACTTTTACGTTTGGTCGAAGGTTTACTCACTATTCTTACGATCGCAAGTCATTTCCCCACCTAAACATCTCTCTAATTAGCATAAATGACGATTTATATCGCGAGTCGACCACGGTTCATTTCTCGGTCGCGGAAGTCAACACACTTAACCTGGCTGCTACGGGCTTGAATACTGCCGAGCGCTCTGATTGGTCCAAACAGCAAACAACAACAGAAGCACATGTTGCGTCGACCAAAGCTGTCACTATGGCGGTTTTAACTGAAAAACAGCTTCAAGCCTTTACGATGATAAAAGAAGGTCACAATTTAGTTGTCATTGGTCAAGCTGGCACTCGAAAATCGGTGTTGATCAAGGAAACGCAATCGCGTCTCACCGCGAAAGGATTACGAGTGTCGGTAGTTGCGAGTATAGGAATGGCGTCGACACAATTTCCACGAGGTACCACTCCGCACTCTTGGGCTGGCCTACACGATGCTCATCTCTCCAACCAAGAATTGCTACGACAGTTGCCAGAAAAAAACGTCAACACGATACGGAATACTGATGTACTGATTGCCGACGAAACAAGCATGACCAGTGCCAAGTTTTTTTAATCAGGTTTTATATATACGAATATAAATACAAATTCAGACAAAATAAGTCAATAAATACTTTGAACAGGGTGCTTAAAGACCTACTACCATTTAAAAATAAAAAGCAAAAATCAATTCAATTCTTTTTTGAAAAATATTGTTTCAAAATAAGTTTGTTTTTGTAATAAAAAGGTAATTAATTCACAATATTAATTGACCCACTCATATCATTTAAGAGTCAATATGTCATACAAAATTAATTTGGGAAAAGAGGAGTGTTTTTTTCCTTGTAAATATGTGTAGGATATGGTCCGAAAAGTCTCCATTAGTTTGGAGACTAATGGAGACTTTGAGGACAATATCTAACTTAAAGCAAAGTCGCTGTCAACTATTGGAGTTCGAGTGTTTAAAGGGTTTGAAAACTGGTGTCCCTATCGCTCAAACTCAACTCTCCGTGTTAAACTATTGGAGGGCTATCCTGCTTTATTAGCCTTACGTGCACGTGTATCATCGCATTTTACGATTACACCTGACAGTTAGCGAAGACGATGAACTTTTCAATACACAAAACAGTTTTCAATGTAGTGTATGATATCGGTATGTTATATACACTTTGCTCTGCGGGTTGACGACAAAGACCGGTATCTGCGGGTCGACTCCAACTCACAGTTTACGATTGTCTCAGAATGAAACGTTTGAAGGTAATTCATTAAAAATATTTCGTACATAGATTTGATTAATTGAAACAACTTTACAATAATCACCTACGTAAATCTTCATTTAATGTTTAATCAGTTTATTAATCTTACGTGATAAGAGTAGTTTTGACAGAACTTCAGTTGATCAATAGTCAAAGATATACAAAAAAATAGTTATCATATCTTAAATGAAAGCTATAAATTTGAATTTTCCTTTGTAGTTTGATTACATGACTGTGTCTTTAGATAAAATATTAACGCATTGTTGAATTGCTCCAATTTTCACCTCGATATTGTACTATCGATAGCTGATTATTTTTGAGTTGAATTGAACTAAAAGAATTTACTTTAAATTCTAGATTCCTGAGGTACACAAAGGATATTCGAAACAGAGGGCAATTCACAAAGAAGGCAATAACGACACGGAAACAGACCAATCAGAGAGGAGTCTACAGCTCAAGGAAAAGTACATGTTACTCGGGTAAATTATTAGGTCCTGCAAATAAGTATACAGATTACACATTCATAAATATACCATGTGGTCATTTGTTAATCGGGGCTTTTGAATGTTGTTTTATTTATTAGCTATGACCAAATACATTACTATTTATATAATTGCGAAGTTTTTGATTGAATAAAGAAGTTGGATATCCATGAAAATTTTGTACTTTACATCTGCTTTCTGTTTTTCGTAACCACTCTAAATATGACATTGATCACTTTAAATGTTGAAGAAGATATGTTTGTTTTGGAAATCATAGTTCCTTTAAAGTTATATTCTTAAAAATACCGTTTCTTTACAGGCCTGTTTCTGAAATGTGACAATTCAGTATGTAAAGAAGGATGTATAGAGAACATCTACAGAGATGGAGGACCGTGTCAGCGAAGTACTAGATGCCCATGTACACCCCCCACTAACACAACAGATTACGTACCTACTCGGACGTCGTCATGCAATACCACGATGAAAAGGAATATTTAACTTGATTTGGAAGATTGATGGAACCATTGTGAAAATGTCATCCTAAATAAATGTTTGACTTGTGTTTTGTTCTTCTCTTCGTCTCAGATGAACATGGTATGAAATTAATCTTTTGAAATGAAATTAAACAACGGTTGCGTTTTGGCGATGAACTCGCAACTACGACATACAGTACTATTGGAGGTTGAACATTAGTTAGAAACTAATGGAGGGTAAACAGACAATACATAACTTATTGGAGACAGCCATAAAATCATATCCTGACACAAAAAAACTAATGTTTACACAACTTTGTTTTAATTAAGATTAATAACATGAATTAGTTATATGATTAGAGCAAGTAGTAATTTAAACATTGCAAGAGTATTTGGTACCATACATTATTGCATATATTATAAAATATATAGCCTCTGCTAATTTGGTGTGGAACCTGTAAAAAAATGATTTTGATGTCATTTTTGCTATTTTCATAAAAATCAGGTGTAATCAAGACAACAATTACATTAATCATTTTCAATGACACATGAATGTTTTTGAATTCTTTAAAAAATTGGCAAGATTATTTTTATATTAGGGCTGTGCAATATTATTGTAAAAAAAAGATTGTGCAGTAGGGTTATTGCTATATTAGTTTCATTGAGCAATATGTTGCAATATAATCAAAACAACTAATGAATGTCAACAAGAAACAACAAGAAACCTCATTATTTGTTCCATGTTAATTGGTTTATTTGTACAAAAAATACTGTCAGCTTTAAAACACACCAAAAACCGATTTCATCGGTCCTCTAATAACAAAGATATCGCCCTTGAAAGTGCGCGAATTTCAGGCTGCTCAATTTGACAGTCGCAAAACGGCTTCAACCGGAATAACGATATTACCTTTACTGCGCATGCCCGGAGTGTTTTATGACTTTATATACAGAACGGAAGTGGGCATATTCAATGTAAATACAACAGACAATGGTGGTAAATAGACAGCTCAGCTGTCCGGCAATAAAACATGAGAGTAGTAATTAACAGTTATGACACATCGTTACGGATTGTGTAATTACGGAGAGTCGCGCTTGTGTTATTACACGCTCTTTGACAATGTTGTTACAAGAATTAGAGAGAGGATGTAGTTTGTCTGCCCATCCCTGTGACGCCCAGGTGTCAAAGCACTAGTCGTTCATCGGTCAACAATAAGTCAAACTAGATCCAATCAAAAATTTGAATCTTATCTTCAGGGTTGTGTCAAAAGAAGAATGCCTCATCATCCAGTTGGAATATCCAGGTTATTACTTACACTAGTCAATATTTTTTATGTTGATTTAATATGATTTCGATCAAAAATAATACGTAGTTGTGCATCATATGCATGTTGATTTATAAATATAAGATATATAAATATATGGATAGAGATGTAAAAATACAGAATAATATATAAATACACGAATTCAAAAACCGATTATGAAGTTTCGATTTATCTTGTAATTTTCAGATGCCTGCAAATCGGTTCCCTGTGTGAATGGCGGACGATGCAGTCAGGACAAGGCTTCTTTTAACTGTATTTGTCCAATTACCCTCACTGGCCGACTGTGCGAATCACGTATGTCCTTCAAAAATAGTAAAACACTGCCCCTCTCCCGGGTATAGAAATAATCACCTGAAACAAAAACAATTTATACAAAGGCGGTTCATTTTGTTTACAATGAAATATTTCAAGAAACTACTAAATGGAGGTACTACAGCTGAAAAAAGGACTGGCAAATTGCTAAATGAATTCATTCCCGCTACACAAATCATTTCTATTGGAACAAAAATGTATGTACAACTCAAGTATACCTTAAAAATATTGTTATTCTCAAAATCATTTTGTATTTGTCATCTTCAATTCTCATTCGCACCCAGTGATTGTGACCCTGTTGTCTATCTCTGAGACAACATCATCGACCTCACTGCTCTCTTCGTGAGACATAACACTGACTAGAATCTCCTAGCTTTGGTTGCTGATAAAATCCAGTCGACAACAATCTTAATTGCTAAACACTTGTTATATTCTAGTAGTTACATTTTGAACAAAATAGTACGTTTTTGATTAAACGTCATTATTTTTACTTACCATAGACAAGTGACCTTAGCCTGTTAGCCATATAACATGTAATCGACTCATTCCCACAGAAGTAATGAAAACATCATAACACAGATCAATCAGAGTTACCCGCTCGTCACTAGTCCACTGTGTGGCGTGACCTGTCATCCAATTAGATTCATTCACATTACCTAGGAGTCCCAATTAACGACGGATGCGTAAGAGGGGAGGCGGTACTGGTATGACGACAGTCACTTGTCTACCGTAAGTAAAAATAATGACGTTTAATAAAAAACGTACTATTATTTAGTTACTAACCTCCGACAAGTGACCTTAGCCTGATACCACTGTAGGAGGCGGGTGGAATCCGTCGCATAGCGGTAACTCTCAAGATTGATCTGATGGTCAGCGACTTAGCGAGCGACTGTTCTAATGAGGATTAATTGCCTGACCTCTCGCGGTCGGCGACCCCTAATTAAAACACCACAAAACCACTATAACCATTCAACAACCAATTTGTTAAAGGTCAACAAGCCCCCCTCAACTCGTGAGGGCTCGTTAGCGTGGAAGGCTGCGCCCCCTGCCCGGGGGGGCCCCCGTGGTTCGCTGCTGGGCAAAGACCTGCGCCCCCAGACGGGCTACGCCCTCCAGGTCCTCCGTGGAGACAGGTAATGGTTGGCGAACACCAAGCCCGACTTCTAAAAACAGCCGGCCATGATGTCCGCCACTGACAAGTTGCTGTGTAGGGCCATAGTCGCTGATATGGCCCTGATCTCATGCGGGTTGGTCCGCGCCGGTGCCGGCAGTCCAGACGCCTTGTAGGCGTCCACTACTGCCGACCTGAGATAAACTCCCAGCTGCCTCTTGTCCAACTCCTTTGAGCTCGTTTGGGAGTGGGGCAAGAAGAGCCTGCGCCTCCCCTGTCTCAGCGTGCGCGTCTTTTCCACGTAGATGCGCAGAGCGCGTACCGGACAGAGGAGGCATTCCTGTTCGTCCGTAGGCTCGATAGCGGAGGAGATTGACGGCAGTGTGAACGTCCGTCCACGCTCGTAAGCGCCCTGGTTCTTACACAAGAACTCCGGTGCTAGACCCAAGGTCGCTGACCCTCCATCTCTCACCTCAAACATGAGCAAATCAGCTTGCAGCGCGTGCAACTCTGATATTCTGGCCGCTGACTCCATTGCCACTAAGAAGCAAGTCTTAATGGTGAGACGCAGCAGCGTCTCGTCCGTCAGTGGCTCATAGTGCTCAGACTTGAGGTGATTCAATACTATCGCCAGATCCCACTCTGGCGGTCTCAGTTTGTGGCGGCCATCCACGTTCCTGTACGTCCTAATGAGTTCTTTAAGGACCGAGGTGTCCAAGTTGGGATGTTTTTTGCGAAGGACGGACAAAATGGCCGCGAGGTTCGTGTTGATGGAGGAAGCCTTAAGCTTCCTCACTGTGCGTAGGTGGACCAGGTAATCGGCGACCTTGGGTACCGTTACCGACCGCACATTGAACCCCTTCCCTTCGCAAAAGGTCATGAAAGAAGCCCATTGAAAGTCGTACAGCTTGCGCGTGGATGACCGCTGTGAGGTTGCCACTGCACTGGCTACCGCTTCCGAGAACCCTGCGCTCCTCATTCTGTCTTGGAGACAACCCATATGTGCAGATGAAGAACCTGAGGGTTCTCGTGCACCCGTCTGCTTGGGTTGCTCCTGAGGAGGTCCCACCTGGTTGGCAGGGGAACCGGCTCCTGAGCGCAGAGTCTCCGGAGGGGGACACACCACGGCCTTGCCGGCCAGTTCGGTGCGACCAGGAGCAGACGCAGGCGTCTCGTCTCCTGGACTTTTGCCACCACTTGAGTCAGAATGGCGGGGGGTGGGGAAAGCGTAAGCGTCCATCCCCTCCCATCCTTATGCGAGCGCGTCTAATCCCCATGAGCCGTGTTGCGAAGAGGTCGACATGCGGCCTGCCGAACTGGAGACAGATCGCCTCAAACACTCGTGTCCGTTCAGTACTATCTGGAGGGGCCAGAGGAGAAGCCTCCCCCTCCTCGTGAAGTCTTGAGCTGAAGTCAAGAACCCTAGCAGACGTTGCCACTGTCGGAGCGAGAGAGGCCCGCGACATGCGTCCCCTAGGAGTTCCTGCTGTTGGGTCTCCTGGCGGTGTCGCAGAGCCTCTGCGACTTGACCGTCGAACAGCGTCGACGACGCTGCTGGAGCGCTCCTGAGGCGGGTGCGCATCTCCGCCGAGAGATTAGTGCGCGCGAGAAATCCGTCCCGCCTCAGGTTAGTGACCCCCGCTGAGATGCGGGAGGCACTTACCATAATCTGGGCTAGGTTCCCTGCCACCGAACTGAACCCCTGATACAGTGGAGAAGGCGGCAATGGCCTGACAAGCATGGGCGATGGAGTTCGCCATGCCAAGGATGCTCCTGGCCTCCTTGTCCAAGCGGCCTACGAGATACCTATCGCCAGGAAGACGGCAGGCGGCAGGCGGCAGGCGGCAAGCGCTTGTCCAGCGGCACACGAGATACCTAGCGCCAGGCAGGCGGCCAGGCGATCAATTGAAGGTAGTAGCGCTAGCAGACGGCAAGCGCACGAGACAACCAAAGCTGTTATGCAGAGGGGTAGAGCGACCGTCCGACCCCCGGGCTGCACAAACTGCACGAGCAATCGACAACCCGCGCACCACTAATCCAGGTCAACACGGCTGTGTTAACCAACTAAACCCCTGTCAGAAGCATCGAATTCACTCACGAGGAATGAACACGATAAGGGACAGCGGGAATACCTAACTAAGGTAAGTAATAGTATGTTTTTGTTTAAACATCATTATTTATACTCACCGTCGATAGTTAACAATATGCCCGATTATCCTAGTCTGTCTAATTCCGACAATCCTTACACAGAGTAAAGACAGAGTTATCGCTGCCCTAAACTGTATCCAATACTCACCACCAGGTGGCTAACCCTACGTCATCATTGCTTCTTCTGACGGGCAGAAACAAGCCGATCAAACAGAGGGGAGGCCGGGTGGGAGCTAACGATTGTTAACTATCGATGGTGAGTATAAATAATGATGTTTAAACAAAAACATACTATTATTTAATATACTCTCCTCGATAGTTAACAATATGCCCGAATCCCACAGACGGAGGAGGGTGCGAGAAGGCTGAAGCGATAACTTAACTCTATCTTTACAGGTGAGGGCTTGTGACCCACGAGTCGAGGAGGATCCCCCGTCACCCGGAGAGGTTAATTCTGACCCAACCTCGCTATGCGAGGGGGTCCGCAACCAAGGTCGCCAGCTAGCAACAAAAGACAACAGACATACAACTAAAATCAACCTCGGGTTTATTACAAAGATGTAAGAAAAAGAACAAAGTTAACGAGCAGAGGGATGACTCCTGCGCTGAGAAGCTGTGCGCCCAGACGGTTGATCCCCTCCAAGTCCTCGTTAGAGATATCCCGGAGGTAATGGTTGGCGAACACCAAGCCTGACTTCCAGAAACAGCCAGCCATGATGTCCGCCACCGGCAAGTTGCTGTTGAGAGCCATCGTCGCTGAGATGGCTCTAATCTCATGCGGATTAGATATCGCTCGGGGATCAAGATCCGTGGCCTTGTAAGCGTCCAACACCGCAGAGCGGAGGTAGATGCTCAGTTATCTCTTGTCAATCTCCCGGACGCTGGTCTGGAAATGTGGGATGAAGAGTCTCCTCCTCCCTTGACGCAGTGTCCGGGTTTACTCGCTATAGATCCGTAAAGCTCGTACCGGACAGAGGAGACGGTTCTCCTCGTCCGTTGGATCTACACTCCCGGAAAGGGACGGTAACGAGAAGGTTCTACCCCTCTCGTCCGCGGCTTGGTTTTTACAGATAAACTCAGGTGCCAACCCCAGAGTAGCCGACCCCCCATCTCTCACATCAAAACGCAAGAGGTCATGGAGAGCATGAAGCTCTGAAATCCTGGCTGCGGACCCCATTGCGACCAAAAAGGCTGTTTTGATGGTGAGACGGAGGATCTAAGATGGTTGAGGACCACCGCTAAGTCCCACTCCGGTGGCCCTGAGTTTCGTCCGCCCGTCCACGTTCCGGTAGGTCTTCACAAACTCTTTGAGGACCGAGATGTCTATCTGGGGGTCACGTTTCCTGAGAACGGACATTAACGCCGCCAGATTTGTGTGGATAGACGAGGCTTTGAGCTTCCTCGTCTCTCGAAGATAAACTAGGTACTCAGCCACCTGAGGGACCGTGACTGCCTGGATATCGTACCCCTCCTTGCCGCAGAAAATCGCGAAACCCCCCACTGCGCATCATAGAGATTTCGAGTGGAGGGCCTCTGGGAAGTCGCCACCGCTTCGGCAACGGATTTGGAAAAACCCGCCCCCGTTAAACCCCTTTGGAAACAAACCAAGCGTGAAGCTGTAGAGCCTGGGGATTCTCGTGAATCCGCCCGCTAAGTCTGCTCGACAGGAGGTCCCACCTCAGAGGGAGGGGAACTGGGTCTTGGTGGCACGCCCTTCGGAGGGGAACGTACCAGGCCCTGGCAGGCCACAATGGCGCTATCAACAGTAGTTGAAGTAATCGGGTCTCCTGTATCTTCGCCACCACGAGGTTCAGGATGGCGGGAGGGGGATAGGCGTAGGCAACCATCCCCTCCCATCCTAACGCGAGCGCATCAAGAGCCCACGCGGAGAGGTCCGGTACAGGAGACACGTATGTCGGCAACTGGTGGTTGAGCCGCTTCGCGAAGAGGTCTATGTGAGGCTTGCCAAACCTCAGACACAGATTCTCGAACACTCTCGGATGCAACATCCACTCCGTGGAAGGAGGTTGATCCGGGCGAGACAAGGCGTCCGCGAGGACGTTCCTGGCTCCCGGGATGTGCACTGCGCGGAGAGAGAGTCAGAGACTGTCCACTAGGCGAAACAGAGCGAGTGAGGATCGAAGCGCGCCGACTTCCTGGACCCACACCCTCCACAAAACCCTGAGAAGGGATTGGACATAATGCCTCCACGAGACGAGAGAGGCGAACGGACGCGTCCCACGGGAAGGCGCCCGAAGCGCAGGTGACAGCGCTAGCGCAAGCGACCGCGCTAGCGCAGGCGGTAGCGCTAGCGAAGCAGTAGAGCGCCTTCCGCCGACACAACACTGAGGCGCACACCGCCTGAAGCGGTAAGGCAAGCGGTAGGCGGCAAGCGCTAGCGGTAGGCGGTAGAACGCCTGAAGCGCAAGCGACCAGCCTAGTGAGAGCAGTAGAGCGCCTGACGCACCAGGCGGCAGGCGGCAGGCGCCACTAAACCAAAGCGCTACACGCGCTACACCGTCTGAAGCGGTAAGGCAAGCGCAGGCGGCAGGCGCTACCGAAGGCAAGCGCAAGCAAGGTGAGGCGGTAGACGGGAGGTCTACCTACGAGTCAGCCGAGAGAGAGGGCTGGCCCGGCACGAGAAGCACGTGCAGCTCGAACAGCTGAAATTGGCAACAGTAGACCGAGTCAACTGCCAACAAACCCAGCCACAACAACAGTGATAAGGAGGACTAACTTCGCAAGGAAGCAACACCACAGCCCGAAACAGATCGCAATCAAACAAGCAAGCTAGATAACCGAGAGAAGGTCGAAATTGCAGAGACTATCAAAAACACAAGTGCTCTTGATGGCCGACAGAAAAGCAATGATGACGTAGGGTTAGCCACCTGGTGGTGAGTATTGGATACAGTTTAGGGCAGCGATAACTCTGTCTTTACTCTGTGTAAGGATCGTCGGAATTAGACAGATAAGGATAATCGGGCATATTGTTAACTATCGAGGAGAGTATATTAAATAATAGAGTCAAGAAACAACAAAACACGTTAATATATAGCTCAATACAATCGGGAGAGATACAGAAAACACGTCTGCACACAACCGACTGTTATTTGAATGAATCTAATTGGATGGCAGGTCACGCCACACAGTGGACTAGTGACGGGCGGGTAACTCCGATTGATCTGTGTAATGATGTTTTCATTACTTCTGTGGGAATGAGTCGATTACATGTTATATGGCTAACAGGCTAAGGTCACTTGTCGGAGGTTAGTAACTAAATAATATGTTTTTATCAGAGTTTTAGTAGAAATTAAGCTGAAGGTATCTTGATTTCCATGAACAAGATTTTTATTGTTAATAAAAAAATGTCTCTTTCAGAGATTAATCATTGTGAAAGTCATCCATGTCTGAATGGCGGAAAGTGTTATCCTGTTAACATACCATATATGTGTGTATGTGCAGCCGGTTACACTGGCAAGAACTGCGATGAAAGTAAGTTAAATTTCCAAACTTATCACCATTATAAACAAATCACAATGACGTGTGAATATCAAACAAAGGACACATTGCTTTCTGATATAATATCACTTTTTCACATATTTTAGAAAAAATATAGCTGTCGAAAAGGGTGCATAGAATATTTTTTGTATGTACATCATGTATGAGTTTCTACAAAAATATCAATGAATAACATGGATTGCATATTATCATAAACTGGTCATCAATGTGTACATGGTTGTGAGTATTTCTAATAAACAAGATCAATCGTTGCTGACTTCATCTTACGTCAAATACAAACAACTATCTCTCGGCTTTCAATAAGCATATGTCAATTGATAATGTTAAAAATGTACCGGCAATTCACTGAATATGACAGTTAAACTTAAAAGCTTTGTGACTCAGTTAACATACATAAATGTATTATCAGATTACTTACATGTATACATCTATCAATTTTAGGTACGGATTACAATTAATTAAAAAAAGTGTTCATCACTTCTTTGTGGTAAAATTAATTTTATTTGCAGATTTACCGTGTACAGTAGGAGCATGTCTCAACGACGGCGCATGTAAGAATAAGAAGTGTCTATGTGTTTTCGGACACAAAGGACGCCTTTGCGAAAAAGGTATTGTTAAACCACGGATTTACTTTCATGATATTGAAACGAGTGTAACGACCTCTTGTGGTATACAATGTTTTCAAACCATAGCGAGATGATTTTGTTACCGAACAGAAATGTTAACACTGTTTAAAATAGTTTTCTTTAGCGTTATGTAGTTGATAATGGTTTTAAACATAAAATATAGAATTTATACATTCGGATTTCAGGTTCATATAAAAGAGAATATAAGTATTCGTATATAAAATTTGCTTAAGATGTATATTGTTACAATTTATATGGTTTTACATCCGTCTTTCAAATGTTACATGTATAATATTCAATCGCCATTCATTATATTAAGTGTTTGACTTAAAACTGAACTTTCACCAATCTATCCAAACGTGGAAGTCTCTTAAATAAAAGATTCTATTTCAGATCACAACTTTTGGAACACTGTGAGTTTATGTCTCTTATTAACGATTAAAACAAAAAAAGCAGAATGAGTTCACGCATTTTAATCTTTAATGATTTTTCATGTTTGCATATACATGTAGTAGAAGTGTAAACGTTTTAGTGATTTAATATTATACACAATTTTCCACCCAAACATTGTACCCGTTCTTGAAATGTTTTCCAATGAAGACGAACAATTTATTACAAAAATATCATTTCATTAACAAAAGCATTTGAAATAAAAATGTTCACCCCATATTGTCGAGCACTGGTCACAAACGCTTCATTTGCATGGTATGACGTCTTTAAATGATAACGTTTAAAGTATTTGTAGAGGGGCGAACATCACTTGTACAGTGAGATGCTTGTATATTGCGTAATGAAAAACTTTTATGTCCTTTGGTAAACAGTTTTAAATTATTGTACTGAAAACAAGGGGAGCAGAATTTGAAATATCCATAGTACTGTTCAGCACTAATTCATTTGTTCTTTGTTGCTGGGTGAGGGGGTGCTTTTGGCGTTTTTTGCAATCGCTTTCCTTTCCTTGTGGAGACATTGATAAATATATGATAAATGAATATTTCCTTCAGAGCGGATTGGTATCTCCTTCACTGGGTAATGGAGCAGTTGTGCAGTGTCAAGTAAATAAGACCTGTGTGATTCCCATATACACCGGTGGAAGCAGGTATGTGCAGTAATAAATAAGAAATCAGCTTACCTTATTTCTCAAAGGATATCAATCTCCGAAATTATATCATTGTGTTGATTTGAACTTTTGGTTGCCAGTTTCTGCAAATACATATTTTTACAACTTCAAAGCATAGGTTAAGGTTTTGCTTCCGCTTCAACACGATCAACCTAATTATGAAACAATATTTCAGAACTTCTTCAGTCTTATAATTTACATGGAACGTCTATGATATCATCTACTTATATAAGAACTTTAGCATTTATCCTCATTGTTAATACGTTGATATTTAATACGATGGAAAGATGTTTTAGTTTGCACCCGATTCATAAGCTCCATTCTTATCAAATTAATCGGAGGCCATTGTTGATATTTTCAGTGGAAAGAACTCTATAACTATTGGACCAACGAGCCCCAAAGTTGATGTAACCATTGTAGATCCAAATCACAACACAACTGTTCCCGGTATTCACCAAGGACGTATTGAAATTGTAGCAAAAACCACGGGGAAACACCAAGTCTGCGTGGAAAGTCAAGGAAACACTAACGGGTAAATGTACTAATTTGGTATTTTTGTCCAAGTGTTAAATCCATTGTTTGTTATTTAATGCTTAAATTGCAATATCTGTCATTCTTTCACTCGTTATGTGAACCTAGCATGGACACTAACATTTGCGGGTCAATGGTACATTTGAAACTTAAAATGAATATCATTTTGTTGTTTTATTGTCTTATTTTCACTACAGACCAAAGACATTGTGTTACCATCTCCAAACCTCAACGGGTAAGTACCACAGAGTGATAAACCTAATTACAAAATAATGAATAAACATTGCATATATGAGCCCTGTGTCAAAAGTTGGGATTTCAAAATTCAAATTCATTAATTCAAACTCCCTGAAATAATTTTTTCAATTACAAAATTGATTAATTTTATACGTTTAAGTTTTCAGCAAATTCTTAGTTGGTGAGTGATTTATGATGATTAATAATTTAATTGTTTAAACAGTGAACAAAACTTTATCTATCCGTTTGAACATCAATTTGTTTGAACTATATTTTTGCTACTTTCTTGATAGAATTTTGCTATTGAACTGACATCCGTTTTGTATCATATATACATCTTTTTACATCATAAACATTTAAGGTTGTAAGATGTATTTACTGAACCATTTTCTTTTTCTTTTATTACAGCAGGCAAACCAGCGGTATGTATACCGTAGTTTTATAGCAATTGATAATGTAATATTGTACACTATAAACACAATCTATGGCATGATAATATATATACCTTATTTTAGAAATGTATGTTTTTGAATTATATGAAACCAATGAACTAGATGTAAAATACCATGTAACATACCAATTTATGCTCTGCTACAATCTATGGGGATATTTTAAATGAACCTTATTTTTTAAATGTATGTTTGTAAAGTATATGAAACCAATGAACCAGATGTAAAGTACCATGTAACATGCCAATTTCTCGCTATGCTACAATCTATGGGGTAATTATATATAAGTCTTATTTTAGAAATGTATGTTTGTGAAGTATATGAAACCAATGAACTAGATGTAAAGTACCATGTAACATACCAATTTATGCTCTGCTACAATCTATGGGGTAATTATATATCAGCCTTATTTTAGAAATATATGTTTGTATATGAAACCAATGAATATGAAGTAAAGTACCATGAAACATGACAATTTATGCTATGTACATAGACCATGGACAATTTCTTGGAACCTACACCAACTCCAAACAGTCTCATTCCCTGCAACGACTCGTGTCGCCTTCTCCTCTACACCGCCAAAACTGGGACTTCATGGTATAATATTTTATTTTTTTCGGGGTAGCGTCACGATCTTGGAAGTTAAACTATGAATAATAATAACTTTTGCAGACGTTTTGGTATTCGGGTGTATATTTTGGTGGGGGCGTTAACGATGATATAACCAAAGAAATGATTCCATTAACTTGTAGGAATGAAGGAATATTATGATTAAGTAATTGTGATAAATGTTTGTTATCGTCAAATTTGTTTTAGCTATTTTGTTTCTTCACTTTTTACAGTGCCCAGGTCACTCCTGACGGCTACAGTAACGTCATTGGACACGAATTTTCACCAATAGAGGTTGATGGGAAGTGTATGACAGAAGTTCATATTGATACAAGTAATTCTACGGGAATTGGTAATATATGTCTGAAATCAAGGTAAGAATTAAACCACAATCGAAATATTTTTGAATCATTGAAGAAATTGAATTTAGAAAATAAATATATTCCCATTGATGATTCATTAGCAACATGCTTGTTGTTTTCACAGAGTGAGTGAAAACACCAGTCGATGTTTTGATGTCAGTGTACAAAAATCCGGTAAATATTCTTTTTTTTATTAAATCAGTTGTCACAACCATGACTTATATCGAGCAATTTGTTTACACATTGATAATTTTAAAAAGAGTCCTCAACAGGTCATTATGTAGAACAATAAATGTAATACAAATACAATAATACAAAACATGTCAATTTGTTTGCTCCAGATCCTTGCGAGACCTTTAACTGCAACCATGGAGCTTGTATCGTAGAAAAGGATGGTACAGCTTCTTGTGTTTGTGATGGCGTCCATGGTGGACCAAAATGCAAAACTGGTGAGTATTTTCAAGATCTTTTTGCAATTCTCTTTTAGAATTATACCAATTTTACAAACTTAAATACTAAATTAAATAATATTTGTACCCTAGTGTCAATGTATGTTCTTCGTTGTTCCAGATGCTCCATGCAAAGCTTCTCCATGTGAAAATGGGGGAGTATGTGAAGCTCAAGGACCAAACTTCGCATGTCATTGTCCAATAGGATTCACGGGATCGTCTTGTCATACAGGTAACATGATGATTTATAGTTACCGCAAATCAGTTTACGAGCTTAAACATATATCATTCATGTCCTTTTGATAATCATTTTTTTCTTTTTATTCATGGAATCATTTTCATTTCAGCTTTGGCTTTGCCGAGTAAGGTAAGATTTTCTCTAAGTCTTTGAAAGTTACAACAGACAATGGGATAAATGCGAAGTAGTTTCCTTAATTGTTAATAGGTGTAATTTGTAATGCATTATTCAACCATATTTTAACATTTGAATTGTCTTTTTAGGCAACATTTACTCAACCGGGATTACTGAATGGAGCAGCCATTGCTTGTGTAAAGGATATGCTTTGCAAAATACCGATAGCATTTTCCAAAGGTCCAGGGTTTGTATATCTACTTACAATTCATTGCATTGTTAAGATTATAAAGGTCATGATTTCATATAATATTGACATTTTTGTATGCTCAGTCGTTCCGATTTTTCAACTGGTTTCTTACCTTTATAAATAATATGATAACGCTTTAGGGTAGTACTAGACATTTTGTGCATCGTGCATTTTGCATTCGGCAGTCACATTGCAATAACAGTTCAAGCCTTCTTCTGTACGTCCTTATAATGCTGAGTGTCAAGCAAGGCAGCAACAATTCTCACCTTTCAATGTATTTTGGCATAAAGCGACCGGGAATCGAACCCCGGTCTTCCCTGGGCCAACCGAACAATCTACCAACTGAGCTACATCCCTGGTTCTCTGTTTTCTGTTCCTGTTTAAAGCATGATGCGTTTCCGCTTGTGATTTTCCGTTGTATCAAATTAATCATTTCACTCTAATGAAAGTCCATGAACATGATACGCACCGAAACAAAGTAGTAGACGAACACAGGTATGTATGAGCGTACATGATACGCTTGAAATTTTATTTTCGGCCGTACTTGGTCGATTTTAAGGCGTACATTACGTGTGTACGCCCCTTATCTGTAGCCCTGCCTGGTTTATATATATATACATAAATCCCACATGTACGAACCCTTTTATTTATCAAACCTTTCCGGCTTTCTTTATTGCAGATAAACATGTTTTTAAAAAATAAATGTTACATTTATAATTATGCTCACCAAAAAATAAACGCACGAGTATACTATTTTTAAACAAGGAACCGTAATTTTGAATGAACACTAAAAAAAGGTACGCAGAGGTGTCACATTTCACATGATGAAAGCACCCTTTTACCTTATTGAATGAAACCACGACTTAAATCAAACCAACGGAGACGTCATGTACGTCACTACATACTTTGAGTAGTGATCGAATTGTACATACATGCGGCAAATATGGTTAAACAATATGCAGGTAATCCAGATGAAAATTGCCCACATCTTCTTTGAATATTTCGTGACATTATAAAAGGTCACCAAACCAAATAGATTGAAGTCATCCAACTCAATAACAAATCAGCATAAAACCTAAGAAATAGACGTTTTGATATCGATATTCAACAGATTCTATTCAGTTTTTTTAAAATACATTTAGCCTTTGCGTTTTGTTTGATGTAAAGATGAAACAATTCACTTTCTAGGTCACAACCCTTTATTGCCGAAGGCCCACATACAGGTGGAATGACAACTAAGGTGGACGCGGATCTCACGGGCAGGAACATCTACGAAGGGACAATAGACGTCACACCCACTGAAACAGGGATGGGGAAAGTCTGTGTCAAAGTTGATAAAGCCCTTTGGATGTAAGATATATATAAGATAAGATATATTACCCGTAAGGGAATTTGTGATAAATTTACATTGTAGGTGAGCATGAAATTCAAACTTGTATACATGACAATTACAACACATACATGTATTTACAAATATTTACAAATGAAAGCATAGTGTGATAATGAGCAATTGTCGATTGTTAAGAATTGAAATGGACAAGGGCACAAATGAAAATTTTCTTTTTCACGTCGGCACATTATACCGACGGCACATTATACAATTCATTGGTATACAATTCGTCAATAAATAAAAGGTAAATGATAGTACATATGTTGTAATTCAGTTCATTGCCATGGTGCTTAACACGTTCCTTAAAGGGGATCAACAACCTGGCTCGTGAAACCTCATTGACCATCGTAATACCCCTATTTCACTACGAGAGGAATTCTCACGAATCGCCACGAATAGGTGATTGTAAAAATTCGTGAATATTCTTGAATATTCGGCAACATTCGTGAACTGCAATTTCACTTGTACGAAACGTTAACGAAAATTCGTAACTTTTCATGCTAAAACACTACGAAACCAATACGAATTGCTTACGAATTATGTACGAATTGTACGATATAACTACGAAACAACTACGAATATACTACGAATGTTTCGTCCTCAATTCGGGACATTCGTAATTGTTTCGTAGATGATTCGTAAATAATTCGGGGAGAAACCATCAAAAATATCAACCACGAATTTCCAAGAACTCGTTACGAACTTGTTACGAATGACCCGAATTAATTACGAATAGTTTACGAGACAACTACGATAACATAATTCGTAGTTGATTCGGGAAAAGTTTTTGACAAGCAAAAAAATTTTCACGAATGTCACGAATTGTAAGAATATTGCCGAATCAATCACGAATTCATTACGAATCACAAGAGTAAATCACGAATTGTCTACGAATGTTCAAGAATGTGAAATATTTCTCTATCGTGGCGATTCGTGAGAATTCCTCTCGTAGTGAAATAGGGGCATTAACAAGAGCATCCAGACGGGTAAGGGGGGTCACATGACACAAACTTGGTACCGGCTGTCAGCTGTAAGCGGTTCGCAACCAAACGATTTCGTCCCTACCGAGTATTTACGACTCTTTCGGGGCCCTGCTAATAAAACACTGGAAGTTAAACATTCAGGTTGCAGACCCCCTTTAAATCCTCTCCCTCTCCTACAAACAGTAAATGTGACGATATTTCGTGACGATTGTTAGCGTTTGGAATATGTTATGCATACATTCACTGCATTCACGTCGGTATTATGGAATAGGTGTTGTAAATAAATTTGAGGTAAGTGTATTTTGTATTTTCGATTTATATTTGTAATATATTCTGTTCGGTTAAACTTTTTCGAGGCTGTTCTGGTCCAACGCTATATAACGAAATGACGGACCTTGCCGACAGGTAATTTGAACTTTTGTGTTACTGTTACTGTAGTGTATTTTACCGGTTTTGATAGCAATAAACTGTTTAGTTTTTGGAAGGTTTGATAAATTGGATAAATTATGTGTATTAAACAAAATAATTGTTTATTTTGTGAAATTTCCGACACTACAGCAATATTTGAGAACAAATGAATTCTGGCGCGTTTAACGGATGAAACAGAGCACCGTATAACCAAGTTATACACCCTCTGAATTTTCACAGTATCCAATCAGGAGCGAGCATTTTGCACATTTATGGTAGAATGGAAAACATTGTTTGTAGATTTAGTACCTACTTCCATTTGAAAGTCTCAATCTAAATGGAAGCAGATAAATTCTAGAATAAGATCACACGAATATTGATTTGATTAGTTCTATTACCCCCTTTGAACTTTAAATGTCGTAAATGAATAGGTAAACAATCAAACTGTTTCTTGAATGTTTCCATGTGTATCTAAATGTAAAATGTCCTAAAATGTGAATTTGTCAAAAAGTAAATTTCTAATGAAGAGATAAACATTGTTAGGGGATTGTATTGACTGCTTATATACTGGCGGATCCTGGGAGTTTCAAAAAGAGTAAATGTAAAGAGTTGTAGACCGTTATACATAAAAAAGTGACATGATTTCGTCTAGTCAATCAAATCATTAAGCTGATTTTCTGTGACGCATAATCATTGGTCCACGGTAATAACAATCAATTGTTGTACATGTGACGCCCATAGGACGCACACCTCCCACACTAGCATCCCTTTCGTAGTTATGTCCCGTTGGAATATAAATGTAAACGGATTACGACCTAAGAACATGTTTGTTTGTATTTTTGCAGCGCTCACGGGGATACCGTTTGCTACCATGTAAACGTCACTGATAATCGTAAGAACGTATTTTTTGGTAAATCCGTATATTCAAAAGTTATCTTATATAATTATGTCGAAGTAAATTTACATATAATGCAAATATACTTCAAGTTGTTAAAATATTATATGATGTGATCTATATATGTTAAAGTTGGGTTCTTTTTTAAACCGTGTCCAAAATTTATTTCAGGTCCCAAAGATAATGTGAGTAGATATTTTTGACACGTTTATCGTTATTATTATTTTAAATTATTGCATTTATGTTTCGTCGTTGTGTTAATGCACAATCATTATAGTTAAACCAGTAGTTTATTTTGCCCCTAGTACCCTGTAATGCCTCTGGTGCTTTTAAGTCAGCGTTCTAAATCTATTTTAAACAAAATTGGCACAAACAAAATAAACATTTTATATTATTCCTGAATCATATATAATTAAACTGAATGCATATAAGTATTTATTTATACTCACAAATTATTCATATTTTCCTTCATTATAACAGCTACAAAATCATTTGATGCTTTTGAATATGAAATCTGTACCGCTTATTTTGTGAGTGAAGAGTAATCAATGTGTTCACATACTTATTCCATTTCTTTAACTTTTATAATCAATCCACGATAAAACGCGTCTTTCAGGGCATATTCAAGGAACCAACACCACCAGAACAGAGCAAGCTTCGATGTGATCCTCATTCAGATTGTACCATAGAAGTCCACACTAAAGCCATATCAGGAACATGGTAAATCCACTCGTCGTGTGGTTTTCATACAGCATTTATAGTAGTCCTGGTCCATATTGGACTGCCTGCTAAGATTTGGATATCACATCCCTAAGATGAATGTTATCACTGGGCAAAAGTTCAACCCAAAATGGCGCCAAATTCAACATTTACCCGACTAAATACATTTTTGTAGATTTTAATCCCAATCATGCCCAGTGGATTAATGCACGATATTTAAGGGAAAACTGTTTTTGTTACTGTCAGTCATAACAGACTTATAACTGAAATACATATCTAACTTGGTGTCTATTTTATATAAAAATAAGTTATCGATAACTCTCAGAAGCCAAATTCGCTCGCTCGGCCCGACTTGGGATGAAGCCAATCAAATGATTTTCTCGCCACCTTCTCGATAAAATTTCAACGAGAAAATGATTGATTGGCTATATCCCAAGTCGGGCCGCGCGAGCGAATCTAGCTTCTGAGCCCAGGGTACAGATTAGTGGAGTGAGCGTAACGTTCGTACCCTGAGACAGGATGTATCAAATAGGGCAATCCGTCTCTCTCTTGAAATGTTACCAAGACATTAAAGGAAATTCCTTAATTTGGTCCAAAAGGCATGACTTGTCTTATCCAATGTTTCAGTCCACCAGTGACAAGTACCTCTGAGCACGTGCATGTGTTCACGGCTAGACAGGAGGCTTCTGATGACTGTGTGAGCCAGGTGTCTGTTAGCCTTACTGATCAACCCAAACACGTCTGTTTGCAAACAGAGTAAGATCCATCTTTTCATATTTATATATTCTATATGAGTTCGTCATATCCGTTTTCTACTGTACTTGTTAAGTTAATATAAGTATAATATGTTACACCACCCCGGAATAGATTGATAAAATAAAATGCTACATCGGCCGGGAATAGATAGAATCTCAGTATTATTTTATGGATGAAAGGAAGTTTGTAATACACTTTTGTGAAAGAGCTGTCCGTTTAGTAAGAGCATATTAAAAACTTGCTTCCTAATATGTTTATACCCAAAGCAAGGCAATGTATTCGTGTTTACCGCAGATATCTTCAACAAGAAACACCATATCTTGGTGGGTTTTCTGAAAGTTAAAATTGTTTGATCATTTTACCAATTTAGTGAGTTTTCTACTTTACATTATTCGTCTATCAAAGATACGCCGCTAGTGGCTGAAATATTGCCCAAACGGAGTAACTCAACAACTCACTCACTCTATCAAAGGATCTTCATCGTCAAACAATTTGAGATGTTCATATTGTATTTTTTGGATTAATCTTATCCCTCATTCACAGCACCAAATGTTAAGTTTACGTTTATTTATCCTTTTTTCATGTTTCAGCGGCGGGAGTTCCTCAAGATGTCTTGATTTTGAACCATTTCAGTCGACTCCAAGTAAGTGTTTGCTTTTCAAAAGACATATATCGTAAATTTAACCATCTTCTTATACGATTGATGCTTGACTTGATTCTTGTCTCTGCATTATAATTTTCAACAGATGCTTGTTCTTCATCGCCATGTGATGACGAACATGGAGCCTGCATTGTAGAGAGAAATTACACTGCAACATGTGTTTGTGAAACTGGATATATAGGACCAACATGTGGTAAATATAGACTTTTTGTCATGCCTTAACTGTTAAACCTTTTTATGAATCAATTGACAGTGGTAAACTCTGTTAAAACGATACAACGAAGAAAAATTACCTCTAAACAACTTCCAGGTATAAATACAATTTGAATTTGACAACAAAATAAATTTTTTTTATCATTTTATAAGACCTCTGTCAAAAATTCTTACACCACTGCATGGGCTTGAATTGTTGAATACATTTCGAAAAACATTTTTCTTTAATTGACAAATTCTTACTTTAATATATCATTACCGTGACCATGTACCTTTCACAACCCCTAACTCCAAGCCTGTGCCATGCAAGTCCTCTAAATTGAGGCAACGCGATATATGACAAAAATAAAATAAAAAGACACGTTTCTCTGATTGAGTAATTTTAACATTGTAACCTCTACAATGTACCTTTTTCGTTCCAAAGGTCCAGTTCCGTGTCATCCTAGTCCTTGTCAGAATGAAGGCAACTGTATGGGGCAGAACATCTGCCATTGTCCTCTTGGCTTCACCGGCGATAAGTGTCAGACAGGTATCTTAACCAATATAACTGTTTGGAAACCATATTTAAAAGACAAAAGAGCATACATGTAAATATCTAAATATGATTTTTATGCCACATCGTTGAATCTGTAATCTTTAGTTTCATCACATTATCTTAGAATCGGTTTCTTAAGAGATAATGTACTAAATATGACTATTGTAAGTTTTGCTAACAGTGTCTTTTGAATTACATCTTTTAAGTTTGCACATCTAATGAAAATGTTATTGATAAAGTGGTACCAGTAACAACAACGTCATCGTTTGCTGGACCAAACCCACTAAGTGGAGCGGTAGTGAAATGCGAACAGGGCCAGAAGTGTCAGATTCCTGTATTTGTTCACGCAGACAATACTGGGTAAGTCGTGCTCTAAATATCACACCTACAGTTGTCCACTAAAGAAAGTTTACCCTTTTAAGAAATACACATGGCTTTACAAAACTCAACCCTCCGATGTATACATGTATTTCATTCACTTATAAAGATTGGAAAATGGAGTCATTTTAATGGTAAAATGATGTTAATTGTGTTTGTATCATCTGTTAATATATCATTCAGGCTGACAGTTAATGCATAAAGGCTTGCAAGCTGTATTGTTCTGCTTGCAAAAGCACAATTTTTTTAAAAGATAATTCAATTTAATTATTGAAAACACAATTTGCATAGTCAGTGTTTAAATCAAAGGAATGTGTAATAGGTTGTACATTATGTATATATGATAATTTTCTTTAAACTATCTGTTTAAAATCAATTTCCTTCTTAAATGTACCTATCTAACATTTAGATGCACTTTCAGGTCATCAACCCTTAAAGTTGGTCCATCCAATTTGACAACACCCACAGTTATCAAAGAGCAATTGACCCCTGACCCTGCAAATACTGGACTAAGTAAAGGGGTTCTAGAAGTGAATCCAACCACAACGGGACTTCACCATCTTTGTGCTGAGGTCACCAGTAAAACTAAAGGGTATTTAAGGATATTCAAATTTCTGTTATTATTCATGTTGTAAAATTAAATTAAAGTAAATTTCAAATTTTATAGCACTTGGCCAATTGCTTTAAAAATGTTAATCAAACCGGATTTAACCTCTTGACCGGTATTTGATAAGATGAAATGGCAAGTAAACAAAATTCCTTTAAAAAAACAGAAGTCTTTAAGTATTGCCTTGTATCACAAACGTAATGCTTTTATGTTTAGACAACTTATCAATAGAAATTATTTATTTATCCACATCCAAACAATGTGACTATATTAATTTTGATATAACAGTTAATGAACATAGCATGTTAAAAGATCTTAATATAATAATAGTTTACTATCTATACCTATGTCACACCACTGTAACAATGGCTGAAATATGTCGAAGCGGCGTAAACAATAACGCACTCGTACTCCAATGTAAAATGTTTTTTTCAGACACAAGGAATCAGTTTGCTTCAATGTTAATGTCAAATCAGGTAATTTGTTTTTACTTTTTAGGCCTTTTACATATGACCTCACTCTCCTTAACCCTAGTTTATTCTATTCATGTATGAATAGATAGAGGAGTGGCTTGTTTGCACTGCCAGTTTTGTCTGACGAAAATTGTTTCTTCTTCTTGATGTTGATGATGTAGATGGTGACGCCAGGGGTTATATTCTTGATGATGATTGGTTAATATTCTCTTTTATACTAATTCGCCGATTACCAAACAAGAACGCTTCAGTTACACGATCGTTTTTATTTACCGATTAGTCAGTATAAAAACTTAATATTGTTATTGAAGGTCTAAAAGTGTATAAAATCGGTTTTATGTTGACAAGTTAGGTTTGTTAAGTCTTTGAATACTTAAAATAATATGGTGTATATATGTGTTGTATTTATTATGTATACAAGTTTGAATGTTGTACTCACTTAAATGCACCACAGTTCCCTTAAGGGCAATACATAATTATCTATCTTGTCTTAAATAGAGGAATACAACTTCTATCAAAATGCTGTCA
Source organism: Steromphala cineraria (assembly GCA_916613615.1). NCBI lineage: Eukaryota > Metazoa > Mollusca > Gastropoda > Trochida > Trochidae > Steromphala > Steromphala cineraria. Next base: position 50,615,274 of record OU744724.1, on the reverse strand, counting down.
ATTATGTTTTTTTACGTTGTTTCCTTACAAATATCATTACTGTTGCAGGAACAGGAGTAACCCCACCAAATAAGGTGATTGATTTGACATGGAATTGTTGCAGATTTTAAAAAGACTTTTCCCAGCGTTGTCAACTATTGAATGAAATAAACGTAAACGAGTGAATAATAAAACTGTTGTCACAGCTGTTTCTAATAGATACGTTTCCAAAATGAGATTCTTAGATCTTTATATATTTACTATTTCAATAGCATGATGATTGATTGTATGTAACATATCTATGTTAAAGGCGCCATTCATGGACCCAACTCTTCCTGATCAAAGCTCCCTGCAGTGTTACGGAGGTGTCGACTGTCACGTGATGGTCTACACAAAAGCTACGAGCTCAAATACGTGGTATGTACAGATAGTAATATTAAATGCTTGTATTTCTAGAGAGAAAGAACGAGATTTTAAAAGCCTTTTAGAAAGCCGAAGCTACAGGTTACCCAACTTTTAATTTCAGGAAAATTTTGACTAAGACTGGAGGCCTTTTAGTTCATTTATTGTATCCTCTTAACATCAGACAAGATGAAAGGTTGTGTACGATATTGAAAATAATGTATTGGATAGGATGCAACGAAATTGTATTTACACCCTATGTACTTCAAGAAGCTGTGGTATATTCATGCTATATTTGCATAATATTTATGTTTTGACATATTTTGAGAGATTTCATATGCAATGCTACAATGTCAAGGGTTGCTTTTATCTTTGTTGTGTCTTTGCCAGCCCTGCAATTAGTAAGTCGGGATCAAGTGGGATGGAGGTTAATGTTTTTCCATCTAAACTTGACACGACAAGCAGCCAACCCGTTTGTGCTACTGACCTGTCGGTTGTTCCTGGAACCAAAAGTCCTGATCAAGCATGTATAGAGGTGGACGATGGGTAAGCAAGCACAGTGCTGTGTGTGATAGTGGCTTCCTGATAAGAATACGCAAATGTCTCACGTTCCTTCTTCATATTTCTGATAAGTCAATAATATGCGTTTTTTAAAATTCAATGACAATTCAATTAGTGATTAAATATATATTCGATACAGTTAAGTTAATAAACAATTAAAAGTTAAGTGTTCTGTTCACAGTGCTCAGACAACGGAGAGATGCTACACTATTAACTCGAACAGTAAACCAGGTAGGTGTTTACTTTATTCCTTCATTTCTGATCTTGATTCATTTTCACAAAAATCATTTGCAAAACGTCAAGTCTATTCAAATACTATTGTTGACTTTACTTGTTGGCTACAGATCCTTGCCTTACCAAAACCTGCAATCATGGATCCTGCTTGCCCGGAGTAAACGCTGCTAGTTGTATCTGTGAGCAAGGATACAGTGAAGTCGACGATTGCAAGGGTAACGATCTTAAGTTAATGAACAACATATTAGCATTTTTATAATCATATTTATTATTTTTTATTTTATTTTCCAATATGTATTGAGTTTAAAAAATTACGTGTTATGCACATTTATTCAGTTTCTGTTTGTATTTCGTTCTTCGATAAAACTTAAACATGTAGGGAATGTATGTGTTTTTCTCTCGTCATAAGAGTTAACAACAACTTCAACTACAACTACAACTACAACAACTACAACAACTCCTACGACTACATCATCTTCAACTTCCGCATCGACTACTACAACAACTACGACTACATCTACCACAACAACTACAACATCTCCTACAACTACCACATCGACTACAACAACAACTACCACTACAACAACTCCAACAACAACGACTAGTTCAACAACCACATCAACTACGACTACAACAACACCTTCTAAAACGACGACAACACAAACAACAACCTCAACAACGACAACAGTATCGCCTTCAACAACATCAAGAACGACAACTACTTCAACAACCACGCCATCAACAACTACAAGAACTACAGCCACTACAAAAACAACTGCAACAACCCCATCCGCGGCTAAACTGTCATGTGGGCCAAATTGTGAGATATGTATGTATAAAGCCTTATCATCTTATTTGTTTTATCTAGTTTTGTTTGTTTTGTTTTTGTTTTATTGTGTGCTACATGAACGTGAATTATAAGGAACAGACCTTTTTCGTTAACAAGGAAGCCAACTTGCGATTTGATGCACTCTTATTGCGCAATCGATATTGGTTACCTTTCAATATTCTCACTCTCACACTGTCCTTTTTGGTATTTACATGTATCATATCACCATTTTATTTTGTTTAAACTTCCAGACATGGGTGGCAAATACCAAGAGTTACCAAAGACTATAGGTGAGTCTCAACCTCACATAAAACCGTAAAAATATTTCAATAATCTAAGGTTGGAACCATCCCACAAGTGACAAAACTATATAAAAGTTAACTAAATCAACAAGACATACAGGCTTCCGATTGAGGAAGATTTAACGTTAATATTGAAACAAATAAAACTGAAGCTGTCTTTAAAACGTGTATAACTACAACATCCCTTATACACCACGAAAATATACTGCCATAAGAGTGTATTAATTTGCATTTGTATCTAGCTAACGTCGGTGTAAAATCGTGGTTTAGATACTCCTCACACTGATTTTTACATTATTTTTTTCAGCGTTGCTTCACTCTCTTAGTTTAGATGAGAAAAGGGTGAGTATATATTCATGACAAGGTGACATTATCAAGTCGTGTGTTGTTATGATATAAATGTATCTCTTTGTCATCTTAATCTCAATACAATATTTTGAAAGTTGAAGTTGATGTGCAATATTTTAACAAAAATTAATTATGTTATTGTATGGCAATATTTCAAAAAGATCGTTTCATTATTGATTTGATTAAAGCAATCAGTTAAAAGAGTTACCATTAAATGCTATTCGCCTAACGGAGACCTTATTTTCCCTCCTCTGTTAAAGATTTTTCTAGAAAATAGAGGGTTTAGCAGTGAAGCACTCGTTCATGTAAATGTTAGGGGAAATAATATTGAAACTCTACGCCATATTTTATCCTCCATTGAATGCTAAATATGTTTATATAATTACTTTCAAAACATTGATTTTAAACTTTCTAAGTTGATCTTTCTTTCGTGCTTTTTATGTGTTTCCTTCATTTCTATGTTGCATTTATACGTTTCTCGTATTTTCTAAGAATGATATGCCCAAATATAACTCGATGCAATGCAACCATATTTTATTCACTTGCATTTCCAGCCACACATAATCGAACCAACTATATCTAACGGGTCATATCTGGAATGTGAACAAGGGAAGCCATGCATCGTTCCAGTAACAGCCTTTTCAGGATTAGTGAGGTGATTATTTCTCTGCAAATCAATTTTCTTTTCAATCATTCCTATGATTACTAACACTTATTTAGCAAATGATTCATATCTCGGGTCTTGCCTGTAGAATCAACTCCAAACAAATTCTATGCGAACAGCTAAACGATGACAAAATGGTTGTTCGATTATGTGTTAATGATTATTTATTTCCCTTTAAGATCTGAACGATAATTGATCGTAGTTTGACTTTCAAGAACACGGATGTTTTATTAACCCTCTTTTGTAGCCTAAACCGTGTCAGCAATCCTGGATTTTTATGCCCCCGAATCGGAGATTCCGGGGGTATATTGTTTTTCACCTGTCCGTCTGTCCGTTTGTCCACAAAAACTTTAACCTTGGTCATAACTTTTGATTGGTCAGAGCTAGGATACTTGACATATGGATCCCTTGTGATGAGACCATGACATTTGACCTTGTGACCTTGACCTTGACACAGCGAGCAGGATGCATCCCGGGGGCATTCGTGTTTCACAAACACATCTTGTTGGTAAAGTTTTTCATAATGACAAACAAGGTTACGTCATATAACTATCATCAGATGTTTGAAAGTTTTAACTGGATGATTCGTCTTAAACTTTTTGAAAATATGTTATTCATCCACCCCTTTTACAGAAAATATACCTTTATGCAAAAGAGATTGTCCAATACTAAATTGGTTTTCATTTTGATTAAAATGCTAATAACCATTTAACGGAATCGTCCTGTTCGACATATGAAAATAAATTCAGAATTGCAAACGCCTTTTCCATTCTCTTATCAGGACTTTTGAAATATGTTGATCATTCACTGTTACAGAAAATCTTCATTTGTGCCAAGAAAATTGTCCAAAAGTATATTAAATATTTCATTCTGATTTAAACTAGAATAATACCTTATGACACATTATAAGAACACTTTATCTATTCTCTTGTCAGTCCTCTACAACAAGTGCTAGTAGATGGTATACCGGACCCACATATCAACCTTCCACCAGGCGTGCCGATAGGAGAAAAACTGAAGATGGAAATAGTCCTTCCTAGTCCTAACGGGAAGGAAAAACATTGCATTTCTATGAAATCGCAAGATGGGTAAACTGTATTTATTTTTTAAAGTCAATTTAAAAAAAGATTGTAAGATCATTATCTCATTAAGGGGTTATTTTACATCTTGCTTCTTGAGATCAATCGGTTTACATATCTCGATATGTCAACAATGCTCAGCTGCCGTTTCCATTTTAGCAATATAAGTAATCCTCGTCTAGTTGAATACATTTTTCGCCGCTTTGAATGTTATAAACATTCAATGGAGAAGAAGCAGAAGTTCGGTTCTTTACTTCATTATCAAGCTTCTTGAAAAGTCGATAATTCATTTAAATTCAAAAAGTTTTTCCTGTTTGATATGAGATGTTTGTCTTTTAAATATTGATAACTACAATGCAGTTGAATTTACGGTCATGAACTGATTAACAACCTCTGTTAAGACAATTGCTTTATTGTTTAAGATTACAGTGTGTTAATGTTCACATAATCAGAATCTAATGGGTTGATTTATTTATTTACAGCAAAACCAGCAGTCCATGGTGTTTTATGACCCGTGAAGTACCACGTAAGTATCAACGATTGTCAATGTTATGATGTAACTAATTATCAAGCAAATAAATGAATGGAAAAGATGAAGAGAACAATTCCTAACGTTGTACATATAACATGAGAATACTAAGAAACCGGAGGGAAATATGATGTTGTTGTTGTTGGATTGGGGTTTAACGTCTTCTTCACCATACGGTGATGTCGCCGACGTTGGGTCTAAGCCTGAGTTATTTCCAAAAAAAGGGGCATGAAATTTAGAATAGGTCTTAGGCACCCAAAAAAAAATTAATAAAAGTTCTAAAGTGGTTAAAATTCATTTAGAATTTGGAATAGAGTGAGGGGGGGGGGGGGGGGGGCTGATTTTATGAATAGTCAGTAAATAAATAGTGCTGTGAAATGGCGTGGTACCTGAAAGAGATAGAAAGAATATATTATGTATGGGAAATTATATTGAAGTAAAAAGGTTTAATATAGTATTTGAGATGGTATTTTTAATTGTGATAAGATAAAATTGTATTTGAATAATTGTGTTTGAATTGTATTTATATTTATTTGTAATTAGTAATGTTTTATATCTAAATTTATTGATAATTGAGTGAATGGAGTAATACTTATCTTTTTGGTTTGATATACTTAGTCTGTTATTTGCTGTTGTTTCCAGCGTTGTTATCTTCGCAATGTGCGTTTTTTCTTTCTTGAAGGTCGTCTGACTGGTATTGTACCTATGTAAAGTGCAGGGGGTAGTCTAACCATACACTTAAGGTACAATACCTGTCCTCCCCACTGAACCCGATTAAGAAGCAGGCAGTGAGGGTTTTGAGGTTTGCTACTGGGAAAATTACCAGTTATAATTTAGTGAAGTGCCGGGGGTAGCCACACCGTGCACTTTAAGTGAAAAGTTTTAACCATTTTGCCCTGTGCCCAAGTCCTACCAGTTATCCCAAATATGGGAGTGGTAAATATTATTTTAGGTGTTGGGTGGAAATCTCCCGTTGGGAGCCTACGCGCCTGTTTGTATAGGCTTGCGCGAGTGGTCCCGAGGTAATGTATATCGTGAACCCATCTCACCAACCAGCTCTGGTCGTGGGTCGCCATGACCAACACTTACCAGAAGAAGGAGGTTTAAGAGATCAGTCTCGCTTGCGTAGGGTCCTTCTGGGAGTTTTACCCGTGGGGTGGTTGTTAGGGTTTAGTGACCCTTAAATTGGGGAGGGGATGAGGGGTAGGTAATGGTTAAGAGTTTGGGTGTAAGGCTAGGTGGTTATTAATTATAATGTTTTATACAATTTGGTTTGTAGTAGGAATACTGAAAGGTACTGGTAATTTTTAGCATTGGCTAACAGTTCTTGTGGGTTGTTAGCGCTTACATTTTCAAGGAGTTGTCCCCTGTGTTTTTTGTATTTATCACATTGAAACAGAATGTGATTTATGGTGTCTTCGACATTACATTGATTACATAGATTATTTGGTGCTTTCCCTATTTTGTGGAGATAAACCCCGTTGCAAACATTGTTGAGCCTGAGTCTAGTTATGGCTACATCAACCCTTCTAAAGTTGTGGAAGTTTTTAGCTTTTGTAAGTTTTGTAGGTTGTACTTGATAGTACTGGGTATGTCCCCAGTTGCCTTTAAAGGTTTTGTTGTATTCATCCGTTGTAATTGATTTTACAATGCTCTTAATTTCGTTTTTAGTAAATGGTATGTTGACATTATTGCTGTGGGTTAGACCTGCTTTTGCTGCTCGGTCGGCTCTTTCATTGCCTGTTAGGCCTATGTGGGAAGGCACCCATATAAATCTAACATTGTTGTTATCCTGAGTTAGATAATTATACCCCTGGTAAATTTGATGTAGAAGTACATGACTATTTTTTTCCGTTTTGTTTTGTATAGCTTGCAGTGAGCTGAGTGAATCTGTAAATATAGCTATATTTTTGTGTTTGTAGCCTTTAGTGATAACGAGTGCTTGTCGAATAGCTACAAGTTCAGCTGTGAAGATAGAGGTTTTGTCTGGTAGTTTAAGGGATATATCTTCATCACCTGTGTGAGTGAAGGCTATCCCAGAGCCTACTCTTCCTTTTTCATCTTTAGACCCGTCAGTAAAGATTTGAATGTATTCAGTTTGATTGTAGTTTTGTTCTATATAGACTTGAGTGTTACTGAGGTCACTAGGTTTGGGATTAGTTTTGTCTATGAGGTCTTTCAATTTGATATCAACTTGGATATCGGGGATGTCTGGAGGTTTTAAGATATGCTTGGTATATGGGTCAGATATAACGTCTATTGTATCAAGGTCATATTTGTCTTTATGATTTTTCATGGTAACACCAAATGGTGTTGGTATTTTTTTTACTCTTTTTGTCATTATTTGTTTCTTACGAGTGATAATATTTTGTAAACATGGCTTATGTTTTGATCTAACAATATAGTTGGTAATATTATCTTCCCATTCTTTTTCTAGCGGGAGTTCACCTAGTTCATGTCTGACTAGCTCCATTGATGTGCCACTTAGGCATCCTGATATATATCTGTAAGCTTGATTTTGTATGGTTTTAACTTTTGTATGTTGGTTTGACTAGTGTCGCACCAAGCTTCTGCTCCATAGTGCAGTTTGGATTTAATCAGAGATTTATATAGTAAGAGTAACATTTCCTTGCTGCTGCCCCACGTGGTGTGAGAAAGCATTCGTAATATATTGAGATCTTTTTTGCATCTATGTGACAGTTCAACAATATGTTGATTCCATGTTAGATATTCATCAAAGATTATACCTAAAAATTTGACATACTTAACTTGGTTTAATGGTTCTTCATTAATGTATAATTTCAGTGGTCTGCAGTCGGCTCTGGGTGTTGGCCGAAAGAGAATTGATACAGTTTTGCTTGTGGATAATTGAAATCCCCAATTTTGGGTCCATTCATTTACTTTGATTAAGGCTTTTTGTAATATTTCTGCAGCTGCATGTTGGTATTTGTGACTGACCCAAAGGGCCCCGTCGTCAGCGAATTGTGAGGTGTTTACTTGTTTGGGTAGTTTGTGAAATAGATCATCTATCATAATATTGAACAAAGTTGGTGATATGATACTTCCTTGTGGGGTCCCATTTTCTAAATTATAGTTGTCTGATATTTGATCATCTGTTTTTAGACGAAATGTTCTGTCTGACATAAAGTCGTTTAATAAAGTTTAACATTTCCCCTTGTATGCCCTTTTTCTTAACTTTTTGTATCAAGCCTGTTTTCCAGACCATGTCAAATGCTTTACTGAAGTCTAGAAAGACTGCTGTAGTGAATTTATTATTTTGTTGAGCTTGTCTGATAGAGTGTTGTAATCTAACAATATGGTCAGTGGTGCTATAGGATTTTCTATATCCTGATTGATTTTGTGTGATCAATTCGTTGGTTTCTAAATAGTGTTGTAATCTTTTCGTTGCCATAGCTTCGAGTGTTTTACATAGATTAGATGTTAAAGAAACTGGTCTATATGAATCGGATTTGGTAGGGTCTTTTCCCTGTTTGTGTAATGGTATAATAAGACTTTCTTTCCAGTCTGTTGGTAAATTGCCGTCTTTCCATAGCTTGTTGTAGAAGTCTAATAATACTTGTTTGCATTTATAGGGGAGATGTTTAAGCATAGTGTAACTGGTTTGATCAATACCAGATGCTGTTCCTTTTTTATTATTTACAATATTGTTAAGTTCTGATATTGTGAATGGCTTATTGTACCATAGGTTTGGCTTGTTTTTGTCCTTCGGACAAGGTTGTGTATTTTTTACCTTATCTTGAAAAGCAGTTTTGTAATTATTGGTTGAACTTGCTTGTGAGAATTGTTTGCATAAATTGTCGATTTTTTCCTGTTTGTTTTTGCTGTTGTTGATAATTGGAATATGTGATTTAGTGTTTTTACCTCTAAAGACATTAATCTTTTTCCAGACTTGCCTTGAGTTAGATTTGATATCTAATGTGCTACATTATGAAATATGATAACGAAATGCAAACATATAAGCAGCATCATCAGTTTCAAGTTGCCTAACACTGAAAAGATCATTTAGTTAAAAGTAAATGTATATTTATTGAATCGGTGATTAAAGTATAGACTTTGTTTCAATCTGTTTCAGCAAAACCAACCGCCACGGTTAGTCTATTGTTTGTTTGCTTTTTCAAAAGCTTGATAAAAACAACATTATAATTATCAAACATGCTCATGTTGTGAGATCTGATGTAGCATTATTCCATGCAGCGTACTCGTATTGTAATCTTAATTGTTGATTCATCGACTGTTTAAACTACCATAAAACCAGATTATGTATAGAGGATAAACGTTTTCCATGTCATCAACATGCGACTAATTTTTTTTCATAACGTTTTTAGTTTATGCCAAACCTAGAGTTTTGTGAGAATGTCATACGTTTTTAAGACAAATGCTCAGTTGTCAAGTGTTGTATTTCAGAATGGAATAAGCTCGGAATCTTTACCGAGCGGTTCAGTCATACCGTGTATTGCTGGGGAAACATGCACTGTTCCTATAGTTACTCAAGGAAATGAAAAGTAAGTTGAAACATCAATAACAGTTTTCTATTTGACTAGTTATCTTTGTTCAATATTTATGATGTTGAAAATATCTTTAGTTTGCATGTCTTTACTCAGGACAATATTTCACGTGTAGGGAACAAAAAAGTTATTGGAATCCTTTAAGTACATTTTAATAGCATGTATACGAATTAATGAATTTTGATAGATATTTTAACAATGAAATAAAGACATACCCCTATGTTTGTCGATTATACATGGTTTCAGTATTTCTATGTATATTTTCCTCAAACTTAATATTACTGAATTGAGCCGCTACCCATGCATATGGTAAAACGTTATATGACGTGTTAAATGTACCAACTTGTCCTTGCCATCCAATTGGCTTCATGGTAAGCAACATAAAGCTGGTTTTGCTTTTGCAGAACTCGATTCAAATTTTATGAATGTTTCTTGGATTTTCTTTACACCTTATTATTAACTTAAACCACTTAAATATGATGAAGCATTTGTTCTATGAAAATTACCAACTCTTCATTCTGCTTGTACCAGTAACTTTATTGAATTCATATCCGTTTGAGTTATAGAAGATGTAATGAGTTCATAATTTTCATTCATTAACCTTAAACAATATCAACATTTTATGATTTCAATTATCGATATCCTCGTTCAATATACATCAATTCCTCTCATATTTCAGGTTAACAATCGTCAGTTCTGAAATCCCCAGCAAGATAACAACAAATCCCACTGATCCAACGAGGAAGGATATTGTGGTGGATACTGATGTCAAGGATTTAGGTCCCAAACACGTCTGTATTGATACGTAAGTTGATAGCAACTTCAGGCAATAGTAATGTTTTGTTCCACACTTTACATATCTTCTTCTTTGACATTTACTTATGTTCTTCTTTGAACGAGAAAACAACAGATTAAAGCAACGATTGCATGAATAAATGTAATAATGTTGTCATCCTTATATTATGATATATTTTAGCTCAAAGATTTAAGAAGACACAATTTGCACAAACATGTATGTTTCAGTACACCACATACAGAGAAGAAGTGCTATTTGATACGTGTCGATCGACCACCAGGTAGTTTCTGTTTGATATTTAAAAAAAGAGTTATCTATATACGTAAACGTTTCATTATAATCTGTCACAATTTGATAATGGTAAGTTCAAAACTACATTTAGGTTATTTTTATTCAACTATTATGTGATTTATATGAACAAGTTTCATAACATTGATTTCTATTACTTTTAAAATTTGACTTGAAACAAATACGTTCAAAATTGACTTTTGACAAGAGTTATCGACACATACCAGCCATACACCAGAAAGGAATTATATTTCGCTTAACTACATCATGAGTTGATTATTTTCTTAAAATATGGGAAATATCATAAAATACTGACCTCTTTAACAGATGAACTTGGATCTGCAGTTGCCGTAAAAAAGGTAGGTTGACGCTTTATATTTTTCAAGAAATATAGAAATTAAAACCCAAGCAGCGATGTCATATTGTCTTACAACATGAGTGACTGTAAAATGGAAATATCGTTTTACTGGCACGAGTGTTGTAAAAACTATATAACATCTCGCGAGTGTGTTAATTTCTTTATTATTCATAACGTCAGAAAGCCAGAAATCTGATTTTAGAATTTTCAAAATATGCTTTAAATATCGTCAATGGTGAAATCAATCATGTCAGCATGTATGGATAACCCGTAACTGGGTCACGGTAAACACGATTATAAACTTATTGGGCAACGCCAGTTTTAAACAGCAATACTCAAATGAAAATATCGCTATTTTAATTGATCTATCAATCACATTTCAATTGTAGCAAGATTTACATTATTCTTTATTCCAAATCAGGTTACCCTTTCATAAAGCCCTAAGGTGGTCGTAAGTCCTCAAGGTAACCTTAGTGCAATGTTAAAAGATGGGAGTTAAGGTCAACCTTAGTAAAGGTTGCTTTGTGAAAGTGTCAAAGTCAGCTGAAATGACACGTTTGCACTGATTCACCCGCCCGCTATGTCGGTGTGTACATTACTTTGCTCGTGCTGCATGCTTTTCGCGTGCTGCCCGTAAGCACTCAATCGCCCTTCGTCGGGTAGCACGCAAAGAAGTCCCACATTCCGACATCAAGTGGTTTTCTTAACTAACAAATTAAATTACTGCTAGGATTTATTACATTTTTTTTCACTACTCATATATCGTAATTTATGATTTATTTTACCAAATATGGATAATGAACTGGATAATATACGTTGTAGGAATTAAAATTGCATCTAAACGTTTTCTCTAAATAAAAGTCGATTGGAGTACATGTTTCATCATGAGAATATCATATTATTTTTGCAGCCAACAGTAATTGGTCCGTTTGGAAGAAACGGAACAACACTGCAGTGTCCTGATGCAGAATGTAACCTCCAAATGATAGTGAAGGCGCCACCTGGAGTAGATGGGTAATTCTGCATGCTTCGCAAAACTAATTCTACGTCCTCATTGTGTCCTAGTTTGATCAACCTTTATCATCTTCTACAGGCATATGTAAACATTTTGTATGACAACAAGCGATATTGTTGTGGTTGATCGATATTATCTGTGTAATATCGCTGGAATGAAGAATATAAAGGCTTGTCATCAATTAACTTCTAAATTTGATAAAGCCTGGTTTACAAGAGTTTGAACGTTTCTTTGACTTCGTTTTATGTTTTATACTAAAGAAACAATTATGATTAAATGCGATGCTACCAGAGTCATAATTGCTCTTACATGATGTACCGCTAGTATTGATGGCTCTTTGATAAGAGTCTGAAAATATTCCATAAATGGATAATAGTATTTATTCAGGGTCACGTAGACCAAACAGATTCTTACATAAGGTAGGATAAAGGTGGTTGTGCGAAGATTCTTCTTATGTCATGCTATGCTTTTCATAATATTTGATAATATTATAAAATATTTTATCATTATTTTTAAATCTCCATTTATATCATAGTGTATACAAGTTTCCAAAACCATTCATAATGATATCAATAAATTGTTCTTCCAGAAACATAACAACAGTTGCAACTCGTCCAGGCACACTAGGATCAGTGCAACTGACTGGCAGCCAGACTGCAACAGGAACAGACCTTCATAATCTGAACATTACAGTGAAGCCGGATCTCTCCGGGCCTGATCTGCAAACAATTTGTCTGGACTTACAAACTTCAACTGGGTACTGTTTTAATTTATCAAGGATTTAACCAAATTAATAAAGAAGAAAGTCATTTGTAGACAGTAGTGTTTAATTAGATAAATCTAAACTAAAAAACGAATATATCACTAATTGGAAATTACAAGAACTGAAAATAAACCTGTTTAACTATCTAAAGACAATTGAATTGCTTTGTTTACAGGAAGTCGAGCGATCCCTGGTGTGTAGATGTTGATATAAAGCCCCCAGGTAATACCCTGATTAAGAGTAAGTATTTAATAATACAGCTGCTGATGAAATGATATATCACCAAGTGAATTTTGAATTTGTATAAGTGGAATATATTTACAAAATGTAGAAGGAGCATACATGTGGCATGCCACAAACTATTTGGGCATTCTCAATAAGGGGCCGGGCAGTGGGTTAAAATTCTAACATTCTTCTAATTTTCTTCTTTTGTGCAATAATCTATCTATTTTCTGCAAACCGTTGGTTGAAATTGTCAATATTGGACAATAGTACGATATTCCTCAACAAAGTTTTGAAAATGTTAGATAATCAAATTTTAAGTTATTGCATGTCTGATCCAGTGTGCCATTAATCACAGCAGAAATATATTCCCGTAGTACTATGGCTATCATCTTTAATTATGTGATCTTTTTTGGTACAATAAATGATTGAATAAGTCGAAGTCGGGGTGAACCGCTTAATATATGATATTTGAACTCACTTCAAACTTTTGTTAGGCAAGTGTACATATTGATGCGACTCCCCAAGTACATATCTCAACCATACATGTTTATATGATAATAATGCTCAGAAAGATGTATTGTCTAAATGCCGAGAAAGATGTAAGCTTCGTCCATTTCTTCCCATTGTCCACTCAGAGGTATAACTGATTACCTGAAAGCAGGATACGTACGTTGACGAAGTAGCACACAGTTCAAGTACTTTAGGATTATATTATGTTGTAGGTGGCGCTTCTTACAGATTTCAGTTCGTGTAGGAAATGGTCCTTATATTTGAAGGGAAACACACGATGTATAACTTATTGATGTATACATTATTGCAGACCACAATAAAACCATGATGTTAGAAAACTTTGGCGCCCTATAAATTCACGTTATCATTATTCATTATATCTCAAAAACAGAAGTAAACAATACAAAAAGTAGATGTCCTGAAAGAAACTGCTATAATCGAACCAAAGAATTAAAAAATACCCTTAAAGGGAAGTAGCTGATCTCACATTTTGTATTAAAGTTGGACTACATTTACAAGATTCTAGCAAACAAGCGCATTCTGCCAACTATAATCTATTTTCTATTATAGGCAATCAGGAGAAGATCATAGTTCCATGTTCTCTTGGATCAACGTGTCTTATTCCAGTTTCTACAAGCAGGTATTACATATTTAATTTTCATTTAAATTATGAATTTTGATTCAAATATATTCATTTAACCATGAAATACCATAGCTACCTTTTTCATTCATTATCACAAGAAACTTGTATCGCAAATGTTATCACAACTCTAAAGAAAACACCAAATTTGATATATGCCAAATACCGGAAAACAGAACCAGGTTATGCCTCCTCTTCTAAAAAAACTCTCCGGCTCTGGAATATAGTCTGACTATGATGGGAGGTATTTTGCAATCTACATGTACACATTTATTACTTTGGCTATCTATTTTTATATGAGAAATATGTTCGTCTCACTCCTTCCATTGTTTTCCTCTGAGGATGTGATCGCTATACGAACAATATTGCTCCATGCTATTCTTTCGGGAAAGAAGCAATAATATACATAAACAACACATCTATGTAAATGATATTTCCTCTCCTGATGTATACAAATCAGACTTATTCAATGATGGAATATTGCACGTAATAGAAACTGTGTTAATGAGTGACATTGACTGTTACCCAGCCGACCCAGAAACATTTTGTCTCAGAAGTATGTTTTTCCATATTTACAATATTTTAAACAAATCTTGTATTTTTAACTAAATGGAGCCCAGAAGATGCTTTAACTTCAGAAGCTGAGCGATCTAGGCTTGCTATTCTTTTCTAGACTTGGATGGTCATCAATTACATATTTTTGCTTTTGGGTCTGGACTAAAGAAACAATAGTCAATGCATTTATCAATATAGCCTATCATTGTCGAGAGACCACAATTTACAACCAAACATTTGCTTTATACATGTATCCTTCTCATTCTTTCTACAGCGCCATCCTTATGCCTAAAACTAACGAGAGCACAGTACAAGGTTCCATGCTATCACCTGATGGTAAGACAATGGAGCACATTGTAGCTTACAAACCTACTGGATCAGTAACAGGATTCCGGAATGTTTGTTTGACGGCGCAGGAGTCGATCAGTAGCAGGTATATGGTTTTGTTCTAGATGAGAGGTTATTTTTACTTTATTTTTCAATATTTTCGGAATGAATTTAAAAGAAAATCATAAAGGACACATGACATTCATTTCATCTTAAAAAGTTTGATTAAATAGTGACCTCTTTGATGAAAATACCCGTTGTGTTTTTAGATGAGAGGGTTATTATTACTTTATATTTCAATATTTTCAGAATAAATTAAAAAATAAAATCATAAAGGAAATATCATTGTATCCTACACGATGACATTCATTTTACCTTACAATGTTGGTCGAGATAATTGTGACCCTTTTGATGAAAAATCCCTTACTTGGAAATTTTTGTGATGTGAGCATCAGTTCTAATTTACACAATATTAATATAGTTGTTTACGCTGAGGTTAATAATCAAAAAGTTCATGACAGTGTTTCAGGAAATTAACTCAGGGAGTAAAATAAGTTATGAAGAAAGTAAGAAGTAATAAAATGCTTAGGTTTCGACGTTCCTTAACAAACATAAGTTCTGATGTATCTCATCTAATTTTCTTTCAGTGGCAGAGACAAATGTATTACGATAGAAGTTATACCCGAAGGTATGAAAGTATTTAAGTAATCATACCTTTTTAATAGTGTTTGTAGATACGTAATAAGTTGTAATATTAAGGTAATAATTAAAATACTTATAAGTGCAAAAACGATTTAAATGTTTTAAGATAAAATGATGTGATACATTGAACTGTGAATATACAACAAGTTAATATACAAAAAAACTAACTTAAAGGACTTAAATGGTTTTATTTCATCGAAACCATGTTCGTTCAATTAATCAACATTCATTTTCTCTAGTGACCAACATTCCGACAATACCTATACAACATCCTACAGGTACGAAAATTGTTTTGTATTACTTTGAATGAATTGAATGATTTTTTTTATGTAAAATTAGTAATACCCACCCAGTTAGACATATTTTGAGTTACCAGCAAAACCCTGATTTTTTTAAACCATTAAACGTTGCATGGTGAGCTTGTCAGATTGATGTATGAACTTTTGCTTGAGAGTTTCATGCTTTTTTCCAAGCTGTTTTTGGAACACGCAGGGCAATGTCTGATTCGGGTTTGTTGACTTACCGAACCTGAGAATCGTCATGTGAATCTTACTCGGTTTTACAATTTGTTCATATTGACAGCGATTTATGAATCAAGTGAATCAATCGAATGATTTTGTTGACATGGAACTTTCCCTACTTCTCCTAGATAATCAATTGACAAAGTTTTGCCAAGTTAGAAGCAATGAAAAAATATCTTCTTATACGTATAAGTTGTAAATGCATGTTATATGATACAAGTATATAAGAAGTTTTGGTCCAAAATATGTGTTTCAGCTATTCCAAAAGAACTTGGCGTTGATTCTTCAAAGGTAAGTGACGCAATGCCGTACTACATAGTTAATAAAGTAATCTGTGACCAGATTACAGTTGTTACAGAAATAAAGATTCAATAGTTGGTATGTTGCATTTTAACGCCGCATGGGGAAAATTCCAGCCATTACCTGGAGGTAAATACGTTAGTTGTCTCTTCAAGACAGTTTGCATTTCCTTGTTTTGACTAATTGTGAATGTACAGTTTTTGTTTTTTACTGGTTAACTGTACATGAAAGGAAATACGATGGTAATGAAGTTGAAAATTGAACAGAACTGGTTTTTGATTAAAAGAGATAATTCGAAATTTGGGATTTCTGACAAATATGATATACTGTTATAAGTTACTCTGCCTTTTTTTAAAGCCACACATCCTGGAACCTACCTTGACGAGTGGGTCAACAATTCCATGTGTGACAAAATGCACTATGGAAATAATCGTCGATCCTGGAGTTACGGGCAGGTAGGTAACTTATAAACCGAAAAACTTCCGGCATAATGAAGAGAATGTTAAGACTTGTTAAGTATGTGTTGAAATAAAGGCTCATTATCCCTAAAGGATTAAAAAAGTTAATTTTTAAACTTCTCAAAAACATCTTAGTTATTGTTTTATTGTTTGATTGCTATCATAATTAATAAACATGTTCTCCTAGGTATACCTTTAACGTTCTTAACAACAGCATATATAGTTACAGTCTATAAGGTTTCTCAAGAGTTACCTCATTTTGTAATCGCGTACACTCGTACATTAACAAGAATGTATACAAATAAGTTTACATATCTTAGTTGATACGCAAGCAGTGTTGTATTCTGTTTCAGCGACTTAGAACTGCTCTCCGTACCAAATCAAGCCAGCACACAAAGCAGGGAGATCTTACCAGACGGAAAAGAGAAATTTATCATCGAATTAGTTCCGAATAAATTAACATCAACCAATCCTCAAAACGTGTGTTTAAAACTCAAAGATAGAAAAAGCGGGTTTGTATTTGAGTTTGTTCATCTTTAATTATTTACATTGTAAGTCAACTTCTAGGGGTTTTTTTCAAATACACTTCATTAACTGATTTTATTCATAGGTCTGATGGAAATCCTTGGTGCGTAAATCTTGATACAAAACCAGGTAGGCAAACTTGTATATACGTGTCCATCACTATAGATTTATATAATAAGCAATGGAAGACTAACTGTCATCAAAGAAAAAACAGCCTATAACGCAATAGTAACTGTATCTTATATTTATATGAGATTGAGATGCAGAAACTACTTTCAGTCATGTGAAGCAATTTGCTATTTTAAAGAAATTAAATGACTTATCATTTTAAATAGAATATTTAAAGTACTTTTTAAATAACCAGGTTTGTTGAATCTTCTTATTTGGAATTTTTTATTTCACCCGTGCTTGTACCATTTGTGAAATGTCGATTTTACACATGGCACGCGGCCAATAAAACCTTGTATTTAGAAAAACAAAATACGTATCATTCATATATCCTTGATACGATTCCTTCTGATACCATAAAGGATTTATCAATGTTGATGTTTCATTTTAGGAACATCAACTTCCTCTACATCCCTGCATAAGGTGAATATTCATTATTTGAAAAAACAATTTTTAGCAAGTATTACAAGTATTACTTTTACTAAAACGTATAACAATATGTTGCCAATTAGAAAACATACCAATAATCTTGTCATTCCATAGATATGTATCCTTATAATTGAGACTAAAATTTATTTTGTTAAAGTTTAGATGCTTACATTAACGAAGACTTAACAAGTAATGTTGAAAATGATACTAACACATATATTTAAACAAGCCCTTATATGTCTTTATTTTAAGGACATTGGTTCATCCTCAGTCCCTCCAAACAGTACGATCTCCTGTACACTTGGAACCACGTGCTCTGTAGACATCAAGACTAAACCAGGAGTAAGGTAGGAATAAAATGGTAACCGATACCTGATAAGGTGTCTGGAATAAGGTACTGAAAAGGTAGTGACTTATTACGGTTGCTTTTGGAATTGATATGAAAAGAGAATACTACTTCTTGATGAAATGTTATACTAATATAGCAATAATGTGCATATCTTTACCTGAAAAAAAGATTTGCTGAATATATTTCTTTTTTAAAGTGCTCTATTTTTGCTATGACCTCCAAAGTATTCATAAAGGTGTCCATAAACAATGATCTGGAACCTAAGTGTCTATTGTAAATAAGAAAGCCTTATTATGACGTATCACGATGTTGTTAAACTTTTAATGACGTCATATTTAAAAGGTAAAAGGTAGAAGAACACAGGAAACCAATAATTTAAATCCTACAGTTTCTTAATTAGAGGTGGGTGAGATATTTAGTTTTTAAAAATAGGTACACTGGTAGGAAACACAGGAAACCTATGGTTTATATCACACTTTTTCATTAAATATATCAGAGCTATTTTAGAAATAATTAGCTAATATAATATCATACCTAAGAGGCACAAAGGTAGGAGAACACAGTAAACCTATGGTTAACGTCATACTTGTTATTAATCAGAGCCAATTTATATTTCTTTCAGCATAACAGGTGTGAGCGGTGACTTGAGCCCGCTCCTGATTCCAAGTGCTACAGACATCCACAGCAACTCCATCGCTGTACAACCACTTCCAACAGACATTGGCAAACATAAGATTTGTGTCGACTTGTAAGTGACTAACCTGTGATATCCTTTCAAATACATATTCCTTTAGGAATGATTTATTTGACATTCTAGCATTATTTATATTATACAGAGCGAGATACTTAATTCTATCAGTGAAATAAACCCTCTATCTAGCTACAGTGGCGATAACCTTTATCGCCAATCTACTGGCTTGTGATAACCTTTATCACCACTCGAGTGACGTCAAGTTCAAGAGTGTGAAGAAATGAAACAATGATATGACGTAGCGAATTATTTTATGACGTCACACTGTTATCGCGGCGACGGGCTCTTCCAAGTTCTTCCATGGTTTTAGCCAAGAAAAGACAGATATCCTCTGTGTATCAGATATACAATACAGATATATAACACTTTTGGCGTGAGGCTTTTGTTCTCTTTCAGGTATTTTACTTTTCTATTGACAAGCTTTAGATATGTGCCCATGTGTACGTTTTAATCTGTAAAACTATTTCAATCGAATAGTTTGAGAGAAATTTTATTCACCATTTTAGCTGAAGACTAATGTACCCGAGTAAATGTCGAATGTATAACGAACAGTTGATCAAATCGAGCATCTTACTTAAGATATTCTTAAGATATTCCAATCTTATTAAAATACGATCTATTTGCTACACTACGCTACGCATGTAGATCTTACCAGGCACAGTTATAACAGCCGTCAGAGTATCCTTTGACTCAGCCAATCAGCGACTTTGCCCCGTAACTCGGGTTGCCGGTGACGGGTATTCATATCTAATCTTCAAAACTCGAAAAACGAACATTTCCGACTATTTCTAAATGTCGACAACAAATATTTCCTGTCATGTCCGAATGAATAACTCAAACTGTGCTTTATATCGCTCCTATCAATTTGTTGGTCCAAAATCGTCCAGTTAAGTACTTTAATGTTATCATTATCGAAGAAATCACCGTAAACGGGGCAAATTCAAACAGCAAGCTGTAGATGCTATTTTTGGAACAGTTACGTTATATAAACGTTTCCCTTTAAATCTTATATGAAACGATTCATGTTCATTAAATTCGGTGTATTTTGTATCCATAAATATACTGACACAAATGAGAAGACCAGAACTGACATAAAAACGTTAGATAAAGTCTTGTTGATTTCATATCACACATATTCGATGTACATATGCAAATTAGAAAGAATCTAATTCTGTCAAATAGTCAAACATTACAAATGAATTTACGACCTATGCAAATTACCTAACACTGCTTTTTGGGAAATTCGAAAGGTCATAAGTTATCATTTTATCATTTGGGCTGTGCCGATTTACGGTTTAATCTCTTGAATTGTCCTTTAAGAGACGTACGATTTGATTGGTGGATGAAATCTTCCTCACATCAAGCGGTCAAAGGTTACCCTGACGGCTGGACTTACGGGGCCTTGTGAGATCTTTAATCTGCGTAACGTAGTGAAGCAATTAAGATATCATTTTAATGAGATTGAAGATATTCATACCATCACACTTATTATAAAGTAGTCATGTTGATTAATTATGAAGTGTGTTTGGAAATGTTTGCACGTTTCGGGGTTTGATAACAAATCTATTTACTTTTCTTAAAAATATATAATAGTCAAACATGTAGTCAAACTTAAAAGTAGAACATACATTCACATCACATGAATATTATTGATTATTAAAGATCCACTCCGTGTGTTCTCCTCGGTCATAAATGACAATAATATCATCTGATTAATAATAATCGAAAATAGGTAAAGAATCATTTTAAAGCTTATCGACGTCGTACAGTGACAACAGGAAGGTTTGAAGCCGAGATTGTGTTCGAAAAGAAACCCGGACAATGACGCACTTCAATCACTGAAATTTATCTAAGAATGACCATTACGAGTTGATAATGTCTGAATTACAAGTTTATCTTTACTTTATGTTCATAGATCCAGTGGTGCGGAATTCTGCGAGGTTATTGACGTTAAAGAGCCAAAAGGTGAATACAATTATATACATATATACTAACATTCAATTAAATAAATTGTACAACAACAGGTTAAGTACATTTAATCTGCACAATGTGAACATATCAAAAGGGCCCGGTTACTATTGTGTGTGTTTACGTACATCGTTGTCTATGACGTGGCACGACAGTTGATCATTACGTCACTGATCCAACGAAAAGCAAGAATTAGTTTCCGTATTATGTATATGTTTCAGGAAGATGAAAGAATTATCTATTCATACATGAACAGAATTGGAAAAAGAAATAAAACACCTATGAACGCATAGCAAGTTAATATTTACTCACATGTGTATATTTACTACCAAAAGCAATATTAAATATAGGCTAAGTTGTCCATATGAACACGGCATAATTATATTATATTATATTATATTATATTATATTATAATTTCTTATATTATATTATATTATATTATGTGTCGGTTTATTTTCAATATATATCAAAACACATCCAAACAAGTGTTGAAATATCGTTAGTCTGCCTACATGAAATATTAATCGACCCCAGTGAATTTTGGGTAACCCTTTTATTAAAAGCTTTAACAACAATAGTCATGAAAATTATGTTTCTTCAGCCCCAGAGAGACTCCAGTCAAGCTGCAAGAAACTAAGTGAGTTTCTATATCATATCACTGTTCCTTAAGAAAATAAGAATTATTAAGCTCATTATTAATATTGATCATATGAGCGTATTGTGAATATAAAATAGGTTTCAGTTGATGTGACCATGTATGCATATATCCAGGTTCCATATTGATGAGTTAATCAATTAACTTCTGTGTTATATCTGCTATTTGACATCAATAACTTTTTATATCCGTTTTCATGTAGTACATATTTACTTTTTTTCTTTTTACAGCCAGAAATATGATGGTAGGTGCATATCTTTTTTTCATGTTTTTCAATATTTCGAAATGGATGCGATTTACTATATCATACCTGTTTTAAGTCAATTATTATATTACAGAGAAATGAAATGTCAAAATAACAATTTATTCATCATGCAAAAAAGGTTGCTGGCACAAAAAGTTAAACGACAATTGTTACTAAAATGGATTGTTGTTGCATTTTTCATTTAAGGATAAATCACCAAAGAAGTACTTAGTTGTCACATTAACGTAAGACAAGCATTATTATGAGAGATATAAGTAATACATTAAATGGGGTCTTTTAAATTAGCGTTTTATGAGGAAGTGTACTAATGTCATTTACCCTAAGAAATTTCAAGCAGAAAAACTTACATGTTAATAATGTTAATTATAAACATTCGCCCGATTTTAGGTAACCTTGTGTTTACTAAAAGGAGTAATCTTTAGCTTTCATTCCTTACATAAAACTATCTATATTCTCTTACTTTAGGAAACAGCAAAGGAAGCTGGAGTATTACACTGCACATGCGTGGATGCTAAAACCCAATCACCGATGACAGTGATACGACCTCAGACAAGTTCCGGTGTTTTGCTCCGGGCTGCATCGATCGGGTTCGGATCTGGTGTAGCACTGCAGGCTCTCACTGGGCTGGTGTATCTGACCCTGACTAAATTCTCCAAACTCAAGTCCAAACGTTCGAGAACTGAAATGTTAGATCTGCGCTTGGGTAATCTTAAATTTTGAGTTAGATCAAGTAATGAAATGATGTGTCCAGTGAAGAGGTTTCTTTTTATCAAATGGTATGTACATTGAAGTAATCTTAATTTATCGCTTATTTAAAGACTGTTATTTAGTCACAGAGAATCGGATTAAGTAGTGTTATCGAAATGTTTTCTTGAAATATTGATAACCAACAGGAATATAATGTATGTTTCTCCATGTAAACGTGTTTTATCAATGGTTGAATGGCAACTCAAAATTCGGAATGAATATCTATTTATATGAGCACCGACAACTATTCAAAAACATATCTGTTGTATTAATTCAAAGAAGACTTTTAGCGACTGAAAATATAGATTATCAAAAATATGATAATTTCGACGATTAATTTTGAGAACTATTCCTATGCCTCTAAATAAATGTAAATGTATTCCTTGTGTTACAGAAAGCTAAAGTTGTCATCTTTGATTTGTCTATTATTCAATGATTACTTTATTTCATTTATCAACTTGAAACTAATTCAAACTTTGTCAAAATAAATGACTCTGCATGCACTTACAGCAGTATTGTTGTTATAATATTTACACAAATGAAGAAGAAAAAATAGATTATTCTATTTAATTGTCACACACTTTAAAGCGACGCTCCGCGAGTTGGTGTTCGTTTAAGAGAAATTGTCTTTCAAACATCTAAAATTACCATCACTTTATAGAAAAATCTTTCCTCTATACGCCACTACTATGAAATAGTTTTGGGAAACCTGGGAAATACCTCTAATTAGTGCGCAAAGACACCCGGTGTATCGATTAGCGCGCGTCTAGGAAAATCCTATAATTAGCAGCTAGGTTTTTCCCAAAAGTGCGTTTGCGTGAACAATACACGGTCGAGTTGATGAATCCTGTAGATTACTCGGATGTTGACTAAACCGTATCATTAGCACAATCAAAATCTACATAAACTGCTATGATTCGAAATGACATTTTCCATTTGAAATCCAATTGATGACGACGAATTCAACGCATATAATAACATAATTTCATTTGAATTACTGCTTTCTTGATAATCGTTGGTCACTTTTAGTTAAATCAGGTACTAATTTTCTCGAAATAATCTTAAAACTAAACTCTTATCTGCAATATATATTTGGACATGGATGGAAATTTCCTTGTGTATGGGATGATTCTTTTATAAGCTGCCCAGTTATTGAGTGCAAAAGAATAACCATCGCAAACCAAATGACTTATCATTCCATTTTTCATTATCAAATATGTTATTCGCAAACTTATATATGCGACACATACGTAAATATTTGGTGATTGGTTTATTTCGGATAGTGAATCGTACAGCAGTCAATAAGTATAAAAAAAATGATCTACAGCCAACCCCTTTCTCATTTTACAAATTAAGATAAAAACCAAACGGGCTATTAATTGAACCATATTTTTCAAGTGACGTGCCTTACGTTTTAAAATATGAAGACCTCTAATAAGCCAAATTTGTAGGTATTATCCAAATTATTTAAAAAGAAAGTGGGAAATTTCGAATAATTTGTCATACAATCGAACAGCAACCATCGAGAAAGTCGACCTTTCTTATAAATCGGTACACAGATCAGGGAAGTATAATACAGGATGTAAATTCTGCTTCACTAGATATATGTTTATATTGAAAGATGAGATCAAAATAGTGATATATCCGTTTGAGTAGTGCTGTTTGAAACTGGCCCTATACCCAATAAGTCTTATACAATCTTTACCGTGACGGTGTTATAGTACAAATGTATCCATATGCGCTGACGTGATTGCTTTCACCATTGACGATGTCTTGAAAACTCGTAATTTTGGCTTTCTGACGTTATGGGGCTTAAAGAAAATAACACACTCGTGAGACATATTTGTTCACGCTCGGGAAAATATCATTCTACGGTCACTCGCGTTGTAAAAACAATATGACATCTCTGCTTTGGTATTAATCTCTACAATATGTAATTTCGTCGGATTTACCGATGTATGTTAAACAATAGGAAACGTGATCCATAGATCACAATTATAAACTTGTTCACAACAACGTACATAATTTGGTTAAATTGCTGTCATGCCTTTGATATAACAGAAATTATGAGGTTGTAGATTGTTACAAAATATGCAAAAAGGAATTGCGAAGGAAATTAATGCATCTGAATTCTTATTGCACTATTTGATACTAAAGAACCTAATGCTATCGGTTATAATTCGATCAAGTGGTAGTCGTGATAGAAGATTCAGCTCCCCTCTAGGTGATATCGGCTGAGACAAAACGAGCACTCTCCGCTGTATTTTGCTGTAAATGAGATATACAAAATATATTGTATGAAGTCATGAAATAAACTTTTTCAGTTATAGATCATTGCACATCCTGCTACATCAGCGTATATGTCTCCTCGTTATGCTCCAACCATACCCTCATATCCTTTGATCATATTCAGTCGTATCGCTCCATATATAGCAAGCCCTTTCAGCGATAGCGGCAAACTTGTTCCTGGGCTTCCTTCCGCGTACCAAGCGCGTGATTCAAATAACATTTATCTAATGGGAGTGCTAGTAGATAATATATTTCATGTTCCCCTGCAGGCTTCCGCTAAACTCCAAACCGCGTTCCACATTTCCTCGAGAGGCATCGCAAGACAACAGTGTATGAAGGTCGAAATAGTTTGGCCGAAAACAGGCAGGCTTTAAATAACGTTGGGTCTAGACTAGTAAGCGATATGGATAAATAAGATCAAAGGTTATCAGGGGAAATGGGGGACCATAACCCCGAGACATATGCTGATGTAGCAAGATTGCATTTAATATTTAGATATAGCTCAACGACTGCTTAAAATTCAAGCCTTTGGTTTAGGGTTTGTGAACTCATTGCGGTCAAATATATGTTGTTACGTTATGCCGAAATTTCTTCTTATGGGGACAGTTTGAGGAATATGCAATTATAGCTCGATCAACCTTTAGGTCAATAGCTCGAACGACCTATTATAGCTAGATTGACCTACTATAGTTCGTTTGAAGTTTTCCCCGACCAGATAGTTACAGTTATTTTTTTTAAATTGTTATTATGGGCATGGCAATGGATATGCCACACGGAAATTTGAAGGCTTGCTGAACTGATAATAATACAAAAAGACGGTGGTGCTGGTGCTGAGAATGATGGTGATGATAAACGTGATGATCATGCTCATGATAGTGCAAGTGCAGCGTTAAATCAAAAATGATGTATATAAAGTACTCACAACAATCTTTTCTAATCGAGGTGTTGTTCAATTCGAAGTGGTTTTCAGTTCTTGCCAACGAAGCATCACTTTGTGTCGGAGATGATATCTCACAGGTCGTCAGTGGGTTCATCAAAGTGTTGTTTGTGAGAGAAACCTGTCCTGCGTCTACGAATAAAGCATATGTGACGTTGTTATCTCTCAGCGTGTTTTCTGAAATCCTTGTCCTGTAGTTCTCTGCAAGATCCAAAGCTAACACTGATGTTCCGGAGTTGTTCTTGAACACGTTCCTCTTGACGGATCCAGTAGCGATGGTAAGTGGAGGATAGAGAGTGTCGTAGGAATATAAGGATTTAATCCTAACGACATCTGTCCCGGAAATGTTTGTAAATACGTTGTCCTCAATCACAAACCGTGAAGATCGATGTAGTAGAAATATGATATGTGCCATGTTCAGGTTTCTGAAATTGTTTGCCCGAACAATGACAGATCCATTCGTACTAAGGACAGTGAGTAGCCACTGCCTCCTGTGAGTCCCCTGGTCAGTGAATGTAGAGTTTGTAATGGTCAGGGTCAGATTTGACCTGTACACAGTTTTCCAGAGGTACCGAGGGACATCTTCCAGTGACCCCAGGTACACAGCTTGGTTGAGGTTTGAGAAGGTTGAGGAGTCTACTGTGACGTTGAGGTCATCGTGGTGGTTACTGTATATGCCAACCGTGTTATTATTGATCACAGTGTCTTTAATCAAAACTGACGGATACCCAGACAGACGGAATGCATTGCGTTCATTGCTACTGATGTTACATGACTTGAATGTGATGTTTTTGTAAGCTTTGTCGGATTCGAAGACCACTCCTTCACGGTTGAATGAAGAGGTCAGGTTTCTAACTTCCGGTAGATGTTCGCCCTTGAACTCAGGATCAAATGTTACTCCCGCGGATCTGGAATGTTTTGAAGTAATATTGTCAAACTTGGAAACGTTCCCAGTCAGATATATTCCATCAAGTGTTCCTTGGACGATGACGTTGGTCAGTTGCATTACATTCGATGGCACTAGAAAAAAATAACCTTAAAGTTTAAACATGCTTAAATATAATGTTAATTCATGCATCATACTATGTAGAGAATAATCTGGAGAAAAAAAAATACTTCTATGACATTGACCCTTTGTTTTAACAACTATACATTACATTATTTAGCAATCTTAATTTTTCTTTACATGCAATACACATAAATTTTCCTTGTATTTCAACTTTTAAAAAAGTGTTTGCAAGGAACAGTCCAATGAATACAATGTTTCGTTATTAACTTCGTAAATATACTATCACAGGCAGCAGATTTGATTTATCGTAGAGTTTTATATTCAAGATGGCATATGAAAGCCGATATATAAGCAATACCACCAAACAAAAACGGCAGTAAAAGGTCAGTGAAAAGTGTTCTTAGATATATCAAATTAAAATAATTTAGAATTAATTTTAAACGAGAAGTTGAACATTTCAAAAAATTTATATTCTTATCAACAATTTTCAAATTGATATTGTTATCAACAATTTTCATATTGACCTTACCTTCAACATTATCGACATCCCTATCACCATGACAGCGTACAAAAGGTTTGTCTGGGTAGCCATTGCTGTAGCCACAGTCAGAGGTTTCCCCCTTGCAGTTGATCAAATCCGGTTCCGCTCCAGAACATTCAAGCTCCCTGCCGAAACTGTACTGAACGTACTTGGTGTTCCCGCCAGAGAAGGTCTGCATTGGTCCAATACTAACTCCTCCTGCTGGGCTGCGACAAGGAGTGGGCATAAGTGCTACTTTATTGTATAATTTTGCATAAAGCTATCCAAAAAAAGACCATAATAACCAAAGTAACAAAAGCACCACCAAACCACTAGGTCTAATCATATACCATGATTCATAACCTTATTTCATAACCTTAACCTTATTTTGAGAAACACGCCCGAAAAGTACTCTACCCAAAACATGCACTAAGATCGTACTGATTTGCTGGAAACAGGAAAACAACTAACGATGTCAGAACAAGTGTTTGCCACTAGCATGGCAATGTCATCCCCCCACCCCGGCCTTTGAAATATTTCGAAATAATTGTCACATTAAGCAAATGTATTATTCCCATTGACATTGGGTGCAATGGTTTAAGAGATATGGCCTTAACAAGAGTGGTGACCTTGAAAATAAAGTCAAGGCCATCCAAACTTACTGGTGTCTGATGTAGGCTGTGACCAAATTTGTTGTAGCAGATCTAGAGATATCGCTTGAACAAGAGTGTCAAAAAAGTAGACGTGGTAACCTTGAAGTCAAGGTCAAGGTCACCAAAACTGAGTGGTGTCTGCATAATCTCCCAATGTAGGCTGTGACCTCATTTCAACTTTCATGACATTTGGTGCAAAGTTTGTTAAAGTGAAGTGACGACCTTGAAAAGTTATGGTCAAGGGTCACCCAAAGTGACTGGTGTCTGCGTAATCCTCCAACGCATGTTGTGCCCAAATCTGAAGAATTTTTGTGAAAAGGTTCATGAGGTATTGCTTTAAGAAGAGTTTCAAAATCGTCGAAAGTGCCGTGTTGACCTTGAAAATAAAGTCAAGGTCACCAAACATGACTGGTGTCTGCGCAATCCCCAAATGTAGGCTGTGACCGAATTTGAAGACATTTGGCCAAACTGTTCATTGGATATCGTGTTTACAAGAATCCGGACGTACAGACGTACGAACGTATGAACAGACGCCGCTGAATTTAAGTCCCCCGTTCCGCATTGCGGCGGGGGACAATAATCAAAGCAGAGAAAGGCACAAATAAAATCATACTAAATATATTTTGAGGTGGAGGCCGGAAGATGACCCTAAACCAATCGAAACCTGAAAAATAAATGAATTAGAAAATGAAGTACCAAAAGGCACCACTCCATTATAGGTTTAACCGCATACTACGTTTCGTGAAACATTATTGAGCGTTTTTTTAAGATATGACCCGGAACAAAAGCACTTCGGAACAACGCAAACACCGAAAGCAACATGTCTGACACATAAGGACTTCACCATGATGAACAAAATTGTCATAGACACAACCTTTGTTCGAGACTTGTTTCTGATACCAATTAACCAACATGTTAGTTTTAGAACAGACGTTTTCTTACCGAGGTAGCAAATGTTAATATCGACGATTTTCTTTGTCTTTCATATACCTTGACTGTAAACTTCCTGTAATTCAGACACCACTGTTTTTATTCATGTACCTTAATAGAGTATTTTTTTTAGACCATCTGTCTTATATTGATATGTAAAGGGTCAGTACATTTTCCTCAAACATGAACTAAAGTACCAAAGCTCATAAGAATGAATTGGGTAAGTTGCGTACTCGAATCCAGCCATTCGGCAGATGACTTCAGCGTGTGACTGTTTGAAGCCGCCTTCCGAGAAACACATCGGTGCGTACTGAGATCGACTCCACACTAGAACTGTTCCCTCTCGGTCATTAGACCCTCCAACAAGGCGGATACGAGGTCCTTCAAGAATGAAACAAGAAGACTAAAGCAATTTTTACATACGCACTTTACTCCTGAGAATATAATTACTCCTAGGAGTAAAAGTATATTTACTTTACCTTCCATTGAAATTTAAGGACCTTTAAGTATATCATGATTTTCATACAGAAGGAATTATATTTTCTTCTTAGAAAACTCAATGTGTGAAATGCCTATCTGGGTGCAGAGAAGAAATTAACACAATTTTACCATAGATTTTGTTTGGTCAAACAACTACTAGTGTTAAAGGGGTAAAAGCAGGTTTTCGGTTTTCAAAGAATGACACCAACATAAAAACACAAAATTACCTTCATTAGGAATCATGCTCTCGACAAGTTAAAGAGAATAATCTTGAATGTAAGTTATTATTAGTAGTAGTAGTGTTTAGAAACTATATAAATGCAAGTCATTTACCTCAACGTCATCATTCAACTATGCTAATACTACAGAAAATGAGAGGATACTTTTACTTTACCCCTTGAGGTTGAGTATTTAACTCCTAGGAGTAAATATACTCCTGTAAGTAAATCTGTTTTGGGCTGTTTACATGGCACGTTTACTTCCTGTAAGTATATTTACTCCTAGGAGTAAACGTGCGCATGTAAAAAGGGCTTTAGTCATCAACATCTTCCACCAAATTAGTCTTCACTTTAGCTCCTATCATTTTAAAATCTAAATCACGGAACAACGGCCATAACTCTGAAAACATTATGCATTCTTCCGACTTTTTGAACTCCATCAAGGTTTTGATATCCTGTAGAAGTCAAACAGCACATTTGTTTATCTTAAATATTTTCTGTGAAAATGTGTCCACTTTGAACATACCCTCGATGTACTGTACTGACAATTTGACACTAATTCACACAAGTCAGTTGAAAATGCCAGAAACTCAGAATGTCCTAAAAAGTTTAAATAGTTAGAACAAAATCACAGCATGCAAGAGTTGCGATATGTTCAAAATCTTATCCATAACACCGAATCATGTGTTTCCATGATCTCAAACTCAAATGAATACAGGGTGTCCAATTTCTAAACCAATTATCTTAACGGTCGCTCTCTCGTTACAGCAAACGTACGTTTTCTTGGTCCAAGTATAAGACCGTTCCACTCTCTTCCTTCCGTTTCCGGGACAAGCTCAATCGGTTGGGTTGGACTTCCCTTCATTAACACACTGCCTTGAAACGTAAAAATGGCCTCAATGGTTAATACATATATATTTATTTTACGTATTTCGAAGGATGTGAAACGGTAAATTGTGAAAAAGAAGTAGAAAATCATTTAGTATCATTAATAACAGTAATGGAGAATGCATGAATAAGTGTTGCATCGTGAAAGATATACAACGAATCCCGGATGCATTCTCCAAGTTTGTCCACGTATGAAACTAGACATGTGGTTTGTAACAATTCCAAATATATTTCCAGATCGGATACAAAACGAGTAATTTGGTGTTGAATATGATCCGCTGTTAACACAATTAAGTAGACATTACCATGTACAAACAATAAGCAAACGAGCCCCAATGGGGCGTGTTGATTATTTTCTCGAATCAACCGCTCATGCATTCCAAATCTTAATTTATGTATGACATAACGAAACTAAAAACCATGGTTTTTACGCATTTTACATAAATATATTCCAAACATTTTACTAACAAAATAATAAAATGTTCTGTGCTCATGAATGTGACATAATCTTTGCCTACGCTACAAATGGGTTCATCAGTGCACGTATATAGCATTGTTTCCCGACGGCGATATAATTGACAACTCATGGAGATACATGGCACATGCTAGACATGTTCTTCGCATGCACTCTCCACTTCGCACATTAAATGAACAACACAAGTTTATGCTTACTTGATCTGTGTGCACTCCAAAGCCTAGTGGATGACAGCGGTGAATTATCATAATAATAATCTAGACTCACGTCCTGTCAAACTCTATTAAAATTGTGGAATTTGTCATTCTTTTGAATGGAATCTTTATTACTAAAACATTATGAAAAAAACTTACACCCCTTAGGTTTGGATACAATGAGCAGTTAATTCTTAAAAATAACCCATTGTTAACACAATAACGACGTTATCACCAAGGATTAAATTTGAGTAAAATGTGACAAAGGTAGTTTGTGTATTTCTGTATTTGTGTCATGATATTTTTATTGCTAAATAAAATTCTTTTCGCTTACAAACTTACCATCTACTGTAAAGGCGACCCCCTTCTTGAAGCGTATCTTCACCCCAGGTTCTATTTCCATTGAATCCCCCTTCCCTACATAGATATCACTGACAGCCGTGTATGGGCTCATGTCGCGTGACAATACGACCCTTCTTCCAACGTGTCCTCCAAGACGGTTCCCCTTACAAGTTATGAACGAGGTGTTGTATTCTAGCTGCGTCATGTTAATGTCTTTGAAATATGGCATGTACCCTATCTTCGGTAACTTTGCATTTTGCTTGTAGTCCAAAATCTTTCTGTCAATGGCAGCAGTACTACGGCAACCCCAGAAGTTTTCTCTTGCATCTATTTCATGATACTGATAAGTTGTACCACTGTATACAACTTGTGGAGTTCTTCGAATAAACTTATTTTTCTTTATCACAACATCAGGTGTTCCCAAGTAAAAGACAGTTCGTCTGAACTCATTAGAGGATATATTTACAGGATTCATCAAACGGTAAGGGCAAGTAACTCTGAATTCACTTCCGGTAAAGTTGTTTCCAACGAACGATGCCTCAATTGACAGGTTGTTTGTTCTGTATATCTTCTCCTGTCTCCAGTTGAGTTCCTTAGAAGCATATCTATGACTTGCTAAGAGGTTATTATCTCGCCCTCTCGATATTCGCTCGCCAAGATCTACTAACAGCCTGCTTGAAGTTTGAAAATGATTAGATTCAACGTGAACTACTTCTAACAAGCCTTCAATGGACACTCCTGTTCTTACTTGGTTTTGTCTGATGGTGAGGTTGAAGTTGTCGCTTCTAGAAGAGAAGTTGAGCCAGTGATCTGCTCCTCTTATGGTCGAGTCTTGAAGTACCATGGAATGGTCGGGTGCTCTCTTGTCAATGTGGATAGCAACACTTGAGTTGGGTGAGACAGCAGAGTTTCTGCCAGAGAGGATTGAAGAAGAAATGTTGATTCGATATCTTCCCCTTGAGGTATTGCTTATGTTTACCGTTCCCTCTTGTATGTTGAAAGTTTGTTTTGTAATGACGAATTTAATGGAGTTAAAGGTCAGGTTGGATGAAGTTACCCCGACTGACATTGTTGTGGCGTTGAGCTCGATCTTGTCGACGTCTATTTCAGAATTGTTAATGCTAACGTTAAACGAAGTCGCATTAGATGGCGTTCGTAAACTTGTCCCGTTGATCATGTTAACATTATTCATGTAAGAGGCTGAAGAAGAGAAGAAGAAAAGAAGATATTATTTAGGAAATAAACACCTATGGAAGTCTGTTTGCTATCTGACGTAGCCATAATGAAAAAATAAAATAACTTAACGCCTACACTCTTTGTTGTGTAAACTGAACGAATAAAAAGGTTTTCCGGAACAGGAGTTTGTCATTGGTGTGAATGGATTTGATCAAAAAATGATGTCAGTTGATATTCATTTCTTCATGACGAATAGGAACACAGAAGTAAGGGACAATTATATCGGAATAACTCTTCAAGCAATTGTTTTTGACGTGGACAGATGTACAGATGTAAAACGAACATTCAAGATAATAAACGGGACTCGTCAGTCTATCTAATAATGAACAGCGCAAAACACACACCTTATAAAGTAATAGAAATATAAGTGAAGTAATAGTTCCTCACCTCCATTGAATACTGTTATCCCGGGCCACTTCTTGTAAAGGAAACCTTTGAAGGATATGGGATGTTCAGCTGTTCCATTTGCAACCAACAAGCCTGCAAGTGAAGAAGTTTTGATTGTAAAATATAATAAGTAAATAAGTAAAATAATATTTTATTAAATCATGATAACTTAATCAAAGAAAAATTCCTGTTAATCTGATTCGATGAATTTTGAAACGATGATTGATAGGTGATAGTTGAAATGAAAAACGAATATCTCACCTTGTACTGTAATTCCAGCATTAACATTAAAGACGACCTTGACCCCAGGGTTCAAGATCAGCGTGCTGTTAGGGCCTATGTGGATATCCCTGGTTACCAAAATGGTCTTGTTACTTCGAGACCATTCTGTGTTTCCCAACTAAAGTTAGATAGCAAATATTTAGACCAATGGTAAAATGTCAAAATATTGATGGATTTGTCCTGGGGACAAAATTCAAAATTGAAATGTTCACGTTGATATTGTTTCATGTTTTTGATTGTTTAAATTCATGGTAAGTGAAGGTTACAGACAAGGCGACCCGATACAAACCCTATCGAGCATTATTCAGATAAAAAGCACAGAGAAGTCAACTGAAAGCTTCAGTCTGATTTCAGTGAGGTTGAGAAACTTCGTATCTAACGTCTATCAATGTCATACGTATAACATCTGCCATGCTGTAAGTAACGGTTGTCGGGCACTTTGCAAATTCGCTGCATATTTAAGAGGTATATTGAGATTGTGCATGATATGCAGGTGTACCTAGTGAATGTTGTACAATCAATATCACCTTTTGACACACAAGTTAACTTAAATGACTATAATTAAACTTCCATAAAGTCATATTATGTTCTATGGAAGGTAAATCACCTTACCTGTAGCGTTTCCGTGATGAGAGTGAAGCGATTCAGGCTGCAGCCCATCACCTCAACTGACCCGTTCCGATGTCCAGTCGCGTTGATGCTCACGAACCTGGCCTGGACGAAACCAAAGATAAATATATTCCTTAAAATGCTTACTGGCATGCATTTCATGTATATTATTTATTCTTCGAATGACGAAATTATTGAAGATAACATCTGTGATAATGTAAAATGAAAATTTGAACGATAAAGAAATTGGCAAAGGAATGTGTGGATGTGTAATGTTTATCAAACAGTCATTGACTTTTCATCAACCCTTGTCAAGAACTACGAATTTTCAGTCGATTGATTGATGTCTGAATGTTACCAATCTGATGAAATATGTATCTAGTATTCCGAGATGTGAAGACAATGAATCGAACCTGTGGCCAATATGCTGATCCTGCCAATGAGAACGTGTGTTACATATGAAGGATTTTTATGTCTTTATGACAGCTATCGATGTTTTGATGACTGACTTATGCTAACATTCAGGAAATACTGGAAATTAGGATTGTTTATTGAAACAAAAGCCATTAGATATATATTTCGTTGTTCAAGTTGGTTTGCCAACGGCAGTATGTAATACGGATAAATAACAAATCTCTCCAGCCACGCCTTTGCATGTAGGCTTTGATTCAGACTTTTGGTATTCCACAAATCTCACCAGGAAGTCGGAGATGTTCGTTTTCTCTTCTCTCCCATCAGTGCTTTCATTCCAGTCCACACCGTCGATGGAATAGTTCACGCTGTTAACCCGTTCACCTTCAACCTTGACCTCTGTCACGTGGTTGACGTTTTGAAGGTCAATAAAAATATGTTCACTCTCCTCGTTCACATTGTACTCTAAATATAGAAATAATAAAACAAATTGTTTATTATCAAGCACAAAAACCAAAATGAAATGTACGACTGACTTACAAAAGAAACACCACCACAATTTTGTTTTTTTGTATAAGAGAAATTAAAATTTAATGTATCATCGAAATAATTAAAATAAAATGTAGAGATATTTAGGTGAATTAGATTCTCAACTATCTTCATTAATGACAAATGAAATCGTAAACGAATTGTGTTGGTTTTTATCTAGATTATTGCCAATGTTGTTTTACTGAACTACGATGAATTATTGACAGAAGTATCTCACCCCCTGTGGTGTTTCCATCAGCCAATGAGACGGTTCCATTGTACACCAGAGAGACATTTCCATGTAGACGGTCGCCATCCGGAGACAGACAAGCACTTGCACCATAAACTGATAGAGATAGTAAAACACTGATCGGAGGCACATGTATCGCTTAAAACAGCGTTAGATAGACACACTCAAACACCCTACCCTACTACTTTACTAAACAGCCACAGACAGACATATTTACTGATATAGACCCTACCCTAATACAAACTTATAGACCCTACCCTACTACTTTACTAAACAGTAACAGACATATTTACTGATTTAGACCCAACCCTACTACTTTACTAAACAGCCACAGACAGACATATTTACTGATATAGACCCTACCCTAATACAAACTTATAGACCCTACCCTACTACTTTACTAAACAGCAACAGACAGACATATTTACTGATTTAGACCCAACCCTACTACTTTACTAAACAGCAACAGACATATTTACTGATATAGACCCTACCCTAATACAAACTTATAGACCCTACCCTACTACTTTACTAAACAGCAACAGACATATTTACTGATATAGACCCTACCCTAATACTAACTCATAGACCCTACCCTACTACTTTACTAAACAGCCAGAGACAGACATATTTACTGATATAGACCCTACCCTAATACTAACTCATAGACCCTACCCTACTACTTTACTAAACAGCAACAGACATATTTACTGATATAGACCTTACCCTAATACAAACTTATAGACCCTACCCTACTACTTTACTAAACAGCAACAGACATATTTACTGATATAGACCCTACCCTAATACAAACTTATAGACCCTACCCTAATACAAACTTATAGACCCTACCCTACTACTTTACTAAACAGCAACAGACAGACATATTTACTGATTTAGACCCTACCCTAATACTAACTCATAGACCCTACCCTACTACTTTACTAAACAGCAACAGACATATTTACTGATATAGACCCTACCCTAATACAAACTTATAGACCCTACCCTACTACTTTACTAAACAGCAACAGACAGACATATTTACTGATTTAGACCCAACCCTACTACTTTACTAAACAGCAACAGACATATTTACTGATATAGACCCTACCCTAATACAAACTTATAGACCCTACCCTACTACTTTACTAAACAGCAACAGACATATTTACTGATTTAGACCCTACCCTAATACAAACTTATAGACCCTACCCTACTACTTTACTAAACAGCAACAGACAGATATATTTACTGATATAGACCCTACCCTAATACTAACTCATAGACCCTACCCTACTACTTTACTAAACAGCAACATATAGACATATTTACTGATATAGACCTTACCCTAATACCAACTCATAGACCCTACCCTACTACTGTACTAAACAGCAACATATAGACATATTTACTGATATAGACCCTACCCTAATACTAACTCATAGACACTACCCTACTACTTTACTAAACAGCAACAGACAGACATATTTACTGATATAGACCCTACCCTAATACAAACTTATAGACCCTACCCTACTACTTTACTAAACAGCAACAGACAGATATATTTACTGATATAGACCCTACCCTAATACTAACTCATAGACCCTACCCTACTACTTTACTAAACAGCAACATATAGACATATTTACTGATATAGACCTTACCCTAATACTAACTCATAGACCCTACCCTACTACTTTACTAAACAGCAACATATAGACATATTTACTGATATAGACCCTACCCTAATACTAACTCATAGACACTACCCTACTACTTTACTAAACAGCAACAGACAGACATATTTACTGATATAGACCCTACCCTAATACAAACTTATAGACCCTACCCTACTACTTTACTAAACAGCCACAGACAGACATATTTACTGATTTAGACCCTACCCTAATACTAACTTATAGACCCTACCCTACTACTTTACTAAACAGCCACAGACAGACATATTTACTGATTTAGACCCTACCCTAATACTAACTCATAGACCCTACCCTACTACTTTACTAAACAGCAACAGACAGACATATTTACTGATTTAGACCCTACCCTAATACTAACTCATAGACACTACCCTACTTCTTTACTAAACAGCAACAGACATATTTACTGATATAGACCCTACCCTAATACTAACTCATAGACCCTACCCTACTGCTTTACTAAACAGCAACATATAGACATATTTACTGATATAGACCCTACCCTACTACTTTACTAAACAGCAACATATAGACATATTTGCTTGTTTTTATTATTGTATTTCTTTTTGAGAAATAGACATATTTACTGATATAGACCCTTCCCTAATACTAACTTATAG
Organism: Steromphala cineraria; assembly: GCA_916613615.1. Classification (NCBI taxonomy): domain Eukaryota; kingdom Metazoa; phylum Mollusca; class Gastropoda; order Trochida; family Trochidae; genus Steromphala; species Steromphala cineraria. Next base: position 50,577,523 of record OU744724.1, on the reverse strand, counting down.
ACCCTACCCAACTATGTATTATGTCGAAAAATATGTCGTAAACATATGTACTGTTTGAGCGGCAATCCGGAAGTTGTAGGGTAATGAAATACAGGATGTTATGAATATCAAACATTTATATTCACAGAAAAGCTACGTTTCGGTCTAGATCATGAGTTATAACGGTATAAGAATCTATGCCGAAACGTTGCTATTCTGTAAATAAAGAAATTGTATATCCATAAAATCTTGTTTGATAAACATTCGAATTGGAAAATATAGCAATTTTCAGCCTCTTTTGGCTTCTGTAAAAAATTAATCAACTCCTGTTTTGAAAATGGTCATGATGCAATAGATATAGGTAATGAATGCAGGAAACGAGTTGCAGAAATATGAAGTAGGAAACCAAGATATGATATATGATAATCTGACAAAGAGCCAAATGTTATTGTGTTTTTCAAACTATGACTTAAAAAATCTTCATTTTTGGAAAATAAAAGCCAAACTGCACCACATATAGGTCAAAAGAGCAGTATTTAGAATTAGAAAAAAATACAAAGCTGTATCACAAAAGAATTCATGATTATTTTTAAACGAAGGAAAGTATCATTTTCTTAAATAAATCAGAATATATTTTATGCTCATCAACTCACCTATAGTATTCAACAGAAAAGGGATAAGCCACGGTTCCCAAGCCATTGCTCCCTCCTTCACTTTTACCATCTAAATACGACGTTGCCTTTTATCAGAGGTTAAGTGGAAAATCTGTTACTCTATTTGTTTCATGCATGACCTTTACTTGTATTCTTAAAATGTGCACGTAATTTACCTGGAGATGCGGTTGCATAGTCTGAGTCTACTACAGTCATTGGGCGTATTGTTCGGTATTTGCTCAATTAGAGCACCTGGCACAAAATATCTTATTACGTATTGTCAATGTTAACGTTTATGTAAGTATGTTTATCTGGCGTTATCATTACCTACCGCTCATATTACCCGCAAATGACACGAGATGAAAAATCATACTTTAAATTAGTTATTCTAGTTAACTTTGTAATAGAAAAACTGGTGGAACGTAAAAAACATCATTGGGGAAAACTATATAAATGAGGTAACCCAAAATGTTTAATAAAGATTATGAAACTGTTCCCGGTTTAACAGAATTGTACTGTTTGAGTCGGTGCTTTAAAAGGTTAAATGGGCAGGCAATTAAGCACCGGATTTACACATCTATGCCAAAACATTTAACAGTTAATTAAAACGCAGGTGCAGGTAATTAAGACCTTTGATTTAGGCACATTTAGGCGTTGTTTAGTCGAAAATGGGGAACCTAAAATGTCGTGTTTATAAATGCATGAGGCAGAGTAAGAACAGAAATGGTTCAAAGAAATAAAAAAAACTTAGTAAATACTTAGTTTGTTTAACTCTGTAGTTTTATCACGTAAAACTGAGTGTTTAAAGATCATATGTGACAATAAGACGTCTCTCAGGAATATTTATGAGCTATCCAGAACGAGGCTAAGCCCGCATTATCAAGCAACAAAAACCCGGAAAAGGTTTACCCAATCACGACATATGCCAATTTAAAAGTTCGTTTTGTGTCATTTTGGAACGTTTATTTCTAGATGAAGATTTAGCATAATCTAAAGCAATATCTCTTTTGTCTTTATGACCAAATATATGTTCATTGGACACAGTGAAACGACGACGGTCGCCATGTTTTGGTCTTTTTAAACGCGTGACATCGGAGTCCAATTGTGTATCTTCGAAACTTCATTGCTGATTTCTTTTCAACATAAGCATCAACATTTTCAAAAAGATTTATCTAATGATGACTTGAACTAATAATTTTTGGATATTCCAAAATTGCAAAATTGCATAGCTATCAAATTCAATTCCAAAGGACATTATTAGAATAAAGCATGATATTCATTTGTCATTACTAAATAGAAGACATTTTCAAAATAGATTTTTTTTCAGATAATGAGATAATAGTAATCATGTATGAAAGTAGATGTTGTATGTACCAATGAGAACCAATTTCATGTCTAATATATTAAATCAATATTTGCTTTCATATAAATGATTTGTAATATGATCCATCCATTAATTTCTTTTAATTATAGAATTAACCATGCTTTAAAATATTATGTATGTATACTACAGATATGACAAACATAGGTCAAAACATTTTAGATAATTCATTGTGTAATTTTTCTTGATACCAATCATAATTATTTATGTAACTATGCGAGTGCATCTTGTCAATAAATCAAAGGTTTTGCATATCACTCTCAATCCACAATCAGAAGGTATAATTTGCATTTTACTGATGTTGATCTAGAATCAGTGAGTGAAATTTTATTTTTAAAGTATCTTTATTATAAATTGAAATCAAATCGAATCAAATTAACACATTTTTTCAAGCTATTAAAAAGGTAAAGTTTATACCTTGGATGGAAATTACAAAAGTTGTATACAAAACTCTTAAGACATTAATTCCAGACTGACATTTTTTATGATATTGAGCTATATGCAAAACATTCATCATAATTTTAAAAATCATTTCTTGACCTCTCTAAGTTTGATTAAATCTTAACATTTCATTTGGCCAAAAGTAAAAAAGATTACCTCAAAAACTTATAAATGATTATAAAAAGAGGACCAGTGTTGAAAAAACGACAACCACATTAAGATATTGTTGTTTTGTCAGATATCAATGCAATTTCGAAAAGCATAACTGATCATACCCAAAATGATAACATTAATTCATTAATAAAATACTTTTGTTAATCAAATTGGATTACCCTTCTTACTATGGACAATTACTATAGTTCCTAACAATTCCAATAATTCAAAACAAATTCATTTTAATTTTTATGTATTTTAACAAAGATTAAGCCTAATGACTTTTATTTTGATTTCATGCAACATAAGGGAATATAATTTTAGAGTGGGAAATTATCTGTACTTAAATCAGGAATAAGTTTGCTTCAATAGAAATAATTTTCTGGTATAATTAAAACTGGAACATTTGTGTCCATGGGACACAGATGCCACAGCTAATAAAAAAGCTCTCAATGTTTTCAACCATAGAATTTAAAAAGAGATGCACATCTTTAGCTTAATTTGAGTTTAAACATCCATTAAAGGGGCAGTAGCACGTTTTTAGGGGGAATATAAGGTGATGTCATGAAAATGAAAATTAATGGTTCCAAATGAAAGACAATGTATTTAAACTAAATGGAGCAGTAAAAATTCAAATATAAAATGTAAAGTTTAGCCATGCGATTCCTTTTTCTTACACAAAATGAATTAAAGGTGTTCACACAAAAATGGCCGCCAATGGATTTTGTGTAAATCTTCATACTTTGTCCTCTGACTATGAATGATTGACTTGTGTGATGAGATTTTTTACACTGTCAAAATAATACATTTAACATTAACTTACAATTATCAGTGAAAATTTTAAAATATAAAATTATCAAAAAACGTGCTACTGCCCCTTTAAAATGTAGAAAATTAAAAATTCCCAAAATATAATATAAGGATATTTAGGATATCTATGAAGCATGTTTAGAAGAATAGCGCAGTCTATCCGGTATTTTTTGAGGAGAAGTGGATAAGCAACACCCCCTATCACACTACTATGACCTTTCACTTGTCCCAAAATTCACCTTAGTTCAACATGTCAGAAATTTGAAAAAAAAAAAAAAAAAAAAAAAAATATGAGATGCACACCCTTAGGATGCATAAAAGCCATGTGTGAGATTTCAATTAAATCTGTTGAATGGTTTTTGAGGAGAAGTGGATAAACAATACCCTGTATAGAGTGGTACGAACGGACGGTCGGACCTACGGACAATCGAGGGTAATCCAATATGCCCCTGACATATATGGCTGGGGCATAAAAATTAATTTACAGATTAACATTTCTGTAGTAATTGATGATCCATTTAAGTGGTAATTGAGTATGATAAAACATTTTTCTAGAAAGTTTCATTTAAAATAATTTTCAACAATCACATTTATGAAATGAATAGCCCTTACTTTTTTTTCTTTTTTTCTTGAGCAGTGGTTACATTTGAAGTATGGGTTTGTTTATACATTGTTGATGAATATATGCCGATACATTCAATATAACCCTTATAAATTATAGCCTAGTATGTGTACGGCCTGCACAGAAAAGTAAGGAGTCTCTGTTGATTCTACTATGAATCTACTGGCTCGTATATATCCGGTCTGTCATTCTGCGAACTTAAATCATGAAGATTCAATACGAGGTAAATACAATATATACGATGAGTATCATTATGCCTAACGATAAAGTTGAAAATGAGACATTTCACAGTCAGATTCCAACCCTCCCGGATGTTGATCGACTGCTCGAGATGACACACGAGCGGCAAGAAATCAAAGTATTAAATAATTACTGTTAATAGGATAGCCATCGATTGTTTTAGGGATTTTAATTTACTTTACATTAAAACCTTGTAAAAACAGCACATGACCTATTTGCAAATGTATACATATCTTCATGATGTTACATTCACACTAGTCGGCACGAAATACTGCAACGGACACCGACTTGAAAAACGGCAATGGCTGTCATCCATTATCGAAGCTTGCGGGCTTAGCCTCGTTTTGGTTTCTACTTCACCGCTATGCATAAATATTAAGAGACGGCTATTCCCTACCAAATAAAGATATAATTCTAAAAAAGATATAAGATAATTGTTATTGTCTTTATTTCACAAATGATTATGAAATTCAGTATAAAATATATGTTTTTTAATTCATTGTTAGGGAAATTCAATATGAAGAGGATTTCATTGTTTTGATTTGCATAGAATTATTGTTTTGAAAAATTAGTGCACTTTTAAACGAAAAGTTTAGTTTACATTATTTTAAAACGCTAACAGAAGTAAGGGAAATAAGTAAAGAAATAACGATGACGTATTGGATTGTTGATTCGTTTTTACTACAGCAAGTTTTAGAGGGCCGTTGACTTTAACAGAGCCTCAGTGACGCCTAGCGGAGAAACGAGTTATCTCCTCTTTTCACTACTGGAAGCAGAACGACGTAGATTTGCGCAGGAGGAAGGTAAAATCAATACGTTTTAATTTTCGGTAGTGCATGAGGCACTAGACTGTTCAACCAAGAGTGGTTGTAGGCTAGAGAGCCCTTATATTCTGCAGGAGGCAGTGGATTAGCCACCAAGAGGGTGATAGACGGGAAAGTTGGGATCCGACCCTACGGGCGTGTTGGGACCAAGATGGAGGATCACGGGTCGGTTGTTGGGAATGCACATGGGTGTAGATTGACTAGATTCACGGGTCAAAGTTAATTTAGTGGCTTTATAAGAGTTTAGAACTAATTCATGATTATGGTAGCATATTTAGGCGAGTTTCTCAGTTGAACTAACATAGGTGCTATGTGTTAGCGAATTCTCTCTAGAGGGGTATGTAGCATTGGGGTACAGGCGTTCCCGCGCAGTTACTTTTGCAGGTCAGGATTTTCCGATTGAGCACGGAATGTGACGAACTGTTCTGAATGTACAGGAAGTTATATTCCAAGATGGCTGCCGTTTGTTTCCGGTTGGTATAGGAGATTACCTGGAGATGAAATGATAGGTTTTGCCTAAAGTGTATAGAGATGTTGTATGCCAGTCTGAGTGTCACCGAGTGAAAGATAATATGAGTAACAAAACACGTAGCCTAGCCTATAAGTTCTTGATATAACAGGCGAATTAAGAGGATATTGGTCAGACGTTGATAGGACAATCGTTAGTAATTGAAGGGAACACGAAGTAGCTAGTATTAAGTCTTTGAAAGTAAATCGGATATATCGTGAATAAATGAATGGACTATAGATATTGTAACGTGAGGGAATCAGTGATAGGAAATTTAATTTAATTGCAATCTAAATACACTTCGTTTGTCGGAACTCAAGGATTGCATGGTGTATTTAAACACTGAGGAAGAAAACTTGGGGGGCGAGTATTGACGGCTAACGCGAGTAAATAAGACCTAAGGAGTAGTGGCTCACGGTGTTGTTTTGGGATTGATTGATTGTCGAATAGTGTGGTTCATTAACTTATGTTAAGAAATTTTTAAGTTGAATAGTGAATGGTAAAAATCTGATTGCTAATTGGGTATCTTTGTACATTGTGAAGGAGAAAGAAAAAAAAAAAAAAAAAAAAAAATTATTATGGCTGATCTCGTAATTGCAGATGTCTGCGCCGGCAACTATTTTGAGGAAGCGGCACAACCTCCAAGGGAAAGGTGGGCTCGTCCTGCTTCGCAGACTCAGAGCGTTCAGTTCACAGGTAAATTCAGGGCAAGGTTCACTGGATCGGTTGACACCCTTTCACTGACACCAGAGGAACTGGCTACAAGGTTTGAGGTTGGCTCACTTGAAGCTTTCCTGCAGCTTGCAGGACGGGAGGCAACAGTGGAAAACAGACGGTTGGCATGTCATCTCGCCATTATCCTGGCCAATGAGATAGGGCAGCCGAAGGGGCAAGAGCTTCGCCAAGTAAGTAATTAGTGTTCTTACAGGTAACTGTGAATAAGGATTACAGGGGTGGAGATATGTAGCGTAGCATATACCCATGTATGTTGGGGGTTTGTGGAGATCCTGGAAAATCTGTTTGTATTGAGCTACCTGTAGTTTAATGTTGGCAAGGGCTACAGAGGTAAGGGGTACATAAATTTGGAATAGTGAGGAGAATTATACAAGGGGAAGGATATGTTTTGCTTATGATTGGTTTGAGGTAAACAGTATTTTATAATATATAGATTAATTAGATTTAATTGTAATTTATTGTTTGTTATACACAGATGCGTAACAACATTTGTTAATCAGGTAACAGACTGAGCTTACAGTTCATAGGTATTTAGATTGATGTACAGTGATAGGAATAAGGGTAGGGAGTATAGATAGCCTGAGGAATGGAGACTAGGATTACTGTGGATTGGACTTAATTTACATTGACTTTAGTAAGTGAGGGAAAGAGAACGAGCAAGTGGATGTAATTGCTGAGGGATGTCAACAAGTAGTTGTCAAATCAATAGAGATTAAGAATACATTGTACTTGCAGGAGAACCCAGGAACTAGCAGAACCGATCAGCAGGAGGGGGCAGCAGCCAAGAGACCAAGGACTGATCAGCCTGAGGATCGCCCAGACAACGATGTGGTCGCTAGGCTGGGGAAGTTGGAGTCAGCAATGAAAGCCTCTACGGAATCTACTGAAGGAGCCAAGGCCAAGGTGAGGGCTCTGGCCCTACATACACAGCCGAATGAGGCTCTTATTTTACTACAGTTAGACCACTTGGCTAGAATTTCTAGAAAACAAGGTCACCCTGAGGCCGAAATGTATGATGAGTTAGCCAGACAGGCCGCACAGTATCAGGGGAAGGTGGAAATTTCAAACTTAGTACTAACGGTGTTGGGGGGAAAAGCATCCGATGCAATATCTAAGGCCCTCACAAGATGTTTGAAGGACAGCAAAACTGATGAGCAAAAACCAGCTAAGGAAGGGGTGTTTGGTTTTGCCTCCCCTTTACAGAATGTGTACCCGGGTCCATCTCAGCCTATGTTTTCACCCTATGGATCCCCTCCTGGCATGTTTCACTTTCAGTCTCAAAACTACTTCCCTAGGCGGTATGGTAGGAGTTGTGGGGATGGTTATGGTAGTGGTAATAATGGTCCCAGGGGTTTCAAACAAAGAGGGGCATGTCATTTTTGCGAAAGCACATCTCATCTGATAAAAGACAAGCTATGAAGCTGGCCAAAAAGAAATAAGTAAAGTGCAAATGAGATTTTTATGGTGACAAGTTTGATGTTTTGAATTGCTGTTTGAATTTGATTTAATGATTTATTAAATAGGTCTGAATTGCTAGCTCTGTAAGGACAAGTATATGATATCACAAACACATGCTGTTAGGGTATGAAGGACATAAAGGGAAGATAAGCTCAACACTTGGCCCACAGGCACTGATTCCGAGTGGACTTTTAAGTTCATGCGGGCTGAGGTTGGGTTTCCTTCCTCTCTTAGTGTGAATGCGGACACTTTTGGAGAGTAATCGATATTCTATTGGTTAACAGGTGGGAGATGTCAAAGGCTCTGATCAGTCATCCTGGTTACCGGTAGTACCTGCTTGGGAGAAAGAGGTCCCGTTTAAACCATTGGAAGCATGTAGAGAACAAAGAAAGACTCCACAGTGGTTGTCGCTTGCACTAGGCGGGGAGGGAAACCAAACCTCGGCCCAGGTTTGTCAAGATAACACGAAAGTTACAGAAGTGTTAGATGTGAGGGATCCTGATAATTTTGTGGCAGGAGAACTTCATAAGCATTTACAGGACTGGAAATCAATGATGGGTGAAGAACAAAGTAACAGTTCAGACATAGTATCTTGGATATCAGAGGGAGTTGGTGTAGAATCATTCTTTAGACACTTTAAGGGAAACTTTAGAGGCAAAAGTTATGATACCAGTAAGCCGCCAATAGCATATTTCGAAAACAGCAGGGGGTGTAAAAAATTTGGCTCCTTCATTGCAGCTGAATTATGCAACAGGATAAAGTCGGGGGCTGTGAGGTTGTGGGGCAGAATAGGCTAGTGCCAATTACCAAGAGTAGTAATGCCTTTGGTTGTTGAACCGTCAAAGCCTAGACTTTGTCATGATGATAGATTTATAAACTTATGGACAAAAGATTCACCCTGAAAGAAGTGCACAGGATGGTAGATAAGGGGGCAAGAATGATAACCTGCGATGAAAAGTCTGGTTATGACCATGTTAGTTTGACTGAAGGTTCACAAACCTACTTTGGGATTCAATTTGGAGGGTGGGTCATGTCATGTACAACCTTACCTTTTGGATGGAAAGCCTCGCCATTCATATATCAGTCAGTGGGCATGGTTGTGACAAATTATCTGAGGGAAGAAGGTGTCAACACAGCACAATATATCGATGATCGATTTGCAGTTTCCAGGGGAGAGTCATGTAGGATTGAGGGGGAGGAGGATAGAATGGTGGCCTGTATCGTCAGCACACTGACTAGATTAGGTTATACCTTAGCTCTCAGAAAATGTCAACTGTTTCCTGCAACCTCAGTCAAGTACCTAGGGTTTATCGTTGACTCGGAAAGACAAGCCTACTTACTTCCAGGGGCTAAAAAAGATTCTTTTAAAACTTTGAGGGAGCATATTTTGGCACAGGACTGGGTGGATATAAAAACTCTACAAAGGTTTGCAGGGAAATGCGTTTCTATGGCTCTGGTTGTGCCGGGTGCAAAACTATATTGTAGAGAGGTTAATAGAGTTAAAATTCTTGAGAGGCATTTAGAAGTTGGTAGTTAATATGACAAAGAGTAGGATGGATTACAACTTCTTTATTGTATTTACATACGACGTTTCAAGGCAACTCCGTGCCCCTTCACGTCGTATGTAAATACAATAAAGAAGTTGTAATCCATCCTACTCTTTGTCAGGTTAATAGAGCTATTTCCCAGGCCACAGTCAACAGCAAGCTGGTAAAGATGAAAGGGGCACTGAAAAAAGAAATTGAACACTGGAGGTTTTTAGACTCATGGGAGGGCTGCTTTCCATGGAGAAAAGAAAGTCATCAGCAATTGTGGCTAGCCACTGATGCTTCGCTATTCAAGTATGGTGCAGTGGTTTTGTCAGGGGATAGGAAAGGTGAATCATATGGGGATTTCTGGGGGAAAGATGATGAACGGCCGATTCATCTCAAGGAGGCGGAGGCCATCTTAAAGATGGTCACGGCCGGATGTCTTCCCCGATAATTGACCATCGCTGATGGGGGCGTTACGTAATGGATTTTACGGGTAACAAGATCAAGTGATTCAGACTGGGCGCCGGCCGAGCGCCGCGAGCGATATTTTAACAGGGGATCCCCTTATTGACACGCGATCGCTGATTGGCTGTTACATTCTTGCTCTTGGTGTGATTCAAATGTTTTTGAAAAGTTCGTGTTTAAAAAAAGAATTATTTTTGTCTGGTATGTTTTCGTGGCTTTTGGAAAGTAGTGTTTCTTTCATATCCTTCATGGTAATCGCACAATATGAAGATAATCAATTATTAAACATTTTTTCAATTGTCATGCATTTCACTATATTCGAAGGTGAATACTAGGATAGGACGCTAGAGTTTTCCATGCAAGCAACGGGTCTAGGACAAAAGCCACCCGGACAAGAGCCACCCGGACAAATGCCACCCGGACAAATGCCACCAGGACAAAAGCCACCTAGGACAAATGCCACCTAGGACAAAAACCACTCAGACAAAAGCCACCTAGGACAAATGCCACCCAATATTTAAAATAATAAAACAACATAAAACGATATTTGACTCATGATATATGTATTTTCTGTAAAAACAAGTGATGATGTTCTTGTTTTCAGCACTATAATGTATTTAGCACTACATTTGGCATTACCACTAGGCAAATCATACACATGTGTATGTCAGTTCACTGTCAGTTCAAAGTCGGATGTTGTTTGCAACACTCCTCAGGTAGTCTAGTTCTTGTCTGTTCCTAAAGTCTGCCGCGATGGTCTGCAGACGCTCCTGGCAATCTCGGTACTGTTTCCTGTGTCGAGCAACATTCTGGCCGGCCAACATCTGCGTGATGACCTGGTCGTTCAGGGCTTGTTCCTTCCTCAGAACCTCCAGGAAGCGCCAGATGCTGGGATGACAACCAGCCATGCTGGTCAGAAGTCTCCGGTGCCATCCCTCAAGATTGTTGTTCGTCCTAGGCGTAGTTAAAGGTATATATTGTTTCATTTTACTGCATGTAATATTAAAACATAACTTTATTTTATTTTGTTGTAATATTAAAAAAACCTGGGTGGCTTTTGTCCTAGGTGGCATTTGTCCTAGGTGGCATTTGTCCGGGTGCGTTATGTCCGGGTGGCTTTTGTCCGGGTGGCTTTTGTCCTGCTCCCGCAAGCAACATTTATTTTCTTGCTTCAAATGATTCGCGAAACCTTTAATTTGTTTCATCTAGCTAGAGTTAGGCTGCAGCCAACTCCATTACTGGGCAACATTTGTAAATATTACGTACCTACATGATAACATTTACACATGTTTTTCTTATTAATTTATTTTGTTTTACACTTTCTTGTATCCAGTTTTATGTATCGTATATAAGAGCGGCGTTCAAATAAACCTGTTCGGTAATCTTTGTTTCATTGTTCGAAATAAAACTAGGTTTAATTCAATCACCTCAAAAGAATGGCTGCTCATGATAACTGCCGAGACTAGCAATGGTGTACGGACAAAACCCCACACTGACAAAAGCCCACGCGGACAAAAGCCCATAGGACTAAAGCCCACCCTGACAAAATCCAACACCAATCCCACAGATACTAGGACAAAACCTCACACTTGTGTTTTAACAACTTTTATTCCATAATAATACATTTTAACAAACATTTGAAACAATACAGCACTAAAATCATATCTCAAATCATACTTGGAGTTCACAGCACAATACAGCACTAAAAAAATGTTTTAAATATCTTTCTTAAAATATTAAAATAGATTAAAATAGATTAACTTACACTTAAGGATGTTTTCATAGACCACCCTACTCTAAGAGACATTGAGTTGATACACTTACCTTTGAGTTAATTACTGCCAATTTATTAACAACACATTTCCTAAACTCAACCCAATCAATTAACAACTCACTTATCTCCAATCTATTCTGATTTTTCTAAACTAATTCATCCTTGTCAGTTATCAACACATACTCAACTACAAACAATACATTCTCTACTCTACTAATTAAGATTGGTGGGCTTTTGTCTCCATGTGAGAAAATAGGTGTGGGGTTTTGTCAGGGTGGGCTTTAGTCCTATGGGCTTTTGTCAGGGTGGGGTTTTGTCCTACAATCCTAGCAATAGGTAGGGAAGGTAAGAGGGAGCGGGGATAAAAAAACAAAGCAATTTCTCATCTATTTATTTCGTAGGCCTGCTTGTCATTTATCATGGTTACATAACATCGCTTTCAGTTTGTCACATTGTGTGATAAATTAAACATCCTGCAATATAACTTACCGGGGTAATACATTTTTAATACGACCGTGTATCTAGCATTTGAAGTTGTGTATCATATAGCCGGGTGTCACAGATAACAGGTGTTAGGTGTCAGTTTATTATACCGTCTTGTGACTCTTGCAGTGTGTTGTAACAGGTCATATAACCTGTCGGGTCACTGATTGATGACACCATCGTGTATTGTTTAGTGGACAGTGGATGTGTACAAACAATTTCCGCCAATTAAATGTTATTTCCTTCGCCGACAGAATGTCTGACTTACAAAACCAAATGAAACTGTAGAACAATATATCTGACCAATCAGTAAGTGAATGCAAATTTTATCGTCGGGAACAAATCCCTAAACTGAAATACAGAATGAAAACAGATTCAGTTGACATTTTCATTTTCTAAAATATGCTGCCGGTATATTCCAATGTGTAGTTTTGTTCATCACGTACATAAGTAATATAGGAATAATTTACCTGATGATATTTATAGTGCTCCTACTTAGGGCATCTTCTAAAACCTCTTGCAAACTACAAAGCAACAGTATGTAAATAGCTTTAATCTCATATTTTGGTACGCGTTTCTGCCAAATAGTTCATTCGCGTCTCTGACTCGGGTGTAGCGATTTGAATGCACACATGTTTGAACGGCATATATTACCCAGTCCATCCTGCTCCTGTGGTCACCACTATGAAATCGCATTACATTTCTTCTTTATATGTCCCAACTATTCAAACATAAGAAATGAAATGTATTTTTATACTCAGGGTTACAGCTCCAGTCTAAATGGGGTTTATAATGAAAATTGTCAATGCTTGGATACTTATATATCTGTTCAAACTTTCATAATGAAATCGCATAGGTTTGATAAATAATTCACTTCTTCTTACACAGGTTGCTTGCTCGCCTTCATGTATCTTATTGTTTTTCTATTGTTATGTACAAATGTAATGGAGTGGTATTTATATAAGCCATTGCGGCATGTTTACCGATCCATATTCACTTTGTTGAATAAAATATGTTTACTCTAAGTAATACAGTACTGTTTGTTGCAAGTTTCAAGTAAAGCAAAACTTTATGCGAAGTATATTAAAAACGTTGTTGTTGTTGGTTGAAGCCTATCGTGGGGTGATTTCGCCGACTCGGGGCGTATTATTGCCTTTATTATTGTCAATGAATAAGGACATTTAATTTAGAATAGGTCATAAACACCCAATTATAATTGACAAGTTCAAAAGTGGTGAAAATTAAAAATAATTTGGAACAGAGAGGGAGAAGGGATATATAAATTTGAAAATTATATAATATAAAAGAAAATATTTTATGTCAGTATGTAATGAATTAAGTTCGTGATTTATAAATTTGAAATAGGCCTAGTTTACACATCGGGTTGAGTATCGCGCTTGTACGGAAAGTGGTGGCGAGTTGCGCAAAGCAAACATCGTCGACTAGAGATAACGCTAATTGAGATTTCCGCGTGGCTGTGACCTAAATAATTTTCGCTTTGCAGTGTTTTATTCGGAATGGGCGTCCGGCCGTGTGTTCCTTTAAGGGCGGTCAAGTCATTAGGGGCTAAGGTAGTCAACCACAGACTGGATGTTCTATCAGACAACCAGGCAGTGATACAAGTATGGGATAGACAGGGGGGGAGAGATCAAAGGTTGAACGATATCATGAAAGACATATTTCAGCTGACTCTGGCAATGAATGTTGACTTGAAGCTATCTTATGTACCATCCAAGTTAAATGTGGCCGACGCCCCCTCAAGAAGTATATCCCTGGCAGACTCAGTTGATTTGATGTCCCTTGATCAGAATGCTATGAAGGGTAAGGAGGGCACTCAGCTAAAACACTTTACACCCTACCCAACTCCAAACTCTGCAGGTGTCAATGTCTTTGCTCAAGACCTTAGTCAGGATGTAAACTACTACGTATTTCCTCCTTTTAGTTTGATATTCCCAGTACTATGCTTCCTAAGACAGTCAAAAGTTGGGAAGTGTACAATGGTGGTCCCGAGTCTATGGCCGAGACCGATTTGGTGGACAGGGATAAATGAGGCCTCAGTAGATTCATTCACCCTAGGGGAATATGGGGAAGCAGGGGTACTTGAAGTGCCTACAAAAAAGGGATTCTCAGCACACTTTAAACTGAAATGCAGGCTCTTGGTGTATAGGGTAAAGTTCTCTTGATTTTGCAGGGTCGCCTGTCAGTTGACTGGAGTGATATTGAAGATAGGTAGAGGACCCTTTCAAAGCAATCCCGTGATAATACTACCCAAAGAAGAAGAGTCAGCTTAGAAGAAAGGTTCTCACAGTTTATGAGTATGTTGCCGTATGCTCCGTCTGTAAAGAGTTGTGCCCCTCTGGATATTTGCAAATTCTTGGTTTGGAAAGATAATGGGGGGAAAACCCAGGTGCATGAGGTATCATGTTGTTTTATTGGGGAAAAAGGGATGAAGGATTGTGACTGCCCGGTGCGCATGGCATCAGTTTCAGTAGAAGGAATTGTCCACCAATTGCGACGAATTTTTGAATTTCATGGCAGGGGTAGTTGCTGGGATGAAGCTATAGCCAAGGGTAACCCGGCATGTTCCAAGCTAGTGAAGGATTATATCAGAAATGTTAGGGAGGAACAAACCAAAGCGCATATACAACCTAAACAAGCAAAGCCTATCTTTCTGAGCAAACTCAGGAAACTGTCTGTGTATATTGACAATCAGCTTGAAAGGTCTGATCTTTCAAGAAGAGAGCAGTTCACCCTACTTAGGGATCAAGCAATGCTAAAGTTACAGTTTTTTGCTGGTGATAGGTCAGGAGACTTAGCTCAGACCTTGTCCAAAGAAGTTAGAAGGCTATCTGATGATTCAGGCTTACTTTTTTATCATACTTTTGGAAAAGCTTTAAGGGGCGCGGGGAAGAGTAACAAATTTTTGGTCAAAAGGTGCACAGACAGGCAAATCTGTCCAGTGATAGCTCTAGATAGATATGTTCAGGACACAAAACAGAAGTGGGGTGTTTGTCTGGGGCTAGGCTATTTGTTTAGAATTGTTTCAGAGTCTGGCACAGTTCTCGATCAGCCGGTTTCCTACTCAGTCATCTATGAAAGGCTCCGACTATACCTGGCAACATTGAGAATTTATGATGGTGAAACCCCACATAGCTTCAGGTCGGGTTGTGCGGTAACTATGGCATTATCTGGGGCGGCAAAAGATACCAATGACATGATGAAGCATATAGGCTGGTTCACCCAGCAGAGTGCAGAATATTATAGTAGAGTCTCAGTCCTGGCAGATGCTGGAAGTGTTGCTGGTAGGCTTGCAAAGGCGTCTTCGGAAGGGGATGAGGTGGAGGACACATATAAGGTGTCTGCAGACATACAATCCTTGAATAAGGCCTTCAAGTTGTGATTCTCAACAGTATGAGATTCTCGTTGATAGTATAAATGATAGAGAATAACAAGCATTTGGGGTGTACAGATTGGACCATTGTGTAATATTTTGACCTATGTAAGAACCAATTTGTAAATGTTACATCCCAATGTCCAGATGTAAGACCCTAAACGTATGAATGCATGCACATGAATTGTCCATTGAGGTATAGAGTAGAAGCATATTGACGTAGCTATGATTTGTAACGATTGGATTCTGTAAGTTGCAATAAAAGTTTCAAGAGTTCAATGTGTTGATTTGTGACTGTTTATTTATCATATTTTATTTTGAGTTTTGGGAAAAGGATCGGGAATCATCTGGCTTGGTAGGACAGAGATAATCGTGAAATTGGCTTTATTGCCCAGAACTTAACTAAAGAATGTAGTGCAGCTGATAGGCGTGACTGGGGAATCTAGCAGAGCCTCAGTGACGCCTAGCGGAGAAACGAGGTATCTCCTCTTTTCACTACTGGACGAAGGAATGAGTGATGGGGTAGGAGAGGTATCACTCATGAGGGGGATGAGACCTTTAGCACTTTGTGTGGTCCATTTCACTTTTCCCTCCCGCCCATCCCCTTTGATGCTTATCAGACACATTACTTCTCACAATTGGCTTTATTGCCCAGAACTTAACTAAAGAATGTAGTGCAGCTGATAGGCGTGACTGGGGAATCTAGCATTTCAAAAAGGTACTTTGTTCCTTGTTTTGCGTCACAATGATGTTGAATCGCTTTACTACCGAACTTAGCTGGAAACGCATTATTTGAAAACATGCGTTGGTAGGAATGCAAATCTGATAGTGCACCGTAAGTCGTTGCTAGGGTTCATAACTAAAGAAACTTAAGGATTAGGGACCGGTCATTTATTATAGGGGGGGGGGGGGGGGGTAGGCCGGTGAAATTTCCCCACAGTATGTCCCAAAAAAAATGACCCAACCCTTAAAGCTGTCATGATTTTTTATGACCCCCCACTGATGCCTGTCATATTTTTTTATGACCCACCCCTACACTATTTATATTCTTAACAGAGCATTAAAGTTTGTTGTTTATGTTTATTAAAGCATATATATCTTACCTCATTCTGATCAGAATGTTTCTTATGTTTAAGTAGTAGATTTAATTTGCTCAAGAAATCGTGTACTGACTCCATCTCTGTAATACAAGGAAAACTTTTCTTGATTCCAAGCGTTTTACTTTTTTCATAAAATAAATTAACGAATAGCGTAATTTATTTAGAATTCTTTGATATTAAAATTAAAAAAGTTAATATATGGGGGTCTAAACACAAATTCACCAACACACCCCCATTCCCTACCCCCTTAAATAATTCTACACCTACAGTATGCAAATTACCAATGATTTCCATGCATGTCACATCAAGTTTTGTTGTCTGACAGAACACATGTTGAATTGCTGTGGTTCATCTTTTATGGTATAGATTTACATTTAATACACTGTCAGAATTATTAAAACAACAATTATTCATATGTGCAACTTGTTTTCTGACAAGTAAAAGTACAACAACATACCTTCAATGATGAATATCACGCCACTTGCATATCTCAATGTCATACAGAAGTCAACTGTTGGGAAGGGAGATAACTCTCCCACTTTCACTGTAGGTGTTGGTTCAGCTGTGAGTTTTATTAATGTGAAAGGAGTTCAAATCTCACTTTGTTAAAAATGTTTACTCAAGTATTTTGTCAAGTTTTGGATAAATTTGTTGTCATGTTTGAAAACAGCACTAAAATACTGTCTTATTTTTTTATGACCCACCCCTAAAGTCTGTCTTATATTTTTGTGACCCACCCCTAAAGGTTGTCTTATTTTTGTGTGACCCACCCCCTAAAATCACCGGCCCACCCCCCCCCCCCCCCTATAATAAATGACCGGTCCCTTAGATGTTTAATTATGAAGAATTGTCAACAAAGCCTCATTTTGTCATAACAGTTTTTCACTTGAATGTGTTGAGGTGTGGTGTTTCTTGAAGTTTAAAATAAGCCTTATAATATCAGGCAACATGTTAAAATGGAGACAAGGGAGGTAACTCCTCGGTTACTTTCACGGGATAATCCAAATCATCATTGTAAATCATAGGCTTGTAATTAACAAAGGTGTATTTGTATATTAATCGACGAATAGGTATCTTATTAGTATCAAATAAATAATTTTCCGACTAGGCCAAAAGAATACATTACAAATACACATGTATCCTCAATTTACAACACATTTAGAGACAGGATTAAACCCCAGTCATTCCAAGATCAAACAAACCTGCGAAGCAATTGACAAGAAAAGCACGGGATGCACGTGTGTTGTCACATCAACAGCGAAATTGACAACAAAATTCGTGAACGAACCCGTCAGAAACAGTTTTATATAACACGCTTTTAGGACAATGGGCTGAGTGACAACATAACCTTTTAATCATTATATGTATACAATGTCACCTTAGGTATAATTTAGATAGGATACAATAAATATTAAGTATTGTACAATTACCGTGACCGAAATTAACGAGATAACAACATACTTATGATTAAGCTTGCATCAGAAACATCGATTTTGACTTAGACTCTGACTTTTCTTTCAAATCTTTTTTATTCATTTGATTGAAGATGAGGTACATTTACAAGTATACAAAAGAACCATGAGAGAATTCGAGATAAAGGTGACACATTCATAAAATCCTGGCATTAGTCACTGTGATAGATTTTAGTCTCTGAAATGAAAATACATATTAAATGCAGTTTTCTACTATTAAAACTGAAAGGAGCCCACTGAAGCTGTTCATTTCCTGAAACTGCAGTGAGCTAGACTTGCTATAATAAATAGACTTGTGTGGGTCTTTAAAGATATTTTGTTTCAGGGGCTGTTAGACAGACTATCACTGTGAAAGATGCATTGAAAACACCCTTGACTGCCGACAAAGCATTCACAAGATAAGTTGTTTTTCTTAAAACTTGAGACATTTATTTATTATATGCCAAGCGGTGAGAGACTGAGTTTTCTCAGTTCTAGAAATGTGTTCTCGCCACTGAGTGTGATATCACTTTTTCAAGTCAGTGAAAATATCACAGAGGGGATGACGTCATGTGTACAATGGTTTGACGTCACTTCTACAATCAACGCGACGTCATCGCCGTCGCTAAGTTACGATCAACAATGGTATGACGTCGCCAGAAAACTCTCGAGTCAAGACCTTTCGGACATAAATTACCATATTTTCGACCACAGAGGCATAAAATAAACAGAATATATTTTGTTTTGAGTGTGATATCACTTATCTCTCATCTCGTGACGAGTGAAAATACTGGCTCTACCCCGTCACTCGATGAGAGATAAGTGATATCACACTCAAAACAAAAGATATCCTCTATATATTTTTTGGCCAAGAAGAGATAATTGGTGTCAAAAGGCTAACAGAACTGTTACAAAATTAAATATATCCAAGTCAGAAATGGCAATATTAGCATTTATTATATACTCATGTAATCTTAGGATAGTAAAAAAGAGAGCAATACGGAATGCGTCTTCAAATTCCGTATTGCACTCCAGAATCCGTATTGCACGCCTACCGGTTCCACTTTTTTTAAGCTTCGGCAATTCACGGAATTTTCCGCAAGTAACAATCATTTTTATAATTAAAACATCAAAATTATTGTATCTTAAAGCATTGGTAAAAATCTACTTCTTAATATGACATTGATGAATTAAATAGTAAGAAACTAGAGTTATCATTAATAAAGAAACTGCAAAATACCTCGAAAAGGAAATCCTGAACCAAATTCCGCTAGCGATACTCGTCATTATGACGTCATAGCCGACAACGATTATGACGTCATTTCCATGATGACGTCGTTTGAATGCAGCCCGTCGCTCGATACCTTGAACGTTTCGTTTTTCATATTCAGAACTATATAAATAGAGCCTATGGTCTTACTTTTATCACGTTATTTTGTTTTCACACTTGGATAAATTATCTTTTTCGTTGAACTACGCAGAGTAATGAGAAAATAGAAAGATAATTGAGGTATCAAATCATCAGTCGAGCGTGTTTTAGGTAATCGCCTCATTGTTTGCATTATGTATCAATACGCAGTACGTCGTCTCGGATTATTTAAGTTATTCAAAATTACTTGTTATAAGGTTGAAAAGAGATTATAAAATAAAAACAGAACGTCATATGTGTGCATTTGGGTCGTTGGTATTGAACTCGAAGATGTCATGTCGTTCTTCGAACTCGTTGTTCCTTCGCGTCCATGGCATCTTCTCGTTCAATACAAACGACCCAAATGCATACGTATGACGTTCTGTATATTTATTCAAGTTTTAAACTTTTCTCCAGAATCCATGCACAAACTTGCACTTCAAGGGGCAGTAGCACCATTTTTGATAATTTTATATTTTAATCTTTTCTCTGATAATTGTAAGTTCATGTTAAATGTATTATATTGACAGTGTCAAAAATCTCATTACACAAGTCAATCATCCATAGTCAGATGACAAAGTATGAAGATTCACTTAAAATCCATTGGCGGCCATTGTTTTGTGAACACCTTTAATTCATTTTTGTAAGAAAAAGGAATGGCATTGCTAAACTGAACGTTACATATTTAAATTATTACTGCTCCATTTAGTTTAAATACATTGTCTTTCAGTTGGAACCATTAATTTTCATTTCCTGACATCACCTTATATTCCCCCTAAAAACGTGCTACTGCCCCTTTAAGGTGACACTCCGCGAGTTAGTGTTCGTATGTGAGAAATTTTCCTTCGAACATCTAAAATTACCATCAGTATACAGATAAATATTTCCTCTTTACGCTGATACTATCAAATATGGTTTGGTAACATGGGAAATAGCTCTATTTAGTGCAAAAAGGCATTTTTTTTGTCAAGGAGCGCGCGCTACGCAAAATCCTATATTTAGCAACTGGTTTTCCAAAAGTTGCGTTTGCGTGAACAACACACATTAGCATTAAAAACATGAACTTTCATTCTCCGATGGAATTCCATGAAATGACACCGATTTAAACGCATAAACTGAAATTATTATATATCATCAAATCACTGCACTTAAGATAATCGTTGGTTTTAATTCATTAGAATTGTATCCCTAAGAATCTTAAAACTCAACTATTATCTGCACACATCTTTAGACGTGGCAGGAACTTTTCTTGTCTATGGGAAGTTTTTGACATTATTGACATTGCAAAAGAAAGATCACATAGCCACATAACTTAGCATTTGGAGTATTTTTATCCATATTGAATATGATATTTGCAAAACTTATATATGTGACAGATACGTAAAAAGCTGGTAATGTTTTTTTTTCGGACAACGAATCGTACAACAGGAAATAGATATAAAAACATTAGATCTTACACTTTTTTAAGTTACAAATTTTCACAAATTGAAGTAAAACCCAATTCAAATAAGTTATTTTATCATACAATGGATAGTGTTCTCGGCATAATAAAGCCAACGGATATTTTCGATATCCGTTGGGCGTGGCTAAGGGTCATATACGGATAGAGATGCTAATTTCAAAGATCAAGGTCGGAACTTCTTTCGAAAATTCCGATGACGTCACAAGCGTTAACATTTTGAATGCATTTAGTAACGGAGCGAGACATTACAATATGAATCATATATTGCATAGACATTGATCTAAGAAATAACAACAACACTGCATGGATATTTAGCCATTTGCACGACTTAGTAGTGCCAAAACACTGTCATCACGGGTTGAATGAAACCGACCGAACAATTTTACTCACATGTACCAAAGGCAGTTCAAATCTTATGTTCAAACACTTCATTTACCCATCTTCGGTGTTCTTTGCTTTAATATTGTTATGTTTGGATTCGGAAATCCACAGACTATCATCTAGTTTAGCTCTGCGACCATCAATGTTCGTTCGATCGCTGTGTCAACGCAAGCTGCCGTTGTCACGTAGGCGAAGGGAAGCAACTCTTGCCCCTTGGTGAGATTTGACTCGTCCTCTCGATGACGTCGGATAAAGAACGTCAGTTCGATCCCGCCAAAGACCATTTAAAATGCGTCTTATTTTTAAAATCCTCGTATTTTATAGATTTTTTAGATTTAAAAACTTTGGAGTCGTGACAAAATAACTCAAACGGCAATAAAAGGCATATATAAGGAGGACTTATATTTTGTCAATTCACCGTCAGTGTCACTGCTTTATTCATTTGCATATATCAATGCGCGAATCTTAAAACAAGGTCAACTATTAAAAAACTATCATCAGGCATTTTTTCGAATCAAAATATTAAAATGACATTGTATGATAAAGAAGTTTTCATGCTCGTGTGTTTTGGGATCGTAAATATCCTGCATTAGGAATAAACACTATGTATTTAGCTCGCCAAGGCTCGCAAAATACAATGTTTATTCCTAATGCAGGATATTGACGATCCCAAAACACACTCGCATGATAACCTCTATGTCTTGACAGTCACTACATACTTTTATATCGTATATAGTGGGGTTTTTTTTAGTTTAGTTTTAGAAACCTTTTCGCTTTTCAAACCGTTGATATGTTAGTAAAAGGTTAAACGACAAGAGAAAGCATATAAACAATTTGTTTTGTTTTTGAAGAAAAAAATGCAAACCCCGAATTTGAATGAATCATTTTTATCTCACTACACACCAGTGTTCCAGTTTATGAACATTAAACCATAACACGGACATAAATTTATCCTTCCACTGCGTAGAATAATTTGTATATCAGAGTACAAGGTTTTCTTTCGTTGTTTGACGTTCTTATGTTTTGAATTGATTCGTTGAGGAAATACGATGAACACCATAATCTTGATGTTTCGGGTATTAAAACTTAGACCTAAATATTCATTTGTTAGTCATTACGATATAACTTAGGCAGTGAAACTTGAATGGTTTTGCTACGATGATATATGATAACTTGGATTTTATATCAAATGAATAATCTGTTTGTGTAGTTCAATTATCTCTGTTCCGGCATCTTGACAATCGAGAATCCGATTTACTGTTTACTGTTAGAGCCTTCGTATAAACACACCACGATCCCATAATGCATTGCCCTAGTATCCTCTCAAGCCGATCTATTTTTAGACATGTGAGTTCGTTTCCAGATTTTGGCCTGTATCATCGAAAAAGCATGATCGTAAAAAAAAATTTAAAAATTATATGCTTTTCGTACGTTTGTTGATTTTTTTGGTAATTTTTATACTTAAGAAATAGAGTAGCCCTAACCATCATGTGTTTTGCAATAAAGTATAGTTTTGCCCTGAACTATTATAGGTAAATAACGAGGCCGAAGGCCGAGTTGTTTGACGTTATAATAGTTCAGGGCAAAACTATACTTTATTGCAAAACACATGATGGTTAGGGCTACTCTATTACTTTTCTAGTATGTCGATTTTAACTCGATTTTAAAGCTATTTCTACGCCAAAATAAACAAATTTTATAAATCACATTCGACAGCGAATTGAAACTCCTCGATTAAGGCCAGGGGTAATGACGTCATAGCCGATTGTTATTGACGTCATGTCCCATTGTTTCGTGACGTCACTCAAAAACTATACTTTATTTAGGGGATAAATCCATTCTGTTTTCTATTTTGGGGTTGTATGTCGTGCATTCTTTACCCCTAAATATAATTTCAAACCGAGCTTGCGAGGTTTGAAATGTTTATTTAGGGGTAAAGAATGCACGACATACAACCCCAAAATAGAAAACAGAATGGATTTATCACCATTCTAACATGACTAATTAGTGAAAAAAGATGGAACTATTTTGACTTGCGCAAAAGCAATGTGATTAGGTCAAACCGGTGCACACCGGTTCCACTCTCTTGCAAAACAACGGTACAGTCCACTTTCATAAAGAACACATAACAATTAAAATGTCATTACATACAGAAAAAACGTGTTTAAATAGACTCATCTGTAATATATATAGCATATTATCAATAGAAAACAGATTTCAATATCGTCAAAGTTACGATTTTTTAAAACTAAATAAATGGGTCGACCCATCACCCCTACAAGAGCGACAAGGACTGACCAAATCAAGGGACGTTACTCTGAAAATAGTTGTCCACTACGTGTCGGTGAACTGTTTCAAACTCAGGGGAAGTTGTCAAGAATGGTATATTTTGTGTCATGGTTTGGGAGACTGTGACAGGAGAAGTGGTCACTTGTAAATTAGAGGTAGGGGCACTGACAGCATTAAAGAATAAAGTCGCTTCCGTTTATTTGATGAATCGCTGTATGAGAAGTGTGCGATCGTTGATTTTGTTTATAGATCTGTGGCCTGTGATTAATTTACATCGCGAAGCAGTAAGAAACACTTCAAACAGGAACCAAAAACCTCGTTATTCGATTAAAATTTGTAGGTGTTTCAAAATGTCGACAAGTGTCGTCGCCAACATGTATATTGTAAACAGAACGTCGTTGAGTGCACTGCAGATTGTATATGAGTGCGCGGAGGAATGTGAAGCGGTCGTAAATATTTAGAGGTGATTATCGGTGAAATAATTACTCCAAAATGTTTATGAGTAACCAATCAGAACGCAGTATTTTCAAACTAGTTTTCGTGTCATGTTAGAATGCGGAATAAAGGGTTGGCGGCGCCTTTGATCTTTACGGGAACAATACTAGAAAGGTTGTTAACTCGCGGAGTGTCTCTCTAAAAGTGTCCGACCAAAAGTGACCCATGAGACATTAAAATCATCATAAGACATGTGATAAATAATAATGATATATGTTAAAATCCGACATCATACACAAATGTCAGAGTCTGGATTCTCCTCGACACTACATAAGACTAAAAATGACTATTAACACTCATTCGTACACTATCAAGATATTATTCACCATCAAACACTTATTTTATACGGTGTACTGGTTATACTCAACCATTGTGGAATTACCAGATGACGTCGAACCGCCTTATTTGTATCCTGTAGTAACGGTATGCCATTATGTGGCTTGGGTATGTCGCAGTTGCTTGAATAACAGAAAATGGGGGGAATGGGTATGAGGGTTTTTATGACTCATAAAATTTGTTGGTGCGGTATGCTCGTAATACGTATGTCAGTACAACTTTGAGTATATGAATATCATCGGTTTTTTTCAAACTTCTCTTCATACATATAAATATAATACATGCATTATAAAAAAAATAAGATATGATATAATCCTTCGAAAAAATAATATAATGAGATTAATTGATTTTTGAAAATGATACAGTACTATATTTGGTCAGCTTCACGTCCAAATGGAGTGAATTGGCTAAAGTCATATTTGAAAATCAAACAAAATCATAATTATGCTGTCACTTTCTCCGCTCCATGCACATGAATGATATCAATAATGCGAATTCGAAGTTTCAAATACGATATGACGGCATTCATACACTATAAACTAGTTTCAATACTAATGGTGGACATTCAACATTAATAAATGTTTTAAAACCAAGTCTGTTCCTCCTTAATGCACAATCAACGTCAGAGCTCTTTGGAACAGTGTGTTGCCACTGATGCATGCCTACTCATTTCCTTTGATTAAATTGTTTTTCTTGATGGCATCTAAAAAAAACCCAGAAAATTAAAAGTTGTTTGGGTTTCGTCTTTTTAAAAATCTTGACTTATAGTTTCGCCTGTCGTTGGTTAAACAAATATGATATAAGTTGACTCAAGGTCAAGTATTCCATTTTAATTTAGTTCTGCTATAACTGCATCTCTTTCGTTGCAAACACAACCATATTGACAATTCATCCTTTCCATATTATTTCAAAGTCGGAAAGTCCAATTTCATTTTTACATGAACTAAACACATATCTTTGACTTTTCACTCTGAGAGCAAACGAAGTCTGCCGATTTGGAAAGATCTCTTACTTATAAATGAAAGTGACACAGCCAACATATGATTATGATGTCATGAATTTCATAATATAGTTGTCCATATAGTTGTTCTATTAAGGAAGGTGCAATTGGCAACACTTAACAGACCTTAAACACGGATATTTAAGAAATAAATTTCATAATATGGTTGTCCACACGGTTATAACCTGTTTGAAACTTGTAATATAAACTTGTATAAAGTTAATGCTAAAGTTTATCTTACAAGTTTTTAAACAGGTTATAACCGTGTGTACAACCATATTATGAAATTTATTTCTTAAATATCCGTGTTTAAGGTCTGTTAAGTGTTGCCAATTGCACCTTCCTTAATAGAACAAGCAGTATGTAGTGCCTATTGAGATTTTCAACTCTTGCCTATACAGTATACTGATTATGGCAATTCCATAGAAATCCAGACCGGAACCCAAAATCTTTAAGCTCATTTTAAATATCCAAAAATCATTTTTGCTGTTGGAGTATTTGTGATATCTTGTGACATGTAACCGAATCTTTCTCGTTTCTTACATAGTTTTTGCATTATCTAAGAGAAAAGCTGCTTTGTATTTCGACATGACGAAATGGTAACTATTGCTTTTGTCACTGTTTCCTTTAACCTACAACTTTTTATTTTATCACAGGTTATTTTTTACATATATGATTATCTTTGACAGGTTAAAAGAAGGCAAAGTTACATTTTTATTTCAAATTGCATCAATTTCATTAAGAATAGTATTTTATCTGTAATAAAAACAACATCCAACTATTGAAAACTATAAACAAAGAGCTTTCTAATCTTTATCAATCTTCATCAATTACAGAAAAAGACCACAGGCCTACAATAAAAGTTCACATATAAGTCACTTATAAGTTAATTTTTTGTCAAGCCATAATATTTCGTTCACTTGGATTTTTAAAGTAATGGTTTGCGGTACTTTATTAGTGGATTCGTATAAACATGGCATATTAGAAGGAAATGTACTAAATTGTCTATGGAATCTATGGTATTAAGATCAACGAAATCGGAATAGAGATACTCGGAGTTTTTTTACATAAACTTTCGATGAATAATATATACCAGATTTCCATTGATTATGAAATAAACATTTTAGTTGACATTCGTTATGATTCGGACCATAACTGTAGATACATATCTTTCATTCTTAGATTTACTGGTGAAAAAACTGAGCGAAGAAAATGAAAATTGTAATCTTTCCAATAATAGCCATATCCGGTTTTGCACAACAATCTTTCATCATCCACCAAATTCTGTTTCCCGTATTCGTCATCAAGCCTGCATTATTCATAGCACTTCTTAGTGAATTATTTGACATGGAATGTTGAATAATTCAAACTTGATTTAATGCTCTTAAAGAGGAATGTGCAAATGAAGGATATCTACCTAATTCTCAATAAATCATAGTCCTCAAAATGCTCTGTTTTAAACCAAGAAATATTTTGCAAAAATATAAATGGACTAGACCTTCATATATAGCGATAGTTACTCGAGGAAGTATGTCATTTGCGAAATTAGTGTCATTGTTTTAATACCCGAGCGATCGTATATAGCCGACTACGTCTGTTTGTGTTTGTATATTTATTAATGTTAGATAAACAATACGAAGTACCGTATTTCCTCTAATAAGCGCCCGGGCGCTTA
Source organism: Steromphala cineraria (assembly GCA_916613615.1). Lineage (NCBI taxonomy): Eukaryota > Metazoa > Mollusca > Gastropoda > Trochida > Trochidae > Steromphala > Steromphala cineraria. The sequence continues at coordinate 50,550,477 of OU744724.1, read as the reverse complement.
TTTTTTCAGCACCCCTTTACCCCCGGTGCTTATTAGAGGCCCGGCGCTTATTGGAGACCCGGCGCTTATTTCTTTCAAAGAGAATTGAACTTTGTTTTAAGTCGTCTTTTACAGTGCATACCTGTAAAATGTTTACTGAGTGAGCATTCATCTAATGGTTAGGGCCCGGCGGTTATTAGAGACCCGGCGCTTATAAGAGGCCCGGCGCTTATTGGAGACCCGGCGCTTATTAGAGGAAATACGGTATGTTGAAGGGCCATTGCAAAATATCAAACGAATATTCAGATGTGTATATTTACACACAGTAATGTGTCCTATGCGTAATGAGTGAAAGATTTGCACCAGTTGAGTGGGCTTTTGGTTTTATTATTTGTAAATGCTATTCAACGTTATACACCCATGAAACAAAAACATCAAAGTAATCAAAGTTTTTACTAATAGCATTTTATAATATAAGTTTAATTTTGCCCAAACAACTTGAAATATTTATAGTGGTTGGTTATCAATATTGAATATGAAAAAACGTTTGAGTGTATGAACATATTAATTATGTTCTATTAAAAAGAAGCGCTCCTAAAATCCTCATTATGAACCATTTTCTGTTTGATGTTAAGGGTCAAATACACAGCTCATTATATTTTGTGTTCAGAATTGTGTGTGTGTATATCCGTGTGTGTTAAACATCATTTACATTTTAAGTGTAATACTTTTAAACACATAAAATACAATATAAAATTTCATAAAGAATGTCAAATGTTCCAGGCAGCACGACTGGTGTCATTTAAATAAACATTCTATATTATAGATTGTAACTAAACAAGTTAAACGCAAATGAAATATTCAGTAATGTTATTATTTTTCTCTCTTGAGTGTCAATGACATATTTTATTTTTCAAAATGATTAATGATACATGACTGAATCTAGTGAAGGGTTGTCCCTAGTCATTCTTATCAGGCCCCCCGCAAGCCGGGCCATACCAAAAAAAACGTTCAATATTTCTTTACGAAACTTGGTATGTGGTAAGATGTGGTGGTGGAGTGGTGCCTTTTGATATTTAGGTTTTTCTGAATATTTTATTTTGTTCTTGCTTCCATGGAAACAGTTTGTACTTAGTGCATATGGCTAAGAACCATTTCTGGACCATATCTTAAAAATTATTCAATATGTTTTTAAGAAATTTGGTATGTGGTTAGATCTAGTGGTTGAGTGGTGTTTTTGCCATTTTGGTTATTCTGAGGTTTTAAGTGTTTCTTGTTTCCAATGAAACAATTTGAACTTCGTACATGGGGGAAGGGGTGCATTTCCGGGCCATATCTCAAAAACTATTCTGTAAAATTTTACAAACGAACGTGGTTAGATCTAGTGGTGGAGGGCTTCCCTTTGCTATTTTGATTACTCTGATTTTTTTTATCTGGTTTCTATGGAAACAAGTTGAACTTAGTGCATATCGGGGACAGGTTCATTTCATAGCTATAGTTCGAAAAGACAGACAGACCGACAGACAGACAGAGAGAGAGAATAAGAAGAAGAGGAATGAGAAGAAGAAGAGCAAGAAGAAGAGGGAAAAGAAGGAAGGAAGGAAGGAATGTCTTTATTTCCTCCAGTAAAAACCGAAGAGGCCGTATTGAGTTTTATTATATATAGTCACTTCCATTTGATGTTATGAATATTGTTCAGATCCAGTTACTGCCTTTAGATGATTCTAATGTTATTCATTTTTTATAAGAATAGATCGTTCACATAAGAAGTGGCATGTTTTATGTCGAATTAAAACCATATCGAGAAAAACTAAGAATCGCCATGACATTTATCCAACACTATATTTCATGTTCACATTAGATCAAAACCGTACATGTTCATTCTCAAGATAAAAAATCATTTTTCAAGACAAACAGACTACAATCAAGTAACTATTGTCAGCCTTCTGTAAAACTGAATAAGGAAGCGCCTTAAAATGAATACAGTGAATTTAAAAATTGCAATCATAACTACAAGATAAAAAATAATATTTAAAACTGCAATTAGTTCAATACTTTTTGACACAGCGATTTCTTAAACGGACAAATCAATGAAGATTTTCTCAAAAAAACTAAATATGCATTTCTGTATTAACAGATTGCTTTTGTTATTTAATCCAACAACAAAAAACAATAAATAATCTAAATGTATACAACCATTTGTTTTAATTAATAAAGTCATATTTTTTTTGGTAATTTAACTTCATAGAAATATTTAAACACAGTCCTACAATGAGTCACAGACTCGAACTCTCAAATATGATAAATCAACAAAATCGAAGATAATGTGTCACAAGAGTTACTTCCCTTTGACTGTTATTCCGAAAAGGTCGATTGACAGGCGAGCAGCGAGAAAGACATGGTTTAACCATCAACTCGAATCAATGTCACGAATTCTGTCGATAGCAAGATGTTTGAGGGAAAGTGCAGCGGTGGAAAATAATCATAAATGTGAAAATAAATTGAAAGAATGTGTTAACAGTCAAACGCAATCATGTCGGTAGATAAATTACGGCAAAATCATTCCGTCTCGTGTCACGCTCTTTCACAGAGAAAAATCACTTTGACGTATACTGATGTTTATTCGAGTTGGAAAAGCCTACAGCCCTGACTGTGCATATTATTAAGGAGTTGAAGTCAATTTCTTAAGTGACAGCTATCACGCTGCAGTCTGCGACGATTCTAATATATTTCAAATATTTGGATTTCTTCGAAACAGTTTGACTTCTAAATATACAACGCATTTTAGCAAATGCCTTGAATGTTTATAATGTTTTTGCATATTCTTTATTAGTTATTTACATCACAGATAAGGTTCGATATACGTAAATTGTACGAAACACGTTTTGTCATTTGAATATTTTTAAAAGTCAATATCTTCAGCGTGTACCCACTGTATCCCTTTTGATAAATTAAAGATAAATATTTAGGCAATGTGTATTTTAAAAGTGTTGCTATAAAAGTAATTTCTTTAAGGAGTATGGATCCTCACTGAATCATTGTTCATATGCTTTACGAATGTTCTTTCTCATATAAAAATGGAATAAAAAAAACTAACATTTTATTAATGACTTTTTGCGTTTGATTCACCGAGAATATGAACTGACATTCTGGATATCATAAGGATTTATACAAACATATCATGCATCAATGATTAACGTGAATAAAATACAAAATGTTCAACACATCTTGTGACACATGTTTTTGATATTTCAAGTTTATGACAACGTGTAGTTAATATGTGTATACTGTGCCCCTGTTCAATGCTTCGAAAACAAACCTCAGTTCACTGCATCTTACAATGTCATGTTACACAACATCTGAAAGTTATCATATGATAAATACATGTAGAGGTAAAATGTAACGTAAAATCGCTCGGGGGGACTTTAGGGTGGCCTCATCTAGCAGGTGGCCGCTCTATAGAGGTGGCCGCTAATACAAGTTCGACTGTAGTTTCAATTGTATCGTACCTCTTACCTAATATCAGTAAATCTTATATTATTTTGCACTAAGCATATATTCGTTATATACAACTCGACAATAGTGTTGAAGGTATCGCCATATCTTCTAGCGCAAATTACATAAGAACTTGTTTCACTTTATCTACATATGATCATAAATACTGTAACAATGAAGTAGGGAAAGCTTAAACGTTTAAATCAACCCAAATAATAAAACGCTGTTCGCGATTTCCCTTGACTTCTACTGAGAATTTAAAGTTAAGTTTCATGATGCACGTGTCAAGTTACGTCAAATGCATGAAACCTAGGCATCAAGATAAGTCAGCCTGACCAAGAACACACCGTAGGAACGTGTACGACTGGAATTTGTTACACAACGGAAGTGAACGAGTTACTCTGCGAGAGATAAGTTTGTTTCTGTGCATTAGGTGTAGGGTTTTGCTCAATAATTCAGTTTTCAGGTACTTTTGAGAAAAGTATAGGCGAAAATTTATGTCATTATGTGCCCTCGGGCGGCTGCTACATCACATTATAGGAGGAAAACTTCGCATCTGAAACTTACATGTGTCCGATACTATCTTATTTTCAAAACATACATAAAAATATTCAAATATCTTTTTACCATATTGTTAACCATCCATTAATCGACAAATGTGTCAAATATAAAGACATATTATTGTCAAATAACAAAATTAGAACCCTTAAACTAGACATGGTGTCAAATCAGAGTGAACGAATTACAGTCGGGGGTGGTAAACGAATTACAGTCACTTGGTGTTGCAGCTAGTGAACGCCTTCCACAACCGTCAATATGAATGATATTTAGCAATTTGTGTTTATTGTTGCTTACATAAAGTGCAGTATTGACAAATGTAATGTTTAACCGCTATCATTACTTTCATCAATAAGCTAGAATCGATTTGTGCATGTCTGATGAAAGTGTAAAGATTATACAACCCTTGGCCAAAAGTGAGTCATAATTTGCGAAATTGCATGCTATTTACCTTTTACTAGAATGATTTATGAATTGTGAAAAAGTCATTTTCTTGTTCAGTTTAGAACACAAAGCTACGAAATTGTTTTGCTCACGCTTACGTAATTATTGTTCATCTTTAAACATATAATATAAAACTTTTAAAGCGACTGTCCCATTGGCCACCATGTTGAATCTGATAAGTTTTCTGCTTTCACAGGAAATATTTTAATGTGATCTATGTCGAGTTCAGACACAAAAAAAATAAAAACAACCATAAGAAACCCATCTACGGGCCAGGACAGCCATAAGCTTGCGATTGTGGTGCCCTGTTTCAATGTCGGTCTTCCCTAAAAGAAGCAATGTCAAGATACCTCTTCAGGAAGGACACTGCCTAAAGTTTCCTTAAAGACGTTCATTCATGAAACAAGTGAAATCATATGCTTTATTTCAATTTTCACTCAATAGTATTAAGTAACCTTTTCATGTACATCAGTTTTGCTTTTATTGAAAAAAATTAATAATCTCAGCATGACGTTGCTCATTCTCTCCCCACAGAGGCAGCTCAGTCATACCCGAGTTAGCCTCTGTTCTATTACGCCAAGATCCTGGGGTTCCGGCAGATTGCCCTAGCGGCAAAAGTTGTAACTTGAGATATATCCCTTATTTGCAGCCAATGAAAACACCTTTTGGATAAAATTATATATCCACGACTTGGGAAATTCTTAACGGTCGTATAGTGACAAGGAAAGTATCATGTCTTTATGTTTATTTTTCATTAACAGTGTGAGAGGGAAATATTTGAAAATCAGATATGGATAGAGTTTTGCATTAGAAAGATACTGTTTTATATTTGTGTTAATTATTATTTGTTTTATGATACATTTTATTTTACTAATTTACCAAATAAAAACTAATGAGAAGGTAAAAAGCGATGTTTTGTAGAAGGAAGAGTTATCTCCCCTGAATGTTAAATTTCAACGATGGCTTTGCCGAACCACACGGAAATAGCCGAGGTTTTGCAAATGACCACTATGAAACGGCGTCGCTGATTGCACAACTAACTTTGATTGCCTCCAATCAGATTTCTACCTTTCTAATTCATGTATTAGCCGTAATAGAACAGAGGCTAACTCGGGTATGACTGAGCTGCCTCTGTGGGGAGAGAATGGAGGTAGCTTGAAATTTTCAAAGTCTTATATTTATATTTTGAATAAAAAAACATTAGACTTAAAGGGACAGTAAAAGTTTTTTTTTAAATTGTATATATCAAATGTTTCGTTGATAATTGTACGTTAGTGCTAAATGTTTTATTTTTATAATGTCAAAAATCTCATAACACAAACAAACCATTCACAGTCAGAGAACAAATTTTGTGTGTGAACGCCTTTTATTCTTATTATTTTTGTCAGAAAAGGTAATACCATGGCTGAACATTACATTATATATTTGATCAGTTATTACTGCATTTTTTTAAAAAAACATTGTCTTTCATTTTCCTGACATCACTTTATATTGCCCATTAAAACGTGCTACTGCCCTTTAAATGTCGATAATAAGTTCGTTTTAAAGATAAAACTGACAACGCAACCTTGTAAGTCCCCTTTAAACTCATCCATTGTACGTTCGTCTGTTCAAATTAAAGGGAACAGCTTTTCTCAGAAACTATTTAGATAGGAGAACCAAATTTGGTATTCACCTTCAGGGTAGCAATACAATGATGGAATTTTAAAATGATAAACCCGCATTAGTTTTTTTCCGAAGATATTGATGATGTCTGATGTGAGAAAAGATCTTAGTCTCATTTCGTTGTAGTCACGGATACTTTCGTCACCATGGTTCAATCCCTCTAGTTTATACTTTCCAATGAAGCACGATAATGATTTAATTGTCCATAAAGCGTCCCTTGATGTCACATTCCTACACGGTAATTAAACAATGAAATATTTAAGGAAAATATAACCGCAGTATGCATCTTTTCTCTGGAATGAGATGTCATTTGTGAGCTCAAATGTCTTTTTCACGTTGAATCTCATGACAAACTGCATCGTTGTCATAATTTGATGCTAAATGTCAGTAAGACATTGTTTGTTTAATGAAAAACATAACTATTAACCATGCACCCTTACATTATTGCTTAAGCTTAATACACAAATGTTGACTAGTATATGTTGTTGGAATACTCGTTTCATAAATGGCAAGATTGATTATTCTGTGTCCTTAATGCTGTTCGGAAATAGCTTTTTGTTATAGAAAATGTACTTCAGATACAATAATGACTTCTCTGCCTGTTAATTTAACCTATAATATACATATCTTTAATCTATTGTAACATAGTTCATTGTTCAAGTGACTTCATTGAGTTTTAGATTGGGAATTGTTATACGTTGAGGTGAGTGTTCGTTTTTCAGGTTTTGAATGACGCCGCAGAAGCTTTTGTATAATTACTAGCAATAACCACGTGCATACGGCTCCATTTGGAAGAGTTTCCTGAAACATTCAGAACAGATTATAGCATTTTATAGGTGTTTTGATAAAGAACTATTCTTAAAGTTGACCCTGTAACTCGTTCACTAAAGAAAATATAATTCGTTCACCACTTCGCAGACGTCTCTTTAGTAACGCGTTCACCACGATTGCATACCAGCTGTCTTTGAATGTAAATATCTCGGCGACTATAATTTGGATTTTGATAAAATTTTGGACTTGTGATCAATATGTATCAGTGTTTAAGGAAATATGATTGGAAATACTTATTTATTCATATAAAACAATTAACCGATCGTGTTTATGTGCACTTATCTTTTTGCAGCATGAAACCTCACTTAAATGTGCCTCTTATATCCAAATGCTGACCAGCTTTTCATTTCTAAAACCAACATTGTGTTAACTAAAGTCTACAATTTTACAGCCAGAAATATTTTTTCTCATAAGTACCTGAAAACCGACTTATCGACCAAAAACTACACCAAATGCACAAAAACAAACGGTGCTCTCGCAGAGTAATTTGTTCATTTCCCGTTGTGTAACAAATTCCAGGCGTACACGTTCCTACGGTGTGAAGAATAAGTCAGTTTTACAATATCCGCCAATGCTTCAATGTATTTGATAGTGATCAAAACTTGTGTCGAATTGTATAAACTTTTGTCATACATCTACCGTTGTACTTGATATTCAATGTACAAAAAGTCATAGATAATTGTAATCGATATAACGAATTACAGCCGCTGCATGTTACATTCATCTTCCTACAAACTTGATATTAGATACGCAAAACATTTATGTTTTATGTATATTGCAATGTCTATCCATCGCAACAAACTTACCTTGCTCAATATATATCAAACTGCTGTTCATATTACATATTTTACATTCGATCAATATGATGCCGAATTTATACATCGTATGTTAAATTGTATTCAATGCTTAATACAAGTTAGATAGTACCTTTCCTTGTATAGCTAATACCGAATACATGTCGATATATATGCATTCAACCTTACATTGTACCCGATAGTAATTACAATTTACCTTTTAACACAACCATTGTCCTATGCTGTTAATAGCATCTTTAAAATATAAAGTCATTATGTAACTTATAACGATGCATTAGATATGTTGAATAAGATTACGGTCCACTTTTAACATTTATACTCAAAAAGTTCACGCTATATTCTACATGTTTAACTAGCAACTAGCGAAATTGTTTTTGTAAAAAGTAGGTCAATGAGAAAAAAAATCGTAGTACAAATCTTTATTTCTTTAAATACACAAAATACAGGAACCATTTTTGGTGTTGTTAACCTTTGACAGAAATTCTCAAAAATCCAAGTTATTTTTCTTCGAGAGCGACTTCAGATAAATCACAACTAGTGATGAAACATCAAGCCCCAATAAAACACGTAATTTCTCCTCTCAGACGAATTAATCTACTAAGATCTTGTCCAAATAATAAACGATTTTTTAACAATGTTTACAGTTTTTAATCTTGATTTGCCTACACGCATCGTGCGCCCATTGTTTACATTTGACGCATAAACGCGCAAACCCATCGATGCGGCCACGATTTGCACGCATTCTGCATGGCCCAAAAGCTTTCGCTGTGTCAGTGAACCAAAATAGGACCTCTGCTTGTTTGAACGCTAAAAAATAAGTTCACGGGCACAGATCCCTAAATCTTTACAGTTAGAGAAATCAGTTTCGCAAAATCTGACTTCGTTTATTGCCTTTTTCATCGGGACAATTCTTTTCGTCAATTGTCGATCGTGTCGCTTTCAAAGATTGGAATTAACGGTATTTGTGACGGTCCGCCTGCTTCTATCTGCAGTGCACGCGCTCTGGCCTTCCCTAGCTTCTGTGGCCGTCTTGCTGGAAAATTACGTTATGTAAACGCAAAGTCGAGTACTTGACTTGTCTAAACTGATTATCCCGATCCAGTGAGGCCGAGCTTTCTCGCCGAAATGGAAAAATCGAATTTGTTTGTGCAATTAGACAGAAATTTGAATGAATCAAAAAGGCATATAAATCAAATCAATTGAAGAATGCGCAGCCTAAGGTCGTTATGGCAGATTACAAGAAACCCCGGCACCTGCTATCCAAGCCATTGATGGCCCAATCGCCGCTCCGTCTCTGCTTAATTGTAGCGCTGGAAAACGCCGTGCTATAATTTCCTCCGATGACTTTCCGAGATGAAATTTAGAAATATAATTTACATTGATATATGTTGAAGGGCCTCTTCTACCAGGGTATTATGACAGCGGAATTGAGGGATTGGGTTCTGCTTCTCTCTCGTAGATGCGACTCTGGAATGCGATTGTGACCAAGAGCCCTTGACTGGCGGGCAACAGACGCGGCCCTGTTCTATTCTCGCGTCAGCTTCGGATCATCCGTGTCTTCATTGATCACGTTAATACAAGGCTCTTAGATACGTGCAGGGCCTACCATTACCAGACCAAGGCACTTCAGAGGTACCGCTGTGTGTCTGTGAAAACGGTAAACTGACAGTCTAGTTCTGTGGAAACGGTCAACTCGGACACGATTGTGCTAAACACGACTATCGCGCCAATAATCGTTGAAAACGGTCATCTTCATGCAATCAAGTTCATATTTTCAATTTTGACGTTAATCCGCGGTATTTTTGTTTATTTTCCCCCGTTTTATTAGTTAACATGGCGTCAGTTGCGTCTGTACCGGCGACAAATTATCCGGCTCCGTCTGATTTATCAGCGTCAGAATCGAAGCAGACATTTATAGCTGTTAAAATGCCCGCTTTTTGCCCCCGGTTCTGGAATGAGTTCCTATTGGCACTGTTGTGACTGGCACTAGCCATGTTTCTCAGATCCATATTCTGCCAGAAAAAGACATGACGCCTGGGTTGGCAATCAAGAGTTGCTTCCCTTTGACCATTATCAGCACGCATATCCTTTGCACTGGTTACCCTCTCTGGTATTGATTCGTAATTGCGTAAAGGATTTTTATTCACGCTTGGTAAATTGAGATGAATTATTGTAAATAATACAGATGATATTAATGCTTCAGCTGTGAATATGTGTTGTTTCAATGGTTGAATTTTTTAAATGGTTAATGTAAATAGAGTGTCGTTTTTTAAAGAAAATTTAGAAACTTTTACGAACATTAATGTAATGTAATATACACTTGAAATATAGCCTGGAAAGGAAACACTAAAACTATTTTTGGTTTGTCATTAAAATTCTGCTTTACAAGTCTTGTCATGTGCACGTGAAAGTTGGAATGAAACGTTCATCTTATCAAATAATAAAGATGACACACTTTTTAAATATATACGTACATACCAATATTTGAATAAAACTTTGAAATAAAAGTGCTGCTCAACAGGTGCTTTTGAACATACTGAACATGGAAGTCTTTGTGTAAACCTAGAGGTAAATCCAATTATAAGTATCTATCTATATATAACAGGTTAGTACAAGTTTCATGTGAAGATGTCATACTTCATATGATTCTTTGTTTCAGGTGAAGATGTAATACTTCATATGATTCTTTGTTTCAGGTGAAGATGTAATACTTCATATGATTCTTTGTTTCAGGTGAAGATGTAATACTTCATATGATTCTTTGTTTCAGGTGTAGATGTAATACTTCATATGATGCTTTGTTTCATGTAAGGATGCAATACTTCATATGATTCTTTGTTTCAGGTGAAGATGTTATTATATTTCATATGATGCTTTTTTTCAGGTGAAGATGTAATTATATTTCATATGATGCTTTGTTTCAGGTGAAGATGTAATTATACTTCATATGATTCTTTGTTTCATGTGAAGATGTAATTATTCTTCATATGATGCTTTGTTTCAGGTGAAGATGTAATACTTCACATGATGCTACGTTTCAGGTTAAGATGTAATACTTCATATGATTCTTTGTTTCAGGTGAAGATGAAATACTTCATATGATTCTTTGTTTCAGGTGAAGATGTAATACTTCATATGATTCTTTGTTTCAGGTGAAGATGTAATAGTTCATATGATTCTTTCTTTCAGGTGAAGATGTAATTATACTTCATATGATTCTTTGTTTCATGTGAAGATGTAATTATTCTTCATATGATTCTTTGTTTCAGGTGAAGATGTAATACTTCATATGATTCTTTGTTTCAGGTGAAGATGTAATAGTTCATATGATTCTTTGTTTCATGTGAAGATGTATTTATACTTCATATGATTCTTTGTTTCATGTGAAGATGTAATTATACTTCATATGATGCTTTGTTTCAGGTAAAGGTGTAATACTTCATTGATGCTTTGTTTCAGGTTAGGATGTTATACTTCATTGATGCTTTGTTTCAGGTTAGGATGTAATACTTCATATGATTCTTTGTTTCAGGTGAAGATGAAATACTTCATATCATTCTTTGTTTCAGGTGAAGATGTAATACTTAATATGATTCTTTGTTTCAGGTGAAGATGTAATAGTTCATATGATTCTTTCTTTCAGGTGAAGATGTAACTATATTTCATATGATTCTTTGTTTCATGCGAAGATGTAATTATACTTCATATGATGCTTTGTTTCAGGTGAAGGTGTAATACTTCATTGATGCTTTGTTTCAGGTTAGGATGTAATACTTCATATGATTCTTTGTTTCAGGTGAAGATGAAATACTTCATATCATTCTTTGTTTCAGGTGAAGATGTAATACTTCATATGATTCTTTGTTTCAGGTGAAGATGTAATACTTCATATGATTCTTTGTTTCAGGTGAAGATGTAATACTTCATATGATTCTTTCTTTCAGGTGAAGATGTAATTATACTTCATATGATTCTTTGTTTCATGTGAAGATGTAATTATACTTCATATGATGCTTTGTTTCAGGTGAAGGTGTAATACTTCATTGATGCTTTGTTTCAGGTTAGGATGTAATACTTCATATGATTCTTTGTTTCAGGTGAAGATGAAATACTACATATCATTCTTTGTTTCAGGTGAAGATGTAATACTTCATATGATTCTTTGTTTCAGGTGAAGATGTAATACTTCATATGATTCTTTGTTTCAGGTGAAGATGAAATACTTCCTTATTAATAAAAATACGTTTTGACTTTTATCTCCACAATTATATCTTCGTATGAAGAAATATTCGTTTATGATTTATTTCACATTTTTGTGTAAAGATCTGACAACTGGTTGGGTAGTTTTTAGCACAGTATGCCTGCCATTATGTCACACGAAGACATTAATGATAAAGAGAGTAAAATATTTAATTTGAAACATTTTAATTACCATTTCAAATTACCCTTGAATCGCTATTGAATAAATAAGTCATGTTTCATACCCCTGCAGATATTAAGGTTGTAGAAATCCTGAAAGTCTACATGAAAAATATGTTTTCAAAAGCTCTTTAGTTGTGTATTTTCACGCAATTTGGGGGGTAAAATATTGAGAAAGGAACAGGGGCAACGAAACAACATTCACCTTCTAAACGTTATTGTGCATTTAACAGATTTATAGCGTATTGAATGTGGAAGGACTGACAATAATGGCATAGCATGATGAATATCAATGTTTAAAAAGATGATTATCATTCGAAAATAGACATTTTTTTCTAACATGCATTACATTAAAATAATGAATTTGGTTGTTTAAGAGAGTCATGTAATTTCATTGAATCACAATAATACTTCATATTTTGTTATTTAACGTTTTCACTACAAAATATCAACAAAAACATGTTTCAGAACCTTGTTTACAAAGTCACTTATCAAAACATGATCACCGACCAATTTCACAACTAATGGCAAATTTCACGTGCCATGAAGCAAGTTCCTCGAAGTCACCGTGTAAATTCTCCAAGTCAAAATTTTAACCCCCTAAAATAAACTTCACGCCATGATAATCATCGCGGCTGTCAGACTGTGACTGTATATACGCTGACGTTATATTGCGTTAAAGTTTACGCTCACTCCTTCACGTCAAATATTTTGACGTTACGGGATATGGAGTATTTGCGAGAGACGTCGCTGGGCTTTATGCCAGCACAAATCAAAGTTTAATTCGTGGTTTGACAGCGTGTAATGACGCAATGGGTCCGCCAGGGGCGTTACTTTGAGTGACTTGACGCTCTATAACGTAACATGATGGCAGTTTAATAACTGCAAGAGTTATGGCCCTTGTCGATGACGTTTCCTCTGGGTTATGAAATACATCGGCCATATTGGTTTTCCTAAGAAATAAACAATGTTTAACATTTAAAAAGAGAAAAAAAATTAAATTATATTTTTTTTTAAACTTTGAAAGTTATATCATGATTGGATACTTATTAGGGGAATTATTTTGTGTATTTTGTTTTAATAGATATAAGGTTGATATCATCATTTAGTAATTGTAATGTGGAAATCGGAAGACATATTTCAGTTGTAATTTGTATGAGCTTAAATTTCTGGACTGATATAATAAGCTAAGAGCAGCAATTCAAATTTGTTCATTTATTTACAATTCTTGTATCATATAGTCATTTGCTATCATGGCAGAGTATTTAACGTTACAATTTCAGTACAACTTGAACTTTACGACCACAACCTGATTACTTAATGGGATTCTACACTGACATTTCGTTCATTGTTTAAAATAGTTATGTTTCACAAAATTATAATTTTCATTATTTTTTTTTCAAACAAATAAGTTTTTTTATACTAAGCACTTTTCAAAGTTAAGAAACGTGCCGTCAATGTGTGGCAACTTCAACAATTCCGGTTTTTTTTACACAACGGTTTGAAATTATCATAATAAATATTAATTTAGTCTGATGCATCAAAGAACATTAAAAATAAGCAAATTTACTTCAGCATCCAAAATAAAATAAAATATAAAACTATAATTGACCTCAAAACATAACTGCTCCAGAGATCTCTTTATTATCAAAAGCGGGATCAGTAGTATTTTACTATGATAGACTTGCTTTAGAAAGTTCTTCAACTATCTCCGGATCCAGAATTGACCAGCGGTGTCCACAGGCTGTAATGCTTGACCACTCGAGACACATGTGATCATCTTTCTATTGACCATCAGTGACTCCCAAGTGAGGGGTATGACAGCTAAGCGCCTCTCAAACAATGTATAATTAACGTTTTTAATGGTAGCTCCCACCTGTGCTAAAGAAAGGTCTGACATTCGTTAGCCTCGCATAGATGCGCCAGACACCTAATCTAACCTTTATCGATAGACCCGTGTCAATAATATGATAAGAAAGCCATTTCGGAAAGTACCGTGAACCATAAAACCGGCCCGGGCTGGTCTATCAGTCCTCTCTGGGTGCCAATTGATATGAAGCAGTCTTTCCGTGTTAATTAGACCATTTCTAGATCTTAATGGCACACGTGAACGATTTGACAATATCTCGTGGTAGTTAAATCTACGTTTACACCGCTATTAAACCTGCGTACGGTCTGCGAAGCTCAACCTAACTCGGAGTCTCCAAACCTTTAGTACTTTAGTCCTTTGTAGCTCTTATATCCAAACGGTTTAAATGAACCGGTTGTGGTGTAACATTATGATATCAAGGTGGATTATGATAATAGATTTATAAATATATTTAGCTGTTATCATCTTTAGAAACATTTGAAAAATTGTTTCAAAGTCATGTAGGCAGTGGTCATCTTTAATTTCTTTCCTTCTTTTTATTTCCTAATTTTGATTTAGATAATGTAGGAATATTATAGGTCGTCATATTTTCCGTTGGAACACTGTTAGATATTTTTATAAATTACACTTTTCATGAATTATATTTTTCAGGTTCTGTTTTGGATTTATAACTCTGTGCTCTAAAGTTGTTTGTAAACATTTAAATTAATTTGATTAGAAATCTACATTTCAATTTCTTGAAAACGGATTTCTTAAATTGACTGATTTTATATCGGTGACATACTTCTAAATTTGTTGTTATTTTCACTTCTTTCTATTAAGACATTTTTATCGTTCTCTTCAACACAAAGCAATTACTTCTTTCCAGCGTTCCCCGACTTTATTGCGCTATTTTAGTGTCAGGATAGCTTTGTTTTAGCATAAAACTCTACAATTGGGAGCAAAACTAAAGTAAACCTCCCTTCGGCAAATTAAATCAGGTGCTGACACGTAAGGACGTGAAATGAACATTCCATGTCGATTTCAGTCAGTAGTGAATCATATCGCGATGTACAGATCAATCAGCAGTAACCCTCTTGTACATTTCACTGCGAAGAAGGTCGTTAAACGCTGACATAATCAACCAGAAATATAATTTGCCCTTTAAAAAACGCTATCTAATATCTGGCACGGAATAGCCATTTAAGTAAGCGAGGGGGTTCTAAAACTTTAAGTGAAATTTCCTCTCCAAATATCACCAATAAAACGGGTTTAACGGTTTGAGGTAAGGCGCTGATGTTGTAAATTTCAGTTCCTACTCAAACGAATCCTTCGCTTTTTCCGTCAGCTATCTCCAAGGGTTTTAAGGAACCAATTGTTGTCTGAGACGAACGTATAAACTCACCGCCAATTACAATCACGATTCTAGCATTGACACCGTAAAGTCTTCGCTTTTATATTTGCCTATTGCGATTTTAGGGTGACAAAGTAGTATTTTAGATGGAAAATTAAATGTTTCAGGGCATTTCCCCGATAAATTTGTCGAGCAGGTTTTTGTTGAGTTCGTTTTATTAGACATTTACAGTGACAAACTTCACTTTTATGATGCAAAACTACAATAACGGTGTCACGGGCAAAGCGTGCAACGTTTGGTTGCCGTCCAAGCTCGGAAAGCACGGGCTTTCAGCGTAAGGTTGTAAATTTCAAGTTTTACCACATTACTGTTGGACGGCGAATAGGATACTCAAACTCGACGTGACAAAGCGCCGTTTTATTCACCCTTGTTTAATACACAGTGTTTTAATTCGGAAAACCTGTCTTTAACATTAGTCGTAAATACAGCGACAAATTGATGCAATTAATGAGACGGGTTCATTACAGTCGATCAAACATAGAATGAAGCCATGCTAGTAATTGTATAATCATGGCATTTTCCTTTACCCGTTTGTCATATGGGTGATTCAGTCGTATCAAAACATTATTAATTCATAGTGTCAACTTTCGTTTATGAATGATACACTTCCAATCACTATATATACTGAATATCGATCACGAATATTATTTTTATTTTTCTGGAGATGTCTATTGCAAACACATTTATTTCAAAGCAAAAATCTTCGCAAATAGACAAGTAAATATATGTAAAAGTTCAAAGCAGTTCTAGTCCAAAATAAATAGATTTAATGTTTCAAATCGACAACGAAATCATAAGTGTCAAAACGATAATTACAAGAACCACCAAACAATTTGATTCAAAAGAAAACGTGGCTCTACTTGTTGACCTTTCAATGACGTTACGCCAAGGCCAGCCGACGTTTGCCATTAGTTACGGCAGATATAGTACGGATATAAAGTGCTTGGTCCCCTACTGTATATATTGTGCACATATATGTTGGGGGCGGTGTTGAAACGAGGCACTTCCCCTCTTGCAAGCGTGCTTCCGTTTGAGGGCCTTGTTCATGAGAAATAGTTTTGTCTCGACTGTATCAATAAATCTTACGCGCTGATGGTGAACTTTGATAGGTGACAGGTCATTATTAGATCGTCAATATTAAGGAGGGAGTGTCCGATATGAACACGCAGGGCGCTAAGCTCCCATGGCGACCCTAGGGGACCATTTTGGCGCCATTGTTACTCCAGAAATGGCATCTAAAACGGGTCTATTCCGGGGGTTCTATCTTGTGGCGGAATCGGAAGGGGTCTCTAAAGCGATCAAGAGCAGCTGTGATGAGCACGCTGACATGCGCTGTTCGGGAGATGCGCCGGGGAGGACAATGGAACCGCAACAGAAACAATTTCTCACATAATGCCGTTGTTCCAGAGCGCCAGGCTTGTTAAAAGATTCTTGCCGTGTTTTCGTAATTCTTCTCTCCCAAACCTCTTCCTTTATTAAAATTACACGCCCGGTTAGATTGTTTTGTCAAGGAAAGTGAATTGTGCGTTGAGGGCACGTGCGTTGCTGTCGTCTGCCCTCGGAGGGTGATGCAGACGACACCTGCAGGGCGCATGCGCCACGCGCCATTTCCCCTGTCATGGCTGACCTTTGACAGCGGGTGACGCGATTTCTTACAAAGTGACCAAAATATTTGGAAATGAGCGTATCGAAGGAGCACCAGCCCCGAGCTTCCCTCCCCTGCTTCAATTCTTATAATGGGCCCGATGATCATTTCCCCGTACATAAACCGCCCGGGTACAGCCGACCAAGGAAGTGTATCGAAGCGTGAGAGATCCCTTGGGGCCACCATCCCCTCCCTCCGCTAACAGGAGCTGCCGCCATCTTGAAGACATCGATCAAATTCTTGATGGTCCTTCTATTATCTTCCCAAATCGCCTGGATAACTCCCTCAACGAGAGGGGTGACCGTTAACAGCCAGGCGCTGCCATAAACCAGTACCTTTTACATGTTTATTTTGTCGACAACGTACGCACAACATAAAGGAAAGTGCTTTACCATTTTTGCTCTGGTTTGATGGCCAAGCTAAACACCCTGGTCAAGCGGTCCCACAGATCAAGCCTCTCACCAATCCGTAAAAGACATCAGTATGGAAAACATCCCTTTGTAACAGCTCATTGCCCCTCCTAAAATAACAATCAGGGCTAGACTCATATTTACTCGTGTACGCTCGGCTTAATGTATATTTATGAGGGTTCTGAACATTACCCTTGCATGGTGATAACGATCATAACATTAACACCATGTCGCGGTGAGGAGCTCACAGGAGATTGTAAATACACTTGGCATCTTTGTTGAGCTTTCTAGCTGTTCAATAACATCCCGTCAGTGGGTGATGAATGTTGCTATAAAAGCGTCGTTTACTTACATAAGATAAAAGATGCGTTACCTATACGCATGCCGCTTGTCACTCGGAGCATCGAGATGAGCACTAACTAGACAGCCCGCTACAATCTGCCTTCATGGATTGTGCGTCTTATGAATTGCTATGACATGGCAACTGATGTTTTTCGTAAACTTCAAAAGTTTTTGAATGATAAAATCTTCGAACCTTGTATCATGATACTGTTAAAGTGAAATATGATGATATCTGTTTAACTAATTAAGTATGCAGAAGCCCATCTGTAGATAGTATTCTTTATAGATCGCCATGTTCTCGGCAACAGAGCTGAGATGATGGTAAAAACAGACCTCATTATCCAATACGACAACTTTTAACATTTTTAACGAATTTTCATCAGAAGTCGTTTATTTCGCTTTAAGCATGTTCGGAGAATACTCAGCTTTGGTTAACAAAATAAATTAGATCACTAACTGTTATGCATCCAGTTATCAACAATATGTATGACGAAACTTGATGTCTTGTTTATACCCGTTGAAGAGCTTACTTGAATACTTAATGTCTTTTATAGGAGACTACCTCCACAGAGACTTTATGTTCCATTTATGAGATGCGTCTCCTTGAAAAGATGTGTCGATTACTATACTGATGATTATGTGTTGTTGATTGCCACTTGTCTGGGCAATCAAAATACAATCGAATATAAATTGTGTTTTTTTAATTTCAGATTTATTGAAGTGTAACCTAATGACTAAATGAAGCAGTAATACTTCAAATGTATAACGTAAAGTTTAGCAATGCGATTCCTTTCGGTTAGACAAAATGAATTAAAGGTGTTCACACAAAAATGGCCGCCAATGGATTTTATGTGAATCCTCATACTTTGTCCTCTGACTATGGGTGATTGGCCTGTGTACTGAGGTTGTTAACACTGTAAGTATAATACATTTAGCATTAACTTACAATTAAAAGTGAATTATTTAAAATATAAAATTATCAAAAAACGTGCTACTGCCCCTTTAAAGATACAGAGTGTATGTTGTATTAAATGTTGTTATTGCTATTATTTATCAAAGAGTACTAAAAATTACCATTATAATGTTATTTGGTTCAATATATAAAGACGTAAAATAATTAAAGCCAGGCACGATATTATATCAAAGACCAGATTAAAACGTAACTTTCGACCAACAGCAAACGATTTGTCGGTAGTGTTGATTATGTTATATAGCTCGTGTAATTTGGAAACACCATGGCCATTGTGTAAATATTCATCTTGACCATCAATATCAGCCTAATTATAATTTTGTTATCAGCACCATCATGTTACTTTGTAACATAATCATCTTACTTATGTAACCAACAACTGCTAGAGTTAACAGACTTCAAACTTAGACATTTCACGGTTCACAACACCTCTTCAGAATATGATGCTTTCTACTGATTTAACTACAAGTAGATTTGAACATGACATGTTAGAAGAAAAATGAGAAGGCAGGTTGGAATATACCAAGAGTCGTCTGGCAGAATCGTACATACCTAAACGGTCCTAAGTGAATGAGATATGTCGCCAATAATAATGATTGCAAGAGGTTGAAAACCATCTAAGGATAACTACACATCTTGATTAATCTGAAGACCAAGTATCATTGAGCTTGTTACAGTTTGTTTAGTTCAGCTGCGTAAAATTAATGATTAAGGACGGGCGGACGGGCGGACGGATGGACAGAGTGATGACAATATCCATAGCTGTGGGGTCGAGGGATGGGCAACGGTTGTACATGTGTAACATTTTGTTTCCGGGTTAAGAAAACAGTACCAATGATTTACCCGAGACTGAAGGTGGAACTTCGACATTATGATGTCACAGAACTAATAGGATTTATTTCTTGAACCAAATGAAAAACAGCTCAACAACCAGAAAGTATAGAAATTGCAAGCTTAAAATTGGAAATGCGCGTTATTTAATGACTGTTAAATAATTTTAAATGGATATTTGTTGCTAATGGTATAATGGAATTGTTTCTTCATCCCTTTACGGTCTTATCTCCAGCACATGTTCAAGGAATTCCCTGCATGTGGAACCTTCTGGTACTAAATCATGTGTAAATTGATGCACCTATGACGCGGCCAAGACCTTTGCATTCGGCCGTATGTTTTCACAGTAAGCATCCAGCCCGCCGACAGACAAATGCCATTTCGACATTATGGCGAGACAGAGTTTGATCTGCATGATTGATGCCCAACGTGAATACCCTGGGCAATTTCAACTGTGCGTGTTAAATATTGCGAAGCGGCAAGACTGAAACCATCCTGGCGGCCGCCATGTTGACAGCTCCGCAGTTGGAGGCCCGGATGTTGAGCTGCACGTGCAGTGCGTGTGACGTAATCTGGCTGACCGGTGCAATGGATATTGGCTTGTATGTGACCTGTGTCCGCGGTTTAATGGCTTTATTGCGCTTCTAGATTACCAAACATCCGCACTTTGGTGTAACATTTCAACGCTTCCGTATTATGGCAGTCAGGACAGTGGTTGTTTACAATGATGGATAAAACAAACACGTTTAGTTACGAGAAAGCTACCCTTGTTGTTTATTGTTGCTGCTGTTGTTTGCAATGAATTTGATACACATACTCTTGGTTAGTATGGTACCATCTCTGTGTTTACTGTCACACAATTTGAAGGGAAAAAAATCGAAAACTTTAAAAATTAATTTCTGTTTATTGGATACAAGTTAAACAAATGCATGCGCTGGTCTTAACAATAAAATTCCGTGTCTAGTCACAAATATCGTCTCTCGGGAAACAAGAAAACATGTTTAATGATATACAAGGGTGAAATTTTATTATTTTTTTATTATCTTGAAGTCTTTTATATACGATCTAGCTGACTAGAATGTACACGTGTCAACCATGTATTTCTGATAAGCATGCAGCATTATCATGCCATTCAGTAAACATCGAGTCAATTATTTTCGATCAGATTCGTTAATCCGACATTCTCGTTAATCCGACATATTTCTCTGCAACCATGATGGTCGGATTAACGAGAGCTGACTGTACTGAAGGACTGCGGAGAGCTTCTACGCGTCGTGATATGAATTATCTCCCTTAGACCATTAAATAGTAAAGTAGATATCTAGCTGGAATGGTGATTCGTGTCCAGGAAATCTATTTTGATACGTCTCTGACGACCGATCATGAGCCTAATTAAATTAAATGTCAAAACTGTCTGATTAAAAGTGCAATGTACTCAAAATGATGCAGGAATTTAATGAATCTATGCTGATAGTTTGTGGGTAAACTTAATTAAATTCATAAATGGAATATATTTAAATTCGTAAATATTTCATTTAAGGCGTAAACGTTGCTATGCTAACCAAATCTTACTTAACATTGTAGCAGATGTAAACAAATATATCTTGTTAATGTGATAGTTTATCAGTTGTCACCATAAGAAATCAAAACAGTTTAATTTTCATAAACCTTAAAACATTTACGTGTAATTGGGAATCTCTATACAATTTTTAAAATTATCTTGGCAAAATAAAAATGACCTCATCCTGTGTAGTTAACCTACAATCTGTGAACCTTTTGATAATACAATTTATGATTTTTAAATATACAAAATGCTATTACATCTTAGTGACGTGTCTGTTTACAAATTCAGGTTCTTGGAAAGATAATCACTGCAAATTGTGACACTGTGTCAATCATCTATCTGAAATGAACATGACATACGTTAGAGATTCCGTGAAATCGTTCACGTGCTTCCTGTCACAAACTTGATAGTGTCACAACTATTCTTTTCTTAGCAACTGGTGTAAAGAAATAATTTAATTTCCATGGCAATTTGACACCTAACCCGCATCAAATCACCACAACCATTTTGTATTTTCAGACGATAATTGGATAAATTTCATGATCAGATTTCAGATAATATTTCAATGTCTGCTGTCACCTATACTAGAAGGGGAAAGGTCGTGGAAGAGGGTAGGTGAGGATGGAAGCGTATCCCCCAACTACCCAGGGGTTCCAAAACTTCTCTTCTGACATCTCATTGCTTTCCATGGCATGCTGAGAAAATAAGCCCCCCTTTTCCGATTGTCGTAATACGTACGACATTCGATCTCATTTCTGGCTGCGCAAACCAAGATGGCTGAATAGGGTGGGCCGCACCGTTATAGATACTACCCGGCTTTTGTTCCCGGTATTTTAACCGGCTTCATCAATCTTATAAAGAAGCGACTGTCTTTATTCACTAAGGATTCCAAACGAAATCACCCGCCAATGGGAACCATTTAAACTCATTTAAAACCGCCATCATCCCTTGATAAGATTCTTTGAAAATCACAGGACTCTGTGCTTTTTCGTATAGAATTTCACTGCGTTGACTTAATGATGGGTTGTTGTCTTTCGGTCTGCTCTGAAAGCGTTGTTGTGGGGTTTGCAGCTTCCGCTACGCTCGTTCAATCGGCGCCCCCTTTTGCTTCATTTAATGAATAGCGCACTGGACGTACGCCTTTTTCATTTCCGACTAAACGTCGCGCCGACTGAATCCGTGTGTAAGGTTTTCCCGTCTTCGCTGACTGTTCGAAATTACCCCTATCGAATTGCGTTTTCAATTAAAAGTTTGAAAATATAGTCGAAATGAGGATGATAAGGGTTTCGTTCAAGGTTGTTCAAAGCGTTTAAACCCACGGTTCTTGACACGACCATCTTGTCACAACAATATTTCATATATAGTCTTATTTCTATTAAGTTCGATATGATTTGAAATCGTACAAGTTGAGTAACTTTATATGATTTTTTATTTAATTGTTTTTTTGTTGTTGTGAATTTGCGATTGCACATCTACATGATATTTCATCAGATTTGTCGGAAATAGAACAGATAAGATTATAAAAAAATCTTAAACTATTCTTTATTGTGAACCGGTTCAACGTTTTGAAGTGTACATTTTTCGACTACGGTGATAAACAGGATATTATATGAGAATCCATGATATACTATTCACGACACGAGTGCATAAATAGTAGTATTTCCCGAGCGAAATACAATTGTAATCCTCCTTGACAGTTTTACTCAAATTCGATTTTATAACACTTTGCTTTTCCCCATTTGACTTTTTATCATTAACTGTTTACTGTATCTCACCTGAAAGAGGATATAAAAAGACATTGCACTTGTCAAGACAAGCCAATCAATTCTAGTATGAAACTTAAGATCAATCCTTCATCTTTTTTAATTATGATATCGAAGACTTTTTTTTATATTTCAACTGATAATGAATACTTGTATTTTCAGTTTTAAAACATGATAGGGTTTTTTTTCTCAGATAGACTATTTTAGTAAATATCTGTATTTTCTTTTTTTTTAGTTGAAATACTATGCATAAATCATGCAAGTAAGATATATCAAAATAACTTATGTTTTGAAACGTTTTGAATTGACAGAAATAGAAGTAACGGCGATCCGCGATAATCAGCAATGTGTTTTATTGTACATTATGAAATTACATCCTAGCGATGTTTTGTAGACTACAATACCCTTCAATATGTAAAGTATACGACGAATTTGTTCATCGGCAACACTCTTGACGCCAAAGATGTAATCAGGCCTACTCAAAAGTATTCCATATTTTTCAAATCGAATAAATTTACATAAAGGTGATATCAATTTCAATTTAACAATTTCGTAGGCGCGACAGTTTTCCAATTTAGACAAATACGGATTATTCAGTTCCGATTTAGGCAAATCATCATTTTGCATCAATAACTACATTCCACCATTCCAAGTTTTCGATTCAACCGGATCCATATCAACAGTCGACCAATCACTCATTTTTCTTATGAGAAAAATATGCTCTTCGGGACGACATCCCCCAATTGAGGGGCCACATTAGTAACCTAATATGGGGCCAGGAATCTTCCCCTTTCCTTAATTAGCATTAATTCGAAATATTGTCTTATGGTTTATTATTTTTTATCATCAATCACTTGTTAAATTTGGCAGCTATGGAATAATTAAATTCTGGGGAGGTTTATATATCTTCATTCTCGATAATTGCTTATTGAAGGGCAAATTTGATATCTATGAACTCTTTTAATGAATTAATTTCGATTTATTGTTGCCTAAATTTGCCATGCGTTGAAATCGAATAATACCCAAACGACGTAAATGCATTTTTTTTAAATATCTTTAACAAATTGACATTTTCATTAATTTTGTTGTTTGACCTTTGTGTTACGCCATTCAATTATACTGATATGATTTTTAGATTTGATTTGTTTCCTGGGAGTTTTATTAAGTTATCGTTTTCTTTATTAAGTTTCCGTTTTGTACAGTTTCCTCTCGGTTCAAGCTACTGTCAGTTTCAGCTGTCACAACATGTACATCAAAGTCAATCACGCTTCTCTTTGTCTATTGCATAAGATTCCCGTGCTGAAATGTACAAACTTATAAACATCTTGTCACGTTAATGGTTAGTGACAGTTCACCGCAGACGCCTTTTGACAAGGCTAATCAACAACACCCCTTTTCACGCTCGACATACCCTAAGGTACGGTATCGGCCAAACATCTGCGCTTTTCTTATCTCTAAAATCAATTAATGATCCAAAATTGATGGGTAGAAATATACCCAGTTTTATCTATGCGTAAATCAACTGCGCAATGGGCAACGAAAAGCGCAAGCGAGTGAGAAAAGTTTTACTAAGAATTGTAATTGAAATTCTGGACCTAATTTGCAGTGCGGCTACTGTATTATTATCCGTGTTTGGATCTCCTACCCTTTCATTATAGCGAGTTTATTCCTGGCCCTGAGGGAACGAGCTCTTGTTGTTGCGCTCACGTCTGTGTTAGCTGTCACAGTATTTTTATTTCTCAATTTGATCAAAGTTCGACAACTTTTCAATTTGTTGCGTCGTTTCGTTAAGTTGCAGTTTAGACGTCATCACTAACAAAGCTGTTCCTCAAATATCTTACAACAGATGCATAATGTTCAATCGCTAGTGTATTTGAGTGGCAAAAATGTTCGCTTTGCAATTCAAAGTGTTATGAATATCACGTCCGAGATACGAGATGTCCGAGATACGAGATTCAGGATGCATCTGGTACACATTGTGCAATAGAGTTGCTTCCATTATTTGCATCACGTACTGTGAACAATTTTCAGCTAGATACAATGTCATCTTGTCATGATTTTGGAAAGAGGTATAGAATGGGAAAGGACCAATGAAGTTATTCAAATTCATTTAACTGATTCTCAAAGACTTGATAAATTGTGATATTTCTTTAAAATTATGTAACTTGAGATTGGGGGTTTAAATTTTCTGAATACGAAAATTTGACAATAAGAATTTACTTCAAACTTAGTCTCAAATCTTAGAAGAAAACACGACGTAACATAAAACGTGTACATCGAGTAGAAGTGTATGACTTGTTTGCGGTCCTCGTTCGTTAATGATAAATAAACGAAGACATGTCTATAATACGTTAGAACTTACTCAACGAACATGAAGATACTGTCAAATGAAATAGGAGACGAGTTTCAAGTATTACTTGTAGGCCTTACTTGAAATAATATCAGGAATATTTGAAAACCTAGCTACTATCATAGACGTCTTAACGCTCTTAAGAACATCTAAATAGTGTAAGAAATTTCAACTTAGCAAAATATGTGTATCTTGTACTCAATGTAAGTGCATGATTGTCCGTTTCAATTTTATAGTTTGCATTCAGTATTAACAACATTGTCTAATTGGTTCGTGCAACAAAAATGATTTAACGTATATTTTTGTTACCTCCGTTTACGAAAAACTATGTAATACGAAAAAGCTCTTGCGTCTAGTTTAAATCTTCCGATATTTTAAATATATTCTTTATAATTAATGACATGTTTTTCTATCGAAGACATACTTATCTTTCTAAGAATACCGCCAGATGCCATATTAGATTCTATGATTATGGTAACTTTAATATAACAAAATAGAAAGAAATGAGGTTAGCTTTTCGACGTAAAATTCGCATGTCCAAACGCTATAATACAGTAAGAAGCCACTTTGATTATAATAGGGGTTTAAATTACTACCTAAGGGTTGTAGAAGCCGCTTTGATTATAGATGTGACTTCAGCGTCTTCCGCGAATTATATCATTAAAGCAGTAACGAGATATCGACAGCGTTGAACACGTCAAAATAGGTACTATCATCTTCCTTGTCTAAATAACCCGCGTCAGAGGTGAAAAATATCATAATGATATATTTGCTCTTAAGTACTTTTATAACAGCGCTGATTAAGAGGATTATGTTGTTACATATTTGGTAACATGATTTGTGGTTGAAATATTATCCTAACTCTACTGTCATAATTGAACTTTTTATCCATTATTTTTAGTAAAATGTATTGTTAGAATGTTTCGATATATGTAGAAACTAATAATGATTATTGTCTGTGTGCGTGGAAGATGTGTATTTTTGGGTTATAATATATTTTGTATATTGTCTTCAGTAAAATATGTTTTCCATTTTCGATCTGAAAACTGACATGTAAAAGATTTCGTTCATTGAACGGTCATCATTCAAATGTGTAGATGTTCTAATGAGTAGGTGTTCTGAAAGTTAAGATGTATGGTAGTTATTGTCACTTTTTCATGAAAGTTGTTATCCTTCACTAGATCAGAAACTAACATGTCTCCTTTTAGTTATTTTATAAGTAATTAAAATTCGTATGGAATATCATAATACTTTGCGCTTCATCAATTTGTTTTATATGAATATATCTAGGAAGGAGTCAGTTAGGAGTTAGGTATATTTCATTGAAATATATGAGGTAAATATATGAGAAAAATGGGGCAACCACGAGAAAATCACGAGATCTAATACGTATTCTATTTATTATACATTTTGTATAAAATATCCTAGAAATCATCTTATTAAAGAAAGTGAGTCTCGGTTGTTTACAAAGGTAGGCATCGATGTTCACAGAAACACATTTTAACATTATCTCAGTAGCCTGATTGGCAGGTGTTCATTTCATTGAAAGTTGCGTGGAATACTACCAGAGCAAAGTGAAATTTTTTGTAGTTTGTAAAAATGATATTGCATACCTTCGAACGAAATACTAACCTGATAATGTATTTATTTAAGTTTAATCGCAAAAGCGGAATAACATTACAAAGGGTCGTTAGACATACGCATATTTTCAGTTACGATATATTAAATAGTTGATATTTTTCACAACATTAACAACAAAACATAACATCTCAATACATAAAAAACGTACATTACAAGTCATGCTAAACAATAAGTAATAAATGTTGTATGTTACGTATCATAGTAAGATTTACGGAGAGTTATCTCCCATGGCGCAAAGTTTTTAGCCGCGTGAAGCAAGACTACTCAAGCGAAGGCGCCTGTTTTTCTTCAGCGCTGTTTTTTTCGGCCGATGTGTTCTATTAAAAGGGTTTGATTCCATCGAGATTCCCCTGGCGCCCCTCCCCACCCCATCTCATCAGGCGAGTGATTGATGTCTTCGTGAATCACAGCATTTCATCATGAGCTGCGACGATATCGCGCGTCGCTCGCCCTTCGTTGACAGCGTTCGATGGTCTGATATCGGTGCAATACTTTGCGAAGACTTTCGCTTGGTCTGGTATCCCTGGGATCTGACATTAGCGCCTAACGACCTGACCCCTGCGCTTCGATGCATGCTTTGCAAATGAGTGCGCAGTCCCAATCTGCCATTACGACCGTACGGCCATATTATCCGTTGTCACGGCGTAGGGATACCAATGACACCGCGCGGAGGGGATCGATGTCATTCGGTTTATAATCAGACGACTGAACGAGAGAGGCATCGGTGAACCATCGGTGAATGGCAATGGCAAAAAAAGCTCATTTCGTCAGGGAATGCTTGCACGGGTCCTATCCGGCAGCTTAACAGTTGAATTAAATGCGCCTGATAATGGCGAGCGGTTCGGTCTTGGACGTCTCGCAATCAATGGCGGGGAGAAGGAATAAGCGATTTCGTCGATGATTTAGACCGTTCAATATTAGAGGTAATAAGCGTAAAAATTGAAACGACATGGCACAAACTGCACAATAAAGTGGGCACCCAATGTGCGCGAGTTTGGCCCTGACGGGATTCCCATTACATGAGAATTAAGTTTAACAAAGAATTCATCAAACCTCTCTATAGTGGACATACAAATCGGCGTCTTTATTCTGTTATCGAGACAAATGAGATCGTCTTTTTGTCGTATATCTAAAATGATTGGCTCTGTGTTGGTGTTTCCAATATAGTTTAATAGTGGGTTTGTTCAATCCATTGTTTTTCAGTCTTATGGATAGTTGTGATTAATATGACTTCCTCCACTCGGAAATTAAGAGTTACGCCCCCTTAACTATATTCCTGAAAAAGAAGACTATAACGTTTTTGCTTCATTTGATTATTTGAACACTACAATTTCCTTTTAAACAAAGTCGTTTCGTCCTTGAGGTAAAGTATAAGTACTTGAAATAACAAAGTTACTATTGCAACTTCATTTATCTAACCAAAACCGGGGTACGATGTTGTAATTTACCATCAATGGTAACAATCGCATAAATCATTAACATTCCTCCGCGTTATTATCAAGTTGTACATTAACCATGTTTTAAGTGCCGAACTGTGTTGTGAAAAACGTGAAAAACAAATTGACAAATGTCATATATCACATATCATAATATGTAAACTGTATTTGCAATCACGGGTAAAGGTTTTGGTGATGTTTCTTATATGATAAGAAGAGTTATTAATGATTATAAGAAGTTCAGTTCATGTCTGTATTCATTTTCAGATCAACTTAAAGAGATTAAATATGTTTTCCGTAATGTACATCTTTCAGGATTTTGATTCATTCTAATTATATCCAATTGTCGTAGATACCTGTAATGTCCATCCGCCCAAGACGCCACAACATTACGAACGTCTCTTCTAACTCTAAGGTCGAGATGACCTCAAAGGTGAAGGTCCCCCAGGTTTCTGACCCCGACTTCCGCTCTTCGCGTTACCTGTCCTCACCTGCAATTAGCGCTCCGCATGGCGTCTGAGGAGGGGATCAATGCCTGATCCCCCGGTTCCACTGGTTCCAAGATTGGTCCAATCAACCAACACAACCAGAGCACAACATTATTGTTTTCTTCGGATTAGTTTCATAGCAGTCAAATAGCCCAAATTGCCAGGTGGATTTCAACGTAAAGGAAGAAGACGGTCTCTATGCCATCAATCATCGGCTCATCTTGAAATTGACATGGAAATTTACATCGTTTTTGGATCTAAACACGTATCGATTACGCCTATTTTTTTTTTCAATATCCAGATACTGTAAATCAATTAACTTATTTAACTGTGGATGCAACCATCATAGGTCGTGAGGGGGAACTCTCGTAAAATATCATGTTCTTGTCTTCCTAGACTGATTTAATGTTTGCGTAAATAAGAGCGGTATTTGAAAGGGAGCCTATTTCTATGCATTCCACTACATCAAAGTTATTTATTCCCCTATCTCGTGACTCAATTAGCTGCATTAAAATTGAAAATGTGCTCATTAAGAAATGTAATTAAAGCGTTCAGTGGATCCCTTTCGTGTTAAGGAAAAAATCCTCGTTCAGGCATTAACTCGATCCTTTTGGACAATAAATAACAACTTAAAGCGTAGATTTAAGATTTCATGGGGTTAAACTCTTGAAATTAGTAACATATTCTGTCAGTGTAGATCTATACTCTGGTACTACATAGCGATTAAGAGATTCCAAAAAGTTCGAAAATACGGCCCTAGTTAAACCTCGGGAACTTTTTGCAATACTTCGTTTATGTACTTCTATGATAGATTATGTGATACCCCAATGCATCTGCCTTTTACTGAATGGTCAATCTTAAATCTCTTTAGATAAACATGAAAATATAGTTTGTATATTTTTGTTAGAATAATCTACAACGTATTTCAGTATGATATTAATTAATCATTAACATAAGATTGGTGTTTATTGAAGAATATATATATCACCATTCATAAATTCAAAACTTTCCTCATTATCTATTTTTGTAGTTCTAATCACCCATGTCTGGTACATCTGTACGTATAAGTCTGACAACTCGTAACAGAAATAATATAACAAATAACACACAAAATAGGCTGAAATAGGTTAATATCAGCTGTAGAGATAACACATCATTATGTAAATGGGTGAATGTTTACTTACATCCGTCAATTATGTTCACAAGTTTCTGAAATGTGTTATATAAATATTCGTGTTATGATTCATAATTACCTGCTATAAGCACCCCTCTTTTAAACTCATTTATTCTTATATAGGCTCTTTAATAAAGGGCTATTAGACTTAATAATACTTATTGAAAATAATGTGTTTGTACAATAACAAAAACATGTATCCATTTTAGTTAAAAAATATTTACGTTAGATACAGGATACATTATGATATTATCATTTGACAGAATACAACCAGTAATTGGTTCTGGATACCATACAACAAGTTTTTAATTCATTACAGTTTCGGAAGACAATATACGACAATTTAAACCATACTGCCGGGCAGAGGAAATTACCAATCGTTTTATAATATGTAGGATTTTCAATTAAACAATTTTCAATTACAAGGTTTTGAGATCGTTTCCTTAAACCGATAAATAAACAGGCATAAAATCATCATTCAACGAATATTTGTTAGGCTGTTTTTCAAATGAAATATTAAAATTTGTTTCAAAAAATAGTTTGATATACTGATTTAAGGCATTGAAGAAAATGTGAAAATAAATAGATGTGCTATTTTGTCACCCATCTACAACGTTTTAAACATGGTAGGTCATAATATTGTAATTATATTTCTCCCCCTGTGCATAATAAACAAAGATATTTGTATTAACCAGAAATTGATTATTTTAACCTGCCATCATAAAATGCATGCTTTGCCTTTTAACTTTTAACTAATTATAAATACTCGGACCATGATGCCAGGTACAGATACAAATGTCATTATTGGCCAAGGGTCACAAGAAATAGCTATCTCTTCATTCACAACTTACAAATTGAATCTCTCCAATAAGGTACTGTATAAATAGTAATTTCGTAAGTGAGCTCTATCAAAATAGTTTTGGCATTCGAAAAGGACATTCGAATAAACATATACACGTATGTCTAATTGTTGTCTTATAAAGAAGCGCCTTAGTGTGATTTTTTCTTCAAATAGGGCGCAATACAAATTTCGTAAATGAATGAATGAATGAATGAATGAATAAAGTAGTCTCTAGTCCATGAATTTGCCATCATTGCACATAGAACTTTGAGAAGAAGTTTGAGCGCTGCTGAAATTGATCAAAACATTTGAAAGTATAATCAAGATATGAGATGGTTCAAATAATATCGTGTTACTGCTCTTGTTTTCTGGATATCAAAAGTCTTAGAGTATTTAAATTGTTTTGGTTTTTTTAGTGAAAAACAAGAAAAGGGAAAAGTAGGGTTTCGTCTGTGCATATTTTAAATATCCTATTGTACGGGTTTTATTGGCATGTTGGATTTTGCCCACACACTTAATGGTTCGAAATAATCCAAACGGCTGAAAAAGTACCACTTCTCGTAAACAAACTTTATAATTAATATTAAGACATTATGTAGGTAAAATTGCTTTTTAGGTTATAAATATGTTGGTTTTTGTTTATTCTAGTCTGAAATATATATTTAAGGGTCAGCGTAGAAAATGATGCTTGTGACAGAAATGTTGCCACATGTACGTGAAACCATGACATAAGATCTGTTAACAATCTGTCTTGACGGATCAATAACCCTATAACCTGACATAAACAACCTAAACATCTTTTCTATTTCCCCACAACAGTGTTTGTTGACTTTCAACCGTAATAATGCGCCTTAAACATACCAGACGAAACTTCAACTTTAAAAAGAGTAATACTTGTATAAGATAAAACGTATAGTAATAGAGACTCAAGATTTACTTTTATCATGATGTTACCCAAGACTTGTCAATAAGTCAATGGTAATGTCAACATGGTCAAATGTCAACTTTTACAATGTATTTTGTCACAAAATAGATCTTTTAGCGAAATATTTACAATATGATAGTTAGGGTCAACGGGGTTTAAACAGGCAGATATTATTTCTTCTTAATCCCCTCTTATGAAGTTTGGTCACAGTAAGAAGCTGGCGAATGTCGGTTTCAGATAGCACAAGGATGTGTCAATCATGGCGATATGTACACTGTCTTGGCTCGATTTCCACGGGGTGAAAGAGTGCATTTAGTGTTACAGCATGGGCGGGCTGCACGTGAGTGCTATTACGTAAGGCTAATTCAGATAACAGCATGGATTGTCTTTGAAATGAAAATGAATCCTACGTCAATATTGTATCATCGCTGACGAACAAATGATGAAATAAAAATTGTGATGATAATCATGATGTTATCATGATGTCTTACAAGATTTGAGGATGTCGCTAGAGGTTAAGCGCTATGGAAATGTGCAGGGAGTTAAAACAGACTACCGTTTTTTATAATTAGCATATCACTATGAATGATAAAATGCATCAAGACGTATCAGACATATCATTTTGTCAAAGTGTACACGTATTTAAATTAGTTCAACCATTCATTCATGATACTAAACTATTTGAGAAATACGGTTATAAGTGTATACAGTTCTGTTCTTGTAACTGCATGTCTTAATTTTGTACTCTTTAATGTCCAGTATCTGTTATCTGTTAAAATCAAAAACCAATTGTCGATAACGAATGTTGCAACAAAAGCGCATCTCTGATATACAGAAACATGTATACTTTTTAAACATAAGGAGAGGTCAATATGTGACAATCGAACAATATCACAAATCTGATGTTATCACACTCCAACTCTCCATAAAGTAAATTTTGAAACTTATACTCGTCGTTAAAACAAAGACGCTAATCCTTCGCTTCTGTCACGTGATCGATTTTTTTTAACCAATCGTTGTCTTATCAGTTTAATCAGAGGTTAAATTAACATTTTGATATCAAGTACAACAAACTAAATCCTTCAAGCTGTTCACTTGGGGACATGCTTTGAAGTGCAAGGGCTGGTCAATATATTGTACCACAAAATCTGCGCTGTCAAGAGTTGGGTAAACAGGAGCGATCTTTGGACAAACACTGCCCACTGTATCCGGTCTGTCCGTAATTAGTTTAGATGACCATTGGCTCGCTCCGGCCCTCGAGTGACCACTACACTGGCCCCGTGCGTCTGCGTCCGAGAGGGGGAGAGCTGGTGCAAACATATTAATCGTTAACATGCTTGGGTATCGGCATATATGTAAACCATGTGAAATCGACACAAGAGTTGGTATACAAACATTGGTAATCTAATCTATCTCCCCAAACAAAGGTGAGACAATGTAAACACTATTAGTGATCGGATTTACATAATCGAAGCATATGTCTCATGTTTGCGAAACTTTATCTGAGCTTAAGTTAAACGATCACGTTTAGAAATGCCGCCAAGGAGAGACGGCGAAAAGCCATTTAGGGTGTTAAAGGGAACAGCGACGCGGTTTTGTTGGTGTGGTTGGTGTGTTTATGATAGTCTGTTATCCAAACCCTAAAGCAATAGAAAATTATAAAGGAGCGTTCTCAAGTCTGGAAAATATCTAGATGAAATTAAGTAAAGTTTAGGGCTTCTTTTATTTCTTTTTCTTTCCAAAAATTAAGTAATAAAACAAGTCATGAACCCTTTTTTTCAGGGACTAGTCTCTGTTTATGATAACGTCTAGATTTCTTTAGCAAATATTAAACTATCTTAAAACATAATGTTAAACGTTTCATTGAGATGTTCATTTATCAAAAGAACTATTATCTAGAATTCATTCTCGGAAGATATTCGTTCAGTTGTTGGGAGGATGGTGGAACAGCTTTTTAGGGAGGTAAACGGAAGCGCGGTGGTTTATCGGCAGCTGAGGGGTACGGATTACAGAGATCTGTTTCGGTTCATCATTATCATTGTTCATCGTATAGGCGTTTTGTTGGTCCTTGAACCCGGACAGCTTTACTTCCAGAAATAAGACGATTATCGCAGTTTTAGTTGTTAATTCTAAACATCTGTCAGACCTGCACTTGAGACAGCCGTTGACATATGAAATTGACACTGGTCCATTTGACGAGGACAATGCCGCAAAAGAAGGATACACGAACAGTTGACATAGAGTGCAAAAGACAACAAGGTTTCAGGATATTTGGAACAATTCGTCTTGTTTTCAGATAAAACGAAACCGCCATTGTCGTAAATTTGTCGTTTTCTTAGACAGGTGTAAATTCATTGCAAGTGACCTTTGATCTTTCCAAACCCGACGATAGTATAAAGCCTCCATGGAAGCTTTATAATGATGTTTTGAAAATGAGGGAAAGGTTGTTATGACACTAGAATACGGAGTTCACCCGTGCTTGGTAATAGTGGTATTTGTCGAGAATCGATTTCCACACAGAAACTTTAATAAAATCAAATGTACACGAATGTCAAACATACATATTTGGCTACGAATTTGTTTTCGATCATCTTTGTTATCAATTACAATTTATAATCTAGTCACTTTAGTCAAATTAACCAGTCTAGTTCGTGCTTTTAAAGCTTCACTCCACATAACCCGGTGAACTAGTCTAAGGATTTTAGTTTTCTAGAAAACCTAGTGTTCGTTTATATGTTTGAGATAATGCAGTTTGTAATGTCTGTTTTCGGCAACCCTTCACGTTTTCATCTATTACAGTAAGCAGTGGCGAAGCGGAGTATTTACTTAGACTGGATAATCGAGTTGTTATTTGTCAGCCGTTAGATCACAAGCACGCACAATGTACACGGGGTGTCAATTTCAACCTACAGTTGTCAATTTCAAAGCATTGAAATCTCCCGCCGTTTGAACAACAATTTACAGCAGTCCATTTCGGTGATTCTTTTCACTAAGAGCGACTAGATCGTTCTATTGGGAAGAACTTCACTATCGGTTCATGTTCCTTCGATGGAAATTCGGAACAATATTTGCACTAAGGACCTCAAAAAAGATCCCAATCTACTTGATCAAATTTATCAGTCTTCTTGAAATCCATCCACAGCGTTTGGCACCGTCGAGCACATTTTATCTTTGATCCAACCGCCTCATTTCCGCCACTGCAAACAAACGCCGAGTAAACACGGAGATTGCCGAGCTGTCACGGAGAGATTGATGACCCTAAATGCCCATAAAGTATCTTCGATTTTGTTTATCCTTGCCCTGGTCCATATTTTAATTTCTTCTCCTAAGAGCACGTGGGTTTCGATTGCACAGCCTCTGTCTACATTACAGCAATTGTCTCTACTTTGAAATGTATTCTACCAGCCATCAATCATTCTTAGACCTGTCATACAGTTTGTTATAACAACACCGGCTCCCTCAAACAGTTGTATAATAACCCCCGTATTCTCTTTGGCGCCTCTTGGGCCGACCGATGCGTCTTCTGAGGGTCAGAGAGGGGGAGAATAGCCGCGGAATAGCCTCTTTACACCCAACACGTATCAAAACGATAGACGAAACGGGGCATCACAATAGATGCAATTAAACACAAGAATCTTCAAAATACCACGATAAACGTCTGTTTGTGCAACCCCCTTTATCTCAACTGGGACGATCGGCGAGCAATAGGTTCTGATTGCCGCTCTTCTCATGCAGATATGACTAAGTACAAGTAAGGTCAAGGTCAAATTGTCTACCGAAAGTACATCGGTGCCTTGAGTTTGGAGAAAGACGATTATTTCTTTAATAGTCCATTGAGGAGTCTATTAACCGATATCAGAGATTCATGATGGAAATTATATATATGATACGTATATTTAAATGAATGTCCATATGTAACACTTGTCTAACTCATGGCCTGTCTATTATCATTTGACTAAATATATCCATTTCTCCAACACCATAAATCAAGTGATTTAACTCTACATGTATAGCTGAAAATCCATATATTTTCAGTATCATGTTAAACATCGAATAATCATTTGATAATAACGCATTCAATTACAGAAACTGAAAACGTAATTGAGACATATCTTTCATAATGTGTGTTTTCACTGGGTGAAAAACGATTTGAAACGTGCAAGATAAAGTTGTGTAAATGCCGGAGCTTGTTGACGGCAGTTACACAAGACTTTATAATGAACTTTGGAGATTTGAGTTGAGAAATGGAATGCAATCATTTTAGTACGTCATCCAAGTACTAGGGATTCTTCCACCAAGCATTCTTTATTTCGGCCAACCCCGATGTAATTTATAACATCAGATAATGGTAGTTAGGCTATTACACGAATGAACAACTTCTAAGGTTGCATATCCAGTTATATGTACATAATATATTAGAGACACTTCTGGCCTTGTTCTATCATATTTGGATGATCAAATGTGTGTCGTTTTTTGTCATTTGAAACCATGAAATTTTGTATAAAGGAGTTTGATTCTAGACCGATTATTTTTCAAAAAACGGTTTCAACGGCACTGGGTATTGGAAAAGTTTCAACACATCGTGTACCATAGTCAAATGATGCTGAATGACATGATGTCATACTAGTATATCGAAGATTTGTGTATAATATAAGCACACTGAATTCCAATTATAAAGAACTCGTAAATGACATATATTTTGAATATCAAATATATTAGTATTCACTTATTCATAAAACGGTATTATATGCAACTTCGTTGAGAATATTTTACTCCTAATATATTATATGAAATATTTGATTACAAAGACAAAATAACGTTGAAGTCAATCAAATTAAATTAAATCTCATTTGTTACATGGTTGAGGTGGACATGACATGGCAAATTATACTATTATAATTTAATGTTATTTGAGCCTGATTGACTGAATAGTGAAAACATTTAAAACTATCATTAAATTGTTTTCATATCTCTACTTGCATATTAATAATTAGATGAAGTCTTCAAAGATTATGGCACTACATTTTCATCCAAATATGTGTGAGTCAATTTTATATAACGAAACCATTGCCTTTTCCAAGAGAAAACGTTTGAATACCAATGCCAAAGTTTGCCAATGCTAGGTTTTATCTTCTCCAGTATCGTTTCAATCTATCTTAAGCATGAAATTGAAACTTTACCAAACAAAGAGAAGGTTCCTAATAGCTTGATCAACTCATTGCAGGAGAAATACAGGTATCTCTTTCACGTTCATGTACATTCTTCTTTAAAGGGGCAGTAGCACGTTTTTTGATAATTTTGTATTTAAAAAATTTCACTGATAATTGTAAGTTAATGTTAAATGTATTATTTTGACAGTGTCAAAAATCTCATAACACAAGCCAATTATCCATAGTCAGAGGACAAAGTATGAAGATTCACGTTAAATTCATTGGCGGCCATTTTTGTGTGAACACCTTTAATTCAATTTGTGCAAGAAAAAGTTATCGCATGGCTAAACTTTACGTTATATATTTGAATTATTACTGCTCCATTTAGTTTAAATACATTCTCTTTCAATTGGAACCATTGATTTTCATTTTCCTGACATCACCTTATATTCCCCCTAAAAACGTGCTACTGCCCCTTTAAACTTTGACCTTTCTTGTTTTAATTATATAGGTTATATGTATGTAAGTCCTAAGGTTCTGTGTGGAAAATGCGAGGTAATAAAATTGTTTAATGAGAAACATCGTTTATCATTTTAAAATGGCCACTTTGCAGATGACAGTAACCTCGGTCTACCCTGGTCGACATGAATGTCCAAAATGTCGAAAACCTCCAGGCAAGTTTACCCTTCACAAATATATATCTGAATTGCCATGCAAAATATTGCAAGTCAAATATGCAGGTACGTTTTATTCGTCTAAAACCATCTTTATTCATGAAATTTGCAAAGGCGATATTGTACACTATCAGTCTACATCATAACTCTTCATTGATGTACAGTAACGTATTCAAATGCTTTACAGTCTAAATAACTAAATAAATAAATCTTCTTTACTGTATACAAACATAAATCATGAAATCTTATAAAGTTTGCAACCGTTGAATAAACGATCGACCAAACGACAATAAAAGAGTGGTTATCTTACTGATCTTTGTAGTTTAAGTTAAGTTACTTACAACATGAATAGATTCGATAGTCACATCTTTATTGATTTTATCAACCCTGAAATACTCCGTGGGTCATTTGAGTCACCTATACTAAACGTGTCATTTAATCAAGAAGAACTGACAATCATTGATGAAAATTATTGTTTTATTGCTACTCTGTTTAGTAAAGGATAAAAGCCGCGATCTTATTCAACATAAAACCGCTGGCACTCAAACGTCAGTAAAGTAAAGAGGACTGGGATTGAAAGTGCTTGTGTATGGTTTTATAACCGCATCACATAATATACAATATACATATATAATATCGTATCTTTACCAGAACTCATAACAATGGATTTTTTAAATTTCGTTTATGGCCATGTGTTAGAGGCTTTTTAATCAACTGTCTTACCATTTCAAATATGAAAAGGGAGAAAGTTCTGACGAGGTGAAATCATGGAGCAACTCCTCTAGATACCCGCCAAGTTTCTTCCTCTTGTATTGCCATTCCGGGGGACCATTCTGTAGTTTACAATTATGTTCACAATTGTGTTATCAGTCTGTGGTACGGTGGCTTTGTAGGTAATACCAAATCGTGACTGGATGTTTCATTAGCTTTTGAGATTTCAATCTTGGTCTGAACAGTACCAAAATAGTTAACTTAAAAAACAATGCATAAGTACCGAATTTAGTCTAGATCCCTAATTTTGATTATGAGAAGATGTAGCTTAGGTTTTGTTCCTTTCATGTTCTTTTTATCAAGATAAGAACCCATTTCTCATTGGCAAAGACTTTTGTGTTTAGCGATGTCAAGTGCTTTTGTGACTCTATCCTGTGTTGTATATAGCATGCTTTATGAAATTAACAAGTAATAAAGAGTTGTACATTTACGTTTCGTCCATGTACTAAGTGATTATTTCTTGGTTGACATCACATTGGTACATGTTGGATCACATCGATATCAAAGCAATTGGCATGTGTTATTTATCTATTTTTAATAATCATATATATTTGTCTTTTAGAGTGACTTCATAAGAGAAAAATTGACAACTAATGCAAACTAAGAAAAAACATGATGCTATCTAAATGTGGACCACACATCCTTGCTCGTTCGTGATATCAGAAATGGCGCATGGCTGTATCAAATATTTCCTTTTTTCAGAATCACTGTCAAAGTGATGGATGAGTTCTTTTTTATTCTCGATGGTCAATTTCAGTTTCATCTGGATCAGTAACATCAAGTCACAAATCTGTTTTCAAAAATTGAAATTACTTTTCTCATACCATTTTTTAAACATCGTTCCCGTAGTAACGCAAAAACATTATTAACGTTTTTCAAATTTTAGTTATTTTCCCTAATCGCAACAATGCTTGTGTGGTCCTCCCTTAACCCTGCTTTCGTTTTTTTAGTATTTTGTCAGGTTTCCCGCTAAATCGCCAATCGATTTTTCATGAAGTCAATTTAGTGGCAAGTCCAGTCGTTAAGCAGAAGAGAAACTTTTGCTATATTTAAGGGAAAGATCAACATTTTAACATTCGCTATCAACTGTAATGTAATTATCAGTGTGTAGGCAGACTTTACGGAGTCGTTGCTTGGCATTTTGTTTGAACCACATTATTTTCCAATATTTTAAATGGAATTATAAAAATGAAGCAATGATACTGGTTTTTCAAGACTTGAAAATATGATCGTTTATTGTAATAAATATTCTCCTTGAAGCAGAGTAGCTTTTTCTGTGGATATCCTCCGTCTCCCCAGTGGCCGCAATAAAGGTAGGATCCGTTCTATATTACATAAGTTACTCTCTCAACGCTTGATACTAATTTGTAACAGGAAGATTTGAAATGAGCAATGTAATTGTACACCGTTTGGGGATTAAATTACATTTAGGACGTGGATTTTGCACAAAATGTTAAATGGAATTACAAACCTCGTGGGATTTAACATTTGCAGTAGTTTATTGTTGGTTAGTACATGTTTCCTAACTCTCCGGTGCATTTGGAACTGGTTTGCCCAGTGCCAAAGATTAGATCTACATAAAATACTGTACATGGTGTCTGAACGAAATTGAAAGTGTTTCCTTTTAGCTATTGTAAAATATGACATAGATAACGAAATTTTATGTCTTTCTTTTAAAACATTATAAAATAAATCATATATATATATATATACATATTCATACATATTATGTACATATACGAGGTATGTATATACTTCATATGTACTAGTTTCAAGATGGTCACTATGTATGGACTATAACAAAACATGTATTACGAATGAAACTATCTTCTTTTAATACATGGTTAACAATTGCCTTACTGTCTGAGTCTGATTCAAATGATGAAGTTGTTAAATTATTCAGTTAACAATTTAGAGTGTAGGTGCTAGAGAACAGTCAAATAAAAAACATCGCCTTGTATGTCACGAAATTAGATCATAAAGTAAATATGTTGAGCTTGTTATAATTCAGTTTCAACCTGACAACCAGTCTGTAAACCGATTCTAAGATTTAAAGTTACTTGAAATAGTATCACATCCAAAAGGGGTGGCATTGCATATTTTCCAAAAAATACGATTTTACACGATCATGCTGACGATTCATTCAAGGTTCTATAATCCACACTTTTTGGGCTTCTTTTTTTATCATTTTGAGTTGTTCAAGCTTTTGTTTTTTTAAATGCCACTTATATTCACGTTATGAAATTCAAATTAAAGTTACGCAAAGTATAGTGTCCACGTTTATTTGACCTTTGATTATTCACTTAAGTGAATTCCTTTTTATTTTCTTGTTCGTTGTGTTATTGTGATTAAATAAATCTGTTATGACTTTGAAACACTTATTGTTTAAATCGTGACATGTCAACGTACATCTTTTTTAACTAAACGCTATGCATAATATTTCTAAGCATGAATACTTTTCAGGGAAATCTCGGTACACTTTATAGATAATTTATGTCATCTTATACACCATACGAGGTTATAAAACTTACATATATTTGTATAAAAAAAGTAACCAGACATATTTGCTATTAAGATAAATAGTCTTACAAACCATAACCACAACAATATATATCATAATCTTCAAACACTCAAGATTAATATGTGCAAATAACTCTTTTTTTGTTAAAACGATTCAGCAAACAAATCAACTCAACACAATAGATTCACAAACTCTCCTATCAACGGGAAAACTACTTCCGCCGAGGAAAACTAGAGTTGTCTCCCTTTAACCACAAACTTGCTTTTGTCGCTGAAACTACTGATCGATAAAGTGATTTCATTTCACTGAATCCAGTCATTGTGCGGAGAGCGAACTTCGTTTCATCGCCCGCGAAATGTCTCTAGCGCTATAAAACTGGCTGTTTTTACTTCCATTCAGATTCAATGACATTATTAAGACAATTGAACGAGATTGAAGGGGTCATTTTACCGACAGCTTATGAGGTAAATATATGACTTCAAGCGAAAGTAGTGTCGTTTATTGAATTCGATCTCGTTTTTGTTCAACACACAATAAAACTTTGTCAATTACGATTTATTAAAGAAGATAATTCATGCCATTTCTGCGGTTATTTCGTTGCGTTATCTTTATCGATAGTTACTGAAAACTAAATGGTATCTTTATTTCATTTTTTACTAACGCTTGCGATTTTGATTAAATCTATCAATGCACGTGTTATGTGGATATTGATGTAATTATGAAATACTGAAGAGAGGTCTTTATTAAAAAAATTATTACCATTTTATTGGTTTAAGTAATGCCAAAGTAATGTGGATGACTACAAAAGACGTTCAAGATCTGTACAGGAAACCAAGGGTTGGATTTTGTCTGGCAATATCATATCAGAATATTGT
Organism: Steromphala cineraria; assembly: GCA_916613615.1. Classification (NCBI taxonomy): domain Eukaryota; kingdom Metazoa; phylum Mollusca; class Gastropoda; order Trochida; family Trochidae; genus Steromphala; species Steromphala cineraria. The sequence goes on along the minus strand of OU744724.1, from coordinate 50,508,637 downwards.
CTTTGATATCAATTGTCTTTTTAATCATATCAATATCCTATCAATAGGTTTAGTTATAAATCTAGATCAATAGATACAATTTTTATAACACTTTTTTTTAAATATCCAGATAGTTGATTATGTATTTTCAACCTCGGGAATCAACTTAACACATGATCTATTTTGGACATAGCGTACGTAGTTAAATTTGTTTGTAATAAATATACCTTTTGGCTAGTCTAAAACTATGAACATATTTAATGGAGCGATCTTATGAAAGTAGAAATCACTCAAGTAATACTTAAATATCATCACGACTGTGTTCATTAGAAATGATGGCCATTTGATCATTTTACAAGTGGACAAGATTACATGCACGTAATAAAGATAAATGTTTATTTACGTGTAACAATAGGATGACATTGATTGACTATCTAATTAACAACAAATGTTAGACATGATATCTTGTATTTAGGACATCATTATATACATTTTATATATCACATAATGGAAACATAAATCGAAAACACCAAAACTTCATCGCCAAGAAAGATAGGTAGTTTATTCTATTATCAATGACACAATAACGATTAATTCTATTAAACCTATTTTCAAAATTATTTCATAATATTATCATAACATTGTTCCAGAACGTCAGAGCATTGTTATCAGTATCAATGACTAGACCAGTGAAAACGAGTCTTCAAATAAAGATATAAGGATCAAGATTCAATCTTTATTGTACAAACCCCAGGGGTGACTATTGACCCCCAAGGGACTATTGCAATAGCGATAATCCATTGTTAGTAACTATTGCGATAGCGATAGTCTATTGCGGGTTGCTATTGCGATAGTTTATCAATAAAGGAAAGGCAGGGTTTGCTGCTTTGTTTGTGGTGATTTTAAACTCTGCACAATTGTGGGAGTCGTATGTTTAACTCAGCAACGAGAACGTTATCTGTTTATCTTCCAGTTGCTACTTTTAATGTTTAATGTTTTTCAGTATTTGCCAAATGTAAAAGGACGTTATTTTAAAATTGAACATAACTGAATTGACTAAATTATTGATACTATCGATAGTTAGACGTGCTACCGATACTATTTATCGTTGTGAAAATTATTATCGATAATGTACTATTGGCACAGTAACTATCGCGATAAGTCGATAGTTTGACCCTAACATACACCTACATGGAAGAGAGTAATAGTCTATAAGCTATATCTTTAAAATAACAGAAGTGCTTCAAACTGAGAATCGTATTGAATGTCGATGGTTGATGAATGTATATTCAAATCTCGTAGTATCATTTCAGGTATAACTGCACAGAGTAGAATAAGATGTCAGTTCACTGATTATAAATATATTTATATCTGAAGTGTAACTGCACAGATCAGAATAACATGTCAGTTCACTGATTATACACATACACACACATATATATAAATATAACTCATTTCATGGTGCTTTATCCATGATGTGTAAAAGGGTAATGTCCCCTCAGTATGTGTAAACAGGAAACATTATCCACTTATTGTAACCACTTAAGAATATATACCTAGAAGAGAAAAATCTACCTCATTCAAACGCTGATATGAAATTGAATGTGAAAATGACTTGCCTATTTCATCGGTCACGGTTTATATCGATTGTTACATGAGGCTATCCATGATGCTATGTCATTACACCGGGTAGTGTATGAATTAAGCTTGAAAGAAAGCCAGCCCTTAAAGGGGCAGTAGCACGTTTTTAGGTTGAATATAAGATGATGTCAGAAAAATGACAATTAATTGTTCCAAATGAAAGACAATGTATTAAAACTAAATGGAGCAGTAATAATTCAAATATATAACGTACAATTTAGCCATGCGATTCCATTTTCTTACACAAAATGAATTAAAGGTGTTCACACAAAATGGCCGCCAATGGACGTTATTTGAATTTTCATACTTTGTCCTCTGACTTTGGATGATTGGCTTGTGTAATGAAATTTTTGACACTGTCAAAATGATACATTTAGCATTAATTTAAAATTTTCAGTGAACATTTTAAAATATGAAATTATCAAAAAACGTGCTACTGCCCCTTTAAGAGGTTTGTTTTAATCATCGTGGTAAAATTGAAGAAAACCCTCAAAATGTTACCAGCCCGGACCTATAGTAACCAGGTAATGGACTGCCGGACTGGCCTTATTTCACTCACTGCAAATAGCCTTTCACTGAGTGAAATAAAACGTTACGTGTTAAATGCAGCCCAAAAGTATAAGCGTCAAATTTCCTAATTATCTTGTAATTAAAAGGGATGTAAGATTATTGTAATATATATTTGTTTCGTTCTGTTCACATGTTTTAAATGATGATTTCACTATCAAAATTGAAAACAAATTTAATTCACTGACGCTTTGAATAGTTCCATGAATATATCGGTTTCAGTTTCAAAACGTTTTGGTTTTCGTGTTTGAATGGCTGAATTGCCAGCTGCTTGACTATATTTTTATAAATCTACAAACAAATGTCAAATTACCATATAGGTGTTTATGGCTTTGTGTTCGAAATAAATGCTCTTTGTTCCTAATTCGAAAATAAAGTAGATAAAATTGAAAAAATCATTACAAATATTGAATTTTAAGTTTGATAAGGCATTCCTTTGTTCCATTCGCAACACAAGGATTACTTGAAATCATGTTGTAAGTGAGATTTATTTATCTTATTTTGCTTTGTTGAATATTGAATAATCGTTGCAACAACGTGCTCAACCCACAGAAGTTCCATTGAGTAGCAATTTTCTTTTTAGTCGATTTCAACTTACTTGACATTTACTATCAAATCTGTATGCATGTGATTTTGTACATGAATTAATGATTATCTATACATATCTATACATGAACGTTTGAAAGAAAATAACGAACAAATCATGAATCATATATATTACGCGTGGCATGTCTTAGTTTGCATAATTAATGAATCAAAGTTAACTTGTTACATATTAATAACTTGTCCTAATATAGGGATTAAAGTTTGTGAGAAAGACCTACAAACTTTCTCTCAAACATCACATTCATAGTTTCGAGTCCTTGCCGAAATTCCGTAAATGATTTTGAAACGAATGCAATAAAGTTGTCAATACGGACATTCCCTATCAATCAATTCTCTGAAATTGTCATTACTTTTATCAGAAAAGTTTTGATAAAACATCGATCAGCAAAATTGAGGTATCATAAAAATATGCTTCATATTTGACGACGTAGATCCAATAAATGCTTTGCCCCGGGTCACCATGAAGAAAATTCTGACATCTGCTTTTTACGATTCCATAAGTGCAAATTGTTAGGTCAACGAGACCAGATCCAAATGCGCATGCGCAAATGCCCCAGGGCACATAACTCTAACTAAATTTCCTGAAGAAGAAAAATCGGTTGGCGACCGAAATTTGACATGTTATGTCTTTCCAACGCAAATTAAAATCCGATTAAAACTATGCCAAGGGCTAAGAACTATATAAAGTCGCAAACAGCCATTACGATGCCTACAGTAAGTTTAGGACGCATGTTTGAGGTTTTTAATAACTCCATTGTGACTTCCGGCCCTGATATAAAAGTGTTAAGTATGGATAAACGTATCACACTGGTGTTGTTAATATTCATAATGTAATTGTTTACTTGCAATGCTTGAGGGTAGAAACAAGGAAATATACAGCTAAGTAGTTTATTAAATGAATATAAGCAATACGTCTGGCGCTTAATTCATGAATTATTAAATTAAATCACCATCGAAAAAAATATCCATGACGTCCCTTAATTTTTTTTTATGAAACGAAATTGCATCCAACTTTTTACTTTACAAAAGTTCAATTCTCAGTCAAGGGTTCATAATGTTACATGATTTTTTCCCAACATTTCAACCAACATACTTATTTCTTTCGGTTCCGGAAAAAACGCAAAAATAGAATGGAAAAAATATATATTTGAATTTTCATAATAATTCTATTCTTAAACCAATAGTTACGCAACGTGTAAGTGACCAAACGCTGGCAAGTAGTTGAAACAGTTGTAGAAGAAGTAGTATGATAAGTATAAGTAGAATACAGAGAGATCAAGGAAGTGTAGTAGTGGTAGTAAGGATACTAGCAGTAAATACGGAAGGCATGAAGGGGTAGAAATGGATAACTGATAGTTGTTGTAATGGCAGTACTTGAATTGGGAGACGGTGTTGTGAAGTGAATATGGTTGTAGTAGTTAATGTAGATGACATGTTAGTTCTTGTTGTACAAGTTGAAACAGCAGAAATAGTAGCAGCTGTTCAAGGTGTAGAAGCATAAACAGCAGTAGTAAACAGCAAGAAGTGTATTAGCAGCAAAAAATAGGCAGAAATGATAGTCTTGGTAGATTGTGAGTGAGGTGGAAGGTAAAGCAGTCGAAATACCTGTTATGTCAGCAGTGAATTCAGAAAAAAGGTTTGAGTAGTAGAAGTAGTAGTAGTAGTAGTAGTAGTAGTAGTAGTAGTAGTAGTAGTAGTAATAGAAATAGTAGAAATAGTTGTATTTGTAGTAGCAGCAGGCGAAGTAGTAGAAACCATAGTAGTAGTAGTAGTAGTAGTAGTAGTAGTAGTAGTAACACTAACAGTAGCAACAGCTGTAGTAGTGGAAGTAGCAGCAGTAGTTGCAGTCACAGTTGCTGCATTAGATTCAGTCGTAGTAGCAGATATAAGTAGGAACAAGATCAATAGTAACAGTACTGGTGACTGTTATGATTGTCACCTCCTACAGTACTAGTAGTATTGTTTACATAGGTATTATCTACCATCTTCTTGGAAACTTCTGCATAAAATAACGGCATATATTTTGTTAAGTTGAGATAGAATAAAGTACTTATAACCCATTTACATAATAAATATGTATATCAGTCAATAAGAAATTATTATGAGTTTTTCAACACATAAATATTTGTTTTTTTAACTCATATTTCTTCAAATTTAAAAAAAAATAAAATAAAAACTACACAATCATCAAGATTCAAGATTTATTTACAAACACCCACATGAGGGAGGGTACAAGTCTACACAACTACATGAATAGAATGCAGAAGAATTTATAGACATATGCAGTACATCTTTCTATGTATCTATAGTTATGAATAACTCATTCTAGTTGAATACATTTGATGAAATATTTATTTTACTGTTTTTTAATATACAAAATTAACATGTTAACAAAGTTGTAATCATAACAAATTGATGTTGGTGATATAGGCAACATCGCAAATACATACATTGAAATGTTATTACAATAATGAAATAATGATTACTATATTTGATCGTAATGTAACCTAATACATTTGAAGTAAAATGACTGGAAATAAATGTCATTCGAGATCAGAATTATAATAATGGAAATAAGACCAAAAGGTATGTCCCTTTGCCATCTTTGCATTTGAAAATGCTATAGAGTGTTATGAAAAAGTTCATATTCACTTCCTTTGATAAATTTGAGAAATATAAAAATTCGTAAAATCATATTCAAATCTATGTACACAGAGCACAAATGCTAAAGCGGTTAAAACTATATTTTATAAAGTTTCGTATGATTTCTGGAATTCATGGCACTCCAATGCACGGAGTTTTATAAATAAAGACCCTGGACGACAGACTACGATATGGGTGATCAAATTTCTGGACTGCAGCAGTATACATTGTAAACACTGTACGTTTTATAATTTTGAAGCTTATCATTTGATTTATTCCCTAGAAAATATGATAAATGAAAAGGTGATTTCTAAGAAAATATATTTTACCCACATTAGCTCCTTACGTATTACAATTCTAAACGTCTGAAATTATGTTTTCAGTTTTGAAGGAAGAGCCGAACGTTCTTATGATGAATGATTCATATTTTTATTGTATTTATGGTGACAAATTTAAAACAATGAATAACATGATAATTAAACGTTATTGGATTACACATGTCTTCTAGGAGTAATTCCTTATTCAAAATTCGTTTTATACTTATGAATAATGAATTTCCATGTATTAATAAAACATTCGTATTAAATTATCGAAATTTACAAGTAACATATCCTGATGTCACCGACGTGTCACAGTATTCCAAATTACAAGCTGTCAAATGAAATCTACACAGGTGATACATTTCAATCTCGGAGAAACGTGGAACTTCACATTGCCATGTGTCAAAAGGAGTTTTTTATCATCGAGATAATTTTTTATCCATCTCCAAGATGCGGAAATTGGCTATCTTTCACCACAAGAGATAAAATCTAACATTAAAACGGTCGTTACGCTACACACATGTGAGTTTACAATTCAGCTGCTGTCGTGTGGTTTTATATCGGGGCTTCCTCACTATAACGCAAAATTGGTACCTTGACGTACACTTGATATACAAATAACTTGTATGTTCGCGTCTGTAAACATTTCTCTGTAGGACTGTCGTCAGTAAATAGTCAGAACTCCTATAGCGTATTAAGAATAATTCAAGTATTTTTTAAACAATTTGTTTTAGGTTTGTCCTTTTCTTTTCAGTTATTTTCTTATGATATTCTTCTCTCAATATATAGACACCAAAGTACGATTTTGTTTCCCTCTGGATGTTTTTTTGCATTTTGGAATGTTTCATGAAAGAATATATAGTTAGAAGTCCAAACAATATAGGACAAATTTTTTCCATTGCGAAAGGACAAAAATAAATTCTTCATCACTAAAGTGAAACAAATTAGATTAATTTGTAAAAACAATCTACATTGACAGTTATGTACACCTGCCTTAGAAAAATTCAAGTTTTCACAATTGAGAGAAATAAAATACTCATTATAACAAATTCCTAAATACCACAATATAAATATTCGAGTAAAAATACTGGATTCCGATGAAATTCAATTTCATTTCAATTATATAAAATCTGTTTATTCAAAAGAACTATATTTTCTCATTGAACAAAGATATAAATGAAGTAGTAAAAACGTACAAAATTATAATAATTTGAGTTGATGTTCTGCAGTTGTTCTTTTTGTGGGACTTAAATACGATTGTTAAAAGTACTAATGTACTAATGTCGATTTCACAAGGAAGCCTCTGTCAATCAATATCAATCAAATAATTTATCCGACTGTCACATATTTGACAAGAGGAGGACAGGCAGTCAAAGAACTATTTTGATGTGCTGTTTACGTTGTTAAATGTTCTGATACTTTGATAATATTGAGTAGTCTTCATATCGGACGAAACACAGATATCCCTTACACGATTGCAAAGTGACAGTTGTCAAACACATCTGCTAATTTGGATGATATCGATTAACGTCAATTTTTAAAAAACGTCCCATACTTATGACGCCATGTGCACCAAATACCGGTTTGATGTTCTTTTCACGATCAAAGAATGGCAACTAAATTGTCCTTTGGGTTTTTGTTTAGAGTGATTTTACATTATTTACTTATGTATTTACTAGTTTTTATAATTCGACTAACCTGACTTTAGTTTAGGTTGACAAATTTTTTTAACGTATTTGTTTCAAAGAAAAAGATGTAAAGCGTTTATCGTATAAACCTCAAAAGAACATTTTCAAACTAAAGAGAAGGTATATCCTTTTAAACAATGATCACGTAAATGGCAATCGTGGTGCCGGTCGCGTTTATGACATCGTATCGTTATAACAATTCACTTCTAAACGAAATGCATTCGCCATTACATAGTTTTAAAATGATACACTTTCAATGAAGTTCTCTATGAAGTTCTAATTCTGAAAGAGTTCATACGAGTAGATAAAAACGTGTCAATACAATTGTTCCATCTTCTCTCTCACATATGCGGCATCAACGACTGACAGAGAAGATGGAAGAATTGTATTGACTCATTAGGCGACTATGTTGATGAAAACGTGTTTCATACCATTACCCTTATGTTTTCAATACAAGGCCATAATCTGTTTACACCCCCTCGTATGCAACACCACCAGTCGAGCGACACGGGTTGTATGAGGGAGGCGATACCACCCAGTAGCCCCATGCAGCTGATAGAGGTCCTTATCACGTCTCGTGTACTTAAATATGTCATCATAAGCAAGGTCAACCTTAACGTCGAGTATGTTGAAACGTCTACCGTGACCTTGACCCAGACAGACCCCACGAACTGATACCAACAAGAGGAAGACCAACTAGTGACCTGTACTCCTAGACCATGGATCTTCTAATAAAATCATATGCAAGTCCAGGGGGTTAATGGAGAAAATCTAAAATTTAAATGTACATACTTATTGTTCTCTAAGATGTATAGAGAAATGACTAGATAAGATTTTATTGTACATACACCTCAAATAGGCAGAGTAACTAAAACATCTACCATTCATATACATAATATATAAATATGAAGAAAGTTTATGTGTACATCGATATGTTTTATTTCGTAAAGGGGCCACAGACCCATGCTACAGATATTGCACAGGAGATGATTTCAAAACGCAATACTATATAAAAATGACATGATAAAATATATATACAGTAATGTTCTCTAAGTGAAAATAGGCAAATGATCTACACAGAAGTATTATTTCGTTTTTCAGCATTGCTTGATTATTTTACAGCTTCATCTGAATAGACACAAAGAATATCGTATGATAACTGATCAAAGAGTAAGCAAATATGTCGAATGTTGCGTTTGTTCCTAATAAAGAAGTTGTTGTTTAACAATCACACATTCTTTTTCCAACCCCATGAGTCCGTCATCTTTTACATGGTCGACGCCTTTCTCATCTGACATCCATATTCAAGTTTTATTGTCTATGTATAATAATGGCTTGATTAGTTCTTTTTAATTGTTGATATTAATATTTAATATATATTAAAGGTTTATAAAGTTCTACCATGATTACTACAGACATACTAAAATTAAACCCAACGATTCTATTCAATGCAAAGTCCATAAACCATGTGTTGTGTATTAACAAGATGAATTTGGTCACTGTTTCTTTATTTATTGTGCCAGGTACGTTTCTTGGAATTCAGTTATTGATGTAAAATAAACTGTTATCATAACCTCGACGGTTTGCCTCAGTTGAATATGTTTTAATGCTTTCACACTCCCACAACAACTGAAAAATGAAAGGATATTTGTGTTATGAAATACATTACAATTATGCTTTTCACTTCATAAAAAGGGATTTTATGTAGATCGACAATACGAATAATGCAATTAATTATGTTTTTAGCAACTCACATTCAATGCTCTGTTGTATCTATCAGATTGTATCGAAAAATTACGAATAATTACGGTTATATTAACGAAACGTAAAACTATATCATGAATCAGTTATACTTCATATTCGATCAATTGTCAACAAAGCTGTCAATGTATTTGACAGTAACAAGTATTGTTTGATGAAGCTATCAATCCTTTTCACAAAACTCCAAAATTACACCGGAATGTGAAAAATATCGAACTTTTCCTTAATTGATATCAGTGATAGTGGTCAGTGTGTTAATACAAAAAAATATCATTACCGCTGACCAGCTCTTCTTCCCGGAATCTAAAACGAATCCGGATTCGATCTTTTACATCAGGCAAGGGAGCAGTCATTATCGGCAAATCACAACTGCCATTTTCCCCAATAATGACCCTGGAAATCAGAGGCTGTCAAAATCGTGGAGAAAAAATGCCCAACGGTTGCTACTCCCTCTGATTCTTGCCCTTAACAGATCTTTGTTACAGATTAGGACATCGCAAAAGAGATGCGCACTAAATTTGACGGATGAGTATGACTTTTAGCTTGTCATTTCACGAGATAAAGTCGGTTTCGGTTTCACTCATTATAACACACAGAGAGACAAGAAACGTTTTTTTATTCGCACGCGCTCCAGACGTAGGGTTTGGACGCTTTACTTTCACGATAATTGGTCATGGTATATTTTCTATTTAATACAGATGGCAAAAAAGTGATATCATTTCCCTCGCTAATCTTCCAAGAAGCTGAAATAGGGCGGAAGTGGGCGTTTCCCTGTTGCCGAAATGCGATGCTGTTGCATGATCGCTGAAGACCAGAATTAAGTTCAGAATCTTCAAAAAACATTCCATCTGTCCTCCTTGGTATAAAATCAATCCTAATTACTTAATAACAAGATGAGAATTGAGGTCATAAATTGTCATCTAACGATCTTGGTGACATAGGTTTGACTTTAATTCCTGGAACCCGAGGTTAAGAAAACTAATTAAGATATCTTATATCATTGTGCTGACCATTCTCCTTTGAATATAAAACTGAATTAGATGACATTAATCTCAGACCATCCTCATTAAGCTTTACAAAGAGTAAACTCACCGTGTGAGGTATTATTTAATCTACTTGGTTTTGGCAACGTCGAAGATTATACCTGCCTTACAATCAATAATTTCATTCATGTGCATATCAGAAACATTAGGTCTCAAAGTGCTCAAGTTACCCTCAATGTGCAACTAAAATGCAAGTTTTGGACCAAACACTTCCTGACTTCAACGGAAACTTACGAGGACTACCGGAGGCTACCGAACATGCCAGACGTCATATGTTGTTCATTACAGTGTTATCAGTGACCAGGGGTTGTCATTCACGATTTATCGCTCAACTCTCCATCCATCGTTAGTCTGTTATCGTGTCTCTCCCTACATACCATATACATGTACAGTCTGGGGGGTAGCGGCGGTGGTGGAGACCAACTTCTGCTTTGGGAAACAGCTGAGGGTCTGCAAAGGGGGGAGGGGTGTTTAACGGGTAGGGGGTCATAAGGGGGTATTATGATCATGGGGTCCTTGGTGAGTGCCGATGAACCAAAAACGAGTTGCAGTTGATTCTGTTTGCTTCCCGGAAAGGTGCAAATGGGTGTTTATATGTTTTCTAAGCATCTCCTTTCATATTATATTATCTTAAAATGTTGTACTCTCTCGATGTGTCTGTACAATAAATCATATCATGTCACATCATATGGTGAGAAGTTGTATGACTTATACTTCTCTTTATAAGTATGTGAAATTAAAATATACGTTACATGGAGAAGGGATTTGGGGTATCTATCGATTCCACTGATACAATTGACTATTATTTAGTTTATGTAATAATAATTATTTAAAATTATATCTAAAATAGAAAGGAGCCTCTCACAAATGGTTATTTCAGTTCATTGTAGATCTAGACTTGCTCTTCGAGAGGTTATATTCCGGACAAAATATTATTAACTACAGTCTTGGTGTTAGACTACCGATACAACTTGACAAGACCAAGAAATATTTATCCATATTGTTTGATATCTAGGCCTCATTTTCATCTATCGTTAAAGACAGATGTAGTGTTAAGGTTTTGGTATATGATATATGTAATGTGATTAATAAGGTAAAACAATAGGTAAGGAGGAAAGGGAATGAAAGGTTACAACTTGTGAAGGGTAAGTGGGTGGGCGGGGCGGGGTTGGTGGTGTTTTTGAGACTTGCTGTGCTAATATTGATAGGTATTATCAACTACGACACATGTATACAGGCCAGTTTATTTACGTAAGACCTACACTTACAGCACACGCCCCTATCTACTCGTGGTTTGGCAGCAATATGAAAGTTTAGATCCAAATATGTTGCTTCCACATTGCCCCGTGTCAATATTACAGCAGATAAACAATAGGTACGCAATCTTTGACAAGACAGTGGTTAACATTACTTTTCTTAAAATAGATTCAGAAAATGTCACTGTTGTATGCTCTGTTAATTTACAGACAGAAATAAATCGTGTTCGTGATTGTTTGAGGACTGAAACTGTTTTCTCATCTTGTTTGTACAATAAATCAGCTTTAATTAAGAAATAAAGTAGCCCTAACCATCATGTGTTTTGCAATAAAGTATAGTTTTGCACTGAACTATTATACAGTTCAGAGCAAAACTATACTTTATTGCAAAACACATAACAAAGTATAGTTTTGCCCTGAACTATTATATAGTTTTGCCCTGAACTATTATATAGTTCAGGACAAAACTATACTTTATTGCAAAACACATGATGGTTAGGGCTACTCTATTACTTTTCTAGTATGTCGATTTTTACGTGTTTAAGTTATTTCTACTCCAAGTATAAACATATTTTGTAAATCACGTCCGGTCTCAAATTGAAAATCTTCGATCAGGGACATATCTAGAGACGTCATAGCTGATTGTTATTGACGTCATGGGTCATTGTTTCGTGACGTCACTCAAAAACTATACTTTATTGCGTAATAAAGGGTGTGCGGTGCCTTTGATCTTTATGGGAACAATACTTGAATAATAGATATCAGATAGATAATTAGTGAGTTGTCGTCTCAAAAAAGTTCTGAAACCCGAGATATTGAACAAAACGAATTGGATTTTTACCCGATAAAACAATAACAATAGCAACTTCGATCCCTACGTTGAACTAATGTCCTTAAATTAAAAGTATCCGTGTCTGACCATGTGACAACAATCCAATCAAATTCGATTAAATGGTTTTGAAAGTTTCGTAACTATGTCCACTTATAGTATATTCCCTACCGAGACAGGAATACAGATTTAAAACCTTTATGATCATTACGTCTGCAATTTCAAATGTGAAGAATTTGAATATCAATATTATTTAATTATTTACAATAACACTTACTGGGCCTGTTTTCAAACATCTATAAACATTGAATTCTCAACATGGTGTTCAGCAAGGAACGTTCATCTCTCCCCATCATTTACTGTTATTCTCCGAAGAATGAGAATTTGAATAGTTACATCGCCAACAGAGATTGAGACATCTGTGCATGATAGAATTAACATTTTTTTTATAATTTCGGAAATGATTTGATAAATTGATAAATAAAAAAGATAGATATTACTCATAACGTCAGATTTTTTTTCATAATGTGACAGAGTTCGATTTCGGGTTGGCTCATGACGCCATGGTATCGTCTATTTGGAAGAAACAGACCAACATTGCAGTCACAATGGCGACATTGCAACACTTGCAACTAGTTCTCAGGAAACAGCAATAAGCCCCTATAGTGAATCAATTTATGGCATCCTTATGCACGAGACGAAAAAGTAGTTATGATTGATACATTTTGCGACAAGCCCGTAATTTGATAGCATATTCCAATTTCTTTTTGAACAAGTAGGAAAAAAACGAATTGAAATGGGAAATTGAAACTCTGATATATTGTGTAATGATAGCGATTTTTATCTTTAGGAACGGAATTTGAGGAAATCGTATAATCAGCAATAAAAAGATGGAAATGTTTTATAGAGCAAATTGTTTCACAATGCCTTCGGTTTTTTTTGTAAACGTTTTATGTTAAAGGAAAAATGTTTAATACATATTTTATATTGGAAAGTTATGTTTCTTTCAGGTTTATACATTGCAAGAATGCAAAATATTATGAACACATATTTCCCTTTTTTATTCTCAAAAACCATCCTTGTGACACAAGAGCCCATATATATATACACTTTATTATAAACACATTTACACGTCTTTTTTCAAACAAATCATAATCATACACATTCTATAAAGCAATTATTGAGAGAGATGTAACACAGATTTTGGTGATTTTATTTAACTTATTTTTCTAGAATATATTTTTTTCTGAAAATAGCTTGATAGATACTTTTACTCGTGTTGTCAAGTGGTTTACTTGGAAATATTATCATACTTTTCTGCGATATTTTTGGTGTGTCATATTAGGATTTATTACTCTCCCGTTGAAGATATTGCTGTTTAATAAATCAACCATGTTATTAAACTATGTGTCATAACATCGCGCGCTGACCGAATGACGTGACGTAATGATGACGTCACAATTGTTAAGTATGACGTCATAATGTCAGCGGGCCGGCCGCGACAGTCATGTTGGCGACTTTCTTTGAATTTTTATGATGTTATTAAGCAAGTAATAAATAAAATACTAAACTCGGTCCCGTTTCATAACATTTTTATGAAACTCGTGAATGGTATAGGTATTTAACTCGCTTTCGCTCGTTAAATACCAACCCATTCACTCGTTACATAAATATGTTATGAAACGGGACGTCGTTTAGTATTCTCTATATCTCCGAGGATGTTAAACCGGCTAACGGCTTGTATCGATAGGTTAACTCTGGTTACATGTTCGAAATCTCAGTATTAGAGTTAAATTATATTTTGTTAGTGGGAAATATACATCAAAAGTAGGAAATGGTTTCAATCGTTGATAATAAATTGGGACTCAAAGAAATGTTATAGTTTTAAAGAAATTGATCTTAATGAGGAAGTCCACTTTCAAAATGAACCATTTGTTTGTAGAAATAGACAATTTTTCAAATGAAGCAACATACGTCTAAAGTATATAAATTACGTGCGAAAGTAATGGGTTGTCTAAAGCTTGTTTAGTGATGACTATGTGTTGATCCAGACGCTTAACTTAAAGGGATCCTCCATGTTGGTAAGTAACTGATGCCAAGATATATCAAACAATTATAAAGAAATTCTAAAGTGAATCGAGCTTGTTCCACAACATTAAACAAGAAGATAAGTTTCTAAAGTTATCATTCTGCATATTTGTAAATGTATCTCTGTTCACAATTCCAGGATGTTTGGTGGCTTTGGCTATGTCCGCTTTATTACCATCAAATTAAAAATTATGAAATTTAACTCTATTGCTTGTCCTCCCAATTTGAATTATTTGAGTTATATTAATTTAGTATTCATATCAAACTACACGTATCCGTAATTTCGGTAGTTTATCTAACCAAACTGCATTAAATATAACTGAATACTTAACAAACGAAACATACCAAATGAAATTTAAGGTAAAGAACATATATACATTGCTTAAGTAAAGTTTCGTTTTGCATTCTTGGACATAAATTTGTAACAACATTTTCACGAGTTATTTCCTACGTCTTCCACTCATTTTTTTAAATGGTATTCTTTGTTCAAGTACACTATAAGACCAACTCGTATGTAAATTGATTATACAAGTATCATGATCACTGTGCATTTCTGATTAAATTGGTCAAAGGACTCATGGTAAATGAGTTCACACCGACTTGCCAACTACTAGCATACGATATTTCGTTTATTACGTCATTAAGAGATACCGTTTGTGTTGGTCTAATGCAAGCGGATTCGAACCTTCAAGAAGCATTGTTTTTATTCTGTTTTAGCTTGTCCAATATCTTCGAACCCGTCTGTATAAAAACGACACATTGCCTTTGGAAAAGAAAGAACTTTCACGATTCTTGTTAACGTCGCCATTTTTTTGTACAACGCAGTCGATTATGTTTTCCTGGTTATACGTATGTAAGATTTAGCTGAGGTTTTCTTTCAAAAAGTCAAAATCATCATTGATAAAAAGCAAATTATAAATATGAATTCATCCTTCCAAACCTGTTCACTAATCTCTCTGTTCAAAATAGTTCGTGTATTAATGGTTGTATAATTCAAACTTAACATCGATATACAATTATTTATGGTACTTAAAGCATTCTTGAAAAAAATTTATTTAATTTTTATTCATTCATACCTTAACAAAAAAAACTTACTGAAATCAAATAATCAACTGAAACGATTCTCGAACGAGACCTAAACGTTTACAAATCTGCGATCTGAAACACTCATTAAGCTCAAAGTAAACAGATCATTTTAAACACCAATTAATTCCGTATTAATTACAAGAGTTCATGTTAATCCCTGGCCTTTAGTATCGTGTTATTGGACTCATGTAGTCAAAGACTGCCTAACGATCCCAGCTCCTAATCCACACACTTCTCTGTTGTCTGATGTGCTTCTACAAAGAGTTCTACCGCCTCGCTCCAGACCCAACATCGGCACAAAACACGGCTAATTATTCCAACGACAACTGATCATGGTGAACAAACAAACGTCTTTGAAACCCTCGCTGGGCGATGCTAACCGTATAAAGGCAAATTCCGTTTTTCGTGAGGGAATAATAGTTTTGTAAACACAGGCAGAAATAAACGCACTCATGCACTTTGACTTTGGAATTCATTCCCCGTGATCAAACATCCGAAGACGATTTGCGGAATAACTTCGTTTATTGGCGTTTATAGGGTGGTGATATTAATTCGCCGTCAAAACCGGCAGCGATTATTTGAAGTGTTCGATGAGAAATGAACAAATCTTTATCACGGGTTAGACGGGATTGAATTCAAGTAAAGGAAGTTTCATTAAGGGAAAGAGAGGCAAACACCGCCTATATGGACAATGGGCCTGTCTGGTGTGATTGATGAGCTACCAGCAAACAGTTAGCAATCGCAATAGGAGATTGGTAATCGCTTTGCAAAATGACTATCCCCTCCGTCTGGCAAATTTGGATAGTAGATAGGTCCCATGATGGATCGTGGACGTAGGTATTGCTCCTTGGACAAGGCAATTCCGAAATCTATTAGACCTATTTCCAGTCTCGTATCTTATATACTTGCGATGTTTAACTTAAACGAAAACTGTTATATCTGCAAAATGATTGTAAAAAGTGATTGAAATGTATTTTGTTCTTACCCTGTTGACCCGTTGTCAATTTCTATAACTGACAATTTGCAATGATTACGACGTATCGTGACAAAGGTTCCTAGTACAGATGGTTGCTTTTGAACTGATCGAAAATTGTGATACGGGTTATAGTTAAAGTGTGAAATCTGACTTGTTCTGAAAATAAATCGAACACATTGCAATGTGAAACTTAAGGCCAAATTACTATAAAGCATTTCAAATTGTTGTTCACTTTCATTTAGATGTTCTTGTTAGTAATACAAAAACTACATCTCTCTCAATGAAGGTTATATGTTCAAAAATTTAAATAAAAACATTTGATTCAGCCTCTTCATTCAAACATATATACTTCCTAACCTCCATTATCTCTATATTGGGGACAAAAAATGGAAAGGAATAAGTTTTTTTTACAGTTAATATCGTATATGGTTTCTTATTACTCCAACGGTTTTACAAATAAAATTGAATTCAGAATTTATGAATTTATATTTAAGAACTAATTGAAATTGACATGTAGGCAGAGGTTACAGAAATAATTATAATGTTTTGGGGTCTGTGTCATATATATATACCATATATCAATCACAAACTCAAATCACTAATGACATAAACAAAAGCGTTCAATAATCTTGATCAAAAGTGATCAACGACATAATCATGTCAAATAGCAAACAATAACCATTTTTAGGAAAAAAACTTCAAAATAACTCTCAAAAGCATTTGAAAGTCATTATCAAACAAGTATTGTTACGCTCAATCAATGAAAGTAACGGTTTCGATAAAGAGTAGACTAGAAATACTGACTTGTTTTATTTTTATATCATATTTCCATAAACTTTAAAAAGTTGAACAAATGTATGTGCATGTCATAAAGACTTCTTTTGTCCGATGACTGTTTTAATTCTTCGGGTTGAAGCAAACATAGTCAGTTTTTAAGAGATATGTCAGCAAAAGCTTGAGAAATGCACATTCTTTTCGTATTAGTGGCTGGCTGATGCATTATGGTAACGTGGCACTTTGTTTTGACAATGCGTCTGACAACACGACGAAAAAGCTGAAAACACGTCTTAAGTAAATGCATAATCCCTTTTAAATTCCTCTCTTGAGATTCCCAGTCGTCAAGCGAATGTTGACTTACAACGTCTAGACAGGTATTTCCAAAAAATAAAGAAGTTTTTAAAGCTACTTAAATCTAAGATGGAAAACTTTTTTAACGAAAATCCATCGGAGGGACACTGATTTCACGCTTGATTGTCACTAGCCTGAATATAGACACGAGAAATGTCGAATTTCATAAGAAAGACATTTCAGCCGTCATGTGTCACGTACAAAGCGGATGAAATCGACATGACTTGTCATAATTCGCCCTGTAACTCCCAACTTGCCGGGCTATCAACGGCAACATGACAGATGATCACTCGCGCACGATTTGCCCACCAGAAACGTGCATATATCATACACATGTCGATTTCCACCCATTAACAAAGCTGTCAATTGCAACTCTTTAACGAGAGGCAAGTCGTCTGGAGGGAAAGAAACCAAGCGAGGTTCGAACTTAGTCCCTTTTGTGTCTTAGGGGATAGTGATTAGAGATCGTCTAATTGACAATCCACCGGTTTCAACATCGATGCCTCATATAATTTCATAGAGTCTTGAAGTAACGGATTTCGGTTGTCGCTGCAGGCTTTCCTACACGACCATACGTCAATCTTTGTCCATTTCACCTTCCACTCGTGCTGCACGAAGTGGCAAGACGGCGGTTATCTCCCTTTATCGCATGTGTCGCACGACTATTCCCTGCTACATGCATAAATGGCTGATGATATCGGCAAATCAGGCATTATATTATGGAATCGACTTAGCCGCCGCTGAATAAAATCGCGATAACGTCAAACGATTTCGTCTTTTATGAATCTGGGTCTTAGAAATATTGTCAAACCTTCATAAACGTAGATTATCGAGCAATCATCTGTGGTTGAAATTGACCTCACATTTAACCTCCAAGAAAACAAATGAATGTAGTCGATTCGAATAATCTTAAGATTTGTATCAAAACGAATAAGAAGATAAGGAATGCTATCATTAGAATTTATGGAATATCAAAGTGGAGAGGGCTATCTCTTTTATGCGCAGATCCAGACGACTTTATTGCTTGCTGATAACTGCTTAACTTTTATAGCGTTTTGTGTCTTTGCTGAGAAATAAACCGCATTAGGACGAATCACAGAGATCTGTAACTGTGGTTTTGATTATGATGAAAGAACGTACTCAATATATTGTTATCAAAGTTACTGTTTTGACGCAAAATCACGATTTCTTAAGTGTATCGTTCAGTTTTGGTTTTTCACTTTACAGTTCTTATGTCTGTTTTGTAATCTGAAGCAGTTTTATTTCTATATATGATTTCTGTGAAATAATATGTGATCCAAAAGGTTCACATAGATTTCGTTTGTTACTGAATTACCTTGGTGTAACGTGGAAAATAATTTCACTTTTATCCCTAATAAAAGGTTACATTATATCTTACTAAGATAATTGTGTGACTCCGGAAGCTTGATTCGAGTCTCATGGGATTGTGTTGATTAAAAATATGTTTTGTTTTACCCTTTGCAATAATGGAGAGTTGAATCAAATTCATATAAAATTTTCAATTATCTTAAAATAACAATGGCTCCGGTTGTTTTTCTATTGAAATTATTTGCAGTAATTTAAACTGAAAATTTGTTCATTATTTTCTTGTACGGTTGACACGTACTGTTTCAGGCTAATTCGTTTTTTATGGGTTTGATTATTTAGATAATGACGTCACTGGTTATAAGGCAATTTCTCAAAATTGTATTTTTTTGTACGTTGAAAGTTTGGTTTTTCGAAGTGTTTCCATCATTTTTGGAAATGGGGATGTCAGGATTGTAGCGTTGGCCGTCAAGATATGCACAGGCCTTCACAAACTGACATATGCCTCCATGGGCTATTCTAAACCCATCCTGAACAAGATTCTCCCAAACAAGATTCGAATTTAAATCCACAGACGTCGGGCGCCTAAACTGACAGAGAAGTATCTAAATTCATAATTCAGAATCCCACATGATCGAGAAGAGTCTTTTTACTAGATCTGATTTCAACTAGCATTAATATTTACAGCTTTTCCCGCTTTATTCTCGTCAATATGATATTGTAGAAGCGCATCCATATTCCCGATGGAATATATTTCGTTTTGATAGGGAAGTCCTCTCACGAGTTTCTGAAAGTTTAGGTTCCCGGGTAGAAAGTTTCATAGTTAAGCTTCAGAACCTAATTATACTGTAAAGTTTTAACAATTTCCTTGCAATAATTGATCTTTGTAATAAAGTCTGAGTTTAGTTGAAGTCTTCAAGTATTTTATCTGTTTTCGTTACAATGCAAATACTAAACAATTATTTTATGAATAAAATATTAAACTGTAGTTGAAGTTTGAAAAAGTTTTTGGATTTGCATTGTTACTTACACTTTTATTTTAATTTCGTAAAAGTTAATTTCAAAGTTTTGTAGAGGGCCAATTTCTCAACACTTTTAAATCACATGTTAATAAATATCATTTTACCGGGTTGATATTTCTTGGAGAAACAGCCAATTCAGCATTCTTCATCTTATAGTTAACGAATAAAAGCAAAATTCAATATAATTAGCGACAGAATATAAGTGAGTATAGATACTGTATCTAATCGTAATATTTGAGATAAATTTAGATGCTATCAAATATTTTTAGATGCATAAAAATCGATTGAACATAAATTTCAAACTCGTACCTCGTTAAAGTTAAATTTCATCTAAACAATACCTTACTTAGTAGCACTACACCTTTAAGACAAGTAAACGTATCAAGCTACCTTTTTCCACTGGGCACGACGATTGTCTAGCGGATGAAAAGTAGCCGGGGTGAGAGGTCAGTAAACAAACTATACATCGCCCTGTCAGGGTCGGGCAAATTGTTTAGCTCGTGTCAACAAACGGCAGGGGGTCGAGACCACCCCAAGTATAAAGATAACCCCACCCAGAACCTCCGCCCCACCCCCATTCTCTACAAGCAGGTGCGACGGGTGGGGTTGGTAGGGGTTAGGTGTGTTTTCCGGCGTGGTTTTGGATTCTATGTCAATGTTGTGTTCTTGATATTTTTTGCAGCTACGAAACTGAAATGCTTGAGTGAAGGTTTTTTGTAGTTCACACATGAAGCTATTCCGATTAAGTAAAGTGTTGTGTGTAATTTGAATGATATCTAAAAAAATGTGACTTTTAATACGATTTCTTGAATTTTTATCTGACACAAAAGCAATTATAGTTTGTTACTGAGTTGTTCGGTTGCATATATGATATGTAATAAAAGGCAAAAAAAGAATCATGATTTATAAGACATTAAAGCCGCGGCATTTTAATCATAGAAATAAACGGATATTATTAAAAAATACACGTACACATTGCCTGTACTACTTAGGAGATGTGTTGTTTGTGCAAAATATCTACATAATGAAAATATACAATGGCAACCACCATCAACAAAACCATTTTCCGATTTTATGAATTGTTCAATAAATTTTGACTTATTTCTCATGTATTTGAGAAAAATTAGTGAAGTTTTCGTTTAAATATTAAACTCATTTTTTTTTTTTTTTCAGAATATTATTTCATCTCATGTTGATTTTTCTTGATCAACAGTAACAATTCTATTTGTTTTCAAATAGTTTTTCAACGTGTGTATGATTATCAGTTATTTTGAAGACTGCAGGTAAAATGAAGCAACCCTTTTCCATAAACTGAAAACTCTGTAGCATTAGGAAACATATTCAATTATTTTGAAATAACATCGTTATTTGTAACTTGTAATTTCATGTATCCATGTATATTTTTTTTATTTATATTGTATCTTTTTGTGCATTTTACCGATTTTAGTCTCTCATAACCCCTTATAGGGGTGGCTCAACTTTTACTGTTTTGTATGTATTGTAAAATGTATATATATTGAGGTGAGACCTAAATAAACAATCTGTCTGTTTGTCTGTCTGTCTACAATAAATAATTGGCACTAATCTGACAATAATGTATATTCTTTAAACAATCAAAATAAAATAATAGATATATGAGCAGAAATGATATTTAATTACATTCTGTAAATAAAATAAAATCATTCACAAATTTATATTTTCAACTTTGATTTGTAAATCTTAGAGGTAATTCAAAGAAAATTAAAGTTTTTGTGGGTTAAAATCATATTGTTCTCCAAGATCAAACTGCACGATTTGAAAACATCAGAATAATAAAAGTGAACGAGATGACAACAATGGTTTGAGCAATGTTAATGGGGGGAATATGAAAACAAAAAGCAGGCAAATTTAAAGTGAAGTCTCATCGCCAAGCCACCGGAATTGTTGTGATTTTGAGATACGGGATCGCTTAACCTTTGACCGCGTCCGTTTTCTTCTATTTATGTGATGTGAACCTGTCAACATCAATTTCATTTCTTGTTTGTTGCAGTTTCCGTTTTAATTCACACCCACAACCATTAGGTGTTTGTAAACACGTGTCAATACCTCGTTGACGGATCCAATAAGTTGTAATTTATGTTTGTCAGTTTGTTAATTGTTTGAAACAAACAACTGCGAAACTGTTATTTATCTTAGATACTTAAATAATAACTCGCAAAACAATCAAAACGAATCTTCATAGTGCCTGATGAGATATTGATATTTTTAGTTTTATTTTATTTAATGTTTTAAATATTGTTACACCATTTATCGCACTTACGGTTTGTTTGGTTTTCGTTCAAAATATAATCATCAATCAACTCCTAATGAAAGATTGTTGTATTCTATGCAAGTCACCAAATCACCACAACATTTTAATAACACATAAATTACATATATTTTTAATTTATCAAATAAGTTATACCCAAAGAGTTTTAGTTCGTTATTATGCGGGTAAGCCTAAAGTAGACGATTTGTAGTTTCTAAATAAACCAAATTAGTAACCAATATAGTTTTGGCAAGTCCTTTATCAACTGGCAGTGAGGACAAAAAATGACGAAAGGGAAACAGGGAAACATACGCGTGTTCTTACCAAAATAATAATGTCTCACACGACCATTTTAATTATATTCAATTTAAAACATTCATATATCAAAGCAGCTTCAATGATAAGTTCAATCGCCTCCGTAACGCCACTTATACGTGTAGATTGTGTTTTGAATATCTATGACGATTTTTAAAAATCATTTTAAGAATAAAAACAATATATTCCAGCTCTCAGATTTAAATCATCTCTACGAATAAATGAGTATAAAAATGCATATGTTTCATTAAGGAATTATGAAATCGAACTTAAAGGTAGTCGGTGTCCACACTATCTCTAGATAAGTGAACTTAAAGAAATACAAAACATAGAGTGCTGACAACCTTTAACCCTTTTTTTAAAGAAAACTGTTTTACATTTGAGAACTCCAACTTTTTTGACAACTTTCAGGAGCAATTTGCATTAATGCCACCCTATCTCCCGCCCTCCCAGACAAGTAGGAGGGTCTGTCCATATCCCCACAAAAAGTGATGTTTAAATGATATCCAACATCAAGTCCGTGGTCATCAATAGTCCACAGCACTTCCATTTCCTTTCACCTGAAAATTCAAACGTACATATATTCATATTTTTTAACTATAAAAGCTTCAAATTTTGCAATTCCAAAACGTAAAAAATAAGAATCTCTTCTAGCCATGCATGCGACGAAACCTGCACCCCCTCCCCTCCCTCCCTCACTTCCAAAAAAGACAGGTAGAATGGACAGGTCCCTCATTAGAAGTGACACAAGGTGTTTTCTGAACCCTCAAGCCGCGCAACGCTAATAGGCAATTGACAACAGATGCTTTGAGTGTTGATGACTGAAATCTATCTTCGTCAACTTGCTGTATTTTAACGAAATGAATCGCAATATAAAATGTTGGCCACGCCCTAAATCGCAAGTTATGTTGTGTCGAGGCTGTGGGTCGGGGAGAAAGCCCGGGGGTACGGCAGTGGGTCTGGATGTACTAATGAGGTAGCGCTAGTGAAGGTAATTATCGCTAGTTGATAGCATTGTTTTCCGTGTACATTGGGAGGCGTCGGTGTACATTACAATGGTAAATGTGTGGAGTGTGTATTGGCCGCGATAGATGTACATTGCCTAGTAGTCCAGTTCAATGAGAGGAGATCGATGTATATTGGGTATAATCTATGTCAATTGATCCTAAGATCCTAATGTAAATTGATGTGTAACATATATTAAGTTTATGATGTAGATTGCTGTGATGTTGGTGTTTATTTAAAACATTTGATGAGTATCGCAAACCATGATGTTAATTGCAAAGCAATACATTTCATGCACATAGAAAGGTTACCGGTGTATATTGACAAGAGAATCATGCGCAAATATTTAAAAACGTGTACATTGCCAAGGTATCGCTGTAACCAATAAGGAGATTACTAGAAATTGCACATTAATGGAGAACAATGTTCATGTATTCAAATTCGATGCAAAACCTCAATGCGTTCATCAGAAACGTCTCCATGTTCATTACAAAAACTGCACTGATATAGGCTGCCGTTTGTATATTTCACTTTCCTTATAGGTGCTCAATGCAGGGTATACATAAGAAAGGAAGTTTCACGTATATCCGGGATAATTTTTGATTAGTTATAAGTTTGTTCAATAATAGTCCATCAAATTATTCTAATAATTTTGAATTTATGAATAATGCATAATATTTTGGTGATAATAGAATGTAGTTCATAAGTATACTTTTTTTTGCAATTATATTTAATATCGATTTACTAAATTAGAAGGCAGTTGGTAATGACAACCCAAACTTCTTCTTTTTTAAATGTTTTTATTCACTTCAGTTGGATACAAATTGTAGGGATTGATTTGGATTTTGACATACATAAGAAGTGTTGTACATGTACATACGTTTGGCATATTTCACAATCAAGCATGAGGGACTAACACAATATAGAAAAAGTAACCCAAACCAAAGACAACCCAAACTTGATTGTAGGTAAATTGTACAAGTACTTAAATAATTTCTTGTTTTTATTTCATTATATCCTTACTGAAAAATATTATATTATGTTACGTATTATAGACACTCAATAAACTCTATAAATTATTATGATTTTTAAGATAAACTGAGTTTTAAAATTATATTACTTATTATAAACATTCAAAAAACTCTATGAATATCATTATAATGAACAGTTTTAATGAGTTTTTATATCAAACACAATAAAAGTATCTTTTATGGAATTATCAGATACGAATTCTTTTCAGAAATCTGTTACTTCTAAATTAAACTATTTAGTTTGATTAAATATATGAACTGGTCAAATATTTAGAAAATGTTAATAGACTCTAACGTTGTCGTGTAGATGCGATATTTTCTCAAGTATTTCCGGATTAATAGGGTCTTACTGTAAATGAATTTCTGATTTAGGTTGGGACATATATCCGTGTTTTATCAAGACAGACAAGACAATCCCCTGCCTACAACTTAATGTCTTTTGAATTATACCAGAATGATTATTTAGAATAAGAAATAACAGTGACAAATGTAATAGGCCCGTATCAAATAGTCCCGCGGATTCAGATCCATTAAAGTGTAAAAGATCCGCACTTCTTTTGTGTAAGTGTCAAACCTTCTTCTATCTTACAATACCCTGTGAATGCCATTCGTAATTACTTTGTATATCAGAATTCATATTTACGCGGTTTCGCATTCAACTAGACATTCTGGATTTATCCAATACCACCATGTCAAATTTGTCACCCCAGGGAATTCTCTACCTGTCAGGCTTGTGCCCCAGGGGTAGATGTCCCGTTACGCTTGACCTGTTTGAGGTCACGTGACAAGGTCAGGGGTCAGTGTTCACATGGTGAGGTCACGTGGTCCACAACTTTGAAACTGCAATTTGTAATGCAGGATGTTGCTAATTATTTTAGTGTAAGTGATACGAAGACCTATCGACATTGACTGACAAGATGACAAGTTAAATTGAAACTATGCAGATATTGGTATAATTATATCTCGCCTCGGGGTGATTGAACTAGAGGCCGGATTGACAACATGTAAAGTAGCATTTAGTAAGACAATATGGCACTGTATGTATTAAAATAAATCACGATACTTGTCTTATGAGAACTCCCTTCCGGCAGAGTTTGGAGTTGAGGGATTGTTGTCTTACATTGCCTTATGTTTATAGCGTCTTCGTAATAAGACATTTTACTTTACGATGTATGATATTAATTAAATCTTGACAGAGGGGTTCTTGCTGAGACGTTCATGGTTTTGTTTACGAACAATGTAGATGAAGCGATAACATATAGTAGCGCCTAAGTGTGAATTATGATGACATGTTCACGAATTTTCATTCTTGCACGACTTTTTCTATGTCTGTCGGCATATATGGACATCAGATTTCGCAAAATAATATCTTCTTATCATAACCCACTTGACTTCAAGAACATTACATTATTAGTATTGTCACATGTTCTTATGATTTTTTTTATATTCAACTGACTTAACCTTCAGATTGTTCGTTCGAAAGTAGAAACATTCATTCATCGCTCCCCCTTCTCCTCCCCAACCTTGATTCTTGCAATGGCCACCATATGGAAATAGGAATAGGAATGGAATTGGTCTACACAGATCTGTATATGTCAAACAGACCCTTATAGACATCAATAGACTGGATGAGACGGGTACCGTACTGATGGGGGTCCAGTTAGCCATGTGAGGTACTTCAGAAGCAGATCCACTGATACAGGCTGACTCCTCTTATCTTCTGATATCCTCAAATCAGAGGAATTCACCGATAAGATGGGATGTAAATATTTGGCAGTTATCTCCAGAATGCAATCTATGTCTACGGAATGTTTGAAGAATAGGTTTAGAGAAGATACACTTCATATAGATAGAGATTGTTGAACGTCCTATTTGCATCTTATTAACACACGAAAATTTAGTTTGAACTTATCATCAATACACCATTCACTGTTTTGCCCAAGCTATGTGCACCGATTTAAAGACGTTGTAATATAGTAACGTAGTACCAAGAAGTAGTCTTTTTGAACAAGTAGGTTATGCATTGTACAATTCGCAATTATATTACTAAATTGAGCTCATGTTAGATTTTAGCCAGAAACAAAAATAGAATCTCTTAACAATGAAGACATGGCCAAATGTACGCTCTTGATATCCTCTTCCTTTCAATTTTGATAGTAGATGGCTGCATTTAATATATATTTTATATTAGAGAATAAAATTTAGTCTAACAAAATACATT
The DNA here is from genome assembly GCA_916613615.1 of Steromphala cineraria. NCBI lineage: Eukaryota > Metazoa > Mollusca > Gastropoda > Trochida > Trochidae > Steromphala > Steromphala cineraria. The sequence continues at coordinate 50,481,819 of OU744724.1, read as the reverse complement.
TGGACAAGAGTACTAAACGTGTATCTTTTTAAAATGAACACCCAATGACGTTTTAACAGTGAAGACATCAGTCTATATATGATTATCTCCGACTTCAGCATACAACTTCAACCCGCATCCATCCACCATATCTCTTCATATTCCCTCCATAAATCACACTCTACAGTAATCTGGTTAAAGCACTGATAGTGCTATATATACGTGTACATGTACCTGTCAGTACCTGTAATCAATGCATGTCCCGAACAGAACCATATATCACTCTTCTCCTAGACCACAGTGTACCCAACTACAGCAGTCTGCACATCATGAGTCTCCACCTTCCTTATTGTGTCATACCACCCTTTCATCATTTGGTATCGATGTCCTATATGTTATTGATTTGCCGATACATTAAGCCACATGCCCGATGACATCGTTTCTCTCCTGACTGTTAGTTCAAAGGGGACATTATATATTTTCTCTCCCTATTTAATCTTTCCTTTTTGCGTTCGTTTTTCAATTTTCTCTTTATCTTCTCTGAATGCTTTATAGCAATTCCCAGTGCATTTATTACCTGTAAGCTGCCTATTCATCTCCAATGCACTCTCAACCCCTTTCCCTTCTACAATAGCTGCTACCATTTATTAATATATTATACACTACTTTTTCCCATAGCCTTCACTTCATTTCGAAAGTTTCAACTTTATTTCTTACAATATCAGACTTACTGTTTGCCTCTATACTCTTACTAAATTGCCCCCCCAACACCCCTCCATGTGCCCATCACTCCCATCTCTCCACCCCCCCCCCCCCCCCCCCCTTGAATTTCACCCATCATTTCGGAATATTCCATCTCTATTTCCTATAATATTATCCTGGCTATTGGTCTCTACCCTCTAACTAGTTTCTGTTACCCCCCTACACCCCCCTCCCCGTACCCCTTACTACCATCATCACTCCCTTCCCAAATCACTGCTCTAGCTGCGCTGCAAGGTGTGGAAGTACATGCTTAACTAAGTAAAGGAAAAGTGAGATTGCTGTCCGATATACCCATAGACTCTGTAAGCTGTTCCTGAAGTAATGGACGGGCCTATGAACTGAGTGAGCTGCTTTCTGTGTGACTACCTGGTGTACGATATGAACTCTAATTGCCTAATGTACATCATTCTGTAAACTAAAAATCGCGTTTTCGCATTCCCTATGTACTCTCCCATAATGGAGGATAATTAAAGTATTATTATTATTACACCCCCCTCCCTGTACCCCTTACTACCATCATCACTCGCTTCCCCAATCACTGCTCTAGCTGCGCTGCAAGGTGTCGAAGTACATGCTTAACTAAGTAAAGGAAACCTCTGTACAGCCTGGAGTGCTGGAAGTAATTGTGTTTTGTCGCGAAATCCGATAACTTGTATTTAACAAAATCAGATAACTCGGCTCATCAATAACTTTTATCATTCATCATCCCTAAATATGACAGCTACCTGAGTCGAACAACGTTTATCTCCCCTGAAATTGTCACTCTTCAATCACGGAGTTTCGTTAGTGCGGGCGGAAATATGTTTTCTTTTCACGTATCCAATATTCTCATGTTCGCTTGATTGACACCGTGTCCATTTCAGTTGTACATTTCGTGTTTTAATCTTAGTTTAAAGATATTAAAAAATAGAAGGAATTACATTTTTTGGTCATTTATTCATCTTTTCCACCTTATCTTTATCACCTTCTTGTAATATATTATTATTTGCTAATGTCATAATCAGGTCTATCTTTACTTACATTACTATCACTATCAATTGATAATTCTTCATTTGTTGCTAATGCAAATACTTATTTTCTTCAACACACTTTTAACAGACAGGTTCTTTATCAGAGTCACGCCTGAATATAGTATATCATACATCCAGTATGAAAGGGGAAAACAATAAAAATTAAGCCTCACCCTTGTTAAAAATTATGAAATGCGATAAATACATTTATTCAATAAAGACGTAAGAAATTATACTCATAAGATATAAGAGAAAATATTTGGCAAGTTTTGGCAACACTAAAGCATACATTATGGTTGGATAAAATAAATTGTAACTTTTTACCAAGCCGGTGCACAATTAAAAAGGTCGAAAATGAGTATAAACAACTAGCCTAAGTAATGATGACTCTACCTGATATATAGACAAGTTTTAACCTGATCATTATCGTATATACTTATCTGCGGAGTTCACGCTACCTCTACATATTGCATACGTCTTATCTAAAGATGTGACACCTATAATATAAATACCCCCACCAAAATGGAAACTGTTTAATACTAACGTATACAACATGATATTAACTGAATAAAATAAGAAGTTGTAGCCACATATTACACAACATAATTTGGGAATAATAAGCAGCTGTAAATATAACATAAAATTCGAAAACATTATATAATTACTGTGATATGATTTTTCTACGTCTATATAAATATAATTTAGTTTATTCGTCGTTTGTTTTTAGTATGTAGATGAAAATTATTAAGGTAATTGATAACGACCATTTAACGTATTTTAACGTGTTTCTCGTTTTTCAATATGTCGGCACTGTTTTCATATGTTTTTAATGAGTTTCAACACTTCATTATTCCCTTATTTAGAACATTTGAACATTGTTTTATTGTATATAATTTAAAAAGACTGTTAATATTCCTAAGCAGTCCCAAATAACAAACAAAAATTAAAGTACAATAAATAAGTTCTTAAATGTTAAGATTTCAATCATGATTAATTTTGTATTGCTAATTCAACATTTTAGTACTAAAATAATGTTTCAAACATTCAACAAATGAATAAATATCTGAAATATAACCATGATTAAAAACTATCAATATACTAAAATAATAAGAATATTCAAATTCAAATATAAAATATTTTTTATGCACTATTCATAACAAGTGAAATATAAAGATACTTTTTAAACATATTTATATGCCTAATTTTTCATAAGAATTTAATTCCAGAAAATTTCAAAAATGTTTGGAGGGTAGATTCAATCTCTTTGATCAGAAAATGAGATTTACAAAAAGTCAAATCAAAGAATTTTTAAATTATACGATTTCAAAATCTTGGCTTTAAATTGAGACCTTCAAAAATGAGTTAGCTTAGAGACTTAACTCTCATGTGACCTAGCCAAGATTTGTTTGTTGACAGAGGAATAAACAAAAATCCCTACTTTTATCAGAAGATATAAATTATGTCGGCTTACTTCAAAGGCACACCTTTGACAGTTGGAAAGGTACAAAATTGAAAAAGTACTTGTTTCGGGGTAGGCGCATTCTTAGTCAAACAGAGAGGCCGCGGTATGTTTACTTGTTCATTTCAGATATCGATAGTTTTGATTTATCGGCTCGCTAATGACTTGTCAATTTCAGTCTACCGCACGTCAGCGAGTGACATTCAGTGAAATATACAAGCATCTCAATGAGGTGCTACTAAACGCGGCTTTGCGCAAGAATTTAATCACACCTAGTAAATAACTCCCTCGGCGACTCTAACCTTTGAATCAAATAAATAAAGTGGGAGGATCTAGAAAATGACATTAGATAAACATCATATTTCTTTTCATTAAAATCTGAACTATTTTATGTGATTTTAAAATTAGAATGTTTTCCTGAATAATTTCATTTCTTGTACATATCCTTATTCAAAAATAAGGAAAAGCAGGTCGTTCGTATTTACCAAGTCTGAAATAAATTTTCAATGTAATTAAAATCTATACATATAATATAATATATAATCCCTGAGTGGAATTTTTGTTGTTCCAAAATTTTCAAAAGACTTCACGTAAGTGAACGGAAAATTCTGCGTCTACCAAACAAGTTGTGATTAAAACTAAATTAAAATGCATGTATTACGCTTTATCACAATTAAAGCAGACCAAAGCAATAATAAAGAGCTCTTTATTTTACAAAGAAATAATTGAAGATTTGGTAGATGTTTAAGAAAGTCATAAAATTCACGTAATATTCAAAAAATAATTTTGCCTCAAAATGTACTATAATAATTTAAACATTTTTAAATACGACTCAGTTACATGTAAGATGAGTGCGCATATATGTTCTTCACATGATCATTGAGAATCATGTTAACACCGTACACACGTATGTCTCTATAAAACAATTAACTGCTCAAATATTTTTCAAATCTTTGATATTTCAAAAATTATTTTGTCAAAATATTCGTTCACATTAAACGAAACAATGTATTTCAAAATGTCATTAACTGTTATAAAAGTTTATTTTACGTTTATTGATAAAAGACTTTGAAAAAAGCTGTTTACGATTGTTTTTCCTGAGAAAAATTAGACTTAAAATGACTTAATTTTATATGATTTGTATATCTTAAATTGCCACAATACCGTAAAACGTATTGCATAGAATACTATGTATGCCAAAGAGTTTTCATTCATAAACATCGTAACAGGCACAATTGAAAATTGTTCCAAATACCTCATCAGTCATGTGAACGAAAGCGAAAACATTGATGTTGAAATAGACATGAAATGTACAAACAATATCACTGTTAGTTCATCAATGACAAGAGATGTAACCCGCAACTTGCTCCAGTAACGAGGACGACATGGCATCATTGTGAAATGAACACGAAATGTAACTGGCAACGTCTAACGGTGATGACATGGTATCCATGTGAAATGTACATATGTACATTTCGCTCAGCGTCTGCATGGAAGGTATAGCTGTCATTGTAAGTAGCAGCAATTACATGATGACAGAAGCACGTCTCCTCTGTCAATGTGAAGAATATGTTCCCGTGCTCATAACAGAAATATAGCTATTTCCTAGACAGATAATACTGGCAGTGATATTTGGTATTTACGTCTGAGTTTTCCTGGGATGAGATTTGATATTGAATTGACATCAGTTCTAATTTTAGCAAATAACTTGTCAAAAGAGATTTGTCTTGTTATTACATGATTGTATATTGCACAATCTATTTTTTGGTAGTATATTCAGATGAACATTCAGTTCCGGATATCATTTGTAGTGATATCTTTATGAGATACTCTATTTAAAAGGTTGATTTTTATTTACATGTTCTGCTAATTTTTGTTAACAATTTGTCACAGGTTACGTATAATAGATACATACGTTCGTTTATATATTCGTGAATTATTCGTTTACTATCATTTCAACAATTCTTTTGAAATCTGCTTTTATCAGGTGAGAATGAAATATTCATGAGCTATCAAAATCAACAAATTTAAAACAAATTGCACTCTTGGCAAATTCCATAACGTCATTATCATAAAAAAGGGTGCTTTTTAAATATACATTACCTCCTCGGGAAAGATGACAAAATACAACAACAAAAAACGCGTTCATAATGTGCATTGCACGAGCACATGCAGGGTATGAAATAAACATGGTGTCAGCTGTCCATTACGTTGTACATTTCACTTACATCTGCATGTCACCTGTCACCTTGGCAATCAGACGTCATTCCCCGGAGGTCACTGTTAGGAAATGTACACTTGGCCGCTAATTACTCTTTTGAAAATGTACAGAGTGGCTCGAGGAAAGAGGGACAGCCTAAACACAACGTTATCAACGTTTGACGTTGGTCCGTTGCATGTCAACTTACGTTAAGAAGTAACGCCATGGCTGTCATGGCGGACATCAGATGGCCCTAACAAAGTTCGACGCTGTCGAAGTTAGACACACCAAAGGCGATGACGTGGCATTCAGACGCCCGAGTAGCAGGAGTTGTTACACGGAAACGTTATTATAACGTTACTGCAAGGACGAAATCTGATTTGAAGTGTTTTTAACATACAGACTACCCTGTTTGAGCATTGAATGCTAGTAAATTAAAACGTTCATGAATTTTTGACGTTTTTCTAAGTGACACGTTTCACGGGGAATGTGATTAGGATAACAGGAGAGAAAGCGAGATAACACAAGTAGTCGGGTCTGGTTAGTTTCCAGGGTGTTGTATCCCTTTGTTTGTGTTACATTTTCAAGTACACACACGGCTAATTGTCGATAACTTTTAAACATGGTTATCCAACTGTAAAAGACTCTTTGATATTCAAAATGGATTGGCAATTCTTATTTTTCGTTGAATCATTTATTTTACATCTATGCCTAACACAACACTTCATAACATTTGACCGAAATGAATATTTTCTTACTTCAACCTTTGTAATTGTTAAATAGTCGACTTCAAACTACTTATGATGACTAACCCAATAGTCAAGCCACTACAGAATAAGGTATCATATCCATTGTCATTGTCCCTAACTTAAAAATTCATTCATTCATTGACTTTAACTACGGAAACGTTCACCTTAACCCCGATGTACAAGTGACTAGGTAAATAAAGGTACAGGTACTTTATCGTGTCAGTAAGTTACGTTATGGTTGTGTGAAGAAAACTTTTAATCATTACTGTATATCTATATTTTTATCATTTGCAATTCAAAGTCTCTTTGAAATAATAGCTGTTAATCCATTTATGGCATATGCAACCTTGTTTAAATTTTCCCTAACATTTTGTTTATTATTTGCTTCTAGTAATTTTGTTTTCAGTTTGACCCAAATCATTTACCATCATTCGACAAAATATATATGAAATAATACATATTATAACGACAAAGATGATTATTATAAATGCCATTTAAATCTTGTCAAATGAGACATTTGCTTATTTCTAATTGATTAGCTTTGTTTAGTTAACCTACAATATCACAAGTGTAATTGATAGCATAAATTCTCTCATTGAGATAGATCATTAATTGACATTCAATACGACGTACAGCCAGCCTATTTTATTGCTGACAATAAATGCCAAATGATGTAAGACCATGTTTAAAGTTTAAATCCAATTTATGTGCAACGAAATAAATCAACGTTTATACAATTGCCAGTCGTGTACAATTTCATTTTACGATATTTTCTATAAATTTTGTATTCTTGCTTTTACGTAAATTCATCAAACATAGTTAAGTTTATTGGTTTTCACGCATTGGCCGATCCATTTCTTTTGAATAGATTTTATTTTACATACAACGTTTTAAATCTTAAACGAAAAGATAAAACATATATTTCATTCAAATGATTTCAAAACACATATTTTGAAATTATGCCACAATCACATTCTAAATAATTAGCAAGGGATAATTTCCATGAACAGTTTGGACGTTGTAGCCAATTGAGTGTACATTTCAGTACATGGGCTCATGCACAGACATAGTATTGGCACCTGTCACTTTCGTGATACATTTCACACTGCACGTGTTTCTCGCCCTCGTCAATTTCATGCTGGCGCGTATATCACGTGCGATGAGCTAAGTGACTGTGACATTGTTTAAGGCCACAGGTGACGGTATGTTTCTCATCAGGAAGTCACGGGATTAACATCTGAAAATTAACTATTCTTTGTTGCCATCGAGAATGAACAAAACGTCAATTACGTCATTGAAGTCACATTGTCGCTTATTCCAAGAAAACAAAAGCGACAGAACGCGCTTCTAAATGATTTTAAAGCTTCTAAATAATGGAGAAGTTGTCGTTGGAAATTAGTTTGTGACATTTGGAATGTTCTTTCGATCTTTTAAGACTTTATTAAGGGTCGGGTATACGTTTTGAAACTTTACGCGATGCAAGTGGGACCAAACTTGTAGAAAGAACCATTCTCTATGAAATTAGTGGACTTCCCGTGGCGCTTTAACTTGGCAGACTGTTTAAATTTGAAACGAGAGGACACCTTGCGTTATCATTAAGTAGACTTAAAACTCAATTTGAAAATTATTGGAAGTTACTTTTTAGCTTCATTTAATAATGTTAACTTTTATTGTATGAAGAACCTTTTGGGAAAGTTTCTCCGCAAACTCCCTTCAAGTTGTTAATGTTATTTCGATTTTGCAGTGACATAAATTTTGTTACATTCATTTTCATTTGACTATTTTCACAAGGTCATATCATGGAGTGAAACTATATATTTGATTATAGGACCTTTCTTCATTGAACCTTCCCTTAAAAATGGTTTAATTTCTTTTGTTCCTACAAATTATAGATAATTCACTTTGCATTTCTCTGTCCTTTATATCTTTGAGATTAAGTGTCACAAAATGACAGCAGCAATTTCTTGACTATAAAGATCTGCCATAACGGAACCATAGCGTATTTATTCGATGTCAGTTACTGATATGTATTTGAAACCTTTTGATCAGCTTTTATCTCCCTTTGTTCAAAACTGATCAAAGCCGGGATTACAAGCTTGGTGCCAAGGAAATAAGCAGACAAGTGTCTATACTAGTGGATCGATTGATATCCCAATATCAACAATAATTCCCATTTCCATTTACCAACTCAAATCTAAATATTAGTTACATCGTATTGTTACTCTAATAAAGCATCAAAGATTCAATTTATAGAAATCATCACCACTTCCATGAACGTGATGAAAATATAAGACCTGATGCGAAATTCTAAACGATAATTCGAGGAATTTTCTAAATCCGTTTATCCCAGTTCAGGCCAGCATGGTACATGTAGTTTGGGAGCGTACCGGATTAGCGTGTTAACAAGCGTATTTGATTAGGCTGGGCTCATAGTGACAACTCCAGTAGCAGTTCGCACTATCTCATTGCTGGAGATTAAGTCTCCTGGACCTAACAGGATTAAGAGATATGGACTTCAGTAGCACTGCACTACGCCCATGAATCCTTTGACGTGAGGGCCAATTTAGGGCTAACATAAGATGTACCAGATTCTTGAATTACGGGACAAGATTAACCTATTAAAGTCCGTTTCTGAGGTTATTGTCATCTGAGAGTATTTATTGTTATTTGAGCGTAGTTGTTGTCATAAGGCGTATCTATCACCTGAACTTGTACATTTTGAATATAAAAATACTATATTTCGAAGTTTTCAAACCATGCGGTACAATGGTCAGACTATGATCACCTATATTGTATTTGTTTGTATTGTGCGTATAGTGTACTGTACTGTATTATTGTAGTTGTATTGTATGTATCGTACTGAAATGCATGATATTATGTTATGTTACGTTAATCCTTGAATTTTTTAAAATGTTAAAACCTGAATTGAATTTTCGTGGGATGCTCAAGAAGGTAAAATGCGATAACAAGTATTCTTCTTTAATAAATATTTCCTTGTACGGATTTAAAATTGATTATTCCTTGGTAGATGTTTAATGTGACTGGAAATACATTAATATGGATGCTAGGATTAAGACGGGATTTATTTGCAGGTTTGTACGTTTTTAATTTCAATAAGTTTTATTTTCACTAGAATGAAAACCCACAATGTGGTATTTAAATATCCGATTGTAAGTATTGGGTAGTGTAGGTATCTATATAACATCAACGTTCTTCAAAACTACGAGTAGTGAATTTTTTTTATTTGGACAAATAAAAAAGATAGACGTGGGATGTTTGAAAACTAAAATCTTTCGTTTAATAGACATCGTCGTGTTTCAAACACTTTAATCAGTGATAATCTATAGGCTGCCATTGGAGTATAAATTTAGATCACTATTGTTAAGCAAATGTGTCTTAAATTATTTTAACTCAATATTTTCAAATAAAAAAGTAATGGTTATGTGTATGTTTTCAAAATCTATTTGTTTGTTCAGATTTCAGTCTTCCTTTAAATTTTAATGTTTTCTATCAAACCGCCAAATATATCATATCTAATCTTAGTTTGATTACGCTAATTGTTCCATCAAATATATCCAGTCATTGAATTTTTTAATTTTTTAATTTTAAACACATTTAGATCAATGGATTCACAAATCGCCGTTTGAATGAATATATCGTATGGATGACTTAGACATGACTGGTGTATTTATTACTTGCTCACATTATGAAATGAGTAATTGTCCAACTCAATGTAAACATCGATCACTCTTCTTCACTCCTGTAAATCACCGGCTGCATCGAATTCGATGTCTGGGTATTGGTGTTTTCAAGTGCATTTTAAAACGCGATTAGATTCGAAAAAACTATATGATTTCAAATTTAAGTATAATTTTTAAGATTAGGGTAAATAAGTTACAGAAAACAGATGAACTAATTTTTCGAATTGTACGTGAATATTTGATTTTCCAAATATTAGATTTTAACGGAAAATACAAAGTGAAATTTGGTGACTTTTCCATTATTTTTTAAAATATTCCTCTCTTAATCCGAAAGTTATTGGTACTGAACAAGAGTAACTTATAATGAACGGCATGTAATAGATAAACAAAATTAAATTAAGATCGCGTGTTCAATCAATAAAAAATAAGTACTTTAAAAATAATTAATGTTGTTTTATTTACTGAGTTTCCGAAACAGTTTCCTAAGTGAATTTGACTAACGTATTATAATTATTATTTTTCCTCTTTTTCCCTGGCATGTAGGTTAATGTTATATTTATCGAATATTGTTTACAATTCCGAACTATGAATTACAATGAATGCGATGTAAGTGAATCAAAATACAATATATTACTAAATGTTTGCAAAATAAATTGCCAATTTAAATATTATGGTTAAAAATATCAAATCACATTATTTCTTCTCCCATTAACCCTTTTTGGATATTTTCTCTAAGTTTTTGAAAGTGTTCCACGACCTAAATGGAGATTAGTATGGTTTGTTCATCATTTACGGAAAACACCATGAACGAAATTTTTATATGTTGACTAAACAAAACTAAAAAAATATTTGCAAAATACCAATACATTTAAACATTATTGTTCAACATACATGTACCTAGTTTAGATTTATAAAATATGTTGGAGCTTTGCCGACATAATTCATAAATCATCAAATAATAATGTTTGATTAATAATCAAATGTATTTTTTAATATTTCATTTTTTCTACAAGTATCGATAAAACTTTCAGATTAATTTTGACCAAAACAATTATTATAAATATGTACTTAAAATGAATTGAAATTGCTGGCAAATTAAAATCTGTGAAATAAGATATGTTGTACGTTATATTTGGTTTCAAGTACCATGATGCGTACCTGATCCGCATACTTATATCAAATGATTTTTCATGAAACTAAAGAAAACTGTCAACTTAATTTTCACTTTGAACATGATACTTCTCCGTATAATGTTTCACTGTTACAGTTTGTTATTTGAATAATTATCCAAACAATTTTTGAACAGTTACTGCTGTACGTTGATACAAAATTACTCGTTTGAAATATTTTATTATTATAAAATTTATTGCTCTCTTTTAATTCAGATTATATTCAATACGTTCAGTTACCAGGTTTTTCATTTGGTGTACAAATTAAGTTCATTATGTTAGTTCACATATTCTATAAAAGTCAACAGATCAATAACTTGTGTTCTATGGGTAGATATTTGTGTTAATTGTTTACTGACAGTGTTAAATAGCTGGATATCGGTAAGGCCGAATACAAGTAACTGGCTATAGATCAAACGTTCATTGACCGCATGTCACTTGTATATTTCACTGAAACACATGCCGCGTCACTCACGTGTGTAATTGACAAGTTAAGTACACGCGACGCATAAACCTAATAAGAAAGCTCGTGCACTTCATGCAATGACAGATATATAAACACTCGGAAATCCACGGCTCAATTCGGCCACGTGCAAAATCTAGTGCTGTTGTCGTAAATAACATACAAACAATGGGCTTTGTAACGTAATATTTTGTTTTGACTTGTTTGTTTCAGATGGTATTGTCTATTGCAATGTTGTGAGAGGGAAAGTGAAGCCGAAATGTCACAACAATAATATATGATATCAAATTAACTTTGTTTATTTCATTCGATCAATTAGAAACCGTGCATCGTCTTTTAGTAGGTGTCATGTAATTTAACGAAGTTTCTAATAATAAGTTTTAATATGATATAATATGATATATAACGTTTCCTGTGATATTGTTGATATGTTTGGTTCGAACTCATCAAAACAAGATCTCGATGTTTTAAACCTCCAAATTTTAAATGCAGGTATCAATAACAATTTGAGTTGTTTAAATGTTTTCTTTATATATTTATGAACATTCTAAACATCAGTTGTATATATGTTTAAATGCATTTTCAAATACCTGAACATATTTAGTCTTTAATATCGTAATTTCAAAGTGTTTTAAAAATAAAACTCTAAAGAGCAGATTCCCAAACACATAAAAGTCCTTCAATTTTAATGGCAATACAGATTGTGATTTACAAAAAGTAAAAGATAATTGTTGCGTTCAAAACGAAAGCCGGACATTTTAAGGACAGAATCATGACGTCGTCTTTGTGAACTTTGAACTCTGATCGTTTTATAAATCTATCCCAGAAAAAAACTGAAATGATAATTATTTGCATTTTCCAATCAAAAGTTTGAAAATTGCATAAAAACTACTTTTCGAGTTGGAGGTAGCAATTGTGTCCGACAAGCAATCCTTCTTCGTGACTTGCCTAATCTATTGTTTTTGTCGCAACGTTAAGGTACAAACTATTGCATCCATACGCATGAATTACTTTGTCAGAATAATCATATTCCGCGGTTGATAAATTCACTCAAAGAACTTTATTCGGAACAGACGCAGTTTTACGTGTGAAAAGCTTTGAACTCGCTTTGTGAGGCTAAGTTTTTGTCGGCAGACTCTCACTTTTCCCTCATATTCTAAATTTCAAAGTTCTTCGAAAACTGACATTTCCGTCTCCCCAGTCACGCGACGCGTATCCCATTTCTAAAATCACCAACATAATCACTCGCATAGACATGCCACGATTCGTTTTAACTATTCCGTGCGCTTCAATCTCGCTTTTTGATACAGCAAATGAATCGACATTATAAAATAAAAGCTTTTAAATCAAGTCGGAGCGAATGTAATAAACAGCGACAGGACTAGGTAGTTTTCCAAACTAAAGGATTGTTGGGTTGCGAGTGTACTGAAAATCCATCAAGTTGACGGGCACCTCTTACTCCAAAGCCCTCTTCCGAAGGTTCGTGTTCACAAACAGATACCCCGGCAAAAAATGAATTTGAGGAAAGGCGAGTGAAGAAAATGACCTGACAATTACCCAAAGTCTCGGCTTTGGCATTCTTCCTTATTTTGCTGTGAAATCTACACGCTATCGACACGGAAAGTGATATCCTGTTTTGTTTTTTTCACTCGTTTTTTCTTTTTCTTCCTTTCATGCCCCATTTGTAGCGGAAAGGGCAGTTTAATAGGAAAATGGAAGTTAGAAAAAAATCTTAGTTTCTCTGAAATAGATAAGTGAAAGATGTAACGAAGGGTAATTTGCATGTAATGAACGTGCGAGGTTGATTTCGTATGTGTTAGACAGAGGTTGTTGATTGCAAGCAGGGTTCTGATGAAATCTACACGATATCGACAAACTTTGCTATTTCGTTTTGTGAAACCCTGATTACATGGAATAATAACTCTCATTTACTTGACGATTTACGCAATTAAGTCAAACATACAATACGATATCAATGGCATACAAAAAATATCTATTTGGCAACAAACAACGTATGTCAACTTTATAATTTATTCTGAATTTATAAAACAATCTGAAGCTAATCAAGGAAAACTTAATAATTTTTGAGCGTTAAAACAACATTTCATCTGACCATTAATGTTCAATTAGTCTTTAAATAATTTCTTAGAATTTTTTTCTAAACTCAAAAAATAATTGATTCGGAGATTATGGAAAATCTTTTACCTTACATCAAAACCATTTGACAAAATATAAGAAAATTTCACCTACGAAACCACGATTAACGATTATCAATTCTGAAATCAACATGATCCAATTCATGCCACAACTCATCTATTGCTGCAACTGACAACCTACCTGGTCAACATGCATTAGAATTGATAATGAAATATACAAGACTGTTGTCAATTTCAGCATCAGACATGTCTGTAAAGAGCTAGGAAGGGGGATGTCAATATACCTTACATCTGAAAAACTACATGTACTTCGTTGTGATTAATCGCCGAAACTATCTCACACGACAAGCGCCGTTTTTCCCCATTTGACAGATAGAGAGGGAAACTGGATGTTTGTAAGAGGCTTCTGTGTACTGGCTGCTGTGTATAGTGCATTTGTGTGAATTTGTGTTCATGGTAAACTGATTTGTAATATAAACATAAAAATATAATAATATCGTAATATATCAATTATTAGACAAAAAGTTTTAATGTACTGTGAGGTAATGATTGTTGTTATTATTTTAAATATATATTCTATTTATAAATATATTCACTGATACTTCTAGAATAGATTTTGGTGCTCATCTGTAATATTATCATTACAATATAAGATTAATAAAATGTTTTAAGGTTGTGTTAGGAAGACATAATTTTTGTTTACTGTTATGAATGAATATATTTTTACATTTGCTTATAATTCTAGAGGTTAATTTTGTTCTATTGGTAAAGTGATTTATGAAACAAACTTTATAATATAAAGTGCACAGAATGGTGTAGGGTTGTGATTCGTTTTTCTATCTAAAAATATAATATTATTTATATAATGAAAATATAAAGTATACTAAATGTGATGTAGGGTATCTCCGGGTGGCAGTCGTTTGTGGTTATTCTTAGAATATAAATATTGCTTAGGTTACTGCCAAATATAGGGAAATCATGATAAGCATTATAATACCGAATACATGTACACCAAACTATATTACGCTTCAGTTGAATTTCTTTGCAAATGTTTATCAATGATAAAATAGTTCTAAGCATATACCTTGAAGTTTTAATTGTATTTTTTTTCCATTGGCATCTTGTAGAGGGTTCACATAAACAAGAATGTCAAATATTTAAGTTTTGCACTGTGGTTCCTCGTAAAATGATAATGATATATTAACTGATGTATGTAGCATCGACGAGGAGCTGTTTATATTGTTGGAGCTCTGTTGAAATAAGGTGGCATACTTAAAAAAAATTCATTGATTCGCTATATTTGTTTTCTCGTTACATCACGCGTTCTATATACGGTTATCGATATACTCATGATGATGATTGATCATTAGTACATGCACTGTTGTCGGCATACGGTACACTTCAGATTATTTTTCTGTATAAAATGGTATATATATGTACAGAACTGAGTAGAGCATAACGGCATCATCACTTTTACTTTTTCTTCATTAATGATAATATTTTCGATTTTATCCTTTATATTTTTCTAACGGTGCAAGCGAAAAACCTTATTGTAATATTATAGGCTATTTCTATCTTTTTATATCTATTATGTTACTGCAATTTATCATTGACAACCTTTGCATATACCGATGTGATTGTTCATGATGTTTGAGATATATTAGGTGTTTGTTTATTGATACAATTTGTTTCTTGAGTGGCATATTTATAATTTCATCTAATTCATTCCAAGACAATTTCTTAAAGAAATTACATTAAATTACTTTAAAATGAAATCATTAATAACAACAATCAAATAAATACATGTATGATATTCCAGAGATATAAATATATAACATATCTCTCTATATGGATAATGAATTATAAAATAAAATAGCATTATTTTATTTATCATATCGAAAAACATAAAACAAGTTTTTAAACTTTTCAGAAACATTTAAAAAGATGAATATTAAACTTAAAATTATTTAAATCATATGATAAACGATTGCGGAAGTGTCAAATATAAAACTTTATAAGGTTTTAAAATATGTAAGTATATAACAGTTAGTGGCCGATTTAACATAATGTATTCTAACGATAGCTGGAAGCAATAGTAAACACCAGTGAAATTACTACTCGGCGTTATGGGGCGATAGAGACGAGAAAACCGTCCGTTGTTGATTGCTTCGCGACATTTATCTTAGCTGGAAATATAGTCCCCGGAGGGCAATCGGCGGAGGGATATCCGTCAGAAATGTCGCAAAATGTCCCACATGTCGCAATAAGGAGTAATAACTATACGAGTTGGACAAGTATATTGTCAAAGTTTCTGACAATCGTTTGAGAGTCTTACCACTCATGCTGACGCGTATCTCATGATACAGCGAGCTAGACAGAAACAGTTTATTTCTCGCCTCCAGTCGAGACTATCCCACCAAAACGAATTTGTTAAAACTAAACGAAGTAATTCGTAATTGTTTTGAAAGTTTAGATTTTTTTATTACTTCGTTAGGTTTGTGACTATAAAGCCTTGAGTTGGATGTTTCAAAGTCATTGAATGTTTTTTGTCAAATGTTTTTTTTTTCTCAAAGCAATGACTTTCACTTACTTAAAGCATTAATTTTAAAACGAGTCTTCGTTTAAAATTATAGGGAATTGGTATTCATCAGAATATTTATTTGCCTCATAAACAAGTATGCTAGACAAATTCTAAATATTCTATAAAACACTACCATTCGGTATCTCTCTTTTTGTCTTCGACACTTTATCAGCTATATATTACCTTAGACTGAAACGATGAGCGTAAATATTATCTTTCAGTTATATTCAATTTTTGAAATAGACAACACCACCAACTAAGGTTGAAATTTGCATCTTGCTACATCAGCGTTTATATTTTCCCGTGTAGCAACTACCTATTTGTGACTCCAACACCAACTTATGACATTTAATGTCATTCAGTACAATTGACAAAATCAAGAATTGATTGTCATCAACAAATGAAAATCTGACGAAGATCAGTTTTCAACTTACTGCAACTGTTTTTGTATCACAATGGATCGTCTGTTCCTTTATAAACTTTTCACCAAACCCAATGTTCAAACAAATGTAAATGTTTATTGTTAGTACAAATGGAGTTATATATGCTTCAATTGAATCAGCACTTTGCTTTCGTACTCCGCTATGTTTCTGATTTGAGTACTGCTCCGTAGACGTCGTGTCACGTGTCCTGGTGTCAATCCGACAATTCAGCGACGAGGCAGGAGTCATTAAAAGGAGTTGATATTTTAGCGGGGTTCTGATTGTTTGACTTCGAGATAGGTGAAAGTCACAAGCCATTGAGACTGATAGCTATTGATATCACAAATATTGTCATATTGAGGTCACAAAATACTATGCTTCACAAAAAGTAATCGAAGCAAGGAAAAGTTTATGCAGTAACTGATTGACAACTATAGCTGCTAACACTTTTGATACTTAATGATTTCAGTCGCTTATGGATTCAATAAATTTTAATCCTCAAAAGCAACACTTTTTTCAAGTCTATGTGAAATTGACATCATGTATGTTTATTTCAGTTTGCACGGATCATTTACACGAAATGACTACAGACGACAGATTGATGACAAATAACGATGACCATCACTCATATTCCAAGATTTTGGATGACCTTGGAGGTCAAACAAAGGTGAGAGGTCAACGGAGGACCGGAGGCATGTGAAAAACAAGAACAATAAAAAACAAACATGCTATGTTTAGTGTATAGTATTCTGACAACAACGAAAACGACTCGTAACTTATCCCAACGATTCTGCGCTCGATACCCAATAAAAACAAAACAACTTTTACTTGCCTGGTACATCGTCTCAAAGAAAATGGTTTTATTTCAGTCTGAGATTGTGTGGGTAAATAGCCAAAACAATAAAGCGTTTTTGCCTTGTTTGTTTACGAAACGTCAGTATTGTAGATAAGGTGTATATTTCTGGCGTAGGCTCGAGTCACGCTTAACGCAATACGGGAATATTTAAACAAACACACTTCTGTCATTGTCGGTTGTCAAAACTGGGTGAAATTACATTTCTAGTCATTTTTCACCATCTATTCCAAATGACACGCATCGACGATGGATAGGAAACCGATATCCGAATCTGTAGACATGGTCAAATTCTCAGATTATGGTGATTATTAAAACAATAAAATCATCATGTTTTTCAAACAACACAAAGTGTCAGCTAAATACATGTATGCGCTTTTAAAATCTTAAAGTGTACAACACTGCATCCCAAAGCTTTGTTCACCACATCTTAACACCCTTTAAATTACATGATTGCACTGTGATAAACACATCTATGAATAAAGTTATGGGATGCATCTGTATTCCTCGTGTAAGTCATTGTATAATGCAGATCTATAGTCATTAGAATAGATTTACTCAGTTTAAAGATAACTACACATAATCAAAATGTAAACAAAGTTTGGATTGACATTACTCAGGTTTATATATGGTAAGTATTTGCAATTTCATCAATGTTTTTGGGAAAAAGTCATTTCGGCAACTCCATTTTAAAACTTCAGTTCATCTACAGGATGCGTATTAACAGTGTAAACAATTGCGTATTTATGTGTGTGTTTCCAAGCACTTTGTACAGTATATATGATTAAAAGAAATTATGGTAGAACAGGCCTTATGCATTTTCCTTAGTAACTTTGCACATGTACAATAAAATCCAGTTGTGAAGAAGTACTCACAATTACAAACATCAAAGTATAATACTTATAATTGTATGACTGTTCAAATACACGAGGGGTCAAAAAACAGCTTTTTCGATGTTATTTTTGATCATAATCTTTTGAATTGGAATAACATAATTATGAAATTTAAAAATCTATAAAATCTAAGATGTTATCAATATAAATAACCCTTGTATAAGTTAATTTGTTCACTCATTTTGCCTGTATTTTGGTTTAAAAACAAGAAAAAGGGCCATTTTCACCATCCTATCTCGTCTAGATTAATAACAGCGTTTTTTGAAAGGCTTGTATTTCAAAAGCGTTAACAGATATAGCTCTGAAATTAAAAACTTAGTTCAGTTAGCTCTTGAATACATGAATTAACCCTGTTTCAGCCGTAACTATCAATCGTAGAATAACCTATCATGCATTTTATATGGTATCGTTTCTTTTGCCCCTGAGTGTATACTCCCTTGCAAATTCTATTTTATTGTTTAGTGATATCCATATGTTTATAACTGTGATCAGTGGCAATAAACGTATATATGGAAATTGTTCTGGTTCGTGTTGACAATATAACCAGTAGAAATATACTTAAAATTGCATTGAATGAAAATTCTAACCGAGCTTCAAGTTAAAAAAGAGGTGTCGTTGTAATGTTCTTCCAAGAATGAGTCATGATTACTTCTATAGGGTGGTTATCATTGAACATCGCGGTGAATGTTATATGTCAGATATCACAAATGTGCCAATAAAACTTCAGTTGATACAATATGAGGAGAATAGTCCAGATTGGCACCAGATACTTACATGACTCTCTGACATGGGGCACAATACTTATACACATGCATATCGACCCGACTTTGAAGCGTTATACTGTTTATTGATTAATAATTATTGCTTCCCCTCATCAAAAATTTCGTATCTTAATCGTGATAACATTAAGACAAACTTTCAAAATTTGGCATTCTTGCTTTTGTGTGGAATAGAATACACATAATTAATAAAACAAATTGTCAAATCATTCCAAAGACAGTTCTTGATTTAAGATATGGTGCTACAAGGGTGAATTCTGAATAAATGGTCACTTCAGTTTATTTAACGAATCCATCACACATATTCCAAATATTCTCAGTTGATACGGTAAGTATCATGGCAGCCCGAGAATTTATCTTACGATCTTAAATTTTTTTAGGGGAGGGGGTGTAACGTGAGGGAAAGGGGGAAGGAACCCCTCCCTCCCTCTTCCCCTCCGAATGGTAGCAACGGGAGAGTATCGACTTCATGTCGCCGAAAAAATACCGAAATTATTTCGAAATAGCTGCGTTAGGTTTTCCACCATTTCAGCACCAGCAAGTTTGAGGAGATAACGAGGGGTAATGTTGTGGGGTCCAGATGGGGTGCGGGAAGCTGATCGGGGTTGGCGGCGTTACGTGGCGTCTCCCAGACTCGCTCCCCCCGACCCGACTCTCAGGTATCACTTTATGAAGCCTCGTCTCCTCCTTAACCAATTTCAAGGCAGGATTTATCATATAAAGTTACGTGTTGTTTCATATTTGGCACCGCCGCATGCTGTTGCAGAAATCGACAAGAAACTGAGAACTAAATCTAGCGCAAACGCGTGTCATGTTTTACCAAATCACTTTTCGCTTTTTATCCGTAACGATTTGGATGTGATTTTAACGCTTAATCATTTTCCGTTTTGGCAGGGACCTACATGTGCCATTTTGATAATATGTGACTTGATTTGATGATCGGTGGTTTTAAGTAAATTTTATAAGGGCGGAGCTGTTTTCTTGTATTTCGATATACTACCTTTAAGTTTTAAAAAAGAAACATTGAATAATACTTCCCACAAAACGTTCTTCTTGTATACGATAATCGCCTGTTCCAGATATTGTTCTGATGAAATCCAATTTTGTTATACTCTTGGTTTAGCTCTTTGGGCAAGCGGTCAATGACATTAATATTGTCTGAGAAAACAAGAAGTCCATAACGTCGTGTATCGTGTTTTATCGCAGCAGTGGTCATGCAAGAACGTGCCAGTTGTCTGGCTTCAACTCTCGTAACTTACAAATTGATGCCCGTTGTTGACATAGTTACTATGGAAACCCATCATACCCAGTTGATGTGCATATTTCGTGGTTTAGTTTTTCCTGACGGGCTGTAGTATTTACATATTTCCCCATAAAACTCCCCTTGTCTGATTCCGATGGCCGTCTAGATGCAATTTCGCGGCAAACTTCGCATGCTCGCCATTCGTCTTGAAATGTACATGCCACTTGCACGTGGAGCACGTGCGGAATGCCGCGCTCATCACAGTTCGCTAATTAGCTGCCGCTCACGAGGCTAGACCATATTGCTACACAGCCGAGATTTAACTTTCCTTGCTTATGAAAAACCTGTCAATTTCAAGGCGGCAATTAAAAAACGTAAAGTTTTTGTTTACGTTAGTCACAAGCATAGCTGTTATACAAATGTTTTACAATGTAAAACCTTTGGACGTCCTCGATGATAAAAATCAAGTAAAAGTATTGCAAATAATCTTTATCGGAAACTTAGTTTTTAACAAGTAAAATTTTTCATTTCAACAATAGCCAGGATGTGTTTGTTCCCCAAATATATTTTATGGTAATGCCTGTTATTCCTTAAAACGTTCAATTACGTTCGTTTATTTGGCAGCACCGCATCACACCTATTATCATATGTACTCGAGGTTTCTCAGAGATTACATCAGTAATTTCTTCGACGTTCTAAGTGCGACCTGTATATAGACAACATTCCCATCTCGCCGCGCTTTCATGGGTGCCAACAACTGTCAAATCAGTGTTTGCAGTCACTCACTTGAGCCCGTGTCGATTTCAAGAGGAGAAATTTGGAACCCCTGCGGAGGACCGGAATGATATGCAAGAGAACTCGGGGCAAACTATCTCTGGGAGTCGCTTTTCATAATGAAAGTATTTCCAAAAACCATGACCGATTCTTATCTAGTGGTATGCTATTTTCCATAACTGCCACTTCTTCCCTCCCTTTGTTTAAACGGAAACACATTGGACAAAGGCCGCTGTTTCGTACTTAATTTGATTAGTTTCGTAGCTAAACTGCCATAAGATACGCTTTTTATCAGAGGAAATATGAAGATCCGGTCTTATCTGGATCCATCTGGGGAAGAATGCGAGCGTCCAGACAGGTCAGATGAATGGTAGCACTACTGACCACTGTCCGAAATGTCAGACCGGACCTTTATCTGTTTGTCCATCCCTGCGCCTGTCAATCAACTGTCCGACCAGTCGCTTTATCACCCGGCCCATTGGAGAACGAGAGAGGTGTGAAACGGCCGTGGCAAGATGAGAAAATATAATTTGCGAGAAACTTACACCCGTATCAATTTAGCGTGGAAGCCGCTTTGACTGTAAAATAATAATTTTGCGATGGTCGTAAATTGATATTTTTCTTTGGTCTAAAGTTGGTGATATCGTTGATGCAGCCAGCGAGATTTGGAAGAGTGACCAATTTTGAATTTTTGTCTAGACTTAGAAGTTTTATCGTTTCTCTAACGACATTTCACACCAAGGGGGAAGACATGTAATATCCAAATATTTGAACCTCCTATAATGAAAATTCTTCTACATACCATTTTTTAAAGATTTGTCCTTCCCATAAATCAATAATCAAAATAAGGAGATCAATGCGGGCCATAATCACGATGATGTGGAACACTGGATATGGATGATCATGAGCAGGATGGTTACAACAGCACTCTGCTGTCTACCTGGCTACCGGAGCTTTGTCTTTTGACCAATGGTCAAAGACCCTCGAAATTTATTTATTATTTTTTGAACACTTGAAATCATTTTTAAAAGGTGACCAGAGCTTTGTTGCGCAGAGTAACCGCAGGGTTGGTCTTAAAATGTGCTTAGAAAAGCAAAATTGATATAACGGATGTTTGTTAAGACGACTTTGAACAAAAAAAATTATTTGACAAGAAAGCCCAAGAAAATTGTTTCACATCGCTAATATACACGATTTGATCAGCTTACTAAATAATACATAATACTGCTATTTGTGTGTAGTTTTTTTCAATTATTTTAAGCAACAATCTCTTGCGCTTAAACAATTCCCAGTTATCCCAGATCTAGTTTTTAACAGTTAACACCAACATGCCAAAATCATCCCTTGACAGAAAATGTTTATTCTGAGGCATTCATCAATTTTATTTTCGTCATGATCGACTCTATATCAGCCAAGCTAGCCAGATTCCTGTTTTCTAAACAACCACCTTGTTTCCCCTTCCACAAAGTAGCTAAATTGCTCATATCAAGACGATTTCGACTCTGTACCTCTCAAACTTGAGCAAATCTCTGAGATTTGGTCCAATTATCGTGTGGCAGACACAAACCTACTTCCTAAGTAGTGAGCAGGAGATTGGCGCACCGTGTATCGTAATCTGGGGACTGATAAACTCTATGATGCTGTGGCTAGAACCATTCTAATAAGGTTAATATAGACTGGAGTGAGACAGGGTGATATCCTACAGTTAATACGAGTCATTATGTAGTTAGAACCATCGACTGCGTCGTTAGACAGCGTTTGAGTTTGTTATTTTGGTAATCCTCCTTAAAAAACAGTTGGAATCAGACTAGATTATAAGATTTTTTTTGCGGAACCAAAGAATACTCAAATACTTAACATATAGAATTGAATTATTTATGTTATTAACATGATGAGCTTTTACTTTTGCTGCTTGATTACATGAACGATCGACACTCAGACAATTGGTCAGTACACGGGGGTCGAACATCAGACATCGATCAGCACAGAATGGTCAAACTTCAGACATCGATCAGTACAGAGTGGTCAAATTTCAGACATCGATCAGTACAGAATGGTCAATCTTCAGACATCGATCAGTACAAAGTGGTCAAATTTCAGACCTCGATCAGTACAAAGTGGTCAAATTTCAGACCTCGATCAGTATAGAGTGGTCAAGCTTCAGACATCGATCAGTACAAAGTGATAAAATTTCAGACCTCGATCAGTACAGAGTGGTCAAACTTCAGACATCCATCAGTACAAAGCGGTATAATTGTTCTCTAAGAGAGGTCAACTCTCATACAATCGCTCATTAAGGGGGACATGAAGGCCGAAGAGATCAACTGCATACAATCGGTCAGTACAGCGAGGACAACTCAGACGATCGGTCAGTATAGAATGGTCAACCGTCGAATGACCGGTAATTTAGATGGTCGAAATTCAGAAAATCGGTAAATGAAATGCACTAGTGGTCGACCATCCGACTGTACAAAGTGTTCGAAGTACAGTAACGGACAGTAAAGAAGGGTCAACCTTCGTATGTTCAGTCGTACAGAATGGTCAACTTCAGACAATCGGTCAGTACAGAGTGGCCAGACGTCAAGGACCAGTCCCGTGACCGTCTGGCGTCCGTCTCAATGCTTATACCCCCCCCCCCCCTGTCCACTACAATCAGTGACCGATAAGGTTTCAATCCAAGCAAAGCCCGGGAGATCTATAGCAGGGCGCGTGAAGCTGTTTAGATTGCTATCAATCTGTATACTTATCTCGATACTTATCTTCAGTATGTATTTATATACCCAGCTGATGAGCGAACACTTGATATACCGTTACTGATGAACCTTGTTAATCACAAGCAGACAGGTCTATTCCTGTAGGTGGGGTATCTGATTGCAGCACAGAGAATTGTAGCAGTTGATTAAATTGTCTTCTTTTAGATTTCTCTACGAATAATGAATTACGAGAGACATTGATACTTTTTATATTATATTATCTTAAGTGTTGCTAGACTTTTCTTCAATTCACATTACACGTTATCGAGAGAGTGGACATTTTTTGTAACATTTGTAATTTCCAAATTGATACAAGGTATGGCACTTATTTTTTTATATTGTTTAGTTTTATAAGAATATGATTATAAGCACTTCTTAATCATTCCTCTGGGGTTTTTTTTAAATTTTGTCAATCAAAGTCAAAATCATTCTTTTCATATCTATGTACATTTACAATGCATTTCATTTTTTCGTATTTTGGGGGTCTTCATAAGTTTTTATAGATAGTTTGGACACACTTCACATTATCCCAACGGCAAACGACAAATCTTGAACCGAAATTCGAAATAGTAAAAATTAACATTATGCAAAGTAAAGAGTTTATTTTAAGTCGTTTATCTTTATCAAAAATAACAATTTCTACAAGTAGCAATTTATATCACTAGAAACCTTACAAACCCATCCTTGACACGAAAGCTATTATTCTTAAATTAAATTAAATGAGATTACGTTTATATAAAATTCCAGATCATCAATTGTTAATCTCATTATCCTAAACACTTAATAACATCGCTAAGATAATGATTACCACAGTCATGTTATTATCTGTAGTTTTAGTTCGACTACAGAAAGACAAATCAGTGTGAATGCACAGTCAATATCTTGTATGCATGAATGCATGAGAACTTCTTTACATAAAGGGCCCTTGGTGCGGCGTTCATTAACTTTTCAAGTTAATGCCCATAATCATTCTGTATGTTCAATGTCATGAACGTTATGGAATGAAGTTAACACGTTTGCTGGCATGTCTTTAGCCATAATCGTCCCTAAAATTTAAAATGTAATGAACGTTTTCCGAACAGAGATGCTGGTTACAAAACACTTGATTAAAGAGTGCAGGTAGAATTTAAATATTCAAATGTAATGACTGGTTACAGGAAAACATTTTGACTCGCATTTACACGTTTTTGTGTTCTGACCTCCATTCATCTCTGGTAGTTTCAGTCGATCTAAATCTGCTACATGATAATCGAAAACACTTGTTTGGCTTCTGTGGTTCTATCTGAGAGTGTCTTTGAAGTTTTGTTTGCCTAAAAACGAATTTACTATATAAAATTCTGAATTTGTCATTTGACTTTAAATCCGTTTTACTGTTTTGTCTGATTTTTTACATATATAAAAAGTAATTTTATACGAGATTCAATTTGTTTTACTGCTTAAAGATATATATTGTTTTAATCAATTGTGATTACTCTTGTCATATTAAAATGAGTCAAAAAGAAAAAACTATCAACTTCGTTACTTTCCACAGAAAAAAATCATAGTGGTGTTATTATTTTGTCCAATTATTTATTTGCTAATTTTATCTGCCCATATGTGATAAATATCAATAAGAAATATTGAATATTATTATAAATAAGCATTATTGAAAGTTCAATCAAACCCTATTAGAGATAGTCTAAGATGTGCTTCACTTGTGGCAATACGTACCAATTGCTCATATGTATCAATGAAATATATTTCAAAGATTGATCTGTCATAATATGATAATCATGATAATAATTTCATAAATCTCATTCTAGATCGCTGTATATGGTCTGTTTGCCTAGTCTGTTATCTACATTTTCAATTCTGACCGTATCATTAAGATAAACCATCGATTATTGACTGTCCAATTACATTGACATTAGAATCAGTCTCCTCATGATGAGAAACTGTAACAGTTACTAGATAACTGTTGTTTATAATGATAACCAAATGTCTATATCTCTCCGATCTTCGATAAAACAAAGGGAAGGATTGCATTTCTCCACAATAACCATATATATGTCTATTTATATGTCATATGTATATTTATTTGCCACTTCATAGAACCAACGGGCTTGATTAGCGAGAATAAGATTTCATTTCGAAATTTATATCTTACCGACAGGACTCTTATATTTCTTTATTGTATTATATCTTATATTTGTTTCGTTTGGTGTGATTTCGGTAAGCTATGCCTGGCTTGTGATAACCGTCTGTAGTTGATGGTGTTAAGAAATATATTATAACAAACAGGCATATCGTCAAACAATTACTTACAGAAAGAATAATTTTGCTAAATTAACAATGATTAGTTAGACATATTGGCCTACAGTTATCAATACTGCCTCGTTAATGATTAAAGTTTAAAGTAACACTAGTTCCTTGGTTTGATGGCGTTTTTGTTTACGAAAAGAAAAAAAGATGATGGGCATGACGCTATATATTCTAATATTATTCTATTGTACTTTGGCAAATTAAAGTCATGATCTGTAGATTTCGTGAAGTTGTGGACTTTTTTTAGGAAATGGAATATCTAGTTAATTACAAATGAATTACAGCTGACGCGTTAGTGTCACCTTTACTGAAACTGATCTGTTCAAGTTTATAAATACTGCAAAGGATATCTCCATTTTATCTTCTCTGTTTTTCTTTTATTGGTGAATTAGTACTTCATAACCAAAGTAGTCATCTAAGTTTTAGTTTTAGTTTCAATCTCAGTCTAAACCTTAGCAACAGTCTCAGTCTCATTCTCAGTCTCAAAGTTAGTCTCAGTCTCAGTCTGAACCAGAGAACAAATATCAGGGTTTATTGATACCCTGGTGACACAAAGCAAATTAGGTTCCCCAGTCTTTAATAAAGCAATTAGAAAGAACTTTCCCCGATTGGAGTTCAAAAATACTGAACAAGGCCAATAACTACGTATAAAACAATTGCGTACTTATCATCTTTTTTATTCAAAGTATTGATACCCTTAATTCAGACCCACATGAAATTAGGTGACCTTGTCATAAATAAGTTTGAAAAAAAAGATAATTGAACAGAGTCCAAAAACATACAACTAGGGCAATAAGTCTGTGAAAATACTAACTGTGCTCTGCTTGTTTTCGAACTACACCTAGGTTTTGAAACCCTAAAGACATAAAAAAAATTGGGTTACCCAAACTTATTTTAGTTTCTGAGAAAAGTTGTTCCCTTTGAAGATAACCTCTAACAGAAAACTGTAAAAATAATCGCTCGTTTCTCAGTTTCGGACTCCATCCAGGTTTTAATACCCTGAAGACACCCAATAAATTTGGATATACCACCTAGCTGTCACCTTTCACTCTGACGGACGCATGCGCTCACATGCGCTTCCACTTCGTTTCGAGTGAAATACTACGTTAATATTTTAATATTTGAAAAAAGATATTTCCATTATTCTTCCTTTGCAACTTTCCATATTTGTTTACATTCCTGTTAGTCATATTTCCCCTATAATCTCATCATGAAGAAAGCCACGTGTCATCTTGTGTAAATTTGGGCATGTTATTTCGCTATTTCGCCATGTTGGCGTCTTACCGCCTAACCCCCTTCCCCCAAGATGGGGATACCATATCAGGTTCCATGCAATTAAACGTTACTGCATTTCTAATTTCGTTTTATATGATTTGGTAAAGTCCTACTTCTCAGGTTCGGGACCTCGTAAAATTAATTTGCTAGTATAATTCAAGATATTCATTTAACGTGAGCCGGATAAAGTACCATTGCGCCTGGTTTGGTGTTATAACCAAGTTTATTGTAGTTATTGCGTTTGATGAGATGAAGACTTATAAAACTACGTTCAGTATTGTATGAAGAATCTAACAATTATTTATTGACCTATGCTGTATGAAAATGTGTACGTGGTAAACTGACAGGCAAAAGAAAGTACTATCGTATGTAAGATTTTCAATTGCAAATATTTCGAGTTTTTGTCGTATTCTCGAACAAATAAAAACAAGAGTTAAAGCATCGTTCCAAGAATACTTTAAAAGGCTTTAAATATGAATTTTCAAAATGTGAAATTTTATGTTCATAAATTGTTATATTGGAGGACATATTATATCTGAAAGTCAATAAACTTGATTATTTTTTCACATATTGACAACATTTTAAGCATGGTTAGGGTGCTGGAAGTATTAGGCCATTCTATGTCTTATCCCTGCCTACATTAAACAAAGATATTTTAACAAAACTTTAAACCAAACATCAATTATTTTATTCAAATTACTGCAAATATGTGATATTGTGAACGTGACATAACATCACAGATATTAACTAAATTTAAACAAACTGTGGTGTGTATTTTAGTTTGCCTGACGGTTTATCTTATGTCTTGTAAGGAAGTAAATGTGCACTAACATGTAAGCTGCATTCTTATTTTACCATTTTTTATTTGTAAATCACTGTCATGATAGAAACACTGTGGATATCTGCATGACGGTATATGAAGGTGAACATACTTGATATCTGCACCACACTCACATTGCATTTGGTATAGATCGATATCATTCATCTATTCTTCATTTCTAGGTGGAATACATAATCCATTCCGCCATTTTATTTGCGACTCGAACCAGGTACCCACATAGAGTGCTGATGATCTGATAAAATATGTCGAAATATTCGTTCAATAAAGGCCAATCAATACGTGAATGCAAAACACTTCATGCGATGAAAATAGTTATTTCACACTACCGGTATGCAAAATCTTCACATCCAAGTTGTAGTAAATTTATTGAATTGATGTCACCTTAGTGATTTATCTTTATCAAAGTTTATATTTTCTGCTTTTAAATAGCATTCATCACATTTTATGCGCATCAGTACCACCTTTAAGTTGTTATTTTTACCAGTAACCTTTGTTCTCTGGGCCAAATGGTCGTTAAACTTCATGAAATAGAAACCATTCATAAATGTGGCTTTATTAAATATTGTGTTTTGAAGGAATATTATTTCAGTTTCTATGCCATTAATATTTATAAATTATTTATGATATGTATATCAAACAACATCATTTAAGAGATTTTAAACATTTTCTTGCGTCTGTGGATCAAACAACAAATCGATTAATGACCTTTGTTATCTCTCTGTTAATGACCATTGCCATTTTGATTTCATTTTCTCATCACTGAATAACAAGACAAACGGATGTTTTTAGAATGAAAGGATGATTAGTTTAAATTACTAAAAAGATTGCAGTGTTACCTTTTCTTCAGACGTGTGAATAATTAATGTAAATAGCTGGACAATCGTGTAGATTTCAACATCACGTGACGTCTCGTAGATTGCCCCTAGCCTACACTGAGCTAATAACTTTGGAAGTAACTTCGACTAGGAATCTTTTATGGGTTTAGATCCGTTAATTGCTTCGCTTAAAAAATATCTAAAAAATAAGTATATTTGGTAAATGGGATTTCACACGTTAACTGTCATCATCATTTGCGTTTTATGTGCTCAGTGAATATACCTTTTATTCAGAAAATTGCCAAATTTTTAAAACGTTGCGAAAATTCAATTTACTTATTATTTAATATGTGTAATTCATTTAATGTTTGCCTTGATTATGATATGGACGAATTACGACACGTACTATTGATAGATTTGACAATAAGACAATACAAGTCTAAAGAATATGTACTGTACTGTTAACTTACTTATAAGATAAAAGAAAAACAAATTTGAGTTTACGTTTCAAATACTCTTTTCGCCAAGCAAATATTGAATTCATTCTAATGTGAAGATGGGTACTTATAGAAACGATAGACTGAACCACGGACACCGATGTCGTCAAACATGTGATGACCATTCACCTTAATATAAAAACATTACTTAGTACAATTGTTTAATGATATCATAATGAGAAATCACACCAATTGTAAAGACGTATACCTTTTCCCATGATTGATATAGATATAGACATAGACATTCAATTACGGTGAAAAACCAACAAGCTTTAAGTCTGAATGGAAAAAAAGCTTAACTGACCAAAAAAAGACAATCTTCATCTTACTAAAAGAGACTGAAGAAAGACGTGACCCTGCAGCACACCAATAATGAAGACGTTTTACCTTCTCATTTAATAAAAACATATAATCTAAGAAGAAAACTTTAGACTGTGTCACTCTAATTTTGTAGACGTTTGGCAATTTTCCTTAATTTAGAGCAAATAACTTACATAACAGTAAAACAGCTTTTCCATCCTTATGTGAAATCAATAGATTATAATTCATAACTTTAAAAGTGTTATCAACCAGACACACATGTACTTCAATATAACCGTCACCATTCCAGATAACCATCATAATATAATACCAAAATCGAAACGAAAAAACTTAATTTATCCCATATGTCAATATCAATTTTTCTTACTAAAGGAAACGGAAGAAAGACATCACCCTGTGTCACTCAAATTATTGAGATGTCCAAGACATGTGCACAAAACAGCATATAAAGCCATCCCCATTGATTTCCTCCACTACTTGTCAAGATGTATTTTCCCTCCCTAGTGACCAATTACTGCGGACAATGGGGAGTGGACACGTGTCCAGCCTGGACAATGGTCCCACGACAAAGACAATGTAACACAACTCAAGTGACTAACATCCTCATCATAGCAATTATCACACTGGATGTCACTTAGACACTTGCAAGAAGATCACCTTAGATGACCGATAGAGCAGTCGTCCCATTCAGAGTTACTCATTTTCGGACCGTCCAGAACTGCTGACCTTTTCTCTACACACTTTGTCTTAAACAATACTTATAAGCATGTTCAAAGACTTTTTTCTTTAATTTCCTCATTTAAGGCAATATAGAGTCGGAAAGCAAGTATATGTATATAAACCATATTAATCTATCAATACTTCAAACAGTATGATCAGCAATATGTAGTGAACAACAATCTATTTTATCGTGAATAACAAAATGATAAATAAATATACTATCCTTGATGTATTCAGGTATATTCAACCCATCAGTTTTGTTATTCCCATCTTCAAATTTGATGGTGGTGTAAGGATGTGCTCAAAAAGTCGTGTTTTTCTCGAAAATAAATCGTTATCCTAACGGAATCATTTGTATCTTTGTCATTGGCCTCCAAGGACCTCTACTTTACCATCATGAATCTGAAAGTTGGGGTGGCGTTTGAATCATAGAGAATATTTGTTCACATTGTTTTTCATGTATTGAGAGGTGAAAATCATGATAAGCGATAAATGAAAATGGATGTGACCCAAAAGTGTCTGACATTTGGTATCGTTATCAAAGACAAAGAACCAGACTAACACTCAGACTGAAGTTAATGATTGAAATTATCATCACTTACTGAAAAGCAAGTCTACAACATCTAAAAAAGTAGATTTTCTAAGGTTCCTTTCTTATATCTAATAAAAAATAAAATGATAAATATTAGTCTATGAAAGAAGGTTCATTGTGTTTTGTCCAAATGCATTAATCAAGTAGTAACCTAGTATTTCTTTATGTGCATGCGCCTGGTATTTTCTGTTTCATCACTCAACAACCATTTAAAATTTCGACTAGATTTTCTCTTTTTCTCATTTGAATTTTCTAGACTTGTTTATTGAGGTATTTGTGGTATATTCAATGTTGTGTATATGAATTTGTAGGACTATAGTTTACAATTTTCTAACACACCTCGACATTGTGAAATTTTATACACATAAAGCTTCATCCTTTCAGGAAATGTTCTGTTGATGACAGATGTAATGTTTATAGAAGGTATAGAAGTGTGTAAACATCTAAACCAACGAAAAATAACTAATGTGTTGACATTATTAATATGATGACATGAAAGTAACTTTTATTAACCGCATAACAAAGTACAATAGAACAACAATTGATACTTGTTTATGAACATTTTAAAAATTGATAATTACAATTTCTATTTGACCACCAGATGAAATATTAATCATAAAGCTCGAAATATCACTAACTTATTTTGACCAGTATATAGTTTTCACTGTTTAGTGACAGCCAAGTATGGAAGCACCAAACAAAATTATTATGCTCCATTTCGCGACCCAGAATCGAACCTGTTATTTTCGAAGACACATACTCTTTAAAACTTTATCTTTACATGGTGAGGTTAGATTTTAGTTTAAGACTTGTTTGACTTGTCAAATGATTACAATATATTGACTCAAGTTATTTCGTAAGTACGACATAGCTTTTATATTTTATTTCATCAGGAAATCCTCAGTCTATTTGAAATGAAAGATTCAAAATAGTGAAATAAGACTTAAATGAAATGTTGAAAGTTTTAACAATACTAACATAAACAACAGGAATGAAAGTTCAAGTCATATGCTGTAAGATTATTGTATTTTAATTATTTTCTAAAACAGCGACACATTGTGAATATATGTTACAATCAGTCTGTGATGTCGATTTCAGGAAGTGAAATAAACAAGTAGGGAAGACGCCTACGGCTGGATGATGACCAATTAGCACTGAAATGTACAACACTGAAAAAGCTACCAGTCTTGTCCATTTCTTACTGTGTCATTGCTCGTAGCTCCGGTAGCCGTTTAAAAAAGTCGGGGATAGTAACTCCCTAATGAGCTGACCAAGACGAAATCATCTCTGACCACCGTCCCTCCTGGTCATTCGTAAATGACCAGTGGTGTCGGAAATGCAAAGAAGAGTGGGAAGCTGAGAAGTAGCCCGGAGGGTAATGATAACTAGACGACTGTCTGGGACTCAGTAGAATAGTATGTAAATACAATTTAGTGTACTTTGTAGTAGTACATCTATCTTTTATTTCAAAGGATTTGATATATATCATTTATACTGAACATTTAAACATTTTTGATAATCTGAATAAATGTCACATTAAATTGTATGAAACGGTGCTTTCTTACTCAAATGTTTTAATTGGGTATTTAAGTACCTTATTCTTCATTCTTTCTTTTTCTTCATTACTTAGATTATAAACTGCAAAATCGTGATTTCGTTATGGCTACACTGACAATATATAAAAATTGTGACAAAGTGGTAATGTTGAGGGAAGGGTGTTTTCTCTTCTTTTACTGATTACATTATGAGTTACAAAATCAACGATAGTTATAGTTATGTAGTTTGAACGTTTAGCATGAAACTACGCCTTCATGTAAGGAACATAAAGAAAGACATTGCATACCTATGATACAATGAAATAATTTAAAAAATTCCAGGAAAAGTATAGGATTATTTACAAAAGATTGTAGGAAATCTTCAATTTCCAAATCATTGGTACTCAAGTTATTGTGATGGATGAAAAACGGAGACACAGAACCAATACATGATATTAAAGTTGCTTTTCAAAAAACGCTGTTAATGCATAAAAGCAAAACTGACGCTATCAGATTATTCTGGATGGGTAGTTGAAAGAGAAAGCTAGTGTCACACGTGAAAAACATCGAAAGCCAATGATTAAGCATGAAGATGTCTCCAGTTTTTAGAACGGGTGACAATTTTTGGACTCTATGATCACGTGACAGTTTTTCAGTGCGGAGCTGTCACCTCTCGTCACGAGTTCTCGTTGTAATCTCGGACGTATTCAATTGTGCCAGTCAAAGATGGCGGACAATTGGCAGTGACATCGACACCTAAGGCGTCACTTGCCATATGTGGACCAACGATGCGATGTCCAGAAGCTCAAACTTTACCACCTTTCTCTAATAATTTTAACTGCAGACGCTTAAAACCGATTGAAACTCTTAACTAGTGACGTTTGCAAACCGACAAGAGGCCCGGATGAGACGCAAGGGCGTATGCAAATGAGAGCGTGAATTGGGGTCGTGTGACTGTCGAACTCAACTACCGACTGCAGAGACCAGTTCAGAATTGACAATCCTCAAGGAATCAAACTCTTAGACAATGATTCCTGAGCATCAACGGCGCAATCGTTCAAGAGACGAAATTGCTAAAACTTGGTTAATAACCCACCCCTGTGACCAAATGTCCCGACCTCAACTCGTCCGTGATGTAAAGAAGTTTTCGCGGAAAGCATTCATTCAATGGAAATACATATGCATCACAAACATCGGGGCCTGGAGAATACAAAACATATTACAGTCAGAGAAAATAACAGGGAACGCTCCTGCTTGAAAACTAAATCAAGTTTGCCTTGCATTTATTCTCCCAAAGGAAGGTTTTCTCTGGGAAAAAACTGTTGTTTCCCGAATTATAATAGGTATGGACGCGCTACCTATTATGCTTAATTCGCTTATCTTCGCGTATTGTGTATGCATTTATTTCAATCGTTCACCTTTCTTGGGATTCCGGGCTTTATTGAAAACAATTTTGACACAGAGTTATTTAGATTTGTCCACAATTTGTCAACAAAATTCATGAAAAAAGCATTCCCTCTTGTATACTAATCGCGTTTTCCTCCCCGATGCAATTCATGCATTTCCGCAGACTTCAATTACAGTCGTCTTGATTCGAAGAAAATTACATGGATATTATTGGCGGAATTCCGCATGGAAACGTAAACATAATGATAATGTCTGCATTCTGAAATCGACAAAGAAATCCGACGGCGGTCTTAAAAATCCGTAACAAAATTATTTCGATTTAATCTAGATGAACATAACTGATTAAAAAGTTTTTAACTATGAAATGTTGTATGATGAACTGTATAAATTAACCTTACAATAACCTTGGTGCTCAACTAACATTATAAAAACTTTGCTAAACCATTTAAATACTCTGTTTGATAAGATAAGCAATTCATCAAAAAGGTCAAATATACGTTAATATCAATTTTATTTAAAAAGTATAACTAGCATATTTAAAATACATTCATAAACGGGAGCGGATTAAAGAAGGTTGTTTTAATATCTCAAGTTAACTACCATTTGACTATCGAACTAAATTTAATCATATTTAATCGTTTATATAATGTTTACATACTATGGCGTTTAAACTTTCGCTATGTGACGGTTTATATTTACTAACATATGGATTTAAGACTGTGAATCTAAGATATAATTTTGTTTTCAATTTAGGATGCAGAGGATTGATAAAACAATAAGAATACTCCCAGTAACGTTTCAACTTGGCTTTTGTTATCATTATTTGCTTATAAAATTATATACATTGACTTTTTCGTTTCCATAAAGAAATAATGTCACGGACTGTCCCTTTTAGCATTTTAGCATTGTGAGATGAAGGAGTCGCAGTGACAAGACTGGGAATCGAACCCAGAACCTCTGGTTCAACCAGCACTCTTACCAAAGAGTTTTCTTGTCTTAAATTGCTTCCAACCTCTCTTATAGCAAAAAAAGTGTTAGCATTTCATGCAGTTTTGTAATTCTAAATTCAAACTCTTTCAACTAAACCAAGAAATTTCATCTAAATTTAACCATGACGTAAAGGTAAAATAACTTGTTCTATAATTATATGTATAGATGAGAGCGCAAAGACACTGTAAAATTACGATGAATTGTATTATAATATTCGGTATATCAATGTTTCATAAAGTTTTACCATAAGAACTTTAGCATTCAAATCATATGGCTCGATCAACCAAACATCTAGACATTATAAATTAGGTCAATGTTAAAAGAATGAAGTGTTTCTATTGCACATATTGCCATTTTACTTACTTTATTGTTTTAAAAAACATTTGAATTTTAACTAGATATGCATCAAAAACTATTCTTTACCATTTGAATTCATACGATTACGTCTTAATTGAAAGGCATCGATATGTTTACATTAAACTGGAGTGTTGTATGAAATCTATCGAGACATTGTGAGCATTATACTACACAATGTATAGCTGTTGTTTGCTTAAGGAAATATAACCATGTGTTTTCTTGTATTTTGACTTTTGCAACACCGTTATCAAATGTTCGATTAAAAACACATTGGTCATGTAATCCTTTCTATTTCTCATTCATTATCTGTAAAAATAAGACCATCATACCTATATTCATTATCTGTAAAAATAAGACCATCATACCTATCATTTATAATTTAAATCTAATTTGTTGTAGCTTATTAAAAATTAAAAAATTATTATCTAAATCAAAGTATTTTCAAATCATATCTCATGTAATTTACTGGTCAAAATGGGCAGTGGTCAACTCAGCCTTGACATGCACGGGTTTATGTAAACACTAAAACAAAGCACAAAGAAGCCATCAAAGCACCGATCAATCATTCGTTATGACACGACAGCCGCTTTATTCTAAACTCCAGAATAGAAAGTCCACTTGAAATAAAGCATGGTTAATACAGAGATCAGTTTCCCTATTAATATCCAAATCGAACAACCCCTATCAGGTTTGAAGGATGTTGGGGGCGTTGGACTGGCCACTTAAACGTACCCGTCACTTTCCTGGACATCTTGGAGGGGTTTTGAGATCAATTTTGGGTGGCTCACTTCAAATTGTGTTTATCCATCGAACAAAACTACGTTATACATGACCTTCGATATGAATTGTTTCAAGGTCAAGTGATTTGAACTAAGTTGAGGTGACCGGTCACTAAGACAGACCTCCAAGTATGATTGTCTTAGTATTCGGCTTCTATTTGACATATTATATCTTGCTTGGTCTTATTCAATTTTTACCTTTTTTATAATGTCTAGTGTCTCATTCATCGACCTTCAATTCAATACATTATAAAGGTAGGTAATGTCTCAGCTTGGGGAATGCCCAGGAAAGCCACCATATGGGCTACCGGGTTGATCTTCTTAGAAATAATATGGCCAATAAATGTAAAATTTGGGGGTCGGAGTAATGAACAAGAGACTGAATTTTCTTTATTTTCAGGCTTTCAAACTTTGTGCTCTCAAGTCTTCTTGCAGACTTACTCAGGCTTTTATCTTATTTTAGGGTGTGGCTCACAGACTACCGTGTTGACAAGAATGAGCTAACGTTTGTCGTTGGCTTTAAAACATTTTGATTTTATGTATATTCTTCACTTTGACAACTTTTATTATACGCTGTATTTTAATCTTTACCTATATTGTGTTGACGATGTTTTATCCATTCCTCTTATGTCACAATATGCTATTAATGACGATGACTAATCTATGGTTAATGTCCACAAAGTACATACCGCTTTGCGTCAGTTACACAAGTTTGTACTGGATACACTTGCGTTCACCCTTAAAAAGAATACAAATCAGACAGACTGACAGACAGATGTTTTGTTCAGTATAAGGTCACTGGCCAACAATACATAATTAAACATGATTATTTATACACATCATGCATTTAGATACATTCTTTTGTAATGAGGAGCGAGTTAATTACTTTAGTTGCATAAAGTAGCTCTTTCGTTTGATAATAAGACTTATAAATGTTTATAGTTTGGTATTGAACGTAGGGCGGATCGAGATAGATTTTGCATATTTCATCGTTGAAATCATTTTGTCAGTTTGATTATCAACATGATGTTTTTATTCGCCAAATGATTAGTAACTCTGCGGGCGTTTAATAGACAAAACATTCATTGTACCATTTCATAGTACAGATTAACTGACGCAATCATTAACTCAATGGAAGATATCCTCCATGAAAATGTGTATTTGATACAAACTGTATGTTATTGCAATAGCTATAGACCATTCATACCTAGCTATCCATTTCCTTCGACCGGTGTCTTCCGTGGTTCCTAACGACACCCATGTCGTGTAAGTAACACCCTAGTATGTCAACACTAATCTTGTCCAGTCTTGCGTGGATCACCAGAGAAAATATCATAAATTCTTCACAACGAAACACTTAGACGTGTTACTTCCAAACATCGATATCTCTTTTGGTGAAGATTTCCAACTCGAGTCGAAACTTGATTCGGACTCGGGACCGATGGATTACTTTGTCAACCATCAAGGGAGACAACTCAAAAAGGATGAGTTATTTATCTCCCCTTAGGCCTATCGGCCTACAGATCGAGAAGACCCTACGTCAAGCTAAAATTTCAGCAGCCTTTTCAAGTAAATGAAGATACACACACCATGGGAGCGATTGGACGATTCTAGACTCGCAGAATATTAATATTTGAATAGGAAAGTACTTGATCATATAGCCCTTGGTTCTATGACACCCAGGGGACAATCCAGGCAGATACGATTCCTCTAGCCCACTGTCTGGGAGTTTGACGGTAGCAGTACACATGATGTTTCGTCTTGGGTGGTGTAATGTTGCACTGTTGTCGATGTTGCACAGCGCTGGGAGTTGCAGTACGCACGCCGTATCCTCTGAAGCGTATCTTCTCTGATAAGGTCCTCCATCTGAAATGATACTCTGTGACCGAAGAGATGTTAGGAAAAAGGAAATATTGATATTAATTGATATTACTTGCATGTTTTTGACATATTGGGAGAGGAGGGGGCACCTTTTAATACGGCGAGTGCCTGAAACACATGACAAAATTGTATTTTTATAGCTGGCAAAATGGTATGTATAAATTAAAATTAATCTTACACATGCACTAGACATTTTATATGAAAATGAAACCAAAGATTGAAGATTACACAACAAGGTAACCAGTGTAGACGGTATATATAATTGATTAAACATCAAATTTGCTAATACGGCACCAGTAGAAATACGTCGACTTTTGAATGTTGAATTTTGGTAACTATAAAACTGATGGAAGTAGGAACATACGGTCCGATTTTCATTCTTTTCAAAATAAATATGTTTTTGTGCCGACACCTTGCTTGCTCTAGTTTTCCTTTAGCGCCTATTGCTCCGGACATTCACACTTGTTCAAACTTATAATTGCACTATGAGGAGTGGAGCCTGTAGGTGCAAGATGTACAGAGTGTGCCAGATCTAGAGAAAGAGCAACAGGTCCATTAGTAATCAGTGTGGTAATATCCACAAATTGAAACTGGTGACTTTATAAGAAAACATATTTTACTTTGCATATTTACCATGATGTATCCATTTTTATCCAACTGCAATACTGTGTCAATGAAAACGTGAACAAAAGCTGGAGTACATAAACCTGATCCACTAGGTATCTATCAGGTATCTTAACAAAT
The DNA here is from genome assembly GCA_916613615.1 of Steromphala cineraria. Taxonomy (NCBI): domain Eukaryota; kingdom Metazoa; phylum Mollusca; class Gastropoda; order Trochida; family Trochidae; genus Steromphala; species Steromphala cineraria. The sequence goes on along the minus strand of OU744724.1, from coordinate 50,442,818 downwards.
GAATTTCCTAATCCGTATAGACATGGCTACTTCTAGATTTATACACACTCGGCACGGAATGGAACTAAACAACCGTGTAGAGCACCATTGGTCGCTTACATCTCAAGTGGTCTCGCCTTGATACAAATCATCGCCAACCGGCCAGAGGTTTATCTGGACATTACACGGGTCAGTTTGTCCAGTATGGGCGGTCAGCAGTGTCCAGTCTGTCTTTTCTCAGTCGCCTGCCGAGCTGTCATCAACAGATAAACATTGTGTGACCGAATATATATACCCAAGGAGCATGTTGGCAAACAAATCGACAGGGCATAACATTTGTCCTAACAATGAAAGATACCACCCGATGAAAGGTTGTATTAGATAAATGGTCCCCAATGAAAAATGACTATTCCTTTTGTGGAGCATGGACTTATTGAGAGGGATTACTAAAGGGAGGTAACTCCGACGAGCCATCTTTCATCGCTTGCCTGAAATGAGAAATGCGACTCTAAAAGCTCGTGCAAAGCGGATTTCTCGGGAAGAGAGGGCTAAAGCAGTCGTGTAGTTATACCCAACATATTTTCTTATCTTAGGTGATAAAAATCAGACGAGTTTGGTAGTTTTGTGAGCCAGTAACGAAACGATGGAGTGTGATTGCATCTGACATATACAATTAAGAAGACGATAGCAGATATTTTCCCACTCCCACGAAAACTGCCGACGATTTGGTACGTGCTGGAAGTCGGGAAGTTAGATAGATATCCGATAGTTGCTTATATCGTATTTCAAGTTCACAAACGACTGCCATTGAAAATGAGGGAAATGTACAGTGAAATATAAACGTCTGTGTATTCGGATGTATTATAACCATAGAATTGTGTTTTAAACGCACATCATTGGCAGAATGTAAAGAAGATTTCTTGAATGGGATTTTCTCATAGATTTGACAATATATTATGAATTACCCAGTTTCTTTAGTAATTATTTGTTTATTAGCAAATATTGTGGTGTTACCTAGCCACATCTTATTCAATGTAGTTTAAAATAACCTTGGATTTTTTTTTCTTATAACTATAAATCATTATGTAATTTCTTATCAAATGGAATCCATATTAACAAATTAAGGTTTCAATAAAAACAATTGATTTGAGTATTATCTTTCAGTTTTTGTTTTCGTCTACAAATCATATAAAAACATGAACAACAACTTACTCTACAATCATAAAAAAATTTCGAAACAGAAAAAAAATAAGTTATTAAATCACTGGACTATCAAAATTATTGATACTAAAACAAATGTTTTAACGCAACATAAATTATAAAATTTCTCGAGGATGGAAGCGCAAAAATATTTGTTCTTTGTTTATTTCTCTCTATATTCTGGCATTTTAAAACAAATAAGAACAATAAATATTCAGGTAACTTTAATAAGGATAACGACGATCTGGGTAACATAATTTCAAAGAAACTAATACAATTATCAATTCTACAATGTTCAGTTGACATTAATTATACATAAACATGCAACACTTGAACAAAGTATGACGGAATTAATTTATAATCTTCAAGATTATTTCTAAGATACAATAGAACTTTGGAAGTTTGTCATTTTCGCACTAAAGATCGGCACAAAAAAGCTTTGTATTTTCGGCGCTTTTAACAAAGTAAGAACGAGATAGTAACGCATCCATGATTTTGTTGTTGTAATCATGAGTTTGAAATTTGATCGCGACATTTAGCAAAGGCTTCGATGTGTGTAAACAACGTGTATACGATTACCTTAATTATCATTTAAGTAAACCGTTCACGAAATAAAGATCCTTTAAAAATGCAGGGAGGTTATATTTCCGTCAATAATGGACACTAAAGCACAGTAAACGAGTTGAGATTAAGTGTCTTTAACAAAGTTTGTACGATTTAAAACATTATTTTCGTAGCAGAAAATCAGCTCTTAATATATTTACTAACATAACTTTACCATATCTTGAAGTGGTAAGGCTGTGAAATGTAAAATTTATTTTTTTAAATGTTTTGAAACTGAAATTTCTATTTCTTAGAATTTCTTATTTTTTAATTTTTTGAAATATGAACTTCTTCGAAGATGTGATAGTAAAGGAAAGGTTTGAAGCTGCATGTATTTCTAAATAATATTTGCATTATCTGACGTGCCCGCTACGTTTGGTCTATGTCGCTTCTACAAAAGTCGTCCTTACATCCGAAATGTCATTTTAAATTTGAAGTTTAACAGAAGTCCTGATAATCAAATTTTCAAATATCGATGTTCTGTTGAAAAAAGCTTCAGGATCCATATATTTAAGAGGACGAATTGCATCACAGAAACACTCAGAAAGCGGAAACATTTTTTTAAGTTGGAATTTATAATTTTGTAATAAGGCCGGTGTCTCAAAAACGCTAATAGAAATATCTGTTTTATTTCAGTGACACAAGGGAAAACGTTAGCCAGTTCTAAAAAGATAATTTGAACGATTAGTACATGAAAAAGGTGTTTGGACAGTTTAAAGATATACATAATGTTGAAAGTTAAAAAATATCTACAATTCTTGCAAATAAAATGTTTTCAGAAATTCACAAACTACTTTTAAAGCGTGTGTCCCTTTCAAACGTGACAGGTTAAAGATATAAAAAGAATCAAATTAATGATAAGCCTCTGGAATGTATATACAACTCTGTGAAATTGCTTCCGAATCGACCTGTCAGTTTTAACTAGCCTCCTTCGGATTTTGTTTTGATAAACATGAATTCTGAATGATAATGTAAATATAAGAATTAGACAACCATTCCATTAATGAAAGACTAAGTTGATTCCAGATTTAGAAAAACAGATGCAAATAACCTGAATTTCTTATGAACAGCTGCGGTCGGTTGTCAATTTCAACATGCGGTGAAATGCATCACCTTTCTGCATGTATTAGCCATTGCGAGTCGTGTAAATATAAACTAAAGATGGTGTGTATTTCAACTAGAAATACAGTTTATTTTTCTTCAGTTTGTACAGTGTGGAGAAACCGCGGGATTGTATATACAGGGAAGTCGGAGAATATTTACTGAAATGTAAACCATTATTAAACAGTGCTTCAAGTGAAATGAACAACACTCGCTTTCTCCTTGGGTGATATCAACAAAGCTTATCACTCCGTCAATTCCGCTTTTATTTCCCCGTCTCAATTAACCATCTTCTAGATTTTAAATAAATATATTATGATTATAAAACAGTATTTATCAAAATGCGGAATTTTATCTTGATTTTGAAATATAACAAGATCATTAACCACACGTCAATCAAAACGCTAAGGTAAACATCAAATCATATCATTTTGAAATGGACATGTTTTTTGAAGCGAGATATGTCGACAAGTATTGTTATCGATGGCGGTGTGTATTCTAGCACTAAATTGTAATCCATCCAGTAATTAATACATTCAAAAAGAAATTGTTAATTTCACGTGACATGATTGACAAGCCAGACACACGTTTCCATAGTGTGTGAAACCGACAACGGCGCGTCACAAAGCGATCCCAATGTATATTGCACAAAAACATTAACGATCAGAAAACATACATATTGTAATTGACTATTTGGGTGATTAATATATTAATGCGTCAAGTACAGCAATTTCCACAAATTGCTATTTATCGCCTATGAATAAATGACATTTAATAATGAATAACAATAGTCTTCGAAAAATACACTACACAATATTATTATGATATGAATATACATTGATACATTTTCTCAAATGTTGTTCATCAAAATATTCTAAATACATAAGTTTCAATGTGCAAATTATCGATTTTTATAAATATTTGATTTTTATTTATTTAAAATTCATGAAAAAGCAAGTATTTTTTCAAAGCAAAAATTTATGAAGGGTTTATATTTCAGAATCTTTGTAGTCAAATGTAAAGAGCACTGACATTAATTTTAGATTTCATCTCAAAATATATCACATAAAGATTAGGATGATATTTGTAAAAGAATAATTTAAACACGTTATTTAATATTAAAAATCTAAACATAAACAGGTCAAAAATAAAATCCCTTTAATCTTTTCATTTAAACATAATCACTTCAAGTCATATGAAAAACATGATCAACAATCTACAACTGTATGACTTACGTTATCAAACACTGCAATCAAATTATTATTTTCCATATTTCGTTATCTCTATGTTATCAAAAACACCTAACCTCGTTCAGGTAAGTTTCTTATACCAGCCCATGACTCCCTAGTCAGACTTTACCTTGTTTAGACTACTTCTTGCGGATGTTCATTCCGATATATAAACATATATACTTGTACTTATTACCGAGGTACGACTCTAATCCTGCTACAGACGACTGCCAAGCCATCATTATTAGCCTTAACGACCACAGATAAGCTTGTATTCATGATTTAGAAAGGTAAATCCCGTTAATAAGATTGACTTATGGACTTAATTAATCGCTAGAGATATGGTATGCAAAATATGTTCACCAAATTTTCAGCTTTTATGATATCATTAATCTAGCTGGATAATAAAATAGATGAGGGAACGTAATTATAGTTTGTCGGTTTGAATATAAGCAAGGTAATCAAAGTTGATGAAAATCGCCGATACAGTTTTAAGTTGTTTCATCAGATACAGAAAAAATATTAATTTAAGTGACGTCTCTGGTACTAAAAATTATTCCTGTCAATATTAGAATATTCCAAATATTTTTAAAAAACTGGAATATCTTCATCCGTGATCTAATACAAAACGGCAGATTGAAACACAATGAACTTCAATGTAAAGTGAGAATGAAGTTTGCTGTTACCATCAAGAAGTCATGATATTGTATACAGGGAATTATGATATCGCTTTAGCAAAACTAAACATTTTAATATATATCATTGTAAATCAGTTGTGTTGTCTGTAACATGTCAGTCTGTAGGTACGTATTATGCAACATGTCAGTGTGCATCCTCGATAATCCAGAGTGAGCGTTTCGATTATTTTCCACAACATAGAGTAAACGTTCCTTTGGAAAACTCAACTATTTATCGAGTATATGTTTCTTCTAAATATCTTAACCATATATCGTGTAAACGTTCCCGATAATTCTAAACTATATATAATGTAAACGTTCCCGATAATTCTCAACTATGTATAATGTAAACGTTCCCGATAATTCACAACTATACATCGAATAAATTTTCTTCTATAATTCTCCACTACATATCGAGTAAACGTTCGGATAATTCTCAACTATATATCGTCTAAACGTTTCCCATAATTCTCAACTATATATCGAATGAGCGTTCCCGATAATTCTCAACCATATATCGTGTGAACGTTCTCGATAATTCTCAACTTTATATTGTGTTAACGTTCCCGATAATTCTCAACTATATTTCGAATAAACGTTTCCAATAATTCTCAACTATATATCGAATAAACGTTTCCAATAATTCTCAACTATATATCAAGTAAACGTTTCCAATAACTCTCAACTATATATCAAGTAAACGTTTCCAACAATTCTCAACTACATATCAAGTAAACGTTTCCAACAATTCTCAACTATATATCGAATAAACGTTTCCAATAATTCTCAACTATATATCAAGTAAACGTTTCCAACAATTCTCAACTATATATCAAGTAAACGTTTCCAACAACTCTCAACTATATATCAAGTAAACGTTTCCAACAATTCTCAACTACATATCAAGTAAACGTTTCCAACAATTCTCAACTAAATATCTAATAAACGTTTCCAATAATTCTCAACTATATATCAAGTAAACGTTTCCAACAATTCTCAACTATATATCAAGTAAACGTTTCCAACAATTCTCAACTACATATCAAGTAAACGTTTCCAACAACTCTCAATTATATATCAAGTAAACGTTTCCAACAATTCTCAACTACATATCAAGTAAACGTTTCCAACAATTCTCAACTATATATCAAGTAAACGTTTCCAACAATTCTCGACTATATATCAAGTAAACGTTTCCAACAATTCTCGACTATATATCAAGTAAACGTTTCCAACAATTCTCGACTATATATCAAGTAAACGTTTCCAACAATTCTCGACTATATATCAAGTAAACGTTTCCAACAATTCTCGACTATATATCAAGTAAACGTTTCCAACAATTCTCAACTATATATCGAGTAAACTTTCCTTTGATAATTCACTACGAAGCGTCGCAGAAGTCAATGAAAATATTGGCATGGTTAAATGTTTCAAGATACAGATATTAGAAAAAGCAGTGGTTTATTATATCAAGCTTGTAAGCAATACATAAATGCATACACAACATCTGTCAGCGAAGTAATAATAGAGGTCGATGGAATTCAATGATGCAAATTACAACTGTGTTTATATTTTACGTTCGGCAACATGTTTCGATAATTTACTGCATGATTGGTTACACTAGTTGGAGATAATGAAAGTTATCTTTTTGCCTCATAAATTAATTTTAAATGGGTTGTTTGTAGTGTATGCATGTAAGATAGTTAGTCAGCATATTACATTGTTCATATCAGGTATATGTAATGTATGGATGTAACGACACGAGCGACATAGAAATTGAACATTTCGATGGACTTTTTATATCAATTTGTTTTATTTGTTTGTTAGGAAATGTCAGTGAGCACACTCACATGTTTTCTTTTATAACTTTTTTTCGTTATTGATTCTTGTTGTTATCTATCATGACAACGTATGCTATAAACGTGTACATTTGATTATTCTATGTGTTTCTTAGAATTATACAGCAACACCATGCCAGTATCATTACATGCACTCTTTAATTACATATTTAAACTATTTTACCTATATTTTAGAAATTACTATCTCCAATTTAATTTTTCAAAGATCATTTAAAAGGCATGCCTCTTCAACGTCATTCTTGACAAATATTTTCTTCGAATCTACCTCATTTGGACTTGCCATAACATCTTGCGAGCCATTGTTAAAAGTCCCACATATGTTAAGTCTTTAGTCAACTCCAAAACTTACGTAACGCTTGCAGGCAAAATGGCGCCGACCTAAGAGGGTATAATTGAATTAACTCTGTATCCATTTACCTGCACGCTGTTAACAGCCACCCCTGCCATCCTTCTAGTTGCAGGTATTATCCAGTGTTTTCGACCACAAATGAACCTAAAATAATTTGCAACTCATGCGTAAAATCAAACAAGACGTAAGACGGGATTACCCGTAATTCCATGCTAGACATTCTGGCATTTCGTTTCGTTTTAGACACAATACCCTCGCGCCAGATAGAGAAACCCGGCTTCATTGACTAGCCTTCAAGACGAGCTATTACCTTACTATAAGGAATTCAACGCGCCTCACTGCTTGCAAAGTAAGGGAACATACGGTCGAAAGGAGTTGCACAATATGGAGAAATTTAGACGGACATTGTTGAGTTTTTCGCCTAGACTGGTTGCTGGCGCCGCACGCGCCAACGCTGATCAAATCCGGTTACTTCGAAAACTCTAATCACCCATAAAACGAATCGCTGGAGAAAATAGTGCAACTGGTTTTACTTTAGACGGATAGGCTTATATGCCGTTTCCTTATCATAAACTGGTGGCAAATTTCAGAATTTGAAACATCTACATTAGTGGGTATTTTATGTAGATGTAATAGATACTTACCCGTAGAAGTATTGTGGTTATTTCTATCAGAAATTGTGTAATTTGATTGCGAATCTTTCACGAATGTCGCATTAGATTAAAAAGCTTGATTTGTATCTCTTATCTCGTACAAGTCTAGTTCTCAATGTTGTCTCACTGTTGTCTCATCGGTTTCTCAAATTCTCAATCTGATTAATACCTTCAGATCAGTGATGCCTCATATTGTAATCAATTACAATTTCCATCTGTTTTGATGTTACTATTTAATTCTATATTATCACATATTTTTGTATACTCGACAAGATTATATAAGGAACACCCTGAAGTTCATTATTAAGACATTCTATACTTGTTAAACATATTAATATTATGCTTTATTATGGAATATTTTTGATAGAATTATATTGATTAAGGTTCTTGGCTTGAGTTCATTAAAGAAATCGTTGGTCTGAATCAGAGAATCTTGTTTATAACTGATCGTCTTAATCAGTCTGTGTAAGAATGTAACCTACACATTATACAAGACCTGCTCATGTACAAACTCATGTCTAATGCCCTTGCCTTCAAGAAATATCAAACTTTTTTTATTTTCAAAGATATCAAACGCAAACACACCCAAACTACAAAGTGACCTTTGACCTGTGATGTAGATAACGACGTACTCCATACAACCGACTTCAAATACACCCCGACTTCGTGTATTCAAGAAATCTGTTTATAGCTATGTCGTGTTACGTTTATCGCTTTGATATCATGTGAGAAATATACATCGAGTTTATCTAGATACAAATACCTTACATTTATGGTTCAATTAAAAAGTGGATATTTTATACCTAAGCTTATTTTTGTCATTCGTGTGAGAAAAAGGTCGTGTTGAGCACAGCACATGTAACCTATAAATTTATCTGGTTTTAATAACGGATTTTGGATTATAAGGAAACGTTTCGTTTGAGGTGTTGAAGTAACCCATTAGACACTTCTATATGGAAGCCTCCAAATAACACTTATTGATATACAGACATATATATTCATTTCAATAAATGTCAATCGCTTTCAACGGATCTCGGGCAGTTAGATGCATTCATATTGTCACAACCCTTCCCCAATCTGTTTATCTTCTCTGTAATATTGGCTGGGTTTAATTTCAGAAATCTTAAAAGAACACAAAACCACCACATCGGGTCGCCCTAACAATATTCAAGTTTCGAAGTCATAGTTTTCGAAGAACCAAACGGAAATGTAACATTTTGACCGTCTTCGCTCTACTTTCTAAAATTTTCGGCACCCCTGAAGTGCACAACACCACAACATCATTAGCAATTGTGAAGATTCGATGTCATTTTATTCTTACGTCATGCAAAAAAAACAGTAACGCGTTTTGGTCATTATAGCGGTTGTCATCCTTAAAAGAGTCAACACCAAAACAAAGATAACCTTCCTAATGAATCTGAGGTGTCCAAGTCATTTAGTTTTAATGTGATGTTTAGTTAAACAAAAACGTCGCGAAACTGCATTTTGAGAAAATATCTGACCTTCAACACCAGGATATAGGTGGCACCCATACGACAAGGAGAGCCTCTCAGAACGATTTATGATGCATCGACGGACGGACAGACAAGGAAGTGTTAATAGTTCACCGAATAGGCCTTATTCTTATAGAATGGCTTTCAAGTAATGAATTTAGTATTATTGAAATTTAAAATATTTGATAAAGGTGTCGTTTATATCTGGATAATATACCCTGCACGTTCATTTCAGTAAAAGAGATTTACATATCTATCAGTAATTAATTAATAACGATATTTATTCAATGAAGATGGTTCATCAGTATAACTTACCCGACAATATACACAGCTATCAGGGTATGTCAAGTCAAGTCGTGACAGCTTTCATACCTGAAAATAATTAAAACAAATAATTTCAAATTTCAATTTGAAAGCTATTGTACAAATACATTTTATTCAAGCAATATGTCATCTTTCGTTCCACGATAAAAACTCGAAATTTGGTTGATTCCACGTCTGTGTTGAAGAACTAATCTCACAAAAGTCAGCCAATAAACTTATCAAGACGTATTGTAGGTAAGGGCGATGTTTCATCGCCATCTTCCTCTGAGTAAAAACTAGGAAGACATAAAAATGTCAGTCTGTGTTCGGCGTCCAAAAAGTGATAATTCTGTATATTTATGACGATTTATGAGGATTTATGTCGCTGGAACATCATTCCTCTTCACTAATTCTACCTCCTCGTCGCTCCACTGAACTATACTGTTACCCTCACAGCATATTCTAAATTATTCTCACGAGTCTACAGCCTTCATGCGACTCGAGAAAATTTCCTCTTATTTTGTAAAACAGGAACAAATTTGCAGGATATTTTTCTCGTCATATGCTGGCATTCCCGCCAATAGTTTGTATCCTAACCACCCCCCCCCCCCCCCCCCCTCCCCCACCACCTCAGAGGGTATAACATCTGGTTTGTTTACTATTCCGATAACGCAGGGTACCTCCCCTTGAAATCTTAACTAGGGAAAAAATCGACGATTTTGTCAGTGACTTGTAAGGTAATATCAATGATATGTTTTCGGTTTGGGCTTTTTTAACAGCGAATCCTACTTGCATAGAATCTGGCATGTTTTTCTTAGATTCTGTAGGTCTGACATCGGTTAGGAAGAATGTTTTTGCAAGACCGTCTAAAACAATTTTGTTGTGAGTCTGTTGCTACAACAGGCGTTGAAATTTGGGCACAAAAACTCGGGTAACTGTTTTGCTGTTTTGGCTTTGTTATAAAAGATGAGATTTTGGGGAAATACGATACTTGTAAGTGTTAAATAGTAAAAGAATAACTATTTTTTCGATAAAAGAGTACAATTAAAATTTAGTTATCTAAAAACGTTTGAATATCTTGAACATAGAACATTTGTTGAGCAAGATATAGTACCAAAGATGTTTAATGATATGTAAAAGTGGATAACGGTAAATCTCATTCATTTAGGCTCAAACTCTTCAATTTAATAATGTGTATGTATAGTTTATATATATATATGTATAGATTTTCGAAAGTTTATAACAACCATTCATAGTACTTATAGATCTAATATAACGCCTTGTTACATCATGTGTTTGATGTTGCAGAATTTTAATGATTTACAAATTGTCGATTAATCATGACATTTTTATTCAAAACTTTAACGATATGGTTGTTCGAACATTTTACGATAAAAAAACCTTAATGATTTTCTTCGGTCCTGTTTTTATGGGAATACACTTTGATGGTTTCACGGTTGAACAATTCGGGAACAAATTAATCACTGCCTTATTTAGCTAAACGTAATTAGAAAACATTTTTTCTTCCATAGCATACGATTAGAGGCACGCATCGTTCGGTTCGTTCCCTGAACCAAAGTTGTAATAGGTCAAGGTCACAAGGGACTCTAACTCTTAAGCAGATTTTCGACTAATGTGTGATTTCCCTCACTACACTAACTCTAAAGTCTTTGTAGTTTAATATAATATCTCTTTAAAACAAAGGGAGTCAAATAACAAAAATTGAAGTTGATAATTCAAAAATTAATGAAGAGTAAGAGTAAAAGGGTAAGATTTATTGATATGCTATTACGCAATCAGCTAAGTACTTATGCAACATTGCCAAGTGTATACTACTAAGTAATAAGAATACGGGGCGGCAGTTTCGAACCCAGCGTTCTATATTACCTTAAAAAATATTTCCTTTGGAAACTTTACATGTATTATGACATTTGACGTTTTAGTTCATATGAGGTGTAACTTCTTTCCAAATGATGAAACTGACCACAAATGTTTAACATCTCATATATAATCTCAAATAATTAAATCATTTGTCAATTCATACGAGTATATAACAGAAATAAACAATCATTAATCAAACTTATATAAAAAGTAAGGTAGTAATGTTAGTCAAATTGATAAAAATTAACACATTATGTTGATATCAGAAAAACTTCAATAATTGCCTGTAGTCTTAATTTGCTATATACATGTCTCTTACATACGTGTGTGTTCTACTCTAAGATAACAAAAACCTCTCCACATCTATCATGCACTTCCCATATCACATCTTCCCCTAACAAGAATCATATGTAAAAGTAATTTAAATTTTTTATCAACTTGTGTAAAAATCATATTTGATATGAGGCTGATTCCATATGCTTGACTCGAAAATGAACGCTTATGATTCATTTCACAGAGTAAACATGGCGATAATGAGACAGCGCCTCTTTGATGTCTCTGTCACCGATAACCTACTCTAAAGTGTGCTGCGCCTCTATATTTGCAACATCAGTGAATAAACCCAGCTTATTATCACCCTGGCTTTTGTGTAGTAAGTTTGTTGCTTGTCATTTATAACAGGCTTGTCTCAAATAACATGAATTGCAAGGGAGCACTCGTTTCAAAGGGGAGATAACTCTAAATAGATGTGATGTTATCGTTGTCTATCTTCCTCATTGAAGAGCTCGTGTGATCACGTGACAGGGGATTTTTATGTCCACGGGGAAATTTCGCACAATATGCTTTTCTGTTGAAGCATACTAATGTTTGTTTTCCTTTGGTATCAAATTGGCACAAATTGTATTTGGTGAATAACATGACAAGTGATATGAAATTGTATGATATTCACACCACTTGATCTCATTCGAGGTCTCTCGTGGCCACGCCCACACTGTTCTATGTCAATATCATGAAATATACATTATTGTCGACGTGGCGGTATAGTCTGCGAGTAGCTGTACTGAAGTTTGAGCATATATCTAAACAGGAAATAAACAGGTTTGTTATTTGAACTGAACCTGTCATCACCTCTAGTTAGACTTACTTTAATCGAAATGTTAAAATCACATTCAGAATATGCCAATAAAGTTTCACTGCAGAACACTGGATACATACGAGAGCGCAGAAAAGTTAAATAATCAAGAAGATGTCTCTAATAGTTTAACATGTTACACAAATGATAAACCAGATCGAAATTATATAGTTTACAATGTCATCAGATATTACAATTTTAATTTACAAAAATTAATCTCGTCCTTAAATAATCTGTTATTGAAGATTTTACCTCTCTTTTGATATATAACTTGTCTATTTTGACCAGCGAGGTTTTTCGTATAATACATGAAACAAAAGCAAATAGATTACTGTCTTAAATTGAAACTAAAAAACGAATTTTCAACTTACTTTAGTGAAAATAACATTTTCTTTAATAAGACTTTTTGGACAAGACAAATTGCAAATACTTAATTACTTTAACATTGTAACACGAAACAAGGACGCGGGAGACAATTGTATATGATTCACAGGGTCTTTCTTAATGGCATAAATCACCTTGCATAGGTTGTCTGGCATATCCGTAATCCTTCCCGTAAAAATTCATAAAACGATGACACTTTAATAAACTGTTAACATACACGTACATAACTTTTAAAGTTGCCAAGTATGTTCTAAATACTAAAGTTAACTACAAAACTCAATCCCCTCCGGAGAGTGTCATAAATGCCAAGACGGAAACTGTATCTGGCTCGTCATGGGTGGGTGAACGATTTACGCTTCATGAACTTTGATAACCTGTTAAAACGTAAAAGGACCCACAAGTTCCCGTCTGTCCACCTTTTTTTCACAGCATGCATGTATCCCGAGCTTACCTAGACGTATCAGTATCCCCCACTTTGTATCATGTGTCTCATACGAGTTGTGCTTTACGAAGCTTTAGTATCTCTGGCTGTCTATATACTGTAGTCACAAAGAAGAAGTTCATATCATTAAATTGTTATAATTTTGAATTGATTAACCAAACATGGATGCAAGCAAATTCTTACAAATGTGAGGTATAGATAGCTAACAAAGTATGACTTCAGGCATGCATATTGTATCCTTTGAAAGTTTCGTCTTATGTATTTATGTTTTGTATAATTATTTCATTATTTATTTGATTTTTACACATCCTTGAAACATATACTTAGTATGATTTATCCTGTGAATGAATCCTTCCCATTACTACAAAGAGGGATATAAACGATCGTTTTGTTATATGGCTGTGAAGATACCCTATGAGGACATTTGCTTTAATTCGTCTTTAATCTTACAGGACATCTGCTAAATATTTCAAGAGCACGTGAATTTCCTAAACATAAATTGTTGGTAAATCGTAAATTATACCAAATACATTAATAGTTCAAAATGTTCAATAAAACGTTGTAAAAAATAAGTGGAAAAAATTCTATCTTAAAGCAGAGAATAACAGATTTCAGACATAGAGATTGACATGGAAAGCTTTCCACATTCGTTATGAGAACCTTATACAGCAATACAATCCTAATAAAATAAACGAATTTTAACTTTTCTGTAAGTTTTAAGTGTGTGGAAAAGGCTATCTTGAAATACTGTAAAGTGACATTGAAGCTTTATGAATCAAACGTATCCAGAATTTGATCATTAAACATACAAAGATATAGATAAAGAAAGCAAAGTTGAGGTCATTATCCTGACATGATAATCACAAAACGACACCTTGTCCATGAGGACAATGCCCTATAAAGTTTTCATATAAGGAAATATATCACGATGATTGTACAGTGTTAAGGGGGCAGTAGCACGTTTTTTGATAATTTTATATTTTAAAATTTTCACTGATAATTGTCAGTTAATGTAAATTGTATTATTTTGACAGTGTGTGGCAGAAATCTCATTGCACAAGCCAATCATCCATAGTCAAAGGACAATGTATGAAGATTCACATAAAATCCATTGGCGACCATTTTGTGTGAACAACTGTAATTAATTGTGTGTAAGAAAAGGAAATCGCATGGCTAAACTTTACGTTATATATTTGAATTATTACTGCTCCATTTAGTCTAAATACATTGTCTTTCAATATGAACCATTAATTTTCATTTTCCTGACATCACCTTATATTCCCCCTAAAAACGTGTTACTGTCCCATTAACAGGTTTATCAAAAGTCATCTGTTACATTCAAGAGGTTTACAAATAATTCGCGATATGAAGATATAAAAACGGTTTTAGTTACGTTAACGGGTGCATTCATTAATGAATACAACATTTTGTTTGTTCTATAACTCTTGGCAGCAACGTGATTCAAGTATCCGAGTTAAATGAATTTTTACGTGTTGTCAAGTAGTATATGAAATATGAAAAGCAAAAAGTTGGAACCGGTACGATATGACCAAATTCGTTCCATATTAAATCACAAATGATCTAACAATAATATGTTGAATCTAACAAATCACACGTTATTACATTGATACACTGTTTGATGTGTTTGACTGCTTGATACACTAACATGGCTGTCATCAAATACACTATATTGTAACTCTGACCAGAACTTACATGACTATTTCCGCAACGTTTCTGTCACGTTTTACAAGCAATTCACCATGTACACAAACGAGAAGGCTTGGCGTCATTACAAAATTCCCCAAACGTTATGCTGCTTGCTTGTTTGTAACAACAATATTGTCGTGACCTATTTACCACAAAGAAGGTCGTTACAATTTTTTTTGAAAAAAATAAAGATCATTATTCATTTTTTATATGCTTTCCCAAATGTTTAGGTTATTATCAGTATAACACATTCAAAATCATATTTGATTCAAAAACATTTCCAATTCGTTCTTTGAATTATTTAAAGTGAAGAATCAATTGTAGTAATTGTTCACACTTTGTTGAATATACATTGTATTCGTAAGATAATCACAATTGTGAAATATTAAATATTAAACTTTTATAGTTGTCATTGACAAGAGCGTGTTATATAAAATGTGAATAATTGGGAATAACAGGTCATCATTAAATCTCTTTCAAAAGATAAGATTGTATATTGCTATTGTTGAAAATTTAAAAACACGCCATTTATTAACAAATTTATGCCAATCAGTAATTGTATGACAAAAGGTACGCCATTGATTAAACATAAGTTACAGTCGCACAAATATGCATGTGCCGCAAAAATTCATTGATAAAAAAGCCAGCGGTAAAATGTGACAGCATACCGTGGCGTCAGATCGTCAGTCAGCGCTGACGTTATCAGATACGTCTTGCTGACTGTGGTGAAAGATACACGCGGCTGGTGCTTGGCAGCCGGTGACAGGATGTACATTGCAAGTCACTTTCACTGCGTCTTGCACAGATCCTTGGCCGGCACCGTGTCTATTGCATGTACATGTCAGTCCTCGACTCACTATAGCCATCTAGATGGTACACTTATTACAGCATGCATTGACAAGGGTACTTAATACTTAATGAAGTTGTGATATGATTGGTATTTAGTCAATGTTGGTCATAAAAATGATTGTGTTTTACATCATATATTATTATCATATATGACTAGCCGAAAAACAGTTATAATATAGCTGATAATAAGGCTAGATGTGATCAAAGAAATGTTACTGACAGGAAGATACTAAAATGAGCATGATGTCAACATGTTTCGTAAAATCAAACTGTTTATTCACCTGAATATTACAATAATACAAAACAATCGATATAGATCCCTTCATTGGTATAATCCATAAAATGTGTAATAAATGATATTGTAAGAATTTAGAATATATCAAGAGGAATATCATTGTAGTTTAAAGTGATATGTAAATATTCAAGCTTGCACAATGTTAGACACATGTTTTTCATAGTTAAAGTTTCATTGAAAAGGCGTTCTGAGAAATATTTCGGAGCGTCATTATGCACAGGTATATAAATATAGTAATCCAGAGTGTTTATAATTACAAACCAGAAAAGTTGTAAAGTACCCAAACCTTTATTTTGAAGGCAATTTGCTACAATTACCAAACGTTCGTAGGTAAAACAAAAAGAGTCTACCTTGAAGGTCCATCTGTTTATATTCGATGTTAATTCTAAAAACGACTTATTTTACCAGCGGGGAAATAGCCGTCTCTGAATGCCTCTAAAACGTAACGCAGATTTGTTTATGGGCAACAAATTTTCAAGTCTCTCTCTAAGGCAAAATATAAAGTCTCTGAACACTCGTATATAAACTCTTATATCTGGACCTGCCTACGTAATTACGCAAAGCGCTACATGAATTATTTCCCCATACGTTTAGTGCATTTCCCATAACAACAAGAGTTTTTCATTATTTGCACATCTTTGTTAATTGCAAAAGTGTAAAATGATAACACATTCGCTGAAATTCTGCTAAATTTCGTTTCCAAATGTTCATATTTTTAAGCCCACACCTGTTCATACTTTCCACCCAAGTGGTATATCTCTTCATTATGTAATTACTTATATACCTATCTCTGTTATTTATCTTTTTACCTGAGAAACCAGATTTCTGGAGTGTTGGAACTGTCTAACGAGGGTACCCGGGGTTCAAATATGCAGCAATCAACTTTCCAGATTCTTCTACAATCCGTGAAAACATTACTAGAAAGTATTGTAAGAAAAACACTCCATGAAAACCGAAAAACAACTTCTTCATTTGACAAGAAGGCTTAATGTCGATATAGTTCAAGAGGAACTAATCTATATACCAAATTTTGGGGATATTTGAGCTGGGCAAATATAATAGTTAAGATTGTTAACTATACGGCATTCAAACCTTGTTGTTGTTTTGATATATAAATCCATAACCGTGCAGTCGACAATACGGGTAATATTTCCTTAACATATGTTAACAGTTAAACGCGACCTAAAAAGGTAATGAGAGGCAGAGAAATGGTTTTATTTCACTTTTTTGTACGAAAGAGCAAAATTATAGAACGTTCTTCTTTCAAAAAACGAATGCCTTCTTTTACGACTTCTCATAAGCATAAAATGCTGTGTCTTGATTTGAACAATATGGGTGCATTTTAAGAAAACATTTACCCCATATTTACGACTTCAAAACTCAAAGATGTCAAATTCCTTCTTCAGACAGTAATTTCTTTCAGGTCAATATCAAAAGCATGAAACCCTATTTGCATATGTTAATGACTAATTACAACTCTGCCCCTATAGAATCATCCTTCGTTGCCAAACAGATTTGCTCACACCAGAACCCCCAAGCCTCAGAAGCAGTGTCTCCAAAAATTAATTTTCGTTAAGAAAAACCAATCGCCTATTCTCAGTTGACTACGAAATTCTACTTTTTTCAGAATCAACTCCTAGGGATTTTTGCGCGAGGGAGACCATCCCAACAAACAAAAGAATTAATATCAGCAAACAAACTTCCAGTCTCGTCACCGCGACCGAAGCGTTGCTGCTCTACCGGGGCCAACTTTCTGGGGGTATCCCAGCGTCGGCCGGGGCAGCTTGGAGGGGGGACTAGGGGGACTTCAGTCCTAATTACGGGTCCAATAAATCTCCGACCTAGCTCTCACCTTTCTAAAGCTTGCCCTGACTTCTAATCTTGGCTGGGATGTCTGATTTATGCAAGTCCAGAGCTTATTTTATTTGGCAGGACTCTCTATTCAAAGACGCCATATCGCCCTCTCGCCTTGTTACGGTTGTGAGATATTAATAATTTCTTGTATTGTGTCCTCATTGCGATAGTGAGATATTAATAAATTTCTCTCACTGTCAAATTTGGATTGTTTGAAGAGGGAATGTACCCTTAGATGAGATCCCGTTGTTTCATATATAGTTAACGTGGTTAATTTATAGTTAACACGATCAAGCTATAGTTAACATGGTAAATTTATAGTTTACATATTCAATCTATAGTTAACATGGTCAATCTATAGTTAACATATTCAATCATCAAATTGGATTAAACGAGAAAAACATACGATACAAGGAAGACTCCGAGAAACGTCATTGAAAGTGAACGAGAGGAAGTTATCATATAAAGAAGTGATTTCATGTTAACATCCTGTTAAGTCTTAAAATTTTCATTTAAAAACTTTTACAAGTTTCCTGGTTGTTCAACTTAGGATCCATTTCTGATATTATCATGTTTGTCAGAACAGCATGCTTTGGCACTTCTACCATTTTGACTTGATACAATTGTACAAACTGAGTAGGTACCCGACCCTTCATCTTCATATTGCTGTCAGCGCAGTATTCTAAACATACACGCTTTTGTTTTTGTTTTTATACATAAAGTTCTTCTATTTGTTCATCTGCTATTTACACCGAAGAAATACATACTGAAAGAACATAAACAAACAAACACATAGGTAATAAGACCCAAATTAGAAAACGAATGATTTTGCTTTCTCACAAACGCTTCGTCCAAACGTTTCTTTTATTTGTACTTTAAGTACTCAAACGTTTACGAGCAGGGGAAGGTCAAAGAAGGCCATATCTTTCCTCCAAAACAACAGCCCCGGTATAAAGAAGGCCCAAATGGCGGCAAGACTTGGGTGTATGTTTCAAGAGGATGCTTAAAACATACTGATGTAGGTTTTGAGGTTACGACCAAAACCTTGTGAGGCTCTTACGACTGTCTTATGCATTTCGCTTGAGTGATCTAACATAATATAAGGAACTCATTTGTGTTCCAAATCGACTTTCCAGCTCCGAGTTGCTAACTATGTTCCAATCTCGTTGGAACATGACAAGGTGAACACATTATGAGGAGCTGGAAATTGACAACTGTTTGAAATGTACAAAAAATGTTATTCTCACGAGCAGTTAAATCTACAATTGGTAAGAAAACGGCACTACGAGATAAGTGTAGATGGATTTTTGAATAGTTGCCTGGTTGGTTCTTATGGATATCGCTGGCATTGGTTTTAAATGTTTTGAACATAGTACCATGAAGATCAATGTCAGATAATAACAAGAAGGCAGAAGGTCATCAACATCCTAGCTCTAATTGGTTTAAAATAGAACAAGGGTAATAACTCCAGGGGTATCTGGATTTCTTATTTTCGAACCCCATCAAGGTAATGATTATCCGAAAGCACATACCAAATATGGTTATTTTAAACCGTTTCTGAGAAAAGTTGGTCCCATTGACGAGTCCCTAGAACAGAGTCCGAACAACGAAACATGGGCAACTACAGAAAAAATGGCATGTACGCTTTCGTTGTCGAACTTCATGAACGTAAAGATAAACTGAACACAGCAAATTTGGTTACCCTATATGAAAAAAGTTTCTTATAAAATGCTTCCCCTTTCACTGTCGAATGTGTAAGCATATATCTTGTGCCTACAATATATATGGAAATAGTTTTTTCCTCATGTTAAAATGACAATTGCATACCTTTACAAAAAGAGTAAAACAATATCTAAGTTGAAAGTAATTTTTTTAAATTGTGTATGAATGTGAAAGCAAGTTATTTCTCCTTCAACAAATAATACCAAACGGTCTAAATAAAATCTATACTTCTAATCAAGTGCACTGAAAGTCTCCAACGTACCCCGTCAATTTGGTTTAAAATAGAACAAGAGTAATAACTCAAGGATAAATCTTGATTTCTGATTTTCGAACCCCGTTACAAGGGAATGTTACTCTGAAAGCATTCGCCAAAACTGGTTTTCTTATGTTGAACCGTTTCTGAGAAAAGTTGTCCCCTTTGAAAACGAACAGATTACAAACGCCGAAAACTACTGAAATTTAAAGGTGCGCTTCTGATTGTCGAACTTCAAGAAGGTAATGATATCTTGAATGTTCAAAGCAAATTTGGTTGTCCTATCTGAGACAGTTTCTGTGACAATTCTCCTTTAACTCGGACGGATGTTTAAGCATATAACTTAATTACAACTGTATATATTTTCAAACACGGATTTTAGGCTAAACAAATAGTTAAAAGTAATTTTGCATGAATGTTAAAGCAAGTTATTTCCCCTTTCAACAAATAATACCAAACGGTCTAGGTAAAATCTATACTTCTCATCAAGTCCACTGACGTATCGCATGTTTATAACAATATTTTTATTGTCATATAACCATAGATTTTCAACCATAATGACGTTATATTGCAGGATCAGCGAAATCTAATAGAGTCAGCAGGATTTCCCTAAGTAAGTTTCTTTACAAAACAAATATTACTTCCTAAAACACACAAGACGACAACGTGTCTTATTAGCCAGTCTACTTAGGAAACACACGGTGGTAATTGACAAAGAACTAAGAACTTAAAGGAGAATTTCCAAGCAAATCTGACCCGAAGTTTAGGGCAGGTTTCGGGATCCATGGGGCGTCGCACGATAACGAGATGGAAAATGGAAAGAGCTCGATCAAGGTGCGAGAATTTCGCACCCTCGCATGATGACTCTCCCCTGGTAATTTTCTCATCCTCTCGGAAACGAGTAGCCCTTAATGATGATGAAGAGGAAATTGATAGTTTACTATTTGTCACCATCTAAATCACTCGCAGCTCATAGCACTAATAGTACGAAATAAATTGATTTCTTCCTTGGCGCAGGGACCGACTTCACTGATATGTCCGAACAGCGATGCTAATTGGCGCGCCCTGCTCGGAGTTTACAAGATGTAAAAATGGCGACGTGAGGATGGTTAAATCTTGCATGGTTAAAGCGATCTTCTCGTGAAAATTTCTCATGTTCAGACGACCTTTATAGGATTTTCGACACATGAAAAATGTGTACTTTCTTCAAATGGGAATCAAATTTTATAAAGGCGAACAAATGTGAAATTGGAAGGGACTTTGTATCGTTAATGAGAATGTACGAGATTTGACGAGAGTTTTTGTCAAAGTAAAGCTATGGTTCTGTCCACTACTACTGTTTCGTATTTATGACATTTTGGTCAGTGTAGGATTTTAATAGTCTAAATCTTTGGTTTGATTTATATATCTCCTTAATTTTGTCATTTTGAATAAGTTATTTGGACTTACCGCGTTCTACATCGAATACTTTGAAGTTATGTTTGATAGCGAGCCAAGACTCCATGTGAATAATGGCCAGTACACATTTCAAGAATACCTTATTCTTCATATAAGTCAGTTAGTCTGACAGAATACAAAGATAATTATTTGGAAACTTTTTTACGTGATACATATTATTTCGTATGATATATACTTCTAATAAATTTAAATATAGGTTATATGAAGTGAGAGTTGATTATGTAGACTTTGAAAATCTTCAGTTGTCATAAATAATATTTGTAATAGGTCATAAATTTATCATTTCTGGTATAGATCAAGTATTGTGAGAATCAACAGAGACCCACCTAGATAAAGACACTATATATTGAACTATGTTGAAAATATTAGAAAAACTGTCTGAAACAATTGTCATTAAGAAAACGATTAATAATATTTATTCAACGTTTGATTATATAGTTTTAATCAAAAAATGAACAGACATGATACAAGATGGGAATCTTCTTTTGATTTGAAATTGTCACAAAATTATGAAAACCATTCATTTTAAACGAAAAACTATATGTACGAAGATTTGCAAAACGAAAAAAACTTTAAGAACGTTAGAACGAAAAGCATCTTTTCAAGTTTCGTTCAGAACAATTATTCTATCATTTGCTGTCATTTATTCGAAAGAAGATTATACTTTCAAATCTGAATGATATTCAAAAAGGAGATTTTCCAAATAAAAGTTACGCCATATGATATCAAAATGTAAATTTTTCACCAACATCATTAACGAATTTTTCTTTCTGAAATGGAAAATAAAACTTTCAAGAGATGTAACTTTTTTCCATTTTGAAGCCTCTTTCATGAATCTGAAATGATTTCACCCCATTGGTCGAGAGAGGCTGGAGAAGCCGCGATATGCATATATTCATGTGTAGAGAATTGTCGAAGGAATTAGGAAGCGGAGAGGCAGAGACGAAATTCCGTATAATGCATTTTAAATCGACAATCTGTTTTTGTATTCATAAATGTTTTCGTAAACTTTGTTACATCCCGTATGGTTGCACCATATCCCCTCCCCCAGGGGCAACAAATCGCCATGACCCCTCCAAATCTCCCTGACGCCCCTACACGATATGAATCGTCTATTGCTCAATATAACTTGGTCTTACTCTCAGGGAAGACATTTCTATGCCTCTATCGTTCTATCAATCTTACTAATGACGATTTCACATTGCCTGCAATTATTGCTGACTGATAATATCCATTTTTCGTACACATTAGGAGGAATTGTTGGTAAAGAAAAGTGTGTATTAATCATAAAACAAATTTCAAACAGAGATGGTTTCGTTAAATGAGAGCATTTGGTTTGCACGTGCAGAGTTCAAATATGACACAGGATAAGTCATAAGGGCGACACGTGAAGCAAGGTCCTTTTGAATTTTATGAATTCTAAATAAAGTCCTTGAATTTAATGAGTAATTTACACCTGAAAATTCAAACAACTTTATTCGTCTCAATTTCGTTTGGAACACGTGACAAAATTTGCTCACTCACAAAAGTCACATGTTTAAACAACTTGAGCACATTATATACACTGACTTGGCAAAGTTGACTTTAAACACTCCAGTATTTCCAGGCTACTTCAACTTGTCTGCGCATGACAAGCGCATCTGTTTCACTTCTAGCCCATTTGACCCGTTAAAGAATGATTCGAAATTAAATAGAATTTTGCGATTTTTTCACATAATTAGAATCTGGAAAACATTACATTCAGAAATGTTCTGTCCCCCATAGAGCGGTTTATGTGCATTCGAATTCTGCCAACAGTGCCAGCTTTGGAATATTTCTAAGTTTAAAATATCAAATACGTATTTTCCAAACGTTTCAACTTTTTCCCCGCTGTATACAAAATTTGTGAAAAACTCAAATAATACGTGAGCAATTTAAGATCAATATTTCTGTACAATTAAAATTGCATATCTTATAAAATCGAAACTAAATTTTTTTAAGAAAGCCACGTTAAATTTATTATTTTTGTGGTTCAATCCATGTCATATTTTGGGGGGTTATTCTATGAAATCTTTTGAAATAACATATCACAAGTATGACATTATATTCTTAAATAATCTATAAAATAAAGTAATTCGAAAGGGGGTCGCTTTATATTATGAATGAAAATAATGGTAATACATAACATGTTACATTCAAATAAACTTAACTTACGGTAAACTCTGAGAATTGTTATCAAAATATTCTACAGAATAATTTTTATAATTATTTGGTTTGAAAGCCTTTGCAAATGGTTTATAATGACAAGTTAGAAAAACTGATTGAGATTTTTACCCGTATTGCTTGAAATGATATGTGGCTTTAAGAAAAAACATATTTACCGACCGGAATTCACAGCAATAAAAAGAGAAATATGAGGCCAAAATCTTCTGAAAATGGCGACAAAATTAAACCACTTTCCAACATGTGGAATAAATATGAGAAAGTAAAAATCGTCATTGTTATAACAATTGCATTCATATTCTTCTCAATACAGAATTCATGACTGGCTATTTATTTTCTCTATTTCAATACCATAACATTTATAACCATTGTTTCTTATGAATTCCTTTTAAACTTTTCACTATTTAATTTTGTTCAAACGCTAAATTTACAACTTTAAAACAAAAATTCACAGATTCTCACCTCTAACAAAACAAACACTACTTTTCTAGACAAACTTTCTAAACTTTTTTTTAATATACTTCTAACGCCTCATTCTCAACAGTACCTCCAACCTTCACACACAACCTCCTAGATTCCGCACCCGACCAGTTACCTTGCATTCGTTAGACACGTATTTATATTAAGGTTTGAATACCAGAAATGAACGGTTCAAAGTAACTTTGTTCTTCAAACTTGAACGGAAGTATCCTTTGCTGATCAACTCGCTGTCAAATGAAAGAATTCTTCCTCTTTGAAGAACTTTGCTTTGGACCTATTGTTTCAACTTTCTTTTTCTAACGAACTTTTTTCACACTCTGGGTATTTTGCAAGAAAATTCATCTCCTGTCAACGATACCGAACCAAATTATTTGATTTTTCAATTTGAACCCGTCACGGAATCCCTCCAAGGATTAAATTAATGAAAATATTTCCCTTGTCACAAGCACATCCTGAAATTCGACGGTTCCCCATAGGAAATGTCTTACGAACTTTATTTCTTTGGTCTTCTTTTATTCCGCAATAATAGACATATAATTCCAAAGCACTATCCTATTTGGGAAACGAAAAAATAGAGATTCAATTAGATGGAAAATCGAATAGGGTTCTGAAGGTTTGATATAAAAGCTGCAATTAGACAGCGTCTGTTTTAAATTACTCTTGAGAGTAAAGTTATATGAAAAATTTCTTGGAAACTTTGAAAGACATGTTCGTATGTTAACCGTTGCTTTGTGTTTCAAATGCTCCAATCACAATTTTGGTTTTTGTCTTTAAAGGTTTGAAATGCACCAATCACAATGTTTGGTTTTTCCTTTTCATCGTCGAGAGATCTTTTTTATAAATATTCTAGAAATTGTTGTGTCCAGAAGTCCTTTTTGAACGAAATAATCATAAGAATTCTAACTTCTAAACACTTCACCATAATTTAGGTTTGTAGACCTATTAGCTGTTAACAGAAAATATCTAATATTATTTCAGTGTAGTCAGGAATATTAAAAACATCAAATTGTCACAATTTTATTATAAAAATATTTTAACAAATTCAACAAATATTCAATTCATATTTTTTTGTGCATGGAATAGTCATAAGAATCATAAGAATCCAAGCCTTGAAATGAAAATTTAAAAAAACGTTTATTCTATCGAAATAAAACAAGAAAATACATTCCCAAAAGCTCACACAAATGGTTTTGATTATTTCTAGAAAACAGACGATATTTATCCTTTATCCAAACAACATTTCAAGACAAAATCTTAAATCACAGAAAATCAGGAAAAATTTCTAAAATAGCGCCTTTGGCAGACACGCGCTAAGACTAGTGCAAAACAATCATTTAAAACTACAAAAATTCTTCGCAAAGGTTACACAAATATTCAAGTGGCTTTGAATACAAACATCGCAGGGCGTCATTTTTCACAATCAAACCTAATTTATCTATTAATTTTATCCTAACCGGCGTGTACCGATAAACAAAGTGAAAAACCCATGAAGCATATGATTTTGTTTTCCTCTCGATCGCTTTTATTTTGATAAAAATTCTCTCGCTCGCGTGTCGAAAAAAATCATGCCTACTTTTAAGTGGAAAATTGACTAAAAGCCGCCGCTTGTATTTCGGGTAGGTATAACATATTTATGAGGTATCTCCCACGGAGCACGACGTGAAACTAACACATTATTTGATAAGTGGCACGGCATTTTTGACTGCTCCGTAATTTACTTTCATAGAAATTTTACCACCACTAATAGAAACCCGTTAGCGAAAAAACAAATTTTGAGAAATATATACATTTTTATTCATGTTAGTTAAGCCTTATGTGTTAGCATGATAAAAATATCATGAATATTGTGAACGAAATTATCTAAATCATCGTTTTGCTATTGACAAATAGTTCTGAGGGTGGTAAAAACTATAAAATGTTATTTCCTTTAACTTTAAATTTCTAAGATGTACGAATAATTTTTAAGTGAAACATTTAAAAAAAGAAACATTAAGAAATGAACTATTTTTTCATATTACGTAAATTTTTCATACTTCAGAAAATTGGGTATTTTGTAGAACTGAATTTTGTTGATATTTTTTCAGTAAAATTCAAATAAACTAGACTTTTAATCATATAAAATTTACAGAAAAGCTAAACAAAAACTTTGCAAAAATATCGCGAAACATTTTAAATGAAAAACTTGCAGATATTTGGCATTACAGAAAATTCAGCACATTCAATCTAGATTTGTGAACAATCAAATCAAATTTTGGAAATAAAAGAATTATGAATTATAATTAAATTTAATGGCAACATCATGGAGTGTTTTTTCATCTTTTAAAATTTTTATTACTTTGTTAAATTAAATAAAAACATACAAATTATGCGCGAAAGTGTTAGATTTCAAGGTAAAAATTACACTAAAAATGAGAGATTTCCATGAATGAAGGTGGGTGACATTTATGAAATATTGCCATGGGACAAGTTGAAATCTGACTGCATATAATGGTGAGACTTTAACAAAGCCGCGGTTTAGTGGACATCCATAACCGCCTAGTAAAATACGATCACTTCACTCCGTAACATATTCCCGCATTCAGAGCCAACCGGGTATGAAATTGACTATTCACAGGCGAAAACAGCAGTTGAGGGAGGCTTTATAAATTGTATGTTGGGTTTAAACAACTTTGAAAGGTAATAGCCGTTTTCAATATGCCGGTATATTCTGTTCATTCAAGGAGATATACCCATTTATTCATAGCAATTTAACATACAGTCACAAGTCAATTACAAATTATGTCAAGGAAAATAAACAAAATGCAAAAATCTTCACAAATTCACATAGACCTACAAGATATACTAATAACTTCGAAAAGCACAAAATGCCCGGGGCTGAATCCCAAGTCTCATGGAGCGAGATCTAACGAGAAACCGGATAAAATCCGGACGGAGCCGGGATATACCATAGAGGGAAAAGCAAGGTAGATGGAATGATAAGAACTCGTCCTACCTCTCCGGAGGTTCCAGGTACGTCCCGGAACGGAAACAATTGGGTCCGGATTGGGACACGATTCTTGCGAGAAAGCCGAGCAGCGCATTTGGCTTGTAGACACTTGCAATAAGTCAGGCGGGCAGCTATCAAGCACAGGACAAGCGAGCGTCCAGGCCGAGAGCGTAACGTATACTTGTCCTGTCAGATGCTAGATTTACATTTCCATACAATGCCCGACTGTAGGAAGATAGAGTCAAGCGGCCAAGTCAAACATGGACGATCGTATCTCGCCGGCAAAGAAGCAACTGACAGAAAGGATTTGCCATGATGAGGCCTAGTCGCATAGTGATAAATTAGCACCCTATCCGTTTTAGCGTCCGCAACGAAATCGGGCCAACTAAGCCCGTAATCAAAACTCGAAAAATAATTTTCTGTATGGTATTTTAGTCTTTGTTGGCTTGATATCTAATCTTTGTGTTTTGGGTTTTCAAAAGGCCCTACTCATTTTGTGTAAAAGAATCGCTTTATACTCCCCTCTTCCCAATTCAAATGTCCCGAGCGCCTAAACGCCCTGGCTCGGCCTTTATATCTAATCATGGAATATCGGGCGATAGGATTTCAAATATTTACTTGTGTCAAAGGGAAAATGATTGCCGCAATTTCGATGGGCCGAAATTCAATTCACGAGAACCTGCGTAAACATCGCTTGCTTTTAGTGTATCGGAAATACAGTGATAATGGTTCCTGCGCATGCGTACAGATAGATCAGAAGGCAGAATTTGCTCTAAACGCAGAAATGGCGATGGTATGCAAACTTTGGGGGGACAGGGGAGCGATTATGGTAAATTAAAACTTTTCTGGACAAGGATTACAAGCATTTGGAATCATCGCTCTGAGTTGACCTTGAGTCTGACCTTTGACGAAATGGGTTCGCGGTTGGTTTCATATCCGAGTAAAAAATAGAAGAAATTAGCAATTATTTGCACAGGAGGAAAGTGCAAATTTGGGCCGGTGACGTCGATCCATCACGGGTATAATTGTCTTGTTAGTATACTTGCAGTGGAAGCAGCGTCCATTTGCTGAAATGGATTAAGCCAATGATCACCTAATACAAACCGGCATGACATGCACGTGAATATTCCTAGATAGCACATCAAACAAAAAACGTGTTTAGCGGCATGTTCTATTAAAGAGCAACAATTAGCATCGCTAACACATTAAACATTATAATCTTACCAAAAAAATATAGAACTTTAAGCCAGAAATCAAGATGCACTTTTCTGCTCGGCGTGGATGGCGTAATCTGTTATGTAGTGTGCGCCTGCCAACCGATATTTACATGTTAATAAATGTAAATGACATCCGTTTGCAGGTTTAACGGCGTAAATTGACTTGCAGCTACCCCCTCTTCCGTGATATGTACATTTTAAACGGTGAAATTGACAACTATTAAGTCTTGCTGATAGGGTAAGTGATGTATTTGTTATTCATCGGGAGAAATGTACATGGCACGTGACGCAATTGACACAGAAATAGACGACAGCGGTCCACGTCAAGATCACAGACTACAGGCGATCCAGCTGTAATGGACATTGTCAAACATGTAATGCGACAACACGCTCGATTCGGTTGGTCCACTATTCTGTAAATTGATAGGTAAAAGGTTCAATCAATGAGATGATATGATTGATTTTTTATAACTTTAAAAACTTTATCATCATGGTATGAGAATACCAAGAGTAAGGTCTTAGATTGTCATGATAATAGTCTTCGAAAGTCATGATCATGATAATAGTCCTAAAATGTAATGATCATGGTCTTAGATTGTCATGATTATTGTCTTTGATTGTCATGATCGTTGTCTCATGTCATGATAGTCGTCTAAGAATATCATGATGTTGGGCTTTGAATTTCACAATGATAAAGTTTTTAAAAAATGAATATGGTCTTGATCGAAGTCATAATGTGTCATGATCATCGTCTGAGAATGACGTTACGATTGAGCTACAGTGCCGTGACTATGGTCTTCGAACATCATGATTGTTGTCTTAAAATGTAATGAGAATTTTAAAAGAATGTCATGACAATTATGGTATAATCGTAGTCTGAGAATGTCATGACCATGGTGTTATCAATGATATGGAACTCGTTGGTTATTATCCTGAACACTCAAAGATATCATGACCTCGATTACGTATTATGGATATCAGGTTAGTTGAA
Source organism: Steromphala cineraria (assembly GCA_916613615.1). NCBI lineage: Eukaryota > Metazoa > Mollusca > Gastropoda > Trochida > Trochidae > Steromphala > Steromphala cineraria. Next base: position 50,413,516 of record OU744724.1, on the reverse strand, counting down.
TAACATCATAACGGTTTCTTGTCCAAATGGTATTTAGATGTTTTATGTCAGGGTTGCGACTTACTCAAACATCAGACTAAGTATCAAAAGCATTATCTACACTTAACGTTTTTGAATATATTAAGTGGCATCTGTGAATAAAACGTTAAGGTCTCTATGTAGTACGTATCATAAGTATTTTCCGTATAAATGTCAAAGTCAATTTTATCATAAGAAAATGAGCATAATACAACGAAGAACAAACTTCTTAGTATACTGCATGGTATTATATGACCTGACAATCTTACACAATACAAAAATGATATTTCGTTGTTTATACCACTATTTGTTGCGTGTTCCTAGATAAAACAACTTTTATCACAATGTCCATCCTATGAACACTTATTGTTTACCGTGTAGAGGTATGAAGATATTACGTTGTTATCCAAAGATAAATGTGTTGTTTGTTTTCGAACATTTCAACCATTCTCTGCAGGCTAAGGTCTCAGTATGTTTTGTTAATTGAACAATGTGTTTTCACTAAAATTTATATCATATAACACTCGTCTCACAACAGTATGTCTGTTCAGATCAGACCTTTGTGGGTTACATTAATTATCTGTGACAACAAGTAAATGTAAACGTCAACGTAAAGACAGTCATTTGAGCAAACCCAATTCCAGAAATATTCCAGAGTTTTTCTCCATTCCTCCAATTAACTGGAGGGTAATAATGGGGAAATGTTTGCATTGTTCGGGTTTAGTCTGGGAATGTCATATAGGGTGGCCTACATACATATATCCGTCAATTTGATATACGGAGCTGGACAAACACTCGTCCCTGGAATGTGCATATCGGCAGTCCCACAGTGTGCTTATCTGGAATATGTGAATGTACGATATATGATATGAATATCAGAAACTGTGGGATGATGGTCCTGTCATATGGTTTTGTGAATATAAGACTTCATGTTTTGTGTAGTATAATGACCAAATTAGTCTATGAATATAGAATTGGTCATTTTGTTTAGACGAACCTTTACATGCAGACTATGATATTATTTTATCGCGACCATTATATTTGCGATTAACGCCCAAGAAACATGCGCAAACATACACAATGTACACAACACACATTGACTAAGAAACATTCTCAAACATACACAAGAAGACATGACTTGTAAACCTCTAAACTATAAAGATTTATTGGTATATTTGTCGCCACCTCAGAAAATTGTTATGTATACATGTAGTTTTATGTTGAGAAAAAAGCTTACCGTTTACTTACTGTTGGTATACTATTCATAACTTCAGGTTATATTAGAATAAAGCATCCAAAATATTGACCCTCTGTGAATATTGATACGACTGTTAGGTTAATTGTCATGTTTAAAAGGGGCAGTAGCACGTTTTATGAAAATTTTATATTTCCATTTTTTCACTGATAATTGTACGTTAATGCTAAGTGTATTACTTTGATAGTGTCAATAATCTCTTAACACAAATCAATCATCCATACATAACATCCATTGGCGGCCATTTTGTGTGAACACCTTTAATTCATTTTGTGTAGGACAACGGAATCGCATGGCTAAACTTTACATTACATATTTGAATTATGACTGTTTCATTTAATTTAACTACATTGTCTTTCAATTGGAACCATTAATTTTCATTTTCCTGTCATCACCTTATATCCCCTACTTATAACGTGCTACTGCCCCTTTAAGGGCTCTATTTCGCAATCTTTATACATATCTTTTAAATGTGATATTCTTAAGTTATTTAATCAGTTTTAAAATCATGAAAATGATATAAACATTTCAACGTCAACAACATCACACTTAACAGTCAATCAGACTTCTGGCCTTTATTATTTTAATTTATTCATAAATGATAGATACATGTATGTGCCGTTTCCCTAACTTCAATCTAAAGGAAACATATTTCACATTGTAGTTATTTATTGATATTCGTCTTTACTATTAAGTTTGTAAAATTTAGGTTACATTTTGGTTAAACGTTGAAATCTTTTCAACGATATGTAAATGACTATGTTTTGTTTTAAAACCCAAACAATAATTTCGTAGTTTTTTAGATGTACATGACGTCGAAAACACAGATAGATGAGTATTTTTTATCTGCAGTTGTAGTGATGAGTCTTATCAATGTGTAATATTAGACATCGATGCTTATAATACCACATCCTATTCTTAGGAAGCTCAGAATTTTGACTATGAATCGAGTATATAAGCGTTTATTTTAAGAAAAACAAGGGTTAGTATTTGGAGCATTATTTTTCAATCCATGTATTTATTTTACCTTTATGACAGGGTTGGTTTAAACTTGAATTTAAAAAATCGCCAACATCAGAATTCGTCTCTATTTGTTTAAATGTCGTATTCGGGATATTCATAATGAGAGTGTGAAGTTGATAGGGAATCGTGGAAAGTCGCTAACATTATTCTCCGACATCAAGAATTATTCAAACTATCAATTAAAAAAGAACAGCAGACATTTCAAAACGCTTTTACGAAATTAATACCAATAGCCGATGGATAAAGTGAAACTTTATTAATATCTCAACTGCAATAATGATATTTTGTTTGTTTGATGGGCAGTTAAATATCATTACACAAAAATTCCAGTTTGCCGTGACCCCATTTATCAAACAAAAGATTCATCATCTTTTGCACTAAAAAGTTATAAAATATGACACATTTGGCAAGCGCTGTTATTAACGACAATGAATTCCGAATTACGTTAATAGAGCACTTTACGGCAGAAGACTCCCAAAAGAACACATTACATTTGATACCGATTATGCTAATGTCAAATGACCAAACATTTTTATAGAATCATACAGATGAAGGCCATGAAGCACGCATTATTGTTAAATGCACAACATGCATCATTTATGAAACAACAGTTATAAAACTTGTATGTTACAATCGTTTCGTTTACATTTAAGGTACTCCAGGACTAGTAATTTTCTTCTTATCTCATACTCAATCTAGATTGATTTCTAAATATTTGATTGGCCGATTTCCCATTTTGAGAATTTAAGTTTTTATCGCAAAGTTTTGAAAGATGTAATTAAGAAAGGACACAAAGTTTCGCTTATCGTCCTACATCGTGGAAATGCCTGATCTAACTACCCTTGTGTAATTTGTCCCCGGAAATGAACCAATCCGGTTTCCTTCTCGACCTCTCCTCTGACACGGAAAGCTTTTAGATTGGACGATACCTTTCACTAACACAAACTCATTAAGAGTTTAGATTTAACATTTATTTGAGTTAACATTAATTTGTAAAGAAACGAATTTCGTAATCACATGATTATACATTTCAATTTAAATACTATTTGAATAATCCCGCCCTCTTTTGTTCAACTTTGTCCAATCATCAAGAAACGTTTTGGTATCATTAGTTGTTTAAAGTATTTTGTCAATGGACACAAAGAACGCATTAAACTCTTTAAAAGTTTAATAATGTATGATAATAAAATTAATAGAGCTTGAAGAGAAAGTTTCAGAAGTTGAAAAGTTTTAAAAACTTTCTCGAAGTTTATTGAATAACAAAGTTCAATAAAACTTGTGTACGTCCCTTCAGTTTGAAAAGCATTGATTTGTAATGGTGAGAAAGTAAATGGAATCTCCATACAAATTAATAATGTAGGAATATATGTGGTAATCTATATATTCGTTACATATGCATTCTAGTGGAGATGAGATGTGTTATAAGTGTGATTGAGTTAAGTAAAATAAATAACCAATGCAATCTGTTAATCGTTTGTCACTGATGGTTGGACATTGTTTAAGTCATCTATATACAACATACATATTCAAAGTAGCATTTATTGCGGGAGTAGAACAGTTTAACAAATTTATCGAGGGTTATTGAGCAATTTGTAAATCATTCGTTCCACAGTTAAAAAGTAATTGGTATCTACATGCAAAACAAATATTTCAGGAAAGTTCATTTCTGATTATCTATTAATATCAACCGCTTTGGTATGAGGTATATTTTAGCTCATGAAGCTTCCATTATTTTTCGATTTTGGAGCCAAAGTTACTTGAATCTTGTACAACACTTGGTTTCAAATTCGTAACTGTTTCAAATTTGAATTTTGATTTGACAGTATTCACCGACCTGGGAAATGTACAAGCTACAATTACAAGTACAAGTGTATAGGATCCCAATAGTACCATTCACGGTAAGGTTTTAGTTTACACTCTGTATAGTTTGGCCACCATGCAATAAGAATAACGTTATGGACTTTATAATGTATAGAATCAACCGCAGATTCATCGGTGAAACCTTAAAGGACAATCACGATGTTAACAAACCAGTGTTACTGTATGTGCATGTTCGTGTGAGATTACACAAACCTCAAACCTCAAACCTCAAAGAAGTTTTAAACTCGAGCATGAACTTCAGGTGAGCACCTATATTACCCATGATTCGTTTGGGTGTCCTAATGTTGGTTACCAACTTAACAGTCTCAAACTCGAGTATGAAGTCAAGATGAGCACGTTTATTACTAATGATTGGGCCGGGTGTTCTAATACGGGTTAACAGTATATTGAACCAGGGTCCGCTTCGGTTCACGCAACTGGTATTATATTGTACTGCACGGAATCTCTCACCTAAAAAATGGAACTTCCTTTAATACAATATGCGTGTGTTGAACAATTGTCGGGTGACAAGCAAATGTCGACCGTCATGGACTAATTTTATGTGTCCGATTAAATCCATTCACAACGGTTTCCTTGCTCCATAGTGTAGTCTCCCCGGATTTCCGGCGTCTCACCGCCTCTCTGACGGAACTTCTTCCGCCGAGTTTGCAGATGAAAAATGACTGCGCCCCTAAAGGGAGATTATGATCTGCAAACTGGTTGGTTAATCGACATAATGAGCAATCGAAATTTCAGTTTCAATAGGATAAAGTTAAATAGTGAAATTACGCAGGATTCGGGGAATTATTTTTTATTCATGATTAGATTTCGTTCTGTCACGATTGCAGCGAAACGATGGCGAGAAATTTAACATCATCGCAAATATGTAAGAAGTTGATTGAAAATAGGGAAATATAAAAATTGGTTACTTTCCTTGTTTCAAAAACGAAATAGGATTGAGAAGACAGAGTATCGGTGTTGCAAATTACAACGTGTTTCCTTTGCCAGGAAAATTGCCCTGTGAAAATTAGAAGAAAACAAAAGCGTTGAAATGGCAGACAAGAGGACGCCGCACCGACGTGCTGAACGGAACGCCTGTTTTATTACCTCTCCTAGCTTGACGCGAATATTCTCGCTAGAGTTGGTGGAGGCAAAGACGGAACCAGAGACCAGAAGCAAAAATTATTATTTAGAAGCATTTGCAATTTTCACATTTCGTTTCAATCCCATTTTCTCATTCCAGAGGTCCAAACATTTGTCTAGCATCTGACGCTCTTTGACCAATGGTCAAGGAAGGAAGTTGATGGGGTCATTCGCTATTCAGGACACAAGTGTCCCCTCGAGGAGGCATTTAACATCTGAATCCCCTCCCGTCTGGGGAACAAAAGCTGGGGTGCAACAAATTAGTGTTAAGAGCCTGAAACGCAACATCATTATATTTGTCAAATGTGGCGGGCTGAGTTATGAGAATGTTGGAGGTGTATTGGCCAGCACGGTAATACCAGGAATCGCCTCGGCGCCAAATGTTCATGTATGATTGATATCCTGAATTGAAATGTGTAGAAAATAGACCATCTCTTCTCCAAATCGTTCCAACTAAGTGCTCTAAACAAGAGCCATGAAGCGTGATGATCGGGCGACTCCTGTATTGTGCCCCTGTTTGTCTTTCTATTACGGAGGAGGCAGAGCTTTTAATACAGTTTATTTTGGTCCAGAGCCTTTGCCATCGGTGATCGCAAGGTTTTCAATAAATTTGCCTCTTAGTCTTAGTAATGGAACGGACAGTTCTGTGTAAACAGGCTTGATTGATGTAGTCGGAATAGAGAATTACCACATTTAATCAGTTATATTGTCGTCGAGAAGACGTCCGAGGGGTGTACACGGCCCTGCTTTGAATAGACGGGCGACATGGCCAGCCCTCATGTCATTGTGCTGAATGGTATGGCGATGTACGTCTTCTCGCTTGTGATGCCAGGGCGATGTGGCTAATATCACTGATGTAGTGCAAGACCTTATGTGCTTAACATGGATATGACACAAGCTACTTTGTGTACAGGGTGTATTTGGTGATTGGATTAATGGACGGAGGTCTTGTAAGACATGACAAGCGATTTGAACTTGTGATTTGTTTCATTTCTCGTGTTGAGCCGGTCGTCACCGATAGAAGATTTATGAGCATGTTGGACATTTGTAAATTGAGCTCTAATTTTCATACACGCCAGACCAAGGGAATGGTTTCACAGTCTTGAATACAGTAAGCGCTGCTATGATAAATCATGTCTCCCAGAGGCTTGTATACTCCGACCTTTTAACTTCCAAGATTTACTAACTAGAACGCTAGAGTGCTGGAATTACTTATATTCAACCTTGCATATAAATTTGACATATGAGAGTAATGGAATATTTTTTCTAGATTGATGTGCAATTGAAGGTACTACTTTGAGAGAAATTTAAAAGCGACTTAAATGGTATGAAAGTTACATTGCAGATTTGTGTATCGTTAGGCTTAAATGTAGATCTGAAATCGTTTCGTTTCTCTGCTACCAGCGACCGCAATTGTAAAATATGAAGTGTCAAAATATTGAAATAAGAAAAAGTATAGAAATATTGATCATCATTCCACAGATTTGGCTTCATCATATAGTTTGATATTTACGCAAATATGAATCACCTACGATATTATTATAAATGCTGACCATCTTACCACGAATTAATTTTGCAATGAAATTACGGGGTGGTTTGTCATTTTGGAATTTTTATTTAGACTGTATTATGTAATTTTCATATTTATGTGATGATTTTATGAGTGAACTCATTTCATATGATTCTGATATCAAACACGCCGCTGTACCAAAATGTCAACAATTGATTATTGTGGGGTCACACGCTCCCATAAACAAGGCCAGATAACCCATGTCGATGTTTGTATAAAGAGTTCAGCTCGGCCCATTAGCCCAAATGGTAAATACGGGTTTGCCCAAGACGGATTACATGCTTAAATCAATAGGTGATCAGACGGTAAAAAATCCACAGGAACAATTTCGTCTGGCAAGCATCATTGAGCAATTTCAATATAGCTCTTGGCTTTCCAATCTAACCATGTCCGATGAAAGATTTTATTAGCAAAGGCCACTGGGCCAAGTGACAGATTGCCCATTGCAATATTTCCAAATTCCCTTTCTAATATCGCTCTGTTTCGTCAAGGTTTCGGAATGGTAGGGGTCGATTCAGACGGTTACCAATGCCGTGAAATTTGTTCTGGTGGCGTTTGGACGTTTCATGAAGAACCTAAAGTTGACCCCAAGAACAAATAAAACATGCCAATTAATCTCCATGCTTTCTCTGACGTCCGCACTATCATTATTTCCACCAAGACCCAATCGTCGTTGATGAACACTGGGAGCTACGTAACACCACGTTCACGATTTCGCACATCACGTCGCGTTCACACTGCAAGCAAACACAGGCCTTCGCTCTAAATGTGCCTGCTGATAAGTTTGCTTTGATATTGGCTATTTATCGAATACAAGCAGTGATCGGGACGACCTCCTTGACAACCGGACTTAGTCCGTTGTCCAGTACACTCAGTCTCGGAAGCGAGTTAGAGCTACAGCAAGAGCTTAGACAAAGCTGTAGTAGAATGCAAATTATCTCGATGTTGCTGATAACACGGTCCTGTGGGGACGGGCGAGGACGTCACCTGAGCAACCGTGGTAAAGGTATTAGTCCTCCATGTCGCTACTTTTAAAGACTCGCAAGCGACATTCTTCTGGATCAAGGATTATTTATTACAAAAGAGGCAGATATGCGCCCTCAAGGCTTTGTCGACTTGGCTCTTTGAAGGTTTTTAACATAAATCTCTTACCGGCTAGGCCAACATTTCGTTTTGTCGCCACCACGGACATTAGGGAGTCTTATGAGAAGAGCGGATTTACCGTAGCTGCGGAGGCAAATCTCCGGTTTGTCTTATAAATATTTCACAGACGTCTACAGAGAAAAAATTCAGCAGAATGCTATCAGTTACCTCGGATCATCATCCAGCAGATGCTCGTTATTACGCTTTACGTTCAGTTATACAGGTAGCCGGTCACGTGACGGATAGGCAGACACGGCTTACACGAACACTCAAACTAATACGCCCAGTTTTAATTTCAAACACGTGTTTTTGTCTTGTCGTTCTACTTGATACATTGTTGTAATTTCTTAACCTGAAATTTCACTTCCATGTTATTCATCATTTTGTCTTGTTAACATGTGAGTTTTAATATTTCGGCTTTACACAAAGTAAAAATCAGGTGAACGGTGATTTATTGAAATGTTCTAATGCCGAACCAGTAATTGTTAATATTGTGTCTGTAAAATCGCTCGCTTAAAAGGGCAATTCAAAACATTCACATGAGTGCGTATCAACTGGAAACATATTAAATGTTCATTTCAAATTAAATCTTTCGGAAACATATATCCCCATGACAGTTAAAAATTAAAACAGAAAATATATAAGTATATTTAAAGTTATTTTCCTACGATATTGTTCGATGTAATTACAAAAATACTATAAGCTCTTAACTGCCAAATCATTTTTTCCTTTAGTGAAGACGAAAATGATTCTGTCACTTTTTATTATTTTTTTTAATAGCTGTGGCTGAATGTATAAAAAGAACTTAAGAAAATTATGTATAGGTAAAACGTTCATATTCAACTAAAGTCATTAAAATCACCTCTTCGTGTCGTTACAATTTCATAACCAGTGTAGAGTAAAACGGATTTTAATGAGACTGATATTCTGTTACATAAAATACCATCATATAAAATATCATGTCATTATTCACGAATAGCCAATTCTCATGTTAAACTTATCCAAAATATTAAATATAAATGTATTTAAATATAATGTTCTACAAACACGAAACATGTGAGAGAAAAATACATTTAAGCATGGTTTATTAAAATCCTCCGTATATATAGAAGAATCTTTAAGTTGTCATCTTTCGTTTCGTATTTTTGATTTCACTAAAAAATCTAACATAGCGGATGTAATAACTCGAAGTATCATCAGCTGTGCAGGCGATTATGCATTAATGTTTGCAGAGATTTGACGTGATGTTATTCACGTCGTTCGAGGCGCACTTACAAATCATGCGGATGAACAATAGAGATGGAGTGATGAGTCTAGCCAATCAAAACGAAGGACAGTTGCACGTGAATCACTACGCAATCTCTTGAACCTTGCTTCACCGGATTACGGACTCTAAAGAAGATTAAAAACGATTTTTGCAACGACATGTTAGATTATCTAACTTATAGTAAAGTCATATGATAAATGACACCCGTTACGTAAGCGCATTTGCTGGTGATATTTACATCCGTTGCCCATTGCAGATTTGATTGACGTCGACTGGTCTTCATTTCTGAAGCGACATGACAAGTGGATGTGTTGTGGGATAAAATGGAAACATCCATGCATTCTGACACTCGACGTAATGGCTCTCATTCAGTTGTATATTTGATGTCCAGTGTCATTAACAGTACTTTATCGTAATAGAAGTTTGCAAATTTTATTACTAAATTCTCTCGACTATCACGGGATCTGTTTCATAAATTCGTGTTATTTTGTTAGCTTTCTTGGTCATCTTTGTCTTAAATATACAGATTTGATGTTTTATCTTCATAGGATTTTTATGTATTTTGATATCACAGTGTGACTGACAATCTGTCGGAAATGGTTCGTCTATTTCATTATTTAGGAACATAGATGAAATTATTTTTACTGTCTAAAAAAATTATTTCGTGATTTGTTGAACACGTCCTCAGATTTATTAGCACTCAAGTTCAAAGACCTTATTTTGTTCAATGTTGTGAAAATGCCAGATATTATTTTTGGAGTTTTTTACTGAAGTTTTTAAAAGTTTAAAAAGCTCGGTTTGACTTTCTATTCTTTCTATTCTATTCTGACTAAGCAAAAACATACCAATTTTCACTTCTTTCAAATTCATTAAAGTATTAATATTTGATCATGATTTCTTACAAGGCAACTTCTTAGAAATACATATATTTGTAAACTTTTTCTTTACATTTCAATCTCTACAGACAATATTCTTCACACTGTGCTTAACAAAAGATATATATGGGACACTTTGTTGTCAAGACCGTTATGTACAAGGCCATGTCAATTTCCAATTGAACTTGTACCCTAGGGCCCCGATCGACCGGCCTGTCATCGATCTGAAATTGACAAGAGGTGCCTATTTCATGTAGATTTCTCGCCCCTGTAGAAAACACGGTGTCTAGCCTGAAATTCTGTATTCCCAGGTGTTGGTTTGCAATAGACAAGGGTTCGTGTCACGAGGAGCGTCACCCATCCATCAACTCGGATTTCCCTGTCCCCCCGACCCTCAGCGAGTTAGCCCCGGGGTAGGGATCGCGGAAATATATCACTTCTGATGGGTACGGGAACAAATGGAGATATAGATACAACCGTAGCTCGGAGCGATGAAGGGTGTTACGGGTTTAGTCCAGGAGAAACACAGATAACATGACCGATATTGTCAAATTTAATATTTACGGGAATAAATATCGTGTTATCAGAAGGCGGTCCGTCAGTCTGCTTTGATGTATGTTGCACAGCATGAAATGAAGTGTTGTCTATTTCATCTGAATGAATTTGTTTATTCGTTGTTTTGGAGTTTTGATTTGAGAAAATGTAATTTTATTGTGTTTTTAATGTTAAAATATATATTATTATATTAATATTATTTTTTTAGTTTGATTTTGACAAATTATAAGAGAATTAGGTGTTTTTCAGAAGTAGTAAGTGTGTTTATAAAGTAAACACTTTTTAACATCGATATCTCACATCATAACGAATAAACATATCTTTATATATTGTAAATATTAACATCATTCCAAACAAACAGTTCTGACATCGAACATGTGTAATCACATTGAACATAACTAACATTAAAAACCATCATGAACACGCAGAATTTGCAACAAAAGTTTCGAAGACCAAACAGTGTGGGTCTCATCAAAACGTTAGCACTTGCCGGTCGACCAGAACTCTACATCTTGTCGCCATGGGCAGTAAAGTTTGAGAGAATACTGATAAATTAGCTTGATTTGCACCTATAAATCAGAGCCGAGTCGGTATTAAGATAGTGCTTGCTATTCTGACGGTATCAAATGTGGCGGGCACCCAGAAGTGAGCATGGGAGATAAGGGAACGGATTCGGGGGCCGCGGAGGAAACCTCCCTCAAATGTTCAAAAATATTTGTCTGGATCATAAATTAAGTTTAATCTCGACAAAATGCTGCTCTATTCTCAACACTGATATGTCAAACAGGCTGCAACTACCATCTCGTCTCTTCTCGCGGTTTTATGAGTTGACGAGATTTGTACGATTTGGCAAGTGAAAAGGATCAAATTTTTGTTTTTAGAGATTTGCCTGCAAACCTATCCCCTTATTATTTTCTGTATGTAATAAAATTTGTCCTCAGTGTCTGTTTTTACCCTTCCCAGCATTTCCACGTGAAACGTTTTTCAAAAAAGAAGTAAGTATGTGAAACCAAAATAAAACTGTCTTTCTTCGCAACAAAAGTGACAGTATTATTCACTCTTGTGTGAAATAAAACAACACAGACTTCAGTGAACTTTTTTGTTCACGGTAATCTTTAGAATAAGCTTCCGTTTACGAAACTGTGGCGCAAACAACATGATGGATAGCTTTGCTCCTTTCAGACGAAGGGAGATAACTCTAAGTAAAAATTATATCACGATGTTTTAAAGATGTTAGGTCGCATTTGATCACGTCAGTTCCGCTGTTTTCTCACATAAATTTCAACAAACTCGGAATGTCTATGTCAAAACACATGTTTTCTTCAAATGACAAGTGAGGGTGAAAACAAACAAACAATTCTCATATTAAACCAAGAAATTACTTGACAAATAAATACGGTGTTGATGGTGACAGTTTAAGTGCACTGTCAGCGTAACTTTAGATAATAGATAAAACCCGAAATATTTACCAACAATAAAACATTTCCATAAAGAAATCATTTGTTTTCTTTTCTGAAAAAAGGTTGGAATTTTTGTTATTAATTAATAAAAGGTATAAGAGCGAAAAAAATATATTTTACTTTTAATCTGGTTGAGATTTTGTGTAATTTGTATACAACGCTTATGATTAAACAAAAACATGGATATCCTGTTTATTCACAGTTTGATTCCATTATCGCACATGGTTATTAGATGTAGTTTACAACAAAACATAAGCAAATTTCCATATTTGAATAAATGAACAATACATGAAATCTGTTAAACAGAAGAATATGAAATCAACAAAGGATTCCGATTCCACTAGTCCAGAAGTTTTGCACGATTCGACCGTACTCCGCGATTTGTCAATGGCTGAGTCAATATTCACTTATAAGGGATAACTGTGGATTTATTCACTCCTTGAAGTTGTAAAAGGCTTTTCCAATCCGTCAACTGACATATTTAGCTTGTCCTTAGCTGTCAGGTAGATTTGTTCAACGTGTGCCTTTGAAATGAGCACCATTGGATTTGCAATCTACATAAGTGAGACCTCACAAACAGCGGAATCAAAGCGAATTCTTTCGGAAGGGCGAAAGGATAAAATGGTAAATAAGATTTTTTGCCGGGTGAATTTGTGATTAAGTAAATATATTACCTGCTTAGATTGAGAATTATCATTTAAATGAACTTTAAATTGATTTAATTTCATATGCAGATCGAAATGTCAAATTTCATACCATTTGAAATAACCAATTTCATGAAATCGCACAAGGAAAATCAGTTGATTTAGATTTTTATATCTTTCAAGAACCAAATTGATGCATATAAAATAGGCATGATGTTCTCTCAGTTTTTGGTTGGTGCATTCGTTTATGTTGTTATATGGGTTGTTTGTTTAAAAAAACTGAGGGGCGAAATCACATGTCACTCTCCGCATGAAATAATATTTTTATCACGTGAAAAATATGTATCGTCAATTGTGATCTGTTGTTGAAGTGACAAGGCACATAGACTGTTAGCGGGAATTAATTAATCCATGTATATTGCATGTTGTGGATGTCAGCGGGCTGATCAATATCAATGGATATCACTGAGCGACAGGTATATTGCAACAGCCTTGACACATGAGTGACAGCGAGGTGCAAGACTTGCCCTGAAATGTATTATTGCAGATCACAGATATACAGTTTCATCTTCCAACAACGCTTAATAAAGCAGAGGGGGGCTGATTCACCGGGCGTGAAATCTACATGGAATCAAACATCGGCTCGCCCTAAAGTGATCACAGCGTGTTCATTTCAACCGTGGAATGTACACGCACTCCCAGCATGTGACTTTCAAGACTGAAATGTACAAAGAATGCAAATTTCATTTTGGCATTGTTACACCGTGATAAAACAGTTCATTTTCCGAATACCATAAAATCCGAAAAAATCGGAAATTTACATTCATAATTTAATGTTCATTGCTTATAGGAAATATAGGATAATACACTTTATCTATTCCACATAAACTAAAAATGTCATTCATATTTAAATTAATTACACGACATCAAGAACAGGACTAATATTCAGAGAAATACCAAAACTAATATTTTATATACAGCTCATATAAAAAATGTATTTATTTGTATGAATAATATGTGAAACGTATATTACTATCAAAAAAATATAACACATCATAAGATATTCTTAACTTTAAGCAAGTATCATAATCGAGGGTTAATTTCATTTATTAATTTGGTGTTGGTTATTTGAATAAGTAACACAAAAAGGTATGTCACGGCTCGACACTAAGTCAATTCAAAGTAAAATTTAGCGCGACTCATTATGATGTTTATGACAACAAATGTTCGGCATTAAGGTATGGCTGTTTCAAACTGAACACGTCTAGGATTAGAGCCTTTTATATCAAATACAATAAATACATGGTTACACAAATGAATCCATTTTCAGCATAAAACATAGATATTAAAACGTGATATTATATAAGAAAAAAATTATATATTTGACATGAAAATAACGATATTAAAATGTTGGATTTTTTTTTAAACGGAAAATACATAATTCGGAATTATTGGATATGAAATGAAAACAAAATAATTTAATTCCGAAATATATCACCCGTCACGACGGAATTATAGTATTAATAATCTCCATTCCATGCAAGAAATGCAAAACTTATTACGAAATGTCTATTTCATAAATGAAATGTACACACTATTACGACATGGCAATTTTACGTTTCAAATACATGTATACAGAACATGTAGTTTTCATATCGCAAACTATGAGAGTGACAGACGGAAGATTCGCATGTGCATTGTCTGTTTCGGGGAATACAATGGAAATTAAATAAGCTTCGTTTGGATTAAAATCCGCAAATGATTGACGAGAATTTTGACATATGGCATGTAATCCTAGTTTTGGGATTCTAGGATCGTACGAACTTTTAATGAAAAGTATTTTCTTACTTTATATTAGATTAGATTTGCTACTGATATTTACAGAAGCAATATGTAAAAAAAATATTTAAGATAATCAACATCTGAATGGATATTAAGCAGTTGAATAACACTGGAAAAGTTTTGAAAATAAATATTTATCAAAGATGAATAAAAACGTATGATGTGCACTTTTTGTAGGATTTTCTAAAATAAAGAAAACTTCTTTCCAAAACAAAACATATAAAAAGCCATTATACCAAACAAAATATTGTAAAAAAAAAAATCAAAATGTTTAGGTCAATACAATCTGTATCGGTGAACACTGCAAACAGGTATATGAAGACATGTATATTTCAGTTGAGCATGTACATATACTGAGCCTTCACCTCTCTGACAGGTGAAATAGACATCTGGACATCTACACTACCCAAACCACTGTCGCACTTGTCAATTATTCTCCCAATAAACATTAATAACTCCTTCGGTTCCTTGTCAATGATCGCAGCATAGATAAAGACGATCTTATGCATGTATTGTCTGTTGTATTGCCCGGATGAAGGATGGACGCATGTACATATCACTCAATTGCATTGTAAAGATACAGTTGCCCGCACCTGGTCGTGTGTATTTCACGCGCGCATGAAGTCTGTGAGATTCGGACGATGAAACATTGGTATATTTACAAAGGTTTCCAATAACAGTGTAGCTCTGAGGAATTTACAATTGTGTACTTCGGTAGAGTACATACAAACATACAAATAAGAATAATAGAATTTCCTGTCTTATGTATACAAGAATATTCATGATTGTACGACTGCTTATGGATAATTAAAGCAATTCGTTTTTCCCTTATGAAATTCAAAATAAACAGGTATGTTGAGCGATTTTCAGTTTAAGTATTTATGTGAATGATTTTAAGACAACTTCTCCCTATGAATATTTCATACAAATCAGGTTTTTGAAAATAGTTGAAAGGCCTTCAGACCTTTGAGATAAATGAAAGTTTCATACCACAACCATATGCATAATCACCTGGTGCGATACAGTTTTTAACGAAATCATGTTCAAATATATCATAAATTAGAAATATTGCTAGTTTTATATAGATTGAGAAAATAAACATAATTAATGTCTTTAAGCTCTTCTAAACTGCTAACCGATGATTTATTCCCTTGCATGCATACCTGTATAAGAACGCGTCTTCTTTAATCAATAACAAATGGACATGTAAGTACAAGGCGTCATCTATCCTTGTAGCCAGATGGTTCGCTTGTCAATTTCAGTTTGACCATATACATATACACAAGCTACAAGTTCATTTTCTTGTTATTATCAGACCCGTCTGAGGTTTATGTCTGATCGTAACATCGTATATAACAATCAATGATAGGCCAGGTCCGAGGAAGTAAATTGTTGTCGATTTTCTTAAGTATACTATCTGGTTGATGAAATGGAAAACAGTGATTTCATTGGCTTGTACGTTTCCGAATATCGTGATTTAGTAAATATAAATATTGAATTCGATTAGACACAAAGTTTGATTTGTGTTTTGCACTCGCGTCTTAACAATCGCAATAAATTATGTCAAAAAGTGAAAACTAAATTGTAAGTGAAATTAATGAGTTAAGTAAGAGAAAACGACAATTGTTATTTAGAATTCTGAAAACTGTCACGAAAGGATGCTAAACATTCAGACCTAAACGACATTGCACGCACTCTCACACGCAACTATTTGGAATAAAAGTTTCACTACTTATAAAATTGTTTTCAAATGTCCGTATAAATTTATAAAATCAAGACGCAAAAATCGAAAGTTCATAAGATGTTATTCTTACGTAAAATCTAAATATTGTCATTGTATCACTTAATTTATGAATTAACTTAAATTGTTTTATTAACAAATCTCTTAATTGTAGTTGATAAATATTTCACTGATTGGTTTGAGAGTTGGCGACCCGTTTCTTCATTCAATTCATTCAGGTATCAAATTTGTTTACTTTTCAAACAATCCTTCTTTTCTTTTCTCAACTCGCATCAAATTGTCTGTGAAATTCGTTTCCGTTAAACAGCAAGTCAGTTCAACTGTTCTTGCGTCTTCTCAGCGGTTTTATTGTGGAGCGCTCCACACCGGCGCCATAGTTCAACAATTAATTTGATTCTAACAATGACAACAATTTTCACATTTTGATAACGAAATTTTCGATCCATTGTTGTAACATATAGAACAAAGGTTATTGTTTGTAAAGTTTGTTTTTTGTGTAACGTGTTTAGTATATATTGAATAATTAACACCACAAAATGTTATGTTGCATTTTTTTTCAAACGCTGAAAATATTTTTTTGATTATTAATATTGCATATTTTTTGTCAAAACAACAGTGACTACTTGATATTAGTCTTATTAAACAGCACTTAGCTCTCCCTTTTCATGTTGATATCAATATTCATAGCATATTATTGACAAATAATAACTTCAATATATTGTGTATGCAAGGCTTATGATAATTCTATGTATCACATAGTTTCATGATCTGATCAGTATGCTGTTATGTATTTGTTAATTTTTTACAAAGTTTTTAAGTGATTGTTGCAAAAGTAAATTATACTAAAAACTTCATTTATCATTCATATCACTTAAAACAATATTGCTTGATATTTCTAATCATTATTTTTTAAAACAAAATATCGTAGATACAGATGTTCATAATTGCTAATAAATATATATCTTTGGCAATGATTATATGATGCCGCATACATTGTATGATGCGTAAAAACCTTCTTTGTGAAACATTATATAAATAGTAAGTGAAATTCTAGCTCATTCAATCTGAAATATTTCTAAATATTTTTTTTAAAAACATCATAATTAAGCCATCCATGTAAAAGCTCTTGAACAGAGCCCATACATACAGTTTTATGCGTTTCGTTCAACTAATTGTGGAAAGGTAACCAACCAAACTATATTACCAAAGTTGATTTGAACATGGAAACATTATCTTCACAATTCAATAGTTTAATATCGCAACCAAAGATTAACAATAGTGTTTTTGAAACACAATATTTACACGTTACTCAATACGAAACAATTTTTTTCTTGACTGATCTGAATGATAAAATTTAAATAATTCGATCAATGTTTTTGATAAACGCTTTTTTCAATATTTTAAAACTTATTTGAGTTAATATTTTGTACAATTCGAACATAACTAATTCTGTTAAAGTCTTCGACATACTAAATATATTTTTTGTATTCCGTATAGGAATAAAATATGAAGAAAAATGAATTTAAAACAATATGTACAATTTCTAATATTTAATAAAATCGTTTCTTGAATGATCTTCATGATTCAAACTTTTAAATATTATAATATTTAAATTCATTTTGACATTCATTACTTATATTAACAAATGAATGAATATCTTTTGCAAACAAAACATCAGTTTGCAACCAGTTATTATTTGAAGGTGTATCTGATACATATTTGTTTGGTTTTTAGATTAAGACTAGAAATACTCGTAAGCATATTTCCTTGACTCGCAAGACTTATTTCTTTCAGTAAACACATTTAACAAATACATAAAGCCGCGGGTCCTAACCTAGCCTGTGTATTATTCCCCACATATATCATAGGGCGGGTTTATCCTCTGTATATTTCACTCTGCACGAGAATCCCGTGGCACGTGCTCTGACTCTGCAAATACGTAGAGGACCGAGGATGACCTCTGTCCGTAGTGGTCAGTGTTTAACAGTGGTCCAGGTCAGAGGTCAACTTCTGACCAATCACCCGATTGCTGTCAGAACTGACCACACGTTTTCTTATAGTTTTGAAATAAGTGATAAATGTTCGTATGAACAAAATTCGTTTGCGAATCTTCGTTTCATAACTAAATATTCGTATATCCAATACCTGATACAAAGTTGTATTTATAGGAAACATTGTATGTGATATAAGTTACAACAACAAAAAAATTCGAGGCCAAATGTTTGAATATTTTCATAATATAAAACAAGATTCAAAATTAATTCGAACTGATGTTAATCTAAAATCAGCTTTTTATTTCTATATTGTTTGTTTAAAAAACTGTCGATTTGGAAATAAAGAAGAAAAGCATCGTGTTAAACATTTGCGAAATGTAACATACAATGTCAAAGAAACAAAACGTCCTTCAATAGGTGCTTGATACATGTACATTCTTGAAGGAAATATTTCTAATATCTCCTAACCCTTTATATTTTATCGCTGTAAGCTCATAAAATATTCACCAACTAGATTCAGCTTATCATTTCATAACAAGAACATCAAAGAACGTATACCTATCGCTAATGACAACATCAACAGTGGAGAAAAATGATAACAACGACAAAATGAGTAATAAATGATAATGAAATTATTTGTATTAGCGTTCCTTATTATCAATTACATTTTTTCAGAATTTAAACGATTGTTTCGTGTAAAATATTCTACTTAGACTATTGAAGATATACCGTATGTATTAATGGAGATAGATAAAGTTCATTTTACCACACCAATAAAATAATTTCTTAGGCATTTTTTGTTTTTGAATATTCATTTTAATTCAAAATCGTTGCAGAAAATAATGTAAGTGCACGGATTTCAATATATGATCTTACATAATAGAAATGTAACACTACTGATATATAGGGTTGAAATAACTTTAACTACATGACACTAAATAATATAGCCCTTTCAACCATGAAATTCTACATCGATTTTGAAAACCCTTCAATTATTTTTTTAACCCTTTAAATGTTTTAACATCGAACATTTAATAATATTTACCAAAAAAACAAAGAAATAATAATAATCATATCAATATATTATGACTTCACTTACCGTTTTCAAACAAAGGAGTGAAGTGAGCGCGCAATCAACAATCGTATCCGCAAGGAACGGTCAATGTGGTATAACTGTCCAGAAACTGGACTTATGGTCAGCATAAGTGCAGCCATTTTGAGGTCTGGTCAAGATAACCGGATCGCCACTTGTCTGGACTCTTAAACAGGTGAAGAGAATAAGTCGGTGTAATTTACACAGCTTTTGTCCCACTCTTTCTATAACCAACTGACTGCCTTGTTCATTTAATTTAGCGCCTGCCCTAAAAATTTAGTCTGAAATATATTTATTCTCATGGCGGGGTCGACGTTTTGCTGAAAGCTGTCGGAGAATCAGGGACCACGTTGATGTCAGCAGAGTTGGACCAGACAGTGTCAGAAGGCAGATCGCGTCAGTCCTGACACTGACGTTCAGCCGCCTCTCTTATGTCGGATAAACTTACTGCGGCAAATTCCTCATCGTCAAAATGACAACAGAAAACAGCCCTACTGTTATCGTTTCGATTCATTTCTCCCGCGGATCGGTTTCGACGTTTGAAACGCTACGATTAATTGAACTCGAAACTTCAGAAAGAAGTGACAACATAGTGTGTTAGTTGTTCCTACATGTACGATGTTGTTTCGTATTTATCAAAGAATTGTAAATTATTCGATGAGGCTATTTTATAAATTACTTATTTATCAGAAGGTATACAAACAATTGCGATTATTATGACAAGTGTTTATTAATGTATAACATATTTATTGCACGATATTTGAAATAGATTCATAAAGTGGACTGAAGGCATACAGCAGTATATTAAACCAAATCGACTTTTGGTATTGTCAAGAACGAACGTGTTTTTCAATTAAATACATTTCGATTTATGCTTATAGTTATAACTTTAATATAACGTGTGCATGTAAGCCTGCAATATTTTATCAACTAATTGATAATGTTATTCAAGACACCTATGTCATTTTTAGTTGAAACATATTCTTTTCCAAAAGAAGGAACCGGATTGGCAAACAAGCAAATGCTCTACCGCTCCTGGTACAAAAATACGAAAACATATCATGGTGAAAATACAAATGGATAATTATTTACATGTAAATTGTACAACAAAAGTATAAGTTTTATGACCATATCTAAATATGCAATCTGAATAAAACTAACAATGCCAGTAAGTTTATTGATATGACTTATCAAAGCTGTTAAAAGCAATACGTCATTCTTTCAAATTCATTTTCGTAAAGATTAATTTCTAAGGAATGTTAATTTTTATCTCAAACATCGACGCTGCTGTTATTGAGGAACACACTGTCTGGACCAACTACCCTGTACTACAAGACATCAGATATCTTATTTTCTTTGAAAAAAGAAATGAGAAAGAAGAAAGGAAGTGATAAAAGCTAGATCTCTATGGCCATCGATCTTAGTTAGTTAGGCAAGTGATTTTTCATCTATAATTCTTCTTGCGTCCTAATCAACAAAGCCCAAGTTCAATTAGACACTTTCTTCAAAGCGTTCCACCGTCTTCACACAGTACTTTAGTAGCCTAAAGCAATCCTCATATAATGCCTTGTCCTAACGCTTCTTGGCATCTTTTAGTGTCAGTTCTCATGAGGAATGTTTTTTGGCCAAACAGATCCCAAAATGTCTTCTTTTTTGTTAGAAACATGTCACCAATACATAATCGTTTAACAGAAACAATCTCTCCATAACTGATTCTATTAACAACTAATTTTTCGTTCGTGCTACAAAAACATCATTTTCGTCGTGAATGCTCCTAAACAAGATACGTTTCCTTTGTTAATGTTTTGGTTTTGCTGTAAATAATGCTTTACGAAAATAAGTGGAACCCTATTCATTTCGTTATTTGTTGCTACAAAATAGTCGTTGGCTTAATTCAATTAAGTTTTTAAAGTGAATATTTTACTCGGTTTTCAATGTTTTGTTATTTAATAGATTTATTTTCTTAAACTAATATTATGGTTATAATTCGTTACTCTTACAAACTTTGCGTAAGTTCATTTTCTCGAAAAAAGAATAGATTAAATGTTACAAAACTGAAAAAAATATTTTTTAGAATTGACAAAAATTATCATCTGTACGTAAAATATGTAAATGCTTATCAAAAGACAGGTTTGTATATATTCAAATGATAAGTAGTAACTCAAATTACTTTGATACCATTTATCAATACATGTAAACAAAAGCGGTTTCATAAACCGCGCAATCGTATTTGTTGCAAGTGATATTGTTGGCGTTATCATACACGCTTATGTCACATATGGCTTCATATTTCCTCCCATGGGTTCTATCATCGTTTGGAAGCATCAAAATGGGGAGGTTCAATTTTGAAGGTTGTAAATATCTATAACGATTATATCATAAGCTGCAAGCTGTGTCAGTATAGGTTAGAGTCTCCTGGTTAAAGATTGGACCAGTCGCTATCAAACTCACCATAAATCACTAGGGAAACAGCATGGAGAGATATTAATATAATGATTTCTGTTGCAGGAAAATGATAACTTCAACCTGTGGCGACGCACGAAATATTGTTTCATATATTTGATATTAAACTCAAACCCTTATTCATTCACTGGGAACAAAAAGTTATCGATGTCACTGCTAAAACAAATTTAAAAATTTCAAATATAATTACTCGTTTCCGATTCATCAAAATTGAACGAAAAGATCAAAGTTTATGGAATTTGGTAGGATAGAGTATCATCACTCAAATTTAAATTAATCAGAGGCGATGGTATTTGACAATTCATTTCATATTGTCATTCTTTTGAAATTGGTTTTAAATAAACGCAACTAATTGAATTAGATATTTCATCATTAAATCCTTTTTGTTCATTATTCCATTCTTGTTGATACAAAATAGACAACACTATTCTGACATGCAACCCGTTATCTTTGTCATTTACCGTTGATATCCATATCCATTTAAGTATTAATTCCTTATCCTTGTCCTTCATATCAGTATCCACATTATTCAACCATTCATATCGTTATCCACATTATTCAACCATTCATATTATAATCCATACCATTCAACCATGCTTATCATTATCTACACAATTTAATCATTATTTCATTATCTACACCATAATTGAACCATACATACCATTATCACGTCTTTCAACCATGCATACCAATATCTACACCATCCAACCATGCATAGCATTATCTAACCATTCATTATCTTAACCATAATTGAACCATGTATACCATTATCAGGTCTTTCAACCATGCATACCAATATCTACACCATCCAACCATGCATAGCATTATCTAACCATTCATTATCTTAACCATAATTGAACCATGTATACCATTATCAGGTCTTTCAACCATGCATACCAATAAATACACCATCCAACCATGCAATCCATTATCTAACCATTCATTATCTAAACCATAATTGAACCATGTATACCATTATCACGTATTGAATCACGCATACCAATATCTACACAATCCTCCCATGTATACCATTATCTAACCATTCAACCATCTAAACCAGCATCACGTCGTTCACCTTTGCTTTCCATTATCCACGTCATTCAACTATGCTAACCAATATCTACACCATTCAACCTTGCATACCAATATCTACATCATCATTGAACCAAGCATACAATTATCCACGTCATTCAACCATGCATGCCAGTGTGAACTTCATAATTGAACCATTTAACCGGTATTTGATTAATTCAACCATGCATATCTTTATTTACTACATTCAATCACGCATGCCATTACTCACATTGTCTAACTATGCACGTCAGTTTTCTTAATCGTTAAACTCTTCACACCATTATCCTAATTACGTACCATCCATCGTACCCTTATTCCATCGTACCCTTATCCTCATCAATAAACCATCTTCATCTATATTCATTAAAGAAAAAACACTTTCAATACCATCAATCCTGTATTTACATGGAACATAATTCCAGAGCCTTTATTCTGTGGATCAAGAACGGAGGAAGGGGCGTATGATATTATTCCAAAAGGGGTACAGAACCAATTTCCCTGCTTAAGAGTATGGTCTGGGAGATTTCGTTGACGTCTAAAATGATACCTTTCGTTTTTTGTGCGGCCAGTCAGCTTAGCCGAAATGGGAAAATAAATATCAGGCAAAACCCTTTGACGGCCAGCATGTTATTAAGCAGCTGACAAGCCTCAATATAGGTAAACAGGCTTGTCCCCACATAGGTCAGAGAGAAATCGGGAACGTTTTACATGGGAATTTTCGTTTGTACAAAGGAACGAAGAAGTAAATAGAAGAAGAAATTTATTGTCTTGAGGCAAATGTTGAGATTTAAACGGTAGCATGGCCAACATGGACCCATTAAACACAATTGTCTTTCTTAAATACGAAACAAAATTTAATAGGTATCCACATTGGGATCTCAAACATCGGACTTGATAAAACATTCTGCTAAAATCGTTGGTTAGACTTGATAAACATTCTGCTAAACATCGTTGATAACATGTCGATTTTATTATTTGGTTAATATGACAATGTAATATAGTCTTCATTGCAGTACATTCATTCATCAGATCGTCATGTTGCTCATTAGTGTATCATGTGTATGTTTGACAATTGAGTTTATCTTATACATAAAGGAGAAGCTAAGGAAATGACTGTAAAGCAAAACATGATTGCGTGGGTATAGTAAGACTGTGGGAGTGCGTTCAGAGGTTCTTCCGGTTTAGATCAGGAGATAACAGGATCATGTATGCGCATGACAGTTTACCAGTCTGCTTCTTGAGGGTGCTATATACATGTATGAGACTATAGTTAATCCTCGAGAGCAATTTACAGATTATGAGAAAGTTATGACGTTTGTGCGTTGGAGGTTTAATTGAAACTCAATTAAAGTTCTCAATGTAGTACACAAACATAAAGTTTTGAAATAATTGTAAGTGTTTGAACATTAGTATCATTACATGTATCTTGTTATTATTTGACTTTGTATTCAAGTTTGAGAAGTGACGAAATCTTATTTTAAATGGTGACTTTTTATATATTGATGCATACGAAGGAGATGTTCACAAATATTGTATTTCATAGAGAAAGATACATGTAATACAATATCTATGACATATATGAAAATAGATGATGCTAACCTTGAAGACATTTAAAGTTCATACGTATACCTGACAAGCAAAAGCTATTTCGGTTCAATTTCAACTCGTTTTACCTATGCTATTGTTACACTAAACTCAAGGTAAGTTTATATCAGAAATATGTCATTTAAAGTAAAATAATCGGTTTTGCTCAACCAGGGTATTTTACAATGTGTGATCTTCACCGTCTACCCTAAGATGCTGGGAACTCCTGTTACTTGTAGGGCATGGGAACTTTATCTTATCTGTTAATTTGAAATGAAATAACATTTGTGGTATTTCTCGGTGGTTTGAATTAACGTAAAGACGTAAATCAGTGTGATATACTTCTTCGGTTCACGTCAGTTTGGTCTGTTTTCCTTTTGACATCGAGCATCGATATAGTCAAATGTATCTATGGTATAGATAGATCATCTCTCTTCACCCTAACTAGCCTGTACAGCGTTGGTCAATCAACAAGACACCGGAATCAGATAAAAGCTTAAGTAGGTCTAAATGAGATTTTCATTTTGAAAATGAAGAAATCTCAGTGCCCTTTTCGTAATACATTTCTGAATTTTTATTTGTATATACAATGTTCGTAGCAGAGCCTAACTTTCACTGTATAGTGTATCGTGTGCTAGTCTATAACTAGTCTATAAGGGGAGTGGAATGGTGGTATCTTCAAGAATCACAGCAATGCCAGGTTCCATGATGGAAGCAAGACCAGGAGAACCTTCTGATTGATAGGGGCTTTGCTGAGGCCTCTGCCGGGCGAGTTCATCAATCTGGCGGGGTCATTCAGAGAACAGGTGATAGGTGTCTTTACCTGCACACTGTCAAATTAACCTCGTGATTGGGTAGATGCGAAACCAAGAAACTAATTTGGTGTACTGAGTTCAAGTTGTTTTTACTTCGGAAGTTATTATCATTTGCTGAATGTTTGCAATGTATCCTCCAGGAAAGACGTTTTTAGTTGCTGTACGGTTTGGTTTTAAAACATAATAGTTATTCTAAACGAAATTACATGATTTTCGTACTTTAATGTATTCATTTCAACTGAGAGTTATTGTTTAGACCATCGTCATTGTGAATATATCATGTTTATGTCTTAATTTCAAATTCAACGAAATATTGTTAAGAGAATAATTATTGTATCAATAAGAATCGTTGCAGTAAGTAAATGCAGCAAGAGTAAATACGTGTGGCTGGGTATAACCTCTTTCTGAACTTTCATCCTTATTCAATTTGATATGATAACGAAAGAGGCCTACATGTATATAACGAATAACAACAAGTTAGCAACGACGGACAATGGTAGTGAACTTATCATGAGTAATTATAAATACGTGGTGTGTATTTCGGTAAACGGGGTTACTTTGAACGAACTCTTTTGTCACGTAACAATGTGTGTAAACCGGCTTAAGTTATTTGTATATTTTGTATCACTACGTGGCACCTGTATAATTTGCAGACATGCAGGTGACAAGTCTACATCTATACTTACATCGCAATTAAATCTTGTCTCCTTTATTTAAAAATATCCAAGTTACAGACACCATTGTTCCTAAGTGGGTGAGTGAAAAACACAAAATGCGTCTTACGTTTCTCTCGGTGCATGTTTTAATGACGTGAGAGTGTGGATACTTTGGGAAGATTAATGTAAGTGTTAAACGGAGGCTTGATTACACAATTGTAACAATGTCACGTGACACAAAGTGCGTCATGGATGACACACATGAGCGATAAATGCTGAGGTCAGCTGTTTCGTGTCCCCAAACTCGACAATAGCTTGGCAGGTTCGTCGGCTAGAGCGCCCGTACATCACGTCTCCACTGTTTCACCTGTTAAAGAAATGAAGCTCTCATTTCGTCTTATAGACAAGGCAATGCTTTCAAACCTTTTAACATCGATTGTATCTCGTTTGTTCCCAATAATGTTGAAACAATCGATATTAAGTACATTCATATACATGTATAAAAGATTATACCGAGACATCAAACTACTCATGAGAAAATGTCCCGAAATGGTCAAATAAATAGTTTTGCTAAAACAACCTTAGCCTATGCGAAGAAGGAGTAAGAGAAAAACAACCACCTGGGCTTCTTGTATAGAGATAACGTTTTTATCGTCAAGATGTACACATAAGGTATATTCCGCTCTTAATTTTACTTTTTCTTGGAGACGCAAGCGTTATCATATTGGAAATGGTTCATTTTTAACGATTTAGAGATAGAATTCGGGGAAGTGTCTGTTGTCATTTCAATAAGTGTGTATGATTCATCAGTTGTCAAATAGTTAAGTCATTTTGTAAGAATAATCAACAACTAAAACAAACAATTTATTGCACCGATATACCAAAACAAGAAAGATGTGGGAACAAAATTCAATAATTTGAATCAAAATAGGTAGGTAAGGCAGTATTTATGTGTATTAATTTTTTTTAAATAACCACAAAAAATAACCTTAATAAAAATACAATGGAATTATTTGTAAATCTTCAATTTATTGTTTCGTGTATTGAAACCCAAACTAAAGAATGTCACAGAATTAACACTGTCACTTAACGTCCAAAGTAAACAAACAAGAAAGGGGTTGTAAACATACATCAAATACCATCATTAAGCACAAATAAATTACACTGTCGCCTCAATATAATAAAACAGTTTCAATGAAAAGCATAATCAAATAAACCTATAACACTCTTGCGCCATATAAAAGTATCTGTCAAACCCATTGATATAATCACTTAAATCGCTATAGTATAAAGCCGTTAAACTCTCCCCAACTTAAATCCAAAGCAGTTTCGCGTATTTAAAGCACGTCAAAAATGTCATTTGCTATCCAAGGGGTCAAAGGGGTCGCCTTAGATGGGATTGCGATAAGACGTAATGAAGGGACTAGCGTGCAATAAAAATGTTACAACAATTAGATAAAGACGAATAAATGGTAGCTCTATCTAAAAGATCGCAGGTAATTTTCGCGTCGACGTTCTCGATGGGTAAGTAAAACTTTTTTCACGGGTGGGTGGGCACGGCATGAGGTGTCTATATCATTTCATAGTTTCTGTAATACGGCAGCGTTCTCCATTGGTCCCCCGTAACGCAGGAGTGCACATGCAGCGCCACATTGAAAGGGAAGCGCCCTTGAAAGGGGGGTGTCAGATGAGCTGGATATTGGGGATGCTAGACGGGGTTTTCTGTCGCCAGGCCCACGGACTTGTAACAAAGGCGCGTTAATGGTTCTGAAATGCGATAGGATAGAATTATTCCTAAGACCCACACAAATTGTTTCCATTATGAAAGTACACAATGCTTTTATAGAATCACCGCGCTGTACTATTTGTGCGTAGCGGTGGTTTGGGCTTTTCACCACTTTGTGGCATCCGTACGACTTGTGAAGCTGGCCCTTATTAAAGATGCTTCTTCCTCTCGAATTCGTTACGCCCTGCTTGAGTCGCATTTTTTCAACCAAAATACGAATCTGAGTTAAAGCTCTAAAATGACACAGTGTAGAAATGCGGCGAGACCGAGTGCTAGAGTTTACCTGGCCTCACAATACCGAGGTAGCGACACCCTCCACAGACCCGCTGCGAGCACGACGCGTCGCTATATACAAATTCTCCATGGCCCGACCCAAGCGAACCCGACACTGTAATTTACGAATCCATAATTAATTTCAAGTATAGGATGGTTGTTGCAGGTATGTGCGTCTGATAACTGTCATTGCTTCTGATGGCTGGCCAGATATGCTTCCAGTGGCCTGGGGCTACCACCAACATTAGATGGGATGGTTTTTTAAGTGGCGAGTGATCTAAGACGAATGCTCACTAAAATTTATCCAGTATTACTCAACATCCAAATGGCGCGTCGAGCTTGCCTCCAGGCGCTCTAATCTTTCCTGCAATCTGAAAATTTTCATGATTTGAAATGAAATCGAGTTTTGTAATTTCAATCTCTTTAAAGTATCCGATCAAGCGGTATTAGTGTTTCGGACTCCGGTTTTGTTAAATGGCTGAAGCTCTTTTCATCCGCGCCCTGGTTTAATGTTGCTAAAGTGTTACGTCAAATGAAATATGTGGGAAAAGCAGCTTTGATTGACAACCCAATAAATGAAATTATGAAGCGATTGGAATAACTATTAATTACTAGAAAACAAAGGTTTTACTGGAGGCAATAGGATACCAAGGAAACCCTTATTGGGCCGTCTAAACTATTTAGTAACGATTACTTAAAAGGACGCAAAATTCACCAAAATTCCCTAAAATAGAAACATAAAATCGTTAAAATCATTTTTTATATGATACAATCTGACGTGAGATCTATCGAAAACCATGCATGATGTCTGAACGATCAACACCAATACATAGAAGATAATGATGATTAAAATCAAAATTAATTAAAACAACAAGGAATTCAAAAATTGTTTTGTCCTAAGCAAACTATGACCTTAAAGGGACATGTCCCGACTTCGAACTTGGAACTCAAAGGTGGTCAGTTTTAAGGTTAACGCCACTATTGAAATCATTGTTCCATACTCAAAGCAATTTCACAGTCGAATTCCGAATCGGCTTACACACGTGGCCACATAGGGGCAGTTGATGCGCTGTCACTCTGCTCGTCCGCATGTCAATTGCATGACCGTCACGGCATGCTTTTCACGTGCACCTACAACCAGTCAGGTCGGCACGCTTTGCACGTGCAATTGAAAGCGCACGGTTTTTCTGCGGGAGGTCATAATGTGGGTCTCATAACGAGACCTAGCGTCATCATGGTGTATTATTCGAATATGAAGAGGAGACAAGCTTGAATTAACCAATTCTAATGTGGTCGCTTTTGGCACAGTGCATTGCTTGAAAATCAAACGCAGTTTTACTAGGTTATCAAATTGTGGTTATTAATACCGCTATCTCAGTTGTACATTGTTCAGAGTACATCCAAGTGGAACCTGTCTCTGTGAAGTAATTGAATCAATATTTTACTCCATGTTTTCAAGTATAAAATATGTCGTAAAGTGGCGTGTTCATTCTTGCGCTGTTAAAATTTATGACTCAAACAAAAATAAATGTGATAAATAATTCTTAAAAATAGCTGACTAGTTTAACTTTGAATTATCTACATTCGTTTAAAGAGATTTCGAATTTCTAAATTTACATTCAACTTCAATAGTATATAACAGAACTTAAGGGAAGGTATCTGAAGAAATCATTTAATTCTCCTTATTTTAATTGTCAGAACTAATTATCAATTTTTATTCATTTTAACAACTTGTACTAAAATTGATATATACGTGTGTAATCGTTGCCTCGTGATATATTACTTTTGTCGAGTACTAAAATATGATTGTTCAGTGCTGGTGACGCCAGTCTAGATATCAGGAAAATAGTGGCATTACTAAATTTGAACTCTACATGATGTTTTATCATTTTAAATTTTGGTTGAATGATTGAGATTCGTTGAGTTTGACATGCTTACGACTGGTATGAGACTTAATGTCATGATAATGTTATAAATATGCACACATTTACCGAAAGATATAACTTGAATTTAATAGGTTAGTTTTTATTCCCCACATATGGCTTTTGACCTTTCATTCTTACAATGAATATCCGAAATATTATGTCGATATTCTCGGTAGGGGTTTAATAATAAAAATACAATGTTTCAGAGGTTCTGTCTTTAGTTGATCAACTGCGTTTTTTAAATGTGATCCGTAGAGGTTACCCCGTTGTTCACAATATTAGTCTGAAATACGATTGGTATGTTTATATCTTATATGGATATACGAAACTTTTGTAGTTTGCATAAGTTGAATGTTATTTGCTAAAAATAATAGTTTTATGTTTCCAACGGGGAATAAAATTATCAAATTGGCGAGTAGTAAAGTACAACAATGTCTCTATACGCTGAGAGCCCTTTTATATCGCCTTTGGTTGAGTTCTATATGTACTTATCACTATGATTTCAGGTAATCGAACGCCCTTGAGGAAACCATAGATGGGTGTAGATTTCACAGCTCAGTTTGTCTATATTATCAAGCCAGTGCTTATTGCTGCAACTGATCAGACAAGCGTCTCAACAAGCGATTAACCCTGATGGTTGGCGGTACCTATAATATCAACATCGTTAAATCCGCGTCTTGGATATTACAGCACAATATCGAATGTTAAATATCGGCCAGAGTGGCTGAAACCTGATCCAAGGGCAAGGTAAACTGCCTTATTCAAACCAAATACCCCTACCACCGCGGAACAAAGCCTGCAATTAACTTGCCCATTAAGCCGACCATATACATACACGATAAAGACCACCTCTTGAGAAGGAATTCGAAAGACATACGAAAGATTTGTTGGGCGTGTTGGGTAAAGGTAAGTATCAGAGAAGATTGGGAAAAGGCAAAGAGAGAGAACGCCGCCTTGTTTTATACCCTTCGTGTATTTTATCAAGCAATTAAGTTCACAGTGTTAAACTTTAAAATACGTAAAAGTACGAATAACGCTACCTTAATCTTGCAATACACACTGATAGAATACTTTACCAAGTAATGAATACGGATGGAGCATAAAGCTTTGTCTTAACCCTAGTTGGTTGTCTGATGGCAGGAGTCATTAAAGGATATAATCGGTACTGGAAACAGATACATGGAGGCTGGATGGGAATGTCCCCCCACAGGCATGCACCCATCAACCCTTACCCCTTTAGTCACACCTGTTCCGTCACTTTGCAACTCTGGCGCTTTGAAGGGTTTCGGGATTGGAGAGTGCCAAAACTTATGGCTTCTGTCATTTTGCAAATTACTGTGATGAATCTCGGGGGTTGATGAGGTTAGAGATGGATGCTTGTGCTGTCAGAGAAGACATACCAGCTGATAATCGACATGGATGTAGATATGCACGCGTCTTTACAGTTACAGCACAGGCATCTCGTGCAGCATGTGGCGGAAATAGATCATGCAATTGACATGGAAACCCTTTTCTTTGGACCGATATCGTCTCACGTAGAATGTGTCACTATAGTTTCTTTGGTATCCAGCATTGTATTTCAGATGACACGCTTTTATCAGATGTTCTCAGCATCGATATTTTTGCTTAATGTGGACTAGATTAGCGTTCGGGGGACATCGCAAAAGCGGAGCAGCCCGAAACTGATGATTTAGTCTTCTGTTCCGCCTTCTACAAACCTCAGTATATGCAGAAATATTCATGGAATAAAACGAATTTAAGAGGTCGTGATCTTTAACTTTATCTTAAATATAAACATGTCAAAATAATTCCGGGGGACAAATTATCACTTTTATATCTCTAAATCAATATTTAAAAGATGAACTTAACTCGAATATGGTGACCTTGAAGAACCAATGATCACTTTTCATTTTGAATAACATGTTTGTAATGATCTAGCAATACCACCCTTTAGACATGAGCTCTATATCTTGACCTTTGATGGATTGTAGCTAAACCTTTTCAATATGTACACCTTTCCTTAGATGATCACAGCACAACCAGTTGTCGTGTTAAACATTAACTAATTACAATTAAACTCGTGACCTTGAGCTTTGACCTTGACTGTAAAGATGTCATATAATTCCCTTAAGCATTAAAGTAGGCATATATACTCTGAAAAACTTAATAGGAAAAAGTTCAATCCAATGGTAGATGCGCGTTGGCAGTGGAAACCGCACAAAAACTTATTGCAGCCTCAACCGGGATTTAATCATCTTGTTTATATTTTGTTTATCAAATTCATACATATTATCAATTATACTATTCTTGTACCGTCAAGCAAACAAAAACACAAAAAGGGGAATTAAACGTTTGACTCGACATTTTTTTCAAGGAAATATGAAGACAGCAACATGTCAGAACTGTATAAGCAAGTGGTAGTGACGATATCAGCACCAGTCCTTGAATTCCCCAAAGATTCCGATATCCCGGCCATTGTAGTTGTCAAGTTTTTATGATTCTGTTACTTTTTAGTTGTTAGAGTCATTCATGTGCTTCAAAGAGGACAGACGTGAGTCTAGTTTCGGGAAATCAACCCTCGGATTGTTACCTCATAGTTTTTATCCACTAGGCTATGAAGGACACAAGTCTAGAGAGTTTATTTGTCAGAATGAAACCTATGTTTTAGTTAACGGATGAAGGGGAGAATGCACTTTGAGAACATGCCTAGCACGTGCAACGCACCCCGCTTGAGTCGTTTAATTGTTTTGTTTCGTTAGAAAATGGGGGAAATTATATCTGAAAAGCGACAGTTTTTAGTTTCGTGAAGTCATACATGGATAAGGAAATAAAATGCATGAGAAACGGTGGATTCGTGAAAAGAAAATAAACTCCCTGATGGTTGTCACCAATCAAATCCTCCTAATGCATTCTCCATTACATTTTGTTTAGTGAATATTTCTTAATTTTCGGATGTAAAATACGACATTCCAAAGATAACTTGTCGTATTAAACATTACCTTACTTTATCTTACACATCATAACCGATTATAAACAATGTCTAAATCATATCAAATTAACTAAGCCAATGCTAAATTATTTTCTTCGTGAA
Organism: Steromphala cineraria; assembly: GCA_916613615.1. NCBI lineage: Eukaryota > Metazoa > Mollusca > Gastropoda > Trochida > Trochidae > Steromphala > Steromphala cineraria. Next base: position 50,380,366 of record OU744724.1, on the reverse strand, counting down.
CGAATGATGGCATGTCCTGAAACATTAATACAGGAGAAAATGTCCTAAGATGTTTAGAAAAGAGCTCTGATGCTAATGTGCTACAATACTTTTAATGCGTAATGTCGGTTACCCCTCATCTTTATAACAGTTTACTATGTTACAAGTGGACTTTCGTTATATCTGGATCACAAACTAGTCGAAATATTCCCAGGTTAACTTAATAGTACGATATTAAACATATCTACCTATATAGGTATCATACTCAATAGATGGTATATATTCATTTTTCAGTATACATCAGTATATTTAATTTCATTAATACCCTCAGACCGCTCTTTTCACCCCATAATATTTAGAAAATGTTTCTTTAGTATATCTATAATTCTATTTCATTTCGTTCACTATGACTGAAAAATATAAAAAAATTGGGAACCATTTTCTCTGCATCGATGTTTTTACTCGAAGATGATGTACAAACGTACCGAAAAGCAAAAAATACACTTTAAATGAGGAATTAGAAGTTGAACCCCTATGTTCGTAAAATATGATATCATCGATAGAACGTAAGATCGTAAGATCACATCATTGCCATGCATAAGATAAGTTATGTTAATGAATCATACTAGCATTGTAAGTTTCCGCTAAGACCGACAATTCGAGTATGAGTCTATGCTTGCACGGAATAAAATTTTACGAACCACAACCCTTAAAAATTCGATATCTTATGACCACAGGCAAATCGTAAAAATAGTATAAATTCGCTATATGTTACGAACACCTCGTAACCGTTAAGTTTGTTTATAAAAGCGGAAAGCATCCGTAGCACAACAAGTCTCGGACCGTGGCAGGTTAATGACGTTATTCGATCTAGAAGTGCACACCTCGTCTCTGAGGTGTTAAACTACTGAAAACACCGTACATTTACCTGTGTTAAGGTGTCGATAGGTAGAAGAGGTTTCAGTGATGTATGTTGTGACATGTGTCAAAATACCGGCACATGGTGCGAAGTGATATATAGGTTATTATGTCATGTGTTATTGCAATTGCTTGCGTCATGTGACGCTGCCTCCCGTCTCGCTGCACACTGAGTCTCATGATTGACAGCTAGAGACAAAGCATTTTCATATGTCTTACGAAATGTTCATTAGGGTCATTTATCCATACTGATCTTCTATTTGAACTATATGGATTTGAGAGAAAGAAGGGGAAATGAGTAATGTAGCGATTATTTAAAAAATATATTTACAATAAGTTTGTATAAACATGTATAAACTGAAACATAATAACGAAATATTTTGTGTTATGATGTACTCAACAATAGTTATATATATATGGACGTAACGTTTAAGATCGAAGCATTTTCAGCCTCTTTATAGTTGGTCTACTTTCATATCAAGTCCTCATTTTGAGATGTGCTAAAAAAATTGACGAATAAAATGGCTATTCTCAAACTATCGGTCCTATCTACACATACTTCCAAAGATCAAAGGAATCAAGTAAAATATCAACTTTGAAAAGACCTTGTCATTTAGCAAGTTTTAAAAAGGTACAAACGCAACATTGGGCAATGAGACGAAATGACGCTGTCACATTTCGAGATAGAAATCAGCATCCACTTATCAAAAGAGGAAATCTGACCGAAATTAAACACATTTGTAACCTGTTCGTCCAAGCATCTCCAAACCATTGTCAATTTCATCTCTGTCGTTGTACATTTCATCATCTCGTTACTGGATGAATGTAAGCCATGAAGACATCACTAAGGAATTAGCAAAACATTTGTCCATGTCCCTCTGAAGTGGCTTTATAATTGTATCCAGAGCTTGCAGACCAAGACATCAAGAACATCAGACAGATTAGGCCTCTTTGTCAACAAAAGCGCAAGGCCAGTCTTTATGCCGGGGTATGGAGGAGGATAACTCAAAGACATCGTCCATTTCACTAAAGGCAATGAGATAAGACTAAATGGCTAAAGTCAGAAAGTTAACAAGTCAACAAAACCACAATGATCGGTTACGGAGAAGTTACGAAATACTTTCATGCTTGGCCGGACATGAAATGGACGGCTAATGGGAAAAGTGCTTGACCATTATGTTGACCAGTGGTCGAGTGCCGGTGGCGTTTGAACAGCAGTGGTCAAAGGTCCGTAAGACTGGACATGGCCAAATTGCCTTGGGCTCTCCCGGGACTACATTTGGACATGATAAACATAGAAGGTGGAGAAATTCATTAATGATATAGAATTACAATGTAAACTCAATAATTAGACAGGGGATGTAGCAGGCACTGTCGGTGAAAGCAATTTTGGGAGAAGTGTTTATTTCAGTCGCAGGTGTAAAAGATCAAAGGGGCCGATGACAGGTTCTTCCTGCTTCATTAAGTACGACGAACAGGTAGCATTGTCAATTACAGCTGACGTCAGCAAGTGATTGACATATCGAGTGTGGTATCGCTTGTATTACAGGCATAGCGGTACGTGGGTCGCGATATAGCCCTCATCAAACCATGTTGACAGACAGTCCTCGTTGATTGCAAAGCCAATTGCAACCTCGCCATTATGTGGCCAATACGATTGTGATAAGACGATTTGGCAAGCCTTCAATGACATGATGCAAATTTCACTATCAGAGTGATTAGGGATTGGGGTTGATTGGCTATTATGAATATGTTATTGACAGCCCTTGACATGTTATTACTAATTAGAAAAGCGATCTACTCTCCGCTTGTGAATTCTTTGTCTTTCAATATGGCAAGTGACAAGCCGGTTTGGTTAGCTTTAGCGAATCAGTGGAACTGACTAGAAACCTCGTCATGTGTGAAATTTGATTTTAGTTTGGTCAGGAACTTAGTCTCACCATGGCGTCTCCACAGAAGGGAATCAACGCGATTTTTATTAGTTTAACCGTTTGGAATTTTACTTCAAAGGTTTTGATAAATTGACAATAATATTAAAAGCCCCAGTCAATAACTTTTTTTCAATTTAACTCTTTATTACTTTGCTTTTTTTCATTTTCGTTTTTGCTTGTTGAAACATTTTAAAAGTCCATTTGACATTTCCAAGACATTTCATGCAAGAAACCATTTTGGAAAGTTTGATGAATTTGTGAAGTATTAAAATAAAAGTTATATTTCAAGTATAGGAACATTGATAAAAACATTTGCAATTTTATAAAGGTTTTATAAAAACGTAAACTTGAATTTATTTCACTGTTTTTCTCCCGGTATGAATGTCTTGTTATAATTCAACAACACTTTCTTCATCAGATGGAAAGCATTGAGACGACGCGAATGGACCATAGTCATACCAGTTGCACTCTTATGTTACGTGTGTATCTACGGAGGCCTCGGCTTCACAAGGTCGCAAAAGTGACACAGGGCATGCTTAAAAAGTACATGGAGCCAAAATACCATATGTCCTAAGTTTTACTTGAAGACATCTCACTAAACGTGCATGGTCAAACTAAATGCCTAAATTATTATGGATACATATGATGCTTGTTTGAGAACAACATTAGTATCATTATTCACATTTGGCGAAGAATATGTACCATTACATCGTACGTCATAATTTCTTAACAAATCAACATGAATGATCTTTCCCCTAGTATCACGTTCTAATTTTGTTTATCAAGTGATAGCTAGTGTACTTATTTCTTCATGTAGACTATGGGTGCCCTATAAGTGACTTTATACTTAGTTCTATTTGTCCAATGTATGAAAAGTTTTCATGTCTTGAAAGGAACTCATTACCACCCATGTTTACATATCTAGTTGATGTATTTTTCCCGTTGTACCTCAATCTTCCTACGCAGAGCCTAAAAGGCCAGTTTCCAAACTGTCATTTTATGCCTTGCTGCATAACCTTGAATTTTCTGTGCTTGCTCTCTAGTCTGTAGGGGCACTATAGCAGCACAGAAAAGTAAAGTCTCTGCAGCAAGGCTTAAATGACAGTTTGGAAACTGGCCTTTTAGGCTCTGCGTAGGAAGATGTTGTACCTCTGGCATAATGGTATGCTTTGTAGTTATATACCTAGAATATGTCAAGTCAAAATAAAAAATAAAAAATTAGGATGATTGATTCAGATGGCGATGGGATTTGTTAAACTCCTACAAAACGTTCAACACATGCTCGCATTGTTCATTATGTGTTGAAGACTGACACCGTTGAGACCATATATATAGTATTTAAAGTGAATCTTCGGCATCAAATGATTTCTTTTTTGATAGTTGATAGTTTTGATAGATTGGTAGTGTCTCACAAAGATGATGTGTCGATAAATTTAAGGCAATAGAAACTTAACAGGTTAAATTAGTTAGGTTTTTGTTGTTGTTTTTTTTGGAAATGTTTTTATTCACTTCAGTTGGATACAATCAATGGTGGGTACAGTTGAATTGGAAAACAAGAATTTATGACATACATGTAATAAGCATGGACAGATGACAATGTATATTTTACAATCAGCAGTGGGAATGGAGAATACATATAAAAAGATTTGTCCCTCATAGGTGATCGGGATACGCAAAAAAAAAAGATTAAATCAAACGTTTAAAGGACATCTTTGAGAAGCATCCATTTTCTATCGAAAGAATTCATGTTAAAAAAAATTCGTGCAATATATTTCTCGATGTCAAAAACATCTTTTAAAATCCTTGTAAATATTGTAAAGTTTGGTTTCAAACGTTTGATGTTCGTAACAAATATATGACGTTTAGCTAACAATATTATGTGGTTTAGCAAGCTGCTATTGGTTGCACAGAATAATATATCCCGTGTTTGTGTTCATCAACGAACGACAACATTGCCTATCTTACATTCTAAGGGACTTACCTGTGTTGAATATCATGGTTTGAAAAAAATATTAATTATTTTTGCTGGTTTTGACCTTTTTGGCCTACCTCAAATACTTAAAAACTTACTTTAATATTATGTCTGATACATTTGTTAAATATGTGTTGCTGATTTAAATACAATCGATGTTAACGAGTTAGGAGTTCGCTCAAATTGGGTATCATGATTCTGGAGTATAAAGTTAATGAGCTGCTACTGTTAATAACATTAAAACCTTGATTCAGCTGGATTTGTAGCCCTGTCTTTTTGGGACAAGCCACTTGTGAACACAACACGTGTATACTTGCTTGATGCGACAGTCTCAACACAATGTCATGTCAATTACACATTTAACGAAACTGTTCGGCTATTTTCTCAAATTACCCATTCCATATTACAACATATACATGATTAACTTCATAACTTTATAAATCTTAGAACATAACAGCTACACATTCACAAACATCATCCTATTGAAACAAAACAAATAGTCTTGTAATTAAACTTTAGCACGAGGTGCGTGATGTTATAGACTAGACAAATCCTTTAATATCTACCGTTTCCTCATAACATTACACACTTCCTCTAACACTGAAGAATAAACATTAACGTACAGTTCGGCAATCAAAGAACGGAGAGATATGCCGGAGGCGGAACTGGGCTTAATTTTGGGCAGGTCCGCAGTAACTGTTGGCGAATACCGCAGTAAATAACATGTAAGCAAGAAGGGAAGTAAAACAGTGACAGATATGAGAGCGCCTTGGGTCACCCCTCGATCCTCGCAACAATGGCCGATCCATCAAATGTGTTTAAACTTCTTCCCGTCTTTCCATTTTCTCAGTTCAAAGTTCATATTTTGATAAACGACCAATTGTTTTTAAAGAAAGGATCGACTATTGTCCTTCCCCGGTGTTAACATTGTTTGGACTTTATCAGACCCTGCTGTACTTTATGTCTATTCCTGGGTGGTTAAGTTTCAAGTCAAAACTAAATTCACTATGATATGATGGACAGGGGCAAATGTGTAGCAATATTCCTAAGATGGTGTGTGAAATATTATTAATGATATGCGATAACGATTCTGTTTCGACATAGATTCTTTTGTTGTTTTCAAACAAGTATCCCATGTACACTGTGTATAACCGTACACCGGAACTAGCGAGGTGTAAGGCGTAGAAATGTTGCTAGCGAGGAGCGTGATCGCAAACGGGATCACTTAAAAAGCAATCGTCGCCGTTTCATCAACTTTTTCAATAGCTTTCCGAGACATAACTATTTAATGTCATATCCTGTTCATAGTCAGAGATAGCAAATATGTCATCAACAACAGCATTACTCGCAACTGTCATTGTTACTGTCCCTTGGATACAGTATGACAAGCACATACATTTTACTAAGTATGTGTGCTAAAATTACCACATGATGTTGATTATTTGAAAGTTAGGAAGAAAATATTACCTAACTTTCGATTTCGGCTCCTCGCTAGCAACATTTCTCCGCCGTACACCTCGCTAGTTCCGGTGTACGGTTATACACAGTGATGTATCCATCACAACTTTTTAGGTTGACAATGTAAGTTTAGCGAGATTACTTTAACTTGATTCAGGACCGATAGTATTTTTGCTCTGTGAACTTTATAAGCATGCCCTGTGTCACTTTTACGATTTCAATATAACACATATGCCTTCGTCGAATAACTCCTTTCACTCGATATGGATGTACGTTCGCAAAATAAAAGATGCTTGTTTGTGTCCGTATCTTCAATATGAAAGATCTAATTCGTTCAGATATCATTGACGATTTTCAAGTGAATTCAAGCAGAACAAGGGAAGACATTCAGTGGATGGATCTCTCTACGGCAGCATTATGTATGAATATCTGCAATCACCAGTCAGGTGACGAAATGGATATATAAACCTTATCAAATGGACACTTTAATTTCACTGTTGCTTACGGTTTACCAGTATTGGTTTGAATATTATGTCGGTGAGAGTGTAAAGTACAAAGACCATTTAAGAACACCCTAATCGCACAATCCTTATTCCTGCAATTTTACATTGAAGACCCATTATCAAACTGCAATATATTTACAAAGTATTTTTACTGTATTTGTGGTATTTTAAGCAATATTTTGCGACTAACCATGAGAAGATCGGACCAAAATTCATTGGATAGGAGACAGTTTACCAAAATGACCGAAACGTAAGCCCCGCCATGTCGACATGAAGGCGAATCAAGTGTGGCCATCTAAATTTTTCCGTTTCCTAAATATACGCTTGAAAGCCGTCTCTGTCGCGCACAACTACATTTTCTTTTCTTCTTCTCCGAATCAGGCATTAGTTGCCGCCCAAGTTAATACCCGTCGGACGAAATTGGGGTAACTGTGACGTGGTATAAAACCTACACACATAATGATGATGTCACCTTAAGCGGGTTCGTTTAACCTTTTGCACTTTTGCAAGGGGGTATTGTACTATGGACGTCGAATAAAGTAGTTTATGGTTGATTAAAACATTAGTATATGATATCAAACTTTCGACGAAAGATTGTTCTACCGAGTGATGTATTTCTTTTCTCAATAGCTAAATTTCACCACGAACCGCATGCAAGTATGATAATGGGGCTTTAAAGCATTCGTTTTGGGTTTTAAAAAATGTATAAGATTGATTGAAACCTATTATAGTCAATGTGTTAGGAACAAGTTTTCTGACTTAGGTAACTTTCTGCAGATTTTTTTTTTAAATGATAGATACTTTCCAAACTTTGAGATGTTTAGGTTTATAATAATTAAAATTGTATGTTTAGTAACGATGGTGTCATCGGCTAATTTGGAAGCATAACGTCACCCACATAACAACACAACGTATTTTTTCTGACACATTTTCTTCTTATATGCATTACAAAAACATTGAATACGAACAGACGCAATGTATGTATATCATCCATGCATCTACACATACATATATTAAAAAGGCTGAACTTTTTTCAGAAGAATTAAAAACAAATCAGTTATTTCCTGTTTTGATGTTACATGTACATCAATTAATATTACTTTTTCATGAAAGGCCTACACGATTTTGTAAATGAGTTTCCGTAAAATTCAAATTTATCCGGATTTATGATGTCATCTTATTCTATATCTATATCACGTCTGACAGTTTTGACATATGTTCATAAAAAGATTTTCTCTGAATGGGTCCCTGTTACATAGAAGCTTGCATAAAAGTGAAATATGCAAATTTCAGCGACAAACATGGTAATACGTGGTTTAGGGTTGCTTGGTTCAACATCCGGGCTACATGTCCAACCAATCACTTCAAACAATCACTTAGATTGTCAATTCAGGACTATTTACTTTAACCTCATAACGACAAAGACATTTGTATTTTCATTTAATGGAAAGGCGTGGTTATGACAAATTATTACATGCCCCATAATTATCATTAGCTCAGAGCGACGCCATACAGCAAACATTCTCTGCCGAAATGAGTTTGCCGAAACACTTAGTTTTGAAAGGACAACTTTCAATAATTATAGTTCATTATAACATTTGTTGTTGTGCTTCATGGAATATCAGAATATTAGACGTATTCGAAAACTAGAATGAAAAGGTGGCAAATTTCTTTCAAACATTTAAGTGTTAAATCGAAAAAAAAGCTCCCCGTATAAAAGATTTGAGTAAACCAAGTCAAGGAGATGGAGATATTGATGGTTTAAGCAAATGCCCTTTGGCAAAGTCGACAGAGTGGAAATTGCATTGCGAACTTGTCAGCTGTAATCGAGCTATAAGGAATACAGGTTTAAATTAAAAGAGGTTCGAATCCCCAGTGGCGAGACTTTTAATCTGTGACCCTCCTTTTCAAAGTTTTTTCTTGATTCAATTTTCTAAAGGACGTTTAGATGTATATCAAGGACAATGGTGAATTGAAATTTAGAAGCTTTATATTTCCTCATTCGATTTAAAGGAAATACGTTATCAGAAGAGCATTGAATGTTTTGAGCATGTTCTATGCTCTCATGATTTGTCTTAAAATAGGAAAAAGCATATAAATTTACAATTAGCTAATAGTTTATATTTTTAGAGAGACATTATATTTTTTGGGTGTAGTGAAAATATGTACAAATGTCCTTTCGAAATGTAAAAAATGATTAATCAAATCATTAAAAAAACTTTAAAATTATATACGTTTAATATTTAGAATTCCATCCTAAAAATATATTTTATCAATAGAAAATATCGATACAAGTATTTTTAAACTAAGCAAAATATTTACAACATTCTCCAATATCATTATAACTAATTCCTATTCCGTTGTGATCTTCTGTTTTTTTTACATTAATCAGCGTAATTCAATTTCTTCAACTGTCCATCTTGCTATCAACAACAACGTCCCTGTGCGGAGTTCTCATTCATCTATAATCAACTTCGCACCTAGCCCTGCACGGAGCTTGAGCAAGACATTCACGTATTTGGAAGGTCGACCTAACGAGAATAATTTTGCTGAAAGATCGTTGAAGCGTAGCTACTAATTGGTTGGGCATTTTACTGCCCAAGCTTTAACAAGTTGTTTAATGTTTTTTAAACTTAATTACGTTTTATTTGCCGAAGCAAATGTCATGTGAGGAAAGAATGAACGTGTAACTGCCGATGGTTCATTGCACGGACGCCATCTTGGATTAAAAACATTGGTCTCAAACAAGGGGATGGAATGTGTCCAGTTTTATTAGTGGAATCATCAAAATATTTCTGTGATGTTATTGCAGAACGGATTATCTGACTTACTTTTTTATTAATTATAGCTGACACATTTTGAAGACGGTTTAAAGTACTCAAATTCACTTTTTACCAAATGGTTTGATATATTTAACAAAACAATATCTATTCTTTCATGTTGTTAAGTGATGATAATTTGGATATCTAAAAGGTTTACTTTCATGACTGCTTTTGCATTCGACGTTTCACGCAATTTTTATTAATATAAATTTCAATTTGCATCAATGACAAGCTAAGCGGAACCACCAAAATCATCATAACTGTTTTATGAATATCATAACACAATTCAAACCACGTTTGACGACTTTATTAAAGACTGTTAGTCGTTTCAATCAAATAATGATAAGTGGTCATTAGTAAAGGGTTTCATTTTCCTTCTTCTCTTCGTGGAACTGATACCCACACAAGAAAGTGCTAGATCTAGTGACCTAACATTATAACTTCACAAATAACAATGGCTTCAAAGTTCTCTATCCTGGCTGTCCTTGACAATTCTCACACCATATCATAACCTCTTGCAATGGAATGCATGTTGGAGTTTAACCCTCCCACCACCAAACGTCCATACAGTGTTCAATAATAACGCAGTCTAGGTTCACGAAGCCCACATAGCTTGCTGTAAAACTATAAATCACGGCTTCGTTGACCAAACTCTTCTTTTGGGACATTAACCCTATTGCCGCCTTGGTCTCAACATTGACCAAGACGTTCCTATTTTAGCATCGTGTAGGTTAACAAGTCACAATGATTAGTTGTAAATATATAAATCATAAATTCGTTGACCGAGCTCTTCTGAATTCTTTGTGTTGCTGGATAAGAGTTCTGGATTGACCATAAAATCACGAAGAGCTGGGAGAACAAAGTTGTTTGAAGAGTACTCAATTATTCTTGGCTACATTTTATTACCTATTTCGAATCGCGGTTCGTTGTAAGTGTCCTCTGATTGTAGTAAGTACTTATGTTTACAGGTCACCGTGATAGGTAGCGCGTTGAATAGGTCAAATTTCAAATTCATTATCTTTAATTCTATAAGATGGCAGTTGAAGTTGATATTTTTTAATGTGGCAAAATTTCAATTTATATTTCATTGGGTTTCTTTTTATCTCTTTTTTAATTTATAACATGTTAAAAAAATTTCAGGGATAACAACTATCAAATAACGTGTGCCAATTAAGTTTAACTTAACGAGTGTAAATGTCTGCATTACAGTGGAAAGAGCAAGGGTTGTATACAAATATACCCAAATTCCATAAGTCACGTACAAGTTTATTACCTTAATCAGAAAACCAAATATCGGAAAAACCCGTTTATTTGTCGTCATTACTTTAGCAACAAATTCATAGGCTACTAAATGACACAAAAAATGTAACTTGGCAAGAGGGATATGCTGAGACGAGCACATATATTCATCACACTCTTGTTTTCACCCCATGGTTATACATTCTGTAATGCCATGTATTCATTTCTTAGAAACATGGGATAAAAAATGTACATATCATTTTAGATGGACGCAATATGGTCTTATTTGACTTTCATGAAGAGACGCAAAGCATAGCTTCTGTAAACAAACGGTTCAACTACAAAGAGATCATACAATTCATCATTAATACAACAATAACATTACACTCGGTTGCGCTCTAAGAATATCCCCAAGGGACCCTCTCTGTATGCAACATTCACACCATGCATACCAAATCATCTACGCGAAATAAGACAACAAACGAAAAAAACACCTCAGTTCAATAACTATTCTTAAGAATACAATTGAACTTGGGTCCGTGAAGAGAAAAGTGAAATTGATACAACTTCACCAATTAATAATTAACTTATTGTTCTCATTGCCCACTCGAAAGAATGATATCTGGTGATCTATGCACGTGTGATGGCTATACTCTCAATGGTCTGTAGTTACGTAGAATACCCGTCGGTCCACCCAGACAAGACCCCAGACTTATGTACGCTGTTATCAACCCGGGACGTCTTTTTAACCACGTTTTTAAATTTCTGAAACGCTTTATCAATATTTCAAAGAAATTTGATAGCCCATAGAAGGAAACCTTGGGTTTTAATTGCTCGGCGTTGATTACGTTTCGGTTGGTTTGCCATCCTGAATAAACGGTATTATTTAAGGTTATTGATCGTATTCCGCTCAAGAAAGGAATGGAGAAGTAAACCCACTTCATTGTTGAATTATTTTGTCACTAAGTGTTTTATTTCTTCTCATTTACAATAGAGTTTCTCGACCCCATTTCCTAAATGGGATTATTAGCGTTTTCCGTGTTTGGATATTAATAAAGTTTGCGCAGTGAAGCCGAGATAATCATGCATTGAGCTTATATCATCAGCAATCGCCATTGATTTTTTTCATTTTACTGTGTAATGTTTTCACTATATAAACCTATCATGTTACTTTACTGCATAATTTAACGCTGTTTACAATTGCACGGATAGAATGTTTCCCTTGATTCAGATTCATGATTGAGCATGTGGATGTATTGTAATGGCAAGATATGTTAGAAATGAACTCCTGACTTGAAATTAGCACTTTTAATGCACATTTCCCCATAAATAAAGACGAGAAAATTATTTCTCACGTGTATTTCTTCAATAGTCAATTTTTAGTATTCGTAAATGACAGTTGAACTATGCGAAGAATGCCGCATCGAAAAACAAACACATTCAATGCAATTATATGCATTGAAAACCCAAGTTTAGATATCAAATTGATATATTTATAGGGTAACAAGTGACATAACGTGTCATGTTTGTCTGTTAAGATGATATTAGATTAAAGTCGCTGAAAGAAGGCTATTGTTGAGAAAACGGTCCAAGATGCTTGTGTGCAAAAAAAACACAAATAAAAACATTGATGTTCTTTTGTATCTGTTAACAAACCACGACCTTTTGGGTAATTTCTGGCCTTTTAACCACAAGACATTTTCAGTGAAGTAAGAAATGACCCGAAACATCGATATTGGTTACAACGGCTATTGTAAATTTTACTTCCTGTTGAGTTCGGAAGGGGAGGCAACTGGAGCCGCCCAAATGGCGTCCCGCTAATGAGAATATCGATGATGTGGAAGATTTGAATCAAAAGAACATGTTGGGTGGTAGTATAATGAACACCATTATTTTGAGGGATGTGAATTGTTGAATTGAAAATCCCTTTTGTGTCATTTATAAATAATCAATCATAACAAATTGAATTAAATTATAAAAATGCCTTAACTAAATCTACTGAATTGATTTCAGATTTTTTTTCTAGATGGTAAACATTGACAAAAGAGAAATTCCAAAAAAAAAGCTAAAGATGACGCTCTGGGGCTCGAGTCTCTATGTTAAGGGAATGTGTAAAGATGAGAGAAAAAATATAATTACTTATCCAACGACATATATGATCAAATAAAACAAAACGTGATGAAGTTCATTTCTTTTTATGTTAACATAGAATGCAAGTTTGAACGCAGTGGAAGCATAACGTTAAAAAATTTATATCTGAATATTGACTAATTTTCCCAAAATTTCGTCAAACATATTCTATTTCTGTTAAAAATTTAGTATTAAGAATCAAGCCATTATCAATTAGAAGGAAAGATTGTGATATTTTATTATTTACTAATTTTCTTAAAATTTCATCTTCAATTGTTGTTAAGAAGTTGGCACTAAAGTCCCTTTGTCAAATAGAGTCCCTTCTAGAACTGCAATGATTAACTTAGTAACCAATACAAAGACTAGTTACTATTAATACGTGACCTTTGCATCCAATCATACGGAGAACACGTAACGAGTGAAACATTATTTCTTGTTTCTTTTAATCGCATTAGCAGACTCTGTTCCTGAGATTCCCAGACAGAATTGTCCTCCCCAGAATGAGGAGAGAATTAAATAGAATCCACCTTGGGGAAAAAGTCCTAATCGGGCCTTTATATCCCAAATTTCGTCAACTAGGAATTCCGTCGTAGCTTGATCTCCCATAGATGCCGATTGCTTCATAAATAAAACAGTGGTTGCAATCAAAAAATTGTCGAATTCTATCTCAGACTCTTCATGTCTCGCAACAAACAAGACAAGCTGGGGAATTAATGGACAAGAAAGCGAGTAATTTGGTAAACTCCATCAGAGGTAAGGTGGAGCTGTGAGATGTTATAGTGCTTTAATCCTAACTCAGTCATACTATGTGTGCTCGGGTTGATTATAGGACATGTAATTAGGAACTTTTGTAGGGTTTGTAAGTCATGTTAAGTCATCATGTGATGTTAGTAAGCCTGGAGTTGGCTTTAATTGTCAGAGTTGCTAAATTGAGATGTTAGTGAGATTTGAGTATGCGTTTATTGTCACGACATTTTCACTGCAAGTTTTGTCAGATTTTGTAAAACTGGATGTAACTTTAATTGTATTGGTGTTGTTGTTGTTGTTTTGTGTTGTTAGTAAAACCGGACTTTAATTTCAGTGTAAGAGTGGTGTAATTTTGTTTCTAGAGTTAAATTGGAGTTAACTTTAATTGTCAGGTTTTTGTTGTTTTTTGTTTAAAGTACAACTGGAGTTCATTTCAATTGTAAGGGTGTTGTTGTTTTGTGTGGAGTGTAAAACTTTGTTTTACTTTATTTGCAAGGGCGTTATAATTTTATGTTGAGAGTAGCACTAGAGTTAACTTTATTTGTTAGAATACAATTGTTTTGTGTTGAGTATAAAACTGCATTATGTCTCAAACTAAGAGTTTACCTACCTTAGTTTTATCTGTCTAAATGATTTATCTCTAATTTGTTTTTTTATTCATTTTTTTCTGTGGTGGGTAATATTTTTTCTATAATTTATACTTTCCTCACAACCAAAAGGAAGATGGGAATATTTAACTTGAAAGTTTCAATTCAAACATTGTATACGAATAATCAAGATGTATCTCAAAACTTTAAAAAATTAAATATTCCGATGTAAATACGTCTACAGTACATCTGAATGTACTGAAGCGACAACAAGGAACCAACTCTTTTTATGGTTTAATCAATTGTTTTATCACATATAAATGTAATGGAATTATGTGTAAATAAGACAGCAATGTTTAGATGTAGTGTGAAACTCAACCACAAACAATTACAAGTGAAACTGACAGATAAAAAGACAAATACTCTTTTGTCAGATATAAACTCCACATTGACATATATGACTGTATATATGTCATGCCGGGTTGAGTAATCTTTGTTTAAACACACCCTTGAAAGATCACTTGTAATAGGTCGCTGTTTTGTTTTTGACCGACCCTGAAATTTACATCTGTCAATCAAACGAGCTTGGAGTCACATTTTGTAATTTCAAAATACGACCCTCACCGGGAGAGGCCATTTCTGCTTAAAAAGTTGACGGATATCAGCACTTTTAACACTTATATCTAACGGCTCTAAAAATCAAATCAGTTTTAACAAAATGTCACATTGGGGCGATGAAAGCTTGCTATTACCAACTCGCTCGCATTTCCGTCGAGACAGGTTGCGCGTGCCATTGTAACCTATTGCACTGGGGACCACTTGATAACCGGATCTATTAACCGGGAATTATGGGAGTCGCCATTTTGACCTTTTAAAAATTCCTGTAGATTTGAACTAGGTCATCTCGGAGTTTTATGCTTGAAATATCATTTGTTTGGTGGTCTTGAAGTTAGCCTCGAACGTGTTGAATGTTAATTAAAAACTTTTAATCCATGGTGATGACGTCACTTTATTGCGTTAACAGTGGATTATTATCACTGTTCTTTGACTGTCACAGATACGAGGGGTGTTTTAAGAGCTCGTTGATCATTTTCACGAATCCACTCCACCTCATGCATTCTCCATTACGTATTTGGTCGAAGGAAGAAAATATTTACAGAGATTCGTTGTTATATTGTATAACTATATAATATTTTGAAATGTTTGGCAGTGATAGATTTTTTTTTATTTGTTTAAAAAAATCATACCATCGTTAACGAAACACTGCAAAACTATAGTGTACTTAAACAAGGTTAGATTGACCAGGAAAATATAAAGCAGTTATTCATTATAAAAGTCTTTGTTTATGACATAAAGGATTAAAGTGTGAAATAGAATAATTAAAAAGGGGTTATTTCTAATCTTTTTAGACAAAGCTAACTCCAGACTTTTAATGTTCCAAAATGTCACATTACCATTTATAAAACTTATGTCTTCAAATATATTAACCAGATTTCAAGCATTGTCTTTAGAAGGCCAGTGGACTACTTAAGAACTGTGTCAAGCCTCAGTTCCAGAAATATCTCAGGAACGTTTCAGTAAAAAATTCTTGTTTCTTCATCGCTGGTCCAGTATGAAAATATCCCTCAAAAGAACAATCGAAGGCCACGTCAAAAGCCACCAAATACCCATACTCAGTCTTCTCATGAAAATAATTGAGTCGATAAGGACATCGAATTGTTTGGACTGTGTCATTCCAAAGGCGCCGGTTTAGCGATAGGAAGGGAAGGGAAGCAATCGGACACATTTGCATATTTAATAACTGATTACAAGCATTGAGCTTAATGTCGGCCGGGTCACGTCAGATAAGTATCATGTTTTGATGGGACGGTTCCCTTACCAATCAGACCCTCAACAACAGGGCATCGAACCCAGACCCTCCCCTCGATGGAGATAATTACACAATCTCGCCCTGCTACAAGCCCACTTCTGGCCTTTGGCGTCTAAGGTCGATTAACATTGCGTGCAGCCACTTCGGACGTCGTCGCCATTTTGGCGGACCGATCGAGAAATGGGAAGATCGTCACTTTGCGTTATGCGCCGTTGACGCAATTAAAGCGTGGGTATGGTTAAACTATCAGTTACCACCTTGCTTCGTTAGTTGGGTTTATGTCACAGTTGACGCGATAAGGAGGAGGCGATGGAAGCCTAACGTTTTGTCTCTGCGTGATCTGAAGGCCGTAATGGCGGCATAACGAGCCTGCTATCCACCCGCTGATAACCTATGACTTAGTCGATTTCACTTCACAGATTCCCCCGTCATTTAACGCTCTCTCTTATTTTATTTCTTTTATAATAAACAAAATTATTTTTATTTGGAACATGCTTACTTGCAGAAAAAATATTCGTATGTTATGGTAGGTATATATATATATATATATATCGGCTTTCGAAAACATATACCGAAATATATTTATTTAAAAATATGGAATAATTGTCCCTTTTTCACAATAACAAAACGCATTCCAATTACCTTAATCCGCAGGAATATATTAATTCCACTTTTAGTTCCAAAATATAGATCTGTTTACGATTCTCTTATAAAGTTGTAATATTGAACACATAAGTTCGTTTCATACTGTTCAAATAACATCTACAATGGTATTATATCTTATAACTTGTTTGAGATGCACGGAATGTATTGAGAACCTTGGCTTTCAAGGGCAAGGAAGACAATTCCTGTTTATTTTGGCACTTTATGAAACAGATTTAAGTTCGATGTATAACGTTTGTTTACTTACGTTGATATTTATTTGACACCCGAAGTAATATATACTTTCAATAAGGCAAGGTGATAAATAAATATCGTTCTTGTCAGCTGCATGTGTTGTTACAAACGTTCAAGAAGGGGATAAACAATGTACACTGCATATAAGCTATGTCAATATAGATGACACTGCGGTGTCTGATATATACCAAGTGTAAATGGTGTTACCGGGTTATTCTCGAACTTCCTCCCTCTCTACGTCTTGAAACTGGGTCTCAAACAACAAATCAACATTTAAAACATGTTGTTGTTTTCAATATGAAATAATAAGAAACTTTATGATTATATAACTGTAACAGAAGTGATTTTGAGACCACCTCCGACGGGATTCGAAGCTGGGACCTCCGGGTTGAGAGTTTACACTCTACCTGTTCGGCCAAAGAGATATCCCTCCATCCGGAGCCAGCAGGAGTGCTTATATCTCACCCTGTCATATTACGTATGTATAAACAGATTAAAATAAAACCGGCGTATATACAACAACTTCTGAACGTTGAATTTATATTATTAAAACGATAATTATAATAGTATTAAAAATGCATCGAACTTATTATTTTTATTCAGTAGTAAATGGCATAGTTTGATATGGTATACCTAATTTGTTTAATTCATTACCTCTTAAAACGATGCCACTCATACCATACAATCTCTATTCTCCTATTTGTGAATCCCTGTTTCACTTTATCATTAGAAAATGTAAGTGTGTCTCGAGTAACAGGTCTTCTTCTAATGAATCTGAGAACACCAAGTATAAGTGTATTTCAGAATCTTCGTGGATGATTTGTGAGACCAGAATTTTACCTTTGTTCATTTAATTAATAAGAACACTATTATTTGTCTTGGTTTTATGAAGAACTAAAATTGAAAACTACAACAAAAACCGCAATATTGCAAAACCTTTCACATTTGGTTAAAAATACGTTGATGAGTACAGGTACCTTACCTCACTCGTAATCAGGATTTCTACATACAGAATATTTAGTTACGACACATCGTGAATCTTGGAACAATAAAAAAGAATGTTGGAAAATAATAAAATCTTTGAGTATTTTCGCTTCAAAAGGACAGAGTCACGGTGCTACAAAAATGACAACGCATCATACTATCATTCGCTTTATTTAGCAATTAGAAACATATTCCTATTTTCTTCATCCCATCACCACGGCATTGGATTAACACCTCATTTTTTGATCCGCCCAAGGCGACACTAAAAGCATTTCCTTGCCTCAGCGTGGCTAGAATCGGTCTCAGAGATATACACAGGAGCATAAAATGCAAACTAATGGTTAAAAAGTCCGTCAAGATATTCAACGAAGGGTAAGGCTTAAAAACAAGATATCTAACCATGACAGGTAAATCCTAGTAAATTACCTCCACGAATGCGTAGTAATACGCCAACATCGCGTTAAGCTGCGAGAGTCGGCGAGAGAGTACGAGATCTTGTATCATTGAGGTAGGTACTCAACATTAAATCGAAGAATGTGTTTTAGCTGCAGGCCATAATCCCACGCACGTGCAAAAGCGTCAGAATGTCGGATCGCAGTCGAAGAGCCGATAACGTTTCCCGTTTAAGATGCGCCGAAGCGCGACCGCGCATCCTTTGCGCACGTCTTTGCGCAAGGCAGAACGCACTTGTTTTTAATTGCGCGGCGCTGGCTATGAATTAATGAGTTTTGGAAATTACAAAAAGATTCCAGTTTGGTCTGTAAACTTCCTGATAAACTCATCGTATGAATCGGTCAGGGATTTTCTCCTTTCTTGACGCATTACTTGGCAAAAATGCGCGGGGAAATCAACGGAGGGTAATCCATCATTGGAAATTGAAGAGCAGCCGGAACAGGCACAGTCTCGCGAGTGAAAAAGATTCCCGGACGATAGAGTCTGTCTTGGAATATTGAAATAAGATTTTCGCTGATTTCAGAGAATACTCCGAAGCCATTAATGTTGCTCTTCGTTTTAGCTTTCCTGTGACTGTTCCTTACCAAAATAGTGATATTGGAAGTGATTGAAGAGGCATTACGAAAATGGGAAAGAGAGAGAAAGAAAAGATAGGACTCCGGAAGACCATGTCAGTCAATTCAGACTTTGCACGACTTTGCACCAAAGCTTTCCAGAGCCAACGATATCATTTTCATGCGTCCACATCGCCCTACATTCAATTTAATACCCAAACAGGATCCTTTTTTAACAAATAAAACACTGCCAATACTACAGTGGATTTCATGTTTATCCCATCTTTGAAACAACCGAATTTAAAACTTTAAAAAATTTGGAAGAGCCAATTTAAAATTCTGAAAATAATAAAACAAATATAATTTAATGTTTGTGCCTCAACTGAGTGTTTCCTGTTATACAAGATCTAGATGCTAGCAGAATCTTATGTAAACGTAGTTTTTGTTTATTAGCTGAAAAGATTACTGTTTACGTTAACAGTGGTTGCAGAATTTTTTAAAGCGAGAATTTTATGTCATAAAAGTGCAATAACACTTTTTTTGATAATTTTATATTTTCAACTTTTCACTGATAAGTGTACGTTAATGCTAAATGTATAATTTTGATAGTGTCAAAAATCCCATTACACAAACCAATCATCCATAGTCAAAGACCAAATTACGAAAATTCACATAAAGTCCATTGGCGGCCATTTTTGTGTGAAAACCTCTATTTCATTTCGTGTAAGAAAAAGGAATCGCTTGGTTGAACATAACATTATATATTTGATTGATTACTGCTTCATTTAGTTCAAATACATTGTCTTTAAAATGGAACCATTTATTTTCATTTTCCCGACATCACCTTATATTCCCCCTAAAAACGTGCTACTGCCCCTATGAAATCAAATTAATGTTAATAATATCCATTTACGTACGGTTATGTTATCATTCTTACTTAGATAATCAGCTAGTAAATCGTCCGAGTAGTTTTATACTTCTTATTATTAAAGGTTTCAAGCATGAACAAAATTGTTTTTAATGAAGTTTCTCTTAAAACTTCCGAATCCTTTCTTCGTCTTTATTTAGTCTTTAGGCAGAACGTGATATTAAATAGAGCAATTCAGGTATATCAAAGGAAGTTATTCAAGAAAAAAGTTTTTTATTCCTTTCGAACAGAGTACTTAAATGCCTCTTTTGTTTTGCCTCTATATTTTAATTTTCTAATATACCTTGCATAAGGGCAGTTTAAAAAATTCATTCTGTTTGAAAACTTTAAATGTTTATCAAATTGTTTCAAGCTTTTATTGAAATCAACTCATTAATTCATATGGCCTTATTTCATAGATCATTGCATCTCAAAAATAAAGGTAACGTTTTTTACTATGTCACGCCATCATTTTTGCAAATACTTTCAGCCAAATGGTAAAAAATTAGCCTTCTTATTCAAACATTTGAAATATCCATATTTTTTTCTAGCAATCCTCTTTTCGACTACACTAGTGCATAGTTGAATACTGAAGATGATTGATGTATGCCCTTGTTTGAAAATATTATCACATGCCCGAAAATTCACATTTGGGAAATGCGCTGTTGTATTTCTCCAGTGAAATAGTGAAATTTCATGAAGCCTAAAAAGATATTTTATTTCAATTTTAAAATTATTGCCAAAATTGAAAATATAATTGCTTATTTAGAGTAATGATATACATGTTCAGTTTTATAATTCTTAATAATTTCTTTTATTTTTTATAAAAAAAATTTAAGCAATCTCTTAATTTGTATGCCTTCCCCTTCTGTTCAATGTAAATCATATTTTATATTTTTAATATTTTTATATGATTTATTATCTATGCCCACTTAAAACATTCCAATATTAAACTTATCTTTTGGAATTAATTTCAACAACCCACGTGTTCTCGACCTAGTTTCTTTGATGTGGTAAGAGCATTGTAACTCTTTATAACAAGATGTCATGTGCTCTTTAAATGTTACTTCATACCGTGTTATTACAAATCGGACAAACATACATTCAAAATATCAATATTTAACTTCAACTTAATAATGTAATCTATTATCTTGATAAATCCCTCTGTAGTAATCCATTATGAAATTTCTCTTTTATTTCGTTTCGTCGAATACTTTGTTTCCAATTTTCTATTTACCCAGCTCTAATGATGGCTCTCAACACGTCAAAATATCATGTAATATTCTCAATTGGTCTCCCCTCTGTTGCAATTTGATATTTTGAACTATCAGGTGGTGACCTTCAGGTTACGATTGTATTTACTGTGTACGTTGAGACAATCAATCATCCTACAAGTGTTGGAAGTAAATCAACTCGTACATCCAACCGGTACAAGTGGAGCTGTATGATTGAGTGTTGGTCAAATTATGTGTGTTAGTATTGTAACCAACTTCTGTCTTTTTAGTTTAACAAAGGTTACTAATTTCGTCATGGGAATACAAACAAATGTAAATATTAAGAAGGGCACGACAAGTAAAAAGTACACTAACTTTGATTTTTGTTGAATTTTGTTATGAAAAGGTACAAATCTGAGATTTTCAAAATTTTCATATTCGTTTAATAAGTCTTCTTGCAAAAAGTTCTAAATATATTCATCCAAATAAAACAAGTTCATACAAAATACAAGTTTAAATTTGTTTGTGAAATATACATCAGAACAAACACTTAAAACCATACGGCAATGGTAAGTTCTGTACCACCAATCAAGCAAAGGTAGAAGTTAATCTATTGTTAATTCAACTGTAATCTGATAAGAGCATTTAACCTGCAAATGATGAAATACCTTTTCAGCTGCTACTGTTTCGTGTATCAATTCCGCACCCGTCTAGCTAAGATAAAAGTCCCCTACTTCATAAAGGAAATAAGGTTGGATAGAACTGTGTGATGAATGAGACAAATATAGTCGGTCTCTGTTCAATTAATGTTCTCCCTCAAACCTACCAATCGTATGTATTCGCGTCGCGAAGAAATGGAAAAGTTAACTTTTGGGCGAAGGTTATTTCAAAGTTCAACGTTATCAATGACAAAATAAAATTGATTATCCCTATTCCTGGCTCCATAGAATAAAGCTTTTGTCAACGGCTGTATAGCGTTTATTTGATTAGGCAATAGCTATCTTAGTGTTCGATTACGTATCAAGTTAATGGATTATATTTGTAGATACGCCGCTCTGGCTAAATTGCACAGGGAAATTATATTCTTTTAGAGAAATGATTGATCCCACATTAAAAGTTTTTAAATACTTTATGTGGGTCTTGAACCTGCTCTTGGCATAGCTGATTCAAATTTATTTAATTTCTGAAATCATATAAATGAAGAAAAAAATTGGGTTGTTTTTTCGATCACATATGTATATTCAACGGATTGCAAGAACAATTAAAATGTGATATTTTGATGGCAACGACAAAGACACTTTTAATTTATAAAAATAAATAAGGCAAAATATAAGATTTTTTTCTGATCTGATTTGATATGAGAAATTGATATTGAAAACAGGACAAGACAAGAAAAAACATGAATATGAGTTTCTCTTTCATTGTGCTTCTTGTACAGTGAAAACAGGTCGAAAAATAAGTAAATGTCGTTTTACAACATATTCAAATACTTTATATAGTTTACTGCATGCTTCTATCAAATATCTTTTGTTAATTTATTTTTGGAATATTATAACGAAGTGAAACGTAATAGGTCTATTTATTATTCTTTGTTTTGTCAACTTCATTTTCATTTGTGAAGATTTCACTTTAAATTTTGACAGTTGTGACAAGTTGTCTACTTTACGTCAAAGACGTCACTCGAAACAAGTGACGTTTTTTGACGTCCGACGCCGTGACGTTATGAATTGGACTCTTTAGGAATGTAAGATGTACCGTACACGGAAGTGGAATTTTTATTACTTAATTATTTTTACCACCTTGTTATATAAACTTGATTCAAACTTGAATTAAGCAAGTGGTAATTTTAATAGCAACAATATAAATTATGTTTCATAATTCAAAAAACGTTTCAAATGAAAAGGGAAACGCGTAAAGAATATGAGATTGAGATTTAACTTTTAAAAACTGCATTTATATCATATAAACTAAAACGTGCATATGTAGTTGTATCTGATGGCAATAACTATTATCTATAAAACTAAACATATGCCATTGTCCAATAAAGAAATATTTATGTTCGTTATTTTCTTAAATAAAATAGCTCCTAATCCGAATGGACATGTATACCTTACGCGTCACGGCCATTATGTAAGGTACTTTGTGAAAAGGTGACAAATTGGATTACATTTCTCAAAGAGACCAAATATGCTTAAACTTCAAAATCTTTTCATGTGTAAAAAGGTATCTATATTTAAAAAACTTAGCAAATTTTGTAAAATCATAATGCAAACTGTAAAATCTTCCGGCTAATCACTTATCCGCTTGTATGATGCATTTACTGTCATGTTGTACCTCATATGCCGAGGATATCGGCCTGAGTGTAATAAAGTTCTGTTCTGTTCTGTTCTGAAGCTCGTTCATGACGTCAAACAACGTGAGGTAAAGGTTTACAGTAACAGATAACCACAACTACAGAGTAAACCTTTAGTCATTTGGTCACATTCAACATTAGAAATACAATGTTAAAATGAACGTGTTAATAATGGTAGGAAAGTTTGCACGTTATGTACCGTTGAAACCTTTAGCTTTTTGGTATGTATATCCAGCCAGGTTGTTCGTCAACTTTATATACTGTTATTACATAGAGGCATGTGTTCCTTTATTCCGCTCCCTTAACATGATGTACTAATGTAAGAAGTTAGTGATATCTGGACAATTTTATGTAAAAGAATATTGTTAAGATAATAAAGCTTTATCATTTATTTTCACTAAATCACTAATATGTACATTTTTAACAACAAAAAATGACAAATATTTGTTGTTACAAAAACATTAAACAATATTTCGTAAAACTTGTAGGATCAACAGAAAAAAACACTTTTCACCCTTTTGTCAATTTGCTTCTTTGTCAGGCAAAAAGAAATTAATGAAAAATGAAAGAAATCTTATAAAGCGAGGCGGCCAGACAACCTATATATAACACCGTATCAACGTTATCCAAATTGACGTTTTTTGACGTTAGCTAATATTGTAATTTCGTTTAATACATGGACATCAAAACGTTCTTTTAACCTTTTTCGACCCGATAAGGGGAAGATGGAGAAATCCCTACAATTTCCTCATATCTCTACCAAAATAAGAAAGTCCGGTAAGTGAAATTTAGTGTCAGGATAGATAATAGGCAATGGGAGCGAGAAGACGTGACACGGCCGACAGCGAAGCCGCTTAAAAGACGTTGTAATTTGATTGGATTCCGTAGGAAGCCAGAAAGGGCCAGTTTACTAGGTTTGTAGTAATTGATTACCGAATGGGTTTTACTGTAATGCACTAGCCGCCGTCCCAGGTAAAACAAGCTCAGGAGCGTCGTGTTGGGTTGGGGAAATTGCTGCGAGGATGAAGAATTGTTGATGACAGTTGGAGACTGTGTTTGTTTAGTTGTTTTAGTTTAGTTTGCGTTTTTGTTTGCGTATTTATGGCTGTATTTAACAGTTTCTTAGAAAAGTGTTGACACTGGTCCAAAATTGTTAATGATATCTGGAGAGTTTGTGTGTTTGTTACAATCTCGGTGGTGTACAGTTATTGATGACAGTTGACATGTTTTTATTTCATTGTTTGTTTGCTTGTTAATTTGTATTGATTTTAACTAAGATGATTAGTCTCAGAGAGTCAAGTTGAAACCTCCTGAGACTAAGTGCCGTACGTCTTTCAGTCGGGGGTTTTCGGGGGTGGGGGTGTAATGATTCCGAATTAGTTATTGCAGATTGGGACTTTATCCAATGTTTTGAAAAAATTACTCAGATTAAAAAGACATTTCAGATTCTTCTTAAATGTTGGTGAAACTTAGATGTTGAAGACATATAGTTTGGTAACTAGCAAATTTGTTACAGTCTTGTGATTGCAATGTTGTGACTGTTTAACGGTTTATGACACATGCCATCTTTGTTTGATTATACATCTCATCGTGTATTTATTCAGATGAGGCAATATAAAAGGGGGCCCAGCTCCCCCGACCCCATCCCTTGAAATAGGGTCCCTGCTTGCTGTTTGGTGTTCTTATCAGTGACACTTGGTTGGTTATTTAATGGCATCAAAATGAACATTGTTTGTTTGCACGTAGTTTGTTTGAAAATGTATTCTGTTTGAAAATGTATTGGTTTGAATGTTTTCCATTATGTGTTCATCTTATATCATACATATCTGAATAGGTATTATAGCATTGCAAAACAGATATTGTGCCATAATCAGAAATTATAGCATTACAAACACGTAATTTGCTATTATCTTAATCATTTCATCTGAATATAAACGTATTAAAGATCATTAAATCTTTATATTTTAAACAAACACTAGTCTGTTATACACATGCGTTATACCATAAAATCAGTCGTGCTGAGGACAAGTCGTCATATCGAGGACACCATCCAGGTCGGACGTGTTGCATGGTAACCATGGTAACCTTTCTAACTTCCACTTCCCGAATATTTACAAGTAAACAACATCAATAAACTCACGTTTTCCTCCTTTCGGAAACAGTTAGACAAGTTTATGCATTTTTCAAACAATCAACAACTATTATCAAAGACATTGAAGGGTTTT
The DNA here is from genome assembly GCA_916613615.1 of Steromphala cineraria. Lineage (NCBI taxonomy): Eukaryota > Metazoa > Mollusca > Gastropoda > Trochida > Trochidae > Steromphala > Steromphala cineraria. Next base: position 50,354,623 of record OU744724.1, on the reverse strand, counting down.
TGACACTTTGGATGCCTAATCTTGATTTGGATTCGAAACTACTTGGTACCATAGAAACAGTATTTTCCTTTTTTGACGCCTTTTCAATTGTTCAAAGTGTAAAAATGTCCATTTGATTTGACAAACTGATAACGTTTCTTTATCAAACTTCTGAAGTAACTTCTGTTCAATGCATGACCGTATGGTGTATTTTCACGATTTCTTTTTAATATAGATAAGAATTGTTTTATAAATGAATTTATTCATCTTCGTTGTGTATGTAAGTAATTTCCAAATTTTTTTACACATTTTTTATTTGAATTTTGTCCTTAAAGGTTTTTGTTCTGCTTTAGACATATGTTTGTAAAAGCAATAGCTTGCAATGCCATCTTTTTTCAATTTAGTTTAATAAATGCTATAACTTGAACCTCATAAAGTTTTTTTTAATTAAAGTATTTTAGGAAATATTTACTTTTTATGAATATCTGTTTGTTAACTCTCAAAAGACAAACAAATACACCACTGACATCTGCAATACACGCATATCTGTTGATAAGTAAAAGTGATAAATACCAAGAGAAAATAATTCCTTATGTATAAGTGACAGGTCATTGAATATTTCCTTTTAAAAAACTCATTTGATTCCATAAATGTTTACCTTTAACTTTAATTTTACTTTTAACTTTCGGGCAGGGCATGGAAAACCATTGAGGTTATTACTAAGTTTATTTAAGACTATTACCCTTAAAGTCGGCTTGCAATCCGAAATCTCACATGTATACATCTATTCAACCTCACTCCTTTTATTTCTCACCATATTAGCCAAACCATAAAAGCAAGGCCCTAAAAGTACAAACGTCGTGCAAATTCTCATTTAATATCTACGTTTAGGCCATGCTACTCAACTAAAATTTCAGGCGATTGGTTATACCGAATGATTTGTTCATTAAAGAAAAACATTGGTCGATAAGGCACGGAGTCTTTCCAAAACGGAGATGGGAGAACTAAGTATTTACACGCAATACTAGTTTTGTTTAAGTTACGTTTTGCGATATGACTGGATTAATTACATTTACCTGCAATCATGTGAAATAATTAAATGTTTCAAATTTAAGTCTCTATCAAGCTTTTCAAACATAGTTAAGTTGTATTGTAGTACACCATGTCAGAATAGTGGTCTTTTACTTATTATATACCTATACTATCATATTCAATAATTAAAAGTGTCAAACTTCCATCATGTTTTCATGAATTGTTGTTATCAAGAGCTCTGTTGCAGCATCCGTTTCAGAATAGCTTTATACCTATCAATTGCAAACACCTACAACCATATATAATAATTAAATCTTTCTTATTCAAGACTTAAATTTTTAGAAAGTTTTAGTTTTTTATTGCAGACCGCGTGTCAGAATACGGTTTATTTGGAAGGTTGCGTTGGAGAAGACGTCAGTGCGTCAGTGTGGATGTCAGTCGTCAGATTCTCTGATACAACGGAGAGGTTGTACTCTTCGACCCTAAAGTTTGTGTTTTCTCTTGTAATTGACACTGGGTTGAGAAAATACCTCAATTTATTTTCATAACAAACTGTACATATCGGAATCTGTTAAGAATGAGACCGAACGGTTCAGATGTTTTTGTAGTGAAATTCATCGCGAGGAATTGATAAAGTTCGAGGTATAACACAGCAGTTTTCAGCGCTGGATTTATCGCGAGCAAGACGGACAGTTTCTAAATTAAACATTTTATGTTTTTAAACTTTTTCTCATTGTTTTCTGTAGATATTTCGATTCCAAGTTAAACCGTTTTTTTCGCATTATTTTGAATTTGAAATAAACATCAACAGTTTAGCAGAAGATTGATGTATTTCGTTCACAATATCAACAACCACTCCCAAAACTGTTTTAAACCTAATGGGTTAGAAAATAACAAAATAATAATCGTGAAACAATTCAAGCAATTTACGCTCAATTACTCTATAAGCTCCCGAAGCTGTGTTCCAAACCTCGGCGGCCAACGGTTATAAATTTTGGAGGTACAGCCTGGGGCAGTGTATAGGCGTTTGGGCCGTAAAACAGACTAGTCCAAATCGAAAACTGACAGACACATAAATCTACAGTGGAAATATAAATGATGTGTCATTTCTTAACGACGGTGGCTGTCACAAGGATAAGCGACATATGGTTGTCTCTTTCCATATCATGCACATTAAAACTCGCCGAGTTTAGTAATAAAACGAAGCATCGCGACATTTACAATACCGTCTATTGCTTCTTAACAACGCCCACCGTAATTAACTTGCTATTTGTAGTTAGAGAAAAGTACCGCCAATGAACTTACTTCATTAAGTTTACTTTTAATTTTAGTTAATTCCCTGGTGAATTCATTCACGTTGACTATTACAGTTGTTCGTGTATATTGTCGATTTAGGTATTTTTCGACCTGAATCCATTTCGCTTGCATTGTATATATCTGATCAACGTCGACAGTTTAGATTACATTGTATTTGTATATTTCATATCTACGTTAGTATATCTTGACGTGAAATCATCTGATTGTCTTTCAAATTTGTACATTCAATCGATATTCAGTTATTTGTATATCAAAATGTATTTGAGATACAAATCTATGTCAATGTTTTTCGAAGTTAATTCATTTCGATGTCAATTACAATTGTACATCCAACTACGTCAAAAGCAACCGACATGCGCAATTCAGTTGTGACTTCTTTCATATACATTCACGTCCAATATTTCAATAGATCGAATATCTTAATGTATATTTACTTGTATACATATTCGATTTATGGTTATGATTTATGATTTATTGGTCTTTTAATGAAGACGATTATTTCAATTCTATATTTCAGATGCATTTTCCATTGTACATGCTTATATACCATTAACTGTATATTTCAGTAGATTTATATCATTCCATGCACCCATGTGTTCATAATCACCATTGAAGGTACAAATTATGTGTCAGATGTCAGTTGTATAGCGCACGAGCTCAGCTGTATCCGGTTGATACAAAATAAATGAAATAGGAACCCGGAAGTACAGCGTGATGATCTGTGTCCCGTTAATGACGTCATCAGTCGAAAAAAAATTCGAAAAATATTTTTGACATAACATCATTTGATCAAGGTTACTGGGTCCTTGGCAATGAATATACTAAATCATTATAATTAGATAACATGTTCATGCTATAGAAAATTATAATTTTCATAATTCACAATATCTGTCTTTAAATGTTATTTTGAAAAATATTCCATTACTTGTTTATCATTCTCTTAGCATTCGTGCTTTTAATAATGTATTCAAATAGTAATCTGATAGAAAAATGCAGACGTAAATGCAAAAATTGACAATTATCAAGACAAAATAATAAACATACATACACCATAAACCGTTTGTACGTATATCGTTTATTCACAGATTATTTCGATTTTAAAAAATCATGAAAATGACCTTAATCTAGTAAAATTAACCATAAAACAAGTTTGAAATTAAGGTTATATAATTTGAAAGGAACATAAAGGTCAACAGTAACTTTAAACCCATTGAATTGTCATGTTTTTTACTGTTTCGTTATTCTTTGTAAATTTCCTTTTTCTCGAGGCATTTTAAATACACATTAAATGGAATAATGATCGCCGTTTAATGTAAAGGAAATTGAGTTACTGTACACTTCATGTAAACACTTACCCCTGGGTGTCGTTTTCCGAGCCAGTTAATTTCACTCCGTAATGACAGTCCTCGGAGAGTGGGATCTTTCATCGGATAAAATTAAATTGAAGGATAATGAAGGCAGTCCCGACATCAAGGGATGCAATAGGAGAAAGTATCATTTTATTTGTCTTGTGTTTCCAGCAATGATTAGAGTCCATTGAGAGCTGATCTATTTCATGTCTATTTCATGTCTATTTCATGTCTATAACAGATCTTTTTCATGTCAATGACTGGAAAGTTTTTGATCATTGTATAGAGTTTATCATATAACATTTCGTTGTTTAGATTTAGATTTTCTCAAAATCAAATATAATAATAAATGTAGATATTGCAAGAAATCAAAAAGTATTTTGACCAACGTGGGAAGACTTTGATAAGAACTCTTCATACAAGTCTGTCTCCAAAAACGTCATACATCACAACATGGTACGGGTGAACAAGACAACATCTGACGTGGTTGATTGAAGAACCTTTTGGATGCAGCTTCATACAACCGAAGAAGAGACACATCTTTAAAGGGGCAGTAGCACGTTTTTCGAGGGAATATAAGGTGATGTCAGGAAAATGAAAATAAATGATTCCAATCGAAATACAATGTATTTAAACTAAATGAAGCAGTAATAATTCAAATATATAATGTAAAGTTAAGCCATGCGATTCCTTTTCTTACACAAAATAAATTAAAGGTGTTCACAAAAAAATGACTGCCAATGTATTTTATGTGGTTCTGTATAATTTGTTCTCTGACTATGGATGATTGGTTTGTGTAATGAGATTTTTGACAGTATCAAAGTAATACATTAAGCATTAACGTACAATAATCAGTGACAAATCGAAAATTTAAAATGGTAAAAAAACGTGCTACTGCCCCTTTAAATAGAGAAGGACAAATGAACATGTTGGAAAGTGATGGAATCATGTTTTAATGATTTTAACTTATAAAATCTCCGAATTAGTTTTCTAATACTAATAAGATAAATAAATGACGCAGATATAATTTCACTCGATTTGCTTTATTGAAATCATATATGCATGTCACACAGGTTACAAACTAATTGGTGAAGCAGGCCGTCGTGACATGACACCTTGCAACAACATAGTCGTGAACATGACCCTATCAAAATTCAGACCACGCTTGTTTGGGTATTAAATATTACCTTACATGATCGACAAATCGTGCCTACCATATAGATACGATTTTCAGTCACTGCCAGATACGTAAATTATTAAATATAAGTACAAGTATAGTTCGGGAGAATACTCTAACATCCAGACTGTCGTTTATAATATTTTGTCCTCCACAAAACTGAAGTCTAGATCAACAGTGAACTCATGTTATATTTTGAATGTATAAAACGTTCTAAAGAATTAGTATTTCCGAGATTGAATATTAGTCCAATAGGTCAGTAATACGTATGCTTCATAATCTTGGTGGTTTCTACATGATGCTTTTATGAAGACTCTCGGATTGTATCAATATTGTAGATCGTTTCGTTTCGTTCTTCCCTTTGTATTTTATGTAAAATGGTGAGATGAGCTTTAAATGCATAGCCGGTCTGTCTGGAACACTATCTACAAGAGACCATATTTCTAGTGCCTATTGTGAAAAAACTTTCTGGGATTCAAAGCCCTGTTGGTCAACACTTATTCGCAACCTTTGATCTTTGTTTATCTTTTATTTTTTATTTTTGATACTTGTTTTCAATACCAATACTCTAACTAATGTTTCCTTATTAAGAACATTGTTTTCATTTAACTTTAATGATGACTTTTAATCAGCCTCTTGATGACCATCTACAATGAAATGTTTATCCTAATTTTGAGACTGGTGAGTCAACTCAATTATGTTTATTTTGTTTGTATCTTTTATATCGAGGTATTTCAAGCAAGACAATAAGGGATCTTGCTGTTTATTGCATCGACTATGCTCATACCTGGAATAATCAACAATAATTAAAAAATTATAGATTATATATAAACCATGATAATTATACCAATTTTAAATTCAAAAACCCGAACGCTTTGTCACCGACGACCCCTTGCAAAGAAATACTTCCGCTGACATGGTGAATCAAGGGGGGATAACTCGACATCCAAATGATACACATGCGTGCCGCACAAAATTAATCCTGTGGTCTTCTTTCCATGAAATCGGTCCTCTTGTCAGAAAACATTTCCTATTTGCTCACGCTCGTGCAATATGAAACAGCATTCACCTGTCAAGAATGTTATTTTCATTTCAAAAATAATTGCAATCGTCTTCAATCTCTGGCTTCCATGTTTGATCGTCGAGTTTTAATGAACAGGTCGAATGCAAAAAGACGGTTATCCAACAAAGACGGCGAATGGAGCGTTTTTCATATAAAGCAAAATTAGCGATATTTTATCTGCAAATCTCGGGATAAGATTTTGGAGGTTTGAAACTTGAGAATGGATTGATCAGTCCCTTGGACTAAGAGTTTGTGCGGAATAGAGCTAAAACGATTTCAAAGATGTTGTCAGTATCGTTTTGTATCACACCAACTTCAAAGGAAAACGGACATTGGCCAATATTTCATCACTTTTTGAAGAGATTACAGCTCTGTTTGAATAACAACGTTTCGCCAATGTTAACTATTGCTTTCACAATTATTAATTCTAATGAACATTAAAATTGATAATCGTCAGTTTACGTAAAGTTTTCTTGCCGTAACTGAATCTCGTTCTGTGAGCGCATAGTTCTTCAAGCACAGGCAGAACTCAAACATCGCGGAAGCCATATTAATATTTAAATTTGAAGCTTTGATTTATTTCCAGTTGTAATTGATTTCATTACAAACGTGTTCGAGTGAATGTTACATTGAAACGGCCGGAGCAGAAACACTGAGGTATGTAAGAATATGTCATCTTTCAGACCAAATTGTTGATGATACTCTCTTGTATGGATTTGTACTCTTTGAAGTCCATTTTATTATTCATATCGCACGACACATTTGGGATGTCATCTTCGGTTTTGATGTTTCAAATATGTATTTGTTAACTTATAAGTACTTCATCCTTTCAGTTTTTTCGTTTATTCGTACAAATACATTTTCTAAGTAAAACAATTAGAAAATTTGTATAAATCATTTGAAAATATTATTGCGTCGATCGAATGCACAGAAAGGGAAAATACCAGTATAACAAAAGTTGTCCAAATTTCAGAGAATATTTGTACGTGTAAATAAAAGCAAAAGTTACAGTAAAACAGTATATTTCAACAAATCCCCAACATCAGAAAAGGAAATTTTACATAAAATGAAATAACTGCACGGTTTACAATTCTCAAATGCAAACTCATTTTATGTCTTGCTAAAACAAGGAAAGTGGGATAGCGGCTGATGACAGTATTAATATTTTAAGGAATTGTATATAATTCGTACAGAGAACGTTTGTCAGATGCAGAAGGAATTATTCCCTGTAGAATGTGTACACTTTGTTGGATTTGGATATACGGACCTAGTGAATATCGGATTCAAGAAAATAGTCGGGCATGTAGACAGATCAAGATACTATATGACGAAGACGTAAGACGGGGAATAACATTAGATCAGACACAATATTTCCTCTTGACAACAAGGCTGAGAGCTACAGAAGGATGCGAAGAAGAAGACGAAGAAGAAATGTGTATTATTGTGTCACGCCGAAAGCAAACAAATTAATACATTTCATAAATTATTAAAATTCATAATTATTAAAAATTAAGACTTGTAGGCCTAGCCAGTAAATGGCTTAGGAGACACATATTTACCTACTAAAACAATATACAGAGTCAAATTTAAAACGATAGTACAGACCATTTGTGATAAAACATCATACACATCTCATATCAACAGAAAACGTTAAGATACATGTATAAACTATGATAATTTCTAAAAATGTACAGATAGTGCTTAATATAGATTAAGCGATTAACATTAACAAACATATATTATATATTTTTTAATAAATATTATATATATTCTTTAACATACAGCATTTCATCACAGTTAAAACAAATTTTAGTTCACCATGCCCTTGGTTATCAGACCCGATTTGACCACAACTAGAAATATGCAACATCTGGTCTGGCAGTTTTACAGACGCTTGCACTAGACAATTATTTTTTTAGCAAAACGTTCGACTTGTAATTGTAATCGGGTGAGACAGATAATCCGGGAGATTAACTTCATTGTTAAATGCCATACCTCCCGCAGTACACGGGGTAGGGGCAAGTTGATTCTTTAAAGAAAACATAAGCCGGTGCATGGGCAGGATCGTATTGCTCGTGTACGTGGCCGGGTAAGCGACTGTCGCATAAGAAGAGATTTATATTGGCAAGCCTGTCATCTATATCTTCCCCCTCCCCATGTCAATTTCAGCGTATTATCTCAAATAAAGAATTATCACTTGCTTGGAAAACACACCTCACACAAAGTACTGGCTTTTCTCTCAATGAGGTATCGCATGGTGTGTAAAATCCCGCCTCCCTTCTTGAATGTGATTTAAAGATGAAGTTTTGGAGCTCAGTGGCCGACTTACAAAATAGACACGGTACGCGTGCTTTACCGAACAAAGGATTTGTTTAAATATTTAATTTGACCTTGTCCGAACAGTCCTGGATTAATGGCCGTGTTGACTGATGATTTACCTTCCAACTCATCGTCTTACGTTACCAGTTCACGCTTTCCAACACGTCACTGTCCCCCAGGGTTCAATACACTGAGAACACCATGTGTGTTTAATCTAACCAACAATGGGTACTAATGGTTATATTTGTTACATACATTAAAATCAAATGTGAAATACATGTAATCAATATTGTTATATATTTTATATAATTAAACGATACTCTTATTAATTGTTAATTCCTTGACATACAAGTAAAAGATTGTATTCTTGATGAGCAATACAGTCGAACCTCGTTTATCCGAACGTTTTGGCTACACCTAAAAATCGTCCGGATAGAATGTCGTACGGTTATCTGAATCAAAACGATATTGTGTTTGGTATGTACATTGCGAGACTGTATTCATACACTATGCATTGTTCTCAATTACAATATCAATGAATTAATAAAAATCAATATGACAAAAGTATGTGAAAATGACATACAAAGTAACATGCACTTACAGAAAGTCTGAAATCACAGTTTCTGTAGACAAATACGCTTGAACAGTGGAAATTGTAGTCACCATTAATAATAATAATAATAATAATAATAATAATAGAATAGTTTATTTATGTGTCTTGAGTTTTTACAACCCCAGGCCTATTAGGCCGACAAGACACCGTTACATTGCACGGTGATAAAAATTCATAAAATAAAACATGATACATAAATTCAGAATTGCATTCATCTGTACATACATACACAAATACAAAACATTCAGATCTGCACATCCCATTAATACATTTGTATCTACATTACATACATACATGCACACACCCAAACATTAGTACATTAGTTTGTTAGCTCGTGCGGACAGTACATACATACGTTAGTGCATTAGTACATTAGTACATACATGTATACAATACATACATATACAGACATACCCGTACATTAGTACATTAGTACATTAGTGCATTAGTACATGACTCTACTACATACATACACGCACACATATGTTAGTACATTAGTATATTAGTATGTACATACATGTATACACTACACACATATATGCACGCATCCACACGTTAGCACATTATTACTTACATTTGTACTAAATATAAATAAATAAATTAATGATCAACGTTGGATACTAAATGACGTCATTAGATGTGCCCATTTGTCGTGATAAGTTGTAAGTTTGTGACATCAAGACTATTTTCGCCTAAAAGCAACAGTATGGTTATATTTGTGGAAACAAAAGTTGGCAATATGTTTCAGTTATAAGACTTACATTTACTATGGAAACACCGACTTCGTAATATAAATTTGTTAAGCCTGTATTCAATGAATATTGGAAGTGCCAAAGTCTAAATTCTCATTTATGAAAAATTAACTTTGTCCTGGTGGATTCACTTGATTCAAAGGGCTGGGTCTTACAAAGAAATCCACGTATATGAAGTTTTTTCTCTAATCAACTTTTATAATCAGCTTGAACCAACAAGAAGTTGCAACAAGCATAAGCTATGCATTGGAATTCAAATCAGAGGGTAATTCATTTAATCATTTATTAAGGTTATTAGTTCCAAAGAAGCTTTTTATTGAATAGACACTAAGATAATAGTCTAAATCACCCAATTATGAAGAAGTAAGAGAAAGGAGATATGTTTGATCATTGAAGATAATGGTAAGTTTTAGCACCTTATCATCAAGGAACTATCGTCAAATGGGATAACAGTTGGATAACATGATAAGCAAAACGGTAAAAATAGAGAAAATTCATACAGAAATTTACTAGGATAAGAGCTGTAGATAAATGACAAAAACTTAACAAGATCATAAATAGTCATATTTGAATGAAAAATATTTTAAACAATGAAAAATGTTACTGTAAGTAATCTACAAATCTGAACCAAATATGTTGTCGATAATTGATGATTGGGGTCAATTTCATAGAAACACGTAAACTACTCTGGTGAGGTATATCATAACTTATAATTAAATTTTCTAATCCTCAAATTAACTGCATTTTGTAACTCAGATCCGTTGATTAAAAGTATTTTATATGTTAAATGGCTCGAATGACAACAAGGCTATAAGCATCGTTGCACCTGCTTCCAATCATCGCGCCACTCACAGTAAATCAAAAGCCCATTAAAAGCATTATTTGCTCTGTATGTACATTTCATGCGGAATGAAATTTATTGATGTATATATCATGTCTATTTCACTGATTGCCCGCGGCCTGCGTATCAGCTGTGACTACCTCGCACCTCAAGCTTCTTATTTATTAATCATCTCTCGCCTATATATAATTCATATTGGAGTTATCTCCGGTATCGAATAGCGCTTTTAAAACCTTAAGCGACAATCAGACTATCGTTATTTGAACCTCACCCGTCGTAAATGTATGAAACAATGTAAAATATCCCGCAAATGCGATATGATATTGACACGATTTGGAAATCGACAAACGTTTGTCTATTTCTGTAAATATTTAAGTGTGAAATAGTTTTAGGAAGTTACAGGGTCTGATTTACTATACGTTGTTGAATATATAATAATTCCAGTTGTTACCTTAAGCCGCGATGTATAGGTATAAATAATTACCAGATATGGACAACTCCGGCAAGGAAACTATTATTAATACATTGTTCCTAAAGAATAATGAATCACTGAAAGAAATAGCACCGTTATTATATGTCAAATCTTACAAACGACATAAGAACATATACATACGCAATGAAAAAGTATACTTAGAATATATTTGATACTTTATTTTTAATGACATGACAATTTTGTTGACATTATTATCCGACCAAGTGCATCATAGGACTTTTACAAAACCAAAGTCAAAATTTATACCGAAAAGCTGTGTTCCACGATAAATAATACTTACTTATAGTAATTCCGCAGTGCTATTTGCATTTGTCATGAAATAAAATAAAATTGGTTTAAATTCTCCATTTATTACCAGAGTTACACACAAAAGGTATCATTGTCATGTCTTTCAGTTATAATCCGTTTTATTTAATAGCTGTGTTTGTTATTATCTGATTGTAATCGTTTAAAACTAGAATCCATAACATATATGATGTTTCCCTGTGAGTTCTGAAACAATATACTCCACAACGAATAAAACATATTTGTGAATTAAGAACGTATTATTGTTGGGTGAAGATTAGAACAATTTAGATATGCGTTGTTGTCAATCAGTTGTGAATATTGTAAATATACCGATTTACCATTATTCCTCATCATAAGGTGATCACTGTCCATCGTTAAATCAATTATTAAACCATTCCCAAAACGCAAAATTGTTCATATTTATTTTATAATCTACATTTATATTTTCTACATATGCCTACATTTGTAAGAAGTTCTCATAGTCACAATTTCAAAGCCAAATATTTCGACACGTATCAAATGACATCTCATGTCATGGAAAGTTTAATTGAAACAAATGAAATGAATACCCCTTGTCCGCGTCAGTCATCTTGTCATGCATTGTTCATTAGTGAAGTAGATAATTTATTTCAAAGGAGAAACTCGCTTTATCTGATAGCCAATCCTTATCAGAGTATCTTCAATATTTCTAAAGGAAATTATTGGGTGGAAAGTTGGAGTTACTGGTTATGATTAAAATTTAAATTTTCCATTGTTCCAAGATTTCTTATCATAGAGAGGAATTCCGAACTCGACATGAAAAGTTTATTTAGCCAAAGTGTCGTACATGGCAATTTCAAAGCATTTTGTGTCGATTTCACCGAGATAGGATTGTATGACAGGGAGATCAATGAAGATCAGAAAGTGTTATTGTTATTGTGAAGTTAAGAAACGCATCTGTTCCATTAAATCTAAGTTTGCTGTTATATGCACAACGAAATTAATCATATCGTGCAACTTAAATGACATTTCGGTTTGAATTTTGATTGAAATCTATTGATTTTCTTATGTCCTGTCTTTTCGGTTTAATTCAAACTTATAATATGATTGTACGATGTTATTTATAACTGAAACTGTCAATCAATTGACGCTAACAATGGTTAAAAATTCCGAACACGTCAAATATTCAAATATTGCCAGTAATAGAAACCAAAGTGGAATCCCAAAGTTTGTTTACTTAAAACAAAAACCTAATCACATTCAATTCCGGAAACTCGTGCTCAAGGTTTTTTATTTTACAACTGTTGTACAAATTCTTCAAGGGTGTCATTTTAATCACATCAGATGATGGTTTAAACAAAATTCAACAGCTTAGATCTAATTTTAGCATTTTTAAACACAAGTTTGACATAAAACGTCCCGATCAGTCGGATTATGCTAAAAATATTGAGTTATCGCCCTTGATGTGGACGGAATTAGGTCACCGTCTAAGCCACGGCAATGGCGCCAGGGATATTTGGGTTAGAGAGTCGGCGATTCCCATGAAATAAGACGCGGACTAACCCGGCGCCTCGCTCATTGTCTAAGATGAAAAATAATACTTTCTGCGAATGCTTAGCCCCCAATACGAGAGAGAAATGAAAGAGAAACTCGGTGCTAATTTCTCCCGGGAGAAAGTCTTACGTCTTGGGATAGTCTCGCTTTGGGATGGATAATCCAAAAAGTCGCGCTAATACAAACACTGCGAAACGAAAGAAATCTGACGGCAGCTTTATTTTTGCAATAATCCGATTAATGTTGAATGAATATAAAGCGAAATAAGGTCAGCATTGTTATTGTATTGAGGCAGACGTATTAGACTAACAAATGCAGTGTTAAGAGTTGAAGACATGTTACGTTTCTCCATCCATTTACAATCAGTTACAAATAATATTTCATGTTTCAGTTATTGTAAACACACATTGAACTTCAGAAACACAAATATTTATCACACATTTTTATTGAACTTTGTTTATTTTCCATCAAGATTTTTACATGATAAGTAGAACGCGATAAAACAAAGCGATTGATGAAATGCAAATATCTGCATTACTGCATTGCACATTTTGTTCATATCAACACCCAATATTTAAAGAAACTTCTCACATAAATACACAAACGACCAAATGTCTATATGCATAGTAACTATAACATTTCAAACTATCCTTCTCGTTATTGTAAGACTGAAATTAAAGGGAGAAATATAACTTCAACCGTTCACTTCACCATAAAGTGATTTGAGCTTCTTGCGCAGCACGTGCGCCAAACATAAATAACTAATCAATTGCAGGTTTGCACGTGGAAAGTGAGAAGCAGAAATTCCTCGTGCTCCAATCTGCATCGGCATCTTGAGACGAACATCTTGGCTTTATCTTCATAGTTGAAAGGGTATTAAGTATTGTGTGTGGAAATTTTAATAATAATGATGTTGAAGTATGGTAAAATAAATGAAAGAAAGCTGCCATATTTCAATTCTTGACAATTTTCTTACATGATCATTTATATTTTATGAATATATACTTTGCTATATGATTTTTTTTTTACTGTTCGAGTCTTGATTTATTTCATATCATAAGACAGGAGGGGGATCGTACTAATAATTAAAAATTAGTTTTCGTCGTTTTTCCATGGAATCTGTACATTTCTGATCACTGCACTAGGCTAAAGACTCCCAAAACGTTGACGTCACAGCAATGTGTTGTCATTATGTTTGCGACGGCATTACCATGTGATGTCAGTACTTGGTAGTCGCAAAGCATTATTCAAAATCTACTGTCAAAACTATATGTCCTAGAAGATATCACTTAATATGACACAAGCGATATTTTCTGTTTTGAGTAATAAAGGCTATAGTCTTTGATTAATTGAATATAAAGATATTCTTTGTATTATAACAATTATGTAATCTATTTTGATGACATGAACTGATGAAATAATTTGATTAACAGATTAAAGGATCTCTTGTATGTATATAGATTGCAACGATAGCAGTAGCATATTCACCATTATTTCTCTGATTTCAATGGTGATAAATTTACAGCGATGACACATTTACCATTTTGACAATGTGATACACAAAATCTATTGTTTACAAACACGTTTAATTAATGACAAACTTCAAACTTTATGACAGATGATATTAAAGAAAGAGTTTCACACAAAATTGTTTATTTTACCGGAAATGAACCTTCCGATACTCATTTCCGGAATTCAATGATGCATATTTATCTCCAAATACAAGAGTGGCATTTGTGTTATTTCGTTTCCGCAGAGTTGCACTTTGAATTTGTTTTCAAATGGCATTGTACAGATAATCCTTTTTACCGATTTAGACAATATACAATTTGAAGGGGCGCAAAACATAAACAATGGCACATAAATCAGTATTTTGATATTTTCACTTTAGAATCTGTTTTCCTTGAACAACCTTGCATCTGATCTGGCACCAAATGTATTTATTAACAAGCATTTTCTTTTCAAATTTTGTAACTACTTTGATAAATTGAATGTTATATATATATTCAAACGCACCTTATGTTCTGTTTCGTTAATTGTAAATCTTTAAAATATTCGATTCATTGTTTCGTTAAATGCCTCAAAGTTCCCATTTTCATTAAGATCACATAATCATAAAGTATAATCTCAAACATGCACGTATATTATTTATTATCGTGTATGTTATTATCAATATGATTGTACCTACCGAATTAATTGTGCATTTATTGTTAAGAAGATTTTCCTCCTTAATATCATTCATCTGAATGATTACATTTATGTTTTATTCTTATATGTAGTATTATGTTTTCAAGAAAAAAAGTATCAAATCGAATAAGGAATAAGAAGTAATGAATAATACCTCTGATGTACAATAGATTATACTTCTTTCATTTTTATAATAAATTATTAATGAAATATCAATAAAACAAAGTACAATAAGCTGTTTTCGGAAATAAACTTATGATAATTTAATGATTTACCAAGAAAGTAAGATAAGATAATCAGCCAAATCTGAACGATAAAAAAAGATAATGATACATGAGTCAAAAAAATTATTTATTCTTTCTGCAAACGCTTCTTTGCGAATTGTAAACCTTGACAAAAATTAGACAAAAGGTTTTTAAATCAAAACTCACTTTGATTAACAGTTACGTGATGCAAATTCGTTAAAAAATGAAAATAATCGCAGTTGGCATGTTTGAATACCTGATAGGTTTGTCAGGCGTTTCTGATATGGAAAAGTCAGAAGATATAACACGGGGTATCTTTGAGGAATGATTGTTCCACATGACGCCTTTAAACTAAAGATAACCTGAATAATGGCTTTAATAATTAAACTTCATTTCTTTAGATGAGCCTCAGCAATTGTGGGTTATTTGACGAGCATTACGATTATTCTATCATTGGCTCGCTTTATCTTTAAGGTAGAAATAAACTTCTTAAATAAATTGTTAATATTGTTAAGTGTTATAAGTGTTGCTGAACTTGATAAAAATGGAGGTTTATTGGTGTGATGTACCATTTTTTAACTTTGTCGATAATGTTGAGGTGATATACTAGTATGCTTCTGAAGTGACACCAAAATGGAGTTTTCACTTTACTTTCAATTTTAAAACTGAGAGACAATGACCGATTTTAGTTACACAGAAGTTTACATCGACAAATATTAGTAAACAACAGGCAAACATTTAACATTAGAAAACAATAGTATACACCAACAAACTCAAGCAGTCAACAATTAACAATTATACAATATGCTACATAACAAGAAACATTATCTAACAATAATATACAGTATCAAATACATTAGTGAACAACAACCAACATGGGTATCTATAATCAGAACAACAAACACTAGTACACATAAGGACACACCGACAAACATTAGTAAATAATAGTTCAAAATATCAAATATTAGTAAACATTGGTACACAACATCAAACATAGTAAACAATGGTACACAGCATCAAATATTAGTAAACATTGGTACACAGCATCAAATATTAGTAAACAATGATACACAGCATCAAATATTAGTAAACATTGGTAAACAACATCAATCATAAGTAAACAATGGTACACAGCATCAAATATTAGTAAACATTGGTAAACAACATCAATCATAAGTAAACAATGGTACACAGCATCAAATATTAGTAAACATTGGTACACAACATCAATCATAAGTAAACATTGGTACACAGCATCAAATATTAGTAAACATTGGTACACAGCAAACATAGTAAACAATGGTACACAGCATCAAATATTAGTAAACATTGGTACACAGCATCAAATATTAGTAAACAATGATACACAGCATCAAATATTAGTAAACATTGGTAAACAACATCAATCATAAGTAAACAATGGTACACAGCATCAAATATTAGTAAACATTGGTAAACAACATCAATCATAAGTAAACAATGGTACACAGCATCAAATATTAGTAAACATTGGTAAACAACATCAATCATAAGTAAACAATGGTACACAGCATCAAATATTAGTAAACATTGGTAAACAACATCAATCATAAGTAAACAATGGTACACAGCATCAAATATTAGTAAACATTGGTAAACAACATCAATCATAAGTAAACAATGGTACACAGCATCAAATATTAGTAAACATTGGTACACAACATCAATCATAAGTAAACAATGGTACACAGCATCAAATATTAGTAAACATTGGTAAACAACATCAATCATAAGTAAACAATGGTACACAGCATCAAATATTAGTAAACATTGGTACACAACATCAATCATAAGTAAACAATGGTACACAGCATCAAATATTAGTAAACATTGGTAAACAACATCAATCATAAGTAAACAATGGTACACAGCATCAAATATTAGTAAACATTGGTAAACAACATCAATCATAAGTAAACAATGGTACACAGCATCAAATATTAGTAAACATTGGTACACAACATCAATCATAAGTAAACAATGGTACACAGCATCAAATATTAGTAAACATTGGTAAACAACATCAATCATAAGTAAACAATGGTACACAGCATCAAATATTAGTAAACATTGGTAAACAACATCAATCATAAGTAAACAATGGTACACAGCATCAAATATTAGTAAACAATGGTACACAGCATCAAGTATTAGTAAGCAATGATACACAGCATCAAATATTAGTAAACATTGGTACACAACATCAATCATAAGTAAACAATGGTACACAGCATCAAATATTAGTAAACAATGATACACAGCATCAAATATTAGTAAACATTGGTACACAACATCAATCATAAGTAAACAATGGTACACAGCATCAAATATTAGTAAACATTGGTACACAACATCAAACATAGTAAACAATGGTACACAGCATCAAATATTAGTAAACATTGGTAAACAACATCAATCATAAGTAAACAATGGTACACAGCATCAAATATTAGTAAACAATGGTACACAGCATCAAGTATTAGTAAACAATGATACACAGCATCAAATATTAGTAAACATTGGTACACAACATCAATCATAAGTAAACAATGGTACACAGCATCAAATATTAGTAAACAATGATACACAGCATCAAATATTAGTAAACATTGGTACACAACATCAATCATAAGTAAACAATGGTACACAGCATCAAATATTAGTAAACATTAGTACACAACATCAATCATAAGTAAAAAATGGTACACCACAACAAGCAGTATCAAACAATGGTACAAAATAAACATTAGTAAACAATGGTACGCAACAAAACACTTCTACACATTAGAACACAACAACAAAATATAGTACACAATAGTACATTCTAGCCAGTGCTAGTTGTCTTCTAGTTGTTGGTCAAGTTGGCGAGAGTTGATTCTTTAGATTATTTGAATGATTTGTTCGACTCAAACAGAAATATTTTGTACACTTTAGAGGATAGACAATGACTGTGCTATTCAGACAATCGTAACAAATGATGCAGTATCTGTAGGGATTCCGTAATATTTATAAACTCACATACTTGTTGACAACATTAATATACCAGGCAAATTAAGTGGGACCGTATACATTGTTATTTTCATAGAAATGTTGTGTTTAGTTCGCCCTTTACAAGTATATAGTACCCACTTGGTGATATGAATTAAAATGCTGAAACACAATGAAATTAAGCAAACGTTAAGGCTAAAAATCTTTTATATTTTCTGAACGATGGCAATATCGTGGTTAATCTCATGGTTAATCTCTGCAATTGCTCTAAACATGAATGGTTACATATAAAATATACAAGATAGGCGATATGTATAAATTTATGCAATAAGTAAGCACGAGTTTTTCGTTTGACGACCATAGAAGTCTCTTAAACGTTCATAACGTGGATGCCAGCCTTAAATTTAGTCAAGTAGTAATTTTGTAAAGAAATTTTTTGATTCTCCTTGTTGGGCATGCAATTCAATTGTGTCGCGTATAGATACAGTCATACCAAGCCTTTTTGGAAATATGTAAGTGGCACATTTTATATACAGAATGACAACGTTTTCATTATAAGTTCTGAACGTGTTTTAGAAAACCATCCATATTACCAAGTCATCATATCACTGAGTTTATAGGTACGTTGTCCAGTAAATGTGTGCTAGGATTACAGTGTCAAATCCCAGTCCCTGTGTGTAGTAGAATGTCACTGGTCTCAACTTGACCATCAATCACTAGACACTGTTACATTGCTGTGGTCAGCAGGTCAAGAGAGATTAGTATCATATACTTGACCATTTAGGGTCACCCTGGTCACGATTTGTTCATAAGTATATTTAATTTTTCGCACCTAATGTTAAAAATTAGATCAAGATTTATGTTTTGTGCATTAAACTATACAGTTTCTAAGAAAGACAATATGTTTCAGCTCTGTCCATATGTAACAGGTGACTACACTTATTCATGAAACTAACAGTTGAATACATAGACAATGAATGTTCATGATTACATGAAGAACTATCGAGGTCTGGAGGGACTGTTCAGACAACGGGAACCTAAACATTTAAAGAAATTATTATTCCTTTTATCTACAATGATAATGAGAAACATGAATGATAAACAAATGACCATAAGCATAAGGAATGAGAACGTGGAATTACATTATGTAGCAATCCTTTAAGCCAGAGATTCACTTAACCGATATTAAGGTTCCATTTGTTTTCCCTTTGATGCCACCCAGCTATGACTATATCAGTCGACAGTATCTTGACACTATACTGGTAATACTGCGTCGCTCGTTGTCTTATAGTCTATTTACCTAGCTTACAGTGTAGCATAAACTTGGCCCTGAAACTGTGACTTATTTAATTTATCTAAATTTCACCATTAGTCATTTTCGTTTCTATTTGTAAACAATGAATTCTCTTTTGGTCCAAACACGAAAAGTAGTGGATCTCTACATGTATAACTCACCTGAACGTGACAACCTGTTACCTATATGTGTTACCTTATGTTACTTTTCCTAATCAATGCACCTGCAAATATATTTACCTTACTATGTTCCTTGAATTACCTTCTATTTCACTTAAAATGTTATCTCGTATGTTTCACATGAAACGTTTTCCATATATTATAACCAGTTCAAGTATCGTACACCTTGCTTTAACTTGCTGTGTTACCTTCTGGTTGTTTATGTTACCTCAAATATACCATTTCACATAAGCTTTCATGGATAATACTGTGTTACATTAATTTTTATAAATAAAAACAAAATATAAAAGGTTACATTACATGTTACCTAATGGTTTGCCTGAAGTACTTCGTTTTTGTTATACTTTACATTACATGTTTGAATTTTCTCTCTACCGTATTTGTCAAATGCTTCTACTAAAAGTACCTACAATAGACAATATGACAACCAGATGTTCCAAATGGCAAAACCTATGTTCAGATAACCAAAAATATCGTTATTGAATGACAAAGAATTACTTTATATGTCTAATTATAACTAAAAATTATTTATTGGAGTTGCCCCGTGTAGAGTTTCCTGCGAGAATCTGTTATTGTATAACATATAACAGAAAAATGTAAGTCAAACCGGTTTTTAGTTTTGGATGTAAAATTTTGTCGAATAAATCATTTAATTGTGACGCTTATAGTTACTTTAAAATAACCTCTGTAGATATGTGTTGTTTTTTAATGCCCTTCTCGTATTATATATTTAGAAATAACTTCTTGTTTTTAATATGTAACACAATTAACAGTTTTGTTCATATTGTCTGTTTAACAATAGACCATAATGCTATTGTTGAACCTAAATTTTGTTATAATTCACAAAAGAATATTGTATAATGTACATTAAAATGTAAAATTTTAAATTCACATAGTGTTGCCAATATGTATATGAATAAATATCGTTAGTCCAAACGATAAAGATAATGACTAAAGAAAGAAATTGTTTTCTACTTTGTTATCACATTATTTTTTCAAACACCAAAATCCGTCATGTCCAGCATATAAAGTTGAAGACTATTTATAGCAGGTCTAACCATCTCGAGCCACACACAAAAAAACAACGAAAAGTAAAAACGTATTTCGGGTTGTAATAGGAAAAAAATATAAAAATTACGTTTTCAAAGTTTTGAAATATGTTCAACTCTGCGCACAAGTTATATTATATATACATGATATAGACAATCATATAGTTATTATGTCTTCTTTTACACATTTTCAAAGAAAAACACAGGACAATTAAGTGAATTTATTGTAAAACACGTGTCTTCATTAAAGCGGCCAGCACCTGCTTATAGTAATGACGTTGCCGAGGTAAAACACAAGATAACAAACGACACAAATCTACTCGAGGGGGGAGAGCAAAAGAACCACAAACGGCGAAATGATACACCAATGTCTTAGGCCGAGTATGTAAGTGTTTATAATTGACACCCATATACTAGCACGTTATATAAATATTTACATGTCACAGCCTATTTATCTAATAATTAATGCGATCATTTGATAAATACTGCTATAAATAAATAAGGGATCAATTTCTCAGGAAGATAATGCCCTCGTGCCAACTACAATGAGATAACATTATCTTAACTGAAGCTAAATCTCTCTCTCCACTACGCTAATCTACCTCGGAAATAATTAAGCAGGCCCATTTCATTCTGAACGATTTGTACATACGACGCATAGGTCTTGGGGCGTTTTAGGGTCCAAAAGGGTCCACTTTGTTGCTTCTTGTACCTGATCCTTTGTTGGGGGTCAAGACCCCATGAAATGACCCCTCCGACAATGATTGATTTGGTCAGGGGTGGCACTTATGTGGTCCGGTCTTGTGTTAGTTTAACACAGTCAGTGTTGACACTAGGCCTGTGCAAAGATCCTATTCAAAAATGATGAATGAAATTTCATAATAGTCAACAAAGAGTTTGAAGAGATGGCATAGAACCAGTCCCCCGAGATGAGGGCATTTAACCCTCCTTTAACAATTGGGAGTCAGGGACTTTCATTATAACATATAAACTTCAACGTAATTGTATAAAGCGACTTGTGTTCCGACTTTTTAACGACGTCTTGAGGACCTGAAAATTAATGAAAACACAACAGCAGAATCAAGAGGTATGAAAAACTTGTTTGTGGGTGTGCGTGCTGAATAAACACATATTTATCGTAAAAGTTGAGGTGTGGTGAAAGCGTCGATTTCTTGAAAATTCAGAATTAGCCAAAATCGTTAGAAAAAGTATATAATCCAAAATGTGTTGATTTTGCTTATATGCACGTAAACGATTTATTCTCCTTTATACTTCCTACAACAGATATATTAGGGAAAAAATAAAATCATATATAACCCTTAGTACTGGTCGTATCAGAGGGATTGCAAAGGTATTTGCTGTATGGTTGGTACTTTGCACAACTCTTGTCAGCACAAAACAAGTTTATAACTTATTCGTCACTAAAATACCGGTATATAAGGTTGCCCTATAACCAGTGCAAACTCCCTTCCGTGTATGTGTGTAAATATTCTTTTTCCCTTTTATTGTATATATCGCTGTTTGTGTAGTCATTAACATTATATTAGATAATATCAGATAGATACCAGATATATTATACATGTATATATAACATCTTCCCGAGTAAGTGATACTACTCGTTTTATTTTAATACATAGCGTATTTAATTATTCTTTTTCATTAAATGGCTTTTTATATTTAATGTATGTAGTATATAATGTTATAGATTATAGATTATCTTCTATAATGACGAGTGAGAAAAGTCTATGAAAGAAATTGATAGGTTGACCGAGAATAGAGGAGGAAAGATATCTATATTTCATACCCACTACAAACATCTGAATATTGTGTTGCTTACATTCATTTGAGAACATCTGAAAATAGGTCTTTCAAAACATAAAGAATTATTAATGCGGGCACACTATAACATTGCATCTTATTTCATAAGTTACTAAACTCGACTATTCGATTCTTTCAAATTTAGATTTAAATAATTCAAAGTTTATGAAAAATGAATGTTCATATGAGTAGATAAATAAATACATTGTACAATGGTAATAAACCATAATCTTCTGAATAATGCTATTCATAGCGGATATGAATTAAACATTTATCTATACTGTCGTTACTATATGATAGTTAAACATTATGATATAAGCTCATATGTAAGCAAAAACAATTAACCGTATCATCAGGTTCTCTTCAGTGAAAAGGGTAAATAATAAAAGTAGGACTGAGCTGTATCAAGGAAAATATTAGGATTAATTACGTACCCCTTTTCATACATTTTTGAATGTTATGAATTATTTTCGTATTCTAAGAATTGTCATTACTGGTAAGAGAGTATTCACCGTCTTATGAAAAATATTTTTAAAAACTTCAGTGATTCAACTACAATTCAGAGTCATATTGTAACTTGAGTACCTTTGTAGAGTAACTTGAGTCACATTTTGACGAAATGAAACCAATATAAGATACATTGTTTATTCATTTTAGGAAAACAATTATATTTGTTACTCACTTCCATTGCTTGAAAATATAATTATCACTAACAAAGCACATTATAAATATATCAAGTTCAGTTAAAGTTACTTTTGTCAAATCGGTAACCTTAGTTTTAAAGAAAGAAATTTTCAAATAATGAGGTAGTTTCTTCATTTTTTAAATTCAAAACCAAAACAAATAATGAGGCAATTTTATCTTGTAGTTTTATATCTAAAACTACATATTTTGAAATAGATATTCTCCTGGCAAAAAGACCTTGACATTATTGATAGTTTAATTTCATTACGTCAATAAGTGCAGTTTTCTTTATGTTCTTATAATTCTGTCTGAAGTGTATTGTGTAGAATCTATTGCCGTCAGTATGGATTACTGTAATTTTGTAAATTTGAATTTATGTAAAATAATGTTTTCATCAAAGTATATTTAAAAATTGAAAGACAAAATCTGTATTTAATTTCTTATATATCGATATCAAATTCAAATTATACATTTCTTCGTGTCAATTTCATGACATACAACGCATGACAATTTTGCATTATATCACGAGAAATCTGCATGACAATTGAAGTTTGAGGACAGGGATGTTACCTGTGGCTTCACACGAAGAACGACTTGTTTAACATGGACGTCATATGTCCTTAGACCACCAAATAAATCAAGGTTTTTGCGGAGTTTGTCAGTGACTCTACAAATACCTATGCAAAGTTGTATGTTTAACAAAGATCAGGAAAGGTTTGAATTTCGATTCTATCTTATAAATCCATCTTAAGTGACACAATATTTTGATATATAGTTTGTTTTTATTATTTTCATGTTTTTTTATATATAAAGTTTATATAGTTTAACATATGGTTAAATATATTTTATTTAAAAGAAAACAAAGATATGTGAACGAGCCATAAACATACTGATAAACCAAACTGGACACCAAACTAAAGAAAGTAGCAAACTTAAAAACTAAAAAAGGACACATATGTTAACTGAAGTACGGAATTAGTTTTCAATGTTGCTGTAACATTTCAGTAAGGTTTGAAAAGTAATCAGCTATACGTATGTATCGATACATTTCACAAATGTAAATCAAATATAATTGGTTTGATAATTTAAAACTGACTAAACATGCCGTGTTTTAAAAATGCGATAACTTGAGATCATTTTAAGTGTAAAAAGATAATAATTATCAATTCATGGAACCATTTTTGGAAAATTAAATTCAAAATTTATATATTTCGACAATTAAAATATAAGATCCTGACGAATATATAACCATTTAATGCTTATGTTACCAAAAGATCCAACACTTAATTTTTATTTAACTTAAAATTGTCTAAATATATGTCAATGCTGACAAATCAGTAAATTATAAACCATTATCCTGATATATATACATATATTAAATGCTTCTACCAGGCCTCGGCTTTTCCTGCTTATTACCTTTGATGTCTTAAAATCATTAGTAAATGTTGAGTACATCTGATAGCAAAATACGTCAAAGTATCCGTCGCATTGCTGTTTCAGCCTTGATCCAACAAAGAAAACACCTTGTTCATGGATCGTTGGTTAACGTCAATATTTGAACAGAATAATATTGACGTCATGGAAGACGTAAACGTTGCGTGATCCCGCTTCTAGACAATAATGCACGTGTGAAAACAACACGATCGAACAGATACTCTTTTAGTCACAAATCAACAATAAACAAAAGCAACCCCCTCGGAGGCGCGCATCGCTAATTGCCGGCAAAATAATTAACGCCTGTTCTTAATTAAGGTTAAGGTGAACGGACAAAACTCATTAAGCGTGACGTTACGAAATACCCAGGGGTGTATGGGGATGGTAAAGACATTGGAATCTCTTTATTAAACCATTATAAACTTGTTTGACATGCAAACAAAGGCAATTAAACAGTATCTCATTACCGATCGTAGACTATCCGCCATCTTGAAGGAGTAAAGGGGGACAACTGCGTGCCAACTTGATGGTATGTCCAGATGGGAGCGATTGGCTGGCGTTTATTATCATTATGATAGGTTTAGGGCGTTTGTTTTAACCATGGATCTGTTTTCCGTGTACAATCCTTGTTTTCTCTCGTGTAACTCGTATCAGCGAGATGTTGTTTGGTTGTTTAAGATGAATCTGACATTGTTGATAAAGCTTTTACATATGACAATGTTACTTATCATCCCAAGTCGAAGAAACCCGAGGCCAGATATATATTTAAACTATTACTAGTATCGGAATATCACTCTTCGGCTCTTAGATAGGGGTATTAAAATTACAACTAAAAATTTGAAGTTTACTTTTTCCGTAGAATTATCAAGTTTCTTTCTTTACAATTATCATCTCAAAATGTCTTTGGAAGTAATGAGTTGAATATTCTTTACAAAGGGCAATTGCTATACCGAAAACGAATCGTATACAAAACTAGAACACTATAATCTACAAACTAATCTAACGCCAAAATTGTGTGCAATTCATCAATAATCTTTGTGTCTGAAAAATGATTGTCAGTGGAGGTTTCTCAGATAAAACCGTTTCCTTTTAGATTTAGCTAAGGTTTCAATGTGAAAATCTTCTTCTCTTCTTTCTAACATTACTGCATTTCTATGTAGCAATCATTTCTAATACTAATTTAACACTTCTTTTAGTATATTTAAAAGAAATTTCACTGAACACAACCTTCTATCTTTTACCGCGGTAAATATCTTACTAACGTATCCGAAACCTTAATTTTACTCTTTCAACGTTCCCAGTTTGAAATTAATATCCAAAAAATATCATATAATTATATTTATTCATGAGTTTTTCCGAATTTTTGAAATAACAATAATCAACTAACATAACATATTTTGAAAACATCATTATTATATAATTTCTTACATTAGATACATTATATCGTTTCTTTGTTTCATTATAATCATGATGTTGTTTCTAGCAGTAAATATCATGATTTTCTTTCTTACAATACTTCTTTGATATTGTTTCTAATATTGAATATCATGATATTGTTTCTCACATTAAATATCATGATATTGTTTCTCACATTAAATATCAGGATATTGTATCTTGACGTCAATGTCATGATGAATGTCATGAAGTAGAAGTCATGCTTCTGTTTCTCGCAGTTGATATTCCGCTACTGTCTTCTGTGATATGATATCTTCCTAACGACCGCAGCAGTAGATAAATATATATAACATGTCATCGCTTCTTGCAGCAGATATCATGCAAACGTTTACTGCAATAATTTATCATGCTAACGGTTCATGGAGTAGATATATATACTGATATCGTCTCTTGCAATAGTATATCATACTAACGTTTCATGTAGTAGATATGTATATATACTGATATCGTTCTTGCAATAATATATCATACTAACGTTTCATGTAGTAGATATATATTGATATCGTTTCTTGCAATAGTATGTCATACTAACGTTTCATGGAGTAGATATATATACTGATATGGTGCCTTGCAATAATATATCACACTAACGCTGAATGTAGTAGATATATACTGATATCGTTTCTTGCAACAATGTATCAATGTTTCATGTAGTAGATGTATATACTGATACTGTTTCTTTCAATGATTTATCATACTAACGCTTCATGTAGTAGATGTATATACTGAAATCGTTTCTTGCAATGATTTATCATACGAACGTTTCATGTACTATATATATTGATATCTTTTCTTGCAATAATGATTCATACTATCGTTTCTTGTAGTAGATATATTGATACCGTTTCTTGCAAAAAGTTATCCTGATTTTGAATTATTGCAGTAGATAAACTGATATCATTGCTTACAATAAAAGTATCATTGCAACATTTCCTGGAATAGATATCCTGATACTGTATCTTACACCAGATATCCTGCAGACGTTTCCTGCAGGGACAAGCACTAATTGCTTCCACTCATTTCTCAACTGGGGCTAGATGGACGTCAGACAGAATAGATTGTCGAATGAAGGAATGCGGATGTTTCAGGACATAGCAATACGATACCAGAGAGATATCTACCTATCCCACAAGCCTGAACATCTGGTTTGGGGTCTATTCTTGAAACTTAAAGTGAAATTACGTGTTTTGTGAATAACCTTTCTTTAGAATACTGTAAAACTAACTGTAACTCAAGTTTGATGAGTAACAATGGTTTATATTGTTAAAGTTTCTTTCAACTATTCTAAAAGGGAAACGTGAAATTGTTTTGTCAAAATGTTCGTTTAATTAGATTTCATAAAGCCAGACGTTGCTCGCTACCTACTTCATTGCTACTAGAAAACTGTCATCGTCTAATCCATTTTACGGTTCATGTGACCTCGTGATTTGAATATGCCCTTGACCCTTATCGGTGAGACCGCAGCATAAGAAAGTCCCCCAACTACAAACCCTCATATCCTTAACGCATCACCACGGTGTGACAGACGGAGGAAATTTATTGTTCTTAATCGTAACTGGAATTTGGAACCCTACGTTTCAGCCACGAACCTATCGTCGAATCTCGCGTGGTTTGGCGAGAGCGCTGTTAGCAGACGATAACTCTGCTGGTTGAAACTGGGAAGGGAAACTTATCGATTGTGGAGTACTTTGAAAAGTTTACTGGAAGTTGGAGTAATATCGCTGGCCTTGTCCTTTGGAGTACCCAAACTTGTATCTTATAAAAGAGAAAGCTTTAAACGAAAACGGATTTACAATCACAAGGTAAGCTTGAAGATAAATGCCGACATGACACGAGTGCTATCTCTTTTAATGGGAAATGTCATTATTCCCAACTCGGGTAATTGAAATCGGGGGTATAAGAGGTTCGGGAATGTTGGAAAAGAATCCGATGAAAGCGCTTGGCTGTGATGAGCCGATAAGCCACTTGGATTGCCACGAAATTCTGTAAACATTTGGAGAAAATGGTTTTATGGATAGTCCTAAGCCGCGCGTGTGTATGTTTTACTGCGCTTGCCGTCAACTTGGGGGAACTTATCGAATGTAAACCTTCCTCGTACATCAAAAAGATGGGGAATGTCCATGTTAACTTTTAATTCAAACAATCTTGAATCTTCACTCGAAGTGGAAGGACCGGTAATTCAAACAGAAGCAAATCCTTCATCACATAGGTCTGGTGCTAGCTCCACTTCCTCACAAACCTTATAAAAGCAAGCGCGGGAAAGTTTTCACTCTCGTCTGTTTCTAACAGTCTCGCAGACGATAGTCGCCGCGTCCGATTTACCAATTATATTCCACCATTTTCTTCACATATGGAGTAAAGAAGAAAACTTACCCGATTTCTGGCTCACCAATTGATACTAAAAACTTTGCTTACTACAAACAATGTCACCACTTTATTGGTAAACGTTTGTTATAGGCAGGATAGTAAAACTATTCTTTTTAAATTATATGTCTATGTCGTTATTACCTATCAATGATAAAGAAAACGTGGTGTCAGATATTATCAATATGAATCGATTTATAATGTGTATATATTATATCTGAATATATATATATATGTCTGTCTATATATACGCATTGTTCAAGTTTGTTGTAAGCTGTGATTACATGAGAATATACAAGAGCAAATACGTTGACTTACGTCGTTGTAAGAGGAAATCTTGTTAAGTGTAATCCAAAGCGGCAACAAACACATCATTGGGATCTTATTATTTATGATAATGATCTACATTGAATGACAAACAATAATGACATTTATGATATTCACAGATCGAACCACACGTATGTATTGTCTACATCTACAGACAAGGATCAATAGTCAGTGCACTATTATTCATATTTATAGCAAAAGTTGTAAAACTAACCTAGGAATATCGTAATTATCGAACTGTTATCAACGTGTCTATTCGCCTCAGCTCACAAACGTCGATAATCTATTATTTATGATAATGCCGTCACAGCATATGATACTCACACATAAGAATACCTTAATGATCTGTCTATATAAGGAATAACTGAAGCAATCGCATCTTTCATGACAATGCCCATGGAGCAGTACTTAGTGCCCGGAGTGACGTAACCATGTTCAGAATAATGAAGACATTTAAAACTTCTATTGTCTAAAGGTGAATGAAAGTATCCCCGATACAGAAACATACATATGTAATTCGTGTAAAGTGTCAATTTTGAAAATGATGTAAATATTCATTGCAACACCACAACTGTTATCTGAACATATTAATGTAATTTCATGTTGGATAGTTGTCAAAATTATGTAAATACAAGAGGATGTTAACACATGTTTATTTATAAAATGTCATTTTACAGTCGTGCAGTCGTTGGATGTCATTGCAATAAGACATAAACCATTTATGGGAATATTTTGAAATGGTAATCGATTTCATTAACCATTCCTATTTAAGAAATTAGTGTAACAAATGTTTATATTTAAAGGCTGTGAATGACGTTATATCAACAACCCTTCGGCATTATAGGATAAGCATATTTATTGGCACTATGTAGTGATATTTATGATATTAGAAATAAAGAATAAACTTTACAAAAATTTATAAATTTATGATAATGTCTCATAAACAGTTTACAATATAAAGTCATAAAATTAACAAAAAGTCACACATATAAAAACGCTCACACAAATGAAACTTTTTAAGATAAAACATGACAGTAGTTTAAGAATACTAAATACTTATTCAATTCTTCACTTTGTTTTAATTAATAAGAGTTTGTATAATAAGAATATCTTATAACTCGTATGGTACATAACACTTGCAAACGTCATGTATTAATTTATCAACAAATATATATTATAATGTATCAGTGGATACCTGTTAATGTTTTAGTTGATATCGTAAAAATTAAAACCTGTTACTATTTTCAAAACATTTAAATCATTATCATGTTCGGCAAATCAGACAATAGGTAAATAACATCGTAAAACTCATTTTCTCTCTGCCTAAAGAGCCGTCTATATTTTCCTATTGTATAATTCATCAAGTAACAGTGATTTTGTTCAAACATATGCTTTATTTTCAATATAAATGCATCACATTATCATGGCATATATTATAACGCATGTTTGATATTATTGTGTCTCATAATTTATGGTATTTAATTGTATCATTACTTGTAATGTCACGTTCGTTTTTATATTTATACAATAGGTACATCAGCATTGAACTTACATCTTGTATTTTTTCATATTTTAGTTAATATGCCAGAATATTTCTTCCAGAATTAGGGTATGCTGTAATCATCTTTTCTTGTTTTATATTACAAAGAACATATTTATAAAAATGTAAATATATTTATATGATATTCAAATTTCAAGTATATAAATGAATAAATGATGTTGTTTTTCTATGTTGTTTTAAATAACGAAGAATGAGGTCCTTATGCAAATCTGTTACATTTCGTGCTGTTATATAACTATATCGAATATATTCCAGTAAAATATCTATTTTGTATGTTCTATGTCAATTTCTGGACGAATGGTAATTTGAGTAAATTACCTACATTGAATGCAATAAAAACAATGATATATTTCTTGACAAAGTGCTTGATCGTAAACGTTTATTATTGTTTAAAATAAACAAATCCATTTAATAAAATGTTACTTGAACGGGTAATATGAATTACATAGCAATATTCAATCCGAGATCCTATCATCCATATTACATTTTCTCGTTTTACAAACAGCATTAAATTTATTAGAAAAATTTATGATACAGGACATATCGTTGTCTCTTCATAAATATCTAAGGGTATGACTTGTACAACACAAAATATATTTCCCTAAATAATGCATTGCATTTGTTATATCAGTGCCTCATATACCCCTGCCTTACTTTGTACAGAAAATCTTCTCTAAATTATCTTCTTCTCTTTTCCATATTATACTGAATTGTCTTACACTAAAACCTTTATTAGCGTAATGTATTTTTAGAACATTATACAGGACATATTATTGCCTCAGTCAATATCCATATTAACATGACATTATTTTAAACGTATGCATTCTGTCAGGCATATCATTGCCACACATTATAAAGTCCATATTCATCCCTCACTTAGGCCTAAATATATCCACAGTCTGTATTTACACATCTCTAGAAGGTTGACAGGACGCTGAATCTTGTTCGCTGGTATGACCTGAACGTGCATGCACGTGTGTGCGCTGTCAAATGATTAGAAGAAGAAGTGCGGTCAGTGTGCCTGATTCATCGGGCAATGTTTGGCATCAATGTTAAACGTCACCAATCCAATCTCGTACAAGATGCTTCCTCGTTAAATTCTTAAATTGTCAATGAAAATGATTTTAATTGTTGTTTTGAAATTTTGATTTAAATCATTGTTGGTTTTTATCAAATGGGGGAGATTACTTATTCATTAAAGGTTTTTAAATTTTAAAAATAAAAATGTATATTGTTAAACATTACTTAAATTTCATTTCTACTTGCAATTTTGAGAGGGGAATTATTTGTGCATTCACTGAATTGATGGATAGTGTTACTCCTAAAATACAAAGATTTTTTCATTCCATTTCCATTTTGATCATTTTTAAGATAAGAAAAGTTTTTTAAACAAATATACAAATATGACTTCCAAAGCAATCACAAAAAAAGGAGAAGGTGATTTGGAATTGGAAACTAGTTCTCAATTACAAAGAAAATATGTTTCAAATATTTTTTTCACTGCAGTTTTGGGTTATTTTAAAGTAAAAACATATGATTTTGGTTTTTCAAAAAAGTTAGTTGAGCCGTTTAGCATTCGCATTACACGTCATATCGACCACCATACATCATGAGGGAAATGTGCTTCAAGTTATCCAGATATGTATTGCTTAGCATGTGGGCTCCTGTCTCGTATATATCATGTAATTTGGCAGGGAAGAGGGGAAGACCGGTTTAGTTTATGTATTTGAAAATATGTGATGTTTATTTCACAGAACTGTTTGATTATTTATCCAGTAAAGTGGTACTTTGCTTCAATAACAGGCGGGTATAAAATATCTGAGCGCGTAAACAAATGAAAACAGACACGTGATGCCGGCAGTGAAACTGACATGGCCGGGCACTTGTCACTTACATCACATTACATCGGTAATCAATTTCATAATATACTGTAATGTCAACAAATTGAAACTAACAGGGCGGGGAAGTTAAATAAACAAGCGAAGTAGGTAGGAATTAAGTTGCAAACGAGCGCTTCGAAAGTACAGAGCGAGGGCTGCACGTCTGATGGTAATGCATTTCACCTGCAATAGACCAGTGATATCTACAACACTGGTGATCAATAGAAGCCCGTGCAGAGCGGGTGGCTACAAAACCCGCCTGACAGATCCTCGATTAATGGCAATCTTCAACCTCGGTGGCATTTGAAATCAACAACCCGCTACACACGGGCAATAAACGATTATGAAAGTGAAGGTATACGTGAAATTGACATAGCATGCTTGGCTGTACCGTCAAGTGGCAGTACAGTGCTGATTATAACGTAAATTCACATAATGGCCAATCCACGTGTTGGAAATATGATAAGCGGAAAGGTTGAATTAACAACAGTGAAATGATGTAGATTTCATGAAGTGTTTGATAGACGCGTGGGATATACACATCATATCAACCAGATTGATTTCACTGCTTCTATGCGTTGTCAGTCGTGCATAAACAGAACTGAACCGAATATTATGCCATTCCCTTATGATAATTCGACAGCACCTACCTTACATATCATACCATTTACTTTACACTTCTTACAGACCTCTCCACTATATCACTGTTACTGAACATGATTTATCGAATCTCTACATACACGTTTTCTTTTACAGGAACGAGAACATTTCATACCATATTCTGTTAAGAATAATGATTCAATAAAATAAATCTTCATTCTAAAATTATTGCACCTTTCCAATACATTACTCCCTGAAATTTTTTGTACAGTATTACCTATTTTCTAAACAGGATAAACTAAATTGCAAATTTTATTTACAAATACTGGTCCAAATAAAATTGTACGAACAATATTTCATGATATATAAAATATTTAATCTCAGGGTGGACATGACTTACCAATAAATATAAGAACACATATACGACTGGGCTGTTTTTGTCATGCCTTTCTTCCATGTCCTTATAAGCACATGGTGATCATCAGTTTTTCCTATACTGTATGTTGTTTGAAAACCGTATCATACTGCTGACAACAAAACTACTAGTACATGCATTTAGCATAATTAATATGCTATGACGTCAGAGTTCAAATATTTGAAGTTGATCCGAGTAAACTAAATTTGAAGATGTAGTTAGGACAAAGATGTTGGAATGGGCGGAGGGTGGAAGGGAGGGTAGCACAAGTTGTTGGTTGAGGCGCTATTAATTCCACGAGATTGACCTAATGAGGTCCAAGTGACACCAGCAACGTTGCACAATGCGACTTGAATCGCGTTTGAGTGACAGAGAGGGGGGTTTTGAGACAATAGGCAACTTGCTATGTTTGTCAAATTTCATAATCAATTTTGACAAACTTTTGATGTGACATTTGTGACATGGGCAGACCCACCGCGGCAAACATGATTAATTCACGAGGAGACACCCCGCATTAAAATTTAGTTCGGCTTATACTGCAGTGAAACTTTCATCGTTTACAAACTGTCAAAAATTAAAATCT
Source organism: Steromphala cineraria (assembly GCA_916613615.1). Classification (NCBI taxonomy): domain Eukaryota; kingdom Metazoa; phylum Mollusca; class Gastropoda; order Trochida; family Trochidae; genus Steromphala; species Steromphala cineraria. Next base: position 50,320,765 of record OU744724.1, on the reverse strand, counting down.
TTTATTTTCGAACGGTTGATACTGCCCCTCTCGACTCATATCACTTTCCCGTCAGTACCGTAATATTCAATTTGCTCGCCCCATCCATCACAGCGTATAAACGTAGTGGGATTGTTAGTAGAGAAAGCCTGTCACGTGAAGAGGGGAGAGAATATGGGGAACCCTCGACTCGGCCTGGGCGTGCGTGGGGGGAAACAAGTTTCAAACACTCGGACTACGAATAAAATTATCTTAAAACACTTGATATGTCGTAAGTTCCTTGTTCTAATAATTTACACGTGCGCTACGCTAAGTCTTAACTGTTTGCGACCGTGCGTACGCACTCGCTAGTTTGCGTAATGTGGCCATGTAAAACATTGAGTCATGCAGGAGAGCCGTCGACTCGCTTCTTCAGTCTGTCTGCCAGTAATAAAGGGAATAAATGAGGAATGACAGAAGGGACAAGTCGAGGAGGGACGAATGACGGGGGAGATATTCTGTAGATTAGTGCGAGTGCCGATGTGACACTTGTATTGTGCGCAACTCTACATAGTAAATATACCTCGGATGGTTTGCGTGGCCGCTTAGTCCGAATGCATATGTTTACTACTAGCGTAATGCAAACGGGCTGATGTGGTGGTGTTGTCAGTACCTTTGGTTTTTACAATTTCATTAATTAAAGTAAAATTATGAATAGGAAAACATTGTCCATGCAGAAATGCCTTCGTATTGTATATTTCAACTTATAAAGAAATGCATTTTACTCATTTTGTTAAATGGTATGGATATTTACTTCAAAGTAGATTGAAAGAAAAGGAAACGAGCTACTAATAATGTCTGAATGAAACGAAAAACCATGTGAACTTCAAATATAAGAGCTTATTTTCATTGTATGATCACGTTAAACAAGCAAAATCAACTATACTTGAATTGGTATATACCAAACCAACAATACTGGTTTTTTAATAAATCTATTCCTTTTGAATGATAACGTGAAACCATCACATTCAATCATACTTGATTTGTATTTACCAAATAAAATCTACCATCAAAATAATGTTCGTAAATATTTTAAAAGTTTACGATAACCGTGAAATGTACAACCGTTGACACAGTTATGAAAGTGACATGGCCTGGTTTACGAGTTGTGTGGTCACCAATCACTCGCCGTGAAATGTTTACTGACAGATACTGTCATGCGCCTTAGTCTGTTCAGTCGCACAACTCGTCCGCCAGCGGCTCTTCTCTTCTCTCTTTCCCTGTATGTATCTTCGTTATGTATAAGCGCTATATATTCATTATCTTTTTTGTGAGCTTGTCCAGTTTCTATATCTGATATTGCTATTTCATCATATAACCTCCAATTCGTCTCGTTATTCTCACCTTTTTTCTTTTAAAATTCTTTCTTTTCTCGTATGCTAATATGTATCTCTCTTGCGAATCCTTCTATTCGTTTCTCTCTTAATTCGTGTATGTTATTTTCTCCTAACATTCATTCTTTTTCTCTCATGCTCATATCTACCACGACCTCTCTGTTCGTTTCTCCTCAACTCACTCTTTTATCTTTCTCTCCATCTATGGGCTTCAGAGAACATTTGCTTCAATCCTGCTCTTTTCTGGGCAGGTCTTCTTCATATGATTCTCTATTCCTTATTCATCCTTTCCTGATTTATAAACTTCTATGTTTCTCTCTCATTCGCCTTCTCTTTCATTCCGTCGGGTATTTCACGTTCCTCCAAATATCCTCTCATCCTTGTTCTCTTACTCTCAGTCTTTCTTTCCCTCCCTCGGCCCACATGTAACATTATCCAGGCAGGCTAGGTGTGAATGAAAGCTGGAGAATGAAGGAATGAATAATAGATGAATAAATGACAAACTTATGTGACAGGCGGCGAGTTGGGAAGAAGTAATCAGTCTAGAGCAAGAATATTCTCGACAAGTCGTCGCTTAGAGCATTCAGGGCCCAAACTAGGTACCAACATGAATAAGAAATGGGGGAGGGGGAGGGGGAGCGAGGGGATCTTTGATATGCCAGGTATCACTATCGGACATACAGATGGTAAGGGTGTGGGAGATTCTGACCCAATTATTCCCACGTGATTACTTTCAGTAGCCATTTATTTATTAATATGTACTTCACCCAGGTTGACTTGAAGAATTGCTTCACTCAACGTTTGGGACAATTGCGTGAGGGAAAGAATCCTTTGAAGATGTTCTTTGGGTTTTGTAGGTCACGTGGCCAACTAATGTAAGGTGTGTATTTCACAAATAAAGGAAAATAAATTTTCAATTTCATTGCATCTGAATGATTCATCATGTAGCTGAGATGAAACAGAGAATTTCATAATATTTTCGAAGATTTGTTTAAAATTGCCGAAATTTGCCAGATGTCCTTCATGTATTTGTAGAAATAATGAAGTAAATGAAAGGGAACGTTTCTTAGCTTGAAATAAAGAAGTCGAGCGGTAGAGGTTGTTTTTAAATGTGTGTGTCGCGACAGGGCCAGATAAGCCTACAGGTTCAGTGGAGGGAGAGAGGGATGAGTGACATATAAATGAGTGATAGACAGAGGGAGGAAATTGTGTCGTGTTACTAACGCAATCAATCAGCTTTTCACTGAACAATTCATATCAGCTGGCGAAAGCGGCTGGATCGAAAGATTCAGCGAAGCGTATGCGAGCAAGGGCCAATATCGTTTGGTGCGGGCAGAGAGGGGAGATAGGGCGAATTTTCTTATTAATAAACTCGGGAATTAAAGCAAGACGGGATTTGGGAATGGGGGAGATAGGGCGTGAAACGGATAAGCAGCGGTGAGAGGTGGAATCAGCCGGCATGTCAAGGGATTCAATGGGACAGAATAGGACGCCAATCCGTAGCCGATTACTGGTAGATCTTAGGCTCCAAGCAATTGACAAGTTTTTGGAGCCGGTAAGCTGGTCGATGGAGAGAAGACTGTCTTCATGCGATGGAGATGAGCAAGGAATCGCCCGTGTCCCTCGCTCACGGATCGCCCTGTATGCGTTGTCGATTGCAACCCGGATGAAATAAGCATCATGTAGATTTCAATAACCCGGCTTCGCGTCCATCGGCTTTTTTAATTTCGTTTCCCGGGACTTTACCTGTTCCCCCGAACAATGAAGGTCGTTTTGTCTCTCGTTCTCTCCTGGAGATAGCGGGGAAGCGGAAACGTCGCAATCACTGTCTTTATACTGTTCAAGTCTTTCTACAATTGCTTGAATAATGAATAGAAATCTTTATTGCTGCTTTATTGCTGTATAAATCGTGAATATAGAAGAAAAATGACAACCATTGTATTATATCATCAATAAATCGCAATTGGCAGTTTAAGTAAGAAAGAAGAAGGAGATATGTCCAATAATAGAACTGCCGAGCAGCTAGCTGTGATAGTTATCAATATGTTCACTGACAAAGATGTTCCACTGCGTTTTGAGCCTCAATTTCATACCATGGCTTCAAATACTGTGTTGCCGGCGACATATTTTGTTTTAAAAATCTTGAATACGTGAAAGTTATTTCTAAATCATTCAGTGTCATTGAAATGGCAATGTTTCCCAGTAAAGTACGAATAACGTCAGATTTATAGGGCAACATGCGCATAACAGACCTGAACCGCTTGTACTTTACTGTTGTTTATTGCAGTTCGTAATGCCTCTCAACAGTCTCTAATGAACTGACTGGAGATGTATCGCTCTACCTCAACTCACTGCTACCCTGGCGTGCTTCTACCCTGCACGTGCTTCTAAAATAACTAACGGTTCTGTTTCCCTTATGGAGAGGCCACATCCCGAAATTTGCACGACAACGGAAGCAGTATCGGTAGTAAATTAGCATCTGGGTTCCTCAGTCTTTTTGCGTAAACGAGTGGAATAGCTACTTATGTTTTGGTGAACTAATCTAGCCGAGGGCTCCGTTTAGCTGTCGCCGAGTTGACGGTTTAAACCTGACAAGTTAAGACAGGTACATTGTGTCGGAAGGGGACAGAGCCAGGGAGCTTGTGCCGGCCGCGCCCCGGGGCTAGGGGGAAGGTAGGGAGGGGTCGGGGTAACGAGCGCTCATTAAGGCACCCAGACTAACCAGGGAAGTGACACGCCGAACCCCGGCCCCTTGAAGCCGGTCACTCCAGCGAAGGAGAGAGCATCTCGTTACACAAGTCAAAATATCGCCCATGAGGGAGCCGGGGTGTCACCACAGTGTAATTTCACGCTCTCTGCTCCGAAAAAGGCTAACCATGATGTTTAGCGAAGACTAGCAGCCATGCAGGATCATTAGGCTTCCCAGTCTATCGATAGTCATTTAGGGCCAGGGGATATTGTCTGCCTCATCCCCCTCCTTCCCTCCCTCCCTCCCTCCCCCGTGTTGTTCACTTCGGGGTGGCGAAGATATCAAGGGGTTACCTAAGCGAGAGATATAAGCGAACTTTGACAAACCAATGAAAGTTTTAGTTAATCTTCTTACGTTGAAGTCAACGCTTAGTAAACAGTAGTTATGTACAGGTATTCTATAACTCAGGGATGGTATGAATATGTGATGGCATGTTTCGGATATTAACCATAATTATTGGATGGTATGGCTATGTCAGGGTTCTGTAAATTCGTGTGATTACGGAATGAAACGACAACGTATTTGGGGAAATTTTCTTCAGGACTGTGTGTCACGATTGAAGAAGACACGTAAAAGCATTTGAGAGTAAATCTTGCAATGGCTTATAGAATGATGTTATGTATACCGTTTTAGTCATAGAAGCATTTTTTTGGTATTGATGTACTAAGGTCTTCGTCTTTTTAGAGAATCTTCATTTTGTTTGATGCACATTTATGAGGAGAAAGTCCTTTATGTGAACTTAATGATGACCTTAAATATAGATTATACTTATGAAGTATTGAATCACGATTGTACGTTATGGTTATACATGGTTAACATAAAATTCTTAATCCATTGAGCCTCTATAGCAAACAACCCTCTACATGGGAGAACTATAACGCAGAGAAAATGTCATAGATGCTATCATTATACCAAGATTTATGTAAATTTGGTCAGAAATAACAACGTTTCAGATTCCAGAAAATGCCAAAATGCATGTCAACACAGCTATGCAGATAATGTATCTAATAAAAGATAAATGTGGAGATATTCATTATATTGTAAGTTCTGATGACTTCTGAAAAGCATGTTAGTGTCGCTTTCGACAGCTTGAATGAACTTGCTATTTACAAAGTAGTGGACTGTAGATTTGTGGAGTACTGGAGCCGTAATTAACAGTGATATATATCAAAATGCTTCGCGATTACAATGTCAACAACATAAGTGACACATTTTCTAATTATTTGTTAATAGTTATTACATAATTAGCGTTTTAAACTACAAAAACCGAGTCAGTCCTTATCACATAATACGCAAATATCATTTATGCCTTCCTACCACCGCCGTATAGACTAGACAAAAAGCAAAGTTCACGCACTGCACGTGCTTTCCCATCTTGTTAATTGCACTGAAATGTACATGGGACGTTATAGCGCTTCAGACCACGGTCATAGACACTCTGTCATGGGGTCTGTCACAGACCTATTGTACATAGCCTCGACTCGAGGAGGACTTGTGAAATTGCTATCAAATGAGCCCAATAAGCGACTGATTGCTATTCAACTGACGTTCGAACGCTAACAAGGCACCTGCATAAGCAAATACTCTGCTAAACTCATTTGACACAGCATCAAAGTTGCAGCATTTTGTTGTCATTATTCCAGGATTAATATGTACTTTCTATGGCTTTTCAATGCTTCCTGCGACAGCTATAGCAGCACGAGTGTCGGTTTCATTGCTGGGTTGTATATTATTGCGTTTGTGATATGAAACCCATGTGCCGGCTTGGTACGTATTGTACTACCGTCCGTGTAAAGAGTCCGTTTACTTTGAAATAGACAAGGTGTATACCGCCGGGGTACTGATTGACAAATTTGCCTTTCCTGTCAATATCTGTCATCCTAAGTCGTATGTTTACACATTTGTTAACTGCTATACAGGGTGGGATTACGCTCATTTGCTATTGAATTTCAGAATTCTGCTCTCAGGTCAAATACAACCAATTCATACACAATTCATGACAATCTTTGTTATCTTTGTCAATTCTCAATTTCAAATCAAATCTTGCTCCAAAATGTTAATTTTCAAGTATAGCTTGCATAACTATATAAATTAGATAATTTGGGATCGTCTCAAATATAATGGATAATGTGGAAGAACAGAAAACATAATTCATACTTCTGCAATCAATTAAAATCTTTAAAATTTAAATTTCAACATAAAAATTAAATATCTATACGTAGTCAAATGTGTGTTGGCATAATACAGTTTATAAGGTTTTAAGATTGTATTTGAATGTTGTATAGGCATTTACAGCATGATATGGTGATGTCTTGCATGTGTGGTATGTGTTGTTTGGTGTATAGGTATATAATGATATTATTTGGTATATCAGTAACATTAAAATAGCAGTTCTATGATATTCATAATAAATATTCAAGATCACACCTCTATGCAATATTCAGACTTAAATTCAGTGTCACTTTTGAAAGACACTGTATAGCGAATGAGAAGAATTAACAATGTGTTACGATTTTATCTCCTTTTAAAAGAATAATCAATTTAGTTTCCGTTCAAATTTTCAAATAAACCTTCACATTTTTCTCATCAAGGGGACAGTATTGGGACAACAAATGATAATTTATTTTCCAATCAAGCGGCTCTTGATTTGTCCCGTGAGAGACGCTCTAGCACCCCTAGGTATTTAGGCCGGTTATTTTAAATGCGCTTTGCTAAAATAAAATTTTGAAAATGATGGCACAAGACGCTGATTTAGATTAATTGCGTTTTCGGTGTGTAGTTTAAGGTTTTCGTCTTTTTAACCTTGCCTGCAAATGAATTGTATAACTCCCGGCCAGCGCGACGACAGACAATCGAGTCAGGCCCTTATTTTTATAGAAAGATGTGTCCGCCTTTCAGGGGTCCAAGCTTTATGAAGTGTTAATTCGAAAATAATATTTCAAAGAATTAAAAAATATATTTTTGCATATTTTAAGATACATTCACGCATTTTGTTTATACACTTGTATGGTTCCAATCTTGAATAATTTTTAATTTTGTTAACAGATAGCATCGTGTTACTAACAAAATATATTCCAATAGTAGATTTAATGACAGTCACGTGATGATTTACGTTAAAGTAAAATTACCATCTGCCAGAAATCATATGTAAATCATGATTCGCATACGACATATGTTTAGTTCCCAATCATCACATAAAATGATCTGAAAACTAATCAAGTAATGAACTCAACATATTGTTTTGCGTGAACCTAATCCACAAGTTTATTTCGTTATAATTGACTATTCATGTTTGGAATGTGTGACAATCATAAGCCTAGTGTTATCACGTTTTACTTGTATATTCATGCAAATGCACAATTTCATGTGATTTAAATTCTATGCATACAGTTGGCATTAATAAAACGTGAATATCCACACTTTATTCAAACGCCATACTATCATTAAGACAATGATTTCAACGCGAATTCTGATACCCGCAGTTTCCAGTTATATAACAACAAATCCTCCAATACTTTGATAGAACATGAGAACAGTGTTTAAAGAATGTCAGACAGTTAATGTTATGGTAAAATAATCCTACCCGACGGCCCGCAGGGGTAATTTTGGGAATATTTTGTAAACAAATTCTCAGACTATCGCCGCGGTAACAAATTGGGGAAATATCTATGAAATTCCGTAACTGCCCTTTCATTGACTATAATACTTTAAATCTATTAACGTTACTGTATCTATGGGGGTTTGATTTATTCTCGTTCAGATAATAAAATCACGGAGCGGAAAATTGTGACGATTTGGCTAGGCCATCTTGTAAGATGGGACAGCGCTTTACAAGAAATATATGGAAGCCCATGCTGTGAACACGTACAATATACACTATAACGCCTGGATTTAATTAGACATAGACAGCAATTAGCAGCGGTGTTAATTAGATCAAGATGTAGATGGTACAAGGAAGGATGCAATATTACTACTGAATATCGATAGTATTTTACGACTTCAAGTGGAAGCAATCTGGATGAAATTGACACGAAATTCCGACAGATCAGTGCCGATAACGCTAATGTAAATTTCAGATGGAGTGAAATGTATACCGAACTAACATAAACGAGCATGGTCATTGTCATAAAACAATTTAACATCTTAACATCCGCATAAAAATAAATTGTGTAAAAATAATAGCAATTAAAGTCTTCAATAATTACATTTTAACGCCGTTTTACTTGTAGTATTTCTTCCCAAGTAGATGAAATGGAATATTGCGAATGGAATTTCTTGTGACGCCGATGGATTTAGCAAGAAGAGACACGGATCAACCTGACAAAACCGTCATACCAAGCGCCGGTCTTCAATGCCCATTCCAGTGCTGAGAATTATCCATATCTAAAATGAAAGATCCCGGTCTAGAATCAAAATCGCATTTTCCACAGAAAATATCTTGGAATTGAAGACCGCGGCGGCATTTTAGCACTCAAGCCGAAGTCTTGAATGGGAACAGGCTGAAGTCGAATTTGCGCGGTGAGAGGGAGTCTGCGCTGTGATTGGTCGCTGTGTGACGCCCGATTACCCTTGAGTGTCAGCCCTGTGTCGGTGGGCGGAGCTAGGGGGCGTGGTCGGACGAGTTCATTCTCACAACTTGGCTGGGAGGGCGGAGTGAGGGAAAGACGGGTATTCACACATCATATGACAGTCTCCCAGTTAGTTGGATGATAAACAGTAAAGAAATATAGTTCACACTTTCTGTCACCGTCTGGACTCTTGGAGTATACGGAATTCGCTACCGACAACCTTCTAGGTATATGCATGGTTTGAATATGTTTTACTTGGACGAAGACCGAACACGTGGGGAGCTAGATTAAATTAGTGCCGGAACGGTAATTTAATTCCGCGGAGAATGGTTACTGGATACTGGCGCCAAACCGATTTTCTTCGCATGCTTAGTTTTTCTGCTGTGGGAGACGAGAGCTATCGGATTGTAGATGTTATCGCGAATACCATGTAGAGAGAGGTTCTGGCAGCAAAACCAGAGTTAGGCGAAAACTATTACAGCGCAATCGAGATAAACAATGAGAAAACTCGATACGACTGATGTACTCCGACTGCTATACGCCGATTTCTGGTGGAACATGCACTCGTGAAGTGGAAAAAGTAAAGGACAAGCTTGGAAGCTTCGTTCCGTATGATTTCCATAGTACTTCTTACTTCTTTCCTGCTACTTTGACTGCAGAAACCGTAGAGGCCGTCTGACTCGCGCCGGTTTGTTATGCCGTTCCACTTGCTAGCTGTGGTCCCTACTGGAGAAGTCAGATCGCCCAGGGCTGGGCAGGCCTTGACAGCTCATTTGTTATCCCGTTCCATAGTAAGCTAGGTTTGATTGACAGATTTAGTGGTACTAGCTATAGGCTGCGACAGGCTAGTTGTTAAACTAAGGTTGTGATGACGGGAGAGACCAACGTGTATGGATGTATGGAGGGTTACGCTGTTTGACAGTTTGTTTCTTCTTTGACAGGCGACTGGATTTGTTTATACCATTCTGGCCCTGGAAGTGTAAAAACTTACGCAATAACTGGACTTAGATCGGAGAGCGAAGGCCCTCGCCCCGATGGCTCAGCGGGTATGTACTAAACCCTACAGTCTTGTTTTAAATGAAATTTACGAGCGTAAGCGCTCCTGTTTATAATATTTATGGGAAATTGATACTATGATGTGTTGCCGTTGTAGCAAGGTGTGTGTCTCTCTTGCAGTTTGACAATGAGCTCCCTCACTACGGGAGCATGGAGGGTGGCATGTACCCCGACCCCCACCGCTCTCTACCCAGCCACCCCCTCACCCACACGTCCACCAGCCTCAACCACGGCCCGTCCCCCATCCACCAGTACCCACCCTTCACCTCCAGCAGTAGTATGCCGGGCGTCATACCCTCCACACAAGACAATCAACTCAAACGGGATAAAGATACAATATATTCGTAAGTATTCCCACGTACTAGTACAGATTACCTATTTATAACGCGCTTAGGTCCAAAGTTTAATTCATAAACAGTCGGCACGTGTGAAGTCGCAGCGACTACCACGATACTATAACAGTTATCGAATGTTTTGGTTCCGAGCCCGGCGCTTCCAGCGAGTTTTGACTAAATCAGCCTTGACACTTGTTTAGTAACCAATTTCTAGGACTATGTTATGTTCAGTTTACATTGCTGGATTACTGTCAAGTCAGAAAGACGTCCATTTGTGGCCGAAATTCACCGATCATGTTGTAAACACTGTATTTCCTGAACGCCAAGCGCCGCTCAAAATGGCCGCCGCGTGTGATGTTAAAAAATATCTGTATCTATTTTTCCGCCTCTTTCAGACATGCACTTTTCCCACTCCTGGCATTAATATTTGAAAAATGTGAATTAGCCACATGTACCCCTCGTGAGCCGGGGGTAGCGGGAGGGGACGTCTGTTCCTCGGAATCATTCAACGAAGATATAGCAGTTTTCAGCAAACAAGTTCTCGTACGTATTAAAATCATAATTAACATTTAAATTTTACCAATATTTCTTAATTATTTCCACATCTTTCTCCGCCGAAATCTAATATAAATTTTAATATTTTAGGTACATTGAAATTTTTAGGTCGATTTTTCTAAAGGATATCTAGAAATCATCAATTGAAGGGGATTATTAAGTCAGTTGCCATTCATTGCAAAATAATGATTTCCAATCACCTGGGCGCATTTCATTAGTTGTTTAGATATTCCCCTTCGATCGTAGACAATAGGGGGAAAGTGAGAATTTTATTATTGTAACTTTGCACAATGCCTTGGTTTATTGTCAGCCTTTTATTTCATCACTGCTCGCGCGAAAGTAATAGCGCATTGCAGATATAATGAGAGACATAATAAAATAAAATGGTGGGGACGGTTGTCCCGATGTGATTTGGAGGAATTTTGTAGATAGTTTCCCATACTAAACATGGATGTTATATTGGCCGCTGGTCTGATTGTACTGGTAGAGCAATTTTCGTTTGAGAGCATGTAATAATATTGAATTTATTTGGCCCAGGCGATGATAAAACTCGGCTGATAAGTCTAAAATGTCTTCTATACGATTATTTTATAGATACACGACCCCAAATAATTTCACCGCCAATGTTTATATTTTTATTACACATTTTTCCTGTTCTAATATTTCCTTGGCAGGCACGGTCCGAGAAACCATTCTTCTCAGCAAACCACGAATTGGACAGCCTGGTAAGTTTTGCTTTTTATTTTCGCCCAAATCATCAGTAATTTAGTGGGTTCCGACTCGGAACTAATAATGACTATTTCTTCTCTTCCCCAATGCGCCATTGTGGCAAAGTCGATGGAGATTTGTGATTCGGAACGGTCTAGTTTCATCAACGCCAAGTGCCACACAGCCAAATGACCGTTTTGGAAATTTCTTTCGCAAACGGAGCGAGCAGTTTGAGCCCAAGTTGGCCCATGTTTTCGCGAGAAGGTCGAATTCTCCCAGTGTTGCTAATGAACCGTAAGGCGCTTGGGAAATCCTCCAAATAGCGCCTGGACGGGATATTTTACTTTAGACCGGCTCTGCCCGAGAAAAACCTTCCAGATGGTTTTATAGCCAACCCTCCAGTGTGGAAAGATTCTTCCAAAACAAAAGACGGCATGAAACTGATATTCGACTTTCCCATCTATAGTTGATTAAGCCCAAACCAAACCCTGGCCCCCGAAATGATACTTTCAGGACGCAAGTGTTCCCGAACCCAAGAGGCTGAAAATAAAATAAATTAAACTTTAATTGGCATCTGGTCCGCAGTGAAATTGAGAGACGAAATTCGCCTATGTTCTGGCGAGATATATTTTTTCAAAAATTTAGCTATAATTTTCAATCAATTCACTTCGGTAAACGGTTTTATTTTCAACAGTTTTATTCACGCCACGTGTTTGTATCTAATTTCAGATGATTCAGTCCATTCAGGTTTTACGCTTTCACCTCTTGGAGTTAGAAAAGGTTTGTACATTTCGTGTATTTTTAAATGATAATTATTTCCTTTTAATGTATTGTTGGTGTCAGTTTTAATATTGTATATTTCACGCTGTAAATGTAAGAACAAAGAAAACGATCTGAAGCGCTGAAGTCATCTGCCTATTGCATGTTAGGGTGTTATTCTGCGGTGTCAATTACAATATATGTCATGAAATTGGCAACAATACGCATTACCGATAAATTTTGATTAAATCTCAAGTCGTATTACCAACCCGATGATTTTATTATAACCTGGTTAATGAAGTACTAAAACAATACATTGTTATAACGGTGAGGCATTTATTTTAGTTTAACTGTAATTGTGATCGATGTAATTTAAGATGTTAAATAAATGTGTGTAAGAAAGGTCGCGTTTTCTTTTGCCGGCGTAAGGAGAGAAATTCGTTTTATTCCTTAACGATAATGGTATGAAATTGACACAAGAAAATTTCATTCATTGATAACAACATTTCCTCAAGTTTATGCAAACAGACTGGACCATTTCTGATAAGGCAAAGTGAACTGCAATCTTCGTGTGGAAACGTTTTTCTCTCTGCATTCCACTTTGCTTTCTAAATTGCTAGGTGGTTTAATATTTAGTCACATATACTGCCCAGGATGTACAAAGTTCAATCTTTAAATAATATTTAATGTTTGTTGATTTTTAAAAGGCGTATTTTGAACGGCAAAATTGTTAGAAGCGTGTGGGAAAATGCGAAAGTGGCTTTGTTTTGGTCAATGTCTCGTTCAGTATGGCGGCTTGTAGCAGACGACGCGTTAGCCAGATCGGCTCTTCCTTACCAGATACAATAAAAGCTAGGCGCTGCTTGCGGCATTTAGCCGTGATCGGCATTCGAAAGACTCTAATAAGGCATAAGGATTACTAATCTAATAAATGAAGAAAAATCCCTCTACGAAATGTACGCTGCCGCTGTTCTTTTTACTGACCAATTTTCGAATCAAAATTTCAGATTTTCGAATTAGCTGCGGATTTTCCATGCGCTCCATTTAGCATTAAGATTTGTAAAAATCCATGCAACGCAGCCAATTTTAAATTGAATAACGAAAACATCTAAAATGTTTTTATTATCAAAAAATCTAAATATTATTTTTTGTCATTGTTTTATAGGTGCATGAACTCTGTGACAATTTTTGCCACCGGTACATCAGTTGTCTGAAGGGCAAGATGCCCATAGACCTGGTAATAGACGAGCGGGAAGGCGGATCAAATAGCACACCGTGCAAAAGTTCATCTTCTTCAACGACTGTGAATTCTACTAATTCTGATACGCCGATTGACCTTAACTCAGAAACAAATAATCAAGATCAGGTAAGAAAATATTTTTCTCATCATAATTTTATGAAATTGTGTCATGTATGATTTCCATGTTTCCCACGTGCGTGCAGGTGTTATTGTTTATGTAACATTAGACAAAACAATAGTGACATTGGATTGTTTTGTCTGTATCCAAATCAGGTTAACAGTTGATGTAACTTAGCTGTTCCCGACGTATTTGTTCCCTAGTGTCGATAAAATTATTATAACTTAGCAGTAAACGGTATGTAATGAAAGTTGTTTTAATGGTGATTTTGTTTGTTTGACGGTTCCTTTAAAAGGCAGAACAGAGATATTTAGAGCCACTGGCGCCGCGAAGTGATCGCGTTTACGAGCGCTAATGAATAAAAATCTCAATAGGCCTATCGTAAAACCGACATTTGCGGACGATGTCACTGAAATAGCGATATCGTCCATTTTACCTGTAATTGTCAATTACTTTTAAGACTTTGACGGACACTTTCGAAAAGACAGGACTGTAAAATTATTTTTTTGAGATGATAATCAATTCAAAATATTTTTGGATGCGATAAATGTTAGTGGAAAATTGGGTGGCTAATTAAATTATCTTCTGATATTTTTATCTTGCGGATATAATGGTTGAAAATGTTATTTTTTATCTATTTGTATCAATGAAATAATAGCGTGAATTAAGTGAATTGATAGCATGAATAATTTCGTATTCATTTGAATTAATTTTCTAGATGTTGAATTTTTAACTCAGAAAAAATACATCAAATTTTGGAATTTTCCAACGATAACATCGAATTTTATTCTTAACAACTGTTCCTACATTAATTGGTTAATAATCGATAAAACGCGATTAATGGTAATAAATACCCCAGTAAAATATCTGGTTGCATATTTCCCTTGTCCTGTATGAAATTCTACCCAAACTCTTTAGACATATCCCCGGCGATTCGTCAAATATTCGATTTTGTTAACGCTGGGATCTAAAAGTTAATATACTGCGTGTAGGTTTCAGTTAATGTTGAAATGTACACTAGTTGCATATTAATGCTGAATCGTTATCAGAAAGGGCCCTGATAGTGACATTCCCAAGGGATTCACAATCATGTTTCCTGTTTCACAAAAATAATCTGATATTTTTTGGTGATCTAGGAACCAAGGGGATTATCATAAAATCTTAAAATTTAATTTCAATAATTTTTCCATTTAGAAAAAATTCATCTGTGAGTCTTAATATTTCCTGTGTGTGAAACTGTCGACCCTGAACGTTTAGGAGACATATTTCTTATCACAGAACGCGTCTACGAAAGGGAAATAAGTTTGTGAAGTAATGATCATTATTTACGGATACCAAGATTTATCCCGATTTAGGATGTGTCTACAATAAATCGCTCAAAACATCGAGTGCGGGTGGTGGTTTCTAAATAAAATACCGGCAAATTGTCTAGGTGGATTTTAATAACGGGTCATTGGATTTAGTAAAATTCGAGTCTGTTCATGTCTTGTATTCTTCGTTTCCCTCAACAATGAAAATTTACCTTTAAGGCTAATTGTGTTCCTTCTCCGAGGTATTTTAATGCCTCTTCGTGTCAAAGACTTGGAAATCTCGTAGGTGTTTTTAGTGTTTTGTTGGGCAATTTTACTAAACTCGTTGAAAGAAAATATACTTCTGCTTGAAAAGTTGAGCATGAAATTAATGGTGGGTAAAAATAAAGAGGTGAACACTACCCTTTAACATTTTATTGTCGTTTAAGGAATGGCTTTTTAATATTCCGTGGAGGTTTGGGTGAACAGAAAAGTCGTTTGTCATGCAATCTATTGTAGTTTTCAACAATCGACAAGTTAGGGAAATTTACCCCATTCACATACAACAACTGTCGATTCAATGAACAGGTTTTATTTACATTTGCCACAACAATGGCTATTACGACCGAGTTAAAATTCCAAAATAAAAACTTGTGAAAATAATCAAATAGATTACGACTTGCTTGCAGGATGCGCCGTTGTCTATTTGAGGGGTGCAACCTCGCTTAGTAGGCTATTGTTATCTTTGTGTCCGAAACTAACTGACACAATTGTGTCCTTTCTTCCGCTAATCAGTGCACAGGACAAAAAGAGTTCCGAGTTAACGACTATAAAATGACCCATGGTGAAACGTTTATCTCCTCTCAAAAGCCCTGTTTAAATTTGACTCGCTGGAATCCCGCCTGGCAAAAGGCGGTCACTTGCCGTTGGCAAAAATCCTTCTGCATGAGGGGATCTTTTGATAGGGGTGGATGCCCTAAGTCTTGATACCTCTCCGAGAAGTAGTCAAACCACGCCTCGCTTGCTCGAACCAAAATTTCCTCTTTCTTCAAACGTGTGTCCTTTGTTTGAAAAAGCGTCAGGAAATCTCGAGAGATTTTCGAAATAAAAATGCCTATATCTTATCATGGGCATTATCTGTTAATTAGCGGGACCCTCGAGAGAGTTGCGAGTGTTGACACTGCCCACTGTTTAGACACTTCAAAACAATCCTCGATTTGCCAGGCCCTGTTGGTTTCACGCCGAGATTTCAGTTTATATTTCCAGCGGATTTGTTTGTAACGGCGATTTCCATTAAACATTTTACCAATCGCCTGTCCTCTTTTGACAAGTGTCAAATGATCTAGCAGATTCTTGCCGATCAATTAAAGATAAAATAAATTGATTTTGGCCCGCTTTGATCAACGATATCGGGCTATAGGAAGAATGAATTGATGCGACAGTCTTCCTCAATTACGATATTTCCACCAAGACGTTGTGTAGTGGATAGGTAGCCGTCGTTTCATTTGTATATAGATACTTAGGGCCAATACACGGGATTTCCGCTCCTATATTCTTCATACCATTTAGCATGCTTATAAGAGCTTTCACATTAATACAAATAGTAACCATTGATTGAAATATATAAATGGTTGTAGTAACAATTATGCCCTTATTTTAAAGATAATTGGTTAAACAATTAAATAGGAACCGTGTGATTTTTTCTCAATAAAAAACGCCATAAAACCTCATCCCATTTGACAGATGGAAGAAAAACGCCAGTGTTTTACAGATTGTGAGAGATAGTCGCCACAAATCATGGCGCGTCGACCTCTGTGAAATTTACAGACAGTTTATGTTAAAAAACTTAAAAGTTCATTTCGGAGAAATCAATTTTCCGTTGTCTTGTAATTTTTTTACGAGCAGAAAAGTCTATTTTGCACTGGAAACTGTGTCCCATGCCATAGTTTCGACAGCTGCCCGTAACAATATAACAGAAGTGAAATTCGAGAAGACAAGTGCTGGGCCGTATGAATAGGAGATTTTATCGTGTATGTTGCGAATATTCCCATTCCTTCTAGCCGACATACACCCCTGTATTTTGCCCTGACCTCCCGTGACCCTAACCCCGCTACCGAATTATCCTCCATTTCAGAAGATCACATATTTTTAAACAATATTGATATTCCAATATTTTGTATTTGCCCATGTGATTTGCCAAACATTATTCCATTTAAAATATTTAAAAAACAAATAATTTAAAAATAATCTTTAAAATTTGATATTAGTAAATATTTTTGACAATAAAATTATTTTTAAACATTTTTAGTGAAAAGGGGCTAATTTGAAATTCAAGCACATCACTGTATATTTCAAGTAATTATTTGGTCAATTAAATTTTATTGATATTTCTGATGATGATCCTATCAATCACATTAGATTATTTAACAAAAGTAAGTGGCATTGAATGAGATTAGAGTGTGATATTAATGCAGGTGAAATTCACAAGGTGATATATACAGGGTGTTTGATTGACAGGCGGGGTTGAATGGAGGTGTTGGTTTCACTAAGTGTCCTGGCATTAAATCTCAGTGTGAGCCCACCACTAGTGCAGGCCTTGTGCTTGATTGACAGCTTCATGTACTTTTCATTTCAAAATTGACATCTTCTTGAAATAATCATTTTAAAACTTCTTTCGATATCTAATGAAAATATAATCATGGATGAAAAAGAAATTTGGAAGAATGCAAAAGGTTGGAAGATGTACATTTCACATGAATTGCATCTAATTTTACATTTTCCATCTATTTTATTATTTCCTTCTTTCCATCCTGATGTTTTCATTTCGAGATGAATAGCGTAATCACTTATTTAGGAATGGTCCATTTCAAATCAGTGCCTTGATACACAGTCGACAGCTTAGGAAATGTCTTGAAAAAGGAGTACAGAAGCAAAATTACTTGGAAAAAATGTCTGTCAGAAGGTTTAGAATTTTTTTTCCTTAAGTGGAGATATTTCTTCCCCCCTTTTTAAAATCGATAATTACGACATAGATTCAAAAATCACACCCCCTTTAATACAAGATTTCTGGTGGCTGTCTTTCCATTGAGTTAATGGGGTCTTTTCTTTGCTGTGTCAATTTCTCTTTCTCTCGATCCGTTGCGAAAGAATGAAGGAACACTCTAAAGGGGCAAGAGGTTTGAAAAAGGAGGGCTGTCACCCTAACACTGGGACTTTGACATGTTTTGTTGTCACTTTCAAACTTTTTGGAAGCTTTGTTTTATTCTGAGATGTTGAAGATCAAAGAATTTGTTTTTATTTAACAGTCTTCTTTTTTAAATAAAAAATTCTTAAAGGTTAATTTAAATTCTTCATCATTACTCTTTTTCTTGAATTTTAAAAAATTAATTTAAATTTTTATTTAATCAAAGAGTTTACAAATAGAAACTAGATTTTATATTCTCTTTTATTATGATTGATGGTTCAAAATGTTATCTTCATGACCATGAAATATGAAAATTATCTGACCTCATTTGAAAAAGAAGTATCACATAAGTTCTGATTAGTGTTAATGAATTTAATAGCTCAATGAAGACATGCGATAAAGGAAATATATTTGCTATAATTGAAAACAATGTATTTATTTTTTTATAATCATTTAAAGGGTTTCTGGCTTAAGTGACAATTATGTTAAACAAAGTTATTATTTACTCTAAAAAAAAACTATATATACAATGAAAGGCATGTGTTATGGGAAATATCTCTACTTAAAGTGAAAACAATGTATTAATATTGTTCTATTATAATATCTATTGATAATGAACTGAGCAACATACAAGGTAGTTTCAAGGTTTGAAAAAAATTAAATTTAGATTTCACAAAATAAGATATTGAAATCAAGCCTATTCTATTTCACCATTTGACAGGAGCTGTCAATCTTGAATTAACGCACAAAGATGTGCAGAAATGATGAATTTTGTTTAAGAACATTGATTCCCATAGGATTTGATATCAATTAGTATTTTAGAATCCTCAACTATATCGGTTCACATATTCTCTCGAAGGAAAGATGCGTTACCATTATTATCACATAATACCACTTCTAAGACCTCTTTGATTCTCTATAATGAAATGATAGAGTTTTTTCAAACTCTCGTTAGATTTCACAATATTGACACAGATTTTATTTTTACTGTGAAATGTATCACTGAAATCAACAACATTTTTGCTGAGGCAATGATTTGGTAATTTTGTGCATAAGAATTATTGCATCAATTGGCGACGGAATGATTACTTTTAAACAAAAGGGCAGACAGCAAAACCTATCCATCAATTCTGAAGTTTATCAATAAACAGTATGAATGGCTATTGTACATTTCAGGGTCTAACCGTGCATAAAATCAGTTGGTCACGCAAAGCTTATAGAACCAGTGCTTAGGGTCTTACATACTAAACCAACACTTGTGGTAATATCCATATAAGAAAATATAAAGACACTCAAGGAACTCAACATGTATTCATTGAAATTTAATGAAGTTTTCGCGAAAAGCAGTTTGACCCGCAACCTCTTATCATTGCTTACAAGTGTGGAATCCTTGGAATCTTGGGAATAATTCAATTATGAAATATATGAGTGATGTGACAACGCTGTTTATTGATTTTGGTCATGGTGAAACGCGAAAGTAATTTCCCATACTGATAAATAAGTTTTTTTCAACGTTCAGCTTGGGTGGAAACTGATTTCACTGAAATGGTTTAGGAAGCAAATTCAATTTTGTTGAATAAAACTGCACAAGATTTTTTGATATTTGAAAATAATTTCATAATGGGGAAAAGGCCTAAAGAAAATCAAAATATTTATTCATATCCCATCGTCATGGTAACTAATTTGATCAGTCTGCATAGTTGTTGTGATAATACTATTATATAGATTTTGTTGTTGATTTTATACACCACTTCCTGTAAATGAAATAAACATGGAAATAGACGGTGAGGTTAATCAGTTTGTCACCCATTGGAATTTGACAAGCAGGAGAAACAATATCAAGTGCATTTCACTTATAACCAGTCTTCTGTGAATGATTCCCTAAACCCTGTCTTCAATAATTCATACCTTATAACTTCAATACCTATAAAATAAACAAAAGAAAAATTGTTCCGTGCTGGACATTGTAATTTCATGAAGTAAAGTGTCAGACTTAACAAGAACTTACAGACTAGTTTTGGGCTCTTTTAACATTTATGCAAAACAGAAGGCTTTTAAAAGTGTGAGTTTGGCCAGGTCAATTATTTACAAGTCGTCACCCAGTTGAAGTTGTCACTTTCTCTCAGTCGATGGAGCATTGTAGCACATAAAGTCTCCCCAAGGGAAAGGGCTGATAGCCCACACTTTCAACTTGGTGCAAAACAGGCCAGGGGTGTCTGACTTGGTCTGCAAATGTTGATGTCATCTCACACATATCGCGTCACGTTGTGTCCTTTCCCGCCACGCTTTAGTGCAATAAAAAAATTACTGGTTACTTTCATGGAAAATAGCATCAAATCTAATATGTAACAGAAGTTCAATGATTCTTGAAATGGGTTCTCAGATCAGTGGCAAGCAAAGGATTCTAGGCAATGTAGATTGCATATTGATATGACTACATTGCTCCAGCATGTCATCAGTTCGATGTACATTGCGATGTCAATTTCTACATGTACATTGCGATATCAATTTCTACAAGTATATTACTGGTCAATTTCTTGATGTACATTGCAATGTCAATTTGAACATTCACATTGCAATGTCAATTTCTTGATGTCAATTTCCCCATGAACATCATGATGTCTATTTCCTACAACTGATGGCCACTGCAATGTCCTGACCAACGTCCACTGTCATGTCTATTACATGCTGGACAGTGGTCAGCCCGTTTACTCCACGTCGATCCCTGCATGCTCGTCAATTGCACATCATCTCTGTCCTGTGCTTGTCAGCCGAGTTAAGGGTCTCAAGACAAAGAGCGTTTATGTCCAAAGTAGATTCCCCTCGGCTTGGGTCACCGAGGCTGCAAGCACAGTCCCCAGTGCTGGACTTGGCTTTATCAGAAAATAATGAAATTAGAAGTGAGACAAATGTAGCCTGATGGATGGGAGCGGTATACTTGGCCTAGTAATCACCAGAGTAAGTGACTCTACAGGCCGACTGCACTACCCACAACTCCCTACATCAGATTTCATCCATTACCCCCACTCCTTGGGGAGGGGCAGCTGTCTGACATTGTATTTAATTTTCATGTTTTTCCTGTTAAAATCAATATTCCAGAAAACAAGAGATGTTTACAATTGACTACAGATTTATCTAGAGTGGTTCTCAGAGTTTCTTGTTTACATTTTTTTGTATTTTATTTTCTGTTGATAATACTTTAAATTATTTTTTTATTATTTATTTTAGTATTCATATTTATTTTTTACCTTTAAATTTGTAAATATTACATTTTTCATTTATCACCATTTTATAAAAGAAATTTTTCATCAACATTAAAGATCTGAGAGATAAATAATCACCTCAAGCCTATCAATTTAAAACAAATGTTTTAAGTGGCTATTTCTTTAGGCAGAATAAGGATCAACTGTAAATTTGTAACAAAAACATGCTAATAGATTGAAACACACAGCAAATTAATTGTGTAAATATGAAGGAGATTTAGACCCCTAGTGCCTGAGGCCTTCAATGCATTCGTCTCTAAGGTCAGAGTGTTAGACGCAAGCTGGTGGCATAAGTCGTGACCCGTAACACGGCCATCGAAACGAACAAACTGAAAGGCAAATGCAACGTTTACTTAGCGTTCATTTTACCTGTTTAAGTAAACTTCTTAGCTGACGATCTGGGTAGAGAAAACAGTCTTTTGTTCACAGACACCTGTCCTTTAAGCACTCGACTACGATCCCCTTATATTTGGGGAAGTGACCCGCCCTGTCGCTGGGGGTATGAATGGGGATTCTTTAGGGGGACCAATGGGGGTTCTGTGGTGGGGAGAGGGGGATCTCACTTGCCCGGATCACACAGTGATGTTCTTGCTGCCAGACAGCTTTCCCCTTTATCCTTTTGTGATCTACACGAAAACTTCATTTTAACGAAATGAAAACTGGGAAAAAAGATCTTTCACAACTTGTGAGGTTTGCAATTGATGTGTTGTTGTTTGGGCTAGGGCACTGTCAGCCCTCTTTCTAATATGCGAATTAAATATCTACTTTAGGTTCACGCGTTGAAAGTTTTCATTATCCCTGATGGGTATTCTATGCTTGACGGTTGATGTACGGGGCTAACTTTGCCTTTAATTGGACTTAATTCTGTAATGCCCAGGCAAAAAATGTGTTTGTGGATGTGGGAGTTATTTCAATATTAGTGGAATTGGAGACTGCGGCTTAAACATTTGAAATGGTCTCACTTCATGTGTGACTGTAACTTGAACATCGGGATCAACAGGGTAATGACAACTTATCATAAGAAAGAAAATCTTTCTGGGTCGTTAGGGGAATACTATGAAAAGAGAATGCAGAGTGGGGCCTCTTGAATAGATGGGAAATATGTATTTACATATGTATGTAAGAAGAGATGTAATTGAGAATATATTTATATAAGATTTTCATTTTAATGCAGTTGTGTTGATTCATTGTAAATATTTTTAAATGATTCTAGATTACTATTTAGTTACAAATATACACATAGCTTGTGACAAATGTTATGAACATGAAATTGAAGGGCTATTATAACTATTGTCAAGGCATCATCATGCAATGTACGCCCATCAACACCATTTATGCCTGTAAATATCAGTGTTTATGAAGTGTGCAGACATTTGATGATTTAAGGGACACTAGTTTATTTCTCCACAATGTGACAGCTATGAAATTGACGAGGCTATGAAATTGGCGAGCAGTGTAAGAGTGTCCAGGTAGGGGAACCGGAACAGAGCAGTCGGGAGTTTGCTTTACAAGCCACCCCCTGCCAGGCCAGGCCCTCTGTGAAACTGTCCCCACCGGGCGGCCACATGAAAAGAGTCACTTTGCGAGCTAATGGCGGCGCAGCTAATCTCGTAACCATCTCCCAGTTCTGCTCCTACGAATTGCTCTTTATTTGGGATGATTCACGATGATCGACAAAACTGTGTCAAATAGGAGACGAAAAAAGTTTTGGTCCTTCTCGCCCTGGGATTTGTATTGGTGATTGTCACGTTGTTGCAGGACGTGGTTCATCGATGTTGCTTCTGGAGGTGTCGGTGTGTCACAGCATCTCGTTCCTTGTCATTGACAGTATCGCGTTTAAACAAATCTCAGTGAATAATTTTTGGTCTATTAATCTGATACATATATTTCATTATGAAATTATCAGGCACTATCATATCATTACTGGTAATTAAAAACATCAGATATTCACTTATTATTAATTGAATTAGATTTTGAACTTTATATAATTATCAAATTTACTTTATTATGATGTATCTTAGAAGTTTCAATGCCAAAATACTCAACTGCTTAGTTTGCACAAATGAGATTTCAGGATTTCTCCCTGATTTTCTTCTAAATTTGAATATATGTATATCTTTTGTAAAAGTATTTTATTCATGATGATATATGTATTATCAGTTATATGATTATAATCCTTATATATCAGCAATGATTCTCTAATTTTTCAATATGTTAACTACCATATTTTGACTGTGCTAGTAGACGTTTCTATCTGTCAGATGTATATGATCCTTTCCCCAGGCAGTTTACCTGATCGCTGGGACTGGATTCACTTCCTTGTAACAAATGTATTCAATATCTGCGCAATATGATCTATCAAGGGTTACATTTACAAATAAAATAAATAAATCATGTGTATAAAAATGTTTTTAAAAAATTTATAATTTTGTCGTATTTCAAATTAATATTTCTTATGTCAATTTTAGAATTCATATTTTAAAAAAAAATTAAAATTATTCTTTTTACAAAGTTTGGGGTCATATTCAAGCCATTTATCAATTTTAGAATAAGAGATGCTTCTATGAAAGTGGAAAGAAAGATTATTTGCAATTTTTCTTGTTTCTCCACCATAGCCCTGGAGTGGGTGTCCCTCCCAGAATCAAGGTCTCAAGCAAAACAGCCAAGTGATCAAGCCAAGCAGCTTGGCGCAAAGCTTAATGTCCTATAATAATCACGGTTGAGCTAGTCCGCCGTTCTTCGGACCCATTGCACGAAAGGACAGAGCTCCTAGCTTTCCATTAAAAGTGCTGTGCTTGGGGATGGGTGACAATGGAGATTGACAATGAACAACATGGCCAGTTAGCCAACATTTCACAGTTGAAGGCTCCAAACTGGTCCCACTCTCAGTTCTATACGTCCCGTCTGTATCCATGTCATACCCTTAAACTCCGGTGAGAATTTTCCTAGTTTTTCATGCTTGTACGTGCGACATAATTCAACCGATTGTGGACATTTCTTCTGGGACTTAGATGCATATCCGACCTGATTTGTGAATATTCTTCGAGGGTCATTGTCGGCGAAAAATGTCTCATTGAGTTGTTTTTGTCAAGTGCAATGTTTCATGTAGTCCCTGGGTATTTGTGTTTTTGTTGAATATTCATTCTTATGTTTCTGTCGCCGTTGATTATTAAAGGCATAATTCCTGGAAATGTTCTGTAATGGAATAAATATTTATTTTCATAACTTCTTTGTGTTGTGCAGTGAAGTGAGACTGAGGAGAGAGCACCGAAGGAGTTGATAGAATTATGACAGCTATGTACCGGCTCTACTTTCTTACACCTCCACAAAAAACATGGCAAGACATACTTTCTGGAAAAAATGCCAGACATACGTACCAATGGCAGAAATGAACCGAGATTACCAAATATGTGTCCAAAAGAATGTCTCGAAGGAAATGCCTGCCTCATACTCTTCTTTTCTTCTCATGAAGATTGTAATTTTCCCGAATGTGCCATAAAAAATGAGTTTTGGTTGACCAATTGATCAGAAAGCGAGGTTATCAATAAGTTGTCTGGGATAAGCTGGGCTTGGTGTTATATGGGGCTCTCTCATTTGTCCGTCAAACAGAAACCGTTAGAATATCATCTACGAGCAGAATTCTAGCACTTGAAGGGTCGTTTTATCCTGATCTCCCAAAGTTTCAATTCCCTCATCAAATCACTGCAAATTTGTCTATTTCAAATGATGTTGATTTCGACGCTCATTTCACAGCTAGTGAAATACCTCCCTGGTTGATAATCTCTTGAGCTAGTCCCCATCAACTAACTGATAATTTGGGAGTAACGAGCAGCAATTACGACATGTTATTTGCTGGATAACTGACACTGTGCTTCATGTTTATAACAAAAATACTTTAAAATTATTCTCCTTTTTTTGGCAATATGAAGATGATTCATTATGACATTTATATGTCTGGGTATCTATTAAAACAAATTTGTGGAATATTTATGAAACATGGCAACCCGATCATACACATAGGCTATATTAAACTTACTTATTCATGATAACTTGTTTTTATATTGATGGAAAAAATGTGAAAAGGGATATTTAGAAATCTTTTAGGTTCAGTAATAGCATTACAAAAAAACATATATAAAATCTGTTCTTAAAGCATCTTATATTATCCTCAATTATTTATCATTTTATATATGCATTTTAATCTCTTAAAAGCTTTAATATCTTATATAAAATTCAATCTAGAGTATGAAATATCAGGATAAAATAAAATTGATTAATATAATGTATTTTGGTAATATATTTTACATTATCATATCACAAAAGAATTTAAAATTCCTTAAAAAATATGTAAAAAAAACACATTAAAAAAAGAATGATGGTATGGAAGTGACAGATTGAAATCTACGTCATCAGTTTGGTAATGTACATGGCCTGACAGATAGACATAGGGAATTGAGTATTTCAAACTAAAAGCTCCCAGCAGGCACAAGAACTCTGTACATGTACACAGAACCTGTCTCAAGCAATCAGTTCACTCATGGGTTCAGCTTCACTTATTGCCGAGAGTTCCGATCCCTGAGTAAAACTAGCGAGTTGAAGAGGAGCTTCCATTGTTCTTCCTTAATTATCCTGTCCTTTCCTGCCCTCCTATCCCCGGCCATATCCTTGCCAGCTGACGAACAGCTGACGTGAATTAAAATCTTGCTATTAGACGCTTTTTTTAAGATTCACCAGCAAGCTAAGACCTGCCTGATAATGGCTTGAGATTTTCTAGGACAGCGATGTGACCATCCATCTTCCCAGTAATTTGTTGCATGTTTCTAATTCTTCTGGAAACTCTCTCCGAGACCTAAATTTTAAAACAAAAAGATAATATCTAAAGAAGTTTTTAAAAATTTTAAATGAAGACAGTAGGGAATTATTATTAGATAATTACCCATGTGAAAAAGTGTAGGGATAGCCGAGCATATTGATATAGACGAGGCCACCGCAATAGACAAGGTATTTTGCCATTGAGGGAAAATCCCATAACAAGGGGTCATTAATGACTACGTATTTTTGTGCAGGCTTAACAATCTTTTTTGCAAAGGAGGCTTTATTTCTCGGAGGAAAAGTGACAGGTTGAACCACCCTGGAGTTGGCCAAATCTGGCGCTAAGATTGCATATTACAGCAGTGCTGATGGTCAGTAGAATAAGCCGGCCGGTATTCAGCAAGCTTCTTACACGGGCAAATCCGGCTAGGACGGCACTTGCAGGGGAGTAAATCCCCTCTCCTCCCAGTGAGTTCATTAAAGGTATTTTCTTCTGAGAGTGATTGATTTTTGCAGCACAAATGCCTGGGAAATCCCTTGTTGGAACTGAGATACCTGAAAACAGGCAGTCCTGCAATAGGAAAACTAGTTTTGTGTTGGGGAGACTTCGATGTAAATAACATCTGATTCATTTTTTTCTTTCCATTAATAAGATAAGATGGGTTAATTAATATGCCATGGTACCAAACATGAAATTTATCTGCTAATCTCGTGGGAAAAACAAGACAGGATTAATGGCTTTTCTTAAAACATTATACGGCTTATAAGGATTGAAGTATTTTTTTCTGCATTTCTTTTGAGATGTATCTGATAATTATCCTGATGGCTGTCCTTGAAATGGCCTCCTGACTAGCAACCATTAGAGTTTTTTAACAAAACTTGTTCATATCATTAGCGAAATGTACGTGAAATATACAATCCTCAATTTCAAGTTTCTAAACAAGGTGCATTTCGTAAAGGATTCCGACACATGCTTTCATTTGAACAGGTGCTCTAAGAAAAAGTGAACACATTATTTCTTCTAATTGAGAAGATACATGGTTACGTCACAGAGCAGCCTGAAGAGTAGTCCATGACAATGTATCATTAGAGAGACAGGCAGGAATGGGATGGGGACCCCTGTGGAAATTGATGAGTTACCTACGACGTAATGTGTGTGAGAGCAGCTTTCTCAGGTATAGTTACCTCTCCGTTCAAAGACAATGGGCTGCACTTGGACCGATGTTTATTGATTTGCTCTTTGTTTCCAGTTGCCTGTTTATAATCAAGGACAAGAGCTTACTCGTCATAAATCACAACGTGGGCCAGGTTATCTTTTCCCTCTTGTCTATTTCGCCTGTCTGTCTCGATGCCGCAATAGACATGCAATAGATCATTAAGTGGCAGGCAATTTGCTTTCATTCATACAATATCAGCATTGATCATGTATTGTTTCCTAATCCACCTTAAAAATTTCAAATTTATAATAATGAAAATCAATCAGATCTTGATGGACTGGGTAGAATTACAAACCCAGAGCGAAACATAAAACTAAAGTCAATGGAACAGAAATAAAATCAAGGTTGGACAAATAAGCACGGGGAAATCCATTTTGTGGTCTAGTTCATGCCTGACTGCAGTATAGATCTATAAAAGAGAATATAATCGCGGGCCTGCTGACAGTGTAAGCTTGGTATTAGGTCCCATGGTGAAAATAGATAAAACATTAACTGCATTTCCTGGTCCGATAACCTATTGTTTTGTTGATGAAATTTACATGAATTTATATATGTGGATTATGCTGATTTGGCACTGCACTAAAAGGTGTTTGCCACCTGTGTGACGGCGTTGTTTCGCACCACGGCTATACCTGTACAAACATGGCAATGCTAGTCAATTTTATGATCACGTCTATTGCGATTTTATCATCCTCCTAGTGTCGTCAAATCTGCAAGACAGCGTATAAAGCTCCAGGTTATCTCTCATAATAATCCCGTAGTTTGCAGACAATGTTTTTGACATTCTATCAAATCACAACCACATTATAGCCAAGGATTTTATGACTTGAGCACATGTTGCATTTGATATTGACCAGCCGACGTCTATTTCGACGTCAGATTACCTGAGCCAAGGGCAGGTTATCTGTCCGTCAGACAAGTCTGACCTAGCTGTAATTGCAGCGATCACTCGCAAGCGAATATTTTAGTTCAATCTGTGGATATATTCCAAGTGGAAAAATATGACAGAATTGCACATGTATCGCTTAAGGGTTATTATACCCTTGTAGTTAATTGCATATGACAAAGACATGAAAATTTGCCAAATGTTATATCAATATCTGTTGGAGGCCATAAATGTCAGTTTTGACAGGTGCTCATTTGCGTAGGATCAAAACACAACTGCCAGACCATTGAAGACCTTTGTGATCTGCCCGTACTGCAGTGCAACCAGACCTAGCAGTATTCCCACTACCAGACCAATCAATACTGAAAAGTGGCAAAAAATCTCATACTGTTTCCTTCCCAGCCCAAAAAAAAATCTAACTTAATTTATAGAGAGCGAAAACAACTATAACACATTTGGAAGGCATTGCATCCCGCCTTGTAGGGAGTCAAATATTAGTCTTATAGATTGTATGTGTTATAGGTAATCAATACGCGCTATAAGATTCTCCTTTACATGAATTTCCATAATAAAACCTAGTTTGAGACCTTCTACTTCTGGCTTATAGATTTTTCTCTCTGTTTTCCCCGATTCTTTCAATATACTCGAGAAATGCATGAAGCTGATTTCCTTGTTAGAAATTCTGAACATGCCAAGCCAAGCATAGTTTCATTTTTCTCGCCCTGAGTGTGCACAGTTTATAACTACAGTGGAATTTGAATGGCAGTAGTTTTTCACTTGATATTGACGCATCATAAAAAACCTGTCTGGCACCTTGAATCTTTGACGCTGTTATAATGCTTTTAACAATACCAACATATCTTTATGAAATTTTACAATATGTTTTAAACGATAAAAATTGAAAATAATTGAAGACTGTCCATTTCAAGTCCATTATGCCAATGCAATTATGTCAGTTTTGAATACTGGCTAGCGACATCAATCTAATTTCAATTTTCACGGCTCTTGAATTTTGAACCTTTTCATTTGAAAGCTGTCAGAGTTCCAAGGAGCCAACCCAAAAAAGGTTCAGCGAAGCATGATTGCCACTGGTAAATTCACCCGCTCATATAATAATTATTTGTACACTGATAGTTTGTTTGAATAACAAGCATAAAAATTGCACATCTATGGTTTAGTGAATTATATAACGCTAAACTCACACTCGGTTAAATGTGCTGAATTAGCTATTCTTCAATAATTCTTGTAATTGCTTGCAAGTGGCATGGGGACATTTTGTTTGATGTTTTCTCAATGAAAACTTGTACCCTTGTGTCTAGGGTCTAGCTTGAATGACGATTTGCACTCTATAAATCATGCTGTTGAAATAGACCCACACACCCATGTACCAATTTGGTATCAGTTTAAATGGCAAGCCTCACAATAAGATTCAAATTCTCATCTCCTCAGTTCAACTGCCCAAGTAATATCTGTTCATATTTTCCGTGAGGTTAATGTGTGTGAGTGCAAGTGTCGTTATACGGCTATTCACTTCATTGATATGTGTGAAGTAAGAGATCTAAATGTGTCCTCGATACAGTGCAGTTATACTGCAGAGCTAAGAGAATGACTATTAATCATTGAGTTACTGCATCCTTAACCCATGGGTTATCTGTTAACAGGCCAAATATACATGATTTATCATTACAAACATTGCACACACACAACACACAGGCAGTAATCTATTGCAGGGAAAAGTACGAGGCAAATAATATGATACATTTGACAGACAAAACACAAAGTAACGGCTAGAGCGAGAATCTTTTCTATTGAGGAAAATCCGGTGGGATTTCTATTTTTCTAGCCGTGAGGTACGATGCATATGGATGTGTCAATCGCAGGCTACTCATTGAATAAATCCGCTCACTATCGGTGTTGCCTTGGGCTTGTAGTGGTGGCCCCTCCCATATATTAACCTGACAAATTTCATCTTTACACAAAATGTCATTGTATTTTTTATGGCTTTGAAATCTTGTTAAAGTTATTTCCAATATTGCATTAGAGACAATACTAAGTGACCTTGTGGAAAAGAGAATTATTTAATCATTGTATCATCTTTTAGGTAATATTTCTTTTCTGTATTTAAATTTATTACTACAGCAAAATTAGTTTAATTTTCTTTTATTTCTTTATTTAATTATTTTTTTATGATATTAGTTATTTTTGTAAATTATGAAAAAAATTCATAAAAAATCTAGAAATAAATATATTCATTAAAAAAATAATTTTTTCACACAATATGATAATTTGTATTTAAGAACTGTGTGTTTCCTGCTCAATTTGACTGCTATCGGCAGGTCTGTGAAACTGCCCTAGCCCTGACCTAAATGACTTGGTTATCTCAAATATCAGCATTCACCTGCTGAAAGAAATATTTCTGACCCAAGCGAGGTGTAGATATTAGTTTAGGTATCCAGTACAGTACCTGCCAGGTACTCGAGGAATTCAGTCTCGCTAGAATCCAGAATCGGAGTTGAACAAAAGCAGAAAATAGCAACGAAAGCTTGTGATAAAGTATCTATGAAAATATGGCACAATACTTCTAGAGGCTTGGCGTTACTGACTACCCCGTGAACCCTAAAGCCTTGAGAACAGTGAGAAAAGAGAGACGCTTACTTAAATGGATATATAGGATTTAGTGTTTGTCTTTGCAAGTTTGACCCAGCCGCCCTGATTATGACACTTGTATATTTATATCTTACTTCATGAAAAACTTTCGTACTGTGCTGTGAATCATACTTCATTATCATATTTTGAATTCATAAGGTTGAATATTTGTAAAGAAATAAAATCCTTGATTAATAAACTTCTAGACAACAAACATGATTTTAATCATATTAGCAGGTAGTTGCATTTTCAAACAAATTTCATGGAAACTCATGATTATATTAATTTTATCATTAATTCTAATCAAAATGAATATTAAATATCAAGTTATGAATAAATAATAAGGAATATAAATCCTTAATCAAACTCAAGAATAATTCAACTTTTCATCAAAATGAAATTAACACATCAATACCAAAATGTACGCCCATGTAAAAATGAAGTGTATACAGGTATATTACAGGTGTAGTGTCGTTGATTGTGACCAGCCAACACCTGTTAATTGATATGTGATTACACAGGTAGGCGGTCGACTTGACTCGAACTTATCTCTGTCCATCGTTACCTGGGGTATCGTTCATTACATCTCACCGTCCGTCTGTCTGTCACCTGCCGCTATTGACTAGTTAGTAGCGCTTTGTTAAACCGATTCCTCTCGATCACATATTTTTTATACCCCTAGGCGGGAGTGATCAGGGTTTTGGCAATCAATACAATCAGATATGCATGGATTGGTGCTGTCTCTCTCTCAAGGAAATGTACAAGGACACTCGTCAATTACAAATGTTCATCCAAATTCAATATAAAATTTATGTCTCTGAATTATAAATATGATTTAATAAAAAGAAATACATTTTTAAATTTTTAAATATTCAAATAATTGAATCATATGTAAGATATATCAATTGTTTCAGCACAATTTAATCAATCAAGTAAATATTGATATTTAATTAAACAGTTTATTAATGTCATTGATAAGATTTGGTTAAATTCCAAATAAAATATTTTTGTTGATTTAAATAAAAGGTTAATATTTAAATGACAAATATTTGATAATAAAACAAGGGTAACAAACTTTCTACGTTACCGACAACTAATGATAGTCAGATCCATAAATTAAACAATTTTATTGCACATATAAGTTTGGGACAAGTATTATAAGTTAGATGAGGTGTGATTGATACTAAGCAGGTTGGAGTTGACCGGAACTGAGTGGTTTATCTGTTTGCCAATGAGATTACAGTGTGTACATGGTGTCCAGTGTCGCTAGCTGTGGTCAGACACTGGGTCAAGCGGTCACTCTGATTAGCTCCGACAGGTGGACAGGAGACATGCTCCCTTCTTACTTAGCTTCAACATAACCCAAGCTTTAGGGCTTGATGGCACAAATAAAAGTGTCATTTTGAGTAACAGGAACAAAAGTTATGACTTCACATTACAAACTTAATTATTGAAGTATAAAAACACATTTGGTGTGTATTATTATATTTTGAAAAATAAATGTTAATATTTAACATATTTAATATAAATATGATATTTAAATGTATTTTTAGATTTAGAATTTTTTTTAATAATTCCTGGATAAATTTAGATATTGAAATGCATATGTTATTAAAATATTGTGGAAGAGCATACTCTTTTAGACTTTAAATAATTTATTGAGAACTTGTTATAAAGATCATAAAAAAACATTTCCTGTCATATTCTTAGCTTTGACCTTACTTGAAATCTACAATCTCTTGTAAATAAATCATGACATGTTAAACCTTTCAATCTCACCTACAACAAATAGAATGTTTGTTTCTGTTTGTGCGAGGGTTTATATACTCGTTTGAATTTCAATTGTAATCTATGCGTACGGGGACATATCCCTCTTGAACCCTGCTATGAACATCTAGCCCCAATGTTCATTTCACTACCGGCAAAAAAGAAACCGTTATAATAGAAAATGTAAACAAATCAAAAGCTTGGTGTCATGGGATCAATTTCTTACTTACTGGAGCTGAAGTACTTTGAATTCATTCACAATACGCTGACAGTTAAACTGCAATCGATCACTGTCACTTGCTCATGACAGATGGTCGACTGACAATAATGTACATTTCACATTTATTGACAAAGATGGTTTGTGTAACGAAAGCCATTGCATTATACTTGTGCAGAGTGGAAAAGGAGGATATTGTGTATATATACATGCCTAATGATTTTGGGCACCTCATGGTCCTCAAACCACAATTACAAATGTATATGCATCCATGTGTGGCAAATACCAACTCTACTGCCATTCGTCACTGATAGAGGGATATTGACAAGCTCGTAGGTTGCAGATGTTGATTTCATAGTTGCAGTATTTTCCATGCTTATTGCGGTATTATAGAAGTACTGGCTTGTTATTGCATGATTGGGAATATCGTTATACATGTATTTCTAATAACAAACAGATTAATTTTTTTAGACAACCACTGCAATTAAATATTTGATACGTGATATTTTCTCAATTAATTATTTAGAATTTATATAAGTCTTTTAATGCTGAAAACTTCTGATCTGTTTTTGACAGAAATATCTTAATTTTTAGATGTGAAAATTAAAAATCAGTTGATTTATATTTCGATTATTATTGATGTTTAAAATGTATTTCTTAAATAACCAAAAATGATAAAACTGTTATATTTTCTTGATATTTCTGAAAATTACAGCAAAATTCAATTTACTGACAAAAATCATGAAGATAAAATCATATGTTTTAATCTGATCAACGCAAAACATGTTACGGAAAAGTTTCTGAATATTTCATGATTCAAAATGAAAATATTCAATTTAAAATTACAGTGACTGTTTCATGAAATTGTATATGCTGATAAGCGTCTAAACTTTCACCTTATTGATGTGTAATATAATCATCATGTACATCTCAGTCATATAAGTTTCCCCGGATATTTTTAATATATTTATCAAGATTTTTGTAGATAACAACGATATAGATAAACTTCAAATTTATTTGAAAATTGTCTGTATCAAAATAGAATGCAAAACAAGTGAGAATGATTTAAAAACTTGGCTGAATGTCAAAAAGCTCTTGTCAGTTTTTTATCAGAAAGTGAGTCACAAGAAATAAGATTTTCCCACTCTTAAAAATGTGACACTAGCCCTCTGCATATCTAAGCAAACATGGTAAGATAGGGGAAGGCATGAGTTACAGTGATAACTTAACGCCAGGATATTTAAATTCCCAATAGATGACGCCGTATCAAAGAAATAAGCAATTCTTTGATTTAATAGGCTCCACAATCCAAGAAATTATTTGCTTAATATATTAAACTAATTATTGATATGAAATATGATTAATTTAATTATTTGTAATTTTTTCTCTTAAAGAACCTTTGTTTTATTTAAGTTGTAACATAATAATGGCAGGTTTTATCACAAGATTATTCTAAAGTTCCTCGCAGTATTTCTGAATGCTTATCTCATGTTGAGTTCTAAAATCTCATAAATCGTCCACTAATACCAAATGACTGAACCACTTAAGAAAAAATTCCTTCATTTAATTGTCATTAAGCAAACTGGTGATTTTGAAACTGATGTTTAAAGCTCATTGAAATGTATCTCTTCAGCTGATAGAGTAGCGCTCGCAGATGGATAGATAGGATTATGTTCTGTGCGGCAGGCTACAGTAGTATCACTACAGGTAATGGTGCCGCCAGTGATAGGTATCTAGCGACAGGGGAGGTTGTGACAGTCGTTAGCACAGTCTACCTGCCCGCTCTCTTACCTGTCGTTAGTGGTACCTGACATTTACTTATCAGCAGTTTTACCTGTAATTTTACATACTGTTAGCATACACAATGTTGTAAAAGATCTCCTGTCAGAGCTATTTTTATCACTTACCCGTTGTTAGATTTACCTGTCATTTTACAAATGTTAGTTTTACTGTGAGTTTTCCCTTTGATAATTTTACCTTCAGTTGTACATATGGTTAGTACTATGTTTTTGATATAATATTATAGTTACTGATATTTTTACCTATCATGAGTTTTCCTGTAATTTTATCCTTAGCATTACCTATCCTTTGAGTCGGAGACACCTGTCCTCACCTATTGTTTGGCCCAGTATTACCTCTTACTAGTTTCACCTCTCGTTAAAGCGTACCTGTCGTTAGGAGTGCAAGGTGTGTCGATGTTGAGAGCTTGGAGTATTGAAGCGTGATCGCTGACTATCAGATGAATTTGACCTGTTATGTACAACACACCCACCAGTGTAATGTACAGAGAACTTGATATAGAACTGATATAGACAACGGAAATTTAGAGTAAAATTATTATAACAATTTAAGATTCATTCCTTGTAAATTAATTTGTCTATTTATGGCATGCTTTTCATAAAAAATTATAGTTATTGAAATTAAAGGTAATGTTTTCAGGAATATATTTTTTATTTGTTTTTAAATAATATGATAAATTGCTAAATAATATTAACCTTTAAAGGAAGATTCCCATATCTTTAGCAATAAATTAAAATTCAACATAATTCATTAATAAATTTGAAATGTTTTATTGATAATTATGACATTAAAATTATAAATCACTGTCATAAGTTTTGTAGCTAGAATGTAAGATAAAAGTAGATTATGAAATAAATGGCTTTCCTCGGTGATTGATTGTCACTCATCAATCAGTTA
The DNA here is from genome assembly GCA_916613615.1 of Steromphala cineraria. Taxonomy (NCBI): domain Eukaryota; kingdom Metazoa; phylum Mollusca; class Gastropoda; order Trochida; family Trochidae; genus Steromphala; species Steromphala cineraria. Next base: position 50,285,347 of record OU744724.1, on the reverse strand, counting down.
TCAGCTGATCACCCGAATGATTGAAATTACAGAAAGTGTTGTCATATTTGTTCACCGGTGGTAAATGTCCAGAATGATTGATTAATGACTGACATGTTGACTTGCTTATTGCACTAACAAGGGTAACAGACAGTGGCAGTTTGCATGCAGTATACATGGCAGAAACAAGTAAGGTGGCACAGTTGACATACAATAGGGATTATTTATTGAGTAGGTAGTATTATTGAATCCTTTACACATGAAGACACACAGCCGAGTATTATTCTTGGAGATTGTTTAACACATCTGATTACTAAACGAAATCAGGCAATCAGGAGTTACTCAACGCTAGACAGACAATTCAAAGTGTTAATAGTGCCATGCAAATTTTGATGCATTTAACACGAATAATGCTATCTGTTCATCTCTCCCAAGGTAGACTTAAGGACGGCCTTCTCTTTAATAGTCTAGGTGAGATTGCCAGCGTTGATTTCGCTCTATTATATACCCAAGTATTCGGTAATTACAGGGGGACCATACGGGGCTCGTATGGGGGATAGGTAGCGCTATTGACAATTGTTCACAATAGCCAGCTTTATCATGGACAGATAGAGTTCCGTCCTGTCGGTGTGTCAGGAAAGTCATTGTGTGAGATCCTCGCGCTTTGCAAACTTACAACAGACCCTCCATTCACCCCGATCACCAATGGCTTTTCTAGAGTGTTTAAACTCACACACGATGCCTCCAAATCACTGCTTTATAAGGGGGAGGCGGACTAACCCTCAGACCCACAAAAGTTTGAAAACATTCATATATTTGTATAGATATCTAGTTGAGCACATATAGTTTGGCATAACTCTTTCCATTGACCAGCCGAGTGGAGACGTTAGAAGACTAATATTGGGGAGAATATAAGATTATCCAGAAAATAGCTTTGTTAGGAGTGGTCGAATGAAGAATAGATTGAGGAAAGTGTTTCTATTGCCTTTCTGTGGGCTATTTTGTTGGAATCTGTGGTTCCTTCCAAGCAGGAGAGAGTGTGTGAGTTTATATCATTATGGATGATATCTGGAGAGAGAGAGAGAGAGAGAGAGAGAGTCCACTTTGTACACAGAGTGCTGTAAAGGCCTCGTTACCCTGGCTCATTGACCTCACCCAGACATATCACCTGAAACATGCAAATAAATCCCCCTGTCAATCAAACCGGAAATGTATCGTGCACAATTAACAACATTCAAGCAGGTCCTCATTAAAATAGATGAGAATATTTTTTGATGTCACTAATTTGATCATTTCTAGTAGGTGATGAAACAGAATTTGTGTTTACTCAGTGAATAAATAGATCATGAAATTAGCGTTGTGAAATGAACACCCATGTTGATAGCAGTCATGTAATTGAAGTGCTACATCACAATGTTGGAATTAAAGTATGTGCTGCAGACAGTATATGTGCATTCAGAAAATGAGTAGATCATAGATTGCACAAAAAAATGATTAATGTGTATAAATAATTCTTCTTTGACACCCATGTTAACTCCTGTCATGTCTGTTTCAGAATTTACACAACCAAGTTTGTGTTCATTCTAAAATAAACAAATCATTTTAAATAACAAAAATAATCATTCATAATTTTTCATAGACAACGTTAACTCCAATTTCTCAGAATTTCTTTCAGAAAGTTCAAAACATGACATTTCAATTTACATACAATATGTTTTGATTGAAATCCACCATGAAATTTACATTTTGAAATGAACACCCATGCTGATTTCTGTCATGTTTATTTCAGAGGCCTCCCTCACAGAGTTTGAATTATAGTCAAGCAGATGACACCCAGTCTTCAAGGTCCGGAGATACCCCGGTCCCATCTAGTCAGCCCAATACTAACTCTTCACACAATGCAGAAAATAACAGCGAGTCAGGTAAGCTCAATATTATTTAAATATTTATTTACAATATTTTTTATAATTTATTAATTTAGTTTTTGAAGGACATTCCCCTTAACCCACCTGAAGGAGTCAGCATTAACCCCAATTGTTATTCAGGAATCCTTATCAGATTAATTGTTAAAATTGTAATCTTGGTGTATTGGAATTATTGCTTTGTGGCTATATGAATTATCCTAAAAATATAAAACATAATTTGTTTACAAAATATCAAAAATTATTTTTTAAATATAAAGGATATGAAATGTCACTTTGTAATGATTAGTCAGTAAGGTTTTCACATGATAAAAAAATTTGTTTATACACAGACACCATAAATCATAGTTGCTACACTCGCAACAGCTTGTAAATAACCAATCACATACACAAAGATACTCTACCTTATTCTTTCAAAACAATTAAAAGTAAAATCATGGAAGTTGGAATATCAATTATTGGTATTGAATATTTATCAAAATTTGATAAGGAAAAAAGGATAATTTTAAAATTACAATCACTTTGAAAATTGTAAATTCATTAGCATTTATTACAGTGTATTTAAAAAAAGAATTATCTTACTTGTTTTAAGATTTTTTTAAATAATTAAGATAAAAAGGAACCGATGACCGGATTCAGTATTAAAGTTTAAAAAATAATTTAAGTATTTTTTTATCCAAGATAGATAGAACTTGAATTCAACTTTTGAGGAAGTATGATATTATAGCTTTAAACTCAGGTCACCATTATATACAAAGTCCCCACTGATTTTGTGCTTCATGAAAATAAATCATAAATCAGATGAAAAAAATTTGATTGCAAATAGTTATTCATAAAGAATTTTTTTAGAATATGGCATATTCTTTTGGTTAAGGAAAAATATTTTCTAAGCTTCTAATGATAATGTATTTTTTACTCTAAGACCAAATGCATGAGTTGATGAAGAAATTAGAAAAGTCTGCACTCTAATTACAAATCAAAATCACATAAAACTTTGAAATATTAACTATGTTTGAAAATTTTCTATTTTACTGCTAAAAAGAGTTTGAAATGCGTCTTCTCTGAGAGTGAATGCTAAGACTGTGCGTGAAGATTAAACGGTTGAGCCCGTACGAGAAAGCACTGCTCTACATCTTTTGAAACATTACATCTGGCCGTCTCGCTAGTTAACCTCCTCACCTCTATTTCCCTCCTCGGTGGCCATGAAATCAAATTTCAAAGAATAATGTCTTGGAAAGCAAGGTTAAAAATTTAGAAGCTCTTATTTGAAGTTTATAGACGGCTAGTTAGATGATAGTTTATGAAACGGCTCTGGCAGTTTGCGTCTCGAACATCAACACTTGGTCAGGAGCAGGCAGTTAAAATTCTCTGATGTCTAATGATACAATTTCTTAAATTTACTCTTTTGGAAACTCAAAGATAATGAAGTTTTTTCTCTAAAAAACAACATAATGGATTGTCAAGATGTCAGTCGTCATATTTTGACAGGTTTTAAGTTACGGAATTGATCAGGTTTTGAGGCGAGGAGGAGTGATGTTTTTCGCTGATAATGAGTAAGAAAACACGGCTGGGTATCGCCATCCACCGTGGCAGAGTCGTGCCCGACTTGTCTATTTCTGGTAGAACGATATATAAATAACGAGGGATAAGCTAGAGAGAGGTACATGGCCAATGCTTCAATTAGACCTATACAGCAATGTAGACTTCACCCACATATTTATCTCCTCTCCAAAAAATGTGGGACTTTTATTGTTTGGGTTGAAATAAAACGACAATCCTAAATGTTACGCTGGCAATTTGGGCACTTTGCTGGCCTGATGTTGTGGTACACTAAATCAGAGCAACTAGCAAGCTGCATTCTCAATCAAGTAGTTAGGGCCACTACAAGATTCTCCCCCTCCCCCTTTCCTCATTTCCCCCCTCACCCCTCTCCCCCATCTCCTTTCACCGCCCCATACCTCCTCCCCCTGTTTTCCATTCCTCTTCTTACAGTGTATTTGACTTCCTTAATGTTTTCTCTAAACATTACAAGTTTCAAAAATGGTGATTTCCAGGGGAGGTGAACCAGAAAATTTAGAGGAAGAGGGCCTTTGCCCCCCTGGTGGCAAGTCTTTGCAAACAGGCTGCGTATATTTCAGGAAGGGAATCCAATATTGCGTTTTTCCCCCTCAGTCCAGAAGTTAGTCATGTGCGAGAGTCTTTGACTTGTTTGGCCTTCCTTTTCATGCCTGACTTCTGTAGTGACGGAAAACTTGTTATGCTTTGCAAGAAAGGATTGTTTGGAGAAGGCGGAAGGGTCTGTATAAGCACTAAGTGTCTGGTGTATTCTGTAGCATATTGAACTTCCAGCGGTGAAAAGACTGCAAAACTCAAATATTTACCATGAAAAAGGGCATGATGGGTTATCCCGCCAGTAGAGGATTAGACATATGTCTTCTAATTATCAGAAAAACCTCTGTCAAAGCCAATTTCTATGCTAACCATATCTCATTGGGGACTTCATATTTAATCAGCAGTTAACTTAGTTGCCAGTTCTTGATTGCATACTCTTTTCAAGTTTGAAAAAACTCTACAAAACACCATAAAATAATGTTACTTTATGTAATTTTTTCTCAATGCTAAGAAAATGATACGCTTGTAACATTTAAATCTGTATTAACAATTTGTAATCATTATAAAAATATGGGAAATTTTGAGTGTTATGATCAGACACAGACATTTCTTAACATTATAAAAGTATGTTTACATTAATTGCTTTGTTATTGCTATGGGAAAACTGTTGAAGATTTTTATATCACACTTTGGTATGGAATCGTTTGAAATGCTTATTTTGCTCTGATTTCATGTAATGTCATGTCGTTTTCTTTGAGTAATTTCCATACAATGAATACGCTGAAAATGATAGGACTTCTGATGGGTTTATTTTTTTCTTTTTAATCTTTCATTATCATTTTTAAGAATTGATCGCAACAAAAAGAAACATTCTACTTGGCTTAAATGATTTTTTGACATAACAAATGTTCATATTTTGGGTAAAGAAATCGTTTTAAGATACAGATGATGTTGTTTTATGCATACTAAATCACAATGAAGTGAAGGTTTGACATTTTTCCACTGTAACATTGTTGTAAGCTTCAATGTATCCAAATTTATCCCATGGCATTTATAAAAAGGTTGGACACTGCTAAAGATTTCTACATGATTTCAATCAATACATTTGCAGTTGATTGCTAGAACACTTTATGAGAAAGAAATTTTTCCAGACAAGTTTAATCCCAGACGAGGTAAAGAATCACTCTTCATATTTTAGGTAAAGAATCACTCTTCATATTTTATCAGTTGCGATATGAACTAGCCCATACTTAATTTCTTCCAGCTCAGTTAGCATGTCAAATTGGTGATCCACATTTAATAATTCTCCACAATTTTGTACATATAGCTGATTTAAGACTGGTTAATATCAAATAGTCTCAAAATTTGGTGAATAAAGAAAATGCATCATAATTCAGATGAAATAACGGTACGCTCTCAAGCTAGCCATCTTGTCACCAACATGAAATTTCATTCAGTTTATGGTCGCATTTTATGCTTTCTTGGGAGTCTCCAACACAATTGCAACTGTCAGTAGAATAACAAATTAGACAGATTTAATAAAGTGTCTCCTCATAAAGTCCAACAGAGACACTGCTTTTGTATGTCGCTTGAAATCGACGAGTTCAAAAGGCTGTCAGTTTCATGCTATTGATTTCTCACTCAACATGATGTTTTTACTGTGTATTTATGACATGAGGACAGTAACATGGTCATAGTTAATCTCTGCTCGCTCCCCCACCTAGCTCCACACAACTCACTCACTCACTCACTCCCTAATATGTAGTGCCTTTAGATAGCCAACATCAAATTATTCCATCTTTAAATCACAAATTGTTTCGGATGATATCTTTATTATTTTTCTCCCCGGAGGCACATATTATTTATTTGCCAGATTATTTGAATTACATTGAAAAAATACACTTTGATATTTCCGCTCCTTGTATCCAGCCGGAGTGTATGGGAATTGTTTTCATTTCTTCTCACATGTTTGCATTCTTAACAACTCCAACATTAACCTTTCCCTTTCTGATGCCTCTACAATTGCCGCAAATCGAAAACGTGTGTGAAGGAAACCCAAAACTTCCCTCTGGATGCCCCCTGGATCCCCCCCCCCCCCCCAAGTGATGGCATCACCTGCCTATAGGCTCTATCACTGTTCCCATACACTGCTTCCTGCCATTTACACATTCCAACTTTATGGAACTATTGCCAGATTATCGACACTGATATCACATTAATACTGGACAAAATTTCTGAAAACACTTGAAACTCTTCTAGCATCTAGCTGGGGGTGGTGTGCGGCTCTGTAGATACTTGCCTGGAAATGCTAGCCAGCTGTGAGTCCCTTTAGCTCCACAGGCTTAGAGCGACCAAAACAAACCCAAGAGAATAATAGTTTTGTATGGGGCTTGATAAGAGTATAGAGAAGAGGGGAATGCACACTTCCCGGCAACCCGAGTCAGACCCAACCCCACAGTTTGTATGGATTTACTGCAATGAACGACTCTTGTAGATTTCGCCAGGCCAAGACTGAAAGGAACAAGCGATTGGCGAGATATTAATTCCTTCATAGGGCACGTTAGGTTAGATTCTAAGATCAACCTATAGCGGGGAGGTAGTGGTTATCGATTGTTAGCCATATAGCTTTAGAAAGTCCCGTTCTGACTGCTATCGTTATCTCACGTGTATTATACTTTTATCAAGGTGGGAAGCAGTATAACCCATGTTGTGTATCCGTCCTCCACTCTGGGCTTGAGCAAAACGTTGTGTATTGTGGTACGCAGTGCACATGACTCCGCTATTCAGAGTCATAGTCCGCTGGCATTTGATTTCGTTTCACGGCTTTTATAATACTCCATTCATAGAATTCAGCAGCTGCGAAGGTTTACGGTGAAAAAAGCCTGCCTACCATTGAAGCTCCACAGAAATGGTAACAAAACATTTAGTCAACTCGTTCAATAGGGCAACAGAGTTTAGCTAAAGAAAGCAGGCGCAATGAGAAGTGGTAACATTACCAAAAGGAATTAATGTAGGGAGGTTGGGCTATCATTTGTAGTGGACAATGGCTGTAATGGCCCCTGACCAGTCAATGGGCCCTAAGACCATGCAATCAGATGCCCAGTAGGATAGGTAAAGGATGAAATTATCTCAAGAGATAAATGTCCTATAAAAATCAAATAGACTGTTCAAAACTTAGGGAGGGTGTACACAATTCCATCTTAAAGAGTGAAGCCGTATTTTCCACCACCTCCATTTTAAGCCCTGTGCCAGTATTTCCAATGAATGAAAGAAAAGGGCCCCCCCTGGCTCCAAAACTTCTATCAGTGATACTAATGTGAAAATAATGTTATGATTCTTTAGCCTTTGCCCCCTTAGCCATACATTTCAAAGTGTCATATCATGTTTTGGCAGGGTGTAAAAAGGAGTGAAGATTTCATATTTACAAACAAATTCCCCGCTCATGTAACCATCACAAAGGAATTGCTTATCAAATAGATGTCTTTAAGGAAAGTTGTTTTGGGGTTGTTGTTAGTTTCAGAACAGTTGTAGGTTACCTTTTAAATTTTCCTAAATTTTCAATATCTTTTGTAATAGTTGTATATTTTCAATTTGTAAATTTCAGTTGTTGATTTCAATTTGAAAATTTTCATTGTAGACTTCAATCGTAAATTTCAGTTGTAGATTTCACTTCCTCAGTCAATGAATTTCAGTTGTCAATTTCTGTAATTGATTTTGGCTGTAGATATCAGCATGAGTTTACCCCTGACCTCTGTGTATGTAGGAAGGGCTGAAAGCAAACTGAGATGTTAGATCCAGATTCCTCAGAACACATGGCCATTGCTAACCCCTTCCCCTCAAATATCCTTAATATTCCTTGCTTCCTCTCTCTGGAGATGACTGTAAGCAGGGGAGGAATTATTTCAAATCCACAGATGTGGGTAGCTCAAATTTCAGCCAGCCTACACAAGTTAAAAACAATTTGCAGCGTATCGAGAGAAATCAGTAATTAAATCGTACATTCATTTATATAGAGTATAGTGGGGCAACTGTGATCCCCGGGGTCGAGGACTAAAGTGATACTCCATCAGTCCGTTCTAGCTCTACCTGCACCTGAGCTCAGTCTCATGCTAATGATCATTGATTGAATATTATATGATGACGATAATGGACTGTTTATACAGGTAGATTTCATTACAGGTAATGTTGTGCTTGTCGATTTCTTCATGGGCCGGTGGGAGGGAAGAAGGCTGAAAGGCTTGAGTAGAATATTACCTGTAATGCTTCTTAATTGAAAACCAAAAATCTTTAAAATATGTCCAAAATGGAATAACTTCATTTTGATCTATGTTGATTTCTCCACAATAAATCTTGAGAGATAGTGAATATTTTTTAAGAGGTAATGCAAAACAGATCTGAAACGGATGTGGGTTTAACTCCCTGTTTGCTGTGATTTGAGGAAGTAATTGTTTATAAACACTTCAATCTGATATGCATTTCTTATTTGGTGAAGTAAACACAGCCATGATAGTCATGACAATTAATTAAGATTATTTATGATATGTGGTCAGGAGGCCACACATTCCCCGAGTGTTAGCTTAGGGCCTGGCCTGGTCATGCCCAGCTTGGACATTAGATGACCGAGGGCCAGAATTAACGGAAGTGGCCACCAATTGAGGAAGTGAATAAAGGAAATATACATGCAAGAGGGTCAAGCATTTGCTACTTCTTGCTGACCAGGTGGAGCATGTCAGAGTGTCTGGGGGAGGGGGAGGGGGAGGGTGATGGGGGGAGGGGGAGGAGTGTATCAATTTCAAATTAATGACATTGTTTTGAGTTAAGCATTCCAGAGAGGTTGGACCAGCTGTGGTCTGTTGTTGGAGCTGGAGTGGTCAGTTTGAAGGGTCACTCCTCTGACCACTGCTTGGAATCTCCAAGAGATAAATTGCAGGAGAGGAAGGGGGAACTATTTTAATTGGCTTGGCAAGTTTGAGAGAGGAATTTCCACACCAGCTAATGAGGCAATATGAAGGATTTATTAAGCAGGGATGATATTTAATGTCACGAAGTGTCTTGAGTAATAATCCATCCTCACTGTACAATATCAAGCAACACGCAAATAAATTGTACAACCTATGATCCAGCAAGACACCAATTTCTATATCGTTTTTAAATTTGTTTTTTAGGGGAAACCTATAAAACATCCAGTAGATTTTATTGCAATTCATTCGAAAAGATTTTGAAAAAATAAATTTGGTAGTGGACATGTTTTAAATGTGTCGTGTCATCACACGAGCAAGTTCCATAGAGAACATGCTGATGTTGATGAATTGCTTTTCAATTCAAGAATTAAAGTGTCCCCACCCACCCACTGAAAGCCCTTTATTTCATGAAGCGACTTCAATATGGGGGCTAATCCCAGGGCCTCTCTTTCACTGGGCCAGTGTTTCAGTGATGATACTGGTATTAGCTTCTTGGGAAGGGTCGGGAGGGGAAGGGGGAGGGGGGGAGGGGGAGTATCAGCGTCTTTGTTGGCTGTGACAGTGTCGTATTTCACTTCAGTAGCCCCGCCTCTTAACAAACCAGCCATGTCTTATCAGTGTCGATTTCACCTTTGACCCTGGACTAGAATACTGTGCTAATGGCCGATTTTCATTTCACTATGGATTACTCAAGTTGCCTGATTTAGATATCTGTAAAAAATTAGAAATTTCAATAAAAACTTTTAATATTGAGATTGTATTTTAACAGAGATTTAGTTTAATTTTTATTTTTTTCCTACATGCAAGTAAATGTTTTAGTATGTCATGAAAATTATAAGATAAATTCCAAATATTTTTTGTTCAAAAGATTTTTTTTAAATAATAGTGTTACGGTTTGTGAAGGATTATTATTTTAAGTATAAAAATTTTTTCTTTTAAATATTAATATTTTATATTTGATAACCCTACAAACCTGGGAATGATTGACATTTTGAGTGACAGGCTAAACAAACATCATGTGAAATTGAAAACGTTTGAATGACATCATTTTCTTTACCACCTAAAGTAGCCCTGTTTTCATTTCATTGTAATATATACATGCAGTTATTTAGATAGTAAATATACCAATACCCTTAATCTATAATTGCCACTAGTTTCCATTCCATTAGAAAAATCTTGGTTTGTTTGTTTTTTGTAACCAGATTTCCGCCTGAAGGGAGTGTATATTTCAGCGTTGTACATTCCACGTACATCACCGTTCTCCAGACTTGCAAAATATTTTCTGATAGCTATCCTTCACTTTTCACAATTTTTTCTAAAGCAAATCCTGTTTTTATTAAATATTCTTGATCAGAATATTATGAAATACAATATGATTAAAAAACAACTAAAATAAAATTTATTTTTTGAATGAAGATATCAGATTTTAAAATATTTATATGAATAAAATATGAAAAATATTTAAAAGATTAAAATAAAAATAGCAGAGAAAACCCAAATATTTTCAGATTTGTTTATTTCTGATATTTACGATGTTCATAGCGCAATGTACACAAGTATATAGCTCTTACTGTAGAGTTTGTTGTGATGGATTGGTGTATGTGATAAGTGTTGGATGATACGAAGCTAGTCGCACACATGTTCACTGATTCCGTGAGATAGAGCAGGGGTTGAGGGAAAGTGACGACAGAATGAAAACGAGAATTATCAGTGATTCGCATCCACCTGAAACAATACTCAGGTTTGTTGCTGCTTGTCCCTTTTGCAACCTACACGCTAAGAACAAGGGTCACCCAGTGCTTATACAGATGTCCATTTAAATGGTAAATAAGCGACGGGCATCCAAGAATTTATTTGGATACAGACACTGCTAATGTTAAATGTATCCACAGCTTTCTGAAAGTTTCATTGGGATTATTTTCAGACAGGTTATGTACAATTCACAATTTGAATAACAAGTGCAATATATTAGCTGTTGTTTTGACAAGAACCTTACGTTTTGTAAGAGAAAAGGTAATGAATTTTCTGTTGATATTTTGGTCTAATATGAGCTGTTATTGGTTTATTCCCATTCATAGACTGGTTTAGAATAAAACAATGGAAATTGTACCTGTTATCTTTGCAGGTGCTTGAACCTTGTTTTTCTCATAAGCTTGTTAGCGCTAAATAGACATGCTACCAACAAATGATATAGGCTGTGTTGCAAACTAAAATGGAAAATAAGGCAAATGTAACCAATTTATGAAATTGAATTTTGGAGCTGTGGATGCAAATCATTAATTGTAGGTGGATAAAAAAAGCGTCAATATTTGACGGAAACTGCCAAACAATTATTTGTTCTTTACAGGAAATCAAGCTTATTATATTGACAAAACACATCAAGTAAACTGCAACATTTTTAGATGAATCGGATAAATTATTATATTTCTACAACAACAAAATTCTGCAAAAAACCTTGATGATAATGATAGCCTAAATTAAACCATTCAGAAAATCTTGATATGTTTACCTTATTAGCAGCCCCGTCTAAGGACGGGGCTGCTATCAGTTTTTGTGAAGTTTCCATCGCCGCCGCCGCCGCCGCCGCCGCCGCGTCCGCCGCCGCCGCCGCCGCCGCCGCCGCACTCGTACTACTAGCTATAACTTTTTTCCCCTAAGCTTTCCAGAACTCTTATTCATACCTTACTCCTCATACCTCGGGGGAACGATTTTGACATGTTCACTTTCAAGGTCAAAGGTCAAGGTCACGAGCTATGTATTCACACTAAGAATTCCTTGTAAACGCGATAACTTGAAAAGTTTTTGTGCTATGAAGCTCTAACTTGGTATATATCATCCTTGGAAAAGTAAAAAAATTTGAAAAGGTTTTGGCTACAATCCGTCAAAGGTCAAGGTCACAGCAAGGTCATGACGTAAGCATGTTTTAGCGAAAATGCTTTATTTTAACTATGAACACTTTTGATCAATACATGATTGTTATACTCAAAAAAAAGTGTTCAATGATTGTGTGACCTTGAAGGTCAAAGGTCAAGGTCATGAGATATGAGTTATTACAAAATGCACTAAATTGGGGTATAACTTTATCCCATTTAGCTTTTCAGAACTCATGAACATGTCTAAATGTTAATACTTCCAGAGAATCATTATGACATGTTCACTTTCAAGTTCAAAGGTCAAGGTCACGAGTTATAAAATCACCACAAAATTCTTTGTAAACACGGTAACTTGAAAAGTTTTTGTGCTATGAAGCTCTAACTTGGTATATATCATCCTTGGAAAAGTAAAAAATTTTGAAAAGGTTTCGGCTACAATCTGTCAAAGGTCAAGGTCACAGCAAGGTCATGACTTAAGCATGGTTTAGCGAAAATGCTTAATTTTAACTATGATCACTTTTAATCAATACATGATTGTTATACTCAATAAAAAGTGTTCAATTATTGTGTGACCTTGAAGGTCAAAGGTCAAGGTCATGAGATATGAGTTATTGCAATTCCTTCTAAACACAATAACTTGAAAAGTTTTTGTGCTATGAAGTTTAGATTTTGTATATATTATCTCTTGAGAAGTTCAACATTTTCAAAAAGTTTTGGGTACTAACTGTCGAAGGTCAAGGTCACAGCAAGGTCAACATATATGGAGAAAATGGATTAATTGTATTTTTAACACTTTATTTCATTACAATAATGTTATACTCAATGAAATGTGTTCATTGATTGTGTGACCTTGAGTGTCAAAGGTCAAGGTCACGAGAAAATTCCCAATTTGGTGAGGCCTGTAAAAGGCGGAACAGGGTAAGGCGAAACCCAAAGTTCCGGGGCTGCTCTGCTTTTGCGGTATCCCGCAAACGCTAATCTAGTGTCTAATCTAAAAATGTCAATAATGCTGATGCCCATTCCCTTTTATCTTAAATGTAATAGTTTTGTAAGGGTCTAAAAACATATTTAAATTGTGTTATTACCCGGAAATAAGTCTTTTAACAACCTAACATAGAAACTAACTAAAAAAACAAACAAAATCTCGAAATATTTACTCCTCTGACTAGTTTTTTTTTTAATACATATAGGAGACTAAAAGAGAGTGAAGAATCAAGTACTTTAATTACCAAGACAGGAGACTAAGCAAGTCTATAGCAGCAGATCAAAGCTTGATGGATGTTGGCCCTGTTTAGGCCTGCTGGGCTGATAAGTTGACTAGTTAAATAAGTAAACCAGCCCAGCATGCCGCGAGGCAGTGTGGAGAGGGGCTGATATTAAACTGTGATCTTGTTGACATTGACCAGGGGGGGCTACACCAGTCGTCCTAAACTCCTCTCGTTTTCGTCAGGACACGGTGAAAATAAAACAAAGAGCCAGTAACCCGCGGACCTGGCTAATGGATATTTTTTGTATCAAAAGTTTTTGCATAGTTTATGATAAAGGGAGTGTTGATATACAGCCTCGACATATGTTCTGAAATTGACAATGTGAAGTTGACGGATGTCAGTTGCGATTGAAATTGACAATGCATGTTTCATGTTTGTGGATTGATTTCAAGATTTTCCCGTTTTAAAAAGTTGATTTTATCAAGTTTTTGGTGGGGGAATGTACATATTGAATGTAAACATGGTAGGAGCCAGGTCCTGGTAGAGTGGAATGGCTGAAACGAGGGCACATTCCTCAAGCTAGAGCTATCTCATTTCTCTATGAGGCCTCCCATTTCCTTCTATCAGCTTCAAGCAGAAAGTTGGCCTGCCAAAAGTAATGTTGCTTCCCAATATATCTTGGTCTTCCCACACTTTACTCCCCCCAACTACACCTGATTACCGTCATCGCTAAACCCAAAAACAACTTTTTGTCCACATACTCAGAAAAAAAGAGCCGATAAGTTGTTTTTGTTTTGAAATCCTGTGTTTCATATCTTGAGGAGTAACATTGCTACATTTTATCATCTTCCTGTCAAATTTTAAAGATGTTGTTTTATGTTCATAGATTATGTTGAAAAACTTTAGTTTTTAGCAGAAGTTTTTTTAAGAGAATATTGATAATATAAATTGCCCCCAAAAATTATTTAAGAATGATTCCCTTTTTTCAAAATAAAAAAAAACTAAAAATTATTCTTTTTTGAAAAATTCTATAAAACAAAAAAAAAAACAATAAATATTTGCTAATGAAAATTCATGAATAAATGAAAAAAATACTTATGATTTATGATTCCTGAAAAAATGAGATTTTTGATTGAATGTTAGTTGAATGAAGTTTGTAAAGCAGAAGTACAACAGGAAAAGTCCATCTCGAGACAAGGAGCTGTCTGAATTTTTTAAGTGGTCAAATTTAGTTTTGCCAGTTATAGAATGGCACTGATGTAAATTCCATGTTTGCTTAGAAAATTAAGGCACTGTTGTCGTTAAAGTTTGTTCAAAAGTTGGCCATCCTCGTTGGCTGACTTTTGACTTTGGGGGTCTATTGATATCCGCACTCCTCGATCGGGCCAAATGGAGGAAATCGATCAAAGTTTGGGGCTTTAATTAGATTTGATCTGAGAACGTTCCCAATTATGTTTGCCGAAAACTTGGGAAGAAAGCTTGAGATATTGTTTGCAATTAGCTCGCGCCATTCACCAATGATTTTTCCATAGTTTGAACTGGAGATCAGAAAAGTTACTATCAAATCTAGCCAATCTCTTCGTTTTTATCACTCATTTCCAAATTTCATCCATATTATCCACGATGCCGTCTCCAAAAGCAGTGCCATTTTCCAACCCTATTGATTCCATCTTAGTAACCAATAAGCAAAGCTCCCAATACCCTGAGAGTGTCAGATTTGCCGTAATGAACGTCAGAAATCAATGCGTCAATGTTCATTTCAAGATTTTGTCGAATAATTACTTGTGCGCTGCAAGACGGACCGAAGACAGCTATGACATACATTCATATCTCTTTGTTTTATAGCGGCAAGTCTGGATAAATCAGAGGAACACTGTCCATTTCAGTCATACACTCATTTGTTTATGTACATTGCAATCTCATTCAGACGTTCGTCAATTTCAATTAATTAATACATTTTGTCTATTACATTTCATTGTATATTTCATCACAGGATCTTCCTAGTAAAAGGACTGTAAAGGAATATTTATTTCTTCATTCCGTCCGTGCCCATCTATTCATTTATGATCTTGGACAATAGATCACAAGTTATTATTTTCTCATCATGATATTTGCCTCGTTAATTACCGCCACTCACTGGCCTGTGAGCAGCCACTGACAGCGGTGGCAATAAGCATGACAGGAGCCATGTAAAGCTGTTTATAAGTCAAAGTCTTCATTCATTTAAACACATTTAGAAATTTAATTTACCGCAGCAATCGGTGCATATTTCAGGCCTTTTGAAGTTGACACGGGTCACAACTGGTGAAATTTTCAATAGCCCAAGATTGGACAACCAGTCAAAAATTGAGGGTTTCGTTGATGAATGAATTGAAGTATTGAAGTCTGGAGGCATCATTGGAAACTAGCAAGTTTGAGAGCGATTGGCTCGCTTGGCTCCAGTTAATTGCAATATCGGGCAGTGCAAATTTCAGGGCCAGTGAGGAGAGTCTGATAATGAGAGTGTACAGGACGATGTGTACATTTACGTGGGGCACTCTTCACACTCCTCTCCAGCGGGCAGCACACGGGGCTGGAATTAGACGCGTTACATCTCACCCCTGACCTGGCCTCCATACAGTTTGTTTGGAACCTGAATCAAGTGTCTGATTAGACAAACAAAAGTTCATTATCCAACCACTGTGGGCTTATACGTCCCAGTTAGCTCTAAATCCCTCCCCATGCCTTTTAACAACAATATCCCAACGTAGAGCTGCCTTGATATTTTACCCCTCCTCAAGATGACATTCGAAAGTTGTTTTTATCTTGTTATTAAGGGAATTGTGAGTTTGAGAAGGTCTGGGCACAGAGTGGTTGGCTTGAGCTGTGAGAGGGGCTGATATGGGGTTCTATAGGCCGCATCGATTGCCCTCCGTTAATGTCCCTGATATTGCTTCAAATGATATGTAATCTTCGGGCTTGAGGTTTGTACCACCGTTTTGATGGGATATTTGCGAACTGTCATTTTCTTCAAATTCAGACTACATTCCATCACCCTAAATCATCCTGGCCTTACAGAGTTTACAAAATCAGACATTCCGCCAAGCCATTTCCATGGCAACTGAATCTACACTCAACTTTTCAAAATAGGATATTTCATGCTTGAAAAAACTTGCAATCTTATAGAGTAAGGGAAAAAATTCATTTGTAAAAAAATGTCCTTATTTCGGTCGAAGTTTTCTTGGAAACTCTCACCTTCAATTTTGAGTAATCCTATACTGCATCTTATCACTTGTTTAATTAACTGCAAAACATAAACAGTTTATCAATTGCTGAAATGTGTTTGATTTTAATGGGACACTTTATGAAGAAATGGATGTCTTGTGTCAATTTCATTGCTCCTTTGATGTACATTTCACACATTAGCAGTCTTGCACCTACTCTATATCTTCCAATAGACACAAAGTGGAAATCATCACCATGAATATTT
Source organism: Steromphala cineraria (assembly GCA_916613615.1). NCBI lineage: Eukaryota > Metazoa > Mollusca > Gastropoda > Trochida > Trochidae > Steromphala > Steromphala cineraria. The sequence goes on along the minus strand of OU744724.1, from coordinate 50,268,823 downwards.
AATCTTCTTATTGTAAAACTACATTACAATGGCTTTTTTATGTCTGTATGAGTTGTGAAATTTTTATTAGCTATGTGAAAATTTGATGGGATTAATAGTCCGCAGTGTCCAGAATGGGGGAATTGTTATTTCTGTGTGAAATGTGATGAAGATTTCAGCGCATATGTACATATCGGCTTACTCCCCGACACATATCGCGCTCTTCATTGTGCAATTACCGATTGATGGATGGATTTGGTGTGACCTATAGCGCTAACGTTTTCCATGTTGGTTTTTGCATTTGCTAATTGAAGCAGCAATCTTAGTGTCTCTGGCAAGGTCAGGGCATTGACAAAATGATACTTTTAGTAAATAATTGCGCAATGAAGCATAACTACTCACAGTGGTTGCCTTATAATCTATAACACTTTCAGCCAGTTCAGATCTAGCGGACATCCATAAGGGATTATTGGTGTATCCCAAGGAAGATTTTAATCGTTGTTGTAAATGATCTATGAGTTAAGTAAGCATGTGTGAGAGAAGGGGGTCTGGAAATACGTATAATTGACTAGGAGACAGAGCGGACTACATCCGACATTGGCCACGGCTGCTTGATAACCACATTGGGACTCCACTAAGGTACCCAGAGTCATATTTTTGATTCGATAAAATCATGAATTATGCATTTGTGGCCCTGGTAGCAGAGAAGAGGGGTTTGATCCCAGGGAGAGCCGGCCCCTACCAGGTGACCGTACAGCCTTCACTGCGAGTCTGGTGCCGAGAAAAACGATACTCCCAACGGGACTGCTTCTCTCTTTTATCACCAGAGGGCATTGTTGTTGAGAGATTCAGTCTGTAACGCTGCTAGGGTCGACCAGCATCAGTTCTGTTCCGTGAAGCGTCCCGGGGTGCTGGAAATGGTGTTGCCAATAGCAGGCCACTCATCTGGGCGCACAATTGACGACAAAACGACATCGCTGTGGAGATAGTTTCAGCTGTCAAACACACACCTCCTTCCAGCCTCACCGCCATAAATGCTGCTTTTGTTGATTTTACCCACCGATTGTTCCAGCAATAAATATATGGAGGATAGTGTTGTCAGTTGCAGACTGTGTCAGCGCTAGTGAGAAGAGTTAGTAAATAGCCTACATGTTGTCCACACACTCCCCCATGTAACAAGCTATCGTTAGGTGCACGTCGCCGCCCTCTCCTGATGATAGTAACGAGATTGAATTCAGGGGATTAAGGCAAATTGGTAAGGTAATTTGATCCCCCTGCAAGGTCCCCACTAATGGTTTCATATTAGATACAATGCACAAAAATACAACTACAGATCTAATTTCCATGGACAGACAAACTGTAATATGCATCAATGATGTTGTAAATGCGTACATTTCGTTTGTGAAATCAACGATCTTTTATACCGTGGAGTTGATTACATGTAGGATGAGATTATCGGGGCGGCTATATTTCCCAGGACAAGGCTGTATGAATGAAACTGCACTTGTATATGGGCCGGCAGACAGAGCAAGTACATCACATGAGTAGCTCCACAACTACATTAATTCCACATAAAGCGTTTAGCCTACCGAGTGCTAAATTACATAATGTCCCCGCTTCACAATTCTTTCCAGGCCCTGCTCACATGAAAGATCACATTTTACTCAGAGTGGATGACTTTGAAAAAAATTAAGTACTGCATTAAAAATCCATTTTGAGCATATGTCTTGGAGGTTGTGGCAGGCAGTAAATCACTTCTAATGTACGCCACAATTTGGGGCTAAGAATGCTTGTTAACATGCTGGAAAAAATGGTAAATCTGATTTGCAAACATCATATCAGTTTTAGACTAAAGATTTTCCTAATGAGCGATTTGCTTTTCATTGACCCTTAAGCGGTCATGTATCGTTATTTAATGTTCGGTGGCAACCGCAGCCAAGTACATAACTGAATTAGCATGGTATTTATAATTTCATAATACAACCATTCCATCTTCATAACTGTCCGAGCTGCCTGTGTCAATGTGCCTGTCCCTTTCTCCCATCAATGATCATCTGTCATAAGAAATCAACATGCAATATACATGAAATATGTCAATTGCTGGATAATAGTGATTGAGTATTCAACTGGATTCCAAAAGTCAATGCAATATTGGATTAAAAGATGACGTTTTTTCAAATCACTCAAAAACAATTAATGAGACAAAAAATTAATTTATTTGCAATTTACAATCCTCTATCATGATATTGAACTTTAAAGTGTTAATGACGATGAATATGATAGGTGACACATTTCTGACTGAAATAAACATGTGATTCCTGAAATGTACATCTTGTTAGACATATTAACATATTATTGAGGGGTGTATTTTGAGTGATTGGAAGATATATATTTGTGAGCGAAATTATATTAATGTTATTTTGAAAACTTTTGAGGTTTTGAGGGAAATGTTCAAGTTGAGAGTTATATTGATATTATTTGGGAAGATGAACAGCTGATTGAGTGAAATGTACAAGGTGTTCCCCTTGTATGCATGGCCTGGTTTTGAGAGGTATTTCCTCCTGGACTTGTTAGTCCACTCGCAACACACAGTGGTGACATCACACACTGCCAGCCTCCCAATGACGGATGGATATTAAAACTGAAACTGACAGATAATGCTGTTTGACCCGTTTCATTGAGACCGGGAAATCAGGAAAATGAATTGCTTCTGCTGTAGGCAACAGACTCAAAATAGCCCCTCACTAAAAAAATTAAAAAGGAAATCTATTTCTGTTATGAAAAATGTCAGACAAAGAAATAAAGGAACATAAATCAAGAATCCATATTCTCATGCTTAAACAAATTATTATCAAATTGGCATTATTATTTTTTGATGATTTAATTTTTCTTTATCAAATTGTAATAGTAATAGAAATTTATAGATTTCATTATTGTATTGAATTATTTTAAACTTTTCATTTCAATTCTACTTTGCCATTCACCATTCTGAAATGTCTTTCATTTTTTTCCAAAGCTTACTATTGTGTAAAATATGCTTTCATGTCTAACGCTCACAGAAACTTGACAGAAAAAGTTTCGCTGAACTTTTACTTGAAGGATTTTGTCTGAAATACGTCTTTCAGAGGATCATTGCTTAAAATCTTGATTGAATTTTCCCCACACACTACACGCTCTGATCTGACATGCTGCTCGTGTGCACCAAAATTCTACTAGCCTCGATAGGATGTGCGGATATTGAAATTGTTGGCCTCCAAATGTGACGCAATCACATTACAAGCAATGATTGCATGATTTATATTCTTAGTATGATGTAGTAATTTTTTGTAGTTCTATGTAAACCTTGATCCTTGAACTTTAACCTGATATTTTTTTCACTCTGAACTGACCCTGATTTATTTATTTATATCCCAACATTTTTTTTAAGATTTTCACAATAATAGTTTTTCATATTTCACTTTTTTACCTTATTTAAGCACTAGCAAAATATTTAAATTCAGTGTTGGCTGAAGCTGTATCAAAAACAATTATCTAGTTAGGAAAAAAATAAAAATGTAGTCCCATATGGATTTTTAAATGTAATTTATAACCTTGATTTGTAAATGTTAGTTTAAAGTGAAAAACTATTAACAAGTTGTGTGATTGGACTGGAATGGTTTAAGTCCAACTCCCAAAGTTGAGCAAAGTTTGTCGTGGTAACACAAAAGAAACAAATTGAGAGGGAATCTAGTTGGATTACCCAGAATTCCTTTCAATCAGAAGGACAATGTTGTTTCTTGCCTCTGCTTAACGTAACTAAAGCGTGACTTCTGTAAACACTCCTGCTCAAGAGCTGCAGCACATGAAATTCTCTCGGCCATAGATTATTTGTTGAAGAAATTAAATTTGCCGGATAAACCTCACTGGAGATTCCGTATTCCACTGACTTTTGCCTCCAGCCTTTTTTGAAACGATCGCTTTGCTTTTCAGGAAGCAATGACTGTTTTCACAATTTCTTGAAAGTAAATGCGCTATTTGTCAGAAAGAAAAGCTATGACCTCAAAAGAAAACTTGCTACAATAATCACTGCCTGCAACAATGGTTGCAAACGGCTTAAGAACTGTTCTGTTAACTGGCCAGTGTTTGCTTTGGCATGAAATGTACACATAGCTATCCAAGTGTCATTTGTGAAATCCCCTCAAGTTGCTATCAGAGATTACCATGTTTGAACACATCTGTCACACGGGGTGTGATGAGCTAAATACTCTCACTCTTCCCCAAACTTTATATCATTCCACCTGTATCTGTCCTTCACTTCACTGCTTGTCATGTCATTGGGGTCTTGAATCAAATACAAAATGTATTGATAACATCAATAACATGACTTTTACTTTTTGGGTAAATATAGTTTGTATATCTTACTGATTTTTCAGTTTAAACATTGATAGAAATATTCGACTTAAATGAAAAAACTTTGATGTACATTTCATATGTGTACATTTTATATCACTTGTATATTCATGTTTATGTGTGACATCATCATGTCAGTGCTCAGTCTCATGTATATTTCTCGCTACAGGTGACGGCCTGGACAACAGCGTGGGGTCGGCAGAGGGGACGGACTGCGAGGACGACGGAACAGGGGACAGTCGGTCAGCCAAGAGGCAGAAAAAACGAGGAATCTTCCCAAAAGTTGCCACCAACATCATGAGAGCGTGGTTGTTCCAACATCTTTCAGTGAGTCATTAAATTTAAAAATATAATTCATGTCAGTTTCACCCAAGTTCATGTAGATTTCACGTAGGCACTTGTACATTTCAGCTGAATTATTGTATATTTCACCCTCTAAGTAATTTCACCCAGGATCCTGTTAATTTCGTTTAATTCAGTTGATAATAGTTGGCAATGTCAAGGACTTTATCAGGATTGCACATGTGACACATAATTCCTACAGTCGGCAATACCCCTTATGGGGATTTGTCTCTAAAGCTTTAGGTAAAAGTGATAAATTTCTCATGGTCAGGGTATAATAGAATTAGACAAGATGAGACAATTGCTGATCAAATGTGAAAATAATCCCATCTCCTGGTCTCTTTAGCAGCAATAACTTCTGCAAGGGTGTTGTTGCATTGTAAGCAGTGCAACGCATTAGCTGTGAGAGGTGATGATAGATTGTTTTATCTTCCCCTATGTCACGGCCAAAGACAGGCCAATGGTGATATTACGATATCTACCTTCTAAAATAATACTTAAACTGCCAGGAGTGTTGATTTTATGTCATGCTATGCTTAGAGGGCTTTGTGCGTCTAATGCTAAGAAAGGGCCAACAGAGTGATCCTCTGCTTCCATTTGTTATAAATTTCAGTCACTTCGGCTCCGAGTCGATATCTCGTCCTTCATAACGGGGGCATTAACCAAACACGTCTATAATCCGCCCAGATACCTAAACCCACAACAGTTCCGATAGATGACCGCTTCTGCTATAAAAGATTTGCCCTGCTTACACAAAAAAAATCTCCTTTTCAAAGTCAGGCCACATCTTTTGGGGCGTCTTATAAAGTTGATATTTTTCTATTAACATTCATGACTTTAGGATGACTAAATTTGCCGAGTGGCTATAATAGAAAATCCGATGATTATCATTTTTGGGCAGTCAATGATTGAACGGCAGATAGGGCTGATTCGGAAGCCGCCAACTTGTGATAATTCGCTACCTAGAAAGGTGCAAGAATTAGGGAGCGTATTAAAAGACTTGGGCAGTTAATGAGAAATGTGGGACTGATTGACAGCTTCAGATGCCTCTCTAGACCCCGTGTTAGTTTTGGGGCTTTATCAGCCGAATTTGTTCAGCTCAAAGGATTTAGATGACAGGCGAATGACCAGCCGAAAGAAGATAGGGAAGTGTAATAGGGTCCTCAAGATCGCAATTCCCGCCTTCGTCGATTTCACCAGCACCTATTTCACTCGTCAATTTCAGGGCATGTTTCCGCGAAGAATTGCTCTCCTTCCCTTCCAATATATTGACTCTCCCCAAGTCCAGGATCCGTGACTATTTGCAGGGCGTAATTCTCATTTGATTGACCGCTGGTCACCTATATGTCCAAATGAGAGTTTGATTATGAGAGCTGCATCGGTCAGCTTGGGTCCAGCTAACTGCCGACTGACGCTGACTGACACCAATGTACACAATTTGTATGGAGCATCCAGTTTGAATAATCTCATGTGACGTCCATTCTTATTCTATAAATTGATCTAACAAATTATCATTTATACACAATTTTTTTGTAACAAACTTGAAAAAATTTAAGCAATCTCTGTATTTTTGTCCAAATTTTGACAAAAGCTTAGGAAAATTAAGGTTTTCAGAGAGGGGTTCTAATCTGCTTCAGCTAACAACAGAGGGGCAAACGAGGAAGAAATTGGTGATTTTGTTTTGTTTAATCTAAACTTAATTTTCTTTATCTTTTTGATTCAGGGGCAGGTCTTTTGTGCGGACCCCATGAGTCACGACTCTGGGCCCACGATAAGAGGGGAACGTCCCTTTCAGACCCTTCTTTGAACAATTTCTAATTAAGGAACCTTTCTTTTGAGTTGTCTAGCAGTTGATTAATGAGAGTTTAGTCATTAGTATATTGCATATTATGTAATTAGGTATTCTATGTTGGGAGACAAGGGGATGGCTTCTGAGACAAGGTTTGGTGTCACTCTCTTGTGAAATATTACTAGACGCTCAGCAACATGTATTTTTCATTAAGTGATTAAATGCTCATTACTTTCTCAGAGTTCCATATTGCATACAAATGATGAAAATATTCTAAGCAAAAAATTTGTTCATCAAATGAAAGAAACAAAGAAAGTTAGAAAATTATTATTTTCCTTGAGGGTAGGTTTGAATCTTGAAAGTTGTTTCAACAAGAAAATCAGTTTCTCTTTGATTTGTTGTGACATTTCAAAATTCCTGTCCCAGTTAATTGGACATTATCAAATGAATTCTTTAGATGATGTAAATTGCGTGTTGCATTGCGAACATGAGATTGTTGATTTCGTCAAACAAACTAGACTTTAAACAGGGTATCACTCCGCAACACTTTCAATACCTGATAGAAATAAAGTTAGCGTGGAGTAGACAACTTAAAAGAACTTTGTTCAACGAAATAGGGAAAAAAGTGAAAGAGAAAAGACATCGACTAACGCTGCGCTAGCTTGTTAATGTGCTCCCGGTGACTCAATTACGTTGCTCTGTCCCCGTGCTTGTGCGGCAACCTTCGTAAGACCTCATTTCCGTACTAATGTGCAACTCAAAGAAAAGATGCCCTTTAATAATCTAGAGGCAGGTCGAAGTTCGTCTAGATTCTCTAATTAATGGCCAGGTAAATCTAATTACTGCCTTTTTCAATCACAGGAACCGGCCGGGCGACTTAAATGAATCTGGGGAATCGGCAAAAGAATTCTTTTATTTTGTCACAGTTACAATGTAACAAGGCTGAATGGCCAATCATTGCTCCGTGCATTCTTGTATTTGGTTACAAGGGAAAAACTGGCAAATTTGGCAAATTGTAATTTCTCCATTATGGCAGTCTTCTTTTATAATTTCATCTGAAGATTTGTGCATAACTTTTTGTTAGGAATTTGTAACTTAATTTGATACGATATAATATTTGAGGAGTTTGTAACCAATTTTTAATTTTCATTTATTTTAAGTTTCTTGAAAAAATTTACCATAAGGATAAACATCATAATTGATAATTTTATCTTGTCCTGAAAATTTGAGTTATGTCCGAAGTTGAAAGTTTCATCTGTTTTAAGAGATTGTCACAAGTATTAAATTAATGAGGGTTCTTCTGATCTTGCCTGCTAGCTTTCATGTTTATCGTCGCTGATTTCGGTTGAGGAAATAGGATCATCTTCCCATATTTTCCTTTCTTATAATATTCACTGAGCAATTGCATTACAGGTTCGCCTTAAAACAACTTGTGCACACTGAGAAGTTGGATAGCCAGTTTTATCACCTTGAAAGATTCTGCCTTAAGGAAAAATCATTTTGTGCTTGAGTTCCCTTAATGGTTACTGAAATCTGTTTAAAACTTCCCCTACACTCATTTGATTAAAGTCGAGCACCGATCGCACAAAATAAGTTATTTATGAGTGCTTCAAAGCTAGGAAGCGTGACAATTATATTTTCTTTTTATTTATGCCCAATGATGCAAGAAGGCTGTTAGATTAATCTTGTAATGTTTCAATTAACGGGAGATTTTTTCCAACTTTGGCAGACCCTACAAAAGAGTTATTTTCTTTTCTGTTTAAAAGGCTTTCGGCCAAACAATAAAACTACAGTAACACTGCTAGAGGGGTTTGCTTGAGTGACAGGCTAGTCTATGGGTGGTCGTTTATTTCACTGACTATGCTGAAAAATTGGGGACCATGTCGGCACCATGGAATGGAGGATAATCTGCAGGAGCAGCTAAGCCATTCATATGCTGATGTATGCAAATCAAATATACATGATGAAAATAAGCAACCCTTTCGCTGTCTTTCTCAACGCTATTTGGGGTCATTTGTTTGAGAAATTTCAGATAAACAATCTACTTAGCACTGTGAATGCTCTGCGAGTTAATCCCATTTCAGCTATGGGGTGATCACAGCGCTGACTAACAGGATTGAAGGAGGGCGTCTATAACCTTCAATTCAATTTCACCCACAGCCATCTATAATGTCCATACTTACGCTATAAGCTCCGAGGACAATTACTTAAAAGACTCGTGCCAATTACCAATAATATCTGCATAAAACATCATTGTGTTCATATTCAAATTGTTATTGTTGTGAACTCTTTGTTTATTTACTTACACGGATCAACGAGGTTGATAGGCTTTTCAATGAAATAAACAAGTAAAAAGGTTGTTTTTATGAATAATATGAAGTAAGTAATTTTTTAAGGTAAGAACTACTGTGATGTTCAATCTTAAACACAAGCGTAGCTAGTTCTGGTAGTGTTTATCTGTACAATATTATAGACGACTGATACATGAAGTGAACTATTCCTCATGATTACTCGAACTGTTGCATGTTAGAGTCATATTTGCTTCAATCATCGGTTATAGCTTATCTCTGAAGAGTATCGATGGATATTGCTGAAGTGGCAGTCGTATCTAAGACGTGATTAAAGAAGCACTAGCAACTTAATAATTCTTTGCAATGCTTGAAAATATTCTCACAATGCAATCAAGTAAAAACCATTTTGGTTGCTTCAAGCATGAATTCCTTACATAGGGTATTTAATTGATTTAAGCCTGTCTCTTTGAAAACAACAATTTGTGTAATAAGCGTAACAAATTGCTCTCGACAACCTTATTGCTCATTGCTGCTTTAGCTCTCTGTGATAGGGCGGATGTATTCGGAAATGAGAACCTATTCGGCTATGTAAGAAAATAGACTCATTTAAGTCCTCAAATTGCCATGCTATTAACAACTCGGTTACTTCATGCGTCGATTTCAGGTGAGTCGACATGTGTTGCGCGCCTGTATGAAAATCAATACATGATTTCACAATGAATTGAGGCGTATTGGATTATTACTATTAATTGCCGGTGTATTGGTTGGATAAGATAGGGCTCGGTTTTCACTAGGTGTATGACAAGGATACCGCTTGAGTCTGGACTCTAGCGCAGTTCGCGGATCAGTAATTGATTGTGTATAGATTGACGCTAGGTATTGTGTCAATACGCTGTCTTTGAAGGCTTGATTTTCACTGCATTCAGCTTTTAATTACACGATCAAATCTTCTTTGATGAATGCAAAAGGCCAGTACAGAATTACCAAGTCTGTGATTACGTCTGATGAAGAAAATCATTTACAAAGAAAAAGCACATGAACATGTGTTTGATTGGCCTGATATATGGTGCAAACGGCACACTCGCACACATGCAACTCAACGTCACCTAACATTTTCAAAATTTCAAAGCAAAATTTAATTTTGTTGAAAATGACACGAAAACTTGAAAGATGGTGTTCATACGCTTTGAGTAATGTATTGGAACTTTTTTCTGAGGAACGAAGTTTAAATTTTCCAAGCAGGATGTTAGCCCACTAATTAGAAACTTCAACTTAATTTAAGGATATTTTTTTCTAAGGTTGATGTATACCGAAATGACAAAACTTTCAATTCTGTGAGCTGTAAACAAGATTTAATCTGATGTAACCTGCATCAAATGATGATGTAAATTTCAGATTCCAGAAGTGGTTGTAGCATATTGTCATCAGGAAGTCAAAGCATCTGGGTCGTAAATTTCAGGTGTCATTGGTCACAGTGTAAGGCAGAGAATAGGCCTGGCACTGAGCGCCTCTATTACATGCAACATAAAGTCTGATTAGCAATTGTCCCAGCTCTCCATACCCATCTTTATCCCATCACTAATGGACTGACAACCTGTCAAACACTGACCGTGAAAACAAATACACTGGTCACTACAATACCTGGACTGGTCACTACAATACCTGGGACTGACCAGTCATTTAGCCACCCGGGGTGGGACTAAGGCCGCAGGCCAGTGTGCGTCCACTCCAAGCAAGTGTCATCCCATTGTCCATTTCACTCTCTAATTGATAAGCAGACCTCCCCTCATTGTCCGGCCACTGGACGGTGGTCAAGCCCTTCATTGGATCACTACCTAACAATCGGACACTGAGCTCATTGTCAAAGAGAATAGTAATTTTCTGGATCTAATTTCAAATCAAAGTTGTCTTTGGAATTAAATATGCAGATTGATGGGTACTGATTGACATTGGAAGACAATTATTCTATTTGGACGTGCTATACTGAACTGTGAAATATTCATCATTGCCATCTTGTCCATTCAAATTGACACAAAGATTTGGCATCTGTAGTGATTCTGACAAATTAAAATGTTACATTTATAATTATCAGAACTGGGCTTGCCTTTCGCTAATTGGTAGGCATACTGATCATCTAGTTTGATAATGATAATTCATAATATGATGAAAAAATTATGGAAACATTTGACTTGAATTAATTTCAAATTAATTTTGAAATTTTTATAAGGAAAGGACCTCAAAATGTTAGTGTTCTGTTAAGATGAGGTAATGGTATTAATGTTACTTTAAAATTAAAAATTATATTGATCTGGCTCTATGATTCAAGAGTAGATAAAAGCGGTTATTCCTGATAGTTCTAGAGTAAGAGTTGCTATGTAAGCATTATTCCAGGTGGATGGACAAAGACTGACATGTCCAGACTGACAGCATCGGTCACTCCACACCACAGTCCGTCCATGTCCAGCTGGGACTGACCACTCAAACACCCCCACCCCCACCCCTCCATCACTTTGTTTAGATACCAGCAACAATCCCACTACTATCTGCCTGGGCTTGATGTATACATAATTCACTTATCACATTTGCTCTTAAACTAATATTTGTACGTCCGATTGACTTGGCATTTGAATATATAAGAAATTAATATTGTACTGGAAAGTACAGAAATATGGGCCATAGATAAGTTATTTTTGATTCAATCACAATTGGGCTTTTAGAAATAATTATCTAGTATTGAATGAATAATTTACTCAAGGTTATCAAAGTTAATTTTTGTTATTGTCTGGCCTGTTGTTTCTTTGATTTAATGGTTAATTCATAGAAAAATTATCACATGACATAAATCATTTGAAATTTTTTCAAAAAGCGTACAGAAAATATAAATTTTATTCACATAATTTTGAGGATGTTTTCCTGTCGAGAGCACAGGAGTGAATCTATGATGATTATCAATATGCCATATAGGTATGTTAGCTATGGACATCCACAGGGAAATTGACATGCTGAATACTGACGTGCATCATCACATGTCAATTTGGAAATAAACTTTGGCATGAATTTTTCACATTATTATGAGAACGAGACAGAGCCTATGTTTCCCAGGCAAACCATTGTTGTTAGTCATGTGCTTGTATGTTGTAAATAATATTCAAACTATTGAATTTACTATAGAAAATAAACAAAAGTTAAATCATTTTAAAATTTTAAGTTTAGATGAAATTATATTGTAACAATTAATTTAGGACATTGAATTAAACTTTTTAAAAATTGACTGTAACATTCTATATGAAATAACATTTGAACAAAATTTTGTATTTTAACAAGACTTGAAATATTTGTATTTTCAAAGAAAATGTATTGAGGAGCTTTGAATCTCAATTTTTTTTAATCTATTTGTTGTATGGTTGCTTCTTCTGACGTAAGGTTTTTGATATATTTACTTAAATAGGATATTTATGAAATGATGAATGGGTACTTATGTAAGTGGATGCAGTAGGTTTACTTGGCTTGTAGTAGGAGAGAGAGTTTAGGAGGAATATGAAGGAGAGGCTTAATGATATGTGACTCGTCTATTTCAGTCCAAGTCACATGAAATTATTTAGCAGGGAGATAATTTTAGCACAGGTGTATTATCTACGAGGATGCCAGGTATCATTAGCATAAGAAGATAATAGCATGCCAGAGCGGGCGTCTTTGTGTGTCAGTTGCACTGCTGTGTTGTCTAATCAACTTCTAATGGGTGTACATATCATGTAGATTTCAGTTCTATTGGTGAGCTACTTCGATGTTAGAAAACTTGTCTCGTCTGGGACGATAGGTCACATATCCTGATTATTAAGCATTTGGTTTCACTCCAAGAAGATAAGCAGACATATATTTGTGCCAAAAATCTGGAATCAATTCCACGAAGCGGAAAAAATAATAAGAAAATGATCTGTCCATTGATTGAGGCAATTTTTCTTAATAATGCCTAGATAGGATAATAGAAATTCATAATATAATTCAATTTTTACATTAGGGGAAAAAGAATAATGAAGATAATTGTAAATATCAAATTTCAGAAAAAATCTAAAATGAAGGTTTAACAAAGTATCCCGTTCTGATGACAATGGAAATGGGATCCATCTAATGGCGACTGCATAAGCAATACTAAGGGTCCCACATCAAGGCCTCTGTTTGTATTGCTCCGCAAAATACACAAGCCAGCTGACTTTGTGATTGGGCGTCTTTCGTCTATAAATTGTGAAAACATTGCCTATTTACCCCTAGTGTTCACGGAAGGGTCAGTGTCACTGAAGTAACTGAATTAGGCAAATCATACAATGACTTGTGAATAGCCCCCATTTCTCCCATTGTAGGCCATTTAGTTACTGTGTGCTGAGAAAACTCACAAATCCCTCCTACACACTGCCGCTGTTTAGATATGGCCTCCTCATATTGACTTAGCGCCAAAATATGCAAATACAAAATTTAAATATACAATGTTTATTAAATAATTTGTGAAAATATTTTCATGATCCTAACAAAATATATTTGCATATATTGAGTAGATTTTAAAAAATATTTTTTTTGAATTTTCAAATCTAGTTCTAAATCAATTGTTCAATAATCCTGAAATTGTTTACACAATGGTTTTATTTGTACATTCTCAAAATAGCTATATTTCCTTGACATATTTATCACAACTATTTGAGCAGCCAGAAGACAACACGATATAGGGATATTGAGAATCTTCACAAATGCAATGTAAAAGTAGGAGAAGTGACAATTTTCAATATTTCCCTCCAAAATGATCTCTGCAGTTGAAGGACTTCCTGCTTGAGTTGGGGAGAATTGGGTAATGGGCAATGGATGTGATTATGTCGAACAACGCTTTGACCTTTCTGAGCCACCCAGTTAACCAATGATAATCACATTGGTATATTGTTTGTATGCGATCACACCCCTATGACATTTAAGGGCTTGCTTTATGACAGTTTCGAGGATATTCTAAATGGCCTTTACTTGATGAGAAAATTGGTGGAAAATTATGGAAATATTTTGCAGGCTTTGAAACATCAATGTTGAATGAAATGTATTACAAAATGTACATTTCGATCGAGTGATATTGACATCTTTATGCCCTGTTTACTGTTGTTAGGAGAGATTGGAAAATGGTGTCATAAAATTGAAGCAAATGACAGTAGATCCCCTATCCTATAATGTTATATGTTCTTAAGTAGGCATCAAATTTGAGGACAATTTTATGATCTTAAACTTGCATTTATTCTGACATTGTTATCATATTATTGCTTTACAATGAATAATAAAGGCTTATTTGCATTGCATTTCCACATTGGGTACAAATCTACATGGATATTTCACCAAGTTTATGAGAATAAGACACTTACTTTAATGCTAGCAAATCATCATGTGCCTGGTCAAATCAAGAACAGAAATAATTTCCAACTTTATATATTCTCTTCAAATTGTAACAAAGTTATATTTTGGCAATATAATAATTAAAGATAATAATAGAATAATCTTATCAACTGAGAGTTAAAATAATTTAACTATCTTTATTTCAATTTTAATATTATTCCAATGTTTTAAGAATTATCTTTCAGATATTCAAATATGTAAGGGTTTCATATTCATGTTAATGGTTAGGACCTGAATATTTTGTATATAAGATATAAATGTTTAAAAATTGAAATCCTGTCAATTATATTTGTCTTGTGAAATTTGTATCTTTTCATAAACCTTATTTGGAAAAAAGCAAAAATAAATTATCCAGTGTAAATATACAATTTGGTTAAAATGTAATCATTTAATGACAACAATATTTCAGAGATTTTGTATTTTGATCTCAAAATAAAATTGAAAATATAAGATTTATGGTTCTAATCATATTTGATCCGGATTTCAGCAGGTGTTGAGAATAAAGCCAAGTATTTTGCCTGGTTAAGTCAGCAATGTAATTAGATGTTGAGAGGGAAGGGCAGGTTTATTTTGACGACATTAATCACGGTCTCTCTGCTTGCAGCATCCATACCCTTCAGAAGAACAGAAGAAGCAGCTAGCACAAGACACTGGGCTCACAATCCTCCAAGTAAACAATTGGTAAGTGCCCTTCACAATCTCTCCTCCCAGACCTTAGCGCCATTCCTGGAGATTCTCAGAGATTCTCCACCAGAGAGAGTCTTGAAGCGCCTCCTGGTGTCAGAAGCTAGGATGAAGCCCCGTTAATGAGTCGCAGTCTCCTTGTCCAGTAGTGACGTGGCCCTTAAGAGGGGACAGCAGACTAAAACTGACAACCGCCTTCTAATTAGACCTGCACATTTCGTACCTCCACCAACAGCATATATGGATCAGGATCTACGTCCCTGTCACTTGGCTCTTGTCAATTGTGTCTGTGATGTTCATTTCATTTAGTTTTGATACTGTATTAATATTGGATAGGTAAATCTTAAAATTTTGAAGTCCAGGTTGTTTTTGATGATTATTTAAGATTTTGGAGTGAAAGTTGAAATTCAGATTGATACTTATATAAGATTTGGTATGTAACTCTTGATATTCAGATGGCAAGTCAAAGTACCTTTGATGAGTTTTAAAGATTTAGGAGTGAAAGTTAATATTTGTTTGACAAGTGAAAGTCTTCTCGAATGATATGAATAGGTTTAATTTTGAAGTTGAAGTTTTGAAATTTCATACAAATTTGTTTTAATAAGTTTGATTTATTTCATAGTGACTATGAGTAAAGTGTTCGAGAAAAAATGGATTTTAGTTGATATACATAACACAGTCACCTATGTGAAGTTATGTATTTATGTGTTATTTCTCTTCATAAGGATTTGTTGTTCAAATTGATTTTCCGATGAGTTGTAATCCAACACAATTTGAAAGAAGCTCTGTAGGTTTTATAAATCATTGACACTTGTACATTGAAGTTGAATAACCTTAGTTGTACTTTTCAATATGTTTTGTTCGGAATCAAATAGGCAAAAGGTATGTTAATAACAATTGTTATAGAATATTAAGTAGGAGGTTTATAGGGGTATAAAATGTCAAGGAAAGCTGTAGTGATGTTAATATAAATGCCATGCTGATATAATTGAGGAAGGTCAATGGAAGCCAAGCCTTCTTCATCAAGGTGAACATGTCGATTGCAAATAGACATTTCACCTCTGCCATGTACATGATAGACATTTCACTTCTGAAATGTACATGTGATCCATTTCTCTCTCACTGGTTGTTAAATTTCGTTCTCCATCTCACATGTAAGAAAACGATAACCTCCCTGATTTCTCCGTCAAGTGCATACCAGCTTGCAAGTATGTTATCTCGGGTTATATCAAAATTGTTGATTGTTTAACAGCTTAGTTGGATTGTTTTCCTTGGGCTGGTATATTTAACGAGGATTCTTTTTACCAGGTAAATCTATATCAGTTTAGTAATCTGGTCAAGGGTCATGGTTCAGGTCATGGGTGAAAAAGGTACTAAGTGCTTTCATTAAGGGATAGAGCAGTCAGTTGCAGCAAGAATAAGACATTTATACTTTACAAATATGTTTTTGAAATTATTATGTATTATACTATTAAGGCTTCGAAAAAGATTTTTGGGAAGTTAATGATTGGCAGATTTTTTTGCAATGAGGTTTAGAACAAAATTATTGGAATTTGACAGAAAAAAATTGGATATATATACATATATATATACTACGGTATTTATCTATTTTTAACTTCAACATAAATTTTGATTTGAAAATTCAATGGACTTTTTTGTTTCATTCATGTTGCAATTGTTAATATGAACGAATTTTAGAACTCAGCTGTTACAAAATTTTATAAATGAAACTGGAACTATCTAATTTTGAATAGTATCTATGATAATGTATCAGAAATGCGATGATAGGCTGTAGTTACATCCTTCTTAAGAGAATGGCCAGGAAATGATAAAGAGCGTGGAGTATGGATTTATTCCCAGTTATCAGGGCACACTTAAAGCGCGGTGTCCCGATTGCACAACACGACACATACACAATATCGTGGCCTATGTGACACTCGGTGCTATCAGTGGCTATACAGGCAGGTAAACACAGGTCACCACCGAGTGACACATGCTGAAAGGTTCAAAGGTCGTCGTGGGTGATATCGGTGAGGTACATGTAACGTGCGATGCGAAGTACCGCACATGATCTCAGTGTGTGTGAATAATATGAGACACAAGTTCATTCAGTGCAGTCCACAATAACAAACAATTTGTAAAATCACGTCAGAAAAAAATTATTTCTATATCTTAAGTCTGTAAGACATAAAATTCATGCAAATTATCCATATAGCTGTAATAATTAGGCTGGTTAGGGAGGGCTTGCCCAGTTATTGGTAAGACTGTTTTAATTAGAGTGATTAGCAGGGGTATGTCAAGGCTTACGGAGACGCGAGACTGGCTGATGGGGAGTGTTGTTGTGTGTGCTGATGTGCGGGTGTTAGTGAGTTGATCCTCATACTTTGTCTGGATCAGTCTCATCTATGCTGATATATTTCATGTAGGTAGCTGTCAATCAATCCTGACAGCAGGACAAGCCCACTCAGAGAAAGATGTCCGTCATTTGTCATCCATGTGCCTTCAAACATCAAAATCTTATATTTACAAATGATGTAATTCAATCAAACTATAATTTAATCAAGTGTTTATATCTGACATGACATGATTTATTTCTAGAATATTGTTTACATCATATTTAAATATTTTTTCGCATCGATCAGTGTATCACACAAAGTAAATTGTGATGTTATGAAATATACAAATGAGATATACAAGTGAAGTGAAATGTACATTGCAATATACAAGGGTAGTGATATAGACAAGGGAGCATGCAGTGTTATGGTCCCGGACAGTTCTGGCCAGGCTGGCGATGGCTGTATCCATCTGTGTTGATCGCCAGGCGCGGGCACCGATCCTATTGAACATGGTCTGGCGCTAACCCTCGCTCCCGCTGCCGAAGAAATACCCCTAGAGCATTTCTTCAACAGTGCAATTGACAAGGTCAAAATATTTTGGCGTAACTCTTTTAACTTTATAGCAACAAGAAACCCACAGGGTTTGTCAATCTTTGAACCAACGCGAGCTCTGGGAATTTGTCGTGTCGATCGGCCCTTTCACATTTTCTAAAGAGAGAAAACAAACTCAGATCTATTTATCGATAATGCTTTGACATTTTTAATATTTTGAAAAATATTATGAGAGGTTTATTTTAGATTGTTAACAAATTGGTTTGGTTAATATAATATGTTATTAAGGTATCTATATTGGATCAGTGATAGCAAAATGAAAATAATTTGTTAAAATGTAGGATGGTGGTAAACATGGCCCATGTACATTATCAAGGGGAATAGAGACTTCTTTTAGTCGGGAATGCTAAGAATGTTTATGGCTTATCTGAGGAGGGGGAAATTATCTCTACTGGCTACAGTGGCCATTATGATTTTGGCACTCACTGTTGGCATTTATTTCCTCCGTATAGCTAGCAGAGAAGATTGTTTTCAGGGGAGATAACTCATCTCCTGATTACATGAGTCAGGTCGAAAATACACACAGGCAACAATTATAGTTGAATTTATGGCATTTATGAAGTGTGGTTACTTTTCAAATTTTGATGCTATCGGCAAATGTAAATTTTCTTGACATTGGGGAAGAGTGAAATTTACATTTTCAGTATGTATGGCCCTGCTTCTTTAAGTTTGTATCACCAGCCTGTTAGTGCTTAGCAGATACTAATCTTTATTCTGGGTTATTTTGCCGGACAAAAGAATCATCCAGTGAATAGAAGGACTGTTAAAAGTTTTCAAATTGAGCATCTGACAAGAATAGTGTTTTGGCCAATATAGATGTTCAGTGACCCCAGACAAGGCCCGCGACTCTCTGCGCCTGTTTCTCCTGAGTTTGGTTAGGCTGTGTGGAGAGGGTTGAAGACTATCTGGCAGAGTATCAGTGATCCCTATACTTCTAATTGTACCCCCACCATTTGAGCTGCAAGCAGGTTCTCCCAAATGAGGCAAAATCACAATGGATGACGGCAAAATCACAAAAAAGAGCAACAGCGAGTCTAGGCTTTGTTGGCTGTGAATTCATTGAATGGACTAACAATGGTACGCACCCGGCTGGAAAGATTGCTTCAGACTTGGCTTTGTGCGCATCTGGGTAACCCGTTGTTAGTTCAGAGGGGTCCTCTATCAAAATTATTCTTTTTCCAAAACGGAATCATTTAGATCAAGCCGGTCTTATGGAATGTATGTCAGTGTGTTGGAAATGTTGTCAGTTTCATCTCTGCCCTTGTCAATATGATGGGAGGTTTAGTGGGATGTCTTGCCTCTAGGTCAGTGTTGTGTTGATATACAGGCAGTGTGGGCTGGGGGTCTCACTCACTCTTACCCCTCCTCTTACCCCTCACTGGGCTCCCCATACCTTTCCGCCCCACTCCCAGAGGTTTTACAACCACACCCTTCCACACCCCACCAAATAGGACTTTTTACAGTAGATTTCCACAGGATTCCACACTACTCGACCCAAACATTCCTGCCCCTCCCAATAGACCTCTACCCCAAACATTTCTGCCCCTCCCTAAAAAGCTTTTACACTTAACTGGTCGGCATGGTCCATGCTTACTACCCGCCCTACAATACCTTCCCTTTTATACCCCTTGTTATTGTTTATTGCCCATGAAAGAAATCCACAAACAAATAATTTTACCATAAATAGATGTTGCGCAAGTTAATTATGGCACAGAGTGTCAAGAACAATCAGAGGAGTAGAGCTAAAACTGCCATTGAGTCATGAAAACGCAATATACTTTTTATGAGGTAAGCGTCGACAGCAGATAACATTTAGCAGAGTTCTTATGAAATGTATGTATGGTAGCGGCGGGACCCTGCCATTCTCAGTGAGGTGCCGAGCTTGGCTTTACTTATCTCGTTGCTATCACAGCGCATTATGGGGAGCAGTCCTGCTACCGACTTGAATAAGCAGCTAGATTGATTTGATTTTCGTTTCACATGCAAGCTCACAAGACCCTGTGGATTGTGGAACCTCTTGGAGTGTTGAGTCTGTCTGCATGGCTTCAGCAACAGGGGCTAATACTGGCAGATCAACAGGGTTAAGTATAAGCGAGCGGTCCAACTTGCAACCTGGTGAAAGCCAATTAAATCTACTCCCTGGAAGCGTTTGTCACAGACTGGCAATTATTCCTCAGGAGGTCTGAGGTAGCGGCTCAGGAGGAGCTAATCATGTCGAGAAGTCTCGCTGACTTACATGTATTTATTTCAATTACTAACTCCCCATACTTTGCTGGCCTCGCAGTTTAAAACACACATATGTAACCTCAAGCCAAGAACTTCACTTGTGAGCCATAAAAGAGTTAATTAAGATAGTTTGCATGATATTTATCGCTAATTCTGACCCTAAATGACATGCAATGAAATGAACACAAGCAGTATCATAAGAAACTGATTACAAGCAAGATTAGTTGATAGGGAGATGCAATCCGAGAGAGTGTACACAAGAGGTAGGTACCCAATATTAGCATCCAAATCTGGGGTCGCACAACAGTTGTAATGACTTTCAGCCTCCCCTCGCCGCCAGTTATTTTTATCAGCAGAGTCCCATTTTTCGCAAGCACCCTCCTCGTCAATCGTGGCTGATTATTAACAAGGAAACTGATCATGTTTCATATCGGCCTGCTCCAGCCCTGCTGTATAGAATATTGTTGTGAAATGAAGCAAATAATAAATTCAATAATTACATGGGGAACAAAAATGGTTTATCGAAAAGAGCTGGGTTTTTTACCCATGGTTGAGGGACCTCATCTTCTGTGGCCACCTTTGTGTGAAATAAGGCATTAACTAGAGGCAACTGCAAGCATATCGCTTCACTGAGAAATAATTGGGAGTCTAGACAAGCGATTCCAAGACGTTCCCCTCTCTCCCCCTCCCTCCCCTCCCTCCCCTCCTCCAGTTGAGGGTAGCATCTCACCCCTGTAGCTTCCAGTCTTACATCAAATCTGCTTCACTTCACTCCCCGCTTTTCTTCGTATATTCTTTGTCTTATTGGCTCCAGTGTCCCACAAACTTATTAACAGCATCTAGACTTGTTTTCATTTCCTTCAACCTCTTATGGAATCATATCAAGAAAATGAAACTCTGAAAGCATGACGGCATGAAACACAAGAATCAGAATATGTCTTGCTGTATCAAACTGACACCTTCAAATATAACAATCTAGGAATATATGAAAGCTTAACGGTCAAATCACTTGTAAAATTGCTCCAAAGTTTGTAAATCATTTAAGATATCTAAAACACCCAGTCACAAAATGTCCAATAATATTTTGTGCCCTCCTCCCCCCCTCTCCTTATCCCGCCCCCCACATTCGACAAGTCTCCCACCCCAGAGCGGACCTGGACTCCCTGCCACCCATCCTTACCTACTGGCAGGCTCCTAGCCTCCTGACCGGAGCTTGTTTATCTTGAGGACCTGGACTCCCTGCCACCCATCCTTACCTACTGGCAGGCTCCTAGCCTCCTGACCGGAGCTTGTTTATCTTGAGGACGTGTGTGATTCACTCCCCCATAACACTCACCATCACAGTTTACCTGGGGAATTAAATCATCATGGAGACGCTGCAATGATTTACGATCATCAAAAGGGGGCTTTTTATGGTAATTGTGAGGGCTCTTCACCTACAGGTTTTAGTTTCATGATGACTATAAATGCGTCTGCGCCATATAGCAATCGTCAAATATTTACCAAAAAGCGCAGCTGCCTTGAAGGAGTCTAGGGGATCTTGAGATCGGGTACACAGAATGTGGATAGCTCCAATCAGACCAACAGACCAACAGGCCATACGTCTCCTTATGGTAAATAAACTCCCAAGTCTCACATTTATACACCAGCTGTAACTAACATCCCTTAAACTAACAACCAAAAGTATTTATTGAGAAAATTACCCTTTTCCTGAATGAAGTCAATTGACTTTAAAATGCAGAAAATAACATAATATCCTGACTTTAGAATGAAGAAAACAACATAATATCCTTTGATAAGGCTAATCAATGAGCATATGCATTTTCTGAAAGGTCTTAATTAGCTTTGATTATTTAAAGATTGTCAACAAGAATTATCATTCAATGTAAAAGAGGAATATATCAGAAATTACTGTAATTTTCCTTGTCGGCGTTTTACCGCTGCTATTCCTTCCGGAGTAATAAGTGGTCTTGAAAACACAGCTCGTTCTTTAATGGATAGGCTATGGAAGTCAATGCTTACATGCCCTAGGCCTGCTATTAAGCTAATTTTCTTAAGTTGTGCTTGTGAGGAGAAGAGGGCCGAAGGCAGATCAGCCTATGACACTAGTGGAAGTCAAGCATCCTTCTGATTATCACAGCTTTATGGGCGATATCATCTCCATATCATGACTTCCTCCAGCCACTTTACCTTTTTATCCCGCTCCGATACCAGATATTGTCTTTTATCAAATCACTGAAATTGACACATTGGTGTCATCGCGGACTGCAAATTACCTCCCCTGATTAGACAGTGTGCTATTGGGTAATGCAAGATTTGAGGACAGAGTAAGCAAGGGCCAACTCCTCTATTGACACGTGTCATATTCCAGCCTCGGGCTTCGAGAGAGAGACGCGCGACTAGTAAATGGAAGCTTTGGAGAAATTGTAGCCTCTATTATGGGCCTGATGTACAGGGTTTCTAGTTTACAGTACACTGATTATATTATCACAACTAGTGTTGCTTAACACTCAAAGTGACAAACCATTGCTTTAATTGCAATTTCCTATATAACACGATCGTTTCAGGTTTTTGCATTTTTTTTATTGTTTTGTAATTAATTTCATAAGGTTTTTATGCTGATGTATTTATGGTTTGCCTGTGGCTGTTTCACTGAGAGATGTAATCTGCCTAGTTGAGTTTCTTGTCTTTATTTCATTGTATCAGTTTTTGCCTCAGTGTTAAGTGATCAACTCCTCTCTTATTGAACAGGACTTTTTTTTAAATTTTGAAATGAAAATTGCAAATAATAGGTTGGACTGTTTATTGTAAAAGAATATTCTATATGCATTTATACATATATTTTTGTGTCATTAAATAAATATTTACAAAAAAATTAATCAACTTTTTTAACATACATTTAGAATTATTTTCAGATTAATATTTTTGTTAATAAAAAATATGGAGTTACTTGATAAGAAATTCATGTGAAAATTTTATTTAAAAAATCAGACATTTGATTTGATCGATTAACTTTGAGATTTTAAGAAGTCATGGCCTGTGAACAAATTTTCCTCGCCCCAGTGATTATACTTAGAAGGCGAACAACCCAGCGAGTGGTAGGAAATAAGAAGTGGAGTGATAGATAGCTAATGTGTTGGAGGCAGCTAGCCAATCACAGCGCTCGCTGACCCGTTTCTGAACATAGCCCTGGTCATTTGCCTTATCAAATTGAGAACACCATGTGTCACTGGCCCAAAAAAAATCTCAATATTTTGCTTCTCTATTATTTTGAGGCTTTATATGGTAATTTGGCTAGTTAGGGAGATGCGTGTTGAATGTGCTTTGAAATACGGCAATAAATTCTTCTCTTTGCCTCAAGCCAGCTCCTCTGCAAATATTTACTTTCTAATCCCTACGAAGCTATTAGCTTGCCGCTCTAAAGTAGAGGAACCTTTATGCATTATGTATCAGCATCGCATGTCGGCTCGCGGTCCACGGTGCCATATACTAACACTTCATTGACAAAAAAATAGAATAGCGAGACAGTGGAGGAAAATTGATTACTTGATTTGGGTCTGCATGCTCCACAGATTGAGGCAGTCGGGCGGCTGAGCGCACACCACCTGAGAAACAACACCACAGCTTTTTATCCCCGCCGTGGTACAGTTTTTTATCATCGCTGTAGTACAACTTTCATCCTCTCCTCTCATTTTATCAAAGCTTTTTTCTATCATATTTGTGTTTTTGCATACAAGTCGGTGGTCCTGATTGAAGAGTCATACCGTAGTTGGAATTGAAATATTCTCATCCAGGCGGTAGGTTGGAGCATGACGTTGTCTAATTGGGAGCTGGCAACCAGCATATATCCGATTACAATTATGGATTTCATGTTATGAGCTAATGGAAGAAAATTGCACCAAATCTTTTAGAGACTTCAGAACGCAATTCTGCTTGGGGCATTTTCTTTGGAAGGTTATCATATGGCCCGGTGGGCTGCATTCATCCCCGTGACTTTGTGTTGTGTCCCGAGACCGGCCTCACTTTGTATTCCGTTTGTCTCTCTTGTCTTCACCCCTCCCACAGTGTGACAACACATTTCCCGATTATACGCCAGTATTGTCAAGAAAACTGCACATTTGTGGCCAGAGTTCCGCCAATGCCGTCATCACAGTAGCTTTAATACCATTACGAATGCTGGGGAGAATCTCAGAATATAACAGTACCAACTAGCTAATCTGATACTCTCTTTGTTTGAAGCGCACAGTGCACAATCCTGCCCTATCTAATGAGATTTCCGTATTAAGCCATTCGCCCCGCAATCCACGAAACAGACAATGCTTCTTTATCGGAGCCATTATGCCTGCATGTTTGGGGCCGGCGAGTTAGACAATTAGCATTTGGCCACAGATTTCAAGACGTCCCCTTTGCATTTTGCCCCATTATCATCTAATCTATAGCTAAGCTGAGTATTTCTTCCCTACAAGGTCCTAATGATGGCCGCGATGTTTAGCCCTCCTTTAGCTATAACCAAGCCCAACATTGCCAGATAAGACGTGTTTAATACACAATTGTATATTAGCCGCCCATATTTGCACATTATGCTAGGTAGATGATCACCGATATGGGCAAACGAGGGTTATTTTCTCCTTCGTATTCCAGCTCAATTTGAATTTCATGTCCTGTTCATCTGTACTAGGCTGCCAGAAAGGCGGCAAATGGATAATATCTGTAATTGGGACAGACAGATATTTTGCAGATCCCGCTTCTTTCCAGCTATCATTAGCTTTGCTAAATCTATGTAACTGACTCTATCCCAAATTATGAATTTTCGTAGCAGATTGAATATTTTTTGACAACATATAAGATGATAAAATGTAAAATAATTCTCATTGTCTCCTAATGGAAAGATTATGTCTTTATAAGGTACATGTTTGTCCTCATCTGATTGTTCCAATGTCTTTTTGTATAAATTCTTCAACTTTCATACAGATGATTCAATAAGGCTTTGAAAAAAAAAATTGGACCTAAATACAAAAATCAAAATATCAATCATGAATCATATTGACTATGTATCTTTTTACATTAATTTAATATTGATTAAAATAAATAAATTTCAGTTTTGAAAAATTGTTTTTTTGAAAATCATATTGGAACATTAATTCTAAATAACATTTAATGAAGGCTAATTTTTTTCTCAATTATGATGAATGATATTGATGCAATATAGTTATCAAGTAGTTGTCATGCTTACTTGTGAAGCGACAGAGAGTATATGAGAGATGCCCTAATGGGGTTGAAATCTCATTTTAAGGAGGCAATCCTTGCCGTGGCAGGACACTGAACAGATGAAATGTTCAATCTCTTGCTTCTGCTGAATTGATTATCCCATTCATTGGGCAAAGTCTTAGACTTCCAGTCGCCTAAGTTTTAAAAATTGATGATATTGGATTAAAGGCGCTGGCAGTAGCTTTTGAGAGTGATCAGTGCACGTACATTTCATATGATCCATGAATACTCTCGTGTCAGGGTTGATAAGAATTAATTTCAGTATTTTGTATTTGGTAAATGTTGCAACATATGTGCAAACAGACCACGTATATCTTTACAAATGACATTTTCTGTTAACACAAAGGGTTCAATGGTTTCAATTGATGTGTAAAGCCAGCTGTCACTGAAAGTGATATGAAGCAAATTTCCTAATAAGACGTTTATAACATTGTCAATATGCCTGATTAGCGATTGTATACAACTGAAATGTACACCTTGAATGATATGTGCACCTTAAATATACAACCAAGTCAAAGTATTATATGGTACATTTCTTGCAGATTAATACAAGTGATTTGTACAATTGTCAATGATATAAAAAAGCGACAACCCTAATATTGATCTTTTAGTGTTATTTACAACAGAACTCTATTTGATAGCAATTTAATGAGAAATATGGCAAGTAAAATGTAACTTTTAATGAGATATTCAAATAAGATTAAAATTCAAAACTAAATATTTCATGGCCAGACTGATGTATGTGGTATGAAATATGTAGCAATAGGAATTGATTGCCATCAATCAGAAATCTCATTTGGGTTTTAACATTAACATTATTCATCTAATCAAAAGATTCCAGAGAAACAGTTAGACCATAAGTTTTGTAAAGACAATAATGATTGGGCCTCCCGATCTTCAACTGATATCTATCTCCACATAAAGAAATCATTTTGTCATTAGGGTAAAATGTTGGAAGTTGAGAAGCCAGGAATTATGTTACCATTGTCTTGAGTTTCTCCATATCTAAAACTTTGTAAGGTACATATGATCAATCTGATAGCAGAAAAAACTATGCAATTTTAATTTCTTACAACTTAATCTATTGAGGGATGGAATAAACCCTGGAATCGTATTCAGCATTCAACTTTGCAAGCTTCTTAGCTATCTGAAACATGAACCATCTGATTTGTGAAAAAGAATCAGATTAACTACATGTTATATAAATCTTTTCTATGGCCAATGCTGATCAATTGCAATCTTTTCTTTATTTTGTCAAATTTCATCAACTTGAGGATCCAATTTTTTTTTGTGTAGAAAATTGAAAATGATATTAGATTTAGGTATTGTTACAATTATTAAGGTTAAAGATTAATAATCAAAGAACTTCAGCATATTATGTTGATGAGGCTTTTTACTATCAGATTTTCACAGGAATTTTATCTTCCATAAAATACAATCAATTTGAAGTTTCTTAATAGTTGAAGTTGGGGTCAATTTATTGTAGATTTGACACTCGAGGGTGCTTCTAGCTGGTGATAGGTGTTTTGAGTAAATAGGATTGGTGTTGAAACGAAAACTGAATCTCAAGATATAATTGGAAAGGCCTTCTGGAGAGGCTAGAGAGACAATCAGGAAAAATGGTTTTACGAATTGGATGTCCTTTGTTGAGGCATTTACAGCATGATGAGAATTATTGAAGATGAGAGGCCTCACCTAGATTGAAAAGGATCAGAAAATTTCCTTTGGGGCACTCGAGCGAATCAGAGCTGCCTTGGTGTATATGATGATTCGAGTAGGCTTTATCGACGGAGGAACTTCTTTCATTTAGCCTCTATATTTGCCTTCTCGGCTTCTTGCACGGTTTTGTCCAATTATCGTTCTACTCCAAAACTGGTCGCAGCAAATGCTACCTCTGATTTCCACAGTCTAAGGCAGTCTGGGTTATTTTCACAGACCATTGAAGCAATTGCTTAGGAACTCTCTTTACCGAGGAGGGGAAAAAATCAAGGTCAAGGGTCAGCATAATGTGTATTTTTGTCTGATCGTAGAGTATCACGCAAATTCATCATTAGCTAACACGTTTCCTTGAGCATTCAGACTCGTTCAGTTCAACAGCCCGACCAACTTCTCCGCGGAAAAAGCGTGTAATTTTCCTCTCCACTAGTTTCAATGTTGTATTATTGGCTAAATTTGAAGGTAAAATGTGACCAAACTGTCTCCTGTCTGGTTGTATATAACAACAAATGTAGCAAGCCTATGGCAATATGGGAATTTATTCCCAATCTCCTTGGCTAAAATGTAGCATTTATACACTCAGTCAATCAGTTGAAAGCTTAAAGATGTTCTGCCAAGTTGCAGCCATTATGGTAACCCATTGGCCATTATATCACTGTGTTTTCCACCTCTTCTCAGCAGATTGAATGCACTTTGATTATTAAAATTGTGCTCGGAGGGAATTCTAACGCGCTAAAGTTAATGAAAAAATATCGGCTTTAATTTTACTAATTAGACCCGTACCAGGAACCAGGCTTAAAAATGGTGGATATAAAGTTTATTTTGATATTTTGAACAGTTGAAAGCTTTATGCCCTTTTTGCAAATACCACCCTCTGCCTCGTCCATTTCACATCCATTTCGCCAAATGTGAAATCGACAAGTTTTTCACTGAAATGTACAATATTTTTTGTATTTGATGTCCAAGGCCGGGGCTGTGTCATGTGGACCTTGTACCCCCCTCGGAGTTGAGGGATAATCTCAGCTGTATACTCATCCGACGAGACAAGAGCAAATCAAGCAGGAAATTTTAATGTCTCCCTACATGCTTTGATAAAAGCCACGGCAGGAGTATAATGGCGTGTATTTCGCTTCTGGGAAGTGATCAGCATTGATGAGACGACTTGTTAAAGCCAACAGTAAACTGTTATAGGAGATAAGAATGGCACTAGGTGAGGTATTGCCGCTATGTTAGATTTAGTGTCGGCAATGGAGCAGCTTACTTATTCCCACATAACTCACACATATAAAACTCATCTTGTGCATCCTACTGTGAAATATGACTGTCGTATATTGCCTCTGATGTGGAATGCCACATTGTGGCCAAAAGGTTCACACTAGCCTTAACACTTTCAAATTGTGACTGAAAAACATTCTGGTCTTATCACTTTCACATTATGGCTTAAGAACTTTCACATTGTGGCTTTAACACGTTCACATTATGGATTAAACACTTTCACCTTTTTGGCTCAAAAATTTCATAGACAAAAAAAATTTGTCTTTATTTGCTCTGTTTTTCTTGTTATGTATTAGTGCAAGGCCATTGATTTCATGTGCCTCCATTTTCACTTGTCATGTCAGTGTTAAAGACGACAGCAAATTAATTGTTGTTAAGGATCCGTGATCCGAAATGCATGGTAGGGAGATGTCGACGCCCACTGATTCATAAACGTTCAACCCTACTAGACCTATGTGCACAATTATGCATATGCAGTGCCTTGCTTGATGCGGAACCGATTAACCATGAGCATGTGCATTCATGCATGTAATTTTCCCAGAATTAATCTTGTATTAAATTTTAGAAAAAATTGCTATTTTTCATAATTTCCTATTTTAGTGTTCCCACTGCTAGCCGAGTTTTATGGTGATTTGATTACAGTTATCCTATACAGAATATGATTATCTGAAACTGATAACTGCATGATAGGGACACACATAGGAAGAGTTGCTTGTTTATAAGGGGAATACAGCTAAGCTCAAGTATAACACTCATTGTTAGTTTAAACTCTGACAAGATCAAAATGATTTATTTGAAATTTATCTTTATATTTTTTAACATGTTTGATGTATTTTCTTTTGAAAAAAAGTGAAATCTAAATTGCTTATCAATTTTTCTGGTTAACG
The DNA here is from genome assembly GCA_916613615.1 of Steromphala cineraria. Lineage (NCBI taxonomy): Eukaryota > Metazoa > Mollusca > Gastropoda > Trochida > Trochidae > Steromphala > Steromphala cineraria. The sequence goes on along the minus strand of OU744724.1, from coordinate 50,239,608 downwards.
TGAATGAAATATTTAAAAGGCCTTGGCTATCAGCCCTGAAACTGAAGAAATCTCAAGGGTGGGTAAACAATAAAAATTTAATATTATAATGGTTCCAACACTTTCTTAATCGTTATCAATAATAATCAAATGTTGGATATCGCTGATGAGCTGGGGAAGGCAGTTCTATCGTATCAGTTACAATCCTAAAGTTCAGGGGTTATGAAAAATGATCAGTTTAGTCTACCTACAGATCACGATACGAGGTGAAATTGGCCTTAGATCTCATTTATGAATAAACACATTATTTGCCTCGGCCAGTTTGTGTCTCTATTTCTAATATAATCAAAGATAGACGATTGATTTATGAATGGTGCAGTATAGGGAAACGCGGATTATGATTAACCCAATCTGACGCAGACTCCAACCAAGATGGGCATTTGACACTGACAATAGTCATTTCAGGCTCTTCTCGTTAAGTCATTTAGTCGGGCCACTTCAGACTAGTCCGAGACTGCAGGAGGAGACGTAGTTGTAATTTTCTCCGAGAAGGTGGAGGTTTAAAGCATGATGGAGCCGACGGGGTAGCCAGTTAGTTATTACTGCATGTATCAAGAACGTTAAAGATGACAGTAATAATATCATCAGTGCGGCCAGAATCTCGTTATTTGTATTCGATGATGGTACACTTTTCTACGGTCCTGCACCGTACTCAATGTATTGGCTTGAAGCAGCAATTTGTGGCAGCCTCTCAAGTAGAGTGGAGAGACCGGTCAGCCGCTGGACCATTCTACTTCGGGCAGCGGCGTCCGGCAGATCCCAAATCTGAATCATAATCGGCTTGCCCCAATTTTCGATATTATTCCTTTCTTGGAGTTTTCTAAGGTCGTCATTAGAATATTGCTTTTGTCAAGGGTTGCCATAACGGTCAAGCGTGGAAAGAAAGTTGTATTTTATAAAGAGTTTTGTATGAATTATATTGCCGCTGAATGAAGATTGGCAAGAGAAAAGAGATTAAAGCTGTGTCCATCACTGGCGACTTAAGTACTTCCCTTTCATTGTTATGTAGAGTTGAGAGGGACTTTGAACGCAACAGGGGATCACTAAGAAGAGCTAAATGACTGAATGGAGTTACAAGGAGGAAATTTGGGTATCCATTCTAGGCTGGTCACCTTCATCTTTGTGTCCACCCTAGTCCTGCAGTGTGGCTTTATGAAAAGGCCATATGCCCCTATTAAGGGTGACTGTGTTGACCGGTGTTGGGGGTAATGGGGCGGGGGAACACAGTGGTCAAACTAGCCAGTGTTGCTAGCTCCCCCCTCCTCATTTGTCATCTGTCAAAGCCAATAACACGCTCAAACCATACCATTCTTCCTAACGACCTTTCTTCCTTTTGATATCCAGCACCCTTTTGAGAGCCCCCTTTGCCCAAACCTAGCACCAGTCTTTGCTTACAGAAGCATCACTGATTTGCCTCTCTTCATCTGTATTTAATTGAAACCATTTGAAATTATCCGTCCCACATCTCATTGGCACTTCTGTTGCCCCATCTGCAAATGTTATCCAAGATAGGAAGGCTCTGAAAAGAGCAATCTTTTTTCACAGTCGACTTACTCCGAGATATCATCTTTGATTCCTTGACCATCAGCTGTTGTCCACTACTCCTTAGTGACCAATGGTCAAGGAACCCAAAGTAGCTAACACTGTCTTCTTTGGCACATTTGTGGGGCTAATGGGATTTTAATGACAGAGTTTAGGGAATCAAGAAGATAGGGTTACACCCTTCTGGCTGCAGTGGCTAGTGAAATGGCCCACTAGCGCTGTGTTCACCTCCAGAGATGGGTTGGTGGTAGGCAAGGCTTTACATCACCCCGGCCCTCACATGTGGCTCCCATCTTGTATCTCCAACACTTACCGTGCCTGCCTCGTATTTGTGTTTTCTTTGTGTTCCTAACGCTTATTCTGCCTCAGCCCAACATGCTGAAGGGGAAATAATGCTTGCCAGTGGTTGCCTTATTATCATACTTGATTTAAGCCATAACATCCCTTTTTGATAGATAAATATTTTGGAACTTGATCCAAAATTTGTTCTTTTCAGTGTTTCCTTTCCATTCTGTTTGCTGCAATATGTCTATTGATAGCAATAATATTAGTTACATTTATTAATATGAATATACAAAATAATCATTAAGAATGACATTTTTGCAGACAATAAAATTTTAAAGGTTTCAATTTGGTGATAATTTACCTTCTCATACCAAGTAATTAATCTTAATTTTAACATCATATCATTTTGACATTTGTAAAAAGATCTTATTAAAACTTGACTAATGTCCAATAAGTTTTAGACATAATTATATAGAAATACACAGAACAACATATTAATATCATTAAACTTAATTTCAAATCTCAGGTCTGACTTTTGACCTAATGTCAGAAGAGATATTGGATTGTCTCCGATATTTAGCAGCTCTGCATCTGTGAAAAAATGTGTTTTTCTTTAGCGTCCATCTACCGCCATCAATCAAATATATCCCATCTGTCATATTTGTAATAAACCAAGACAAATTGTAGCTAGCAAAACTCTAGCGTGGTAAAAAAGCTAAGTTATTTGGTCTCACACTGGTTTAATTTAGCGACTCGTCAGCCGTAATGAAATTTTACTCTGGGTGACCCCTGGATAAAAAACCTGCAGAGCAGAAAATGAATAATGGAATTGATAGAAATGTTTCAAGTTCTTGTTTTCAGGAGTTAAAACAAAGTTTTAAAAATTGTTTTTTAATAAAGTCAGATTCACAATTCAGCACCCTACTTCTGATTGCCTTAAACCCTCCCAGACCCCTCCAGGGGTAAGAGGTTTGACCCCGAGAGATGACACCATCAAGGGTACTCTGAGTCGACCTCTGACCTTGGCGAGGGGGCGAGGGGGTATTGTTTAGAAGTGCCCCTCCCTCCCAACAACACACATCCGTTGCATACGATGATTATAGCTTTTTGGGTAGGGTAATTTTCACCATCTTATCCTGGAAACATCTCATATTACATTTTTATGTTGTTTTCAGTCCCTTATCAGAATTTTAATTTGTGTTGCCATGGTGACAAGAGGAAAGGAAGCTGGAAAGGGGAATAATTTACGAGAGGGGACAAGATGTTTATGATCGCTCCGCTAGCCACCCACTTCTACCGCTCATAAAACTAAACTTTTAAATGTGCTTTCTGTGTCAAAAAAAGTGCAACAAAAAATCTCTTTCACCATATGTCTGTAAATGATGTCATATGAATAATTACAAATATCAAAACAAATTTTGATAAAAAATATTTTTTATTTCAAATTTTTTGGCAACATTGCAAACTTCACGAATCAACAAACATAACAAACAATGAAAATTCTTCCCAAAACAGTCCAACACATGGAATATCATTCGAGACAATTTTATTCAAGGAAGATTTGAATACAGGCAGAAAGACAAATAGGAAGGGACAGTAATGAGAAATGGGATCCGTAGCTTCCTCAACTTTATGGCTTGTCTTCCTAGACCTGATGAGAGACGTTGCCATCCATCATTTCTCCGGCAGTTCTGTCATATTGGGCTCTGCCAGGGACTGATATGACCCTATTGGAGGCTCTTCACCGCTTGCCTGAAAAATTCTGGCTTCTCTCTTATCTGAGAGGGCCCATCAGGTCCTTGTAGAGCCCACTGGCGCTAATTAGGGGCAAAAATGGTAAATTTGGAACTACTTGCTACAAAGATGATGTATTGCTTTAAAGTCAGTATGAACAAGTCTGGATATCATGTCATGAATTTTTATCACATTTAGGCATACAAAAATGAGAATTTGAAAATTTGGTTTAATGTTGTTATTGAAAAAAATTGAAAAAAAATAAAACCCAAAAATATTTTAGTAGAATTTTTTTATAATTTTATCCAAATGTGTTGAGTTATTTTAGGAAATAAGTTGTTTTGAAAAATCTTAAGCAAAAGCTTGTTTATTTGATGATTTATATATAGCTTATTGCATCAGTGGTGCTTAATGGGTAAACGAGTCAAGTTTCTAGTTTCATTAGCAGTTCTATTTATCATAGATGTCAGGGTTAGGAAATTTAAATTTATACCAAATGCCAGAAATGTGTCAAGAAGGGCTACCCAGGGAGTTAAGATGCTGTACAGAAATTGTTTTGATGGGTACCAACCACACACGTCATATCGAGTTGTTTTCTCGAATTCATCATCCCGGCCAGGGCCTAAATAGAGGCAGGACGAAATGTACACGAGCCCTGATATGAACATGATGTAATATGTCAGGGAGGTTGAAAGCACACTGATTTCACGGCAGGTGTCGCACAAGTGTACCTGTGGCACATCTACCAACCGTATTAGCAAGATGCTCCTTCCGAGGGTTTAGTGGAAACAGCAATAATAAGACTGTCTGCTTTTCCGTTGTTAATGTTCCTCGCATGGATGGCCCATAGATCATCTTAAGCAAGCAAACTGATTTTAGGGACCCATGACGTTTAGAGCTTATATCCAGCCAAATGGACATACATGCCACATTTGCTACGCTCATTATCTAGTACCTGATAAAATGTGGCAGCGTTTCCCTCAACTGTGGCATGGTTTTTCTTAGAGTGTTTACTTACGACCTCGCAGATACAGCAGCCAAACAGCCTAATAGCTTGGCAAAAAAAATTGGGTATACCCTCACCATGACATGAGGCTATCATCTCGATTTAATAGCTTTTCAAACTGCCACTCGGAGTAAGTTGTATATAGATGCTGCGATACACAAGCGCATATTAAACTGTTGAGCCCCCTCTGAACAGACGCAAATTCTCCCCCCCTCGTAAAACTTTTACTGGGGTACTAAAGGACCTCATGAAAACACATCCACACGGTTTTTGCTTGTACACCCCAGTACTGGAGCAAGGAAAGCTATCAAACCTACATAGATCTTATGGCATTTTCACTAGCTTGTCTGCAGGGTAATTCTCCTGTTCTACCAGCCATGTTCCAGTTTGTTTTCTCTTATGTTGGCTTGCACTTTTATCTGCACATCTGTGACTATCAATTAGTTGCATCAAAACTGCTTAAATTTTTATTGTTACATCTTTTTTTCTGCTCAATTTCATTTTATTGTTTTCAGCTTTAGATACCAGTGTTCGTGTTATATTGATTAATATGGTTTTAAACATAAAAATGGATTGGAAATAATAATGATCAACTTAATAATATCATGGTTTAGATGAATTGATCATGAAATGAAATATGATAAATTAAAAAAAATTGAATATGATTTGTATTTTATTAATTTATTTGATTATTATGATCATATATTTTTTTAAACATGCCTTGGATTTGTAATATATTCCCATAATACTTAAAACAAAGTGTCATAATTCTAGTTCACATTTGTAAAACTCGTGTAAAATTTTATTCTAGTTATCAGCTGTGTTGTGAGGAGTTGTAAAATGTAATAAAATACGCACTTTATATCCGCCATAAATCTTGACATTTCTATTTTTAGTCATTTTAACGATGGTAGTCAGTAACGATAAGAAAGTGAAAATGTCCTTGTTCATAACAATGTTTGCATACAACCCTAAAACTAAATATTACCTCTAGTCCCCTGGCTCCAAAATATTCTGTATAACTCTAAACCCATTTTAGTACCTGCAAATTCATAACAATGTTTACTTACAACACAAAAACTGAATATCATAAGTAATATCGCTCCAAGATCTCTCGATCGGAAATGAACGAGTATGAATATATTCCTCCCATTGACTGACCGTCTATCTGTGTATGTAATTCATGGCCTACATTTCCATATGAAGCTCTAACTGCAGGTTACGATGCTAATACGAGCGGTTCGCTACCAACATGAGTCTCGCTGTCTGTGCCAGCAATATAACAACTTTAATAGCACGCCTAAGTCCTCTTTTTGCAAAATTATCACTAATATCCCGCCCTCCCTACTGTTTATGACATTTTGTTTTCACGTATGATGAACGAGACTTTTGCTCTGTGGGTGATGTGTGTTTGCGCTGGTCCTCCATTATAAGTAACCGCACATCGCGTTCCGACTGTATTAAGTGTCAATTTCTTATAATTGGCAAATTATGAATTACAGGCAGTCAATTATATGTTAACACACGTTATATCATGGAAAGTTCAGGTCTTGGTAAGGGTGTGTCCAGACATTCTGTGAGTCATTCCGTGATAAGTTGTGTGATAGAATAGAATACTCAATCTGTGGAGAGTTTAAATCTGTGACTAGCTATGGTATGTTTTACTGCACTTTGCGTTTATGACTTATGTTGGTGTCAGTGACTAGTGTTGGATGGTATCGGTGACTAACAATGGTGTCGGTGACTAGCCCTGGTGTTCGTGACTAGCACTGGTGTCGTTGTGTTGGTGAATAGCACAGTAGCAGCTCATGACTGACAATGATGAAATGAGCGTTGTGTGATTGATGGATTGACAGCTCGGAGATGACATTTGTCCATTAATGCTATTTCAGCTTAATGTACATAAACCACTGTGTGTCCTTATCACATGTGTCACTCGCTTCTCTCCAAACTTGAAAATGTTTATTCAGTAATTTTGTCACTTAGTTTGAATTAAATAAATATTCAAGGTTATTACTGAAGTTTTTAGGACAGAAAAATTCAAGACATTTGTTAATTTTGTCTCATTTCAATGCAAGATAGAGGATCCTTTGAGGGTTAGAATGTGACATCACTTTCATGACACTCCGGCAATGAAGAATTCATCACACGGTCCTTCAAATTCTTCCAAATCAAAGTTTATCGTCAGAGATAAACCGGAGAGGAAATGATACAAAAAAATGGCAAAAGGATGTTTATTTAGATACAAAATTCCCATCAGGCCACATTACATGGGCAGTAAAGTGGGGATGAAATTAACAACTTAAGTACATACGATCAGATGGCACATGGCTTTCACGAGCACGCTGATTGCGTCTTGTTATGAGCACTGATACAACTGCTCAAAATCACCCGGAAATGAGACTTTTCTAAACCTGTTTATTAGTGCTATTTTGTGCACGGACCCATTTCAGGTCTTTACGGACTAGCAGAAAATTGCCATCGCCTCAAATGAGTACTGAAGGAAAACTGATGCAATCGACGTAAAATTGAGTTTATTGCAGGATTAAAAGAAATGCACAAGCCTGAAACAAATGTCATTTTCTTGAAACTATAGACTGCCGTCATAGACGTCTCTTTGGGTCGATCAGAGGGACAGGTGGTGTGAGGGAATTGTGGTCCATTTCCTTGTGATGGGTGATTGTGCCCCGATGTCCTAGCTAAGTATCTTGTAACACCAGCAGGATAACATGGCACACCAAGCATGTGCATTACTCTTTATTATTTCAAGTCCAGTGGTACGCTGGCTAAAGGCGAGTTATAAATAATCCACGGCAAGGCCATTTCTAGATAGAACGAAGCCATAAGGTTGAGTTTGGTGTCATCCCCTTGTCACAGGACAAGCACATAGGAAGGTGAAAGTCGTTAATTTCCTGAGTGGAAAAATGAACACATGGCAATTAGGGGAAATAAAAGGGTCTGGCCGTGTGCTGTATCCTGTGGAGTTGTTGAAGAGGCCCTATAAGCTTCCATGCCCGTTGTTAATAGCGCCACACAGTGTCAGTTTCAAATCAGTGTTATTAATAGTGCAAATAACAATTTCATATGTTGTTTATCCAAATGTCAGTCAAATGACAAAAATATGTTAATATTGTTTCATCATTTGAATTGAGTTCATTAGAAGCCCTAGAGACATTTCTAAACGCCGTGAGGGAAAATCTTTATTCATTCATTACCACATAATATATTAACGATAATTAGGTCTGATGAAACGTTGAAAAAGCTACCTTGGTTGAAATGAACAAGAATTGATTGAGTCAGTGTTGAATCGATTGATAAGCAGTGAAATGATTAATCACAATCCGCATAGAGATATAAGAGAATGAGCTATAGTTGGAAATCCCTTTTTCTCTCTTAGTGTGTAGGCAACTCGGCTGGCCAGCTAATCAGCGATATCAAGAGGTCCCCAATAGTAATTTTTGGAAAATGGGGATTTTATACAAGAGGCTTCTTTCCTAATTTTCCTATTGAAAAGTGCTACCTTTGTGGAAGTCTCGAGGGAGGTGGAGGACGGGGATTGTGTCGGAGGAAGTGGCCTCGCTCTGGCTCTCTCTCCAGCTCATCAGTGGCATTACGTGAGGCGCGGCCTCGTAAATATCACTTATGGTTTATATTTCCTGGACAGATAAGTTTCACACTCAAGTGAATGTCAATTAGGGCCCAGTAATTGTAGTTTATTGCAGTGTATTTATGGAGCATGTACCTGACTGACAAACCATCCAAACCAACACTCAATATTTCACCATTGTCTCCTATACTTACTGAAATGTACATCTCTTTATTACAGTAAATTCCCCAAAATTAGATGATCCATCTGTTATTTTTACTGAAAAAAAATATTTCAATTGTTTTTTATATGAAGAACATTCAGTTTCCTGTTTATTTCACACATAAATATTCATCACATAAGTAAATGACTGTATGAATCCCTGAAAATAAAAATATTGATATTGTACAAATCATAAATTAAAATAAATAAAGGAGTTTTAGATAAAGCTTGAAAACAAATTATGCCACTTTTCTTATATATTTTTGTAAATAAAAAAATCTGAATTTTTTTAGATTTGTATAAAGGTATATTATTTATATACACTAAAATTATTATCATGCAATATCATTAAGATTTGTAAAGCCTGTGTCAACAACAGTTTCTATTTATAATCATCAGATAAAGAAGCTTTTAGAGATACAAATTGACCCTGATCTAACTGTCACATAAGTAAGTGTGTAATACCGTATCAATAACCGGATAAAATCTGTACATTTTCACCAATAATCCAAAGTAGTTTTAATGTTTGTTTTCCAATTACCAACAAGTTATGGATAATTTTCCATAAAAAAATTCCAATCTACTTGACTCAAATGAATCTGGAAAAAATCTCTTCCAGGCGCCCCTAATTGCTCATAGAAATATTGCTCTTTAAACCAATAAATATGGGCCGGAATACAGGCTGATTGATAGATGGCTACCCTTTTAATTCATAAACAACATCGCCTCCACATTTGGAAAGAAAATATCACATGCTATTCTCCGAGGAAGACTGTCCCTTACGGATGGCCCATTTCCTATCGATGAGGATGGAAAAAGAATCTTGTAATAGCAGGGAAAGAACGAAGGAAGTAGAAATTGGGCTATAGTCGGGAAAGGCTGAAATGATAGTAATACAAACCCTAGCGAGGAAGTTAGGCATCCGCGATGTGGACTTGTAGCTGGCTCGCCACCTGTCTGCCATTAGACAAGGTCGCCTCATTATAAGAAGAAATAATTGCTATATCCCCATTAGCCAAGCTACGAGAACCCACATTGAGATAAGACCAAACCTTTAGATTGGCGAAATTTTGTTTCCAACATTATGAAGCCCCATATTTCACTTGGATAGGCAGTCAAAAATGTGTATGGCAGAAACATGGCAGAAGGCAATCCATCTTGCATAATAGGTAAGATAGCACGATAGGGCTTTTCACTCAAGCGTATGTTTTAATGGACTTATGTTAACTTGGAATAAGAAGTTTTAAGTGAAGCTTCAAAGTTTTTATGGTATGATGTTTTTTATGATAGGGTATGATCATTTCAGTTTTGACTATGTATTGATATATTTTTTATTTTGTTATAATTTAACTTGACTTTTAAAGATAACTTCGCAGATAACATGACATTTTTAAGAGGGTAAAAATCATAACTTAAGACTCCTAGATGTCGTCAGGCGATTAGTGGAAGGTTTAAAACATCTGATATTTTTACGGACCAACTTTTCTACACCTTTTTAACAAAAGACACATTTTCAAATTCATCTCATTTAAGGTTCAAAATCAAGATTTTTAAACTGAAAATTGAAAGTTTGTAACTCTGAAGAAACTCAAAATGGATGGCAATTGTGGATTTGATGAGAAGCGACTAAAACAGTTGCTGCCAGTTCAGACCTCATATCCTTCAATATCAAAATGTCGTCAGGAAAAAGTGGCATCGAAAATGGCCCCTTGGGTCCCTGGGGAGTGCAGTAATTTCTTCAGTAGATTATTGCGGGATGATTGGTACAGTAGAGGTCGGAGAGGGGCTGGCTCAGGCCCTGGTGACCAAACAAGACAATATTGACGGAATGAGGAATACCGCCGCTCTAATATTGGCCCAAAACCTGCCAGGATAGGTCGAGCTGGTTATGAAACTGTCAGGCTCGTATCAAATATTTCATCCCTCCAATCCCTCACTTCGTAATTGCCACCAGTCCTTCGGTTTTCACTCACCTTATTAGCATATTGCAAAGTTGAGAATTGTTAAGTTTGTGAGTTATTTGTTAGTTTGAATTATTTCTATTAATTTTATTATTATTTCTTTTTATTTGAGTTGTGTAAATCTATAAGAACATTTTGGTGTTTGTTTAAATGCACACATTCTGTTTATTTCTTTTTTTATATGAATTTTATTGTTATAATTTATTTTTGGTAAGAACTTCATACTTTGTTAGGGATGTTTCCATGGGAGTTGTACAGCTTCATTGGTAGAGAAGGGGAAGTAACTCTGTCAAGCTTGTGGAAAGTTTGTATACAGTTTATTGTTTTAGCAAACTGACCACATAGCAAATAAATCAGTTTCAACTTATCTATTAAATAGTCAGATTATTTATCACAAGATCCTTACAGAGAACTTGGAAAAAATCAGATCAGCTTGCAAATGAATGTGTATTGATTGAGTCCATTAATTAAACAGCTCATTACTAATGATGATTTAGCCGGAAGTTGTATTAATGAAGCAGAAGTAGTACATTCTTGCCCATCAGTCAAACGTGACAGCTCCGATTGAAATTTACACCATTTAGCATAACTACGACCTTGTTGCCACATGAGTGCTCTGGAGGGAGAAAAATTTATTTGCACAAATTGTTGAGCTGGTGTTATGTCAAAGGCAGTTCTCAAGCTTATGGGTCACGTAGTTTACATTAAGAGACATAATGCGCTAGTTAGGATCTTCTAGAGTGCCTCCAATCCCTGGTCTTATTTCAATTATCATTGGGACTCGGTAGGCCAGTTTCCAACAGCCCAGCCATCCTTGGGGAGACTTTGATTAGATGTGGAATTTATCGTAGATGGGACCCGAGTCTTACTGCCATTTTGTTGGGTCCTGGTATGCCAAAGTGCAAAAGAAAATGAGAGAAGAGTCATTTGTCCTGTAGTTAACTCTTCTAGCCTGGCTTGGATACACCATGTGTTAGGGGGAGGGAGGGAGGGAGGGGGTGGAAGGTAGTTAGGGAGGGGGGGGAATAGAGAGGGAGGGGTTGTTTTGGGGGGAGGATATCATCAAATGGTAACCTGAGAGTAGCAAACTAGCTAATGAGAAAGAAGATGTAATTTGGACTAGGAGGCCTTGGAAAGAATATGGCTGAGCAACGGGATTCAGGGATCACTTTCACCCCTCCCGCCATTAATCACCCGAAAAACGAAATTTTAATTTCAAAGAGTGTTTTTTTGTGCTCATTTCCCTAGCCCCGGCTTCTCAAGGGTCCGTAGTGCAATTTGTGCAATTTCTTGAGAAACTATCCCGTCCAAATGGATTCCTGGAGGTCAATGATTGACCTCTTAATGAGGACGAGACCGCCCCATCCCAAACTGGCACAAATTGGCAAGCAGCGATGTCCTGCTTGGCGCCGCTACAGTGTATTCTGCAATTAATCATAAGGTACCTTTCTAACCGGAGTCCCCCCTTGAGGACTAGCGCAGCACAGAACTTCCTTCGTAATTGCTCCGACTGGAAAACTATCCAAGACAAATTTGACCGATTTGACTCAAGTATTTTATTTACCATCCTTACACAAATTATCCTCAAATTTTCCAAGTTTAAATCCAATGTGAGGAAATTATGCGATACAGCAAATTAAAGGAAGAAGGATTAGGCCCATGAATATTTGGCTCTGGTAATAAGAGGTCCTGGAGGACCCTATTATTTCAATTATTCAAATGTTTCTTGTTAGGCCGATATTTGAATTCACATAGGAACCGATCTGTAACGGAGAATTTCATTTGCGTCCGTAGTTGTATCATCATTAGACACTCCGCCACATGTCAGTTTTTTCTGTAATATCAACCAATAAAATATTCAAATTTTATCAAGTCAGTGACTTTTCCTCAGAATGATTATTTTCCTTTTTTGAAAGCCTCATTTAATTGTCCTCACTTTCCCACGCAATTTGAATCAACCTTATTTGAGAAAATGACCCGCAAAATATTATTGAAGACATCTGGATTAGCATAAGGGTTTTGAAGAAATTTGAAACTTTTATTGTCTTCTTAAAACCAAACTATAATAATCCGATAGAGAGGGTAAGCTTGTGATACTTGGATGGAGATGATAATGATCTGAGATTATCTTCAGTAAACAAAATTATATACCCTTTGTACCTGCAAGAAAAGAGCCATATCCCTTCAAGAAATTGCAAAAATAAACATCTTTTAAATGTGAAATAACTGGCATTTTATTTCAAATAAAACATCAAATTCTAAATGTGATTTTAAATTGATATCAATAATTAATAATGTAAAAAAGGAATGGTTACAAATTTTATAAAAATTCAACAAGTTTGAAATAAACACTGTCGTGAATATCAAGCAATGTTATTAACACTTAATGGCGACGGGTGTGGATACAGAGCTTAGAGTGTACAGACCCCCAAGCAAGTTGGTAAATTAAGTTCAACAAATGAAAGCGCTGATCATTGTGAGCAAACTCGGAGCTCCGCCTTGAGTCCCAAAGAGGCTATTGTCGACATTAGCCTCACCAACAGGTTAGCCTCCTTGAGAGCCCGAGCCCCCTTCAAGAGAATATGCCTTTGTAACTAAGCAAATAAAACAGAGTCCAATTATCCCTTGTAGGTTTGCCTCAAGTAGCATTGGAATATTATTGTGAGGAGGCAAACTCGTTTTCTCAAGTTTGGAGATAGTTTTCAAACACTCGAGATATTCATTCTTAGTCGTTTCTATTAGCTTTATCGGTATTGAAATTTTGCACTGGGGGTGTTTTTTATGAAATATAATTTCAAGTGGTGTATTGTGTTAGACACAACATCTGAATGCTTGAACACTAGAAATTGTTAGGAAATATTTGTGAAGTTTTTGAGTTATTATCGTGGCACCAGTTGTCATTAAAGCCGTGGGTTCTGAATAACGTGGTATGATACTTTGGTTTCAAGAGTGCTTTTAGGACTTGATGCGTGAATAAGTTTTTTGTTCATCAAAAAGTATCGAGGTAGCCCATAATCAGTGTGTACGGGTCGAGACTGTCAGTAATTGTGTCTGGTATAGATTGGTAGGTTTGGAGAGACCAGTTAGTGTGGCAGCTTCAGGTGATTGGCAGGTGATTGACGGGTGGGAGGCCACTGAAATAGACATCATTATAAGCTCATTTTATTTCCCATTCTTTGTTCATTTCACATGCATTTGGGTATTTCTAGGAGTATTTGTATCCAAGTATACAGATTAAAATATTGACATATCCAATTGATTCACCACTTGTATAATTTCAAGTGGAAAAGAAATTGTAAGAAATTGAAATTTAAGTTTATTAATCAAAGTAGAAAAATGTTTAAACAATGAATATTCAAAATTCAAATTTCCAGCAAATTTAACAAAAACCCAGATCTTTATTTTCAAATCTCCAATTGTGACTAAATAGTAAAGACACAGTCATTTGTTTTAAATATCATCAAAGTCAACATTGTTTTCATTATCTCTCTTCTGTTGCAGGTTTATCAATGCAAGACGAAGGATAGTACAGCCTATGATCGACCAATCAAATAGAGCAGGCAAGTCCTCCCAGCTGGTAACTGTGTTCAAAAATCGGAGGCGTAAGTCGTCATCAGCCGACTCGCTCGGCCTCTCTCCAGGTAAACTCGGCAAGCTTTGCTGGTTGACGAGCACGTATATTAACATACATGCTCCAGCAGTACTAGGAGAGAGTAGAACGTTATGGAGAGAGGGAACAACCTTGACCTGTGACCTTGACCCCATTGTGGTGAAGGTCACACCCTGACCCCTGACCCATACCCCGAATCGATGATGACTTACTTTTCCAAGAACATGTGCATGCTGTAAAACATAGATGTAGCGTTGTATTCTGCATTTATTTTATTATTAATCTCTTTCAAAACTCTTTGATTGCATGCCTCTTCTCTGTCAATTGACAGTTTCTTTGCTTTCTGATCAGCACCACATCAATCATGGATTCTGTTAAAGATGAAATGAGGACATAATAGAGGATGATAGTTATCGCGTCTATATCACTATTAACGTGACATCTTCATGTCGGACTAATCAGGATGAAACATGAGATCCATTCATTAATATCCGTCAATAATCTCACAAGCAAGTCTTCTATAAAGTAAAAATACTTCAAGAGACTTTTTTATCACTATCTGTAAATCATGCATGACATTTATTTGCTTGTTGTTAATTTCTTAATGAAATTAACAACATAAGCTGTCAAGCAAGCCAATCTAAATTCCTTTTTATCTCAGTGACAGTATTGCATATTGAACCATAAATCGCATATCTGGTTGGATGTACCTTTCACCCAATATGAAATTGACGCATGCACATTGCACAAACTGGTAATGAAGTGTAGCTGTGGCGTGGCGTGTAGCGCGCTATTGACAAGCTTGTGTATGGCTCCTTCCTTCCACTGCTTCTCCCTCCTTCCTTCCTTCTCACTGTCTCTCTCTAGTATACACTGCACCTACTCTATTACTCAATACACACTCAGACTAGTCTTTGCCTCAGACAAACCTCAACCAGGACAGTATTTGCAGAAAATACTCAATAAATCTTCCTCCTTCAGTGATGATGTTTATTTCATTGCTTAAAGTGTAATTAATCCATTGGGAATTGAAACGAGGCAAATATTTCTCTGAATGTGCATCTTGTTTTAACTTGATTATTTAATTATCTCAATCTTTCTGTTTGATGTTTGATTCTCTGACTGTTTCAACGGTGGGGTAAATTACGATAATCAAATCTGCATGTTATGTGATGATACGAGCTGCAAGTGGTCTACTAGCAATCATATGCATGGTTGATGGAGCCCACATTGAGGAGCTCCCGAGCTCAACCGTTCAGCCGTCCACTTCCAAATACATTTTTAAACTTCTCCTTATTATTCTTTTTTATTGGCTGAATGGTTGAAAAGATCACCTTTTTCATTTAGGCTTAGAGAAATCTTGGATTAAATCTATTCAAATGAAACATTTGTATCATTTAGGACACAAATCAAAAACGAAATTTGTTCATTTACCGCTCCTCTTACTGTAAAAACTGTTTTTCAGAATTGTTAAAACATATTTCCTTCAGCAAATAAAGGAGTTAAACACAAAAAAAATTTAAGTTTTTTTTTTTAATGTTTCTTTTTTTCTTACCCCACTTGCATGATTGGAAATCTGTCAGCTTGTTCTTCTTGCACATCTTCCTGTATTCTCTGTATTCGATGCATGCCTGCATGTTTCATCTTGCCCACCTCTGTATGTCCAGTGAGTAATGGTGTGTCTATCTACTGCAGGTCCCGGCGCCCATGCAGCTTACAACCCGGAGGCCGGGATGGGTTACCTTGACAACCAGCACATGCAGATGGGCAGTAAGTACCATGGGCATACCATGTCTGGGTGCAAGTTCATATTCATATTTTTGTAATATTTATATATTTCAGAACTTTTTTGTGAAATTTCTAAAGATGATAGAATATTGATCTGACACCTGTTTGAATTGGTAAAAACAAAGCAAACATTTTGTGAATGTACAGTGTTACAAATTAGCACCAGTCCAATAGCCAATGGCCTGCAGGAAATACTCAAATGGGCTTGTTCAAGATCCAATGATTGTGTCAATGTTGGTGGCCAACTTAAATGATTTGTGCTACTTGTTTTAGAAATTCAAATGACTCGAACCATGATAAGACTACTGTCCACCCTGGCATTTAGTTATAACTGATGTTCCACCAACTTACACTTGTTTCTGTTTACAGGACTGCAGGGGATGCACGGTGCGGACATGTACGACCCGATGAAGGCTGGCTACTCTCACCTGGACAGCTCGCAGCGCTACGACATGTTGGGGATGCACGGAATGCAAAGGACTGATATGTACGCTCCCCCCGTCACTGGGTCCTATGCACAAATGTCCCAGTTTAGTCCTCCTGTCCATTCTCAAGCAATGCTGATCCCCGGCCACCCCCACCACATGATGATGGGCCACGGCGCCACCGGGATGTCGCACCACGGCATGTCGGCCACCCAGAGCCCCCCTCTGCACGCCAGCATGGACAGTATGGGGCAGCATATACAGGATATCCACGCCGGCTAGATCCAACAACACGGGTTCTTCTCATCCTAGAGTTTCCAACAGTGGACTTGCAGGAACTTTGAGAGATGACGGACAGAGGAATGTCAGCTGTGGTGTGTGCGAGACTACCAACTTGACTTAGTTGTGAAGCGCGGCCCATAGACTGGCCTCACGTCTTAGTGAATGGAGTTCTGGGATTCTGGTAACAGCTTTAGTACCACTGTATGGAATATGATTCCTCGGTGTGCTAGGTGACATGTGCAGTGTGCTCTGCCGACCAATCCCAGGATACGGATGTCATTGTGTGTACATGCTTACAGGACCTAGTCATACAGACATTGTTTCAAATGTCATATTGCCATTGTTTTCCTCACCATGTCAAACAAGGGCATCGTCTGAGAAATGGGACATAATGCCACAGCAGAATAATAATATTTTCAAATATTATTCCAATTCAGTTAAAATGATCCTCTTCAGTCCCCCTCCCCAGATACCATATCACTGTTATAACCACCCCTCTCTCTCCCCCTCCCACTCTCTCCCCCTCCCCTCCTCTTCTCTCCCCAGCCCAAGTAGCAAGATGTATTTGTATCATTTATAGATTCATATAATTGGTGGTTGTATGAATCAACTAAAGCTTTACAAGACTCAAATACCTCATTTCAATTTTTTTTGCAAGCTTCAAGGTCTGTGTTAGAAATGGGACATAAAAATGTAAATGCATTCCAAATTAAGTTATTGAAATTAGCTGGGGTTGCTCAGTGCCATGAAGAGTGCCACTGCCGCTTTAATGCTGCTCGAGAGAATTCAGAGATGATTAAACAAAAGCAGAAATGTTCTCCTTTCTGTGTGTATGACCAAAACATATTCTCTACTCTATCTCTCTGGGTGTCTCTGGTAGGCATTTCTCAAGGACGTGGACCGGTAGTTAGTGGTTCTGTCGGCCCAGGCTGGACACTGGTCCTTTGTTAGGTCACTCTGACCCTGCTCAGGTCGCGCTGACCTCGTGTCCTCGTCGACATGTACATGTATTATAGTGATAAACAAACCTTGCTGTGTAAAATTGGTGCAAAAAGTGTTGAGTATTTAGATTAAATGCTGTTCTTTTGTGACGGTTTCTGCATGGTAGATGAATCAGGTGAAAATCTAGAGGCTCGCCATTTCTAGAAAACTATGTATTATGGTGCATAACCCAGAACAAACATTCAAGAGGATAAGGTATCACTTCAAGGATTGCTCATACCAAAGTTAGTATTTTGCTCCATTGTTGTATTTCATGCATAGAAAAAAAGCAATTAAAAAATTTGCATACAAGAAATCTGTTCCTTGTTGACTGCTGGCTTGCTTGGACAGAGTAAAGAGTGAATAGTGACTCCATAGTGGCCTGGTGTTTGCATTTCTCATTGAACTATATCAAAGTTGCTTATGTTTTATTTCATGTTAGTGTGTATAACGTCACTCAGGTTGAATGAGAAATAGACAAAATTAACAAGCATGTTAATGATTGTGAAAGTATTTTGCTCTTATAACCAATTAAATGGACATAGTGACTTTCACATCCTTCTATGCTTGTAAATTTCTTGGTATGATAAAAAAAACCTTGTACATGACATTAAACTGGTGAAAAATCTCACGCAAAAATCATTCATGGTCATTTAATTACTACAAAAAGTATGAAAAGCTACATATATGGCAATTTTTTATCTTTTTAATGTCTGTACTATTTCTGAAGAGCGATTTGAGAATATATTACAAACATTCTCTTCTGGAGAAGTCATTTTTTATGAAGTCAGTTTTTTCAAACACATTATTGTTGATAGAAATCTATTCTTTAAATGAAAATCTATCTCTTTGTGTTTGCTTGAATGGATCAATAAAATTTTGTTTTATTAGATCAGGAGAAAGAGATAAAATGTTCATGACTAAACATTGTTATTTTATCAATTTGATACAATATCATTTATATAAATGTTTTAATAACAGTCTTCTTTACTGAAAGGTGAAAAAAAAAATTGAACTGTTAAGTATTTGTTACAATTTTTGTTAATTATTTTGCAATTTTTGGATATATTTCATGGCAACCTGAAGGTCAAGACCGACAAGGGAGATAACTCTTAAAGTAAAATCTAAGGGCATATAACTCTTTACTGCTTGCTGTTCCTTTTCTTTTCATATGAACACAGTAAGACAATCAAGCGAGGAAGGATCAGGGTTAAACAAGATTATCACATGAATAGCTGATAATATTTTTATTACCATGTACAGTTTTGTAGATATTTCATGAACAGTCAACCTCTTTCATGTTGTGCAAGATACATAAGGTCATTCGTTGTACAAACTTAATCTGTTCATAATGTCAACTTAATCTGTTCATAATGTTCATACATGTCTGTTCCTGTGTATTAGTGTCTGCTTCATGTGAACATTTCAATGTAGCCAGACCAATCGTTGTTCTGTTACCGTTAAGGGAGATAACTGAGTTTAATGTCATGGTTCACATCACTCAAACTCTGGGCATGTTAATTTCAAATTGACGTGCACTAGTTAAAGAGATGGTGTATTTATATTTCCCTCTAAGTGCTCATGTGTATATATGTGGCTGCATTGGACCCCATCATGGCAATTGCTTGTCAAACAATTTTTTATCATAATAGCCAAAGAATTTCTTTCTGTTTCATTTCCCTGAAAATCGAATCTATTTCTACGATATGCAACTTTTGACCTTTGTTCTGTGATAAGTTGTCACTGCGCATTTAACCTTCATTTGATAGCTTTTGTTTTGATCAAATATCAAACACATGACTTTCAGAATGTCAGTTTAAAATATTAGTTCCCTGTTTGTTTGTTTGAAATTGAGAGTATTTATCGTAATGTTTCATCGCTGGCTTTAACATGACGTGATGGCTGTTTGTGACAATACACCAAAGACTTCTATTTATTTGCGTCAGGTTGGCTGGCAAAGTTTGAATACCATATTCTGTCAGTCATTCACCGTTGAAATATTCATCCTCCATCCCCATATTCCAAATGGACTTGTCCAAAGATAATAGAATTTAAGAGCCATTTGAGGAATATAGGGGAGGGAGCTTCATTACAGCTATACTTCGCCTTCTTCGGCTTTCAAATAATTACAGACCAGATTTTGGTTTTGCCATGGACTCTTGCAGAAATAAAAATATCTTTATTATGGAAATAACAATTTTGTTTGTTATTCTTATTTACAATTCAACAATAAACTCGTGTTTATTGCAATGGGTACATCGAGAGGTATTATGTTTAAGTGCAACTGGTCGTTATGTCGCTTGACAAGTGATATTTAAATGTTCTCCACTCGAGGATGTGTTCCTGTGGTGAAGACAAATCATGTGAAGTATTCTCTTTTCAACTATGCATTAGCAAATAATGTAATATGCTGTCCCAACCTGATTCATATCACAGGTCTCCAGTACGGGAAGAGCATTGTGGGTAATAGATGGATCCTTTATGGGAGTCTCTTCTGGATGATCCATCCCAAAGATCCAGGACGTTTTATGATTACTTTGGAAATTTGATTATTTGTTGATTTTTTAAAGTGATTATATGATAAGAACATTTCAATAGCATTCAGTGCACAAGGAAATTACTTGATAAGCTGGATCCTGACAATAAGAAGATACGCATGCAAACTATGTTTGTAAGACAGGAAGAATTTATGGAAATCGAAGTAATGACAAATACACTGCCGTTGTATACTTCTAATTTAAGTTATATGGTGATCTCATAATGTTTCAAACAATTGGTTGCCTTTTTGTTTGAAAATCAGAACGGTAACTACATGGTTGAAAGGTTGAAGAATATGATGTATGAAGAGAATAACGTATAAATGATTGAATCAAAAATAATCAGCATAAGCAGATGTTCCTTTAGTTTGAAGAAAATATTAATGATACTTGGTAAATAGCAACTAATGCATAACTTGTATTCATGAAAATGTCACGAGTGAATATCTTATGACATTATGAATGCTAAATAAATCAAGGTCCACCCGTATGTTCAATATTGACAAATATCAATACGATCCATATACTAAAATACTGAATAGTGAAGTCCTTGAATTGTATTATGATTAGAGATCTACTGAAACTACATAATCAATTTATTTATCCAGGTCAACAGAAGTACCAAAGCTGTATTTTCATCAAGTTTTACGTTAGCACTTCGTTTCTCTCCATGTATGACGTCATTTTGCTGATTCAGTTCTAAAACGCTGCAAATCCATTAACACGAAACTGACGGTATTTCATATGTCTATGTGTACGACCATTTTCACTTTTCCGGATAAATTTACTTTATCATGCGAATCACGTTTCAATTGCTAAAATTGTCAGTGTATTTTCAAGTGGTCTGATATCATTATCTGTCATTAAAGGTAACGATACTGACGAAGAATGTCTTAGCATATAACAGGCAATAAAGAGCTTAAGTTTTATATCGAAATATTTTTTGCAAGGAAAGTGTTAACATTATACTTTAGGATTTCATTCGTGTTTGAGTCTTAAGCAATATTTCAAAACGACAAACTTAGTGTCAAAATATTTAAACACGCAAGTTTTATTCGATTACAAAATCAAAGAGTCGTCTTTTGTGTTTAATGTCAGACTTTTGATAACAATACAAACTCAAAATAGGTTTTACAAACTTGTTAAAAAATCCAATAATTTAATTCAGAAAAATTAAGATCAAGATTTACATATTGGTTGGTTCTTACGGACACATTGAATGAGTTTAACATATTTTATAATGTATATTTGTTAAATGATGAAAAAGGGAAGGAGATACATTGATAATGTATATGTATACATAATCTAAATAGATGAAGGGGAATCTTTTGCATTGAATAACAACTTATATAAAGGAAAATGAATAAGAATTTTGATGAAATGCTTACGATCGCTTATTATAACTCTGTGTACTTACAAATGTTAAATTCAAATGGAAAAAATGTTAAACTAAAATAAGAAACAATTGGAATGAAGTAAAAGAGATTAATAAAGGCAAGGGGATTACTGGTTATGCAATTGCATAGAAAGGGGGACATTGATAAAACGATTAAAAAATAGAACCATTGGCTCTGTAGCTCATTAGGCTTCATACTACATTTTGCTGTAGGTTGTGGTTCCCCACAGCCCTAGAATTAAGTATAAAGGTGATCTGATTTCAGACACCGGTGATAAATTCAGAAATGAAAATTGCTCAAAACTTCAATTTAGACTATCGGAACACCAAAACTGTAACTTACACTCTTCACTAGTCAAGGAGTCTTTCTAGTTCCTAGATGAGAAGTGAAAATAGGTTTTACGGATGTGGCCACATGTCCACCAAAGCTATAAATTATAATCCTCACTAGTCAAGGAGTCTGTACACAAAGTTTCAACTTTCTAAACCTTATGCTTCTGGAGAAAATGAAAATGAAACTGAAGATGAAAATAGGTTTAAGGGGCCACAAGGCCACCAAAGCTATAATGTATAGCCCTCACTAGTCATACCCTTCTGGAGAAGAATTGGAAATTGCACAAAGTTTACGGACGGACGCCGGACACCATGCCAGGCCTGATGAGCTAAAATCAAGTTATAGAGGAAAATATATGATAACTAATTTATTGAACGAATGTTTGGATAAAAGATATCAATACTTAGATTGAGTGTAGATGTCGAAGAGTTGTAATGAAAAATAAACAATTATCAAATTATGAATATATAAATTAAAGATTAAAATTACGATTGAAAGAAGTATATACAATGAATAAAAAAGGCAAAATGGTCGGTTTAACAAGGGTTGGTAAACAATGGAACATATGTAAAGGAATAAGCAAATTGAATATTAATAGGTTAAAGAAAATTTGTTTGAGGGGCATTTTAGAAGTTGGGAATACAATAAGGAAGAGGATTATATGGATGACAACTTCTTCATTCATGTAAAGCGACGTTTCGACACAGCTCCTTATGTCAAGCAAACGTCGCTTAAAATTAATAAAGAAGTTGTCATCGATATAATCCTCTTCCTTATTAAAGAAAATTATTGTTAATAATTGAAGAATTCAAATAAATACGTGAAACTATTATGAATAATTAGTGGGAAGGAGATATATATGAATAAGTAAAATGCTAATGTGTTTGTGAATCCTGGGTATCGGAACAAAAGTAAATGGATTGCATGTTGGCGTATAAGAAAACTGTAAACGAAGAGTATCAAAGGGCCAGTGGCACGTTTTTTGAAAATTTTATATTTTCAATTTTTCACCGATGGTTGTACATTAATGCTAAATGTATTATTTTAACAGTGTCAAAAATCTTATTACACAAACCAATCATCCATAGTCAGAGAACAAATTATAAAGATTCACATAAAGTCCATTGGCGGCCATTTTTGTGAGAACACCTTTAATTCATTTTGCGTAGGAAAAAGGAATCGCATGGCTGAACTTTACATTATATATTTCATTTATTACTGCTTCAATTAGTTAAATACATTCTCTTTCGATTGAAACCATGTATTTTCATTTTCCTGACATCACCTTATATCCCCAAATAAGAACGTGCAACTGCCCCTTTAAAAGCAAAGGCAATTAAATGAAATGAAGGTACCCATCACATTTAAAGGCGAACACTTAAGACTTATGTTTAGGTCATTTTGGTTTTTCGCTTGACAACTCCATCCGGGGTCTTGAAGGAAAAGCTAAATACACCCCTGACGAAATGATATTACAATTAGTACAAAAAAGCACAATAGACGTTTGTCTGAGGGGACACTGAACGGTTTATAGCCCTCTTTTGACCGAATTGCTTGCTTCGACTTCTTTTTCAAGTCAGAGATTTTTTTCAAATATTTTTTTTCAAGCTATTTGAAAGCATTTTCAGCAAAGATCTTTTCTGGTTTTCCTTTTTTCTTCTCATTTTCTTTCCGAGCGCTTATGCTGAAAAGACACACCAGGGTGTCATTAGGATAAAACTAGAGACCTTTCAACATCCTTTAGTGAGTCTCTAATCACTTGGATTAAAACTGTGCTTGCAATTAACGAAATTAAATTCTACTTAGGAACTATCTAGAAACTACAAGCGTTTTCACGATCGTCGAAATTCAATCAAAATTCAAACCTAAAAAGTATAATCTCCCCATTATTATGCCTGGAGCTTTTACAAGTAGTAGAGGAAGCCTTAAATGTCACTTAGACCTCGAGCAACTAATCTGAGCTTTATTCCTTACAATTTTGGCAAATAAAGAATACTTTTGAAATAATATAGATATTTTTGTTTGTGGTGTAAAACATGAAACAGTATTGGAGTCAGAAATTGTATATTGTGATTTTATGTAAACTGTAAGAGGTGGTGGGACATCATCCCCGGTATTTGAGCCTGGAGATGAATTCAGCAATGGAGAATATTCAAAGACAAGAAAGTAAAACAACTTTCCAGCAATTTAGCACAAAAATTGAAATTTATAATTTTTTATGATCCAGAAACTAAGCTATCATTTGAAAAAGATCAGGCAGTGTTTTGATCTTTATTTAGAAGTTTTCCTTTGTAAGGGATCAGAACAAAACTTCACGGTATGAAAGATGATAACATCACATGGTTGTTTAATGTATAAAGATGATGACGTCAACTCCGTAATGCCAGATGATCGCTTTACTGCCCTGTGAGTCTTTGTGTCTGATATCAGTGTTGTACAGATGATGTCTCTATAGGAGCCACACGGTCACAAAAGCTATACATTATAATCCTCACTAGTGAAGAAGTCTGTACACAAGGTTTCAGCTTTCTAGGCCTTATGCTTCTAGAGAAGATGTCAAAAGTGTACAACGTTTACGGGCCGACGGACGGACGGACGAACGCCGGACACCATGCCATGCCATAAGCCCAACGGGCATTTGTAGGCCAGATGAGCTAAAAGCGATTAACGGCGAAGCAAACATTTTCGTAAGTCCCCACTGAAAATTGACAAAACTGAGCAACAGACGCTCTTGTTACAATAATCGCAATTGTATATTTTCTATTGGAACATACTTCAGTAATACAGAAAGTTTGTGAGGATTTTTGTCAATCCAGAAACACCTAAAAACCCAGTTGTTTCTACACTGCATGGAGGCTGATATATGTTGCATTAGACCACCACAAACGCTTCCTCTAAGTGACGTCATGGATAATACACATCAAAGGTAGGCGTATTGTTGTGTTCTCGTGTTCCAGGAGAGCATGGACAGGTGTATCCAGATCCTTTGTGACTGTCCAATTGGGGGTCACTAAACATTGACACATAGCAAACTTCATTCGATGTAAGAACATAAAGATTGGCATGCAATTGGCTGATTTAACTGCTCTTCAGATTGATTATCGATTGCACGACTCAAAGACGTTTGAGTATGACGTGTTAGACTCTTTCTCAACCTTCCCATTTATGGATGCAGATTTAATGTGAAGACAGACAGATGACGTCATTTGACGTTTGCTCTTTTTCGTTATACATTTCGGTTTTGGAAGTTATGTCACACCTGTTTATTGCTCAAACCTGGTATGAATTTTTTTTTTAAATTTAAAGAAATTCTTGAGTCAAATCATTGTGATGAATGTCTTGGAAGCCAAACTTTTGACCCCTGCCTACTTTAAATAGATAAGTGAAAAGTTTGTTATTTCCCATTTAATTTTAATATGTTGGTTGTTTAAGGACATGATGCATTAATAATAAGTGATTTGTTTCAAACTACTATCGTTTTTCGTTCCTCAATCAGAATGATTACAAAAGGCGGTAAGTTTCTTTTGGATCGCAGTTTATTAGTGCTGTAGCACATTGCCAAAGAATGATTATGATGAACTCACTCTCGTAACTTTGATATTCATTGATATATGATGACTTATCGTACATCGAATGAACAGGTAAAACCGACATTATCATGAATGGAAGAACATATTAAGTTTACCAAACAACTTAACTTTTCTGTTCGGGAAAAAATGGATCACAACGTCATTAAATGCGTCATAAAATGCGCACATTATTCATGTGCATGTCCACCTCATACCACGCGAAGTTACCCCTTGTGACATTCTTCTAAGATGAGAGAAAGGATATCTAAATGCAGTGTTCAGAATCCTTTTCTTAAACTGATATTTCAATCCTGGTCTTTGTTCACTTACTATGAAGTATAGAAGTAGAAACAATAATTGCATTGATAGAAGCACTTGGTATCGCATGTCTAATGTAGTGTATGGGTTTAATACAAAAGTCTTCAAAGAAAGGTTCGTCAGAAATCGCTAAGTATCCACGTTGAGTATATGATAACACGTTTTTACTCAATCTTAAGATGATATACTTTCCTTCAAGATACCATTATGGCAAGTTCAGAGGGACAGCTGAACATATTATTACACAACTTGTATTTTTATTTCGTTTAGTTTAACCTTTCTTACATATTAATTTTCAGAAACTCACAAAAGACACGTTTCACATGTTCGTTTATTCAACATAATTGTGAGATTCTGTGTTTCCTCATTCTTTTCAAAGGTCAAAGGGTCATGATTTATATGCGAAACGCGCAATGAAAAGTGATATTCTATACATCGTCGGCAGCTTGAATATCACCTCACAATACCCAACAAAGGTCTGACGATATATATCAACAGATAAAAATATGTAATCTTCCGTATAAATTATGTTTTATTATGACAACTCATGGCATCTCTTCTTAAAGGTGGGAAGATTTATGAATCTATTTTGATAATTATTATGTAAGTGATTTCGTAAATATTTGAAATCTAAATATCATCATAGATCTAAATCTTGATTGGATATCTGTTAAATTCAGAAAGAGTATTTATGAAAAATGTTTTTAGATTGTATTAACATTTTGAGAAATAACGTTTAACATTAGTGCGTAGTGTTGTTTCATTTCAATGAGGGTGACAATGGTTTACTTTAAAAGATTAGATGTCCATGAAATATACTTCCTTGTATTGTTAGCTCGTTTCTTTGCCTTTTGGATTGATTGAAACTAATATTTTCAGATGTCGTTCAATTAAAGTGAAATTTCGTCTTGACCCTTGACATCCGGAAGTGATATTCAACACTGCTTATTGATTCCTTCATGTTAGACTTCCAGAATTTTTTATGTTCTTGGTATAACATGTTCTACAGAGAACATTTCCTTGAAATATAAGTTGAATAAGTCATACGTCATTTCAGACAAAGTCGTTATTTCTGCACCCATTTCACATTAATAGAAAAGTAAGCCCCACACATTTACATAATATATATTATTGTATATTGAGCATAGTGCATTGTACGTAATGCAGAAATAATTGAATAACATTTTCCTTATAAACGTTGTTAATTGCGTCAACTGACACAGTTTCCGACAATCCAGAAAAGAAAGTTTTTCACTAACTTTTGAGATTCATGAGGACTAAACTTCTCTTCTGTTTCGTTCTGTGTTCTTGCCGGATGTCTAAAAACACCTTGGAATTCCCTTGAAACTTGACGAAAGGTATATCTCTGCTTACATTTTTGTCGGATTTTTTAAAAGGTATCGTATTCCACCTCAGACCGAGAGGCGATTCTCATTACATTCCGCATTCCGTTTCCTCTAAACCGGAACCATCGCTAAACAGCTTTTAAATTAACTTCATCTTCACCGACAGATCCAGTTTCAGCCTCCATCGAGGAATCGGAGTTTCACCATCTTCACTCCCGAGCAAGCTTTTTTCATGTGGTATCTTTTTTAGTCTGAAAATATCGGGCGTCATAGACAGATTTCAATTATGTTATGTCTGCGCTTAGTCCCAAGTGTCTGCGCTTCGTATTAAATTTGATACACTATCGGAATTAAAGAGAAAGAACTTCCAACGATAAACTCCTCCAGTGACGCCGCAATGTGATTGTTTTGTTGAAATGTGATTGACCCCATTTTCATTTCCGAACTCCCATGTAACCTACAGATACTTTACACGATGACATGTGAAGTTACCTACCATGGTGTTGGTGTTATCATAAGTTTTGTTAAGGATATATACATTCGTGATGATGTTGGTGTTGTTATACAAGTGATGATACATTATTCATATAGTAACATTTTAGGAATCCATACCTTAGTGACAATTTAAGTGTCAGTTAAGGTATCCATATTTATTGATGATATTTATGTCAGTTAAGTATACACACTTTGTGATGATATAGGTGTCAGTTAAGTATATGTAACTTGTGATGATATAGGTGTCAGTTAAGTATATGTAAGTTGTGATGATATTGGTGTCAGTTAAGTATATGTAAGTTGTGATGATATTGGTGTCAGTTAAGTATATGTAACTTGTGATGATATAGGTGTCAGTTAAGTATATGTAACTTGTGATGATATAGGTGTCAGTTAAGTATATGTAACTTGTTATGATATTGGTGTCAGTTAAGTATATGTAACTTGTGATGATATTGGTGTCAGTTAAGTATATGTAAAGTTGTGATGATATAGGTGTCAGTTAAGTATATGTAACTTGTGATGATATTGATGTCAGTAAAGTATATGTAACTTGTTATGATATTGGTGTCAGTTAAGTATATGTAACTCGTGATGATTCAGGTGTCAGTTAAGTATATGTAACTCGTGATGATATTGGTGTCAGTTAAGTATATGTAACTTGTGATGATATTGGTGTCAGTTAAGTATATGTAACTTGTGATGATATAGGTGTCAGTTAAGTATGTGTAACTTGTGGTGATATTGGTGTCAGTTAAGTATATGTAACTTGTGATGATATTGGTGTCAGTTAAGTATATGTAACTTGTGATGATATAGGTGTCAGTTAAGTATATGTATATTATGATGGTGTTGATGTCAGTTAAGTATATGTAACTTGTGAGGATATAGGTGTCAGTTAAGTACATGTAACGTTTGATGATATTGAACAAACGTTTAGAGATACCGGCGAGTACCAGTGTCAAGTATACTCGATTATTTCAGAAATACTTAGATACCTCAGCTGTGATCTCGGTGTTTTCGCCAATTGCTATGAATGAATTAATGAATGAATGTCTTTATTTCCTTTCGATATGGCGAAGATCACAAGGATGTATTTACATAGTCATAAACAAGGCATAAGAACAGTATTCACAAAACAAAATATATATCAGAAACTGTACAAAAAAGATGATTTCAATTAATGTATGTACAAAGCAAAATGCAATATAACATTGTTTCTGTCTGATGTAGTTATTTCAGGTATGATATTTGCTCCACATAAAAACGCTATTAAATTATCATCATCATCAATATTTTCAATACGAACATACAAGTCAATATCAAGTGTATCAATTAGAAAACTATAAAATGCGTTACGTTGCTTCATATAAGTTTCACAAGATATATGTATCTTGAACGTTATTGATATAATTTTGGGTAGCTAAGTTTGTTTATTGTGATGATACCCCCCGCGATTACATTAGTCCTATAGTACTTTAGTAGCCGTTGGCCTTCAAAACAACCCCTTTAATTACATTGAAAGTCGAATTCTTTTCCGTTATGACATTTTTAATGGACATTTGATAAAAACAAATTATATCATTTGCTGGTTGTATAGGATTTAAGCTTATGATGAACTGTTCAGTCAGTCCGTCATGACAATAATGTTACAACTGTTGACTTAAGGTACAATCATGATGACCCTCATGTTAATATATTAGGATTTTTGAACTTGTACTTTCACGTTACATTAATATATATCAATGATGACAATTCAGAATATGTCCTGGTAAAAGTTTTCAGGTGACATCGTGGTACCTTGCTGTTACCAAAATACATGTTACTCAACTTACTGACAGCAATCGTCATCAGAAGACATTGCGGTACCAAGCTGTTACCCAAAAATATGTTATTGACAGCAACCGTCATCAGAAGACATTGCGGTACCAAGCTGTTACCAAAAAATATGTTATTGACAGCAACCGTCATCAGAAGACATCGTGGCACCAAGCTGTTACTCAAAAATATGTTATTGACAGCAATCGTCGTCAGAAGACATCGTGGTACTTAGCTGTTACCCCAAAATTTTATAACCGATGTCAATCGTCCTCAAAAGTATGTTACTGACAGCAATCGTCCTCATATGACTTTGTGGTAGCCCGCTGTGACCCAAACATATTATAACCAATGGCTATGGTCCCCAGAAAATGTATTGTACCTTGCTGTCACCCAAACATATATAACCAATGTCAATTGCCCCATGAAGAACTCTTGGTACCTTGATGTTACCCAAACTAAATTTACTGATGTCAATCGTTCTCAGAAGATATCATGGTACCTTATTGTTAAGTTGTAATGCTTTCTTTGCCTTTGATGATAACCTGATTAGTATTTAGTTCATGGCAGATCGATCACATTTGCTTATTGTCGCTTGAAAGATGCTGTTTTGTTTCAATGCGTACAGCTACATTGTGATGGTATGTCGTCTATTTGTGTGGATGTTTCTCTGTTTTTAGTACCAGTCTTCATCTGGGGAGTACGCAGACATGAAAAGCTTTTGGTGACCTTGACCTCATTTTCAAGGTCACAGCGAGACTTTGACCAGTTTTGAAAATGTTGTTAGCGTGATATCTAATGAACCGCTCAACCTAGAATCTTCAAACTTGGTACCAGTCTTCATCTGAGGAATACGCAGACTTGAAAAGTTTTGGTGACCTTGACCTCATTTTCAAGGTCACAGCGAGACTTTGACCAGTTTTGAAAATGTTGTTAGCGTGATATCTAATGAACCGCTCAACCTAGAATCTTCAAACTTGGTACCAGTCTTCATCTGAGGAATACGCAGACTTGAAAGGTTTTTGGTGACCTTGACCTCATTTTCAAGGTCACAGCGAGACTTTGACCAGTTTTGAAAATGTTGTTAGCGTGATATCTAATGAACCGCTCAACTTAGAATCTTCAAACTTGGTACCAGTCTTCATCTGAGTTATACGCAGACTTGAAAGGTTTTTGGTGACCTTGACCTCATTTTCAAGGTCACAGCGAGACTTTGACCAGTTTTGAAAATGTTGTTAGCGTGATATCTAATGAACCGCTCAACCTAGAATCTTCAAACTTGGTACCAGTCTTCATCTGAGGAATACGCAGACTTGAAAAGCTTTTGGTGACCTTGCCCTCATTTTCAAGGTCACAGCGAGACTTTGACCAGTTTTGAAAATGTTGTTAGCGTGATATCTAATGAACCGCTCAACCTAGAATCTTCAAACTTGGTACCAGTCTTCATCTGAGGAATACGCAGACATGAAAGGTTTTTGGTGACCTTGACCTCATTTTCAAGGTCACAGCGAGACTTTGACCAGTTTGGAAATGTTGTTAGCGGGATATCTAATGAACCGCTCAACCTTGAATCTTCAAACTTGGTACCAGTCTTCATCTGAGGAATACGCAGACTTGAAAAGTTTTGGTGACCTTGACCTCATTTTCAAGGTCACAGCGAGACTTTGACCAGTTTTGAAAATGTTGTTAGCGTGATATCTAATGAACCGCTCAACCTAGAATCTTCAAACTTGGTACCAGTCTTCATCTGAGGAATACGCAGACTTGAAAAGTTTTGGTGACCTTGACCTCATTTTCAAGGTCACAGCGAGACTTTGACCAGTTTTGAAAATGTTGTTAGCGTGATATCTAATGAACCGCTCAACCTAGAATCTTCAAACTTGGTACCAGTCTTCATCTGAGGAATACGCAGACTTGAAAAGCTTTTGGTGTCCTTGATCTCATTTTCAAGGTCACAGCGAGACTTTGACCAGTTTTGAAAATGTTGTTAGCGTGATATCTAATGAACCGCTCAACCTAGAATCTTCAAACTTAGTACCAGTCTTCATCTGGGGAATACACTGACCTGAAAAGCTTTTGGTGACCTTGACCTCATTTTCAAGGTCACAGCGAGACTTTGACCAGTTTTGAAAATGTTGTTAGCGTGATATCTAATGAACCGCTCAACCTAGAATCTTCAAACTTGGTACCAGTCTTCATCTGAGGAATACGCAGACTTGAAAGGTTTTTGGTGACCTTGACCTCATTTTCAAGGTCACAGCGAGACTTTGACCAGTTTGGAAATGTTGTTAGCGGGATATCTAATGAACCGCTCAACCTTGAATCTTCAAACTTGGTACCAGTCTTCATCTGGGGAATACGCAGACCTGAAAAGCTTTTGGTGACCTTGACCTCATTTTCAAGGTCACAGCGAGACTTTGACCAGTTTTGAAAATGTTGTTAGCGTGATATCTAATGAACCGCTCAACCTAGAATCTTCAAACTTGGTACCAGTCTTCATCTGAGGAATACGCTGACTTGAAAAGTTTTTGGTGACCTTGACCTCATTTTCAAGGTCACAGCGAGACTTTGACCAGTTTTGAAAATGTTGTTAGGGCCATGTCTCATGAACCCATTAACCTTGAGTCTTCACGGGGGACATAGTATTCAGCTCTGTACGTCCGTCCGTACGTCCGTCCCGCTTCTTGTTGTTAACATCAATTTGCGGCGGGGGATCTTGTCACCTTTGTGACAAATACTTGTTTTCTTTGGTAGCCTTGATCAGGAGGTTGTTTGTTTGTTATTTTGTTGTTTTTTGTGTGCATTTGTTGAAGTTTTAAAAGGGCATGAAATCGATCCATAGGTAGTGAGGGAAGACAGCGATTAGAGATTCATAACCACGTTGGAGGAGTTCTTAAAGTTTGTGTGATATGTTACCAGGTCCTGATCGCTAAAGCAAGAGCTGGCGCCTCATATCATGATTCATACAATACGTTTTAAATGTTAAAATGTGTTTATCACAGTTCCAATGTTACAATGAGTATATCACAGTTCAAATGCTACAATGAGTATATCACAGTTCAAATGTTACAATGAGTTTATCACAGTTAATTGTTAAAATGAGTATATCACAGTTCAATTGTTAAAATGAGTATATCACAGTTCAAATGTTACAATGAGTATATCACAATTCAAATGCTACAATGAGTATATCACAGTTCAAATGTTACAATGAGTTTATCACAGTTAATTGTTAAAATGAGTTTATCACAATTCAAATGTTACAATGAGTTTATCACAGTTCAAATGTTTGTCAAGATCGTCGCTCCTTTTGATAATCTGATATAGTCACCTGAATCCAAAAAAGGGGGTACTTGCTATACCATATTTGTTAGTAGTTAGTATTTGTAATGTTTAAGAAATATCCGGACAAATAATATGACCAAAAGGTATCAGTTCGAATCCCGACAGAATATTTTAGTGTAACAGTGTAAGCTGGAGTGCTTCTATTCGTAAGGTTCAGGGTAGGCTTCCCTTGCTTCTCTCCGTCCCGCTAACCTCTCTAGGCTTCACGGCAATGCAAACTCACAATGTTGTTGTGGGCTTTCTCCCTGGTGTCACAAAGCTCAAAGTTCGATATCCTTTTCAGTTATGAAGTATACTTATAATTCCAATGAATCATTGATATTTATACTCAGCCAAAAAAATTAAGGAACCCTAATGTATTTTTGATACCAAAATAATTGTTGAGGTTTTATTTTCAATCCCGGTCTATTACCTGAGCTATCATTCTCAACTTATCCTGTATTTTCTGTGTGATTTGTTAAAGTTGAGTTCTTTATCATCTCCTTTTGAAAGTTATCCTGAGCTATTCAAGAAGTCGCCGGGCGCTATTGATACACGAGCTTGGCTATCACTCTGTAAGTCGGGTTTCAGTTGTTTTCAATATTTTTTAAATCTTTTAGCCCTGGTTTTTGT
The DNA here is from genome assembly GCA_916613615.1 of Steromphala cineraria. NCBI lineage: Eukaryota > Metazoa > Mollusca > Gastropoda > Trochida > Trochidae > Steromphala > Steromphala cineraria. Next base: position 50,206,377 of record OU744724.1, on the reverse strand, counting down.
TACTCAAACACTGTCGATACCTACCTGATTAAACACATTTTGACGGTTATTCCCCCCTTATAATAAGGATTATCGCCATTTTACTAAATTAAGGTTAAACAAACCAAAGATGTATGAAATTTAAAAAAAGTCAATGGTAGTAAAAAAATGTCAATGGTAGTAATCTCAATTACCTAACATCCTCTAGGGCCAGTCACCGGCAAGATTAAAGCACGTGTCGGCACGTTATGTTATGTAACAACTTAATACGATATTCTTAACGTCAACAATCATATCTAAGTACTCCCTGCACGAAAGGTTTTCAGTCAATCGAGTAAACTTTAGTAGATCATCACAAATGGCTTAAACAGTGAAAGCTTGCTGAACAGATGATGCGCTTGGTATCACCAAATCAAATCGGTCATACACCGCCAGGCAATGTACACACAACAGTTTTTTTAAATCTACTTAATTAGATATGTGATGTATTAAGTCATTGTACGTTAACAATAACACATAATTGTAGTAGTTTGAATAAAAAAAGTTGTCTGGCTAATGTATTAGTGGGAGGGTTATGGCGGAAGTGTCTATTCTGATACTTCCAACACCGAGGAAACTTGCATCAAAACAAAGCAACCTTATCTTAATCAACCAGGGTCAAAAAAAGTCGGCCAGCGCCCTGTTGTGTCATTCAACCCGTCAAGGTGAAGCTTAGCCAGCTCATTTTGGTATTTAGCAGTATCTTCCAAATCCGGATAACATCTTGATATGCTTTTAGATGCAGCGGTGCACTTTAGATGCTGGGAACAGTTCACTGTCCTTCACATTTTGTCCTCAAGGTACATTGAGTTGTCCTACCTGCCTTCAATGCGGCCATGTAAGCTGGTCATTACAATGACACTTTTTTGTGATGTTGCATGCACACCTGTATTACCCCGCAACTGGAACAGTGAGGTCATCAACTTATAGAGCAATTGCAACAGGAATCATTCACCCAATTTGGGGACAAGTAGGCCTATAGGGTAAATGATTGTGATGGAGATAAAATCAATCAAGTACGTTTCAGAATTTTAATAATTTACTCATTACAGCCACTTAAAGATAATCAAAGAACTTTTTTTATTTCAACTTTGTTTCTATACATGTAGGTATCTAATGTTCTATATATAGCTTTGGTTGCAATGCTGATTCTGTTCTAATGGTAGTTTGTTTTAAAACAATTAAAAGTTTAATTGTAAGGATGTATTTTTTATTGCAACAAAATTTATTTATTTTAAGCAATAAGTAATTTGGTTCCAAACAATACATAATTCAAATAAAACAATACATCTACATAGACAAATTCAATTCTCAAGATTTTGGCGATGACACTGTTCCACCCTTACTGAAGGTCGGTCTACTATACGTTCTGTCGTGGAGGGACTTGTAATTTTAGCGAGTACAGAAACACCTTTTTGAAATTATCGTCGACTGCTAAAGTAAAAAAAAAAGACAAATAAATTCAAGCACATTAACCTGGGAATGTGCAACACCGCTTTGCTATCCAAATATTTACTGATACATATTGAATTAATTGTTTAAAAGTTCATAAACTTAAAAGCCGGAAGTAAATAAAATGTAAAACAAAGGCAAAACTGTCCGAAGACTAGGATAAAGCGTAAGTCCTGGCATGGCAGAGCATTTAGCGTACCCTGAAGTAGCGCAGTGCTTGACACAAATTGGCAATATAAACAAAGAAATAAAGCGACAAAAATTATAAGAAAGAAATATGTCAGCGACTCACAATTCTTAGTATCAAGACATTTTTAAAAATTTTCATTCAGCTAGCTTAGACACAGGTTGTATTGAAATATACAATCTTTAATTTAAAAAAGCGTGAGTCAACCGAGATCGCTTATGCCAATAAATACTATATCAATACTAGCTCATTTCCTACGGACGCTATTTAAATTTCATGTCAAACATTTGTCGATCGCAGCTTTAGGAAAGTCAAGTAGTTTTTTAGCTGAAAATCCGTTAATGACCTAGATTTGCAGGCAATACTTAATCTCATGTAAGTTTGAGGCATGCATAACGACCAAACGCACATTTACATATATGCATGTTTGGACCACCGTCAAAACCAACCTCAGCGTCGCCTCAATCGTTATATGGATCGGCGATCATAAACGTGGAATAATTTTCTACTTGGCTGAATTTACATGCAAATAATGGTATAAGGCGCAGTAATTATGACCCTTTTCTGTAGGGATGAGGCGCTGCCATAATGGTACGTTTTCAAGAGGAAACAGACCCGACCGACGTTGTACTGATTTTTTTAGAATCTACTTTTTCACGTTGATACGACGACTTTGATTGGCGGGTTTGACCTTACAAGCGTTTTGATTGGCCAGACGGCGCGGTTTATTTGCTTTAGCAGATAAATGAGCGTAAAACCAGAGACATGCTTCTTTATTGGCCCGATCGATGAGTATTGAGAGAACTCGTAGAAAGTGACAATTAACATCGTGCACTATTTTTATTCAGCGGGCGTAAAAGCGGTGTAAATTGGCTCCGTCACGCCAGCCGATCATTTATTATTTCTCACACTGCACACCAGCCGTCGAGTCAGGAAAAGTAGGGTGTTCACCCATTGCAGATTTCTCATGGTGTTATTATCTATTGTTAATTGGACTAAGTACTCTCAGAGTCTCAATCCTAAGTGAATAATCACTGATCCTCACAGGGCTAGAGCGTGTTGATTGTCACTGGTGCGCTACTGGGGGAGCTCCCGCGGGTCTAGTTGACGTGGGGGGTTTCCATACCAACTATGATTCTATCATTCTTATTGGTATGGAAACAGAATCATGGACCGGTCACTATACAAATGATTTAATTTAAATGCTGTATGTGTATCTTTACAAACATATATTGGTAAGTTGGTAACCCTGTATTGACCAGATCGAAATATGTATAGAGGTTATCGTTAACCTCTGTTTTCCAGACGTTTGTATGTTGGTAACGTGTCCGCCTTATAACAGTATGCACCGAGTTTAAATTCATTTAGATAAACAGTTCTTTTATAAGGTCATGTAGTATTTTCAAATATAGAACTGTCGATCTAAATCTGTTCAGATTGGTATCTACTGTCATCAAAATAATTTTACTTTTAGAAACATTTCCAGGAATTAATAATTGGATAATTAATGTCGAATTAAATCTAGGAAAACAATTTTGTTTGTTCTAAATGACTATTTAACACGAACTTCTACACTTTATGACGGTAGGTAGTAGAGAGAGACATTCGTTAAGTTCTTGAATGACAGAGGAAGAACGACAACATGTGAAAGAAAGACAAAGAGTGAAACACAAAGAGAGAGAGAGAGAGAGAATAACAAAGTTAGAGACAGGAAGTAAAAGTTAAAAAGAATGTGTTGAATATAGACAGGGTTTAGAGAAAGGTGTGAAAAGAATGTGTTGAATATAGACAGGGTTTAGAGAAAGGTGCAAAGAGAATGTGTTGAATATAGACAGGGTTTAGAGAAAGGTGCAAAGAGAATGTGGTGAATATAGACAGGGTTTAGAAAAAGGCGCAAAGAGAATGTGTTGAATATATACATGGTTTAGAGAAAGGTGCAAAGAGAATGTGTTGAATATAGACATGGTTTAGAGAAAGGTGCGAAGAGAATGTGTTGAATATAGACAGGGTTTAGAGAAAGGTGCAAAGAGAATGTGTTAAATATATACATGGTTTAGAGAAAGGTGCAAAGAGAATGTGTTGACTATATACATGGTTTAGAGAAAGGTGCAAAGAGAATGTGTTGACTATATACATGGTTTAGAGAAAGGTGTGAAGAGAATGTGTTTAATATAGATAGGGTTTAGAGAAAGGTGCAAAGAGAATGTGTTGAATATAGACAGGGTTTAGAGAAAGGTGCAAAGAGAATGTGTTAAATATATACATGGTTAAGAGAAAGGTGCAAAGAGAATGTGTTGACTATATACATGGTTTAGAGAAAGGTGCAAAGAGAATGTGTTAAATATATACATGGTTTAGAGAAAGGTGCAAAGAGAATGTGTTAAATATATACATGGTTTAGAGAGGGGGAGGTGTGAAGAGAATGTGTTGAATATAAACAGGGTTTAGAGAGGTGCGAAGAGAATGTGGTGAATATAGACAAGCTTTGAGAATGGAGATATGTGAAGAGAATGTGTTGAATATAGACAGGGTTTAGAGAAAGGTGCAAAGAGAATGTGTTGAATATAGACAGGGTTTAGAGAAAGGTGCTATGAGAATGTGTTGAATATAGACAGGGTTTAGAGAAAGGTGCAAAGAGAATGTTTTGAATATACACATGGTTTAGAGAAAGGTGCAAAGAGAATGTGTTGAATATAGACAGGGTGTAGAGAAAGGTGCAAAGAGAATGTGTTAAATATATACATGGTTTAGAGAAAGGTGCAAAGAGAATGTGTTGACTATATACATGGTTAAGAGAGGTGCGAAGAGAATGTGTTAAATATAGACAGGGTTTAGAGAAAGGTGCAAAGAGAATGTGTTGAATATAGACAGGGTTTAGATAGGTGCGAAGAGAATGTGTTGACTATATACATGGTTTAGAGAAAGGTGCAAAGAGAATGTGTTGACTATATACATGGTTTAGAGAAAGGTGTGAAGAGAATGTGTTTAATATAGATAGGGTTTAGAGAAAGGTGCAAAGAGAATGTGTTGAATATAGACAGGGTTTAGAGAAAGGTGCAAAGAGAATGTGTTAAATATATACATGGTTAAGAGAAAGGTGCAAAGAGAATGTGTTGACTATATACATGGTTTAGAGAAAGGTGCAAAGAGAATGTGTTAAATATATACATGGTTTAGAGAAAGGTGCAAAGAGAATGTGTTAAATATATACATGGTTTAGAGAGGGGGAGGTGTGAAGAGAATGTGTTGAATATAAACAGGGTTTAGAGAGGTGCGAAGAGAATGTGGTGAATATAGACAAGCTTTGAGAATGGAGATATGTGAAGAGAATGTGTTGAATATAGACAGGGTTTAGAGAAAGGTGCAAAGAGAATGTGTTGAATATAGACAGGGTTTAGAGAAAGGTGCTATGAGAATGTGTTGAATATAGACAGGGTTTAGAGAAAGGTGCAAAGAGAATGTTTTGAATATACACATGGTTTAGAGAAAGGTGCAAAGAGAATGTGTTGAATATAGACAGGGTGTAGAGAAAGGTGCAAAGAGAATGTGTTAAATATATACATGGTTTAGAGAAAGGTGCAAAGAGAATGTGTTGACTATATACATGGTTAAGAGAGGTGCGAAGAGAATGTGTTAAATATAGACAGGGTTTAGAGAAAGGTGCAAAGAGAATGTGTTGAATATAGACAGGGTTTAGAGAGGTGCGAAGAGAATGTGGTGAATATAGACATGGTTTAGAGAAAGGTGCAAAGAGAATGTGTTGACTATATACATGGTTTAGAGAAAGGTGTGAAGAGAATGTGTTTAATATAGACAGGGTTTAGAGAAAGGTGCAAAGAGAATGTGTTGAATATAGACATGGTTTAGAGAAAGATGCAAAGAGAATGTGTTGAATATACACATGGTTTAGAGAAAGGTGCAAAGAGAATGTGTTGAATAAAGACAGGGTTTAGAGAAAGGTGCAAAGAGAATGTGTTGAATATAGACATGGTTTAGAGAAAGGTGCAAAGAGAATGTGTTGAATATACACATGGTTTAGAGAAAAGTGCAAAGAGAATGTGTTGAATAAAGACAGGGTTTAGAGAAAGGTGCAAAGAGAATGTGTTGAATATAGACATGGTTTAGAGAAAGGTGCAAAGAGAATGTGTTGAATATACACATGGTTTAGAGAAAGGTGCAAAGAGAATGTGTTGAATATAGACAGGGTTTAGAGAAAGGTGCAAAGAGAATGTGTTAAATATATACATGGTTAAGAGAAAGGTGCAAAGAGAATGTGTTGACTATATACATGGTTTAGAGAAAGGTGCAAAGAGAATGTGTTAAATATATACATGGTTTAGAGAAAGGTGCAAAGAGAATGTGTTGACTATATACATGGTTTAGAGAAAGGTGCAAAGAGAATGTGTTGACTATATACATTGTTTAGAGAAAGGTGTGAAGAGAATGTGTTTAATATAGACAGGGTTTAGAGAAAGGTGCAAAGAGAATGTGTTGAATATAGACAGGGTTTAAAAGGTGCGAAGAGAATGTGTTGAATATATACATGGTTTAGAGAGTGGGAGGTGTGAAGAGAATGTGTTGAATATAGACAGGGTTTAGAGAGGGGGAGGTGCGAAGAGAATGTGTTGAATATAGACAGGGTTTAGAGAAAGGTGCGAAGAGAATGTATTGAATATAGACAGGGTTTAGAGAGGAGAGGGGTGTGAAGAGAATGTGTTGAATATGGACAGGGTTTAGAGAAAGGTGCAAAGAGAATGTGTTGAATATAGACAGGGTTTAGAGAAAGGTGCAAAGAGAATGTGTTGAATATACACATGGTTTAGAGAAAGGTGCAAAGAGAATGTGTTGAATATAGACAGGGTTTAGAGAGGTGCGAAGAGAATGTGTTGAATATAGATAGGGTTTAGAGAAAGGTGCAAAGAGAATGTGTTGAATATAGACAGGGTTTAGAGAAAGGTGCAAAGAGAATGTGTTGAATATATACATGGTTTAGAGAAAGGTGCAAAGAGAATGTGTTGAATATAGACAGAGTTTAGAGAAAGGTGCAAAGAGAATGTGTTGAATATAGACAGGGTTTAAAAGGTGCGAAGAGAATGTGTTGAATATATACATGGTTTAGAGAAAGGTGTAAAGAGAATGTGTTGAATATAGACAGAGTTTAGATAAAGGTGCAAAGAGAATGTGTTGAATATAGACAGGGTTTAAAAGGTGTGAAGAGAATGTGTTGAATAAAGACAAGCTTTAGAGAAGGGAGATATGTGAAGAGTGTGTTGAATATAGACAGGGTTTAGAGAGGTGCGAAGAGAATGTGTTGAATATTGACAGGGTTTAGAGCAGTGGTTAGCGCGTTCGGCTTCGGATAATGAGGTCTTTGGTTCGAATCCCGCCAGGGGTTCGGCAACTCTATCTGCAGTAGAGAGCTGTTCTACCCGCAGTCAGGTTTGGGTGCAAAGCTACACTGATTTTCAGTGCAGTAGTCCCCATGGTTCGCTAGTTCCAGTCGATGCTCGCAGGTTTCACCGCAATGCATAGCCACAATGGTGCTGCGCGGGCTTTCTCCCTGCAATGATACTAGCAGCCGCGATATAAGTGAAATACTCTTGAAAGCGGCGATAAACCCCTGATCACCTCACCTCACCTCACCTCACCTCACCTCACCTCACCTCACCTCACCTCACCTCACCACCAGTGCTTTGTGCAGCAAGATCATGCTGTACTCATGCATTACACCAGGGTGGAGACAATCCTTCGTCTTCAATCTTTATTGTATTGGTATATGATTCAGTATATACGTTTTGTATACAGAAGGTGGTATGTTTATAAAATGTATAAGAACAGAATCTAAGACATACAACCTCTAAATTCTGAGGATACGACGTATGGAAATGGCTTCGTGTATCCGCTTGACAAAGACACATGATTCTGTATCGAACCGTCGCACTCTCTTAATAAAGAAGTTGTATTCCTAGAATGTGTACTTAGTTGTTTCCAACTTCTGAGTGCCACTCAAAGGAAGTAATAAAATGTACGTCTGTCTGTCTGGTAACGTTCTTCATACTTTATTCATACCAACCTCGAGACCATTCATGCCTTACTGCCAAACATATTTTTCGTATTACTAGCAATACCTTTTTCTCTTGAGATTTGCTGTCTTTTGGTATATACTTCTATTCTTCTGTCATCATTTATATATTTTATATTATTTAAGACACTAACTAAGTTATTCTTCTAGTTCACTTGACACCATTGGTTGTATTGTCTTCAATGCGTACGGACGTTAAAGCATGTATTTCAAGGCTTCTTCTCTCAATTATAATCCAGTGCCACCTCTTGTCGAATAACTCATAATTAGACCCATGTATGCTTGGTGTGATAATAGTTATCTTATGTTATGGAAACTTCGAAATATATAAACTCTGGAAATAAAACCCAACTCTTTGGTTTACGGTGCCATTGAAACATTGTTAGACGATTGGAATAGGGTTAAGATGCTCCTTTGGAAAATATACTTCATTTCATTACAAAACGAATCTTCCTTGACTGAAATATACATGTACTAGGGCTTAATGAAGAAGAATGGAGAGTTTCATAGTAAATTTTACCAAATACAGTATTCACGTCTTTAAAAAGTATATTGATGTGGCATACACAAGAAGAGCAAGGTTTGGAGGATAACAAATTCATTATTGTGAAAATCCCGACTTTTCGGAGTATATGGTAATTGGTCATGAGGTTGGATGTATTCAGAAACTTCGACGCTCCATTTACTGTTATGTGGAGTGTTGAGTCACGATACTTGCTGCTTTCTGATCACTTGCACCAGAGACGTTGGAAGACGTTGGGTAGAATTAAACCTCAGCGCGCTCTGGTTGGCCGTGATCGCCAATGTAGCGAGGAAGAGAGACTGTATCTCCAGTACGATGTTTACGGAAAGGACACCTTCATAACTTCAAACTTAAACAAGATTGCGGCTCGATTCGCTTGCAGTTTGTTTGAGTGACATGTTGTTTAGACCTTTCGTAATCAAACTACGTCTCGCCTCTCCATGCTTCCATATTTCAGCCCAATTAGCGCTTTGACAACGGTGAGGGGAACCTTCATCTCGCTAACGATGCGTTTTATCATCACCAGGGAGCAAAAACTACCCCATGGTAAGCACATCCTCAAAGATGCATTACAAGTGCATGCTGAAATATTTCTCCCCTGATTTCAACCGATGGGTGATTTCCGCGGCGCGTCTATTCGCCGTATCAGATTTGTGATAGGGCGAGAGTTTTGTTGACTCAGGAACGGTAACTCTGTTGATACTGTTGCGGGGCGTGTGTTAACGATATACCTTTCAACAGAGTCGCATCTTTCGATCTTGCAAAAAGTTAAAAGTCAACACGTCACTTGTTGTCATAATAAATCTGATTGACAAACACGTTGAACTGACAATTAGTGATATAAGGTGCAGATAACTCTGCGAGTTTTGCTTGTTTGTAAACGTCCCATCAACGTCAACAAACGTTATTTTGCTGTTTCTAAATTACGGCGCTTTTCTTTTTGTGACGGAGCTTTTCTTGATAAATAATGAAACTAATTCCGTTTCGTTTAACTTAGGAACTATGGGGGAACTATTCTTGGTAATAATAAGGGCTAATTTTTGTGTGTGTATTTCTTGTTTTCATTATACAGATCACGTTGAGATAAACCTGATGAAAAAATGGCGTCTGGTTAATTAGAGACAGCATGATACACAGTACAACCTATATGTTCCAGGGAGGTTTTTCTTACAAATTCAATGTTTATTTTTAAAATTATTGATTCGTTACAATAAATAAAATCTCGACTTTGTGAAGTTCTTTTTTTCATGTGTAACTAAAACTGTTGAGAACAATCACAATGTCCTATATCAAATCACCATGTAGATCACTATATGAAACATAGAACCTTGCTATAAGTACTGAATATCAGGGTGTCACGTTACTTATTTAGTTGAGTATATTGTTGTCCCTTATTTATATTCAAGTCCTCAAGAAGGAAACACATTTAAACCAAGTCAAAGATTCAGCCTGCCTTAAACTGTTCATTACATATTGTTTTGCTTTGGTATGGTAATAATGTTATAATTATGACATAAATTCTAATTAGATCACATAATTTTTAAAAATGGAAAATAGATGATAAATACTTGTTTTCAATGAAAATCTTTAAAAGTCATATATATTCGGGGAAGCAAAATTCACAAGTCCATTAACATGAATACTTGTTATATAACCCATCAAACACTATCAACTATAAGTTTCCAAAATTAGTTTGCGTGTTTGACGCCCATCGATGTCCGGTTTTCGATCATAATCGCGACTTCAAACATTCCTTTTGTCACATTGTGATGCCGATAAGCTTTAAAATGACAATTTCCTGCAATCGTCGATGCCCCTCGATCAGATGACACTATTGGCAAAGTTTGGCATTAATGACCCCTGGTAACTTTCGGAGTGGCTCTTTAAATTAACGACATCATACATTGCAGTCGGTTATAATCAAACCGTTATTAACCTTCTATTCCACAATTGTTCATTGTCTTTGAAATACCCGTAGTCTTCATTCAGGTATGTAAAAATGTTTAATTTGACGATATTCTCTAGTTTAGGAGAACAGCATCATGACAAATGTCAAATGCTCAGTACTATTTGGTTTAAGCATTCCATATTTCTTTTGAGTAAGTTTAATCAATAAGAAATGTCGAGTTATCTCTTTCAATACATCCCTGAACAGAGTCTTGTTACAAAACATGAACGGACACACATGTTCATGTTCATGTTCTCTCCATTCCAAACATCATTTAAGTAGAAGTCTTAAGGAGGCAAATATTGTAGTAATATCGGGCAGTATATTTAGTCTACAGCATTGTCGTTTCGCTACAGAGCCCGAAACTTTTCGAGCATGCATCTATACAATAACGTTCCATTGTGAGATGAAAGAAGTTGACGATTTACTTGTCTGTCCTTGTCGTTTCTTAAAGAGCCACTCGTAATTTTTAACATACATCGCTTTGCATTGATACGAATGAAAATGGTATACTTGATTTTGTAAATAAAAAAAGTCTCACACTCCATATTAAAATTGCAAATATTAGAAAAATTCTTACTTTCAATATAAATCTTAAATCAGAAATTTATGTTCACGGAAGGCAATTTCACACGTCCACTTTACATGGTTAATAGTTATATAACCTATCGAACAGTAAACATTCTGAATGCTATTGATAAGTTTCCAAAATTGCGTTTGACTGATTGACGCACATGATTGTCCGGTTTTAGTTCACAATCGCGACATTAAACATTTTTACTATATACAACGTCAATTAGCTTTAAAATTATGCATCCTTGCACCAGTCGATACTTCTTGATCAAATGACAGTATTCATAAAGTTTGTCATACACGACCCTCAACAACTCACAGAGTGGCTCTTTAAAATTCAGCTCATAACATTTATAAGAACTGGCATCGTCTTCCCTCGGTAAGAAAGTGTGTAAGAAACATACTTATATGCCATTTACACTTACAGCGCTGTACTTAAAGTCATGACTTTTAATGTTTCTTACAAAGTATAAGGTCCATTATGAATATGATCGATAAAAATTCCGCAATTTCTTTTTGATTAGGCGTGTATAAAAGCCTCGGGGAATAAAAGTTGAATGCGTCTGGTTTGTTGCGAATTATACAGTAGCGAGTCATTAGTGATCACCTATAGTTGACATATGTCACAGGGGTGTTACTTATAGTGCTGCTGTATATTAAATCATACACTGTCGTATGCGAGTCAGAGAGTACTCAAAAATCGTAAGGAAACTTCGATTTGTCATTTTTAACAGTGAAATGTCAATTTGATTTATGACAAGCATATCTGGCGTGCATTTGAAAATCGTTGATCAAATATACGATTTTTTTTATGCATTTGTTGTTTACCCCATCTGTTGTTAAGTGCAGTTTCAGTATCGAATAAAACAAGTTGAACAATGATATATTTAGTTTATTAGATGTAAGAATTGCATGTTTATTTGTTACTGTTATATTTTCTCCATAGATCCCCAACAGGCTACGTTATAAATGATACATAATCTGTGATGTCATTTTCAGTTTGAAACTACCTTTGTGTTAAATCTGTTCATCCAAAACTTAGTCATCATACCACCCTGCAAGTAAGCTGGGCGATTTACCATGTCATTTTATAATGCTAACTTACATAAAATTCTATAATTAATTTTGAAATGTAATTGTAACCATAAGCGCTTAGATTTTTCTGACATTAATAAAATCTTCCCCTCATAATTCCTTCAGTCCTTGTCATAGTATATTACTTTCGTTTATACGCATTTTACACCCATGTAAGGCCCATGAATATTCGATTTTCAGATCCAAATTTGACAACGTCATTGTTTAGTACTGCGTTAGTGGACCCATCGTTTTTCTTTTGAGTATACTGATATCACATTGTACATAATATCAGTAAATATATACATACATACACATACTTATATATACATGCTTAGTACAGTAGATGGGGCTATTCATAAACCGGTTTAACTTATTTCAACGAATGTCAGGTGTCAAATTGAACCCCCATTCCACAAGAACAATTCCGCTTGTATTCCATATTATAAAAGTTAAACATCATTTAGGTATCTCAAGGAATCCTAGCGTTCGCATAGCAAAAGACAATTGTTACTGTGCTATCGTACAGCGTTTATGACACTGATATATCGGGGCGTCTTGTTTCAATTACATGTATGCATGTATTCATAAGTCATTTCTTTAATGTTATTGACGTACATGTAATACTTAAGATATTACAAAGATTCAAGTGTCATAATTCCTTTAATAATAAATTTAAAATAAGATGTCGCACTTCGAAAATGAAAACAAGAAAAAAGAGCATCTTGGATTGTTTTTATATTAATCTTTATTGGTTTATATAGTTTTTATGTGATATGACGTAAGACTATGAAACAACATGTATACATGTTTGGCATGATATAATAACTAATATTATGATTTGAGACGTAGCAGTATCAATTTATGACTTTGCATTATCTTAATTACCATATTTCATATGAATCAAGTAATTATCATTTAATTAAAATATAGATGGTCTGTAACCCATGGTTTATACCAAAAGAATCATAATTTCAAAGTTTAACACTAAATTAACATTTCCTGTTTATTCAACAAATTCAATACACAAAGAAAACTAACCTTTTTATGAAGTTTATGATACTATTATTAACAATCAGTTTTCCATCACATTAGAAAATGAAACCAAAACAAAAGACAGAGAAATCCCTATTCTTCGCCAAAAGCAATTATAGCGTTAGGAATAATTTGCTTTGTTAATTAATTCCACTCCCGTCATTAGTGTGTTTCTGCACATGGGCGCTATCGATCTCCGCAGCGCTTAGTTGCAAATCCAATTGCGGGCCTACAATTGAACGATCTTTAGTTCAAGTCGACGGGCTCCGATGTATATTTAGTTAAAAGTCGTTTCGTTAATGCAGCGCTCTTTCCTAACCAAATATGATCTATACTAGGACGAGGTGCTAGGGGCTTATATGGGCGGCTTCAATAATATTTATCTCGTGGTAACATCAAACAGACTACGAAGAGGGTACACAGAAGATGATGAATTTTTTATACAAAGAAATGTCTGCTCCATAAGGCTGATTATCCTCAGGTTTCTAATTGAATTAACTCCCTCCGTGGCGGTGTTTAATTCGCCACATCTTCGTCAGTTTAATATACTATCCTTGTTCGTCAAGACGCCAAACCACTGAAGCAAGCTATATTTTGTCTGCAATATTCTTGTCTTCGTGGAATGAGGTTTTGAAAAGATTAGATTTAAGAATTACCTTGATAAGATTAAGAGTAATAATGCTAGAGAAGCAGAACCGTAGTTTCATCGCACGTCGTACAATGGGTATGAAGAGTTATGGTACATTACACATGGCATACAAATTGTAATTTAGTAAACAGGTAAATCATGGAATCTGTTTGACAAACTTTGATCGCCAAAGGTTTAATTGAATTTGTTATTAATCATATTAATTTTCAAAATTATATAAATCTATATGATTCAAAAAAATTTCAAAAAAGTGTTTGAACTACACTTATTCTAAGCATTACCATGAATATGCAATACAAAGTTAGGATTTACTTACGTTTCTTAACAAACTCTAAAATGATATGAAAGCATGTTTTAATACAGAAAGCAAAGAGTGTGGTAAAAGAAATCTTTTTGTTGTTAAAACGTACGATCTTTTGAACTGATCGTAACTCCTTGTAATTCAGTAAATTCGAGTCCCTTTTCAAAATATTGCGACGACCTCATTTGCATCACCGTTGTCGTCATCATCATCACCATCTTCACATTACCTCAGTAATGATCAAACCAAAATTGTCCTCTTTAACGTTGTATTAATCATTATCTTCATCTTTAACGTTGTATTCATCATTATCTTCATCTTTAACGTTGCATTCATCATTATCTTCATCTTTAACGTTGTATTCATCATTATCTTCATGTTTAACGTTGTATTCATCATTATCTTCATCTTTAACGTTGCATTCATCATTATCTTCATCTTTAACGTTGCATTCATCATTATCTTCATCTTTAACGTTGCATTCATCATTATCTTCATCTTTAACGTTGTATTCATCATCTTCATCTTTAACGTTGCATTCATCATTATCTTCATCTTCAACGTTGTATTCATCATTATCTTCATCTTTAACGTTTTATTCATCATTATCTTCATCTTTAACGTTGTAATCATCATCTTCATCTTTAACGTTGTATTCATCATCTTCATCTTTAACGTTGTATTCATCATTATCGTCATCTTTAACGTTGCATTCATCATTATCTTCATCTTTAACGTTGTATTCATCATTATCTTCATCTTTAACGTTGTATTCATCATCATCTTCATCTTTAACGTTTTATTCATCATTATCTTCATCTTTAACGTTGTATTCATCATTATCTTCATCTTTAACGTTGTATTCATTATCTTCATCTTTAACGTTGTATTCATCATTATCTTCATCTTTAACGTTGTATTCATTATCTTCATGTTTAACGTTGTATTCATCATTATCTTCATCTTTAACGTTTTATTTTCATCATCTTTAACGTTGTATTCATCATTATCTTCATCTTTAACGTTTTATTCATCATTATCTTCATCTTTAACGTTTTATTCATCATTATCTTCATCTTTAACGTTTTATTCATCATTATCTTCATCTTTAACGTTGTATTCATCATTATCTTCATCTTTAACGTTGTATTCATCATTATCTTCATCTTTAACGTTGTATTCATCATTATCTTCATCTTTAACGTTGTATTCATCATCATCTTCATCTTTAACGTTGTATTCATCATTATCTTCATCTTTAACGTTGTATTCATCATCATCTTCATCTTTAACGTTGTATTCATTATCTTCATCTTTAACGTTGTATTCATCATTATCTTCATCTTTAACGTTTTATTCATCATCATCTTTAACGTTGTATTCATCATTATCTTCATATTTAACGTTTTATTAATCATTATCTTCACCTTTAACGTTGTATTCATCATTACCTTGAAAGTTAACGTTGTATTCATTATTATCTTCATCTTTAACGTTGTATTCATCATTATCTTCATCTTTAACGTTGTATTCATTATCTTCATATTTAACGTTGTATTCATCATTATCTTCATCTTTAACGTTTTATTCATCATCATCTTTAACGTTGTATTCATCATTATCTTCATATTTAACGTTTTATTAATCATTATCTTCACCTTTAACGTTGTATTCATCATTACCTTGAAAGTTAACGTTGTATTCATTATTATCTTCATCTTTAACATTGCATTCATCATTATCTTCATATTTAACGTTGTATTCATCACTAGGTAAATGAGGAGGAGAAAACTTAAAATGAAATATATTTTGAATAATAACCTTCTATTCTATATTTGACACCATATTTATTACCACCACCTGAATCATGTTCTTCAAATTGATCATCATGAAAATGAAACTTCATTTCTTACATGTTTACAAATAGATTACTCTATATTTGATATATCAATGCAATTATTAACGATTTTTGTGTGTGTGGATTTTATGTGACACCCTGAAACAATGAAATCAACATGATTTTCCATTCCCAATTTTTGCCCAAGTTAATCTTTCCTATTTCCAATTCCAGTACACTTGGCTGCATCTCAAACCGCATCACCCCTCGTATCACTGTGTTTACGATAGCGCGGACCTCCTGGCTGCAATAGACACCCCAGACTGCCAATCATCCAGCTGATGACATGTCACCCCGCCAATTGACAAGTGCTCGCCAGATAACGGCAAACTGCTTGTACATTTCATGCTGGGCCCAATCACTTTCTTCTCCACTTATTAGCAATGTGCCTCTAAATATACCAGAAAATGTTGGACCCCATTCCGTGTTTGCATTGTATAATATAAAGCATGTAAGATACTTGTCTTGCTAACCTTGTAGAAGACTTTCCGTAATCTTCATGAAGCCAAGCCCAGTATCAGATTGCAGTTCGTCGACAATTAGTGATGTTAAATGTGGGAGGGGTGTTGTACATTGCACGTGTAGTCTATTTCATCTCGCTGTGACGTCAGATATTGTAGCTACTCCCATGTGTTTTATCGTCAATTTTGACATTATTTATCATGAAATGTATTTGGGCGT
The DNA here is from genome assembly GCA_916613615.1 of Steromphala cineraria. Lineage (NCBI taxonomy): Eukaryota > Metazoa > Mollusca > Gastropoda > Trochida > Trochidae > Steromphala > Steromphala cineraria. Next base: position 50,189,957 of record OU744724.1, on the reverse strand, counting down.
TTATTGTTTAGAAAATCTTACTTTTTAGCACTGACATAATGTATGTATGATTCAATGTGACGGTCCCTACCATTTGATGATGTTTCGTTCCAATTTGTAAATGATGTGCATATAGTACACTAGCTCGGCTCTCAGTGATAGTTATGAACTGATTGAATTACGATTTCCAAATATTTAATTCACAAAACGTTTAACCTTTTTTAAATTGACAATATTCATAGAAATATTAACAATACTTTATTACGCACGACACTGTCTGATTTCTTTGTAACTTTGATATATGAATAATAGTGTTACTTTTTAAAACGTTCTGTCAAGTGTTGAAGTTTTATGATTTATTTAGGAAAACAATAAACGTTAAACATAGCCCTTTATTCAAAACTTTCACTTTAGAATAGTAATTGTGCATATCAATTGTCTAAAACCTTTGTGTTATTTGAGAGTTTGAATTTTATTTCAAATGACATTAAACCGTGAGGTCATTTAAACACAAAGGACAACTTTTTAACACATTTTTAACAAACGATATTTATCACTTGCAATGTACAGCGTTTATTAAAAGAATATTATTCTTTGATATACAATTTTGCCTGGACAAGCTTTACAATTTTAATTTTGACTTTCGTTAAACGCAATATTTAAGAAATGTAATCTTAGAAAAAAGATTGAAAACTTATTTAAATGATATTAACAAAAGACAGACACGCATGGCGTTTTGTTTTAACTCTTGAAAGGCGAACTGTTAACTGCTGAACATATTGTGTTTTAAAAAGGGTGCTTTTAATTACTGAACCCCATTTAGTTTCACTTTATATGTGAACTGACATTTGATAAACCGTTTTATTTACATGATGACATGATCTTACTTTTATGACATGATAAAGCATAAATAAATAAAAATGATTCTAGTCTCTACATACACACAACTTTCATGCTGTATCACAGCTACCTTGTTACTAATTAACCTTTATCAAATTCATCCTAGATATACAAAAATATAATCATTATGTGATTTAATCACCGCGAAAAGCAAAATCGAAGGCCCACATGAACAGAAATGACTTACATTTTAAAAGTCAATATATGTAGACTATCGAAATAAAGTTTTATTCTGTACCCCTTGTCATCATCTGAAATATTTTTTGACTGCGTTTGAAACTGACGCGGGCAGAAACCAGAACAAGTTACTTTTTTCATCGCGTATCCGTCCAACTGATATTAAAATTGCAACTACGTTTATACTAATATTTTGTCATTTGTGTAACTGAATAAGTTGTCTGATGCACGTTATAGCAATTATTCCTTTTTTTAAACGAACATACATTTAATGTTCAATTATCTTGTTTTAGGTTTATCTGCTTTATTGACAAGGACGTGTTTAATCTTAGTTGAAATTGTACATATCCCTTTACCAATTACATTTTGAAAGATTGTTAGTACGTATACGATTCTAAGCATACAGACACTTTAGCTAAAACATGCTTCTTGTTTTGTAACTGTTTCTTTGGGGATGTAATAACTGAACATGTGAAACAAACGGTTACATTGTCACATCACCTCAATCTTGCAACTTTAGGTGGAAGGTCCATTAACATAATGTTATACAAATGCTTATACAATTCTATCTGACGATATTAAGGATACTTCATATGAATTTCAGAGGAAAAATAAACAGAACTGTTAAATGCGTTAATATAAATGTTACTTAACATCTTTTAAAATCGTTTTTATTTATATGATAATTTTTAAAGGGAGAAATGGGTAAATCACCTCTGATCCCGTTTAACCGATTAAAATAGATAGTAATGTCATACAATATAAATAAAATATACACAAGGTTAATAAAAGTAAGTTTGGGTTTATGAACCCGTAGTCGCTCCACTGATCAAAATGTAAGTAAGGAGTTTATAAAGCTCAAGAGACAATCTTATCTTCAAATGTAGTGACTTTACAACATGAAACTTTGCTGTTTGATACGCATGCGCGGCGTTGTTTAACCAACCACAGGGCGTTATTGAAATAAAGCGTTATCATACCAGCGGGACGTTAATCCGAAAGCCACTGGGGATCATTAGAGCCGATTATTTGCCCATTATAATCAATAGTAGGTATATTACACAGACTGGGATTATTTGCTTGCGATTAAATAGCTTACTGCAATCACACACATGGAATAAATGTCACAGGGAGATTAAGTAGGATAACACCGGTTGGGGCATGGTCCAATTCGGAATCCGCATGTCTAGAGAAGCTACAGTTTCTTGACACACCGGCTATCTATTCAAAAGATCACGGTTTTCTTTTCCTTTCCACCTGTCACTCTTTAATTGAATTAAAAGTCTGCCTTAGGTTGTTTTTCAATATCCATCGATTCTTTATTGTTTACTATGTATCATTTATATTTCTATCCTTAAACTCCCACATATGTGGTTACTTGTATGTACCGTATTTCCTCTAATAAGCGCCCGGGCGCTTATTTTTTCAGCACCCCTTTACCCCCCGGCGCTTATTAGAGGCCCGGCGCTAATTGGAGACCCGGCGCTTATTTCTTTCAAAGAGAATTGAACTTTGTTTTAAGTCGTCTTTTACCATGAATACCTGTAAAATGTTTACTGAGGGAGCATTTATCTAATGATTAGGACCCGGCGGTTATTAGAGACCCGGCGCTTATAAGAGGCCCGGCGCTTATTTTCTCAACTACCTATGACCCCCCGGCGCTTATTAGAGGCCCGGCCCTTATTGGAGACCCGGCGCTTATTAGAGGAAATACGGTACTTACTATGATTTAATACGTTTTAACAAAACCAACCTTTACGTCTGCTAGGGCGTAGATATAATTTCATTTTATAATAATAATATATAAAACTTCTCAACATTGTTTTTTTTAATGCGACAACATATGATTACCGTATAGCTATCGTATTTGTAGTGGAAGGTCGACTGGTACATAATTCTTTTACTTTTGTTATGAATGTTTTGTTATATGAAAATAATAGTTTTAAGACCACCACATATCATTTTTGTCCTTCAATGGACAATCTTATATTTTATGAGATGTCTTAGTGAGTAATAGCCAAAATTGATATTATATCAATGCATGGATGATATATAGAAATGCATGAATGATACATAGATGGCTTTGTGGCCCAAATAACGGACCTCAAGGAGACCGTTAGCACCTGTTTACTCTCTATGGCCTGTACGGCTCTGCAGGTAATCCTTTGAATAGTCGGTGTTTATGATTGGCCACTTCTAAGGTAAGGGGTCGAATCCCGCAACATATACTAGTTAAAGAATAATAGATGTCAGAAAATTGCGATTCAAATTGTAACAATGAAAACATTGATACAAATATTCAGGGCATGAGTTGTAATAATAAATATAGTTTTTCTCTAAGTGTCAACAGAACAGGTAAATACTTAACAATATCTTGTATATAAATGTGGAACGATTGACACCTGCCTGGTCCTCTAGCTTACCTATCACTGTCATTTCAGAATATACTGTATGTAAATAGGATTAAATCTCTATCATTACTGTAAGCCAGTCAACATGTCTTTACCAGTAGTATATGACCATATCTCAAATGAAAAGAGCAATGCCCAACGTACCCCGCGTATTGTTGAAGAAACCATTCACACTAAACATCTGTGTTTTTGCAATAATTTTTTTTTCTCGTTTTCACCAAAATGAGAACATACTGAATGAATCTGAAGTGTTCGGTCAGCAATGTTGACTATCTACATTATCTACTTCAGCTTCAATGCATGTCTTCCTCGCTGGTTATTCAGGCTATACTACACAGTAAAGGTGCTCGTCAAGTCTTCCCTGGACATTATTACAGAGGAAATATTTAGAGAACTGATAGTGAGGAAATCTTCATGAATCAGCCGATGGTGTATATGGCTACAGATATTAAGTTAGAATGTGTGTGCTACCGGTGGAACAGAACATGCTCACCATTCCCATCGTCATATTCACTTTTTAAGTAATATCAATATTATTTTAACTGACACTTACTGTCCTATGGAATATAATAAAAAGTTGTAAGCATTAATTTGGTAACAAGTATTCACTCAATGAAATACAACAGAAACCTTCAAGACTATGCCACTTTGAAACATTCAAAAGAAATGAAAATTGCATAAAGTCTTGCCTTGATAAATATCTAAATGCAAGATTTTTTAACAAGCTACATGGACATTTACTTGCACCATCAAGTCTATTTTTTTTGCTTTTACATTTTAACCATAATATCGATAATTAATTAAATCATTTTTTTATGTGGAAGCACACTTCCTTATCAAACAATGTCTAAGATGCTAGGTGCTCTTCCATAACTTCCAAAAGCAACATCAAATATCTCCGATATATCAAAAAAGGAGAAATGGCAAGGGCAGCCTTCAATGACGTCGAGGCCAAGTAGAACGGGCAAAACGTAAGAGGTCTAGACGATCGACTAAAATGCATTAGTAATGTACTCTGCTCCGAGATGCTTAAACGAGCTTCTTAAGACGACTGTAGACTCGTAACTCCTTACTTGCAACTAAACACAGTCATCAGATGAGTGATTGAGCCTCCGCCACCGAAGTGTCGTTCCGTTGTGCAAGTGCTAGCCTCAGTGTCAGAGATGGCAGGGGTTGCTTTTAGGTAATATTTACGAGGGTGAAGACCCCCCTAATTGCAGCCAACTCTACGTCCACATCGGCAGTGAAAACGCCATCTCTCAATGAGGTCCTGGGCCCCAAGACCCCGGCCATGTTCGTCGGGACCAAGCTAATGTAGAAATCGATGTAATTTGGACATATTCTCAAGAAGCAAGGTAAAAGTTACGCCCTTGCAGTACACAAGGTGTCGCGGTCGCTGTTGATCACGTATAACGACCTGCAGGGGTCAGTGGAAGAGGTCACGGCTGTTGCTCGGCATTTAAACTAATTCAGAACTTGTTACTCTGAACGGTTTAAAATTCACTGAAGCGCCTATTGTAACGATTTGTCAGTGAAACGCGTCATCTGTAACGATGCACCCTTCACACCGATCTATTATCACTGACTACCCACTGTGAGGACTACTAATTATACTTCTATCACTCACAGACTCACATCAAGAGTCGAGGGTTCAAATACTCCTTTGTTGAGGTGTTGTGGGGCTGGTAGACGGACTATTTTGCAATTGGGGGGGGGGGGGGGGGGGGGGGTGGTTTGTCTAAGTTTCCTATAATATTCTACGTCAATACAGCAATATCAGTATATTACTTTCTCAAATGTGATTATAAAATTCCTTAGATATTTCACATGACGGTTGGTTGAAGATCAATAAGGTTGTTGATGATGTGTTCATTGATTCGACATATGTTGATTTGTATGTTCTCTGCAGCAAAGTTTCCAACTATGTGGTTAATTTGTATATGTGTGGTAAATTGCATTCATTTTCCAATATCATCTTATTATTTGTTATCTTAGATGCAACAATAGAAAGACTCATAACCAGTAAATCGAAATTAAATTAAATAAAAATAAAAATACTAATTCCTTGTCAACTTGGCTTCCTATGAGGTAGTTGTGATACAACTAAATTCAGGCTTTAATTGTTTTTAGAACAATTAAACTTTATAAAACAAATCAAGTACTTATGAATATCGCCACAGTCTTTATTTGAGTATCCCGTTATATTATGAAAAGACAACCATCATAACATAGAGACATATCTACAATATGAACTTTTGTAAACTTTTTAAGCTTTATGTTATATGAAGTTATGTGTCACAAATTTATCCAACAATAAGCTAAGCTAAAATATAATATTTTTAAAAGTATTTCCTTATGAAAAGTGATTTAACGACCCGAGAACATTAAAAGCTTAAAAAACATTATCATAATTTAATAACTCTCGTAATAGTTAATGACCATCATAAATGCAGCGCGCTTTTCTGATTTAGCTTAAGATTGATCCGGCGTAGTTGTACATATTGTTACCAAAGCCCAGTCGATTAGGCGCATGACAAAGCAGAAAGAACGCCGGTCTTTAAGAAGCAAGCCTTACTAGTCGGGAAATGAAGGACACTTTAATAACCGCTTTCCTCACCAAGATCAATTTTTGTCGCATAAATACAGTCAAGTCTAGCATTCCGCCATCATCGGCCAGTGAAAATGAAATAATTGGGACGTTCTGCTAATTCACGCCATCTCCGTGCTCTTAAAAAATTAAACCACCTGTCAATCAATAAATATCGATCTTTTTCGATCAATAATCGATCAAAGACCGTGGGGTGCATCCCTTAAATCCTCCAAATAGAGGAATGATAAGTCGGCGGGTTAAAAAGAGACTTGAAGCTTTTAATGTGCTACATGGTGGATTAAGGGGGTCGTCGGGGTTATCGTTGGGGGTTTGGGAGGAGATATGCCAGGCGACTTCTGGGTAATCCACGTTCATTCACAGACTTATACAATAGGAGATTATCGGTCCCCGAATCCGGTGCTAATCTCGGCGAGCAATGGAGACACAGGGTAAGCCTAATCGATATGCAGGTAGCCCTGATCGTGAGAGAAAGTAAATGTCAGGCGTCGTTGACTTCACACAAAACGCGCGGACGACAGACAGGCGGATAGACACTCGATTTGCAGGGGGATTGAACGATATTGACAAGTCAATAAAGTTGATTCATTTAAGTACCCTTTTCACACTTTTGTCGTTTAATATTTTTGCAATTATGATATCATCTGAAAGTTAAAAAAATCGGCTCACTATGCTACGGGCTCCATACTGTTTCTCAATTTACAACTTGACAACTCACCGCTAACTGACAATGTGGCGGGGAACGCCTTATCGTTTCGGACATTTTGTTACTCGTCACGAATTACTTATGATAAGATTACATAGGAAGTGCAATACATTTTAAGATTATTTCGTTGGAGTTTCATATGTCATTTTCATTCAGTTTGCCTCGATCGGTTTGTAGACGAATGTTAACTTTATGTAAACTCCCTAATTTATGTCGATATGTCGGAATCTCTTGGAAACGGTGATAAGTAGCTAGCTATGTGCTGTCAGACTTTCATTTACCCATTGACGAAGGAAAATGCTTCAGATTTCAATATAACATCAAGCCTATTCTCAGAGAGATTCAAACAATAATGCTTTATTTACGGTGACACTATTCGAGTTGTTCCATATATTTAAACATTCAAGTAAAGCTCCTTTTTTCAGACAAAATTATAGTCTCTGAAATGAAAATATAATTAAAATGCAAGTTTTTAATATTAAAAAAGAGAGGAGCCCACTGTATATGTTCATTTTCAGACCTGATCTAGACTTGCTACAATACTATACACTTGCGTTGATCTTTGAAAATGACAGACTACCCTTTCTTCAGTGGCTCCAGTCTTATCAGCATATATATGTAAAACATACAAAAATGTTTAAGAGACACTCCGTGTGTTGTTTAAACAACATGTAACCCCGAGGGGGTACACAATGCAGAAATGGATGCAGAAAGATATCTTGAGATAACATCGATATTTTGTTTGTTCAAAAACATGCGCAAAATAGTCATTTAATGACTTTGAAAACAAACATCATATTTTCAGTCTGTAAAACTTCTCTCAGCCAATCATAACCTGCCACATCACATCGCCCTTTGTCGCCAAACTGGTCAGGCTATTGCTATTGTTTACAGTATTGAGTCAAGCGGTCACTTACTTACTTGGCGTATAATTAATATACAAACAAAGAAAACAACTTTCCAGTATGACGGTTAGTTAGTGAGACATATAATGAAGACATTTACTAATTTTGGTTGAATCTTTTTGACTGTTGATAGCTTAATCACGGCTTCTACAGAGGGATCTAAAGTCAATTTATCAATGAGACTACATGGTATGTCATAGCCCTGTCATAGAAATATGTTTCGCATATCTATTTTTAAAAAAGAAACGGGGTATATGTTTATATTTATGCCGCTACCTAACAAAATAGTGACGTAACGTAAACATGGACAGATCAGTACACATATCATATACAGTGACAGTATTGAAACAACGATTTTCGAAAACATACAACAAACAATTAAATGCTAAGGTGTTTTCATTAATGGTATAAACATAAGGATATTGTCATGAAATTGTATTAAGCTCGCAATACAATTTGATACACCTTTTGACACCATGTTTCATCATGTCTTGAGCGTTTCTCAATCAAATAAAGAAACAATGTTAGTTTACAAAGAGACAACTCATCAGCGTAAAATAAATACCATTCTATATCTTTGTTTGAGATAATGTTTGTAAACTTCTAACGCAAACAACCGCCTGAAATAACAAATATGTATACATATAAGTTTGAATGCACAAAGTTTAGTTTACATATCATGTGACCAAAGCCTACCTTATTGAAGTCACTGTAAACGCAAAATACTCCAGCTCATGTGTCTGTACTAAATGTGTTCATCTCAAGACAGATGCAATGCATATGGTAAATTCTAAATGTTTAATTTTTAATTGGATCTAGTTTGTCTTATTGTTGACCAATGGATGACTAGTGCTTTGACAACTGGACGTGTCATAGATGGGCAGACATGCTTGATCTCTAAAACAACATCCCCTAATTCTTGTAACAACATTGTCAAAGAGTGTGAAATATCCCAAGCGCGACTCCCTAGGCCTGTAATTACACAATCAGTTACGATGTGCCATAACTGTTTGATTTCTACTCTGTTTATTGCCGGACAGATGAAGCTTCTAAATCGTGCTAAAACATGTTTATTCTGTTTATTTACCACCATTGTCTGTTATATTTACATTGATTAGGCGCATTTCCGTTCTGTATATGATATAATAATACACAGTCTGTAAAACTTATCTCAGCCAATCATAACCTGCCACATCACATCGCCCTTTCTCGCATGCGCAGTAAAAGCAATAACGTTCATCCGGTAGAATCCCTTTTCAGACTGTCAAATTGAGAAGCCTAAAATTTGCGCACTTTGAAGGGCATTATCTTTGTTATTAGAGGACCGATGAAAACGTTTTTTGGTGTTTTTTTAAGTTGACAATGTTTTCTGTACATATTTACCAATTAACATGGGAAAAATAATGAGGTTTCTTGTTGTTTAAGTTGCATGTAATGACCTTTGCTATGAAAAACAAGATGTGTTTGTGAAACACGAATGCCCCCGGATGCATCCTGCTCGCTGTGTCACAAACGGACAGACGGACGGACGGACGGACGGAAAAGGTCAAATATCATGGTGTCATCTGAAAGGTCTCATCACAAGGGATACACATGTCAAGTATCAAAGACCTAGCACTGACAGTATAGAAACTATAGCCAAGGTTAAAGTTTTCGGAAAAGGCTCGCTGTGTCAAGGTCAAGGTCACAAGGTCAAATGTCATGGTGTCATCTGAAAGGTCTCATCACAAGGGATCCATATGTCAAGTATCAAAGAGCTAGCTCTGACCAATCAAAAACTATGACCAAGGTTAAAGTTTAAAATGCTCGCTGTGTCAAGGTCAAGGTCACAAGGTCAAATGTCATGGTGTCATCTGAAAGGTCTCATCACAAGGGATCCATATGTCAAGTATCAAAGACCTAGCTCTGACCAATCAAAAGTTATGACCAAGGTTAAAGGTTTTGTGGACAAACGGACAGACAGACGGACGGACAGACGGACAGGTGAAAAACAAAATATCCCCAGAATCTCCGATTCGGGGGCATAAAAATATAACGTTTAATAAATGTAAAAGTCGCTATTCTGATTCATACCGGACAAAGAGTGCCTCAATCAGTGAAACGTAATGTTGGAAACGATTTGAAAGAAGGTAGGGGATAACATTTCAGTTGATAGTGTTTTAAAGCATTAATAAGTAGTATTCATGTAAAAGGTGATTCCAGTACAGAAAACAATGAATTGTCTCCCAAAGGAATGCGAACAAACCAATTTTTCAGAAACTTTTCCACCGATTTCATTACTCAAATACGAACAGACTTTCGTCTTCTTATAGGTTAGAGTATAAAACTCTGTGTTTTCATTAGTAATGAATATAAGGGTTTTATTGAGAGTAGATTGGGCACAACTTACATAACAAGTGTATGATGTTATGGAATATGTTAAAACCATTCAGAATCCTGTTCTTATAATGTTTATTGACATTTGTTAGCTAAAACTGCAGACCATACGGCTTCGATTTTGGATTACACAGAAGCAAGTCTGCACACACATCTTAACAATTTTACCGTTTTGAAAGTTTTTCATTAGACTAAGATTTAAGATTCAAAACAACCAATCAAAAGACAAGAAAAGGTGTAACTCCCTATGGGACTTACAGGAGAAATACTACCCTGTGTTCGTCCTCCCATATGGGTAATGTAATAGTCCCTGCTAATAACAGATATCAAAGATCCATATATTTAAACTGTAATATTTTATTAAAACAACATTTTGACTGTATTCGTGTTTTTTTAGAAATGTTTTGCGACCAATCATGAGAAGATCAGACCAACGTTCATTAAATAGGAGACAGTTTACGAAAATGACCGAAACGTAGGCCGCGGCATGTCGACATGAAGGCCATCTCACAATTTCCGGTTCCTAAATATACGCTTGAAAGCCGGCCTTGTCGCGCACGACTAGATTTTTATTTTAAAAATTCCGAATCAGGCACTAGTTGCCGATCAAGTTGATACCCATCGGACGCAGTTGCGGTAACTGAGACGCGGTGTAAAACCTACACACATGATGTCACCGAAAGCGGGTTCGTTAAAAGCTATGGGACTTTTGCAGGGGGTAGTGTACTTTGGACGTCGAAATAAGTCTTTTACTATCCCCCGCCGCGCGTTAAGCGCGAAGCGGGGGATATAGTATTGGGCAGCGTCCGTCCGTACGAATGAAATTGAGTAACTCAAAAACTATTGACCGGATTTCTTTGTATATAGCGTCATCACCACGAGAGAAGGTCCCTATAGTGGTTCATGACCTTGACCTTCATTTCAAGGTCATTACGAGACTTTGAAATTTTACCCTCAGCGGGATATCTCAAGAACCATTCACTGGATTCTCTTCATAACTTACACGTTGCATGTTATTGGGAAGGGGCCGGGCCAAGTCGATTTTGGTGACCTTCACATTATTTTCAAGGTCACAGCGAGCGGGTTATCTCAAGAACCATTTACTGGATTCTCTTCAAAACTTATGCAAATAATCTTATAGTGAAGACGCAGGACCAAGGGAAGTTTGATTGACTTCACATTATTTTCAAGGTCACAGTAGAACTTTTGATTTATCATCAATTTATCTGCATGTTAAGCTTGTTAGTGAAATATATCAAGAGTCATTCACTGGTTTTTTTTTAATAACTCTATTTTAGGAAGACGTCAGGCCAATTTGGTTTTGGTGACTTTCACATTATTTTCAAGTCACAGTGAAGCCAACATTTATTTAAAGCTTATTATAAGGCTGATCTGTTAACACAAGGCTTCTTATTTGTAAGACCCAGGGACCAGTCGATTTGTTGTGGTCTAAATGACATCAAGTAGCATGACAAGTGTAGACAAGTGTTTCTATGTATACAGTATGCATTTTGTTAACATAAATTTGCGGCGGGGGATCTTGTCACCTTTGTGACAAATACTTGTTGTTGATTAAAACATGTAAACATGATACTAAACTTTCTACAAAAGATTTTTCTGCCCAGTGATGCATTTATTTTCTCAAAAAGCTAAATTTCAACACGAACTGCATGCAAGTATGACAATGGGGCTTTTATTTAATATTAATTTGAAATAAGAGGAGTCCTGAACAATACATAATTTCATGTAAAGCTGAGGCATCTGGACTTGCCAACATTTTCAAGACTCCTGTATTTTTGTGACTAGGCTTAAAGGGACTATCCAATCGGTTCTTTTTGTTAAAACGAAATTCAAGAGAACGCAGTGATTCTATTCTTTGTCAAATTGTAAAATCTAGAACAACTAAAATGTTGCCCTTACTAACATATTTGAAAATAAGTGTGAAATAATCTTGTTATAATAATATGTAATCAGGAAAGTACCCTTGAATTCTTTTCCCACAAAAAATACCCCGTTAGGACTGTCCCTTTGAGGTCTAACAGAGTAGTCTTTCGGGTTTACAAGTAAATGTTGAAAAAACGCCGTCGAATGAAACTTCTACAGAACAGAAAAATATAGATTTGACCATATACTTTAAGCTATTGGTTTGTGTCCTCAAACGATTATAGTCATAAAGGCATAAAAAACATGGAGAGATACAGAGATGGACAGAGAATTAAAGATCGACGGAAGTAGTGGTAGATTAACTGGGACACCTAGAAAGGGATTAGGTGAATTGCATTAACACATAAGGTGTTTCTAATTCCACATGTAACCTTAAAACGGCATTTAAGAGAACATACATTTTGTCAACGATTATAACAACTCCTAATACAATTTGACACTGATAAGTTTAATAAAGTTAAATTTTGTATCTATCTACAATGATACTCAAATGAGTCGCTTATGTGGACAAATCTCTACATTTGAATGGAGAAGAGGAGCTATGTAATTGCCTCGTGCCGTCTATCGTATTTGTTTCAACATTTTCCTCAGTTAGTGAAATCAAATTGAACTTTGGGCCAGAATGTTGAGACTTTTTCATCTAAAAAACAAAGGATGTGAAACTAATGAAACAGAGTTCTTTCTTCTCTTCGTCTGGAGCAAGTCAGGTAGGTAACACGATTTCTCCTTCCAGTTGCACCAAATTCAATTTGTTATCTTTGTTTCGACTTTGAGGTCAACCCCCAGGTGAATATTTACATTTAAGGGAAGAATTCAACTGACAAAAAAGCATTCTCAATGCAGTATCTAATACAAACAAATCCAGAATCAATGAGCGTGGAGCACGGATGGGTACCCTCATTTCACGTGCAATTCTTTAGACGAGTGGATCTGTTCCCGGCAAGGCTTCCATTCGCCATCAATTATCCCGGCCTTTTGTTTTCAAACTGCCAACTAGGGCATTGTGTAATATGGTTTGCAGGACGATTATTGAATGTGTAAGCCGCGTTGAAAGAAGCTGACAGCTCGCTAGACTGAATGTAGACTCTGATTACACCGGATCATTCGTCATGGGAGACGAATTGCGTCTTCACCGGTCTGTCCATTCAAATCTCCACGGAATACTTCCGGTGTTTGCAAGACGTACGTATTATCTCTCCGCTCCTACTCACTTGAAGTGGTCACGTGATCTCATCGGTGATTTATCATTGGACGATTTTCCCCAAAAAGACAATTCCTAAGAGATATGGTGACTGTGTCGTTTCTTAGTGCTCAGATGTTCTTTGGTTGATAAAAGGTTTCCCCTTAAAGCAATCTTAGTTTTCTTAAAGAAAACAGGTTCAATATATCTGTGAAGTGATTATGTTTTTGTCAATCAAAATTATGTCACCCGAATTCAAAATGTCATTTGCTCCAATGAAGTAATCGAAATATTAGTTTTTGAAACATAAATTGGGTCAACATTCAAGTCGCAGTCCAGTATAGTAAACTAATTCCAATTTACAGAACAGAATTGAAGTTTGTCCAGTCATAATATTCCAATAATCAGAAACCAGTAGTAGTATTGCTTATACTTGTCAAAATCAAACATATTGCTTATTAGATGAAGGCCTATGCAAAATAACAAAAAGAAACCTTTGTATAATTCTTTCTGAATGAAACTTTTTAAAACTTGTTGTGATTGATCATATTACTTGTTACATGATCGTGATTGTATAAGTTCACATTTTGAACGATCCTAGGCGTTGCTGATAGACCATGCTCTCCACAGTAGAGGACAGCGGACCGGCATGTACATTTAGGTATCTCGATATGTAAGTGGTTTATGTGTGATTGACATGTTTGACAACACACATTGCAGAAAATTATTAGCAATTGACAGAAATTGCAATCAACAGGGCGTTGGCTTTTGTTGCAGTAATGGGCGCAGTAAATATAATCAAATTAGACACATTTGTCGTTATATTTTCGTAATTAAGTGGTACGTACAACGTTGATCATTATTTTTAATTACTGTATAGCAATGTTCAATTGTTTTACCTGCAGACTAGATAAATGGTTCAATTAATTTAGCATTATGGATATACAATAAGTCACATAGCCAGTAAAGGCCAGAGAAGACAATGGACAAAAGTTTAAAAAATGAAAATGAAAACACCCCTTTCGGCTAGACTGATATTCAGTCTCTGAAAAATTATTCCATAAACGATTTTCTGATTCATAATCGAGAAGTAGAATCTGGAAAAAAGGAATTGTAGTTCACTACAGATCTAGAGAATCTATGTTAAGGACAAACATTATGAACTACAGTCTGGGTGTTCGGCTACCAATGGATGACTCTCCCTCTCTCCTAGACTAAAATTAGTCTATGAAATATTTTTAAATAATTACTGTACCTTCATTTATGTTATTTTTGTTCTTGAGGCTTTTAATTTCATGTGTATTCAGTCAATCTAGACTTGCAGAAATAGGATCTAGACTATATAAAAGACTCCTATTTAATACACAGTCATGAAGCAGGACTACCTCTCTCCGCTAGGGGCGCTGACCAGAGGATGACCATCTTTGCTTACGTGTCGACCATATCATTCATTTGGACCGGAAAATACGATGGTAGGTTATGAAATATTGTCAGACGAAAGAATGAGTTGAGAGACCCAAAAAAAAAGCTTGGTTCAATGATTCGAAAACACATTAAATTATTTTATCATGTGCGCTTAATTAAAAATAAGCATAACGGACCAACGAGAATCTACGTCAAATGTTTGCACCCATACAGTGCAACAACCCAACTGTCCAGTTCACATCCATGTCGAACCCACAAGTACAATCATAGGGTAACAGTTTCTTTTGGACGAAGCTCAAAGTATGTTCTGTAGAAGGATCCGTTAACTTCAGAGTGTCATTCGAAGATGATCCGAGTCGAGAATTGTGCTGGCAATGGTTATTGGTGATTGAATAGTTATTTAGAAAAATAAAAGTGATCTAACATTGTCATACAAGAACAATAACATGTGCATGTGAACAGTTGTCTGATTAAGAAACAACTGCTTGTTATGTTCTTAATCTGTCAAATAATATATAATATAAATATATATAATGCAATTAATGGGTAGATATTAATTTCTCCTTGTTCTTTTTAATTTTGTGTGATTAAGAAAATGATACGGTTCATTCGTATCGTAGGACATCAATCAACAATATTTCATAATCAAAACCATAAACAACCTGCCATTACAATTAAACACAGTCTTTGACATATATAGTACGTATTTCATTCATAATATGAAAATTTGCAATAAAAGCATTTTTATATAATGGATCTGACCTACCAACTGCAAGAACGTTTTAGGTTATGGAGTATAACTATAGTTTAGAACTATACGGTTAATTTAAATCACATTAAGTGAGATGTAAGAGTGAGAGGCTAAACTTGAACCGTATCAGTCGGATGACCCTCAGTAAAAAGTTTAAAGGGACAGTCCTATTGGGGCGATCTTGTGGAAACAAAATTCAAGGGGACATTCTATAGTTTATACATGAAATGTTATAAGTGTCCTGATTGTATCTAAGCACAATTGAAACCTGTTACTAGGGGTAATATTTTGCTGATTTATAATTGGCAACTTTATAAAGAAGAACGCACACTCAGCAAAAACGAACGATAGAGAAGTCAAGCCAATCATCAGAGCTGTGTGTGAAAAGCCTTGTAATACAGCATCACTATGCATTGTTGTCTATTCTTAGTTTAAAGTATATATAATACATAGTTTATTTGCAATAAAAAGTAAAATTGACCAAGTACCGAAATACGATAGGACAGACTCCTTAAGTGTTATCACACTTTAATACATCCTGTGTCAAGAAAAACCTACTCCTTTGGCAAACCCAAATTCTTTCCATTTGGTCGATCTACTCTCTACAAATGTCCATGTTTCATAGAACTAGGCCTTCGTTCTCAAAAGTTCTGTGACCAATGTTTTTGAAGTTCTTGGATACTAAAGCTGCATTAGATGAGCTGAACGGAGAGTATAGAATACTTCTCATGATTGTTTGTACTTTTTACCCGAAGACATTCAGTTTGGTGTATCTTCATTTCATGACAAATGCAACTATATAATATGAGTAATAGTATTCGGTAAGGTTCAGCAACGTGTTTCACAATGAAGTTGTGCCCAAATTTCACAACAGAGTCACATTCAAATCTACGCTATAAAGATATTGAAGGTGTCTATTTCTGATTTTAAGTTCCTACGGTAAGTGACTATACGTGGGCAATACGACCAGATCGAGTTGTTATTGGAACATATTCTTTTGTGACTGGATCGAGAAAACCTTTCCAGGAAATTGTCACTTGATGCATTTGTAAGCCTACCTACAGCACATAAAATGAAGCCATTTAGTACTGGTGAGATGGTCCTGAGGTGTGGACTCAACACCAGTCGGAGTGAGTTGTTGTTGGTGAAAGAGCTCGGGACAACGAACGGAACTATACTGTTTCAAACGTTTAACTTTGCCGAAACAACTGCTGTTGAAGTTGTTACTTGATGGACGACTAAATTCGTAGTTTAAAACTTGAATGCTACATGTCAGTTACACGTTTCTGTCCCGTTCATGATCAAAAGACGAGGTTCAAACTACATTGCATTTTTTCTATTTTGTGATTTCTATCAAGTTTCAAGTAGGTTGGAGAAGTGATTGTCACGAAAGCATTCCACCCATTTCAAACTTGTCTTGTATATATTTTTCTTTATAAAAACCTCTTCGGGTTTACATGTTAAAATATTTCATTAACACCAGTTTCTTATGTTGAAATAATTCTTTTACACGCAGGATTTAATATTGCACTGTATATCAAAATATCTGAATTTTCAAAGTCTACACTAAATAAACCTCAGGTTGCTCATGACGATTTTAATGTAATTAAGCGTGTACTTACCACCGTGACACATACCGGGAGGCATACCTGATTTTTCCTCACGAGCTCAAGGAAAATTAAATTTTGTCAAGTGTAATTTGAGCTCAAATTGAGTCAAATCCCCCTGAGTTTGTCCTTTTTTTGGTAGTGCGTTAAACGGACACAGAAGTCTGTTCCTACGACTGGCTAATCAAAATACAATTCCCATTCCGGCAAAAAATGTCTTCCTTACCAAGAAATATTTTTTCTTTCCATCTTTTTGCTTCTCATGTTGAGACGCTGATTCTGTTGTTATAATCGTTAGTGGATCAGTAACTGCATGATTAGACCTGAATGTTCCATATTCTTGGGCTTCGGTTTCAGTTTGGTTCTAACTCAACACGATACAAGAATGCTTGTAATATTCTTCACTTAGTCTGAAGCACGTGAAAAATGAAAAATGCTTCGTTATAGTTAATACCGTCAAGTATATGATATCAATATAGTGTTTATTCAAAATGCTCAGGTTTTCATTTCAGAGATTAATTATAAGGCTAGTGTTTATAAATCAAGCCAAACCAATACTACAATTCTTGTTAAAGATGCTGTATCATACTTGCATGCGGTTCAGGCTGAAATTTAGCTATTGAGAAAAGAAATACATCACTTTGTAGAAAAAGCTTTCGTCGAAATTTTGATATCATAATTAGATTGTTTTATCAACAATAACATACTTATTTCGACGCCCAAAGCACAGTACCCCTTGTAGAAAGGGCATAGCATTTAACGAACCCGCTTTCGGTGACGTAATCATTACGCGTGTAGGATTTACACCGTGTCACAACTAGCGTATTTGCGTTCGATAGGTATCAACTTTGGCAGCAACGAATACCTTATTCAGAGAAAAAGAAAAGAAAATCTAGTCGTGCGCGACAAAGACGGCTTTCAAGCGTATATTTAGAGACCGGAAGTTGTGAGATGTCCACACTTGATTCGCCTTTATGTTGGCAGCCGTTTCGGTAATTTTGGTAAATTATCTCATATTTAATGAATTTTGGTCTGATTTTCCCTTGGTTGGTCGCTAAATTTTTCTAAAAATACAACGAATACATTAAAAATACTTTTTTAAATATTGCAAGTATGATACAGCATCTTTAATAGTATATGTCAAGTATATGATATCAATAATGTGTTTATTCAAAATGCCGCTCAGGTTTTCATTTCCGAGATTAATTATAAGGCTAGTGTTTATGAATCAAACCAAACCAATATTACAATTCTTGTTAAAGTAATTGATATCTCGATTTATCTTGGCATAAATATTTTCTCACTGTATGAAACACTTACTTTATACCAACGTTTGACTTCGTTTTTTTGGTCATCTTATCTAGATAGCCTCATGAGCTAGATGGGCCTTTTCATTGTGAATAATTGCATTTATTAATGGCCATATGTTCCAGATTACAGTAACAGCCATATTTCAAATTGAATGTTTTAAGATTTTTTTCCGCTGTTCGAACTAATCAAGATCCACAGAAAACCTGTAGCCTACATTTCGTATTGTATACATGAAACTGACAAGTGTATTTTCCAAGGTGATTAAGCATTTTTTTAGTTTTTATTGGCTGAAACGATTCGAAAGACAAATGTTTTAAAGAACTTTAAATATCAAGAATAAGAAGAAAAACACCTTTTTATATTATATATATCATTATTTAAATATCTTCTTTTGACATTAAAAGACTCTCAAAGTTGTTAATCACAATTTCCAATAATCCAATTCATTTGTAATTTTTTTATAATAAAAGCGAGCAAAGACTAAATTTAATGAAATTTATAAATAAACATTACGTAAGAAATCTTACTAATACACGAATTTATCACGGATATTTACCTTTATTCATCCCAAAGAGACATACTTGATACATAAAGGTCTTATTTCCCTGTATAAATTCCGCTTACGATTATCTCTAAAGGCTGAGAATGTCTCTGGATCCCATACCACCTATCAACGACTACCATTGTCATGATTCTCTGTCTTGTTCTACTCCACTAGGATAAGTCGGGTTCTGGCTGCAGTCTTAGGGTCCGCTTATCCGTCCTCTTATCCTCTCGAATCCCGTGATACGAACACTCAAAGAGCAATGGTATAGGGTAGCCGGAATAAGAGTTGGTTTAACTGTTTTGGGATAACTGTATATGTAATGTTATATTGTTTTTCATTATATTTTCATTTTATTGATGCATGGTATGTTAAGCTTAAAATATGATCCAGAAATAGTCAGAATCGTTTAGCACAGGTTCTGAGTCGTTACTAGGCGTGAAGAGGTTGAACAGAGTAATAAAATCAGTTAAATCAAACTTGTGTATGCTGTAGTATGTAGCGGATATATTTATTATCTTGACAAATACCGTTTCGACGCATGGTTAACAACTCATGGACAGAAAAGATATATAAAAAAACATAATATTTAGAGGATAATGATATGTTCTTGACAAATACAATATTTAAATTATATACAATATACTGATATATAAATATTGATTAAACTTTTTTATAAATCTCCTTTTTACTCCACATTAAAGCCATGGGCAAGTATTCACTAAGTCTATTTTCATCACCATTAGAACACGCAACTGCAGTGCTTGCGAACAGGGTATTGTGCGTTTAGGTTTTGTATTACCAAGTTGGGAACAGTCACATAAATTGTTCTAAATAATGTCACTGTTGTACAGAGTTTCACTTCAAAGATCAAAATCAAATTAATGTAATTCAATTTAAATTGAGTCTTTGATAAAACAAATCTGCTTAAGTTCTGAAAAAAACTTCTGACTATACAATAGAGTCACGTGTTTCTACACGCGCTCTGGAGCAGAGAAGTATAGTTGGCGTCAGGGACCTTTTTTTCATCATTCGTTTTTTAATCATCTTGTCTCCCGTGATTACGTATTTAACGAATTCTTCGAATGTATGTCGTTCTGACTGAAATTGGATCCTTTAAAGCTTTAATAAGACTTATTAGATTATCATTCCTAAATTTTGATATGTCCAACGTACAGTTGTCATTTTATTTTTTTAGAAATGGTCATCAGGTTTTCTTAATTGAATTTGTCAGGTTTGTCCCTTCAAAATTGACCATTTACATTAGAATATCTAGCAATTCCCTGCTGGTGTATATTTCAACTTTTTCTAGTATTGGCTTCTACACATCAATATTAGAAATTCTCAAGTTCGTGTCTTAAAGGCACGTAGAACACAATGAGCAATTTAACAACATATAAAGACATACACTCGCTGTACCTTTCTACTGATGTTTTGTATATCACTATTCTGTATGATTTACCTGCAATCAATAACGAAAACGTTAAGACGGCCGATGACACTGAGGATTGAAATATTTTATATATATTAACTTTAAGACAATTTGTTAAAATGGATGAACTAGGAGTGAGAGAAGGAGCATAGGGAGTTGTAAAGGGGGGCAAAGGGAAAGAAAAAGACGGAAAGAAAGTAAGTCAGAAAAAGACAGCATAATGTTGAACGACGCAAGGTTCGTTTGGACTCCCCATTTAACTGGTTAGTTTGGGTTCGCCTGCTGCAACTCACGATATGGTACTGGGTCACTTAGGAGGCTGGACAGGGACTGAACAGATTTTTAATAAAACTGACCATTCAGCTCTATTTAATCGGTTATCCAAACCCTAAAGCAAAAACAATTAAAGGTTGAAAGTTGGTCACTACTTGCTTGCCCTTGTTTAGATTGTATGTTCACGAACATCAGTGATCAACTAACTTACTCAACTGTTACTAAGAACAAATCAATTTATTTTGTTAATCATAGTGAAGAGTATAAGTAAAAGTAAAATTTCGAATGTTTGTCAAAACCGGGGGTCGAACTCATGACCTGCTGATTCCAGTCCAATTCTTATGTAACTCGGTTGGTAACCTGCGGTAACTCTTATACACACTGTCGTAGCATGATCCATAGTCTGTCAGCCAGACCCTAAAATAAGTCAAGTTTGTCAGATGAATACAGAAGAAAACTCAACATATTTATATATTCATATATTTAAAAAATTTCTAATTCAAGATTTATTGACCATTTCAATTCATTCAAAAGACAAGGTGTTAGAATACCTGACCCAGAACGGCTACCGTTTTTTTTTTTGGGGTTTTTTCATGCTGTATGCACAATTTTATTTTTGCCGATAGCATAGATTATGTTGATTCAATGCCTCCTTCTCCAATGTCCTTTCCTCATTGTAACTCACAAATGCTTTTTCTTATTTATCACTCCTCAATGGTGTTCTTTTACTTTTACCCATTTCAGCATAGGGATAACCACTATTCTTTCCTAAGGGGGTGCTACTTTTATGTTGTATCAGGAATATTGGGAGAACAAAACAATGTATTGTTCAGAACTTCAGTTTCATTTCAGCATTCTAAATAGTGAGTGAGTGAGATGGTGTTTAACGTGTTTTGAACAATATTTCAGTTATTAAACACGTGTCTAAATAAGTACTGATAACTGACAAGTGTATTTGATTAAGTATTTTTTTAGTTTTTATTGGCTGAAGCGATTCGAAGACAAATGTTTTAAATAAATTTAAATATCAAGAATAAGAAGAAAAACACCTTTTTATATTATATATATCATTATTTAAATATCTTCTTTTGACATTGAAAGACTCTTAAAGTTGTAAATCACAATCTTCCATAATCCAATTCATTTGTAATTTTTTGATAATAAAAGCAAGCAAAGGCTAAATTTAATGAAATTTATAAATAAACATTACGTAAGACATCTTACTAATACACGAATTTATCACGGATATTTACCTTTATTCATCCCAAAGAGACATACTTGATACATAAAGGTCTTATTTCCCTGTATAAATTCCGCTTACGATTATCTCTAAAGGCTGAGAATGTCTCTGGATCCCATACCACCTATCAACGACTACCCATTGTCATGATTCTCTCTGTCTTGCTCTACTCCACTAGGATAAGTCGGGTTCTGGCTGCAGTCTTAGGGTCCGCTTATCCGTCCTCTTATCCTCTCGAATCCCGTGATACGAACACTCAAAGAGCAATGGTATAGGGTAGCCGGAATAAGAGTTGGTTTAACTGTTTTGGGATAACTGTATATGTAATGTTATATTGTTTTTCATAATATTTTCATTTTATTGATGCATGGTATGTTAAGCTCAAAATATGATCCAGAAATAGTCAGAATCGTTTAGCACAGGTTCTGAGTCGTTACTAGACATGAAGAGGTTGAACAGAGTAATAAAACCAGTTAAATAAAACTTGTGTATGATGTAGTATGTAAACTCATGGACACAAAGGATATATATAAACTTGATATTTAGAGGATAATGATATTTTCTTGACAAATACCATATTTAAATTATATACAATATACTGATATATAAATATTGTTTTAAATTTCCTTTTTACTCCACATCAAAGCCATGGGCAAGTATTCACTAAGTCTATTTTCATGACTGGCAGTGCTTGCGAACAGGTATTGTTCGTTTAGGTTTTGTATTACTAAGTTGGGTACAGTCACATACATTTTTCTAAATGATGTCACTGTTGTACAGAGTTTCACTTCAAAGTTTAAAATCAAATTAATGTAATTCAATTTAAATTGAGTCTTTGATAAAACAAATCTGCTTAAGTTCTGAAAAACACTTCTGACTATACAATAGAGTCACGTGTTTCTACACGCGCTCTGGAGCAGAGAAGTATAGATGGCGTCAGGGACCTTTTTTTTCATCGTTCGTTTTTTAATCATCTTGTCTCCCATGATTACGTATTTAACAAATTCTTCGAATGTATGTCGTTCTGACTGACTTGGATCCTTCAAAGCTTTAATATGACTTATTAGATTATCATTCCTAAAGTTTGATATGTCCAACGTACAGTTGTCATTTATTTTTTTAGAAATGGTCATCAGGTTTTCTTAATTGAATTTGTCAGGCTTTGTCCCTTTAAAATTGACCATTTACATTAGAATATCAAGCAATTCCCCGCTGGTGTATATTTCAACTTTTTCTAGTATTGGCTTCTAAACATCAATATTAGAAATTCTCAAGTTCGTGTCTTAAAGGCACTTAGTACACAATGGGCAATTTAATAACATATAAAGACAAATGCACTCGCTGTATCTTTCTACTGATGTTTTGTATATCACTATTCTGTATAATTTACCTGCAATCAATAGCGAAAACGTTAAGACGCCCGATGACACTGAGGAATGAAATAAACTAGTGTCCAAAAGAAACGATACCATACAAATCGCACCATAACTCAATCCATTGCAGATTGTTAAGACTAAAACATAGTTTTATCAATTCTTCAGGAGTCAACTAACTTCTATGCAAAATTTTGAAACATTATCTTTTCATATTTGCGAGAAACATGTATTCAAAAAAATCATCGATCTGGGATCTCCTTAACAAGGCGAGATAGCAGGGAGAATTTGACACTTTCGCTTGTTTGAAAACGTTCTAGTGCAATGACACGTCAACGAATTTATGTCAAATAAAGTGCATTGTATCAACATGATTGTATTCTTACCTAAATTCAATACTTTATCAATTTTATAGTGAAATGACAAAAGTTCTGTGCATAAAACAACTTGAAATTTCGATTTATGCACCCCATGTGCGTTTGAAGAGACACAAAATCAAAAGTATCTTTTCCTGAAGAATGAAAATGTGCATACTTCTTTACAAGACATATGCCTGTTAGGCACACTTAAATTCGACTCTGTCAGGTAATAGAGTTTTGTTTCGGAGGACGTTGAAAACTTGGTATCGTTTCTTTTGGACATTAGTGAGTATAGGGGGGCAAAGGGAAAGAAAAAGACGGAAATAAAGTCAGAACAAGACAGCATAACGACCCAAGGTTCGTTTGGACTCCCCATTAAACTAATTAGTTTGGGTTCACCTGGTGAAACTCACGATAAGGTACTGGGTCACTTAGGAGGCTGGAAAGGGACTTAACAGTTTTTTAATAAAACTGACCATTCAGCTCTATTTAGTAGGTTATCCAAACCCTGAAGCAAATACAATTAAAGGAGCCTTCTTGAGTCAGTGATTACTGCTTGCTTGCCCTTGTTTAGATTGTATGTTCACGAACATCAGTGATCAACTAACTTACTCAACTGTTACTAAGTACAAATCAATTTATTTTGTTAATCATAGTGAAAAGTATAAGTAAAAGTAAAATTTCGAATGTTTGTCAAAACCGGGGGTCGAACTCATGACCTGCTGATTCCAGTCCAATTCTTATGTAACTCGGTTGGTAACCTGCGGTATCTCTTATACACACTGTCGTAGCATGATCCATAGTCTGTCAGCCAGACCCTAAAATAAGTCAAGTTTGTAAGATGAATAGAGAAGAAAACTCAACATATTTATATATTCATATATTTAAATATTTTCAAATTCAAGATTTATTGACCATTTCAATTCATTTAAGAGACAAGGCGTTAGAATACATGATCCAGAACGGCTACCGTTATTTTTTTTTCATGCTGTATGCACAATTTTATTTTTGCCGATAGCATAGATCATTATGTTGATTCAATGCCTCCTTCTCCAATGTTCCCTCCTCGTTGTGACTCACACATGTTGTTCCTTATTTATCACTTCTTAATGACGTTCTTTTACTTTTACCCATTTCAGCATAGGGATAACCACTGTTCTTTCCTAATGGGGTGCTACTTTTATGTTGTATCAGGAATAAGGAAAAGGATTTTAAAAACAAATCAAACTAAGCAACATGTGCCAGAACTTGTCAAGCACGTCTTTAGATTTTTGGAAATGATTATTATTGCAGTTTCTGTACATTGTAATCAAATCTGGTGTCATTGAGATACAAAAATTAACATGATCATTTATTAATATTATGTCAAATAAATTGTCTTAGGATTTGTTTATCTATAGTTTTCTAATTATATGTATTTTTCGATCTGCTCGTAACATTGAAATGCAGTACTAATTTCTTTGCAATACAGACATGTGGGCAATACACAGCCCTATTCCTTACTCATTCTTACACACTCGTTGTTTAACCCATTGTTAGATTTAGAAGCAATTTCGTGTACAAGTAATGACTTGACACATGTACAAAACAACTGGTGTCATTATACAAGTTAAAACTTGTTTGATTGTACTTCATAATTCAGTTGTATTGAAGTTTTTTATGTTGTACAAATTAAACGAAATTGTGAATCAAAGCTGTTAAAACAGTTACTACAACTTCATTCTGGTTATATTCTGTATGCTGGCACCATATTAGCACCTTACTTGTCCTACAAGCTTGTACAAACTCACAACTTGTACGCGATACAACCTTTCTATTCAATCAAAATTAAAACTCCTCTGCTTAGTGTGTACCCAAACAATCACTGAATGTTGATGTATTCTCTAGACTTCATATCCCATACAAATAAAGTCATTTCAAAATAAAATCAGTATCCTTATGGTGCGACAGTTTGTAAGATTATCATCCGCTGATACTGAATTGAAATATATATTTCGTCATTTCCTCCAGGAGACCTCTTTCGATATTAATCATATTTAAAAACCATATAAACTTTTTGAAGGCTTAAAATCATACAATGTACAGTTTTCCTATAATTTTTTACCGTTTTGTAAAATGTGACATACTAATTAACTTCACTGACCTCGCTGTACATTCACAGGAAGATTTCATTCAGCTTTATTTCAAATAATACTCCATTGTAATATAGATAAGTTTACTCATAGGGCGACTTGACATGTTATGAATTAAAACGATTAAATAAAATGGAAATGTTTTAAATTTGGCATTTTCATAGGAATCCAATCTACTTAATGATATGTTAATGAATTGAATAATTCCATAGGGTGACCTTTTGCAACCTTTTACAAATAATATGTAACTGTAATAAATTGGGTATTTTCTTAAGATGACCTCTTCGTAACCTGTACAAATAATACGTACCGTAATAAGATGACCATTTCATTGGGTGACCTCTTTTTAGTACTCTCATCAAATAAAATGTAATGTTACAAATTGAGTATTTTCTTGTGGGACGGTTTGTTGAGAGAGGATAAAGAAGCTCGTTATGGTAGTAAGGATCTCCTTACGGTTACGCATCTCCGCACGATCTCTACACACGCGAGGGGGATATAATGCTCTTAATTACCTGCTTTAATCAGTGAAAATTAACTACTCTCTTTCAACATCCACATTTAAAGTAAAAAAGTGAAGGACGATGGCCCTTATGTCTTAATGACCAAAATACTCACTTCACATTACCGTTTCAAGCAGCTTTATCCAAAGACACGAACTTACATTGTAAGTATAGTTAGTGACAGTTTGCATTCTGGAATTTTTGGATAACATGGCGATGCCTTTGCTTTTTGTTTCGACATTGTGTATCTTCATACTCGTAAAGATAATTTTTCAGGGAATATTTGTTCTTATAATTAACAACAATATTGACATGTGCCTGATATATTTCAAATACAAACAAGCCCTTTTGGACCCAAATACCAGATGAGTCTGAACATTCATTGAATTGGCAGAAGTTTATACTTATTTACTTGCAATAACTATCATCTCTTATTTTTGGAAGGTTTCGATAAGACTAAAATTTCTGATAAAATCATTAAAAGATTATTTCAAGTCAATGTGTAAACAAGCCAATTTGAAACCATTAACCGACACGATTTATGAATCGGAATATGATCACTACGATTCTGAGCAACTTTCATTTTCAATATAAATGACAAACATTTACGGTAATATTCACTTTCATCTTTATATTAGGAATACAAGAAGTTCTCGTTTACGGAACCATGAGAATTGGCAATATACGGTAGCCAAGTGCGACATCCAGGTAATGTGTCCAATTGAAGCCGAGACATTTTCATCTTCAGTTTCAGATCCAAATTGTGTCCGCTCATATGAACATTTGAGTTTATTTGAATATGCAGTATTCATAACTCACCGGTGACAGTTGGAAGATAGGGTGTCAGGGGTGAATGACCTTGATGGTTGTTGATGTCATATCAGCGTCAGATTTACCTGTTGTATTAAACTTGGGTTTACTTTGACGTGAACACACCTGGCCGACTGCCTCACTTCAAATGGCTAGCTATTACCGATTCGTGTTTATATACCTATGAAATATGGTGGGCACATGAGTCCATGGAACCTCGTGAGTATTTACTTACGAGGAACTAATAAACAGATTATGATTACTGCACAAAATCTCAATTAAAACTTCTTAATCAATTTCCTTTTGTTCAACACCAGGCAAAATATAGCTGACACAACAATAAGTTGATTCGAAAATATTACATCTGATAAATTCAAATCAAGTGTCAATTTATATTTGTCTCACTGCTTAGCTTATATCGATCACAATGAAATTGATTATTTCATCATTAATTGCATATAGGTATAATTGATGCCGTATTGTCGAGAAAACATCTTCGAGAATGTACGTGTACAGGGTGGATGTTTGCATGTTGAAAGCTGCATGTAACAAAAACAGAATCAAATGTAGACCAAGGAAGTTTTATAGAGGAACGACTTCTTTATTTTTAGCCACTTCCGGTATATAGATTATCATAGCTAGTTCAAGCATCTGTAGATTGTTATACTAAAATTAAACACCAAACGTAATAAGGAAGTTGTCCATAAACAGAATTTCCTTTGTCATCCTATACCAACTTCTAAAATTCCACTCGAACAGTATAATACTTTGATGTATTACAATGTACGTAATGTTTTATGAAGATTTTGCAAGAGACCTTAAATTCATTTTGCAACCACGACAAATTTAAGGTGATAGAAATATCATTAGATTTAAGAGGAACATGAAAATAGCAGGTAAAATATGTTGTACAATGAACTCCAAATTATACAATTGTATTTTGTCATTGTGCTTTCTTATGCGTACATTGCGTATATCTAACATTTTCTTTTTTAAAAATGTTGATCCCTCTGAATACATGAATGCATATATTACAAGTTGTTTCCAATACTGAATCCGAACTTGAACAGCACCGCCACAGATAACCTCTAATTTAGTCTAAAACAATCCATAACAAAACAGCAGTAAGAGCAGTCACTTAGTCATAGTCATTAGGCTTATTCGCGTGAATTAAAATGCTTTATTCTCACTAACATAATTTATGACTCTTAAATGGCGCTTTTCATGTTACCTTTCTTACTTAAAACCATCATAGATTATCTGCTGAACGAGACTTCACTAAACCCCTGGTATAAAACCTTTTTTATCTTCACTACGGACCAATAACGGAAAATTTGCAAAGACATTATGACGACATGAAACACTTTTTTTCAAGCTTTTCGTGAACACATTTTCGTGCCTTAAATACTTTATCCCTTAATAAACGGCAAACGAGTGGCACTATTTTCTTTCATTCACAGCTTAAAAGGGCGGTCTATTACTGAAACAAAAATTGCTTGCTGTTAATTAGAGTATTTCGTATTAGTATAAAGATTACGCGGTCTTTGGAATTACTGTTGCAACTGTGATGTAAAGAGCGGTGTACATGAAAGGGTTTCCAGGAAACGCTTAGTCCGTGCGTCGCGTGCCAAGAGTGACATTGCACGTGCGTGTACATTTCTGTATACGAGTTCTCGTGGTAATGATATTGACAATGATGATGAAAACGAGACAATGACCTTAGGTGAATTGTTAACTTATCTTTTGATGGCATTGGAAATACTTGGTTCACATTGACGATAAATATAAATATCAATTATAATCAATGAAACGATATAAGGTTGTTTTTAACTATTATTCATATAAAGAGGTAAATGAAAATATACCATGAGAGTGACAAATTATATATATTGCAAAAGAAAACGAGTCATATTCACGTTAATCTGAATTTTGATCACACTGCAAGAAGAAGGTATGTTGATTTATATAGGAATGTTTTATCGTGACATATACTAGC
The DNA here is from genome assembly GCA_916613615.1 of Steromphala cineraria. Taxonomy (NCBI): domain Eukaryota; kingdom Metazoa; phylum Mollusca; class Gastropoda; order Trochida; family Trochidae; genus Steromphala; species Steromphala cineraria. The sequence continues at coordinate 50,161,015 of OU744724.1, read as the reverse complement.
AGTTATTATACCAGGGGTTAAACGGATCCTAATGATAACTGGATACTCAGACAGATGGTTTTCCTGAGGGTATGTTTTTGCAATTGTTCTTTTTAATTGCTTAAAGGTCATTATGAAATAGTCAATTTTCCCTTTTTCCAGTTATTACATTGAAATGTCTCTTCAGATTTCACCAATTCTTACACAACTTAAACTTGACCTCAAGTATGTACCTAACACACTGGTTATATAAATGTATGTTATGAAGTGAATTCTAGAAGTCCAAACACCCTGGGACATGAAGAAATACAAATATATGGATTTACAACGTCTTTATTGCAAAGAGATGCGACGTTTCGGTGTAGATACTAACACCGTTGGCATATGTTTGTAAAACGAGTTAGAATACTAAAAGTTTTGTAATATTGTTTATATATATGACAATATATATGTATTATAAAGTCATAAGGAAAGGCTGGTTTTAAAATTCATCTGGTAGGAACACAGGTAATCTTGAATCATTGAAGTATTCGCCATTTAGTTAGACATGCAATAAACATATTGAATGATCGTCAGCTTTTTGGAATACAATAAATCTGGTGGTGTTTGTATTAAGTGATCTCTGAAATAAAGTAATCTGGTAATATTGGTATAAAGTGATCGTCGTCCGTTTGGAATGAAACCAATCTGGTATTACTTGTATATAGTAATGTAATGACGTTCTCACTTGGATACTCTTTGCCGAAATTTTCTTTTCGAAATTCATATGAAGTTTGTTTCTTTTCACATGGATACATTCTACTTTTTGTACAGTTGATTAGGTGCTTTAATTTTGCAATAATGTAAAACGCAGATATTAATTTTTGTAGACTCACACTTATTTTCAGAAATGCAATATTTTGTCTATGTTGGTTTTTAAAGAAATAAAAAATGCAGGTTTCGAACCCAAACGGCCCAAAGACTAGTGCTGTTCTATGACTATGTATGATATGATCTTTTACATAGTCTGGTCCTCATTTAGCGAACCTACTCTTGATCTTAACACTAGTCCGCCTCATGACTGCGCATCAAATAGGAGCCTTTGATATAGTCTAGTTCCATATTCTGCAAGTCCAGATTGACTGAATACACATGAATTAAAAGCCTAAAAAAAAACAATATAAAGGTACAGTAATTATTTTTAATATTTCATAGACTGAATTTTAGTCTCTCCCTACAGTTGTAATATGAAATTTGAGGAACGAAAACATTGCTGTATTTAAAAGAATAATATTTCAAATTCTAGACCTCTGGCCTCTTATACCTCAGAGTCATAATTTTCGAAAATGCATTCAATAGGAACGTGGAGCATCATACAAAATAAAGATGTGAATGAATCTCGGAAACTTTGAGGTGACACTTATTTTCATATATCTTGCTCTACCAGGAGACACTTTACAAGTACTTTAATCTTCTATTATATGTTCTTTATACTGATAATGCATGATAGTAAACGTGTTAATGTGCACGAGAGAATTATTCTACACAGAACATGAAGATGAAACTAGGAAGCATTTCTCAACCCTCTCTTAAATGGAATTGGTCCCTTTTCTTTATTTCTATGTTTTTTAATCTCGAATTTCTTTTACTCAAGATAACATTGCAAAGAATTTCATTTTCTTTGCAAATAAAATGAAAAACTGAGAATTGAAAGAATGTTGTAACCACATTGTAATGTTTCTATCGAAACAACGAAAAAGATAGACATTTAATATCAATAATCCTCTATAAAAGAATAAGCCATGAGACAATGGAGCAATAACATTCGACATTGGTATAACCAATTTACAAGCTAGACCAAAAACAACTTTTAAAATGCGATGACGCGAATTGTTTATTATTACACTATTATTATTACGTTAATCATATTATTATTATAAGTTTTATTATTTGATCATAAGAAAAATTTAACATAAATTAAAATGTGAAAACTTTAGGCTCTTTTTTCACAGGGAAAAGCACGTCTAAAGGTCTATACATGAACAGTAAAAGGTTGCATTTAAGAAGTCCATGGTTTAATGTTTTTCCAGGCAACAAGAATAATGAGTTCAATTCTTTAAATGTCTGGTTTTCCGTGTCATTATTCCAATTTTTTCAAGCCGTATATTAAAGTTACTCAAAATATTAAATGTGTACTAAGAAATGTCCATAAGTGTTAAATAACGCATCCAAATACAAAGTCTGAACGAAACTGAAAAACTATTGAACGAATGTCTGCTTCATATTCAATGTAAAACTTTCATCGACACATGGCTATTTGCAACTATATGTAGCTGTACGCTTACACTTTTAATGTACGTGTAAGTTTGTTCAATTGTGGGCAAGCCTCGAGATTCTTACAATCACTGTAAAGCTTTTAATGATGGATACCAATTCGACGCCGTCATCGTAATATGTAATGTACAATTTGTGTCAGGTAGGGTGTCAATAAACGCCAACTGAGGGGGAACTGTACAGGGTACGTTGAAATGAATAGCAGGAACAATTCAATATTCGGAGAGTGTTCAAGTTTATTTTCGGCGAATTAAATAGATCCATGTGGGGTTTGAATGGGTCATGACCAATATGGATTTTTTTTATGCTGTACAATGGATTTTGCTAGGAATAAAATGATAATAAACACTAAAGATAGCTTTATAACGTTAGTCTCAAACAAGCAAATAGCAGCATCTATGTGGTGATGAACCACAGGTTTCTTCTATTTCGAATAATATCCGTTTACAAAGTATGTACGAAACGCTTTAAAATGGAAAAAGAGGCCTGGAACAATGACAATATGTGTCATTTCTCAGATCTTGTGAATTTTCAGAGAATACTCAAGTATTTTGTAAGTTAAGTACTTAGATGTGTTGTCCGATATGACCAATATCTATTTCCTTGTCTTGACACAATGAGCAAGGTGCCGTTATTCTTTTATTCGAATTTTACTAATACAAAACATTTGGTTATCAAAATATTCAATTTTATGTTGATGAATTGTTCCAAAATTAATTTTGATATAACACAAATATTCATCAACAAGGAAGACATATTCTAGGTGAAAAACAATAAAATATTTATATTTTTCTATAGTGTAAATTTAACAAAGACACCAATTGTTTTATTCAAACTACTGCAAATATGTGTTATTGTTAACGTGACATAACTTAATACATAATATCGTTAAATATTAAGTAAATTCAAATAAACGGTGGTGTTTTACATTGTTTTGTCTGGCGGTTTTGATCCGAAAAGAATGTCATGAGCGTAATTGCTCAAAGATTATTCATCAAATCGTTTCGAAATATATAGAAACCAGGCTCATATACGTAGATCAAGGTATAAAATCTATACTTGGTAAATGGTATTTTACTTACTAAGTTCCTCTAGTGTTTCAAAATATGATTAGTAACGATAGTACATGAGATTAACAGACAGACAGACAGACAGAAATATTTTATTAAAGTGTCACAGGTCAGTTACAAAAATATATATACATAACAAATATACATGTACATCGTTTTCAAATACAGTAAAAACTGACCTCCAGCCATAAATTGGCTTATGAGACACTGGCAATATAGCATTTAATATATCATGAATAATAACAAAAATTAACACTTCTCGCAATCTCTTCATGTTTTGTATTCTGTTCAGAATGTTGCAAGCGTTGTATCGCTCAGCGCTTCTTACAGTCCACTCACGTGTCTTATTATAAATTCTTCAGCACGTTAACGTGTAGAGTAACACAAATACTTATCTACGACCTAGAGTCAGCCGTGTGTTGAATATTTCTATAAATATCGTGCATTACGCTCATCAGGGTAAATGGTTACAAGTCAACAGTAATGGTTTGCTAATGGAATTTTGGATTATAGCGTTGAGAATTAACAGACCCCTTCAACGCTTATAACTGTCGTAGAGGCTTGTAAAATGCTTTGAAAGTAACAAATATAAATAATCATAAATTTAGAATTACCTGTTGGTTTATTTCTTGGTTTTGTTTGCATATCCGAGGTGAAACCGAAATTTCAACGCAAAACAATAAAATCGTGTTAAGAACATTGAGTTGTGAACGGTCTTTGTGTTACTTTTCAACTACATTTCACAATCGATTTGAATAATTTGCAAAATCACAGCGAAGCAATGCTTGTCTTGCCAGGAACAGTCAGAGGTTCAGACAAACAAACTTCTATAAAACAGCATTTGAAGTCATCTTTCTAGCTGTTGGTGTGTCATGTTTTCAAAATGATATGAATGTGTCATTTCGAAACCAAACTCATCTTTATTTACCCAGACAATTAAAGTTTTTAAGCCTTTCTATTCTATGAGTCTAATGTTTTTTCCTCCTAGAAGATCGGACTGAGCGCCGATGCACAAGCCATGCCACGTGAAGTTAACAAAGCCATGGGAGCTAGCTGTATTTGCATCTTTCTTTTTAACAAAACTCTTCTCTCACTTTCTATGTGGAAGTACACTTATTAGAAACGATAATATTTAGAGTCTATGCCCAAAAGCAAATATGTTAGATCAATCACATAACCATCTCAAAATACCGAAAGGCTTTAATTTCTAAATTTCGATCCATCAAATCGTTTTAAACAAAGTGTAGAGTTTCAAGGTATATGCTACTTGACATTATAAGCATAGTTAAAAAGAAAATAGTGTTTTCTCGTTTTCCGCATGTACATTTCCAAACAATTTTCGGGAAAACTGACGCAGAGTTGTTTTGAGAAAAAACTTAACGAAATCAGTTATGCAATTTGAAGCTCTTAAGCCGAAAGTGATAATTTTGATTGTGTGGGCTAGCAGTAATATGAACGTCTCCCCTGACCCCGTGGCCTCGTTCTGATATCACCAACTCTGACAGCTTTAAGTTGTGAGCGAGGGTTATTCATTAAACTTGTTAATTAAAACATGTGCGCTTGTCAGCTGTTTTCTCAGAGGGGTCAGATCACTTGACCTTTGCCCTCTTGTTTAGAGATATTTGACCTCAAATGGGGAGCATTTCTTGAAGTGATATCATTGGACAATAGATTTTTCATTTCCGCTTGACACCGTGGTTTTTGACGAGGGCAAAGTTGTATTATACGGTCACTTATGATATTTGTGAAACGTATTTAGAGTAATCAAACAGTGTTAAACATCACGAAAATGCGTCATTTATAACATAATCGAATAAAGAATGAAATGAAAAGGTCGGTAACTGATCTTTCTTTAGAACGTGTGATTGTATCTTACGCTTATTCATAAGGAAGATCGTTCATTCACAAAGATGGGTGACTGATCCATCATTGCATAATTTGAAATCTTTGTTTAGTTTAAATAGTATCAGCAATTTTATTACGTCAGTAGAATTTTTATTTCGGGAGGTAAACTTATCGATCAGTGAGAACAGTGTTGTTGTTTACGAACATCACAAAATCGGACAACACAAAGTCAACAATTACCTACTATACGATACAATCCATTATGAATAGAAAACTTGTAAACTTCATAATGTACACCTGCTAATGTACAGAAAAACTGCTAATGTTAAAAAGCATCACCAGAAAAGCCTTCACGTTATTTTGTTTAAAGAAACCTATAATATAAGAATTACTTTTACCCATATCTTCTTTGGAAAGGTTTAAAGCATTTTTTAAAATTAGTGTGATGAAAATGTAGTTCGTAGCAAGACCCTAAAATAAGATAAAAGCCTAAGCAAGCAAAGACTTGAGCGCTCAATTTTAGTTACTCAGTTTCCTTTTCATTTCATTTCATTTCTTTTTTCAAATGTAAGATTTATTGACTACTCCATATCAGAGCCTAAGTGTGAGACTATGAAAAAAAGGTTAGCCCTTTGCATTTTTTTAAAGAAAATCAAAATTAAATTGACACAACAAATAATCTTACACAAACATATCATGTCCATAATTTGCTTTAAAAAATGAAAAAGCACTAAGCATTCTATCAAAATAACAAGTGCAACTTCTGGAAAACAACTTTGTGTAGATTCGGGACGTTCGGCACAGACAGCAGAAATCTAAACGTATACTAGAAGGTGTACAGTTCGCATCACAGTTATCATGTTGTTACCTCACAAATTGATTACCCCAAACAGATAAGCATTTCGTTTGTAGAATAAAATAAAATTATCATTTTTACATTATTATATTATTATAATGTTATTATTTCTTCTCTTTGTCATTCAATATCGCAAAATTTAATGAATGAATATATATTTTTTTAAATTGAATCTTATGAAATTGCAATCCCATTCGATTTTTAAAATGGGTATACATATACATTGGTCGTTGAAAAACTGGCCATAACTACATATTTTGAGTTTGTACGTGTGCCAAAATCTCAACAAAAATACGAAAGGGTATCAATTACTTAGCACACTGGCGCATAAAACCTCAATGAAAATATACACATATTGTTCAGAATAATTTAGAAAATACATACCCTTCAATATAAATGACATATTCTTCCAATGAAAACATGTTAATGTATTTGCTTTATTGAATGAAAGGCAAAGGAGAATAAAATCCCATTACCATGGATATTTGTCAGAACAATTTAAACGTTATCTTTGTCTGAATAGTATGCTTGATTCCAAATGTGTTCACATTCGATGATGTAATTGAACACAATTTTAATAACAGAATAGAAAAGAAACACGATCTGGGTTAGTTTTATAAAGGTTACTTAAACAAACAAAACTTCAATAAAGCGTATCCAACCCTGACAATAATGCATACGTCTTCGGCTAAGTACTCCCTCTCTTGACATGATACTCTCTCTCCTTCGGCTCTCATCCGGGCTATTCACCTGCTGATGACGTCACGGACAGGTCTTACGTCATCAGATTGACAGGAATACAAGTGCAATGCATTTAAAGAGGGCTTGGGGCATTTACCTTCGCCAGAAGTTGTTTTAAAGTAGATTTGTTTTCATGTCGTATGTCTCCCAGTTTTATAAAGATGAACGAAGTATTTGATTTTGACTTTCAATGTTTAATATCATTATTAATATAATGCTTGTCTTATTACCCAAACACTTGTATCTTTGACGTTTGAAAAAAAACCATAAAATTAAATTTTGACATTTAACACCCCCGTTTTAATTTAAGTTATTAGTTTCAGGTTGATTGCAGTTTCAGATTAAAAGACAGGACTATACGTGAAAAGTGATACTGATTAATCTAAAAACTATAAAAGAAATAATCGACTTTTTTTCTACTTTCATGTATACTACAAGGTGATGTCAATATGATTTTTTAAGTTTTAAATGAAATTAACCAGATACACACACAAAAAGTGCAATAAACACGGTGAAAGGTTTCTCATCGTCCTCAGGACCATTACAAATATCAACTTTATAAACTGTCACGAAAGCGTGTTAGAGAGGGCTTTTTTTGTTCTAGTTCTTTGCGTAACAATCTTCTGAATTTTATGTTTTATTATTGAGTATACTAAATAACAATAACTTGCATCAGACTCCGTTTTGAACTCAGTATTTAAATATGTTATTTTATTGAGAAATTGTTCTTTCTTTTAAATATGTTATTTTATTGAGAAATTGGTCTTTGTTAATTTGTTCCGATTTATTAATAATTGTGAAATTTTAAGTTCAAGTTGAAAACTTGAATTGTAGGCACTTGTTTGATATAAAAGGCTATCATAACAAACAAATGCAAGATCACTTACAAGGTTCCTGGTAAATATAAAATGTAAAGTCACTTAAGGAAGACTGATAAATAAAACAACTAACTTTTCACTAGTTTCAATTATTTTCTGCAAGTAATACATTACCTTGTTTAATTGCTATATGAATTGTTCTCAAAACTATCAATTTCATACCATAAAGATTAGTTCATGATAGAATTTAACATGTACATGACATGGACGGTAAACCGCCAGTGAAATTCAGATAGAGTTAGTCACTGGGGACATTCAAGGGACGTAACCGCGTTTTGAACCGTCCTAGGGTGAGCGGGTTTATCTCCCTTGATATACTCTTAGCAATCATTGGGCTGTCTAGGAGCACGATGGATATCGTTTGTAGTCGAAAGTGTTTGTATGTAACAATAAATTGCCTGACAAACAAGCAATATAATATTCATCCGTATACCTTATAAGTAAAAATATGCAATTGTAGAATAAAAAGTTTTTTTTGTAAATTTGTTTATCGTCGCCGCGGACATGTTTTTAAAGACTTTATTTTTGTGTCTTGATGTTCATAGTTGAAATCCGTATTTTATTATGCCTTAGAATGTGAAATATTATAAAACCTGTTTGCGGTAAATTCATTGTCGGCTGCAAGAAAAAAACCGACGTTAGTCGGCTGCAAGAAAAACACCGACGTTACAAATTGACTCATTAAAAATTGAGGCCTCTTAATAAATAGATGAAACCAAACAACTGAGAATGTAACAAGATTGACACAGCTTACATTAAATGTACATAACTACAGTAACTTTGAAATATTTGTAGACCTATATGTCTAATGATAATATCAAAACTTCGATAAAACTAGATGTCTTGGCGTGACCTGAAGATCAAATGATCCCCGTACCAGGGATTAGGAAGGGCAGGGGCCATGGGCCATTTGCACATTTTCTGAAAAAATGGCCCATTAATATTTTGAAGTTTACTATTGATATAAGGGCAATGGCCCCTTTAAAATGCAGAAAATTACTAAAAGCCATGAAAATGGCCCATTGTCAAAAGTGTCCTTCCCAATCACTGCGCGGGCGGCGTACGGCTAAAGAGATGATGAAGAAAAGTGTATGTTAGGGATGAAACAATTTTGGTTTTTGGATTTATAAACATCTTTTAACACAATGGCCTTGAATAAAGGGATTTAGAAGGAAAGGAAAAACATACGGTATATCTAAGCATGTTTGAAAACAAAGAAAAAAATTATAACAAAAAGAAAGAAACTTTTGTTTAAAAGTATCCCAGTGCTCTGCAACTATTTAAAATTAACTATCTACTAAGACGTTTATCATTTAGAAGTGACCAAGAAATTGGTGTTGCTCTAACTACATGATAAACAATATGCATTCAACCTTCAAAATGACATGACGTCATTGATCGTTGTGGCACATCGTAAGCTTCTTAAAATCTTTTACATTTGAAAGTTACCATATAATAATACGAACGGTATTGGTTTCATTAGTGTAAAGTTGGACCTTTGAAAAATAGGTTTGCTTTAGAAATAAAACATGTACCTATCATAGATTTTGAGTTTATGGTATCGAATACGCGATTCAAATAACATGTATCTAATATGCACTCTTAAATAGACCTTCAAGCTTTGTATCTTTGTAAATTCATAAATGCGAATGGAAGAATGTGTTGAGGTCACTTACATCCACTGTGCTGCTATGACTTTCAATCTTTTCTCAACCGAAATCATTTACCCCTATATGGTATATTTTGTACAGTATCAGACAAGGTGCTAATGCGAAATATCATTATCTTATGGATTAATTACTTAATATTGCAATAGAACATAAATAAAATGGGAATTTAAAATCCCCCTCAATATTGTCACTATCATGAATAAGGACATGTGAGAGAAGTATAATAGTCAAAAGAAGCGGCCTATAAATATAATCCGAAGGTTCATATAATCCTGCATAAGTTATCTCCCTTCGACCACTAAACGTGTCTGAGAGCCTGTGATCTCGAAAATATTCTCTAAAGGCAGTGTGTCTGATTTTCCAAAACATTATAATTGACAGTATTTGGCAAAACAAATATTCATTAGTTACATACAAACAAAACTGGTGCTTTGGTAGTTTATATTCTTTTCCAATCATTTTCTTATCTGCAAACATCGATGTTTGCGTGGTAACTGGTTGTAAAAACATCAATTTGTAAAAGATATCAGATATAAAAGGAGAGGTACTGACATTTAGTTATTTCATAAAATAGGATTTATGTTAATAGGCTTATGGTCATTTTATGTTATATTCATCAACTATTATCGTCAACAGATACAAATTTGTAGGTCAGATTTATGATATACCTTCTTTTTTATTTAATTCAAAATTTTGAATGAAGTAAGTAATTCAACGGTATTTAGGTGATGTCGTAGAAGGGTCCGGGTGTAGGAGGATTTTACATATACTGGCTGGCGAACAATTATCGCCGTTTTTTTAGACGTTTTCGTTTCTAATATCAAAACGCATAATCAATTTTGGTAAATATTCTACACAATACTTGATTAGGGATCTTCCTGTCAGGAAATAAATGTTTCAATCGTAGATTATTTTCTAGTTCTCTACGGCCGCTAAAAATTACAACAGACCGATACTGAGTTTCGTAACACCTTACCGTAATAGTTATCGCCAACATATACGCCATCAGTTCACAAAATTTAAATTCACTTCCAAATTCTTGCAAAATGTCAGTGGTACTGAAATATCATATCCTTTGAACGAAGACACATCTATATTTATTAATCTGATTTTATTTACCTTCCCCCGAAAGGCAAAGTGACCGACTGTCAGTGACAAGCACCCGACTCGATGCGGTTTAGCGAGGACCAAACGACTTCGGGTAGACGTGAAATATTGCGGCAAAATAAATAATTATTGAAAAGAAAACTATCTCAGGTTGAAATTAAATTCTTTGAGGCATATATATGCTGCATTATTTCATTGTTTGTTGTTTTCTTGATTTGCACGCCGTAGCAGTGAGTGAAGCTAAGTAACCGCATTGCCGTAAAGTGGGCCAGTTTTGACCACGATTATTTCTAGGAAAACAATTCTAAAATTATTTGCAATCATACAATTGATATTTTTCTGTATCATAACTGTAGCCAGGATCATTTTATATAAATGTATACATTTTTTTAATATCTGATAAGATTTCTCGACAGGTCACGTGACTTCCCCGTCTCGTTTACTTTTCCCACGTGCTAAAATTGATCTTTCGTGGCATCTGGAAAATTAAATTCTTTTGATGATTTTTTTTATTGGTAATAATTTGAAAGTGGGAGAGGTCCTTTGATGAAAAATAGAAGGATTGGATGTGAAAGAATGCTCAAATGCCTTACAGCGAGGTGGTGGCGATAACTGTTACGCGGCGATAATTGTTCGCCCGCCATGTATGATGGGCCGGTGGCCCCTTTACGGAGGTAAACACAGTTTCACTCCTACAAAATCACTGGTTCCCTTATAATTAAAATGCATAATAATCAAATGAAAACTCATTTTTAAGAAATCTTCTTCGATCATTTTAAACATTTAAAAAATATTTGATACCTGTAAAAATAAAGGATGAAATCGCGTTCTCCAAAATAAAAACAATGAATTTGAAAAAATAAATGTAAATGAAGGCGACCCTTGGCTCGATCTTGTGAATCAAGTGACTCATTTTTCACTTTTTGAATCATTACCTCCCTTGATCAATCTTTCGTTTGTGAGATCGAAATTTCTTTCAAGGGAGACCACTCTTCCAACACTAATTTGTATTTTCCATGTTCTGGAAGGTTTATCAGTTACCTGAGTAATACTTTCGAAGAAATTAAACACAAAATGTCAACAGACGTCGATACCTTAATGGAAATGGGATTTACTAGAAATAAAGCGTAAGTGTCTGACTAACATAAATGGCATTTGTCCAAACAATTATAACGACTGAGACAAAATTAATGAAGGATAATAAAATCAAACTAAAACTAAAATACAGTTCCTGTGGGTATTCCGGATTATTTACAGATATATTTGCAGCTAGAATTTGTAAATTTCAAAGGATTTCTTCACCTAGTGTCTCATTTCAAAGCTGTGGCATTATTCTTTAATAAGATCTGATATTATTTCTTTATATTGATCTGTTGTGTTCAGGAAATGAACTTGAGCGCCCGATAAAGAAGATACCTATAATTGTGATAACATGCCACCGGCGCTTCAGTCTCAGTCTCAAATACCAAAAGAAGCTTAAAGGAAAATAAAAATAATCCAGAACAAACATAAGGGTTTCTATTATAATTATCAAGTGAATAATGATTTTAAAATGAAGGGTATTTTTAAGGAAACATGCAATGTTCAAAGCGACATGTTTTAGGTAGTTCCGGATCACCAGAATATTGGGATCATCTCAAAACTGCCATCTTGCTGAACTAGTGTAATCCAAGATACACTTTTCAAATGATACATTTTATTCCATTGTAAAATATAAATATGAACTGAATTTAATTATCCCTAAAATTAACACACTTGTTAGCTTTTATTTCACTCGTTTGAAATCTGATTGAGGCAAACAGATGAGAATAGGATAATTTGGAGCAACTTTGTAAATAAGATCCCAGTTCATCTCAATAACTGTATAGGATTGCTGTGATTAGTCACATGCAAAAGATCATACCTTGTAATGTTGACATAGATCAAGTATGCATAATGATATGATCAAAAAGTGTGATACAGCCCTCTATTTATGAGCCTTATAAAGTGTGAATATGCTAGAACTTTAGTCCTTTTCAGAATTTGTTTGCCTAGTATTTTCAAATAAAAAAGAAATGTTCAAATACATATGCCGAGTGGCTTCGTTCCCAGCCAAGGAACGTTACTCTGGACTAAATTTTCTTTTAGATTATTGGCCCACACATTTCTTGTCCAGATGCAAAACTTTACATGATCTAGATATAAAATACTGTACATACACTCATAATTGTCAGTAATAAACTCCAAATAATCTTAAATAGGTCTGAAATATCTTAGCAGCTTTATAACATCGTGCTGCTGACAAGCAATATCGGTCCAGCCGAGTGTACCATCCGCGATGCGGCTTCATTTGTTCGATGTAAACAAACTGAACTTTTCTCAAATTATCACTGTAACTATTTCATATCATAAGAACAAACATAGATCCAATCGTTTCCTCCTTCAATTACGCCTTCAATGTTTGTATGTAAAACTAAATACAGCTCAAAATCGTAAAGTAGGAAATAAAAACAATACTCACGTTGACAGGAGATTCCTCTTGCGATGCCATTTTGTGAAGCGTTTGCTTCCGGAGTCAACCAGGAATTCACGGAAATTGCCGAGGTTCCCTTGAGCTTCGACCCAGGTTCCTTCGGTTAAGGACTTGAAATTTTGATTAGTGACGAAAATCTGCCGTTAATGAAGCCTTTCCTTCAATTATGCACTGATTTCCTTTTATTTCGATGCATTTCCTTTAATTACTTAGGGGGGCCTGATAAAGTATGATCCTAATTTTTATGGTACCTCTGTATTATGACTAAATTCCGATCAAGGTGAGAGCTTATTTAACCATCTGCATAAACAAAGAAAATATTTCAGACCCTTGTTTGTTTGTACATAGATACATGATTCCTAAGCGCATATTCAGCCCAATGACAATGTTTGTTGTTATTGACTGATGTGTTCGTATTTTTTAAGCGAGTCATAATTAATCATATTTTTCTCATCTGTCACTAATAAAATGTATTTGCAAATGCACCTTGCTACTGAAAAGGTGCATTGACAGCTGGTCAATGGTGAAATCTAGTACGGTTCAAACCAGGCCCTTGGCTTCAAGCGTTGGCTAAGGCACAAACAAAATTTGATATCTAGTTAGGTAATGGAATGGTTGATAACTAAAAGTCACATTGATCTGCACAAACAATTGAAATGTCATCAATGAGAAAATTACACACAAAAAACACCTTATTAAACAACTACTGAAATACAAAATATTTCGTCCCAAGTCAGATTGTGAAGCAAGGAATTTTGGAAGGGGGATTAGGGCTTTAGTTAGGATGAGAAACTCTACCAGCAACCCAACTGGATAGCGGCTCGCTGTGCAAGAGAGAGCGGTCTATTACAGAAGTTACGGTCTGTGTTACCATTATTGAAAAGAGGGGCTCATCCTCTTGGTCACCCATTTTATCATATTCAAAGAAAATTTCCAAATGGGAGGGTTATGGACACTCTGGATAGGCGGCCACTGTTATGCAGATGCAAAGTATGAAAGGTTAAAGATATGTGAGAAGGTTCCAGGTCTCTTAATGTTGCCTTTCATATCTTTTGGATAAAACTTTTTAACACTTAACAAAATGTCTTTTATTTTCTGATTAATAGCCAGAGAGCTCTTGCCAAAACCAACTACAAAGGTGTACAGCTGGCCATGGATTGGTGAGTAAATTATGGCTTAAATCATTGTTCAGGGTAAATTACTGTTAAAACAGTCATGGTTACTTTTACTTTACTGAATATGTGATACATTAAGAAAAGTCATTTCTGAAATTGTAATTCTGTAATTCAATTATTTGAAATCTTCTGAAAGGAATGATATAAACTTGTAGTAGTACAGAATACTACAGAATATTACAGTACTGAGTAGTATTCATTACTTTTATTCCCTTGTATAGAAAATGTTTCTTATCATAAGGCTGACCATATTATTTCTTGTGTTTCTCATGTCCTTCTGCATCCGGAAAAGGGTAAAAAAAAACAGAAAATGTTGTGTATTTGTATATGGTAGATGATTTGGTCAGGTCATGATAAGGACAATGTCAAGTGAAAAGCCTGATGAGAAAAGGGAATTCCTGGTTGAGATAATTTAGAAATTTTAATGGATGTGTCACAAAACAGATCTTTCTTATCAGATCTAGGTGATTTATGATATGGCAGCAGACAATTGGAAAATAAAATGCTTTTAAGCTTATCTGGCCTGTAAGATGAGATACACATAAAAAATATGGTCAGCCTAATATTATTAACTCTTTTGAACTTTCTCATCAGGTTGTTTGCACATGAAGATGATGCAGATCTTGATGAACCATTTGAGGCGCCAAAAGGAAATGTTCTTGGAAAAGAGGAAGGTATTAAAAATTTTAGTTATCTATATATTTATCTATACTACCAATATTACTTTCAAATGCAAACACCAAATATATACAGAAAACTGAAGATTACCAACCTTAAGTGAGTGAACACATTCCAGATCTTGATCCTTAGAAAACCAAAGAGTACAAAAAATGACTTGACATAGTTTGAGACTGGTCTGGAAACTGAAATGACCTTTAAAGTAAAAACTATGCTTGGGTGAACCTAGAACAATGAGGTCTACATGAAGCTGAGCATGAGACACGCTTGGGGAGAGATTGCAGTAAGATAAGTATGCAGTCAAAGTTAGTAATGATGACCTTAGCTGAGAAGTGAGGTTGATGTTCATAGCGCTATGGTGATAATGAAAACATTGAATATAAAATAATGATTAAAATTTAAGTTTATTTAGTAAGACCATATTTTTTTTTTTTTTTTAATCAATATTTTATTTCTGAATCCCTGTTACAATTCCGAACAAGGAACCAGGGGGATTTCTTGTCCTCAGATTCAATAAAGTTGACAGAAGAGAGGATTCAGGTTTTCACACACAAAGAAAAACACACATAACACAACTTTCACACACACATGCACACACTGTCACTATTATGAATATATGATGAACAGGCATATAAAGACATTTTTTGTCTAAAGTTAAAGGGGCAGTAGCACGTTTTTAGGGGGAATATAGGGTGATGGAAGGAAAATGAAAATTAATGGTTTCAATTGAAAGACAATGTATTTAAATTAAATGGAGCAGTAATAATTCCAGTATATAACGGTAAGTTTAACCATGCGATTCCTTTTTCTTACAAAAATGAATTAAAGGTGTTCACACAAAAATGGCCGCCAATGGATTTGATGTGAATCTTCATTCTTTGTCCTCTGACAGTGGATGATTGGCTTGTGTAATGAGATTTTTGACACTGTCAAAATAATACATTTAGCATTCACTTACAATTATCAGTGAAAATTTTAAAATATAAAATCATCAAAAAACGTGCTACTGCCCCTTTAAGGCTAATGGAAAGATGCATATTTAGTTGATGTACTACTTCTCATCAAAAAGTGGATGATACATTAGCCATTTTATATAAAATTTATTATGGTTTGACTTACTGAAATACATATGACGCTCAATGGTGTATCTTTTGCTGAAACATGTTTAAACATTTTCAAACTTATCTGACAATCATATTTCTCATCCAAATTATAGAAACTTATGTATGCTATGCATATGTAATTTACAGAATAATAAGCAACATAAACACTGATTCTGCACAAAACATTTCATGAGTAAACTAGATAAAATAAATTGTTCTCCCATACTTACAAAGTCAAAACTATATGCTTGGAATTATTGTGAAGAGCTTGTGATGACAAGTAACACTGAGACATGTGGATGTAGATACGGCGCCGAGCCCCGAGGGTGGAGCCCCGCCCACCACAGTCGCAGGGGAGGGGGACGAAGCTGCAACACCTGACGTGCAGGCAAAGTCATTGAAGTGTGACGAGTAAGTTGTTACCTTGAGCCACGAGATAAAGAGGAGTTTTCTAGTTATTGAGATTGTTAGTCAGAGTTGTAACATGAAACAAAATCATGTCATCATCATAAATGGTCTAGAAATTATTTGTTTCTGGTTTCCGAGAGTGTCAGTTTGAAATCCACAGCCTTATTTTTCTGGGAAAAAATAATTGTTTATTCTTGTTACCTTTAAAACATTGAAATATTAACTATTAAATTGTATCTCCTTTCTGTTCATTTTGATAAGTTGCAGTAAATGAGAAACAAGTTTTTTATTTTCGATTGTATTCTTTTTCTATTGAAAGTTTTTAATGTTCAATAATACCAAATTTTGGAAATAAAAAACATATCGTCATGAAAATAATTTCTTTTGCCAAATGTTTAAAGGTTGTTGCTTCTGACAATGTGAAACAAATGATAAAGACAATCAAAAGAGTACAATCACATTTTAACTAATATAAGTCACAGATCTTAAATTGTGAATTTACTATCAAGGAACAATATGTGAATCCTATAAGTTTATAGTAAACTCTAATACTCTACTACTCTACTAGATGTGGCAAACTGTTGAAATCAGAGCTGGACGCACAGGCACACGCGGCACGTACCCAGCATGCAAGTTTCTCCGAGAGTACGGAGGAGATTAAACCCCTCACAGAGGAGGAGAAGAAGCAAAAACTACAAGAGTGAGTCCCATGACCCTGGTGTCTGGTGTTCTGGGTGTCTGTTTGAGCAGTGATACACTGTCATGTCAGTAGTGAATAGCCTATAGTTTATAAACTGTACTATTCAATTTCATCATGATTATGAGGCTAAAAAAGATATATTGCTTCTGTTATTATTATTTGTGCCAAATATATATTCTTTTGATATCATTGTAAATCAGTAAATATCTATATATTATATCTACCGGTATTTAAAATTATAACTAAAAATAATTTGTTTGTTGTAACCACTTTTGGAAATTAAAGTCTGAAATTATTTTTTCAAATATGTGCATTGACTTTTCAGCTGGCATCTCTCCAGTAAATTTTAGACAGTTCAACTGTTCACAAAGTGAATAATTGCAGTTTGCAGGATCGGCTAAAGCAGCGGCGCCTTGAGAAAGAGGAACAGGCACGTCAGGAACAGATTTCCAAAGAGAAGGCGAGAAGAACATCGAACAAGGAAATGGGCATGGCCAAACAGAGGTTAGTCTTTACTGTCAAAGACTGCTACTAGCTACTAGCTTGACATATCCGTTAGTGTCTTGAACTCTTTAGCTACTAAGCTCAGCACTTAAGCTGTTTGTGATGATTATAAAAGAAAGAAAGATTTCACTTTGAGATTATTTGTTATAAGGATTACCTCCCTTTGACTATAGTAATCATGAACTTTCGCAAGGTGTGCTGCACACTATCATTGCAATAACAATATATCGCAATGCAGGTTTTGCAATACAATGTTTCCAGTATCATTTTATTTGAGCACTATATCAATATATAATGGCACGAACTTATTTCAAGTTAAATTTATTCAAATGTCTTGTTTCAAGGCATAGATACATGCTTACATGCAGAAACATTCTTTTCGAATGCATGAAATTTGTTGACTTTGTTTATTTAATTGAAGTTGCAAATTAGTGAGCTGGATCTCTGTATATTTCTTTTAATTGATTCTTTGATTTTATCACTTTTCTTTCAATTGGAAGAATGTACTAGTATAATCTATCTTTAGCCAGTCACTGCTTCTGTATCGCTCCAAAAAGGTCACACAACTAATTAATTGAACTGGTAAAATTCATAAACCTGTCTAAAAACATTTGATGTCTCTGAATTTATAAAAGACATCTTCTGTGATTTTTCATGTAGGATAGAGGAAGAAGAAATGAAGAAAATCGCGGAACAGAGACGGCGGGAGAAGATGGAGGAAAAACTAGCCAGGTCAGATAGATCAACCAGGATACTATTAAACAACATGTAACCCCGAGGGGGTACACAATGCAGAAATGAATACATAAAGATATCTTGAGATAACATTGATATTTTGTTTGTTCAAAAACATGCGCAAAATAGTCATTTAATGACTTTGAAAACAAACATCATATTTTCAGTCTGTAAAACTTCTCTCAGCCAATCATAACCTGCCACATCACATCGCCCTTTCTCGCCAAACTGATCAGGCTATTGCTATTATTTACAGTATTGAGTCAAGCGGTCACTTACTTACTTGGCGTATAATTACTATACAAAGAAAGAAAACAACTTTCCAGTATGACGGTTAGTTAGTGAGACATATAATGAAGACATTTACTAATTTTGGTTGAATCTTTTTGACTGTTGATAGCTTAATCGCGGCTTCTACAGAGGGATCTAAAGTCAATTCATCAATGAGACTACATGGTATGTCATAGCCCTGTCATAGAACTATGTTTCGCATATCTATTTTTAAAAAAGAAACGGGGTATATGTTTTATATTTATTCCGCTCCCTAACAAAAGAGTGACGTAACGTAAACATGGACAGATCAGTACACATATCATATACAGTGACAGTATTGAAACAACGATTTTCGAAAACATACAACAAAGCAATTAAATGCTAAGGTTATATCTTCATTAATGGTATAAACATAAGGATATTTCATCAAGGCAAAATCTTAATATTCAATCATGTTTTGAAAATCTCTTAGATATTACGGTATAGTTATGTTTTGAATTTAGTAGTTCTAAGTTTACATTTTGTGATGAGTGGCCAGATAAAAGTGAAGACAAATTAAACAAGTTTGTGAAATGTTTTAAGGAACTTATGAATAATCCTGAAGTAATTTTATATAATCTGAATGAGGTTTTGCTATATACACACTACAAAATATTCGGAAAGAGAGTCATTGAGGCATCATGACGTCATGAAATTGTATTAAGTTCGCAATACAAGGATATTCAGGATATACACCTTTTGACACCATGTTTCATCATGTCTTGAGCGTTTCTCAATCAAATAAAGAAACAATGTTAGTTTACAAAGAGACAACTCATCAGCGTAAATTAAATACCCTTCTATATCTTTGTTTGTGATGTTATTTTAAATTTTAAATATTTGTAAACTTCTAACGCAAACAACTGCCAGAAATAACAAATATGTATACATATAAGTTTGAATGCACAAAGTTTAGTTTACATATCATGTGACCAAAGCCTACCTTATTGAAGTCACTGTAAACGCAAAATAGTCCATCTCATGTGTACTGAATTCGTCATCTCAAGACAGATGCAATGCACATGATGAATTCTAAATGTTTAATTTTTGATTGGATTTAGTTTGTCTTATTGTTGACCAATGGATTACTAGTGCTTTGACAACTGGGCGTGTCATAGATGGGCAGACATGCTTGATCTCTAAAACAACATCCCCTAATTCTTGTAACAACATTGTCAAAGAGTGTGAAATATCCCAAGCGCGACTCCCTAGGCCTGTAATTACATAATCAGTTACGATGTGCCATAACTGTTTAATTACTACTCTGTTTTATTGCCGGACATATGAAGCTTCTTAATCGTGCTAAAACATGTTTATTCTGTTTATTTACCACCATTTTCTGTTATATTTACATTGATTAGGCCCATTTCCGTTCTGTATATGATGTAATAATACACAATCTGTAAAATTTCTCTCAGCCAATAATAACCTGCTACATCACATCGCCCTTTCTCGCATGCGCAGTAAAGGCAATATCGTTCACCCGGTAGAATCCCTTTTCAGACTGTGAAATTGAGAAGCCTAAACTTTGCGCACTTTGAAGGGCGATATCTTTGTTATTAGAGGACCGATGAAAACGTTTTTTGGTGTTTTTTGAAGTTGACAATGTTTTCTGTACATATTTACCAATTAACATGGGAAAAATTATGAGGTTTCTTGTTGTTTAACATATCCAAACTATTTTGACAAAACTTCTGATTTGCCTGGTCATTTTAAAAATAATTTCTCAATCGCCCTATTTAGAAAATATGCTGGCGAAAACGCAAAGATATAAGAAATGTCTTATGAAAATTCATTCTTTCAGCACACCCCTCTAATTTAGAATCATAGTCATAATATAGGGCACTGAATATGTTTTGGTTCATAACAACCTCTGTAAGAAACATTTTTAGATACTCATAAAATACGTATTACAAAGATTAATGTATCACATTTGCTAGCTCTTATTCAGAAATCTGTAAATTTTACGAAAATGCCGAAAAATTACATTAAATATGCCTCAGGTAAAATATTTCCCAGACTATTCCACAATTAACCTCTCGCCACCTGTCAATCAAATATATTTTCCGACCAATCATAGAGCGTCATATATTCACTGCGCCATTGGCCTCGTTGCCGACGCCATTTTGTCCGTCAAACAAAGAATTGTGTTTTACTTCCTTGTTTGATTTCCTCTGCATCCGATGTCAGAAAATGCTTTTTGGACACAAGACTTGTGCAGCTGGTTTCTTGAGTACCGTCGTAAAACCCAGATAAAGATGATAACTTGTGTCATCTTCGGAAGAGGTTGTATCACATAGTGCAAATAGACGTTGAAACGGGAAAACTCGAAGCGGTGACGGACCAAGAATTAATTTTCCATTTCTTTACAACATACTTATGAATAAAATATGAACAAAGGGTATCGTAAGTATTTATGACTGTTGCTGTTAATTCATTTTGGGGCATTTTGTAGACATATTTTGCATTCTCTAAGTTCATGTTTGATTTTCATTGAAGGCATAAACAACCATGAAATACTGCATTTTCAAAACACACAGTAGATTTCAAGCAAAACTTTATTTGGTTATTTGTCGTTTGAGTAGTTTCGTGTATATAATTATCAGACATCGTGAATTATCATATGAACTATGTAATTACAACATTAGCACGGACAACATATAATTATCGCTCAAAAATTGGTATTAAATGGAAATATATATATTGTAAATGAATGAATAATTATTAATTATTAAAGGTCTTAAAAGATTTCACATTGAAAACTAGTGCTAGCACTTTTTATCAAGGATTTACATAAGATTATATTTGATAGAAAATTAACTCTAAAAGCAATGTTAAAATTAAGAATAAAAGAATGATATAATTTTCAATAATTTGATTATTATACATTTATGTTGTTTGGAACAAATAGGCAAATAGTTTCAATATATATTGTATTTCAAAATCTTAAGATATCATCAAATTAAAAAGTATCAGAGTTATATGCTTATTACTATTTTGGACAATAAATCCACAGATACTATGTATGCATAATTTAACAAAACCATTACTATGCTTATTATCAAATATTGCTAAAAAAAAGTTAGTATGGTTCACAAATCTTCAATAATATTGCCTTCAAACAATATTCAAGTGGCTGATCATGTCATTTAGAATTTATAAACATAGCTAATCTTTTTAATTGAAAAATGTTCATATTTTCTAGGGGGGAAATCAATAATTCATTTGAAATTTTTGATTAATTGGCATTTTTACAAGGATTGGGAAATTGAAAATTGATGAAAAACTGACCCTTTACATTTTGAAGCTTACTATTGATATAAGGGCAATGGCCAATTTCATATGCAGAAAATATATATAAAGTCTGTAATAGGTCATTGTCAAAGCTGTCTTTCCCAATATCTGATCAACTTAGCTTTGTTTTTAAGTTTTGACATGTTGCTGATCGAAGCATTCATGACAAAATCCACTGTTATATAATATGAGTGCAGTATGATTTCAAATTTGCTTACTTCTATTGACAATGCAGGATACTGTTTTCTTCTTTCAGTGCATTTACTCCTTACAAACATTCAACATACGACTTCAATTCACTACACATTTGACCTTAAATTCTTGTCATATATCCATGAATAAAAGTAAATAATTGATAAAAAAAATATCATCATTGAAGGAAATATTTTTGTTTGAATATTAGATTACAAAAAGATTCAAAACTGAACATTGTATAAGGTTATTTCTTTAAAGTTTTATTTCTATAACATAAGGAGAAAAGAAAAGGATATAAAGTATCTACACTAGTCCACAGCAATGAAAATTTAGTCACTTAACGGCCCCTGAGTTTCGGGGCCGTTAAGTGGCTAATGAAAATTAAGAAATATAAAAAATATTGTTAGTCTTCCTGTTAAAATGAATATTACTATTATGGAAGGCCCCTTCGTCGTTTTTAAGTTACTTTGCCGTTAAGTCTATATGAAATATTTGTAAATAGATGATTGTCACCATTAACTATATATTTTGACAGTATGGATTTTGACAATCTCCTTACAATATATAGGTTTTCAAAAATCAACATGAACTGTTGATGTTATTACGTAAAAATTAAATTATAACAAGGAATAAACGTAGTTGTTTCTGTTGTCGTAATTGACATTATAGTACGCATCCCGGAAACAATATTAAGCAGCATATCTGCACTTTTTGTTATTGTTTTTGTTTATTATCTTGAGGGGGCGCCTGGGTCGGGGGTCGGAGGAGTGTGGTACATATACTTTATATGAATTTACAAAAGCGTAATGGATTGGTTCATCAAAACATATAAGAGATTTTGTATTTATATGATCAGATATGTCATTTTTTCCTATAAATCCTCGTGATTTCTTATGTCCGTCATACCACATAATCGGCACTTCCGCATTTGTTTTCTGTTGCACACAAAATATTTATTCGTCAAATGTGTTTGAAAATTATTGAAATTAGGATAATGAACCATACAGAAACTTTTTCAATTGGTTATTTTGTTCTGCATTCTATAATTAGGCAGTTATTACAAACGGAATACCATTGTCTGTTACGCTCGCGTCAGTGACAAAGTGCCTTTGTTTGTCGGACATAACAAGAGTTACCTCCCTTTATTTCAAGGGGCGTGGTTATCTCTCGTCTGGCGATAGGTTAATTGAGTAAGGGTAAAAAAAAAAGCACATCACCTGTGTCAAAATGGTTATATGGAAAATTCAAGCAGTGTTCATAGTTTCCAATTCCTAAAGGAGAGGGTCAGTGAAAGTGATTAGGCTGTTTCCTTGACAAAATATTGCATTAACATCTTTATATGACCCCAAACACAAGTAGTGTCATTTTAAAAACCATTGAAGAAGGGTTAATAAAGGACCCTTCTCAACAAGATTGAGGTTTAACTCTTTATAGTTCAAAGTCTTGTAGTTTTCTCCCGACTTTTCAATAATGAAATCATCCAACATCCACGAAATCAGACACCTATAGCTTGCACTGAATGTCCAAACGGCTTAACCAATCAGCCACTGAAGCCTCACTCAAGACAAAGCCCTGCTTGTGGTAGTGAAGGTAATTGTACAATCAGTACATGTATATTGTATTGAGATAAATCCATGTATTATGTTAGTTAAGTTTAACAAGACATTAGTGTGATCAGATTGAATATGAAAAAATTATGAGTATAGTCTGAAGTGATAAGCAGCTGAATGCATCTTGTTACTTGGTTTGTACATTGTTTATGTTTATTTGCAGACAGAGAGTGAGAGAACAGATAGCTAAGGATAAAGCAGACAGAGCAGCAAAGGTATTTATTTCACTAAATTAAGCAGTATCCAAACACTTATTTTTAAAATATGACTCAACAATTTCATGCTTAGACTATTCAATAGTTGATGTGTTTCTAAATCCAAGTTATACCATATTATTGATAGCAGCTTAAAAGAACTCATAGTTCTTTATACACATATAGAATTTGCTCCTCTGCTATAAGTTTTGAAGACATTTTCAAGAACATATTGAGATTTTATAGCCAACAATTCAATAAGCTTCCACCTATCCGGCCCGTCATGTGACCATGAAATATCTAACTTTTTCTTTCATGAACTCAGATGTTCTTCTTTGTAAAAGACCCATGTAATCTATGTCATTCTATGCAGTTGGATGTATATTTCTTCTCAATAAGTCGTTACTTTGATCTATCGTTACACCCCTAATAATAGTAAAGTGTAAATAATATAACTCACACGGTGCACCCCACCCAAACGAAAAAACCTGTATCTGCCCCTGTTATGGTTGTTGTTTTGTGTTACTTGACACCTGGAATATCTAGAAAGAAACTACGTCTGGTAGGACAGGCTATATCCTTGATTGAGAAAATGAGGTGCATGCACTTATTTTTTTATTGTACTTTTTCTGTTTTAACTCATTTAAAACCAATTTGTCGGGGGATGTTGATAACTATGTATTACCTTATACCTTCAGTTCGGCAAGCAGCCCCCACAGGGAAGCCCGGCAGCAGCAGCCGCCCCCGCCCCCGCCCCCGCCCCCGCCCCCGCCCCCAGTACAGCAGCCCCACCCAGCGAGACTGCACCCCCCAAGGAGTATGATTCTTGCAGGCTACAGGTGAATCTCTCAGTGCTTGAAATATATTTACAATATATGAACGAGAATTTGATACCAGAAATTAGAGGATCAAAGGTCTATGATAACTAAGAAAATAAATAGAGGCCAAGTGAGTGACTGTAATTCTAGCAAGTTAGAAAGTCAATGTTTATACCAGAATATGAAACATTACTTTTATAAGGCATTCGTAATTGTAATTTTCTTAACATTCTTGGTGCTCACAGTAAAAATCTAAAGTTTAATATTTACTTTTCACCAAGATTTATTTTAGATTGTCTGTTACTATTTAAATTTGTTACGCATTTAAACAGTAATTAGCAGCCCCGTCTAAGGACGGGGCTGCTATCAGTTTTTGTGAAGTTTCCATCGCCGCCGCCGCCGCCGCCGCACTCGTACTACTAGCTATAACTTTTTTCCCCTAAGCTTTCCAGAACTCTTATTCATACCTTACTCCTCATACCTCGGGGGAACGATTTTGACACGTTCACTTTCAAGGTCAAAGGTCAAGGTCACGAGCTATGTATTCACACTAAGAATTCCTTGTAAACGCGATAACTTGAAAAGTTTTTGTGCTATGAAGCTCTAACTTGGTATATATCATCCTTGGAAAAGTAAAAAAATTTGAAAAGGTTTTGGCTACAATCCGTCAAAGGTCAAGGTCACAGCAAGGTCATGACGTAAGCATGTTTTAGCGAAAATGCTTTATTTTAACTATGAACACTATTAATCAATACATGGTTGTTATACTAAAAAAAAAGTGTTCAATGATTGTGTGACCTTGAAGGTCAAAGGTCAAGGTCATGAGATATGAGTTATTACAAAATGCACTAAATTGGGGTATAACTTTATCCCATTTAGCTTTTCAGAACTCATGAACATGTCTAAATGTTAATACTTCCAGGGAATCATTATGACATGTTCACTTTCAAGTTCAAAGGTCAAGGTCACGAGTTATAAAATCACCACAAAATTCTTTGTAAACACGGTAACTTGAAAAGTTTTTGTGCTATGAAGCTCTAACTTGGTATATATCATCCTTGGAAAAGTAAAAAATTTTGAAAAGGTTTCGGCTACAATCTGTCAAAGGTCAAGGTCACAGCAAGGTCATGACTTAAGCATGGTTTAGCGAAAATGCTTAATTTTAACTATGATCACTTTTAATCAATACATGATTGTTATACTCAATAAAAAGTGTTCAATTATTGTGTGACCTTGAAGGTCAAAGGTCAAGGTCATGAGATATGAGTTATTGCAATTCCTTTTAAACACAATAACTTGAAAAGTTTTTGTGCTATGAAGTTTCGATTTTGTATATATTATCTCTTGAGAAGTTCAACATTTTCAAAAAGTTTTGGGTACTAACTGTCGAAGGTCAAGGTCACAGCAAGGTCAACATATATGGAGAAAATGGATTAATTTAATTTTTAACACTTTATTTCATTACAATAATGTTGTACTCAATGAAATGTGTTCATTGATTGTGTGACCTTGAGTGTCAAAGGTCAAGGTCACGAGAAAATTCCCAATTTGGTGAGGCCTGTAAAAGGCGGAACAGGGTAAGGCGAAACCCAAAGTTCCGGGGCTGCTCTGCTTTTGCGGTATCCCGCAAACGCTAATCTAGTTTCATTGGCTTTTATGTAAGGAGTTGGTAAGATCGTAACCCGTGATCACGAAAGGTGACGCTGGTTCATTTCACATTGAAGGCAAGGTAGAAAACGTGGAGTTTATCTAAAATAAAATTCTCGCCAGGGGAAGATGATTCGGTGTTCATCATACATGTTATTTCTATATCATCAGATTCGACTGACAAACGGCCAAGCCCTGACTCAGACATTCCAGGCGAAGGAAGCGTTAGCAGCAGTTAGACTCTACATAGAGATGAACCGCACCGATGGCGCCGGACCTTTCTCTCTCATGACCTCCTTTCCCCGCAAAGTGTTCACATCAGACGACATGGCTAAACCTCTAAATATGCTAGGTATGTATGCCAGTATTTCTGTAAATTTATTCAGTTATTCAGTATTAAAAAATCTCTTTTGTTATCAAAATGAATGAGATTCAGATTCAGGGGTTAATGGTGTGTCATCCACCAGTCTGTCTGTAAATGGATTGTCTGTTGTAATGTCAAATCTTCCCACAGTTTGGTATTAAACTTGACTTATGCCCCTTAATTTTTACATATCAGTCTAAGGGATCATATATTAACAACAACTTCTCTGTATAAAAACCATTATGAAGCAAGTAATTCATAAAAAAAACTTCAAAGGCATGTACCCCAGGGTAGATGTTTGTGTGATAGTACAAGACAAAACTTCTTATATGACTTCTCAATATGTTTCTTTGCTTCTTCTTCCATCTAAACGCCTTTACAATAATTGGAATGTATTTCTTCAACCATGTGTCACTTACAAAAAAGTTGTAAGTTTCAACACCAAAATGTCATACTCATTGCAATAAAGGTTCACTATACATATGTTTATGTTTTTGAGTAGAGCGCTCATCATAACTGTTTCTATAAAGACTTTAAGAGCACAAATTCTTAGAAAATACTAAAATGCATTTGTGAATATTTAGAATATCTCTGTACAATGATGTTGATGCTGTTTCATGTTTATTTCAGGTCTTGTTCCATCAGCTGTACTAATAGTAACTAAAACCCAGTGACCCATACAATGATACTGTGAGTGATGCTGTACAAGATCAAACATGAAGAATCTGCTCAATAACTCATCATTGTGCTGCAATGTTACAAGCTGCACTGAATCGAGGAGTTCTCTTATGGACTATCATTTCATAATTATATGAATAGTATTTCTAAAGTATATTATGGTTATTTCACATCTTATCAAAGTTTATTGTATGTTGCTGATCTTTATGTAGATATGATTATGATAAGTAATGATAAATGATCTTTGGGCACGAAGTGAAATAATAAGATATGAATGAACTCTGATACTGAAGTGTGTATGTTGTCATTCACATTTTTTTTATGAAATAAATGTTTGCTTGCAAAACTGGCATGTATATCTTTTTGATGTAGCAGATTGATACAACAAAATATTCTACCATGTACAACTCATGATGATTGAGATTTTCATAGTCTCTTCTTGAAAAATCAATTTCATCTTAGTTAAACAATATTGTCACAGAAATAACAGTAATTTAAGGTGAAAGCCGGCCTTGAATGTTCAGATAGAGAGTTGTCTTCATCAGTCAGGTTGCATCTCTTTGAAATGCTCAATTAGAGCTACTTTCACCAATGTAATGACGCTATTGAGCTTTATTACTCCGACAACAGTTAGGTGGCATTATTCAATATTGTGTAAAAGAAATTTGGAGTTATCTTTGATTCAGCAATAACATGACACAATGTTAAAATTGGTAAAATATTTATCTAACATTGAAACACCTCCAATATAACAAAATAATGACGACCAAAAATGTAAAGAAGACCCTTTTATGAAGAAGAGACGTAACATCAGCGGTATTGTTCATTTCAATCCTTCAGTAGAGAGTGTTTGATGCATTCAGATTGGTCTATATCAACTTCTTATGAGGCAAACTTGTCATTATATGTTTGTAATGCAACAGAAAACTCATTCATATCAAATGAGAAAAAATTATTTTATTTGTACATGTGTCAAAAGTTATGAATGAGTACAAAGAAAAAGTAATGGTATGAAAATCATCAAAATAAAACAGTTCAACAAAAGTGAAAAAAAGCGTAAGTTACATGCAGAGGAATCATTTACCCTTGAATGAGTTTTGAAAGTGAAAAATCACAACATGAGTGGAGAATGTTTTGACTTTTTGATTACTTCATAACCATGGTTGGAGACAGATGGTACATGCATACTCCCAGTGGGGATGATACTGATGACAATGTTCTCGAGCAACATTATAGACTAAGAGTTTAGATGATAGCATATCGTTGACTTGAAGTTAAGGCAACACCTAGTGTCCTTTTGGTACTCTTGTATTTATCTGCCACTTTATTCCATCGTCCAACTGGGGCAGGGTCATGGGTGCCAGGAGGAGAATCAAACAAAACCTGAGAGGGCCGAAAACACTGCGAAGATTGTCAAATATTCCTTTATTGTATGCGTGTATGTTCCTCTTGGCCTCAAATCCTGTTTTTCCATATAGGATCAAGAGGACCTGCCATGACATGAACATTGCACAAATACAGCCACAGAGCACAGTGAGACACATGTGGATGTACAACATAAACTCCCAGAATGTGATCACTCCTGTGAACCAATCAATCACTGTCATGAACGGAACATAATGGACTGAGGCATTTGAAAATACAGGGAAGATCCTATTAAAGTAACTCATCTGGAGGAAGAATGCTACAGCACATCCTGACATGGTGTATATTCCCAGGACGATGAAGTACTTCTGGTTGTGATGTCCGATACACGATGAAGTGAAGAAGCAGTGGTGGTCGCGCTTGAGCATACATCGGTTACACAGCTTGCAGTGGTAGGATCTAGGAGGGGTGTCCACCTGGCAGATGAAACAGTGCTTCCACCCTGCGGGTGTTTCGCTCCCCTCGTGATACTTCTCCTTTGTCGATTTCCTCACGTAGTTGGCAACGTCGTACCACGTTTTGTACCAGTTCATGAGTGTTTCGCCGAAGAGAAATAACGCAAGCACTTCATAGAAAACAATTGAGTAGAAATCCGTGTAGAGAGAAGGGATGAGAATAAACATAGCCTCCAGAAGCAGGGTCACAAGCATCGCTCCGAAGTAGGTCATCCCGTACCGACTCGCTTTTTTGGGGTCCGGTTGGAACGACGGTGGATTTTCTTGATAATGTTGCTTGATTTTCTCTTTGAGTGTCATTCTTTTACGCAATTCTCCGCCCTCCATTTTGTCTATGTTTTTTACCCCTAATGTCTCTGGAAATATAACGAGCACCTGTTTTCGAGACAGGGAATCCCTCCTAACGGTAACCTGGGAGATGTAAACAAATTTAGGGAGTAATCCTTGTACGATATTGTTTCTACGGAGTATAATTATTCATCCTGATGTAATAATGTTCCAGTTGATATGATATTCAGTTTGATTAACAGATCTTTGATATCTGGTAACGGAAATGTTTCTCTTGTTTGTGGCAGCTAAAAATGTTAAGTGGTGGATGTATGCGTTAACATGAATACAATGACTGCTCCCCGAGAGAAATCCCCGGCAAGCCTCAACCCGAACGAACCCATTCAACTCTGGCATTAACACTGGGCGTGTCTTTTGATAATATCAAGTTAATTCAGAAGTAACATTATTTATCAACAAAGACATATTTCAAAATTAATTTGTCCTTAGAATTTTACGGATGTCAGTTGTAAATGCTTGCAGCAGAACAATAAATATTAAGATAGGCATATGTCTTTTACGTGAACTGTTTATTTGTTTAATTGATGTGTTTTTATAATAGGGGTCGGATCCAAATTAAAAACATAGTTGTGAACAATAAAAGTCCCTGTGGACTAATATTTAGTCTCAGAAGTATTTTTTTTTTATTATTAACAATATTTTAAAACTATTCATGTATTATAACAATATGGAGCCCAGAAGATGCTTAAACTTCAGATCTAGCTTTTCTATACTTTTCTAGACGGAGTTGGCCATCAATTAAATATTTTTGCATTAGGGTCTGGATGACAGAATAATTTCCTTGGTGTATAATACATTATGGTAAAAAAAAAATTGAAACTTGATCAAACTTAGACATACACCAACAAGAGATCGAGTTCAGTTTAAACTGTATTTATTCGGTGAAGTTCGGCATTTATAAATGACATGTTTTAAAGATGTCGATCAGTCCTATGTTTGCACTCTACGTGATGAAAGTCTCGTGTCCTCGGAAGTGCACATCCAACAGACTTCTAATTACAGCAGCTCACAACCGGCAGTCACTCGTTAACGGTGCTGAAACATAAATCAAACAATTTATAGGCCTTTCAAGTGAGCATCATTTTCATTAAAAAAATATCTCCGAACGTCTGTAAATATCAACAACAAATATTAAAGGATAATAGCTCTCTTGTTGGTGCATAATTGAAGCTTAAACGTATCTTAGCAATTAAAATGCTGTAGCTATTCTTAAAAAAATACCTCGTATAGGCACTCTTTACTGGACACTGCGTAAGTAAAAAATGCATGGAAAATTAAATGTGCGTAATTAGGCTTGCATTCTACATACAAACATTTTCAGCAGGCGCAATATGTAAATTCATATAGAATAAAAACAAGAAAGTAATTTTTTTTCATCGTTTATAATTATAACAATGTAATTGTCCAGTTGCTCCTTTGTGTTAATTAACATCAGTCGAGCGTCATGACCGTGTTAAACATACTGTTCACTGTGTTCAGTGTCTACTATGGGCCTAATGGCACTAACAGATAACTGCCGCTAACGCATATGACACCATTATTCAAAGTTCTTTTGGTGGGTTGAAACAATTATGTACACGTTGAATAAAACCATAATATAACTTGTCAACATAGTATGCAAGTTTTTCGTTCGCTTGGAATGTTCATGGTCGTATATAAGCGTACCTCCATGTTCATTTGCGTTTGGCTGCATTGTCCCTGATCTTGTAGCCAATGTATATCCCGAGAAGCACCGAGGCAGCAGCGAGGATGAGAACACTTGTAGCACCGGAGTTCATCCGTACAATCTGAAGACGGCCGTGATGGTGCGCCATGGTTGTCAGCTCAAGAGGAAAGGCCTGAGTAGTCACTGCTGCCGCCCACTCAGATATGATAACCTGTCGGTCTGGAGTTTGACCCTCGTCGGTAATTGTTTCTATGCATTGTTATGTGAACAGTATCTGATACGGGCCGTGACACACGATTACATTTGCTGTATGAAATTTCACACTGGTAAAGTTACACACGTATGAGAGAGAGAAAAAGATTGATTTTCGACATTACACGTACCTGTGCTTTTAATAATATATTTGTGAAATCCGTTTTGTCAGTGGTATCGCATGACTGAAGAAGTAATGTGCGCGGACCTTTTGGACTGTAAAATAAAAGTCAAAACAGTTGTATTGCTCTAATGTTATTCTAATTACAAATTTTATTAGGAATTTAAAAACTTCGATCGAACGTTTTTTTTATACAATTTCAGAATTTGTTTATCCAGACTGTTTTAACTCTTTTTTTTAAACTTGCTTGTAAGCTGATCTGTTGTATAACTGGCTTATACAAGTTTTACATAAAATTTTCAAACATCTTTGTTGCAACAGGGTGAAAATGGTAATTAAAACAATTAATTTTGCAAAACTATAACTTTGCAAATTGGCCCATTTTTGTGAAATCAGCCATCTGTAACCTAATGTTCAAACGAAACTGTAGTGTACATGGAGTATCGAAAACCATTTATACTTAACATCAATTTATCGCTCTTGGTCGATAATACCGTTCGTAACCCTTATAAAAACATATAGGCCTTTTTTTTACCTCAACGGTATCTAGTGAAATAATTTAAAACTTAATTTATTGAGATTGCTAGCTATGCGGTCAAAATATGCCATTCACTTAGTTTGAGCTAAAGTAAAACTTTACAGTACCAAAAAAAAAACTTCTTTTTTTTTTCTCGTTTGGTGTTTTTTCTCTTCATGATACAGAGAAAAAAAAACGAATTCTACTGTTCGTTTTTGCTTTTGCTTGAAAACTCTCTATGCATAAAGCCTCACAGCAAGTCAAGGGCGGTAACTCTGACTAAACCAGGAAAATGGCGAACCTCGATAAGACGACCGGTGTGTTGTGTTTGCTTGCTTTCGGAGCTGGCGTGTTTGTTGGATACAAACTGAAGACTTTGAGGGTGAAATATCTGCAGAACAAACGTGATAGACTTATCAACAAACTGCAGGCCACTCACGACCAACTCACAGCAGCGACAACTTCTTGACGAAATGTTGTTTAGAAAGTGATTCTGATTGAGTTTATCAGGGACGCTATATACACATGTATGTATATATGTCTCTGAGTTTATCAAGGTTGCACAGGACTCACAACTGACACAAGTTATCCACGGTTCACGGAATAAAAGAATGGAAAATACGTGTGTTTCAGAATTGCCGTGTGATGATGTACAAATGCACGAGAAAATATTTTGCCGGAAATACTGCTGTGACTGGACAGTTTTGAAATTTTAGAGCGAAGTTTTGAATATGGACTTATACCGATGAAATTCTAATAAATAGACCACAATTCATTAGGAAATTATTTATGGACGTATACATGACTTTGTTATGATTATTGATTGAAATTGCAAAAGATCAATATGTGAAAATTGAAACAATATTTAATGTTCCTATTAGAGGAAGTTATCAGGCCTAATGAAGTAAAACTCAATATTGGCCTAATCATTTGAATCATTTGCTGATAACGCAATGTGGTTGACAAGTCTTTAATGACTCACGTTTGTTTCTCATGGCTAGACGACATGAATGAGGAGACCTACTGACTGATGTAAAGTGGTGTTAACTTTTCTTTAAAATGTTCAATGAGTAGGTTTAATTATAGCCCACCATTGTTTCAAAGACTGTGCCTATTAATAGTTTGTGTATCCTTCATATAAAAAAAAGATGAAACAATTAATCCTGTTTTTCGTTTTTTTTCCAATTTGTGAGGGTGGGTTTTGTTTTTCTTATAACATGTTGTGCATTGTGAATCACAGTAATAATGATAGTTGCGACTACTTGTCTTAAAAAGCTTATATATATAGGAGACAGAAAATAAAAACTTAAATCTTGCGAGTTTAGACCTACCATCGTATTTGGTCATCGCAACGTCTTTATTAAATACAGAATATGCCTTTTCATATTAAAATTTGTATCAATTAAAAATGTATTGTACTTGACCTAACAACGAGTATCAAGTACCGTATTTCCCAGCTTAATTTCAGCAACTCGATCCTTAACCCTGACGATTTTTGGAGGCCCGGCGCTTATTTATTTCATAGAAAATTTGAAGTTTGTTTAAATAAAAGCCGTCTTTTACAATGAATATCTGTAAAAAGTTTACTCAGGGATATCGAGTCAATGGTTAGGATCCCACGGCGATCAATAAGAAATCCGGCGTTTATTAGAGGCCCGGCCAGCGCTTATTTTCTCAACTACCAACGATCCCCGGCGCTGAATAGAGGAAATACGGTATTTGCTCGACGAGATTATTTGTAAAATAAAATGTGTCGTGAAGATATCCAGCGTAGTTTGTAGTCTCAAAAGCCCAGCTAATGCTGATTCGGCAAGGGAAATTGAACATTTTCAAAGTTCTAAGGAATATGAAATAGATACATAATATAAGGACCATGCACAGGCCTCAGGGGGCACACGTTGAAAACCTATTCTCATCTTCTCCAGAAGCATAAAGCCTACAAAGCTGAAACTTTGTGTACAGACTCCTTGACTAGTGAGGATTATGATTTGTAGCTTTGGTGGCCCTGTGGACCATAATAAGGGCCACATCCTCGAAACCTATATTCGTGTCCGTCTCCAATAGCATGGCGTCTAGAAAGCTTAATTAATCTCATGTACAGACACCTTGACTAGTGAATTATGATTCACAGCTTTGGTGACCCTATGGCCCCTAAAAGGGATTGGTGAACCTTTGAATTCTATACCCTAAATTATCATTTGAATATTTGAGCAATTTCTTTTCTGAATTGATTATCTGTTTCTGAAATCACATCGTATGTATTCATAATTTTACGATTGGTGACCCTGCGGCCCTTACAACGGTGGGAACCACTTTGGCCACACCCTACATCAAAATTTAAAATGTAGCCTGATGAGCTACAGAGCAAATGGATCGATTTTATTGTGTTGACGTTGGAAGAAAGTACCACTGAAGTACTGTAATGATTTTTAACGATTTTGGACACAAATGTTACAATCATACGATTAAGGAAGATCAAATGCGTTTTATGGGTTGAATCAGTTTATATATTTAATTAAAGAAGCCAACACACTGGTTACTTAACGGTTTCGTCATCAGGAATCTTTTTCAGAATTGTCTAAAACTTGCTGCTTTTAAGGTTCGTTCTGCAATAACTTAGAATTAAAAAAGTATGTTCAGTTAAATTGTGTCCGTTTTGCAAGGCAAATATTTATCTTTGACAGCAGATCAACACTTACATCGATGATCAAGTTTACCCTGCTGATCTGCACAAGTTTTTTCTACCCTAAATAATTTCAAATCCCACTGCCCCTGTCCGTTGACTTAAAACAAAGTTTGGGTGCAATGCTCGCTGAATTTCAGTGCAGAAACACCCATTGTCCCCTAGTTCCAGCCGGTGCTCGAAGGTTTTATCGGATAGCGTAGCCACAATTGTATTGTGGGTTTTCTCTCTGCAATTATACTGGCAGTCGTGATATAAGTGAAATACTCTTGAAAGCGGCGTTAAACCGGGCTAATCAACTCACCCTTCTTTGCTTAAAACTAAGCGTAACAAGTCAAACACTCCCTGGCATATTGTCCACGCAAGAAATAACACCTTAGAAGGAAGCTTTCTAACATGTTGTTTGACATCAATTAAATTATGAAATGCAAATATCCAAAAGTAGTGAAACGTTATGATTGAATTTAACATATTTTAACTATTTCATAGGGATTCTTAAAATCTAATTAAAACATTTTAAAAAAAAAGTAATATGCCCATTAGAATTGTTAACTTTATACTGTTGTTATATGTTCCATTGTCAAAGATGTGTTATCCAATCCCTGAACCAAACACCAGGTTGTCGACCTCAGGCCTGAACTCAGAATGTAAGTAATGAAAATTTGCATGTTCAAATTGTACAGATTCAGTACAAAGATTAAGTATACTGGAAAGATTAGATAAAAAGTCAGTATACAAAAAGATGAATTTAAATAGGCAATATTAACAGGGTCAAGTGTAAACATTATTTCACGATAATAAAAGTCTGCTGAGTCTACATAAAATAAAGATGTACATGGACAATGAAGCTAAGTATTAAATAGCTTCAGTTCATTCAATGCAGGCCTAGTGTCAATGGTCACTGTTTTCAAAGACTGCACTGTCAGGAGTTTGCAACCATGCATGGAGTTTGCAAAGAAATTGCGAGTGATCTCCCCTTGAACATCACGTGACGGTGTTGAGGCGTTTGATTGGTTCAATATTTGACGTGACCTTTCACCTTCTGACAATCACCTTCAAGAACGACGCTGAAGATTTGCACTTCGCTTGTAAATTTGTCTGGAAAACGAAATGTCTCAGAAGAAATCGAAGAAATCTACTGGATGTCTCTTCCTGCCTATGTGTTGTGGTAGTGATAGTAAGTTTATTTCTTCAAATGACAAGATTGATTGCTTTGTATTCGAAATTTCCAGGCCTTTGGCGACAAAGAACAGGCCCATGTCAATCGACAGATTCGAAACTCGAAGTGAACTTGTAAAAACTTTATAAATATATGAATAGAAGTAGAGTTCAACAACGTATACGTAATTGAGATAATTAAAAGTCTAAACTTTGGAAGGGAGTAGCAGGGTTTGTGTGGCTATAATATCAGTCAGTCAGTCAGTCAAGCTGTAGATCTTTAGGCCTAGAACCATTCTCTTCTCTTTTTTTTTGTGATGAAAAGTTTGTGCATTGACTTTTAAGGTAAAGTTTTCTTTATTATTAAAATTATTAGCTCTGCGATATTGTTACCCGCAAATTTGCATTTTAGAAAATCTTTATGAAATAAGTAGGTTGATTGATCTATGTAAGGTAAGTGTTCCCCAGTATTTGTTTTCCTTTTTAAAACCTGCACATGATTATCGATTCATATATTGATTGAAATGTTTAACAAAGCTAACTGTGATCGTCTTTAAATTTCTCTTTAAATTTAGTGTAGGAACCCTAATGTATTTACTTATAAAGACAATATTCTCTCATACAATATCAAGTCGTTTTGTCACTCTTCGAAAGAAAAATGCAAAGATTTCAAAGTTTAAATTTGACGTTTTATAAAATAAATTTAAGACGTGTTGATTTTGGTTAAGAATGAGTGTTACCCTTGATGTTGTATCGTACGATCAATTTGTATATCTGCATTTATTTTTAAATTTTTATGAATAATAGTGGAATTTTAAAGAATTTATTAAATATGGCCTGCTTTTATATTTCTACTTCTAATATAATGTAACTGATACATCAAATTTTAAAACATGATTTATTTCAAACAACTTTCAATCAAGTTATCTCTAATTCAAAGGGTATCATCATTCATAAATCACGAAGTAATTGGATTGAGGATGAAAACAAGTGTAAATATATTAAGGACGAATATTTTATGGATAACAACTTCTTTATTCTGAGTACACGACGTTTCGATACAGCTTCTTGTATCGTTTTCAAGCATAATGACATGGACAGAGAGTGGGATATATATAGGTGAACTAATTAATCAACAAAATAAACAACAACATAATTGAGATAATAGTAACAATAAGATGATATAGGGATTACAGTGGAAGCCAGTAGAAGTCAGCAGTACAGAGGATGGACACAATAGGAGTTTATGCAAGGCAATTGGGTAGATAGCTGAACTGAACTTTATTTACACTCAGGCTGCAAACTGCAGCATAAGAGGTACAATACATATTTACATTTATACAACATTCAATATACATTTATCGATTACAAATGAGTTATAAAACTTATTTCTTAAATAAAGACATGATAATTTTACAAAAGATGGATAATTTTCTTAAAGTTCCTAATCTATTTGAATTGAATAATATATTCATTTTGTACATATTTGGTCTGTTATAGTAATATCTATGCATATATTTGACTCTTTCTGATTTTAACATGGGGCATATAAATAAGTAATGGAATTCGTCACCAATATCATTTAAATTACATAGAGTACATTTTCTTTCTGTCAATGGAGTTCGTCGCCATCTACCTGTCTCGATTGGGAGAAAATGATTTGAAGTTCGCAAGGGATAATTAACATTGATTGATCAGTTCATCAAAGGCACTGGGGATAGGATACCCTTGATCCCTGTTAATCAGAGGTCGGAATCTTTTGATGTTAATTCCTTCAGTTATTTTTCGTTTCGTCCAGTCTGATTGGTTGGTGGCAAGTATCTTAACGTTGGTCCAGTTGACTTGATGTAAATATATTGTTTCCACTTAAAGTACAATATCGTTATAGAAATAGCTATAGCAAATCGCTTGGATGATTTTAATGTTTGTTCTGATCTTTTCTGTTATAAGATAAGATAAGATAATCTTTATTGTCCCAAAATGGAAATTTGTTCTGTATAATTACAATTCTCCAGAATGTGAGGACAACTAATTTCATAATATTCAAAACAATTCATATAAAAAACAATAAACATAGACTAGGATACATGAAAAACGTGATGCAACATTAGACAGAATGTATTTCTCACATGATGCACGGAATGAATGATTGGCGGAACCTGTTTGTTCGAAAAGTCGGCATACGCAGCCTATACGTCCAGAAGGTAATGTTGAAAATTCCAAGAAAAGCGGATGGGTAGAATCACCCAGAATTTTGTTTCCTCTTTTTTGATAACTGCTTCTCGTAAAAACTGCCGATCTTTTCAATAGGAAGCCCAATAATCTTAGATGCAGTATTCACGATTTTTGACAATGTGTTTCTATTTTGAACAGACAGGTTCCCAAACCAACTTAAAAAGTTAAATGAAAGGACACTTTGAATGAAGGTTCTGTAAAACAACACCATGATGGTTTGATAAATTTTAAAGTATTTCAGTTTCCACAAGAAATGTAAACGTTGTTGTCCTTTCTTATATATTTTCTCAGTATTCTCATTCCAAGATAGTTTAGAATCAATGACAGTACCTAAGTACTTATATTCATTTACTCTTTCTATATCATTTCCATCAATACACACAGATTCTAATGTTGACTTTGTTCTCCTAAAATCAATTATCATTTCTTTAGTTTTGTGAACATTCAAATATAAAAAAATAGAATTACACCAATCCACAAATCTTGGTATCTCGGATCTATAGGCACGTTCTGATTCTCTAATTAGGCCCACAACTGCAGCATCGTCGGCAAATTTTATGGTAAAACACGAATCAGAATTTGTGTACAAAATGAACAAAATTGGCGAAACAACACAACCCTGCATGTGGAGCACCAGTAGATGTACATATTGTTGAAGAGTTAACATTATTGAGTTGTACAAATTGCTGTCTGTTAACAAGGGAAGAATGTATCCATCTAATAATATTTGAGTTTACATTCATATGACAAAGTTTATCAAGTAACAGATGTGGCTGAATCGTATTAAATGCAGAGGAGAAGTCAACAAACATTATTCGGACATAGGAACTATAATTTTCCAAGTGTTTAAAGATGTTATTAAGAAGAGTTATTGTTGCATCATCTACTCCACGCCTTGCTCTATAAGCAAATTAATAGGGGTCTAAAACGTCAATCACATCCTTTAACAAGAAATTCTTTACAATTCTCTCTAGACATTTCATAGCAACAGAGGTGAAAGCTACTGGTCTGTAATCATTATTGACAGAGTGTTTTTCTTTTTTGGCAATGGGATAATTTTTGATGTTTTACAAAGAGTGGGAACAAGGTGGAAATTTAATGATAATTGAAAAATCTTTTGGAGAATATCAACCAGTTGCACTCTGCACTCTTTTAGAACTACACCTTGTGACCTAGCAAATTATTAGGTCCACAGGTTTTATATGAATTTATCTTAGCAAAAGACGTTAACACATCATCTTTAGAAATATCTAACAACTCACATGGTGGGAGTGATTCAAGTACATTGTTTCTTTCTTACAACTATCAAATCTAGAATAAAATGAGTTTAACTCATTTGCAAATACTAAGTCTTCATTTGATTCTAACTTGTTAGGTCTGCTGTTTGATGCAATAATAGTCAAGATAAATAAATATAAATGTGTTTCCTCAGGTATCAAAACTGAAAACTTTGACGAATTTGAGGATAAAACACTTGAACGTGAGTATGTTTTCACTATATTCGAGAAAAGTCATGTTGTTGATACTTAAATACTTATATTCTTTAAATATTGATATCCTTCTGTTATGAACCAACAATCATTGCCTTCCATATGGTATTTTCAGGCTAAAGGAATAAGTAAGAAAACAATTCTTTGTGCATTTTATCAATTTTTATGCGAAATTAATTCATTTTCTTTGCCTTTATTATCCCCGACATAACAGTTTTTGTGTAATTTCTGCGGCTCTTGTCCTAATGGAAACTTTACTTTACTATGCTTTTCAGAACCTATATGAATCATTTACTGCTAAAGTGCTTGTGCCTCGGGGGAATTACATTGACTTACATTCATGATCAAAATTATGTCAAGAACAGGAGTTACAAAATCGGTTAAAATAACTTGGAAACACAATAACATGAAAAGTTTTGTTCTGTGAACCTCCTATTTAGTATGTATTAACTATGGAGAAGCTCCAAGATTTCAAAACAAATTTTCATCAAGGACAAAGTTAAATTGATGACACAAATAAAGCTTACGTCGTCTATTACACCATACTCATGTAGAATTAATGATCTTTCGACTTGATAATATTGATTTAAACATATTTGATAATATATATTAATATTTTCGTAGGTGGTAAAGTCCTGTTGGAGCAGTATGAAGAATCTCACCGTAGGGTTTCTCCTGAAAGGCCCCGAGAGCTCAGTCAACAGACCCATAAGAGAGAATTAGACGCTACTCTTGTGCAGTTTCAACAGAATACTCAAAAACAAAATGAAGAAAAATTCAAAATCCTGAAAAATGAACAAGAAAGAACATTCCCTGGCGACGACATTGATATAATTTTAGATGAGCAGAAATCGGAGTCACTTAGAAATGTTGGAAAGATTGGATTTACGTCGAAGCAAAACATCACAGAGTTCAAAGAGGTTGCCAATATCACAGCTTTTAAAAAGAAAAGAGATACATCACTTGATAAAGTTGATAATCCGGAAGAAAGCAGCATCTCCTTGAAGAAGAGGCCCCCAACACCAAAAGGTACCATGTCGAAGGGAGCTCTTGATGAACTGAAGTTCAAGAGTATTGGAACCATATCTCCAAGGCAGATTAAACAGAAGTTGGCTGCGTTGAAAGATGTGCAGGGTAGCAAGAACAAAGCAATCGACCAGGCTGCCGAACTTTCAAAAGAAAGAAATGACGTCAAGCCTTTAGAGGTAAACTCATTGTCCCTCGAAAAGAACCCCATTGCAATGAAAAAGGAAAAGTGTGTAGATATTGAGCAGAATGGCAGGGAAGCAATGGATGTTGAGCGTCAAACACAGGAACACAACATTGCTTTCAGAGAGGATGAGATGGGAGCTAAAAGACAAAGAGAAGAAACACACAGAAATGCGTCAATGGACAGGAGTCATGTCGAATCTAAAGGATTTGATCAAGAAGATGATCATTCCAAAGATTTGATTGATGGCGAGCTTCAGCGTTTCACCACAGCGCCACTGGATACAAGCCATGCAGAGGCCCAGAAAATGAAGCAGAACATTCAAGAATTGGATACCAGGACTCAGGGCACCGAGCAAAGCACCAAAGAATCAGCAAATATTAAGAATGCCATGCCCAAGGAACCTGAGCATATCACAAAAGCTTCAAAGGATACCATGCCTGAAGGCATTCAACAAGACGCCAGAGGATCGCATATTTCAAAAGAAGTTAAGACCATAAAAACATCAGAGGATACCACATCTCACCACACTCAGCTCAACATGAATGATTCAAAGATCGAAAAAGATGTCAAGCTTCGGGACATAGAGCAAACCACTAGACTACCATCGGATACCAGGCGTCAAGACATTCAGCAGATTCTAACAACAGTAGACAGTGAGCAGAACAGAAGAGACCTGGAGAATACCAAATTTCAGGACATTAAGCAGTTCATCAGATCATCCAAGAATGCAGGAGCAGCTAACCTTGGGAATACAGTGTCGCCTGTCATAGAATCAAACGTTGCCAGGCCGCTTGACATTCAGCAAATTACCAGTGCTACATGCAAAGGAAAGGATGATAATTCTCAGGACGTTGAGAACAATAAGAAGACTGATGTCTCAAAGCTAAAAACAATCGAACAGAACGTCAGAGAAAAAACTGGAACAAAACCTCAGGACATTGGGCAAAGCAGCATCGCATTCAAGGACATAAAGAATGCCAGTTCTGATTACGTTAGTCAAACTACCAGAGCATCTAGCGATGCCAAGCTTCTGGGAAAAGACCAGATCATCAGCATATCTGAAGATATAACAGATGTCAAGCCTCGAGAACAGATAAAAATTGGAATGTTACAATCTAAAAATCTGAAACAAGAGGCCAAGAGTGTACGGTTCAGTGAAAATGATGACATTATTCCACCAGATGATACCCCAATGGATGACAATGCTACAGCGCAGTCTTTACCACTCCTAGTAGGAAACCCTTTGAAAACCTTTGGGTCCTTCACAATTGAAGAGGAGTTTGCATATATCCATTCATTTGGAAACAGTCATCTTGCTTCATCCAGCGACGAAGATGTCAGCCACACTCTCCCAAGACCAGAGGATGTCAATGTCGCACAGGGCAGAGAGTCCATAGGTGAGCAGTCGGTTATTTTTCTGATTCAAAATCGATCTGTTAACTAACATTTTGCACTTATAAAAAAATAATTT
The DNA here is from genome assembly GCA_916613615.1 of Steromphala cineraria. Taxonomy (NCBI): domain Eukaryota; kingdom Metazoa; phylum Mollusca; class Gastropoda; order Trochida; family Trochidae; genus Steromphala; species Steromphala cineraria. The sequence goes on along the minus strand of OU744724.1, from coordinate 50,118,595 downwards.
TTTTTAAAAAGGAAGCCATAAATTCAATCACCAAAGAATGTTATTTAATTACTCAGATGAGATGACCAACAGCAAATTTGACACGCCACTGTCCTATGATCAGCCTGTCCCACCAACCAGCCCTGTTTTGGGGTCAGTGGACATGTTCAGGCCTTCCAAACCTCAGCTACCACAGGAAAAGTTCACCTTCCTCAACAAGAATGTAGACCTGCCAGAGACGACAGGTAATTACTGCCCATATCTATTCAATCTGTCTTCTTCATTGTGTTATGAAGTTCATATAATTCTATAAATGATTTATATATTGCTTCAGATCAGTACTGCTCAATTAAATGGTATGTGTGATCTGTTTCAGGTGGAGATGTCGTACCCTTAAGAAAGGGCAGTGTCAATACCGACCTGCTGGGCGTGTTTTGCACTAATTCTGACTCCTCTGTAATAGCAAACTATTCTGGAAGTTCTTCAGAACCAGAACTCGCAAAGTTGATTGATATGAAATCAAGTGATGAGTTTTTGCCAACCAAACCTGTTTTCAAACCTGCAACTATCCCTTTGAGAGAATCATCACCAGTTATAAAGAATGTTGTCCCTGATAATACCAGTGATTTTAGCAATTCTTTTAAAGTTCTCCAAAATGCAGATGTCAAAGTGTCTCAAACGAAGCTTGGAGCTTCATCGTTAGTTTTAGGACCAATTAATTCCCCATCTTCAATGAAAACACCAGAGAAGAAAGCTATTCCAACACAGGCAGATGTTAGAGTTCGACCCCCCTCTGCAGGGAAGCTTGAGTTCAGCAAACCAACTCCTGTTTTGCATGGATTTTTGGAGAATGGAATGAAAGTACTAAATGACCATCCTTCTAATGATGCTTTACTGCATGGCATACAAAGGACAGCAAGTCAAACATCAGAGAGTTTTGTGGATGGACATCAATCTCCTCTGAGCAACAAGGTCAGAACTGTTCAACTGTCCGGCTCTTTCAAGAAGTCTACTGATGCCTTTCCTGTCGGCCAATCAGCAGAGAGTATGGTTCTGAAGAGTATCAAAAATGATAGTTTCAACGGTCAAAGTGCCTTGGGATCTGGAAGCAGACGAAATGTCACAAATATTCCTAAGCCAGATATTTATTGTGCACCAACAACAGTGTCTGGTAAATTAGATACCAAACCAACCTTGTCAAAAGCTGAACGGCGATTACTGCAACGGCCTACACAACTGACACATCACCTGGCACAAGGTCCAGGTAACAATGGAATGGAGAGTCAGGATATTTCTTCGAAGTCAAGTTTTCCAGAAGTTAAAGGTGCTTCATCAAAAGATACCACGGCTAATAAAGCTATTGCTTCTCCACGCACCAGTGCACAGAACATAAAATCAGGATATTCTCTGCCCACGACCTCATCAGGCGAGAAGTCCAAGGGAAGACCAAAACTTAAGTATGTCTCCACAGACTCTGAATCTGATGGCAGCAAGAGCCAGATGAAATCACAGATGAGACAACCTGGTTCTTCACATCAACAGATCACACATCAACCAAAGCCTCCAGACTCTCCTGCATGCACAAGGGTAACTCGTCAACGAAGGAAACGGCCTCCAAACACCAAGGCATCTGATTCCTCATCTGGGGAAAATATTCAGAAAATGTCAGCTAGGCGTGCATGGGGAGCCCAAAAGCATGTTCCTGCTCCTCCACTTGCTCCATCAGCACCTCGACACCGGCCTCCACCCGACAGAGTCAAGGATGAAGACGAAAGGTTTAATTTACAATTATTGAAACGGTATCTTAAAGTTTAATGATTTCACCAAACATTTGACTTATAATTCATCATATATTTACATTATGCAGTGTCAATGATGGTTATGATATCTTGAAACAAGTTTATGCAGATATATTAAGATAAAATAATCTCATTGCTGCCAATATATATATTGGAGAACTGTCATATAGCTGCTTACATTATTATGTCAGAGAACTTTATTTATTAGAGTAAACCTTGCATTGACAGAGAGAGAACTTCTGGGGCTTCTACATCAAGTCTGCCCGGACCTCTCCCACCTCCAGACCTCTTGGCGCCATCATTGTTCAAACGCAGAGCAGGGCAAGGCCTCCCAACAGTAACCGGCAATGTACCTTTACCTTCCCAACAGCCAGGCAGAACGGAGAGACAAGATTCAAACACCGACACTGATAATAGGAGGGCAGAAAATCAGTCTACGAGACCACAACTCAGACAAGAATCCATAATAAGCAAAGCATCTTCTCAGCCTCAGATGAGCAAACTTAGAGAAAAGTCCATCTCAAAACTTGATTCGAGGAGGGGAACATCTCGAGATCAAGGACCACAGGGCAGTCAGGAATCAACAAGCAGATCTGATACTAGAAGAGGACCACCTCAGTTAACAGGAGCAAGGGGCAGTCAGGACTCAATGAGCAGATCTGATACTAGAAGAGGACCACCTCAGTCAACAGGACCACAGGGCAGTCAGGACTCAACAGGCAGATCTGATACTAGAAGAGGACCACCTCAGTCAAGAGGACCACAGGGCAGTCAGGACTCAACAGGCAGATCTGATATCAGAAGAGGACCACCTCAGTCAAGAGGACCACAAGGCAGTCAGGACTCAACAGGCAGATCTGATACTAGAAGAGGACCACCTCAGTCAAGAGGACCACAAGGCAGTCAGGACTCAATGAGCAGATCTGATACTACAAGAGGACCGCCTCAGTCAAGAGGACCACAAGGCAGTCAGGACTCAACAGGCAGATCTGATATCAGAAGAGGACCACCTCAGTCCACAGGACCACAGGGCAGTCAGGACTCAACAGGCAGATCTGATACTAGAAGAGGACCACCTCAGTCCACAGGACCACAGGGCAGTCAGGACTCAACAGGCAGATCTGATACTACAAGAGGACCACCCCAGTCAACAGGACCACAAGGCAGTCAGGACTCAACAGGCAGATCTGATACTAGAAGAGGACCACCTCAGTCCACAGGACCACATGGCAGTCAGGACTCAACAGGCAGATCTGATACTAGAAGAGGACCACCTCAGTCCACAGGACCACAGGGCAGTCAGGACTCAACAGGCAGATCTGATACTAGAAGAGGACCACCTCAGTCCACAGGACCACAGGGCAGTCAGGACTCAACAGGCAGATCTGATACTAGAAGAGGACCACCTCAGTCCACAGGACAACAGGGCAGTCAGGACTGAACAGGCAGATCTGACATCAGAAGAGGACCACCTCAGTCCACAGGACCACAGGGCAGTCAGCCGAGACTTCTAGCCAAGAGGTCCAGAACCAACCGATAAACTGGAGGTTTATCTAAATGATATGCATTTATATTGAAATGATGGAACATTTTTTTGCGGTTTGTCAATAGTTGTATGAAGAACATTTATTATTCAATGGATTGCGATAGATAGATACTCAAGTTTGTGGAAAGAAAAGAGCAAAACATTAATGAACTATCATTACTTTTGTAGGAGAGCAATTATATGTTAAACATTTTGCTCCTTTGTTTGAACATGCGAAAATGCAGTCTTGGTATCGTGACAACAAACGAGTCATTCCTTTATTTGAATTTTACTGGTCTGATATTTCCGATATCAAAAATATGATGTCAAGACAATTATACGTTTCAGCCAATTAGAATTGAATATCGAGACAGTTACAGTAAAATATTGTTTGTTATATCCATATGTATTATAGTTTGTGATAATGTGATTCAAGTTTGATTTCATGTCTCCACTAGATACACTTTTCTTATATATTTGCGAGAATGTGAACGTTTTCAACGTTTGAGAGTCTTTACTTACCCATTATGAATATTATACATATTGGAGTCAATGTTTTAACCATTGTTATTCATCACTGTGATATTAGCTTCACGTCACTACCACGCAACTTTGTTATGTAATGGTGCTCTATGAATTTTATTTGCCATGCTGAGACACTTTATACTGTGCATGTTTTTTATCTATATTTTGTATCTATTTAAATGTATATGTACATGTATATATTTTTCTAAGAATAAATATTTCGTATGCAACCTGCTCTTCTATTAATTGGAGATAGAAATTTACATTGTACATTTAAAAGTGCGTTGCCAAACAAGTATACAATATAAGTATCCAAATAAGAATCTGATTTGTTTTCCAGACATCGTTACAAACCGATCTTCAGGAATTATAACCCTAGTATGACCATATTATTAGGGACCATAATTCAGAAATGAATTATCAACTGAATCAAATCATCAAATGAATTATTACTTGATTTAGTCTTGGCTAGCTCAAAACTGAAATATGCATTTGAGCGTGACTGAAGTGTCAATTTGAATTATTTCTTAACTTTTGTCTGTTTCAGTGCATCTAGGCATGACATTCGGCTATACAGTACATGCTTTGGCGATGCACTAAAACAAGACGGAATACCCGCATGATAATTCAGAAAGCACTTATCATAACAATTATGTATATTGATTTCACAATAAAATTATTAATACCCATGTACAAATATACAGCTGTTCAACTACTATCAACTTTAAAAAAAAGAATTTTCCTAAGTTGTGTTGATATTTCTTGCAGAAAAACGCTGAAAATCTGTAAACAGGGTTCTGCCACAATAGTCTCCAACGACATGCCAGTATCTTCTAGGTGGTTTTGGATTTTTTTGATACGAACGTAAATTGAATTAGGCCCTATTAATAAATTAAGAATATGTCACATATTCCTTCCATAAATAGCAACTTAATGATAAATACTTACTTTAATGAAATCTCAAAACAGTCATATTTATTCACATAAGCCAAATTTAAACGTCCAATTTTCATGAATACTAGTTATTTAACCTAGCAATCATCATCAACTCGTAACTGCCATTCTTACTGTTTCATTTAAGTTTCGAAATACGTCTGACTGTTTGACACGTGTCGTTGTTCGGTTTTCTACCACATACTTTCCTGCAAGAGTTGTTACTTTTGGAACAGATGACACAATTGGATTAGTTACAAATATGAGACCTTACAACTCACGGAGTGACACTTTAAGAAATTGACATTTTATTTTTAAAAAACATAAGTAACATCAAAAGGACATGCATGTTGTATATCAATGTTTAGTATTGACGATCTGATCATGAGGATAATAGTATACGTGTAGGAAAAATAAATAGTATATGCTTTCGAATTCAATATTAAGAATGGAAATGATTTTCACATTCGGTAATCTAACCCGACAAATTGTTTTAACGGACGAATAAAGCGAAATAAAAAAAAGTTGCATTCACTTTTTAAATAGTTTCTGACATATTGAGTTTTAAATAAACTAATATATCTGTTATATACATAGAATATGAGTTCACGCTAAAACAGTTTCCATGGTAAAAGTTAACAACATACGTTCGTTGCTATGCTAGTGTGATAAATCTCTGCTTTGGTATGTTTGATTCAACTAAATACCAGATACACGAGACGCTTGATTGCTTGGTTAGTTTAGGTAAGTTGGTTTTTATTCAAATCTGTTACATAAAACTAAGCAAGCTGTGTGATTAAATAAGTTATTGAAATGTTCATGTTGACCCCGTAAATGAACCTTTTTTAAATTTAATTCAACAGCACTTTTGAAATGACGGATGCTGCCCTCTCTAAGATTTAAAGCATTTTTGGGTAAATATAACTGGATATCACAAATATGTGGATTAGTGTCTGTCTATTTCTAAACAGATAAAATAAATTTATAGGATTTTAATCATTGTTTAACAAAACGCAATAATTTTACAAAGGACGGTAGTAATTTGTTCATACTAATATTATGATTTTTTGTTAAGTATTTTCTGATTTTTAGCGTATCGTGAAGAAGGGAATGGCGAACGCACTAAGCAACTTCATTGATACAAACTCGCATGATCAGGTAAGGTCCTGGGCATCACCTTGTTTAAACTTTGTATAACTCAAATTAGTCCATAAGTTAAAACGATCCTTTGCATGCAGGGGTCGATGGCAAGACGCATCCCCTTTGCCAAGGTAACCAAGCATTATTTCAAGAACAAATGGCGGCTATTTGTCGTATAACCAACCAATTAAAGCAGACTTAAAGGGGCAGTAGCACGTTTTAAGGGGAAATATAAGGTGATGTCAAGAAAATGAAAATTAATCGTTCCAATTGAGAGACAATCTTTTCAAACCAAATGGAGCAGTAATAATTCAAATATATAATGTATAAAGTTTAACCATGCGATTCCTTTTTCTCACACAAAATGAATTAAAGGTGTTCACATAAAATGGCCGCCAATGGATTTTATGTGAATCTTCATACTTTGTCCTCTGACTATTGATGATTGGCTTGTGTAATGACACTGTCATAATAATACATTTAGCATTAACATACAATTATCAGTAAAAGTTTAAAAATATAAAATTATCAAAAAACGTGCTACTGCCCTTTAAAGAAACGTTTAGATCACGCAAGTATTGTTTACGTAATTTTTTAGATGAACGATTTCAAATATTAAAGAATGAAAAAAACAGGAATTGATATGGTTAAATCCAACATTAAAGTCTAGTGCAACTGTGAAATAAATTGTGTGATAACCTGATTTAATAATTCCCTGATGATTTTTATTTCGAGGCGATTGAGCAATTTGCCCTTCGTAATTCAAATATGTCTTATCTAAAAGTTAATATTTCGTTTTCTAAAGCAAATAACGTAAAAGAGAACTACAATTTATATATACGTTTTAAACCGTATTTTGTAAAGATGTCGAAAGTCAAGGCTGATGACAAATGAAAGAATATTTTGTACGTCCTCTTGTTAGTTGTATACTACTAAAATGGGTTCATCAGCTGCCTTGTACAATTGATATAATTACACTCAGGGGCAAAAGAAACGATACAATATAAAATACATTATAGGTCAAGCTACGAGTGATAGTTACGGCTGAATCTGGATAAATTTGTTTCTTGAAGAGCTAACTGAACTAAGTTTTTAATTTCAAAGCTATATCTGTTGAAATACAGGCCTTTCAAAAAAACGCCATTTTAAAATCTCCTTAACTGGACGAGATAGGAATGAGAAAATGACCCTTTTTCTTGTTTTTAAAACAACATACAGGCAAAATGAATGAACAAATTAACTTCTACCCGGGTTTTTTATATTGATAACATCTTATCTTTATAAGATTTTTACATTTCATAATGTTTATATTCCAATTTAAAAGATTATGACCAGAAAAAAAACATTGAAAAAGCTGTTTTCTGACCCCTCGTGTATTTGAACAGTCACAGAGTTATAAATATCATACTTTGATGTTTGAAGTTCTTAGTACTTCTTCACAACTAATATGTCTATCACAAGGGTTCGTAGTCGCATTTCATTTACAACAGGATATTGTTCTGTACTCGTTTGGAAAGTTGGTATCGTTTCTTTTGCCCCTGAGTGTATAAAAGTTTTAATTGTATGTTTACTGACTTGCTTCGAAAAAAAACTCTAAACGTAAGATAAGCCAGATAATTGTAAAAACGTCTCCCTCAGGCTTTCCGGATAAGGAAACCCCTGTACTCGGGAACGGGCCAAAGTCTTCCACCTATGTCGATCCCTAGGACAGCGGGCATTCTTTCGATATAAATCCCTAGAGGTCAGTTACCATCCTCTACATATCGTAAGGCTGTGCAACTAACACTCCATGGTGGTGAGTGAGATGAGACAGTTGAGAGTGCTCCTGGTCACACACTTCAAGCAGAAACAAGCCTCCCCATTGATATATATCCCTTCCTCACTACAACTGTTCATTAACATACATTTGATGACCTGTTATACTTTTCAGCTTCTCGCCCCATTCGAAAGATTAAAGGAAGGCAAAACAAGAAGAAGACTTTCTAATGGTAACAATTGTTTGAAATGTTTGAATTTACCAAAATCAATCAGAAGAATATGTAATTACAACTAATTGATACTTAAGTGAGTGACTTTAGTGGAATATTGGATACTTCCCACATTAAAATGTGTCGTCGTTTATCGATTTTAATGAAAACTGTGATAACATTTCCAGAAGAGTAAGGATATGAATTTAATCTAAATGAACAACGTCGCTGATTTTTTAAATTGGAACTATTCTAGTAAAGATTCACAGTTTCTATCAAATAAAGCGCCTGGATTTTAATTGTGGAAGCGTCGAGTAACCTCTGTGGAAAAGAGACCATACGTTGTTGCAATTGAATGATTCTGTTGCAGCAGGTCGGTACATGCCCTCCTCCAGGCGCTGCTCCAACATCAGTCTGCCCTTCATCGAACCCAACACGCCCTCCCGCACCCACATGCCCGCCCCTACTCGGGCACTCCTGTCACGACATAGCGTCGTCGAGGGGACACAGTACGGACCCAACATGATGTCATTCATTGACAACAACGCAGAGACCAGGCTCCCAGATATACTTAGACCTGACACGGCCGAAACTAAATTCTCGGATAAAGTCGACACGGCGCAAGCCGAGAGTGATCTCGTAGCGCTGACACCGGAACCGGAAGTGTTCGGAGAGTTCAAGGTGTTCGAGAACGGTCTGGCAGTGCTGAGTGAGGACCAGAAGAGACGGAGCGGGTACAGACCGAGATACTGCTGGTGCAACAGGTGCCAGATGATGTACTCGCTCTACCTGGCCGGGGACCCCGCTCTAGACAACTGGGGCAACTACCCTTGTCATCAGTGGTGATCGAGCCAACTACTTGTATAAAGCTCAACAGCTCTGTATTCCCAGGCTCATGTCAATCCTGGACAGTGCACCCTTCCACAAAGCAAACTTTACCAAGGTTGACATTTACTCCAATCCTTTTTAAATTGCACTAAGGGTACCTTAAGGACTAACGATCATGCTTTGTGAAAGGAGGGCCTGATAGGTTCAGACAATAGAGTTCAGGTCGGAAGGTTTACTTCATTAAAGTTTGTTTGTGAATGATTGCATAAAACGTGTCAGGTCATATGATAGATAGACTATTGTTTGATCTTTGAAAATAGTAATGTTGTCTTACTGCCACCGGTCAATTTGACAATGAAAGAAAGTATAAGCTAGAAGGCACCATCCAATTATATATAGAAGGAATATTATCCATGTTCCAGTTCAACGTTTCTCCGTGGTTTGTTCTGTGACACTTCATTGCCGGGTATGTTATTATCAGGTTTATTCACATCATGTATATTTTAAACAAAATGGATTTCATCTATCTTTTCATGTATTGCCTAAAATGTCCTTGGTATGCCCACGTCAGCTGTCCGTGATACTGGATACATGGCTAGATGACATGGTTCTTGTGCATGATCGTAACATGTATTGGTTAATTGTTCAGTTTTTTGGTTGGCTACGACCGATACGTGCGGTTCACGTTTTCACGTCATTAATGTTTATATTGGCAATATCGGAGGGAAAAGCAATGTTGTAAGTTGCAGTTTCAACATCGTGGTGTTGAACGATAAAAAATATAATTGAGCATTGTCATATTTTTAGATTATTTTTTCAAAATTACTTTAACCTTGGTTGGCTATAAGTGGGATGAACCAAGTGTATCTGTCATATCCTGCTGTTGTAAAGAATCCTCTAAGAAGTTCTCTTTACTTGTACCCACGAAACTTGACAGGAGGAAAATGACCGATACACCTCGAGAAGTGTGGGAACGTCTGACACACACGTCCTTTTGGGATGCATCACTCCCATTAGTTCAGACATTGAAGGCATGCTGTAAACAACGTCTCCTAGGTCCAGACACTGATGTGCTCAAACTCACCTTGAAATAAAGTTTCGTGAATGGCTATGGTTTGATCCGTCCTTCATTAAATTACAAGTTAATATAACTGCTAATACAAATAACTACTACATATAATATATATAACTACCAGCTTAAGAAAGGATGATGAAGTACCTCTGAGTTTCAGAATGTAAGTCTGGAAAGAAACTTGGTGTTTTCATTTTGTTCCTTTGAAGAAGACACAAGGACGATGAGAGATGAATTGATACAGATAAATAATTAAGTAGTCATGCAGTTTCGGATTTCCTTATAAAACATTGACTCAGTATTTCAACAGTTCTTGCATAATATGTTATCTATTTTATCTTTATTTATAACCATAACATTAAAGTTAACAATATGCATTGAATCCTTCCTATACTGGTATATTCCACCATGCTAGTCATTGTCTTTGAAGTGTTTATGTAAGTACTGTGAGGCATGTATTGAAACTTTCATGCTGATCAAACCGAACTGGAGGGGAAATATTAAATATGACATAGCGATATCATACAAGTTTATGAAACGTTGCTTTCTCGTGTGCTATTTTGGGGTATTAATTAATACTGTCCAACCTTACTGTAAATGACAAAAACTTAACCATCAGTGCGTTAATACCGGTTGTCAGATGCAGTCAATCGTCACATCACATGTGCCCGCAATTGTTTCTTTATCACGTCGGATGCAACTACCTGACATTTGTGAAATGACATGGCAATCATTGAAATAATCCAAATGGCAGGAGAATGCAGTTTAAAATTTTATATTGAAAAATAAATTCAACTCTAAATATAATTGCAACCTGCAGAAGGTAGATCGATATAAATAATAAGATATTTGGCCGAGGTGTACACAAAGATTTGATAACGAGAAGAGGGGAAATGACCTACTAAGGAATGACCACCCTCTGGAACACGTGTCCGTTCCTCAATACAATTTCCTCAAATTTGGCTTAATCTAAAATCACTGTTAAATGCTTTTTCGAGATTGGTTTCTTAGAACTGCACTAAGCTAAATATAATGCAACCCCATGGTGTTGTGGTTTGTGATTTGGCCCAGCCCAACTTGAAGGAAAGTAGGGTACTTTCAACCGTCTTCTTGTTTTTGCATCAAGTATACCTTGCATGTCTTTGTCCCTTCTTAAACCGCAGAGATATCAAGGGCGCTTCGTGTTCTTCTAATAAGTATGGAGTTATGTTATATTTAGTTACAGCTTTAATCAATAGTCATCATTTAAACGGAATACAATCGTAGCTAGTGTCCCGTCACGAATTATGGTTGGTCAAATTTTGCACGACTGAAACAGTGCAGTGAGACTCGTGGTTGTTTTTATGTTATCTTTCCTTCTGAATATATCATTTAGTTTTTAAAACAATCCATCGACATGTTCTTCTATGACGCTGTGTGCTCCAAGGTAATCACGTTATCTTCCCCTGGGTCCAGACCAAAGTGCAAGTGACCCTTCTGGATCCAGGCCCAGGCCATCCTGTCCGTGGTGAATGCTTGACCCACGTCCCCGCGAGGGCTGACCACCACTACGCCCCCCGAGCTTCCCACTCGCTCCAACATCAGGGACAGACCCTTCTGGGCCGCGCTCTCACATGACATACCTGTAACATACACTAGAGGGTCACCGTCCATCAGGAAATATTGGCGACGAATCCCTAGCCTTAAAGTCCCTACTCTGTTATATCAAGACTATATAGCTAACATCGCTAAGAAAATATTATGAATTTTTTTGACATCATCTTTGGGCATTGATCTCATTTGTCCAATTGATATATCGCTAAATTTATCAAGAGCTTTTTGTGGCTTTGATGCAGTTACGGTTGGCCTTACGATCATCTTCACTGTAATTTTACGTTCGTTAGGTAAGACTTATATTTAACAAAAATACCATTTTGAATTCTGCCAACGTCTTGCACACCTTTCACAAGCCAATTGCTATATTGAGTAAGCCATTAGTTAGCCAGCCTTTCTTCATTGTTTGAGTTTCTGATCTAGAGGTCTTATCTCGGCAGCCACAACTTTGATAAAGACCTAGTGAAGTCCGACTACCATTAATTCACTAGTTTTTTTCTCTGGGAACAGACGGAACCTCGAGCAGTAAGACACTCTACATAACAGATCCTAACCTGCGCCCACTGGTGGACACTGACCTGAGTGCATGAGGTCTGTGATGGTCTTAGCGAGACACACCCGCATGATGCCCTCCCCGTGTCCTGTGGTGGAGACCGCACCCGCACTGTCGTCAGCGTACCCGCCCGAACCTGGAAATATAAATGCAGCATCACGCATGCGCAAAATACGACTTTCTCTTTTCTTTAAGAAAACGAGTCTTAAAAGAGTATAAGAGCTATTTAGTCAGATCGGTATCATTATTTCATTTTTATCCGTTTAAGTCCAATTCTAGAGAAAAAGTCGAAAACGTATAAAGTTAACGGATGGGCGAATGGAAGAAAGGCCGGACCACACTCATGCAAAGGCCACCAGCCCTTCAAGGCTCTCGGGCCAGATGTGCAAAAACATTGTGAAGTTCTACAAGACCTTACCCATGAAGTCATTTGAGCTTCCGCACGTTCTGTTGCTGAGGGGAAATGCACGCACCTATGATGCAGGTGTCCCCCACTCGACCTGGCCTCTTGGCTGAGATGCCCCCAGTAGACGTGGCGAACGCCACGGAGCCGGTCTGGTCAACTGCTACAGCACCCACTGTGTCGTGTCCCCGGCTCCCCTCCCTAGGGCAACATCCAGTCGAGCAGTCATTGGTGTATCAGAAATATTTGAAACATATGGAGTGGGCTCATTCTAGATGGTTGATTGGGCTCTGCATCGTTATGATACACCTACATCAGATATTAAATCTAATAAAACAGGCTTTGTCGAAATTCGACGAAACCGAACGTTTGTCTCTAAACGTATGATTTTATGCCAGATAATAAGCACATTCATTCTTGTGACATGTTTCTTGTACACGGTAACTGTTTACACATTTCAATAAACAAATACTTGAGAGACTTAAATCTTAAAGTTTTCGTCAACTGCCAGATTAGAAATATTAAAAATATGCACTGACCTACTTCTGAAGAGTGTATCGACGGTTGTCTTGTACTTGCGGTATTTCTCCCACTCTTCCCTGGCGTGTGAAGTGACCAGCCTGTCCGTGGGCACCCACTCCACTCCGCACTCGCTCGCGAACCTGTTAGCTCCTGGCCCAGCCAGCAACACGTGGTCTGTCTGAAACATGCAGCCATGCATCAACGTCATCTATATCAGTGATTCTCTCCTGAAACGGATAGCTCAATTTAAAATTCAATAGATCCCTCTCGGAAGAGAATGGTTATAGCAAGGCCTCTCGCTTTTTCTGTATGGCAGAAAAAAAGCTCAACCATATCTTTAATAAAATGTTATCAATATTGATAGCCTCAAAATTATTTTTTTATTATTACAAGCCAAGATATTCGCAAAATTCGTTTTCTAATACCACTTGTTTCTCGTTTCATTAATATTCCATGTTTGAAGAAACAAACCGACCTTGTCTTTGACGAGTCTGGCGAGATTGACTGGGTTCTTGATATTCTGGACACACGCCACTGACCCGGCCGTCAATGTCCGGCCCTCCATGATGACCGCGTCCATCTCTACCTCGCCCTCCAGGGTCAGTACTGAACCCGTACCTGCAGCGCAGCACAAACAGATGGACAGACAGACGTGTATATTGGGAACAGCATATTATCTACGTCTCGTTGTCGAAATAGCTGATACGGCCAATGCTGGAGATGTTATCAGACTCTTAGAGTGTAGTTCGAATCCCGCTAGGAGCTCGACACGAACAAGTACTAGAACCTATACTGTTTCAGATCATACATATTCACAAAAAGTATGAAAATGTATCTACCACAAGTAAAAACAATCAAAAAGTAGGCACTTTCGAAGCGACGTTAAAATATTTGTTCATTTTTTTAATTTCAGTTCAAGGATTACTTTCTTTTGCCAACGTTTATGTTTAGCATGCAATTTATTGCCGTTTTAGAGAGATATAGGGATAAAACTAGAATTATGAGGATTTTTGGCAAGGTCATTCATCACATATATTAAATGGGATTAATATGCGATCGAAATTAAATCAATGAAAATTATTTTTGCGACACTATTTAGATGTAAGCGTAAGTCTATGGGAATGACTTCAAGAGACGTACACAGAAATAGAGTATATGGCACAATACGCCTGCTATTCTCACCGGCATCGAAGGCGGGGTCATCCTCCAGCACGACCACTGCTGCCTGAACCGCGTCTAGAGCCGACCCCCCTGACTGCAGGACGCGGTGTCCCTCCCTGGCCGCGCGTTGTACCCCCTTCACACTTGCCTCTGCCAGACTGTCAGGGATCGCCCACGCCCCTCCATGGATAGCTATAGCGGGTTGGATTGGCGCCGACATCTTTGTGGTGGTACTCGACTAGAGTCTCGGTAGAACCAATTCTGGTTACACAGGCGCAAAGGATATAGAACTTATTTAATCTAAGATATAAGTAATAATGTTGATACAGTTTAATGGGATGACTATCATAATGATGATAATATATTTCTTCATTGTATGATGAAATAAAGAAAACGTACCTAATATGTATCTACACTGTTGAATGGGCCAGTGAACGCTACACGAGAAGTAAATGGTAATTATTTAGAGTACTTACTTCCTGGCTTAACAGTGAACCTCCTAATAGAACGAGTTTGTATCCCGTTCCAGCTAGTTTAAAACATGTTTTACTAGCAACATGGTATGTCTTAATCAAACTGAACGCTAATCAGTCTACTGTTTGTAATCAAAACCGTTAATACCTTATCGAAGTGTTTCAGTTCAATTGAAATCCGTTCTCTTGACTTTTGACATCTAGCTGTATGTATCAACACAACACTAAGTTACCATGGTGACGTCAACTGTCTTGCTTAACCTCAATACCTGGTACATGACTACCATTGACCATCAGAATGGCGACCAACCGTCTATAGACAGTGTTCATTTGGATGTCTTCCCGCCACCAAGTACAAGCACAGGAACCCGATATCGTAAATGAAATGTAGGTAAAACGTTGGTAAGAAAACCCGTCCCCTCTAAGGGGACGGGTCTTTCTTACTCACGTTGTTTAGAGGGGACGGGTCTTTCTTACTCACGTTTTACCTACATTTCATTTACGATATCTGGTTCCCGTGAGTATAAGCCGGAATCAAGTGTCTCTGCACCTTATCCTACAAGTGTTCATTGGGGTTGAGATAAGGCCCACGAGCCACCAGTGATATGGCGATGATGTTACGCTGTTGCAAGAAGGCTTACGTTATTCCGGCGATGTGTAATCCTGCCGAGAGCTGTCCTATCTTGCAAAAAATATATGTAAAAATATATTTGTCTCGGTTATCCTGAAAGACCAAATATGATTCTAAACCTAATATTAACAAGAGTCAAGTATATTATAATACGTATCTAAACTACAGGGATCTCTATGGCAATTTGACATTAAACAAAATAATATGTCTTCGAAACTGACAAACTCGTCTGTTACATTTCAACCAGTCTAAGTAAACCTATGCTCAATTATACTCGCTTCATAGATATTGAGTCTAGCAAGTAGTAGTAGCTGGTCGCGTTTAACAGCCGATCTATCGAAATGACCAATCAGGGGTCGTCTTACCAAGCCGCAATAGTATGCATTCGCACAGATAACGTTGGAGGGTCATAAGTCGACGAAAGGTCGGCTGACGCGACCCGCTACTACATCTTGCTAGACTCAATATCGGGAATGAAGCGAGTATTATTGAGGCTATTTACTTAGACTGCATTGCAACCACTCTAAATTCAGGAAATTCTGGTTGGTGTGTCATAATCATTTTTATGTCCCACTCAAACTGCTACTTCCGTGAATGTACATTTTAGTCATACTATGTTATTGCAGTTTGTCTGTATTCATGTTTGTTAGTGTTTACATTGAAATATCTACAATTTGCATGAAGTATGTTATATATGTCTATGTATCTATAAAGAAATAAAATTATTCATAGAAACAGGAGAATTTGTGTCATGGACATATTGAAAATATTAAACCCCAGTAAATTATAATCATAGTCAGGTGTTTTTACAAACCTATTTCCATGTTAGATAGGAACTCGAACATTTCGCGTTTCAGTTGGTGTTCAGTATACCTTATCACTAGATTTATACATTACATGCCATATATCAGTTGGATTAAGTCAACGCTCAATATCCCGTATATAGTAATTTATAATGATATAATCAAATAATATCCAACCTTTTTCAAAATGAAGTTACCATATTCACCTGAGCTAAACATGCCCTACTCACTATCAAGCAGGTACAATTACACGAGGTCAAGAATAGTTCCTCGCTGACCCATTTACCTTTAAAACATTTTCCACGCTTTATACATGATCTAGCTAATAGCTAGTGAATTGTCTTCTAGACATTGTTTACAATACCGTGTTACCTTGACATACCTTGGGTATTCGCTAATTGGACCAATATAGGTTAGTACACTCCAGATGTCATTCAGTCTTACCTCACTCCTCGCTCTATGCTAATCTATCAATTCAAGTTCATGATATTTCAACTTTAAAGGCGCAGGAGGAATATAAGGTGATGTCAGGAAAATCAAAATAAATGGTTCGAATCGAAAGACAATGTATTTAAACTAAACGAAGGAGTAATAAATCAGATGTTTATTAAGTTCAGACGTGCGATTCCCTTTTCTTACACAAAATGAATTAAAGGTGTTCACATAAAAATGGTCGCCATTTAAGAACTTGTGAACATGTGAATCTTTATAATTTGAACTCTGGCTGTGTATGGTTTGTGTAATGAGATTTTTTACTTTTTCAAAATAGTGCATTTAGCATTAACATACATTTATCAGTGAAAAATTTTAAATATCAGATTTTAGAAAAACGGGCCAATGTCCCGTGAATTCCACCTAAGTAACGGAACGAAAAAAAAATCTGATAAAGAAATATATCTTTTTTATAAACGTGTTCTCAGTGAAGATCTTTGCTCGAGTCAAATATATATTGGTATATGTATAGGTCACTGACACACTGGCAACAGGTGATATAACTCGCAAAATATTTTTTCCTTTGAATGTTACGTTTAAAAGAAGTGATGTACGATGACTTGGATAAAACATAATTTGGAAAATGTTTTTGGGCCCGTGCATCAGATCTATAAATCAATTTCCATCATCTAAGTCTGCATGCAAGTTGTTAGCTTTCTAGATATTTTGCCTTTGGAGAAGATCTTAATAGTTGTTTAGGGCATTAGCCACTGATGCCCTTATTTGGGGTCATAAGGTTTCAAAATCCACACCGTAGGAACGCGTACGCCTGGCGAGTGTTACACACTCGGAAGTGAACGAATCACTACGCTACAGGTGGGATTCGTTTGACCATTCAGCGTTATATTTCATCTCATAAACACATTATTACTAACTTTCGAGTGTCAATATTCAAGGCTGTAAAAATATAGACACCAAGAAAGCTATAACCGAAACAAGAGATCAATGTAAGTTCAGTTAAATGTGTATGATCCATTTATAACAAACGAATTTTACATCCCGGAGTCTATATGTGGTTTGTTTGTATATTATTTCAATCCTGGAATAACATTGCCCTTCAAAATGTATATATTGTTGAAGTTAAATCAATAGTCTACCTACATGTCAAATTTGGACTCATAACATTCATCAATAAGGAAAATATGCGGTATTTCCGACATCTGGTGTAAAAATGCAGTGAACGCGTTACATTTTGGTGTGGTGCACGCGTTACACTCAACTACGGATTCTTGCACTGAACGAATTACACAACCTGGAAAATGTTTCTCACATTCCTATCGTGTCTTAACCTCGTTAATAATTGTTAAAATACAGCATTTGAGCTTATTACTGGTTCAGGTATCTTCAGAACATCTTAAAGGATCCATTATATATTAAAATTGTGTCTCAACGTTCAACAACAATGCGTTTGATGTATGTAGAAACGTATATCAGATGGAGGACATTAGTGGACTAACGCTGGATGGGAGTTCTCTAACTTCAACTCCACAAAAGAAACGAGAGCATCTGTGCAATGAATGTGGTAAAATGTACACCAGTCGGTCAAGTCTTCGGCAACACATCCGCATTAAGCATGATGACGAGGGAACATACAAATGCGATGTTTTTAACCAAAAGTTCATCAACAGAAATCACTATATTGGTCACGTGAACAAACATGGAAAGGTGCAACCATTTGTATAGCTATGTCCTGAATGTAAGTCGCGTTTCACCTACCAAAATGGTCTCAAACAGCATCAGCGGGAGTGTACCAAGACACCCAACAGCAATGAGAAATTTTGAGATATTTGATGTGGTCTTCGGTCGCCAAAAGTATTTGAATGGCCACAATAAGATATGCACATGTACATGGAGTCGTCAGTAAGCAATGTGCCGGGTTTCCTGGTGCGCGGGATGTCATCACTTCAAAGGACCTGGATGAAGTTGTTTGATAGTTTTAAATGTATTTGATAAAAATAATACACTCAAAGCCATTAAAAACGCAACTTCGAGTTACATTTCTAATTGCTTTCACGTTTATTTACAGTACAAGTCTTAATAAATGTACATAATATTTGACAAAATCGACATAATCATTGATGGATAATTTCATGAGACATGATGCACACAACAGGAACGCCAGAAAACCATGAGTTTCAGAATCAAAACTTAGGAATTGCGTTTTTAATGGTTTGGAGTATATTTCATTGAGAGATAGACAGTAAGTTCTAACAAATACTACATGCTGGTGACAATGGCAACATCACCATACCATAATACTATCTAAACGTAGAAAATTAGGTTGACAAGAGGCATTAACTGTCTGATAAAGAAAAAAGGAAAATCAATTGATTTGATACATTTCAATATCATGTCCTGAATATGTTTTATTATTCAATCAATTGGACAAAAGGCTATATTGAGAAATAAACATATAATTTCATTTATTATTTAACAAACAAGCAAACAATTGAGCGTGGCTCAATAATACCCCCGACCGTGCACTTGACACTTGACAATACCACTCTTACTCCCTAATCCACCATGAAGGAGACAAGTGCAAAATTCTAAAATATGTACACAATTCGATCTCAGAAAATGACTCAGTATTAAACAGAAATTTCTGAACAATTAAAATAGTCACATTACCTATTATAATTTAATACTGTACCTTTTAGATGTAAAGGACGTGCAAGATTTGAAGAGGATCAGATTAATACTTTTTTCTGTAATCGATCGGACAAATTTTAGCTCAGAATATGACCAAGTAAAAAATTGGCAAAATTTTGCAAAAATAGAAAAATTCACCAAATTACTTTTTATTTCGCATTGCACTTCTCCTAGTGGTAAAAAATACATGTCACCGAATATCCTGAATGCTGAAGAATCTCACAACATCCATGAACAACAAGAAAGCAATATTTGTCAATGGAAATTTCTTCAGAGTCACAAGTTCATTGAATTTGACATACAGTTCAGATAAGCCATGATTGTTTAGTTCTGACAAAACATCTGGTAACATTGAACTGATTCGAGAGGCGTTATCGTTAGTCGTTACATCTTCATGTTCTATGCAAAGTTTGTCCTTCTTTGTAGGAGGCTCATGGCTTTCATGATCATGTGTATCGACTATTGTCAGTGTCTCTGGAGTATTCGACACAATTACTTCCCTTTCATCCATTAAAAGTTCTGATGGTACATATTTATAGTCTTTCTTCACATGTTTTAACAACCCTGTCACCTCACAAAGTTTCAATTTCCTAATAATGATCCTGGACGTTGCATGATCGACTTCAATATGCTCAATGATTTCACAAAAACGTTGGTATTCGTTAGGACAGTAGTCACAAGCATATGGAAACATTGTGGAAGGTTTTCTTAAACGAAAAATATGGAAAACCCTTTTAAAAATATAATATTCTTGGATGTAAATCGTTCACTACTGAAAATGTAAATTGTTCACTAGCGCAAAAATCGTTCAAGTGTAATACGTTCACCACGACATTGATACCACGTGTCTTTGATGACTTATATCTCAAAAACTATTTGTTAGATTCCAATGGTTCAAATACATATTTCTAGTCACAATGATGTATTTGTTATCTTAAAATGTTTGTTTTTGTAATAATGATTTACAATTGTTTGTGACATCTTGCAATTTTGTGATAGGGGTTATGTTGTAAAATTGCCGTTGTCTGCCTAATATATAATTTTGAGAGGATTTAAAAAGATATTTGTTATCCCCAAAGTCTATATTTTTACAGCCTTGATTATTTACAGTCGAAAGTTAGTAAAAGTGTGTTTATGCCACAAAATGTAACGCTGAATGGTCAAAAGAAACCCACCTGTAGCGTAGTGATTCGTTCACTACCGAGTGTGTAACACTCGCCAGGCGTACGCGTTCCTACGGTGTGAAATCTAAACGTCAGAATCTTCGAACGGACCTGCACACAGAATGTCAGCTCTTGATGCCTTTCGCTTCATGAGAAGAAGATGAAAATAGTGTTTAGGGCGTGGCAACTCCGTGATTTTCATCATATATCGATCACAACATATCGATCAAACTCGCGACTTCGACCCTTCTTATGAAACGTCAATTAGCTTTAAAAATGATATTTCCTTGAAACAATCGATATTTCGCGAGGACGGACAGACGCCAAAAGCGCATCGGCTTTCTTGAATACTGTTTGTTTTGCATTAAGACCGACTTGTTTTGAACCGTCTCCATTTCAAAGTGATTATTTTTAAATGCCAATATTAATTGAATCCTTTCCACTATGCAAACCGTGTCATTGGGGTTTTGGGCATTCAAAAATAGATGAAACTTTAGTACTTTTTAACCCGAATTAGAGTGTGGGGAGAGGCGTTATTAATCCTGGTTATTAATCTACCTTTTCTTTTTCTTTTCTGTTTACATCCAAGACAGGTATTGGTATATGTATTGTGCAACTAGACTCACATAAATCCTTAATCGTTAATGCTTTACATCCATTGGCTACGACGTGTCAGTTCAGTAAAAATAGCACTTCTGAAAACGAAACTGATACATGATGACATGGGACCTTCAAGATCAGGACTTTTATACAGTTATATAGTTTCGCATATCTAACGTGTGTCAAACAGACTATAAGTTCTATAACCGTGTGGACAAACACTTAATAAATCCATTTCTTAAATAAGGTTATGCAATTCCTTCTTCAATGATAATTCTGTTCACAATTTAGTTCAATATATATTCTCACTGATCAGCAAAAACAAACAGACTCCTATATCTGTTTATTTGGGCTCTACCCTTATCAACTTCATGGAAAGACATTTTGTACTTGTAATATTTCATTCAAAGTTCTAAGCAAATAAATTACAAATTCCTTAGCAGAACCAAAACATCCCATTAAAGGATGCATAAATCCAATATATCAGCCATGTTTCTTATTTAAAATATTTATGAAACATCCAATCAAAATCCAGGTAAAACAAGTATTTGTCACAAAGGTGACAAGATCCCCCGCCGCAAATTGATGTGAACAAAATGCATACTGTATACATAGAAACACTTGTCTACACTTGTCATGCTACTAGATGTCATTTAGACCACAACAAATCAACTGGTCCCTGGGTCTTCCATATATAAGCCTCACTGTGACCTTGAAAATAATGTGAAGGTCACCAAAATCGACTGGGCCCGGCGCCTTCCCAATAAGATGCATTGTGTAAGTTATGAAGAGAATTCAGTGAATGGTTCGAGATATTCCGCTGACAAGCCTAAAATGCAGGTTTCAATGCTGAAATTTTCAAAGTCTAGCTTTGACCTTGAAAATAATGTGAAGGTCACCAAAATCGACTGGGCCCGGCGCCTCCCCAATAAGATGCTTTGTGTAAATTATGAAGAGAATCCAGTGAATGGTTCTTGAGATATCCCGCTGACAAGGGTAAAATGTCAAAGTCTCGTAATGACCTTGAAATGAAGGTCAAGGTCATGAACCTCTATAGGAACCTTGCTCTCATGGTGATGAAGCTATATACAAACAAGATGTGTTTGTGAAACACGAATGCCCCCGGATGCATCCTGCTCGCTGTGTCAAGGTCAAGGTCACAAGGTCAAATGTAATGGTGTCATCTGAAAGGTCTCATCACAAGGGATCCATATGTCAAGTATCAAAGACCTAGCTCTGACCAATCAAAAGTTATGACCAAGGTTAAAGTTTTTGTGGACAAACGGACAGACAGGTGAAAAACAATATACCCCCGGAATCTCCGATTCGGGGGCATAAAAATGAAAAGAATCAGGTCAATAGTTTGAGTTATTCAATATCATCCGTCGGGACGTATGGACGGACGCTGCTCAATACTATATCCCCCGCTTCGGGCTAAACGCGCTGCGGGGGATAATTAATATAAGTCACTTGTGAATTACAGGAAAATTTTGTCCATTGTGTCCATCTTTCCATATAGGTAAATTACAACCATGAAGAAAGAGAAAATAATTCAAATACAGAAAAACATTTTATTGCATAAATTTGAATCATTATGATCTGCTATCACCAAGCACTATTCAAATACATGCACAAATGATAGATGTATATAAGATTTATATACAATTGCTTGTGATATACAATGTACATTTTGAATGTAAGGGGTATGTTTGTTCATGAATGGCGAAGATAATGGCAAAGCCAAATGATGCCATCCTGCATACCAGGCGCCTTTATTCCTCTTGCTTCACTCCTAAACCTTACTGTAGTCAAACAATGATAAGTCCTGATGTGTTATAGATAGTAACCAATCATACCGGTACATACATACATCACTTTGATTTCTTAAAATATAGTAACTTCCACTACCTTAGTTTTTTTTGAAATCTTGTATGGTTCAAACTTTTACAGAAAGTCAAGAAAATATTATTGAAATAAATGAAGGGTAGAGATACATA
The DNA here is from genome assembly GCA_916613615.1 of Steromphala cineraria. NCBI lineage: Eukaryota > Metazoa > Mollusca > Gastropoda > Trochida > Trochidae > Steromphala > Steromphala cineraria. The sequence goes on along the minus strand of OU744724.1, from coordinate 50,095,787 downwards.
AATAATCAAGTTTTTAATTTTTAAAAATACTTTGTTTGTAGTTACCAAAGATCAATAATGTAGTGTCTGTGTATGTATAACTTTTTTATGTTTTAAAGTCTACTATGAAATAAATTCTGTTTCTGATGATAGTGAAATCAATAGAAGTATTACATAGATTTATATTTTATATAATTATAAAATAACATGACCATCAACGCTTAAATTTTGTATGAGTTGTGTAATTAAAAAGTTTAAACTATCTTGAAGCCATTTACAGAAATCTTGTTGAAAGTTGAGTAACCTTTAATTCATTGACTTGGTACGGAAACCTATTTGTTCAAAATGAAAAGAAACATGTTGCCTTTTCTTGAGCAGACATATATCTAGGAAAGGGTCTTACCATTTTTCGGTGTAGCACATATTGAGTCTTTGATGTATTTTCCTATAGGGGACTTTTTAAAAGTAAAGCAAGAACATAGTGGCCTGGTCTACAGGGTGGATGATACCTACCGTACAATTGTCTTTTATTCTGTTAATTTCCACAATATGATGACTACCAGGGATGTCGCAATCCAAAGATGCATCATCGCGTGTCAGTTCAGGGTACAAAGTTTACAAAGTTGTAAATATCGTTCCAAATTTTAGCGAGTATCCAATCATGAATTCCAGAGTTTGTGAAAATCCTCATTATGATGATATTCTGTTTATGTGCAAGATAAAAAAAATTATATGTTTTTATATAGAAGTTGGTTTGTTTTTGTGTATACCGGTAATAAAGAAAGTTCTTAGAAATACTGACCCAAGATCTGTGGAATGGTAAATCAACAATAATGTCACGTTTAATACATTTTGCTACAAATCTTATCTTGACTGAAGTATCGTGATGCGTATCATATTGTGACATCCCTCATGAATACTCTTCCCCATAACTCTCAACAGTGTTTGTCAATAGGCTTCCGTGTATTGATTATGGAACAACGATTACATAACTCCTGGTGTTATCACTTATTCAACGTCAATTGTGTAACTATTTGACAGTGGGAAATGTCCCTTATTTGACTTCTCTTAATGAAACAATTAACATGACTATCAATTCCTCATCAACACTTTCATCAGGGATACAAAGAAAAAATATATTATAGTATTAACTTCATTCGTCATGCATTAATTCATCTGATAAAGCAAAAGTTTTTTAATGTGTGTAATTAACTTAACATTCAGTTTGATTGAATTCAACCTATTTCCTAGGAATAAAAATTTCAAATATTGACAGATACAAGATCCACTCCACTAGGTCTACACACAGCACCGTAGGTCACATGATTTCTTACACTCAACTCATAACATCTTCATAGTGATGACCATGTTGAAGAAAGTTAAATGGAGTTACTTGCCCCTAGCTACTGATACCAAAGGCTTTTGCTGGACAACTTAACTTCAGATTGTTTAGCTAGGCTTATGTCTGAACATGCAAGCTACGGGGCTGCGGTGATACCTAGTCGGCAGGAAACTTCTGGACCAAGTTTTATCCTTGATATGGTTATTATTTTCAAACTTTTATTCCATTGAACTAGGCTGATTTTATCAGACTGACTTAACATAGTAAATGTAAAGAATTTGAAAAGTATAAAGTATTAAATAATGTAAACAAGTTTTAATGTAATTGTGCATAAGTTCAATTGCAATGAGTGATTGGTGTTTAGCATTGCTTGATCATTATTTCAACCATTAATAGTGAACAAATGAATCAATGTAATAAAAAACATTTTCACCAAATATGTTCTATTTAATCAATAAATATGAACAGTATGCATGCTTAACTTGGTGCCAGAAATTGTTGAAAACTAAAATTGATTGACATGGTGGTTCATGGTTCATGAATTAATTTGTAATCATGAATTAAAATCCCCTTGAACTTGCTCGCATCCCTCTCCCATACTTGCACAAGTGTAATAGGGAATTCTTTACCGGGTATATTATGTACCATCACAACTTTATAGAGAATACAATGATTTCTTCAGTTGATGTGGAGAAAAGGACACTGTAACGGTACATGAATGAAGAATGCACAAATAATGTTCAGGGGGCCTGGAGTCAAAGCAACCATAGCTCTAACACTTGTAAAGTATATCTCTAGACATCATAGAGCTGTGATTGCTTTAGGAGATGAGATGAAAGTAGGAAGAAGTAAATGCTATGAGTCGGTAGTCCATCCATTGACTTTGGCTTGAGATTTGATCTTCTTGACTTTAATGTCTGTGTTGGGGAGACACTCGGCCAGACTCTCGGTGAGTTGAATGAGGCTGAGCTTATTGACCGGGACCGGGTCCTGGGACTCTGTTTGCAGCTGGGCGTAGTGTGGGGGGAAGAAGGGGATCCACATGGCCTGTCGGTCATTCTCCACATCGGGGGAGGAGGAGTCCACCGGCACAATCACCCCCCACTCCAGGGCCTGGAGCTTCTGCAGCTTGGACACCAGGGTCAGAGTGTTTGTGTTCACCATGGCCATCTGCACAAAACAGAGAAGACAGCAATGAACTTGTATCTACTCATATGAGTTGGACAAAAACCTTGTATGAAAAATATCAGAATAAAGCTTTAAAAGGAAAAAAATTCTTGCATGAAGTTGACAATCAAGATTCCAAATGCTCCGAGTGGCTGGTATCTTCAGGTGATGATACTCACATCAGCGGCCTCGGGCCAGACGACGAGAGCTGAGAGGTTGTGGAGCTGCTGCAGGGTTGTGTAGAGAGTCTCGGAGATACTGAAGTGGATCAGCTGCAGCTCTTCCAGTCTACAACACAACATGCACATCATCTGTATCAACTGGTTACACGTAGAATTCTCAAACTTTGTAACACATTTAGAAACATGTTATAACTTACATCACTATCAGAAATGCATGATAAAACAAACGTGCAAAGCTTTTTCAGATGTGCAACAACCAAGGATGCAAATGAACTGAATTTAAAAAAAAAATTGTGTTTTAATATCACTTTACACCTTATTATTGTACATAAAATGAAACATTTTCCGTGACAGTATTGAGATTACAGTTCATTAACATACTATAGATTGCATCAGAAACACACGTTCCACTTTGATAATTTGAAAGTGTAAAACTGACACCGTTTAATTTCCTAGAAACACAAGAGTCTACAGTATTAATGAAGGAAAATAGCCAGTCAGACATTTGCTTTTTACATTTGAATAAGTATAAATTAATTATGGTTATGGTAGCTAGTGGCTGTCGTTGGTACTCACTGGTTCAGGTTGGATAGTGCGTCCCCGAGCCCGATGTCCGGGATCTCTCCTCCATACTCCAGCCGCAGATGGACCAGACTCGTCAGGGAACCCAGCACAAAATACGTCTACACACCAACAGAAGGGTATCTATTTATGATAGCCTGCATGCACTGAAGCAACACTTTGTTGTTGACAGTTGACATTAAAGGAATATTCCAATGAAAAATGAAAAAGAGCCTTTTAAAACAATGTTTATGGATAAATCCTTCAACTTTGGCTAATAATTTTTAGCTAAATCACCAAATCTGCAATAAAAATTCAAAGTTGGGAAAAATCAAGTTTACCGGCATCGATGGGGGCGCCATATTGCTATCTCGAACGGTAAACGAGAGCGAGAAACACCGGGAATATGACGTCAGCGACACACCACGAAATTAGGAGACGCCGTTGGATTCAATGGTGGGCGGTGACGGCCCGTCTAACATGAGACTGTAACAACCGTCACGACTTCAGTAGAGACGTGCTGAATCCAGAATATTCTACTTCTATGATGCCCAAAGCAATAAATAAATATTTCTGACCAGCAGACTGCTTCAAAACTTCAGTACAGATTCAAAAGATCTCCCATGTGCGGACGTCACAAGGTTTGAACACTGACACTCACTGACATTTTTTAGAATTTTTATAAGCTTGAGACATCCTCATTAGGTTGAAATAAAGTGTTAAATGACTTTGCTGAAATAATCGCATTTGTAAAAAAAATAGAAACGTAACTTAGAATAATTTTTTATCAATTATATCACTCAAAAAAATAGACCTTCTAATGTGATCTTGTCGAAGCGAATCCTAAAAAGCGAATCCGCGATGATGGTGATATGGTTTCGTAATCAAAAGGAAATTGTTTATATCAATCAAAACACGATTGATTAATTTGAAAGATGGCATTTTCTATGTTGACATGGAATTCACGTTTTTATCATATAAATCTTGGCTTGTTTGAGGACGAAAATAAGTTTCTATTTATTTAGTTGTCGCCCGTACGAAACCAATTTTGATTACGAATCACTTAGGCGCACGGCATATGATATTGTTACGATTCTTGTTATGTTCACATACCATGTTGATTATTTTCCAAAGGTATTTCAGCTAAACAATACGTAAAGAAATTAAAATGGAATTATGAGATACCATATAGTATACTAAAACGATCAGTAAGGAATGGTGTTTTTAATAATATTAAAGATCTATCAACTTATCAGCAAGGAATAAAAAATAATATTTTACTCACAAAATTTCTTTATATCATCGAGTGTTTTTTCTCTTTTAGTTGCTTTTAGTTGATGAAGCTGAAAATTCCATATTTGTTAAATAAAATAATTTATCTATTTAACTATTTTTTTTATTTAACAGAAGGATGTGATTTTAATTACAACAATGCACAAATTATCACAACATATGTCTCTTAAACTCTTCATTTTTTTAAACAAAATACTATATTTACGTTATTTATGCATGCTTTACATTGAATATTTCCTTTTATATATTTTAAAAACAAGTATTCTAACACGTTTATTGAATTATTTTTTCCCTTTTCAAACTGACTATAGAGGCTTTTTAAAAATCCAGAGATTAAATGTGAAAGAGTATCAGATTTTGAAAAATCCTATCGTAGTAATTCTTGAGAAAATAAAATGTTATTAATATCATTTTTGGAAAGATATAAAAATGCTATGCAAAAGTCTTAGTGATTGATAATATGTATATAACAGGTAAATAATTGACATGCACGTTTGATGTATCAAATTTCAATCAACGTTTTCTACTTTAAAAGTGTTAATTTTAGATAAAAGAAGGAGTATTTATACAGTATGGCAACATATTTCAGGTAAACATTAAACTTGTACCATGTTTTAATCAGAAAAGAATGCAAAGAACACATCAAGAAATTATACTCTTGCTCGTTTTTAAAACATTTATTTATTTATTTATTTTCTGTGTTCTTTTAGATAATTCATATATCGTTAATAATTCTAGACAAAACCGTATATTAGTCGTAGTTGCTTGTTGAATAATCTGTTCGACGACTGGGTCGTTCTGTAGGCACAACAATGTTTTACGTTAACAAAGTGCGCAGCGCACACATTCAGCAATACTAGTCAAGTCATGGAAACTCCACTGCACAAAGATGTACGGAGTTTATAATGTAAGCTCCTTGCATCGATTTCTTGTGGTGTGTCGATGACGTCACATTTTCAAATAAAATGGCGACCACCGTCATCGCTCAAAGACGAAGGTTTAAAATTCTGTAAATACTTATCTCGTTGACAGAAAAAATTAATAATTTGTGAGAATGTCTTTTATAACTCAAACTCTTGCTAGAATTAAGTTGAAATCGTACTGGAATATTCCTTTAAGCAAGGAAAATTTGGAAAGAAGGTAAGGGACCAATTCTTAAAACGAACAATGCTCTCAACAGAAATGACTATAGCCATTGACTCTGTAGCTGTAAGTCACCACATCAGGTCACAGTGTCAAACAAGGTATTTAAAAAGTTTGGTGCCTTTGGCCCTTTTAAGGGGTTCAGGATCACAAATCTATAAATAATAATCCCCATCAGTAAAAGAGTGGGAACAAGGTTTTAACTTTCTAGGCCTTTTGCCTCTTGAGGATGAGATGTAATGGTTGTATAATTTACGCATAAATAATACAACTGGTTCCCCGTCTTAGGTAAAAAGTTGAATATCTGATTGACCAAATTTTGAATCTGCATCCCTGGATTGTAGGGTGTGGCTCTTATCAGGGATCATGGTATCACCGATTCATAAATACCCATGGTGGTAAGGTGAGGGGTCTGTTCACAAAGTTCACCTTTCTAGGTCTTTCTCTTCAAGACATATAGACAAATAGCAAAACGTTTTCGGGGAATGGAAGGATGGAGGGACTGGCGTCAGACACCATGCCATAAGACCATTAAATATAATGTTAAGTTAAAATACAATTGTTTTATTCTGTACTACTCATTCCTAAATACAAATATTGTTACCAATGTCATACATTTCCCCATAATCTCTCATTTGGTTTGACAAAACAAGATGTGTTTGTGAAACACGAATGCCCCCGGATGCATCCTGCTCGCTGTGTCAAGGTCAAGGTCACAAGGTCAAATGTCATGGTGTCATCTGAAAGGTCTCATCACAAGGGATCCATATGTCAAGTATCAAAGAGCTAGCTCTGACCAATCAAAAGTTATGACCAAGGTTAAAGTTTTTGTGGACAAACGGACAGACGGACGGACGGACGGAAAAGGTCAAATATCATGGTGTAATCTGAAAGGTCTCATCACAAGGGATTCACATGTCAAGTATCAAAGACCTAGCACTGACAGTATAGAAACTATAGCCAAGGTTAAAGTTTTCGGAAAAGGCTCGCTGTGTCAAGGTCAAGGACACAAGGTCAAATGTCATGGTGTCATCTGAAAGGTCTCATCACAAGGGATCCATATGTCAAGTATCAAAGAGCTAGCTCTGACCAATCAAAAGTTATGACCAAGGTTAAAGTTTTTGTGGACAAACGGACAGACGGACGGACGGACGGAAAAGGTCAAATATCATGGTGTCATCTGAAAGGTCTCATCACAAGGGATTCACATGTCAAGTATCAAAGACCTAGCACTGACAGTATAGAAACTAGATTAGTGTTTGCGGGACACCGCAAAAACAGAGCAGCCCCGAAACTTGGGGTTTCGCCTTACCCTGTTCCGCCTTCTACAAGCCTCAGCATATTGGGCATTTTCTTGTGACCTTGACCTTTGACACTCAAGGTCATGCAATCAATGAATACATTTCATTGAATATAACATTAATGTAACAAATTAAAGAGGTAAAAGTAAAAATAATCCATTTTCTCAATATTTGTTGACCTTGCTGTGACCTTGACCTTTGACACTTCATACCCAAAACCTTTCCAAAATTTTGTACTTCTCAAGGGATAATACATACAAAATTTAAACTTCATAGCACAAAAACTTTTCAAGTTATCGTGTTTACAAATAATTTTTAAGTGATTTTATAGCTCGTGACCTTGACCTTTGATCTTGAATGTGACCATGTCATTGTAAGTCCCCAGAGGTGTAAACAATTATACATCTTTATAAGTTCTGAAAAACTGAATTGGATTAAGTTATATCCATATTAGTTCCACATTGTAATAACACAAATCTCATGACCTTGACCTTTGACCTTCATGGTTACACAATCAATGAACACTTTTCAATGAGTATAACAATCATCTATTGCTTAAAAGTGTTCATAGTTAAAATAAAGCATTTTCGCAAAACCATGCGAAAGTCATGACCTTGCTGTGACCTTGACCTTGGACAGATTGTAGCGAAAACCTTTTCAAAATGTTTTACTCTTCCAAGGATGTTATATATCAAGTTAGAGCTTCATAGCACAAAAACTTTTCAAGTTATAGCGTTTACAAGGAATTTTTTAGTGATTTTATTGCTCGTGACCTTGACCTTTGACCTTGAAAGAGAACATGTCATGCTAAGTCCCCAGAGGTATGGACACTTATACATGTTTATGAGTTCTGAAAAGCTTAATGAGATCAAGTTATATCCAAATTAGTTGCACATTGCAATAACACAAATCTCATGACCTTGACCTTTGACCTTCAAGGTTACACAATCAATGAACACTTTTCATTGAGTATAACAATCATCTATTGATTACAAGTGTTCATAGTTAAAATAAAGCATTTTCGCAAAACCATGCTAAAGTAATGACCTCGCTGTGACCTTGACCTTGGACAGATTGTAGCGAAATCCTTTTCAAAATTTTTTACTCTTCCAAGGATGTTATATATCAAGTTAGAGCTTCATAGCACAAAAACTTTTCAAGTTATCGCGTTTACAAGGAATTTTTTAGTGATTTTATAGCTCGTGACCTTGACCTTTGACCTTGAAGGTGAACATGTCAAAATCGTTCCCCCGAGGTATAAGCAGTAAGTTATAAATACAAGTTCTGGAAAGCTTAGTAGAAAAAAGTTATAGCCATTAGTATGAGCGCGGCGGCGGAAACTGCACAAATACTGATAGCAGCCCCGACTAAGTCGGGGCTGCTAACTATAGCCAAGGTTAAAGTTTTCGGAAAAGGCTCGCTGTGTCAAGGTCAAGGACACAAGGTCAAATGTCATGGTGTCATCTGAAAGGTCTCATCAAAAGGGATCCATATGTCAAGTATCAAAGAGCTAGCTCTGACCAATCAAAAGTTATGACCAAGGTTAAAGTTTAAAATGCTCGCTGTGTCAAGGTCAAGGTCACAAGGTCAAATGTCATGGTGTCATCTGAAAGGTCTCATCACAGGGGATCCATATGTCAAGTATCAAAGACCTAGCTCTGACCAATCAAAAGTTATGACCAAGGTTAAAGTTTTTGTGGACAAATGGACAGACGGACGGACGGACGGACAGACGGACAGGTGAAAAACAATATACCCCCGGAATCTCCGATTCGGGGGCATAATAAAAAAGGCCTAGAGGTGACAACATAGTTTCTGACATTATATCTTATCCATTCCATTTCTACGAAGCATGCATGAACATTGCACCGTTGAAGACATGATAATCTAATAATTTAATCAATTTTTACTCACCTCAGAGGACCAAGTGTTACAGTTGCCCAGCTCCAGGAACTTGAGTTGCTTCATGTCTCTCAGGAAGTGGAATTCATTGTCCGGGATCGACTTCAAACTTGTCAGTGACTGCACAAAGCACAAATTTTATATCATGTTGATTCAAGCTATTATGACCATGACCTTTTCAGTGAAAAGTTTTTGTGAGTTATGTTGATAAAAAAATATGATGTAGAAATTTCAACATTGGTTTATACTTACATTTCAAATGTCAAATGAAAAGTTGAGAGTATTTCTACCTAAGGTAGTGGCACCTATTGAAACTGACCAGAGTTTGTAGATTCTTTAGTGCTGCTATCTCTGCTAGGCCTCCGTTGAATGAGAATGCGGGGAGGGTGAGGCCGCCGGTCCCGCGGAGACGCAGTTCTCTCAGGTGCTTCAGGCACACAAACTTGCCCAGGTCAACCTTACAGGGGATGTTCCTACACAACAGACAGGATTAGTCACTTCATACTTCCTGCTATATCTCAACAATTCAACAACAAGCCTTCTTGACTCACATTTAATACTTGATCATGAGAGAATACTCTTATGAAATTGCATGTTCAAATACATCAAGTATCAATTATGTAACAGATTCTTCATCCAATTAAGAAACTGGGCCCTTGCAACAAATTGTCTTGTTGGATTTAACGTAAATTTCATGCCAAGCAGCTAGTTATGAATGGCTTAAATCATTATGCCAACACTGCAGCCCTGGGCTCTGCCCTAAATTAATTCAGAGCTATAACGAATCTGTTATATGCTGCATATTCTAAAACACTGTTTGCTTAACTCCTAATCAAAAGGCTTTAGGCTTTACATTGTCGGAATGATTGAAAGCCTAATGCCTAACACACAAACCAGAGTGGGTTGATGATTACCTACCTGTTAGTGTCACCGTTGATCTCGGCGATGTACTCTGCCCTGAACACCTCCAGGTTGACGAGGCTCTCACACACCTGGTGCAGCACAGTAGAGGGCACGTGCCCAAACTCGATCTCACGCAGACCAACCATCTCGTGCAGGTTAGCAATCATAAGGTGCCATGTGCGGTTCCGGTCATGCTTGTGGTACATGCCTTGCAAACACTAGAACATACAAACCAGTCCCTTCCAAATGAAAACAGTTCCATTTACGTCCATCATTTTGTCAATAACTTGCAAAATGCTGCTTTAATACCACTCTCAGAAACAAATAAAATATCCTACGACAAGTAGCAATTAGAATATTTGAAGTTTCACTGTAGCGTGAAATATTGTAAAAAGTTTATTGGATATACATAATAGTGCAATCTCTTCTTGCCTTATATTATGTACATAATGATACTATCTCTATTTTCTCAATTACATTTATGGCTTTTCCAGTCTTCAATTGTTATTTGATGAGTGCCTGTTTTAAGGCTGATTTGAAGTGTAAATGGAATATAAGGGTCGACATGGAGGTTTATACATGTACATACCAGACTTTCTACTCGGACCTTCCTGAAGAAGAGAGCGGCAGATTCCCAGTCGGAGATGATTGTGCTCCGTAACCGGACCCGTCTCCACTGCAACACACACAGGGATGTCCTCAGTTGGAGAAGCTCAACAGTAACACACGGAGAAATAGACAAACTCTTTTAATTTGAATAATTCATGATAATGTGCCACCAAAACCTAATGGCAATTTTGTAAGAAGGTACCTGTGACTATTTCTAGCAGGTTCGTGTATGAAGCATGGTATGATGGTTGTGTAACTCACCAGACACGGCTGGGTGGCTATTTTGTTCCACGTCCGACACACGCTGCTTGCTCTGTACAACATTGTGAATGATAAGTTTCATTATCAATACATCATTTGTTATCAATCGCTAATTTTTACCAGGCAATATAATATAGTAAAATCATTGTCAAACCAGCAAACATGCTAACCTTTAGAAGTGAAAGGAAAGTCCAATTTGTCGCAACAAAAAAACACACAAAATTATAACATAAATTGGATAAAATATGCTAAAGGCACAACTACATGTTATAGAGAGGCTACACACAAAATTTTGTGACTTAAGTTTTAAGGGTTATGCTCCGGAAATAAGGATAGGAACATCAAGGCAACGCTAACAGAAACTGAACCAAAACAACATGTGTCATGACCCTTCGATGTGGGTATTTGGCCATTCTTGGTCAAAGATATTTTGGTGCCCTTAAGAGAATTTGGAAACTCTAATAGTCTTATTTTCACCACATTGGTAAATTCCATAACAAATTTGGAGTTTCTGAATCATATAGTTTTGAAGTTAAGTCTCCTGAAACATTTTCTGATTGACTGACCAACACATGGAAATAATAATTACCCTTTGAAGTATGTTATGTAAATTTTTGTAAAACCCTTACTCTCATTTGGATATTTGAAAATTCACAGAAGCATAAAATACCAAAAAGGAAACGGTCTCATGACTAAATTTATGTAACTTTTAAGGAATTCTCTCATACATTTTGGATGTTACCAAGACGGGATGGTATTACAAATAATTTAATTTAATAATTTATGATTACTTACATTGTAAAATGATAGTGAACATGGCTATTATCATTAACTAACCTAAGAAGATCTTGTGTTCGCAAATACTCAAATATCTGGAGCATACAGTCGTATCCCCCGTAGAGTTTTTTGATATAGCAGGAGGCCTGTCTCATGGCCTGTCTCTTCTTGGATGCCCTGGTGGAGGGGGAGGAGAGGACTGGCTGGGGGAGCTTGCTGGGGGGGTCAGTCTCGGAGGAGGGGGTGCTGGTGGGCACACTCCCTGCAGAGTCCTTCGTCTCCTCACCCTCCAGACCTGCCGTGTTGTTGGACACCGTTACACTCAATTTGGCGTTAGGGTCCGAGGGTATTGGGAATGTGCTGGGGGGCAGCAATACTTTAAGTCCTTCACTGGAGTTAATCACACATGAGGGAGGCACAACGATTTGAATGTTGTTTATCTTTAGAGCCAGAGGTTGTGATAACTTCAACCGTTTGGTTACTGCGTCTGGTAGTGTCAGTAATTGTGCGTTGAGTGGAATTTCTGATTGTTTTGGACTAGGAGCAGAAATGAGAGAACTGGTTTGTGCCTGGTTGAGACTGCACTCTTGGGGGGCAGGAGCCAGCACACCGGGGGCCACTGTGAGTCTGGGAGGGGGGAGGGATGGGTTGCTCGAGGTGTTCATCTGGGCAGGTTTACTCTGCAGGGGTGGGGGAGGGGGGTGTAGGAGGGTGAGGGGAGGGGCCGCGCGGATCAGGTTTGTTGGAATTGGGCCAGATGAAGGGATTGGCAAACTGGTAGCTGGTTTTACTGTAGTTTGAGATGCGGCCTGGGTGACAATACTGGCCAGGACGTTCTGCATGGAGGCAGTCTGGATGCTTGGGGACACAGATGTCACTATGTTCAGGCTGGAGAAGTTGGGCAGATTAGGCTGCCTCTTGTCGAGAATGGAGCGTAGAGCTCCTATAGCCTGTGAACTCTGGTTCACAGTAGTGAGGGTCCTGCCGTTCATGTTCTGGGTTAGATTGGGCCTCATTATGATTGTTGATGTGGTAGGATTGAAAAGTGAGCGTGACACACTGAACACGGAAGATGGTCCAACTGTTTCTGTGGGCGACGATATCAGGGACGGGGTTAGTGAAGCTGCAGTAACAGGTAGCATCAATTTCTTCGTTGGATCTTGGGCACAAATCTGAATAACAGAAAAAAACTTTATTCTAGGCTTCTATCTCATATACATGGAACACCAAACATTGATATTAGATCTATGATACAAAATTTGCTATTGAGTAGATTGAGTAGCTCTTACCAGACACAAAAAGCCTGAGGAATTAGAGTTCTGGAAGTTGACACACTTGGAGTGGAAGAGACACATGCAGCCCGCACACTGGAGATTGGGCGGGATCCCCTCTAGTCCCGGGCACTGCAGTGTACACAGCTGACCCAGCGGCTTGGGGGGCATCAGTGCACTGCAACATCAGCTCACAATCAACAAACAGGCAGAGACACCTATATTCAGTCTAACGGGAAAAGTGGGAAATGCATTTGACATTAGTTCAATGTGAAAATTGTATTCTTTAATCAACTAGCTGTAAAGGTAACTCGCAATCAAATAACAGACAATGGAAGCCAACAAACTTCACAACAATTCGGACCATGAAAGATGTGATATTGTTTCATACAACTCTCTATAATCATGATGACAATCAATTCTGATGAAGTTAAGAGAATGAAAGCAAGAGTACCTGACAGGTTTGGCTAATCGAGGTGTTGTGCTCTTCCTTGCTGTTGCCTTCTTCTTGGCTGGCTGAGGAGTGACTGTTGTTTCCATGGAGCTTTCATCGTCTACATCACTGTGGGACCTCTTTATACTCATTGTGCCAACTATCTTGATGGGCTTCTCAGCCTCGGTATTGAAGAAGACTGGATTGTCTGCGACATCCTCTTCCCCGTCCCTTTCAATCACCACCTCGGGGAGTGGGTATGACAGTTTAGCAGGCCGCCCCTTCTTGCGCTTCTGTGGGGAGACATTGATTATGGTGGGGGTGAGTGGACTGGGTGTCTGGGAGGACGGGCTACGCTTCAATGGAGGTCGCCCTCGCCCAGGGGAACAGCCTCGACCTCGACCTCGTCCACGACCCCTCATCTTCTTCTCGAAGTAGGATGAACCAGTGTTTGCCTTCCGGAATATTTCATAGGGAGGCTCATATATGCACCGCCTAGCAAAGCTGAAGTTATCTGTTGAGAGGGGAGAGGGATGCTTTGCCACTGAAAGATGATAATATACAGCCTTTAAACTGTGACGTCATAGCATTTTTTTCTCAACAACTTGTGACAGCAAAATTAGAGGCAAAAGTGAGTGAAAGATGTAGAAACTTACAGTATTCAGCAATCTGAACCATTGATCTCTGAAAGTAAACAAAACACAGTTGTTCAAGCAAACACTTCCATTCACAAAACGATAAACCAATTTAATCATATTGATAAAGAAACTAGATTAGCATTTGCAGGTCACCGAAATAACAGAGCTGCCACGAAACTAAATAATAAAATGGAATATTTTAAAAAATAGAGCCATGGGCTCTGTAGCTCATCAGACTTTTGATGGAAATAGGTTTTTAAGGTTTTGACCCCTGTGACCCCAATTGTAACCAAATGTAAAATTTAGAATCCCTATTGGCCAAGGAGTCTACACACAACTTTTCAGATCTCTAGGCCTTTTGGAACTGGAGATCAAGATGAAAATAGGTTTTTAGACTTTTGACCCCTGTGACCCCATTTGGGGTCATGGGGTCACAAAATCTACAATTTAGAATCCCCATTAGCCAAGGAGTCTACACACAACTTTTCAGATCTTTAGGCCTTTTGGAACTGGAGAATAAGATGAAAATAGGTTTTTAAACTTTTGACCCCTGTGACCCCATTTGGGGTAATGGGGTCACAAAATCTACAATTCAGAATCCCTATTGGCCAAGAAGTCTACTCACAACTTTTTAACTCTCTAGACCTTTTGGAACTGGAGAAGAAGATGAAAATAGGTTTTTAAGGTTTTGACCCCTGTGACCCCATTTGGGGTCATGGGGTCACAAAATCTACAAATTAGAATCCCAAATTTGGCCAAGAAGTCTACTCACAACTTTTCAGCTCTCTAGACCTTTTGAAACTGGAGAAGAAGATGAAAATAGGATTTTAAGGTTTTGACCCCTGTGACCCTATTTGGGGTCATGGGGTCACGAAATGTACAATTTAGAATCCCCATTGGCCAAGTAGTCTACACACAACTTTTCAGCTCTCTAGGTCTTTTGGAACTGGAGAAGAAGATGAAAATAGGTTTTTATGGTTTTGACCCCTGTGACCCCATTTATCTACAATTTAGAATCCCCATTGACCAAGGAGTCTGCACATCAAATTGCAGCTCTCTAGAGTCATTGGTTCTGGAGAAGAAGTCAAAAATTTGAAAAGTTTACGGATAGACGGATGGACTGACGGACGGACGGACGCCGGACGCCTTGCCATGCCATAAGCCCATCGGGTCTTTCAGACCTGATGAGCTAACAAAATGGGAATATTTTAAATAAAATGGAATATTTTAGAAAACAGAATTTCAAAAGGGGTGAACCTTGAGCTTTAATTTAAATGTCAACATGTCAAAAGAAATGTCAAGGGTATGACTTAGGGATGTCACGATACAGGTACCTTGTGATTACGATACTGAAGTCACGATACATATCACAATAAACTAAATGCAACATTATTACGGTGAGATACAAATTCAGGGATCAAAATTTAATATTAGAAACAAGAATTATCTGAGTAACAAGCATTTAAACACAAAAATAAGCTAACTTCTTCATGAAAAAGTCAACAACAAAAAAAGTGAACTGTACCCCGACGATGTATCGAGACATCCCTAGTATGATTAATAAATTATCGTAAAAGATCTAAAAAAAAATACTTCTGAATCTGAGTCTAAAAATTGATAAAAGAGTGAACATAACTCATGTCTAGTGACATAAGATAAGATAAAATCAAGGTCAATCAATCAATGATCACTTTTCATTGAGAATAACAATCCGGTAACATGACCTTGACATATGACCTGTACATGTAGGAGGAAATTCCATGGTGAAATAATCAACAAATGATAGAATTAGTTTATCTCATTATTCTGATTTCCAAATTCAAATCAAAGGTAAATGTTGCACTAACCATTTTGTTATGAGTTATAAATTCAACTTCAAACCACACATCATTGATCATCTGTGACTGTGATGGTGAATGTGTCAAAAAGGTTTTCCTGTCTGCTTTCACAAAACCCTAAGGTGACCATAAGTCCTTAAGGTAACCATAATGCAATATTAAAGAATGGGATTTAAGGTCAACCTTAGTAAAGTTTACACTGTGAATGGAGGCCCTGGTATAAGCAGTAAGTTATATACGTTTATTATGTGAGCTTAATTTTCCGGCAATCCGATTGGTCGAGAACTGGTCACGTGACAGTCGACAGAAAGTGATATTGACTAGACCCCTGTGACCCCGAGTCCGACCAAAAGTGATAATGACTTGAGTTACTAAAAATAGAGCCATTGGCTCTGTAGCTCATCAGGCATCATATCAAGTTTGCTTTATACAGGTCAGATGAACTAAAAATGAAACTGATGTTATCTATTGCAAGAAAACCTATAAAAAAATTACATGACAAATGTAACGATTTCGGAATAAATTTCCTTACCCAAATGATTAATGACCCAAATTATTCAACACTTTCTAGATCGCCAATATTAGACAGTGAAAGTCCACACTAAAATATCCAAGGAGAAATAAATATGCCATAGACTGTCAGCTAATGGAGAAAAATAGGTTTTTAAGATTGTGACCCCTGTGACCCTAGCTATTTGGGGTCATGGGGTCACGAAACCTACAGTTTAGAATCCAAATTGGCCAAGGAGTCTACATGCAGTCTTTTCAGCTCAATAGACCTTTTGGAACTGAAGATGATGATGAAAATAAGTTTTTAAGTTTGTGACTCCTGTGACCCTAATTTGGGCCATGGGGTCACGAAATCTACAGTTTAGAATCCCCATTTGCCAAGGAGTCTGCACATATAATTTCAGCTCTCTAGACCTTTTGGAACATAAGAAGAAGATGAAAATAGGTTTTTAAGGTTGTGACCCCTGTGACCCTAGCTATTTGGGGTCATAGGGTCAACAAAGTTACAAATTAGAATCTCCATTGGCCAAGGGGTCTGCACATATCATTATTAACTCTCTAGACCTTTTGGAACTGGAGAAGAAGATGAAAATAGGTTTTTAAGGTTGTGACCCCTGCGACCCTATTTGGGGTCACAGGGTCACCAAAGTTACAAATTAGAATCCCCATTGTCCAAGGAGTCTGCACATATCATTTTTAACTCTCTAGTCCTTTTAGAACTGGAGAAGAAGATGACACTAGGTTTTTAAGGTTGTGACCCCTGTGACCCTATTTGGGGTCATGGGGTCACAAAATCTACAATTAAGGATCCCCATTGGCCAAGGAGTCTGCACATATCATTTTTAACTCTCTAGTCCTTTTAGAACTGGAGAAGAAGATGAAAATAGGTTTTAAAGGTTGTGACCAGTTTCCCTATTTGGGGTCACAGGGTCACCAAAGTTACAAATTAGAATCCCCATTGTCCAAGGAGTCTGCACATATCATTTTTAACTCTCTACTCCTTTTGGAACTGGAGAAGAAGATGAAAATAGGATGTGACAGTCGACAGAAAGTGATATTGACTTGAGTTACTAAAGATAGAGCCGATGACGTCAAACTGTTTTTTCATGACGTCATGCTATTGTTATCATGACGTTATTGACCCGTCCTTCAAAATGTCCTGGATGCACAAATGCAAATGATGCAGAACAAACCAGTTTAGGTCCAATTGGGGCATGGTAGTATGTATCCATTGCTTTGTTCACGCCCTCCTTCTGGTTACGTTGGACCAGTTCTCGTCTCCAGCCTGAAACATATGCCACATGTCTTTATTCAAACTATCTATCATTCATTTTTGAGAATTCCAGGTTGTCTGCTCCAAACTCATTCAAGATACCGCTGTGATCATGTCATCTAGTCCTTTTGACAGGCAGCACAGACAATGCAAGCAGTAATTTTGTAAATGCCAAATTAATCCTTATGGTGATATCACATCTTAGTTTCCATGACAAGAGTCAACACGCAACACTCATCAAATTCATTCAACTTATTTTTCACATACCGAGAGAACATTTAAGCAAGGATAGAGACACTTGCTATGGTGTAAAGAACAAAGGCAAAAACAAAGAAACTTCAAACTTACCATGTTCAAATGGTACCCTGAGAAGGTCGAGATCAAGCTTAGTGTCCCATGAAGGCCGTCCACGTCCTATAGTACGAGAATGATTAACATTTTATTCACTTGTTTATTATATTGCACAATTTCCTTTTTCAGTTTTCTCTTCTTGTTTTATTATTATTGAATTATATGTAAATTTTGATATTTTGAAATGGAGAAAAGACTAAAGATGCCATAGATAGACAGATTAGAATTAATGTAGTAATAATTGTTGTAATTTAATAATTTAAAGTATTTTAAAAAATGACATGAATCAAACATGAAGAAATCGAAAGGTTAATATCTTTATCGAAACATTACAAACCAGAGATGGGAGTCTTTATTTCTTTATATTCTCTGTCGATCATCAGCCCGAGGTCCTCATCCTCAGTCACAAATGATGCTCCAAAACTCTTGCTTTTCCGTCCTCGCTTACTGGTCTTTGGAGTGTCTTTACTGTCGTCTGCCTCCTCTTCGCCGTCCAAGTCAGCTTGTGAGTACTGTGCAATGTTGCTCATATTCTCGGCTGTAAGGAAGGAGTCATCAATGTCCTCCCCTTCCTCTCCATCCTCCACATTGTTTGTCCCCACACTCCCTTCCTCCTCGGCAGTGGCCGTGCTCACTGTGTCCTTATCATTGTCATTATCATCTTTCACACTAGTAGACTTAGACACAGCCGAGTCCTCATCATCATCGTCTGCCTCCATGTCCAGATCTGCCTGAGCTTCCATCACAGAGGTACTTGGCACTGGTGTCACATCAACCCCACCCACACTCTCCAAACAGTCTACTTCATCAACCACAGCTTTATCCTTGGCTAAATCCTTATCAACACCTGGAACCACACTTTCCTCATCTTTGGTCTGCTCTTTGGAGCTCACCGGGACATCAGCGAGGAGTTCATGTTCCATGCTCTCACTCACCTCCTCATCTTCCTGCAAGTTCTCATCGTGGGCAGGGGACAGTGTGAGGATCACATCTTCATCCTCCTTTGTAGAGTCACCTAGCACATCCGCATCAATATTGTCCATATCATCATTGTGGTGAGACTGTTTATCTACATCTTCAGTGTCTTCCGACTGATTTCCAAGAGACTTGTTGTCTGTACCAGCCTCCTCTGTCTCTGATGCAGCCTGTTCATTATCCTCGTCATCACCAGCCCCTTCTGTTGTTTGATTGGCTGATCCCAACTCGTCTTCTTCTTCATGGACTTCAGTGACGATGTTGGCAACCGGCTCAGAGGTTGCAGTTTCAGTTTCCATTCTGCAAAGAGCAGCTGTAACTCTAGCTTGTGCTATTCTACATGACACACTTTAGGATTTCACACTGGAAGTAAGTAGAAAAAAACATTTGCATATATCAATGCGTGCATCAGGAAATAACGTCAACGATAATAATAGTATTATCAGGAATTTTTTCGAAAAATAACTGTCAAATTAATAATGGTGTTTTCACCTTATTTGCCAAAAGAGATTGTAATTTGGTTATTCGTTCTTGGAAATAATCATATAAATGTAAAATAATTGGATGGAAACACATGTCAAACGGACTTCATTTATGTCAATCAACAACAAATTTGTAAAATCAGATTATTAAAAATAATTGCCATTTCATAATTCAGCATTCCTACAAAATAGATTTATACTCATAAGCAGGTCATAAATAACGGATGGTGATTATTGAAAGTCTGAGGAGACAGGGCCTAATAAATCTCCCATTTCCCTTTCATTCAGCAGTCTGAGAACTTTACCAGTATTCTGAAATGACAAAATCATTTCAAACTATTGCAAACCCTCCAGTTTTTCAATTTCACTGTGCCCAGTGCTTGTAAAACATACGATTTGGTAATGTACAAGAGCTAAGCACCAGTTATTTTATTCATCAACATTAGTAACAAAACAATCATGACCACAAAATAATGTGATAACGACGCAACGATTATCATTTTTAGTATTAAATCATTTCATACTTTTTAACCGTTTTTTTGATAGATCCGCAACAAGATGCAAACACAAAGTATCATTTTGAAAGTTGTTTCAATTATACGAATAGAAAGTTTTCATTAAAAGCCAAAAAAGCTTGAGATCCAACTGAAGCTTGCCTTGTAGTGATAATCTACAAAGGAAGTAGAATGTTCTATAAATATACCTAATTAATATTCATGCCTGGGTCTGCCCTCTGGTGGCCAGATCACATTTCACTGTGCATGCTGGCTAAGAAACAAAGGAGTTTAGTAATAACAATAAAATTAAAAACATGACAAACATAACAACTGCTTATGTTGATAATTCAGTTCAGGGATGCTCCCATTTCAATGATAGAGTAGTTGTATGGCTATTGTCTAACGCGAGATATTTAATAAAAGTTAACACGCATTCGTAGTTACCTCCCCTTATATCGTTTTAGTTAGTGTTTTAGCATGTCTAACTTTATCAATGAGTTTCAAATTTATACCAATATATGTAAATTAAGAGTCAATTATAACAGATATGCGTTTAGGTTATTACCTTGCGTAAACGGAACAAAACCATAACACCTCGTGAAGTTGTTTTGGTTCCTTGCGTCGCTGTGTTACGATCCCAGATTAGGCCTATTGCTAAACCAATTTACAAAATATAACATTGCATACATCAAAATATGCACATCAACCTTCTTTTAACAATACGTTTCATTGTGTTTCAAAAGTGCATTAGATGAGATGAATAATTTCCGTCTAAATATTTATCAACCATCTGATTCACCGGAGACCGCCATACCTAACGGGTTTTTACTGTTTTTAATCTCAATTTTAAATCGAAATAAGATTTTAAATTTCTTAACATGAATAAATGTTGTTTATTTTGTAAAATAGTGAAATTATTTAAATAAAAATCTGCCGTCATTAAATGTTATTGTCTTTATTTTGAATTAACAGATTAATTGATTATTGACTTAAAATGCGTAGGCCTACACTTAGTACAGAACAAAGTCTCATAGAAAATTAGGTCATTATCTTATGGTCATTTCAAGAATGCATATAAAGGAGCGACTTATTTTAAATCAATGGCGTATTATGAAACATTTTTGTGAACATGTTCGGCTTCTGTTTGATAACTAAACTAGATCGTTACTTAATTGAACAATTAAATTTCACTTACAGAATAGTTACAATCGCTTAATCTCACAAAACCACTCGACTATGACTAAGAATACTTGTGAACACAAAACCACTCGACTATGACTAAGAATACTTGTGAACACAAGCAAGTTTGTGCTTCTTGTTTAAGGTCAGATAATTTGAGGTAAAATCTATTTAAAATTCAAATGCGAGTTATACTGTCTTAAAGGCGGACACGTCTATGTATTATGGGGAAACTTTTCAACTTACTTTACAAACTTAGAGCCTTTGGTCAATGGGTTGCATGATGACTAAATGAATAAATCATAAGTAGTAATTAATCTTATGTTATTATTTACTGGAAAAACAACACGGTTATAATGAAATTTAATAATTATGCATTTAAATTTTTCATTGGTTTGTTTGATTATCACGCTTTTATAAGATATGAGAATTATTTTATTGTTACAAATCGGACTGAAGTTCGTTTTATATACCAGCACTAATTTATATCTACGTTCCAGCTTTTCCTAAATTAAACGTAATAATCATTGTCTCTTTCTCCCCCATCTAAGATACGATTAGAGAAGAAGTATAATGCACCATAGGCAAAGATGACATCGTCAGTTTATCGCACACTTGTTATTTTATCAAATGCAAAAGATAACGTTGGCTTAGCTTGATTCGTTTAAGAGGCCGGACACGTGACCGGCGTACGCGGGTTTTACCACAAGCACTTGATGCATGGGCAGTGCTCATATACAATATATAACAAGGCTTTCCAACCGGCATTTTGATGGCGAAATAAACATAATTATGACGCGTTCTTTTAGTGACATCGGATACATATCGCCTGCAACGTGTTCCCAAATGCCTTATCTTTCATTCGACATCGATCTTACTTATGATGCCACCTTCATCATTAAAACTAATTAGCGTTTGAGTAAATCAGGCGAGTTTTACGGCGTCATCGCAAGACGAAAATGCCCATATATAGTGTCAAAAGGTCACGATCTCCTGTCTCATTGGTCACCATTTGTTTGTTTCCGCTTTTGAACCAATGGGAGAGAAGGTCGCGACATGTTTACACTATTTCGTTTCAAAAGCGGTCATTCGCAAAACCTCGGCTATTTCCGCGTAGTTCGGCAAAGTTATCGTTGGAAACAAACATCCAGGAGAGATAACTCTTCCTTTTACCAAACATCGCTTTTTACCTTCTCATAAGTTTTTCTTTGGTTAATTAGTAAAATAAAAAATCTATCATAAAATAAACAATAATTTAAACAACTATAAAACAGTTTCTCTCTAATGAAAACCCTATCCATATCTGATTTTCAAATATTTTCCCTCTCACACTGTTAATGAAAATAAACATAAAGGTATTATATTTTCCATGTCACTATACGACCGTTAAGAATTCCCCAAGTCATGGATATCCAAATGGTGTTATCATTGGCTGCAAATAACAACGTTTTGTCGCTAGGGCAATCTGCCGGAACTCCAGGATGTTGGCGTAATAGAACAGAGGCTTGCTCGCATTGAGCTGCCTCTATGAGGAGAGAATGCCAAAATGTGTAGAAAGCTGAAATCTCGGTACAGACAAATTGACTAGTAAGGATTATAATCGATAGCTTTGTTGGCTCTGTGACCTCTCATAGGGTTCTTTTCCAGAACCAAAGGCGTTGAAAGCTTACATCTTTAGTGCAGACTCATTGACTAGTTAATATTAAAATGTATTGCTTTAGTGACGTTGGAAACCCAGTGGCACCTTTTTCCATCTTTGTCTCAAGATGCACAAGTCATCGATTGATGAAATGTTGTTTAAAGAATCCTTAGGTAATGGGGACACTATTCAAATGTCAATGGGAACCTCATTGACCACACCCAAAAGGAAAATGATATTTGAAGCCTGATGATCTACAGAGCAAATGTCTCTATTTTAATGAGAACGTATCCAAATGATTTACATAAATTTTAACACGAATTAAACAATGCAATGCATAACACGACTGTAGACGTTTTATCCACATCTAAATAAAGAAAGTGTGTATGATAATGTATGGAACATCTCGGGGCAATCACTTATTATGATAATTATCTCGAATGAAATCTCGTTTAAAGTCCCCTCAACGGTTCCATTGTTACGTCACTCAGTGGATCGACCCTTTATCAATGAAAGTCGATCAGCTCTGCAGACGAGGCTGATTTAAACCCGGCGTACGCCGGTCACGTATATGGCGCTTAAACAAATCAAGCAGAGCCCTTGGTCACATGGTCAAAGATGGCGGCCTCCATGCACAACATGGTTTTGTTTAGAAATGTCAAAAAGACTAATGTCTAAATGTGAATGTTACCGTAAATCAACCATGACATACACTGGCATTCTGAATAAAAGCATAGTATTTTCCTTCAACAAACAACTTGTGCTTTGAAACTATAAGCATTTCAATTGATGTTTGTTTTCATTAATTTGCAATAAATTGTTTAGATTAGAATGAACACAACCTTTTATATTGGTCTGTTGAGAAAAACATTAATCAGTCAAAATGTAATAAAGAATTTGAAGAAGAAAATAAACATGCAATTAAGTTCTATGAAATACTCTACATCAAATTCAAAAGATATTGACGTCAACAATGCATCTTTGAACGATATTGATAGTAACAAAGCACATAAACCAAAGAAAGTGAACCGAACAAGTCATTATGTTATTGAAGAAACTCTAGCAAGTAAGAGCTCAATTTACTTGAACTTGCTTCCTTGTTGATTATATTTCATGGAGTTGATAAGATCGGCTCCATTATTAAATTTTATCATCCAAAACTGTGTTCCACAGGAGATATCGCTTGTAAAAGGAGATATCGCTTTGACAGTAGATTTTGAACAATGCCCTGTAATCAGAAAATACATGACATTTGATACTTTTATCAACTTGTGTTGATATATTTGATATCAGAAGACACTTGGGTGAGATTCTGAGTGACTATGTATGCCTGAAATTGATATGATTTATTGTATTTCTACATCAAAACTAAAGCAAAGTAGTACCTGTTCAAACTTGCAAATTAACTGAGTCTGGGCCTTCTTGTATTACTTGTATTAAAAATGCCAGTTCTCTAAGTTCTTGAAACACCAATATATTGCAAATTGTACATAACTTCTTGAAAATTTCTTATTTCATATGGTGTTCCAATTGTTCATGATATTTTGAAACTAACTATCACAATAGCAGCAAAATGTACCATGTACCCATATGTATGGGATCACAACATTTGTAATAGTTCATATCCCTCCAGTGTAATAATACTCAGCTTGGCTCTATTGTCAGGGATGTACAGTAGAACACAGATATAACAAACTCCAAGGGACCAAAGAATTTAGTTCGCTATATCCGGTGTTCGCTATACACATATAATTTTATATATGGACGGGACTTGAAAATTTGTTCGCTATATATATATCTGATTGTTCACTATATCAGAGTTCGTTATATCCGTGTTATAATGTATGTGTGGAATACGAAAACTATGATGATTATCATTATAATTAGAGTTTCCAATTTTGAGAAAGAATGACTGACATTATTTATTCTAAATGTTTCTGATGTTTCGATGATTTCAGATAGTGTTGCGTCTACAGTTTACGGAGCTGTGAGTAACAGGAACTGTACACTGATTGAAGCTAACCCAGGTACTGTGTTTTGAACAATTGTCATTGTTAACTGCTCCTTGTTTTTTTTGATAGGGTGTTTTAGAGGGGTATCAAACATCTGCAACATTTTACGTGAGATACAGCAATTGGCATTGGCAAATCTGTCACAGTTTTAAATCTTAATAACATATTCATGTATTCTTAAAATCAATTGATCACAGTTCAATTTAGATCCTTTGTACTCTCCGCCGTGGTTAGATTTCAGCAATATTTAAGGTACAAACAAGTGTGCCCCTATTCATTGTTGGATTTTGTCAGAAATTGATCTGCTTGTCATCTCTGCAGAACACAATTTACTTGGTTGTCTGATACCAGGCGTGGACATGTGCTGTAAATGAATCACAGGTGACTAAGAACATAGACTTGTGTTGAAGAACGGAGCACTGGACTTCACAAGCATTAATTATTATCAACTATTAAGTGTTACCAACCCTTACGCTACACAAACTAACTCTGACTGCTGACAGCTATCCAACAGTAGGAAAAGATACTTAATTATCTGAGGACCAAACAAAAATCTTTCAAGAATACAAGGTCTTAAAGATAGTACGAATTAAACACACACAAGGTTAGCAAGATGGTCTGTCACTTCATCATCTTTTTCCTAATTTTTTTGATTGGCTTACTATAAAGTAGATCTGCTGATTTCTCATATATATATGCCTATGTCACCTTCACAGCTTACAGGGGCAACAATAACTGGTTATGACTTTGACGTCATGAAACAATGTAACAATTATATTCGCACAGATTTCAAAATCAACCACATATTAGAGACCTGCAATGGCTTTGAATTTAAGCATCTTAATTATTTAAAACTTGGTGGAAATTATATCACTATATAAGTGTTTTATTATTAATAACTGGTAGAACCAATATTATCATAATTATACTTGCTTATAAATACTGAGATTTTGAATGCACTATACACCCTCCGTCAAGCACCCTGTATCAGCCCGCAGGGCAGATAACCTGTATCAGCTCGTCGTCAAGGGCAAAAACCTGTATCAGCCCGTCGTAAAGGGACTTAAACTCTCGGGCTGATATTGGGGTCTCGGGCTGATACCGAATGTGATATGAAAATACCCATATATTACTATCTATTTATGTCTCCCCCCGAAGGGTCGGGAGACATATTGGTTTTGGCTGAGTTCCCGTCGGCGTTGGCGTTGGCGTCGGCGTCGGCGTTCCCATTTCGTTTCCGGAGCATATCTCTAAAACTATGTGACCGATCATCACCAAACTTGGTATACTGTCTCTCCATATCATGTAGATGTGCCTTTTGAACGTTATAGATTTTTTTAAATTTCATTATTTCCATGACAACAATTTGGACTTTGTCTTTTTCAAGGGTTTCAGCATCAAATCATTTAGAATTTTGAATATTTTGTTTGCTGCAATTGTGGAGTTGATAGGTTATTTATTCAAGTTGAATTATACAGAGAACATTAATGGTGCTTTATGAAAGTATTGTTTAGAGGTTTGGAGCATTTGAGGAAGGGGGAGACATCTGTTTTTACGGGTAAAAACACTTTCTAGTGAATATTTGATTTTGTCCTTTAACTATATTGTTGGTGATACTGACCTTTAAAGCAGTATTTAGAAGCAGGTACAGTTAACATGTCATGCTTTTTTCAGGGCCAGGAGTGCTGACTTCAGCTTTCTTCAGTTCCGGGTTCACGCAGGTTGTAGGCTTGGAGAGCAAGAAGGAATATCTCTCTGATTTGGAGGTAACTTTCCACTTTCTTTAAACATACTTTTCACTTTCCTCAAACTAAGTTGATAGTCACTGAAATTTTTAGACTTTTAGCTCATCTGGCCTGTAAGGCCCGATGGGCTTATGGCATGGCATGTTGTCTGGTGTTCGTCCGTCTGTAAACTTTGTGCATTTTCGACTTCTTCTCCGGAAGAATGATTACATCCTAGAAAGCTGAACCTTTGTGTACTTGTGAGGATTAAAACTTTAGATTATGATTTATGGCTTTGGTGGTTCTGTGGCCCCTAATAAGGGATAAATGGGCCATTCCCTTAAAACCTATTTTCATCTACTGGTCTAGAAGCATAAGGCCTAGAAAGCTGAAACTTTGTGTACTTGTGACTTCTTAACAAGTAAGGATTAAAATTTATTCATGGGGTTGCCCTGTTGCCCCTAATACCAAAAGTGCTTTAGATATCACACCCTAAAACCTATTTTTATTTGCTTCTCCAGAAGCAAAAGGCCTAGAAAACTGAAATCTTGTGTCAACACTCCTACAAGTGAGGATTGTAACTTACAGTTTTGGTGACTTTAAAAGGCCTTGGTGAACTTTGGACCCTATACCCTAAATTATAAATTGAATATTTGAGCAATTACCATTTTTGAATTGATTACCGGTTTCTGAATTCACATCACCTATATCACCAATGTCTCTATTTTTTCCTTCATGTATATATTTATAATATTTCCTTAACAATCCGCAGTGGTTAGCGCGTTCGGCTTCGGATCAAGAGGTCCGTGGTTCGAATCCCGCCAGGGGCTCGGCAACTTTGTCTGCAGTAGAGAACTGTTCTACACGCAGTCAGGTTTGGGTGCAATGCTTCACTGAATTTCAGCGCAGTACCACCCATGGTTGCTAGTTCCAGCCGATGCTCGCAGGTTTCACCGCAATGCATAGCCACAATGGTGTTGCGGGCTTTCTCCCTGCAATAATACTAGCAGCCGCGATATAAGTGAAATAATCTTGAAAGCGGCGTTAAACCCCAGATCACCTCACCTCACCTCACCTCCTTAACAATCTTTTTCATACAATTGAATTGAATAATTAACCGTAGTTAAATCCCAAACCATGTTGTTGCTAGGGGTACTAGAATGAGTTCAATTTGCCATAGTACTATTTGGTTGGGAATGTTGTTGCCTCCATGAGGATACATCTGAGAAAATATGTCCATAAGTTTTAGTGTTGACGATGTTGCTGATGATGTTGTAGTTATTGATGATGTTGCTGTTGATGTTGCTGACGATGATGCTCATAATAATGGTGTTGTTTTTGATGATGTTGATGTGTTCAGGTGGTTCAGGAGGAGAAAGGTGCGAGCCACTTCCGCTATTTCCTCTTCGACCTCCTGACGATCTGGCAGAAAGAGCTCTCCACCGCCCGACATCACGTTCGCAACCGTCACACTGAGCTCGACATTGTTGGCCATGTCTCCCGTCTTTCACCATCATCTGGTCAGTACATGTTTTGTAATAAATTCTCCTCAATCCACAATCTCATGAGTGAGGATTTGGAAACCAAAAAAGTTTCCCTCTTGTCAATAGATATGTTTAAATCCCAGGACTGAAAGTGAAAACGTGAAGCACATGTGATATTTGAAGATCCATGTACAATTCAATGAGATGAGTTTAGACTTGTTTCTATCGTAATACTATTTTCTGATGTTATCAATATGTCAATAATGTAACAAACGATTTTATACCAAGCTTACCTGATTTATGTGTGATGCCAGCTTAGCAATGAAATGCTAAGACATGTTACTCTTTTCATATTACTTATGAAGATGACAATTTCTATAGCAATCCAACAGTAATGTTACCAACAATATTACACCAATGTAGTAAGTTAGTAGTCCTGACACTGTACCTGATGTCTCCTGTCCCAGACAAGTCTGTGTGTGTGTTTGCTACCCTGACCTCCAACAAGGAGTTTGCGTTCCTGTTCTACCTGGTGCGAGAGTTCCTGCTGGGGGACGGCTTCTTCTCCATCGCCCCGCTCCACTGGTACCTCTTCCTCTCCGAGAAGACCTACAGGGTCAGCACCTCCCTTCTTCTCTTTGCCTTGTCAACAGAGTGGTTGCCTTGATATACTATTAGTTTTAGGCATCTCACTATCTTTAAAGTTTTGTAGATACATATCTTCTGAGGACATTTGTTTCAATAAGCCATGTTCAGGAGATATAAAGCCAAAAATATAATTTATTTTTGCTTTTCATTTCATTCAGTCATTCTAGACTTGCAGAATAAGGACCTTGACTGTATAAAGGCTCATATATAATACACAGTCATGAAGCCTGACTATTTTGTCCCTTTTCAGAACTCAAACACATATCTTACTGTTCCTGCTTTAGCAGGATTTATTTTAACATCTTCACATTCAAGGTAAAGGTCAAAATCAGGACCTCTTGTGTCTACATCAGCAAATGTTGTGATTATTTTCTGATAAAGTTTGATCAAACAACAATTGCAAAGTATTAACATATGATTATCCACTAATCCATTAATTTTGTTTTTGCAATAAACTTAGCCTGGCATGAATGTTTGCTGCTGCAGGAGCTGAAAGCATGTGAGGGAGAGGTGGCGTCTCTACGTTTCTACAACAAGCTGAGCATCTGCCTCTACACCTTCTTCTCCTTCAGGGCACTCATGCAGGTACACACTCTAACACTTCTACATCAAGCTGGGCATCTGCCTCTACACCTTCTTCTCCTTCAGGGCACTCATGCATGTACACACTCTAACACTTCTACATCAAGCTGAGCATCTGTCTCTACACCTTCTCCTTCAGGGCACTCATGTAGGTACACACTCTAACACTTCTACATCAAGCTGGGCATCTGCCTCTACACCTTCTCCTTCAGGGCACTCATGTAGGTACACACTCTAACACTTCTACAACAAGCTGAGCATCTGCCTCTACACCTTCTCCTTCAGGGCACTCATGTAGGTACACACTCTAACACTTCAACAAGCTGAGCATCTGCCTCTACACCTTCTTCTACTTCCGGGCACTCATGCAGGTACACACACTAACACTTCTACATCAAGCTGAGCATCTGCCTCTACACCTTCTCCTCCTCCAAGGCACTCATGGAGGTACACACTCTAACACTTCTACATCAAGCTGAGCATCTGCCTCTACACCTTCTTCTCCTTCAGGGCATTCATGCAGGTACACTCTCTAACACTTCTACATCAAGCTGAGCATCTGCCTCTACACCATCTTCTCCTTCAGGGCACTCATGCAGGTACACTCTCTAACACTTCTACATCAAGCTGAGCATCTGCCTCTACACCTTCTTCTCCTTCAGGGCACTCATGCAGGTACACACTCTAACAATTGTACATCAAGCTGAGCATCTGCCTCTACACCTTCTCCTCCTCCAAGGCACTCATGTAGGTACACACTCTAACACTTCTACAACAAGCTGAGCATCTGCCTCTACACCTTCTTCTCCTTCAGGGCACTCATGCAGGTACACACTCTAACACTTCTACATCAAGCTGAGCATCTGCCTCTACACCTTCTTCTCCTTCAGGGCACTCATGCAGGTACACACTCTAACACTTCTACATCAAGCTGGGCATCTGCCTCTACACCTTATTCTTCAGGGCACTCATGCAGGTACACACACTAACACTTCTACATCAAGCTGAGCATCTGCCTCTACACCTTCTTCTCCTTCAGGGCACTCATGCAGGTACACACTCTAACACTTCTACATCAAGCTGAGCATCTGCCTCTACACCTTCTTCTCCTTCAGGGCACTCATGCAGGTACACACTCTAACACTTCTACATCAAGCTGAGCATCTGCCTCTACACCTTCTTCTACTTCAGGGCACTCATGCAGGTACACACACTAACACTTCTACATCAAGCTGAGCATCTGCCTCTACACCTTCTTCTCCTTCAGGGCACTCATGCAGGTACACACTCTAACAATTGTACATCAAGCTGGGCATCTGCCTCTACACCTTCTTCTCCTTCAGGGCACTCATGCAGGTACACACTCTAACACTTCTACATCAAGCTGAGCATCTGCCTCTACACCTTCTTCTCCTTCAGGGCACTCATGCAGGTACACACTCTAACACTTCTACATCAAGCTGAGCATCTGCCTCTACACCTTCTTCTACTTCAGGGCACTCATGCAGGTACACACACTAACACTTCTACATCAAGCTGAGCATCTGTCTCTACACCTTCTTCTCCTTCAGGGCACTCATGCAGGTACACACACTAACAATTGTACATCAAGCTGAGCATCTGCCTCTACACCTTCTTCTCCTTCAGGGCACTCATGCAGGTACACACACTAACACTTCTACAACAAGCTGAGCATCTGCCTCTACACCTTCTTCTCCTTCAGGGCACTCATGCAGGTACACACACTAACACTTCTACATCAAGCTGAGCATCTGCCTCTACACCTTCTTCTCCTTCAGGGCACTCATGCAGGTACACACTCTAACACTTCTACAACAAGCTGAGCATCTGTCTCTACACCTTCTTCTCCTTCAGGGCACTCATGCAGGTACACACACTAACAATTGTACATCAAGCTGAGCATCTGCCTCTACACCTTCTTCTCCTTCAGGGCACTCATGCAGTATACGCTCTAACACTTCTACATCAAGCTGAGCATCTGTCTCTACACCTTCTTCTCCTTCAGGGCACTCATGCAGGTACACGCTCTAACACTTCTACAACAAGCTGAGCATCTGCCTCTACACCTTCTTCTCCTTCAGGGCACTCATGCAGGTACACGCTCTAACACTTCTACAACAAGCTGAGCATCTGCCTCTACACCTTCTTCTCCTTCAGGGCACTCATGCAGGTACACACTCTAACACTTCTACATCAAGCTGAGCATCTGCCTCTACACCTTCTTCTACTTCAGGGCACTCATGCAGGTACACACACTAACACTTCTACATCAAGCTGAGCATCTGTCTCTACACCTTCTTCTCCTTCAGGGCACTCATGCAGGTACACACACTAACAATTGTACATCAAGCTGAGCATCTGCCTCTACACCTTCTTCTCCTTCAGGGCACTCATGCAGGTACACACACTAACACTTCTACAACAAGCTGAGCATCTGCCTCTACACCTTCTTCTCCTTCAGGGCACTCATGCAGGTACACACACTAACACTTCTACATCAAGCTGAGCATCTGCCTCTACACCTTCTTCTCCTTCAGGGCACTCATGCAGGTACACACTCTAACACTTCTACATCAAGCTGAGCATCTGTCTCTACACCTTCTTCTCCTTCAGGGCACTCATGCAGGTACACACACTAACAATTGTACATCAAGCTGAGCATCTGCCTCTACACCTTCTTCTCCTTCAGGGCACTCATGCAGTACACGCTCTAACACTTCTACAACAAGCTGAGCATCTGCCTCTACACCTTCTTCTACTTCAGGGCACTCATGCAGGTACACACACTAACACTTCTACATCAAGCTGAGCATCTGCCTCTACACCTTCTTCTCCTTCAGGGCACTCATGCAGTATACGCTCTAACACTTCTACATCAAGCTGAGCATCTGCCTCTACACCTTCTTCTACTTCCCGGCACTCATGCAGGTACACACACTAACAATTGTACATCAAGCTGGGCATCTGCCTCTACACCTTCTTCTCCTTCAGGGCACTCATGCAGTACACGCTCTAACACTTCTACATCAAGCTGAGCATCTGCCTCTACACCTTCTTCTCCTTCAGGGCACTCATGCAGGTACACTCTCTAACACTTCTACATCAAGCTGGGCATCTGCCTCTACACCTTCTTCTCCTTCCGGGCACTCATGCAGTACACGCTCTAACACTTCTACATCAAGCTGAGCATCTGCCTCTACACCTTCTTCTCCTTCAGGGCACTCATGCAGGTACACACTCTAACACTTCTACAACAAGCTGAGCATCTGCCTCTACACCATCTTCTCCTTCAGGGCACTCATGCAGGTACACTCTCTAACACTTCTACATCAAGCTGAGCATCTGCCTCTACACCTTCTCCTTCAGGGCACTCATGCAGGTACACACTCTAACAATTGTACATCAAGCTGAGCATCTGCCTCTACACCTTCTCCTCCTCCAAGGCACTCATGTAGGTACACACTCTAACACTTCTACAACAAGCTGAGCATCTGCCTCTACACCTTCTTCTCCTTCAGGGCACTCATGCAGGTACACACTCTAACACTTCTACATCAAGCTGAGCATCTGCCTCTACACCTTCTTCTCCTTCAGGGCACTCATGCAGGTACACACTCTAACACTTCTACATCAAGCTGGGCATCTGCCTCTACACCTTATTCTTCAGGGCACTCATGCAGGTACACACACTAACACTTCTACATCAAGCTGAGCATCTGCCTCTACACCTTCTTCTCCTTCAGGGCACTCATGCAGGTACACACTCTAACACTTCTACATCAAGCTGAGCATCTGCCTCTACACCTTCTTCTCCTTCAGGGCACTCATGCAGGTACACACTCTAACACTTCTACATCAAGCTGAGCATCTGCCTCTACACCTTCTTCTCCTTCAGGGCACTCATGCAGGTACACACACTAACACTTCTACATCAAGCTGAGCATCTGCCTCTACACCTTCTTCTCCTTCAGGGCACTCATGCAGGTACACACTCTAACAATTGTACATCAAGCTGGGCATCTGCCTCTACACCTTCTTCTCCTTCAGGGCACTCATGCAGGTACACACTCTAACACTTCTACATCAAGCTGAGCATCTGCCTCTACACCTTCTTCTCCTTCAGGGCACTCATGCAGGTACACACTCTAACACTTCTACATCAAGCTGAGCATCTGCCTCTACACCTTCTTCTACTTCAGGGCACTCATGCAGGTACACACACTAACACTTCTACATCAAGCTGAGCATCTGTCTCTACACCTTCTTCTCCTTCAGGGCACTCATGCAGGTACACACACTAACAATTGTACATCAAGCTGAGCATCTGCCTCTACACCTTCTTCTCCTTCAGGGCACTCATGCAGGTACACACACTAACACTTCTACAACAAGCTGAGCATCTGCCTCTACACCTTCTTCTCCTTCAGGGCACTCATGCAGGTACACACACTAACACTTCTACATCAAGCTGAGCATCTGCCTCTACACCTTCTTCTCCTTCAGGGCACTCATGCAGGTACACACTCTAACACTTCTACATCAAGCTGAGCATCTGTCTCTACACCTTCTTCTCCTTCAGGGCACTCATGCAGGTACACACACTAACAATTGTACATCAAGCTGAGCATCTGCCTCTACACCTTCTTCTCCTTCAGGGCACTCATGCAGTATACGCTCTAACACTTCTACATCAAGCTGAGCATCTGTCTCTACACCTTCTTCTCCTTCAGGGCACTCATGCAGGTACACGCTCTAACACTTCTACAACAAGCTGAGCATCTGCCTCTACACCTTCTTCTCCTTCAGGGCACTCATGCAGGTACACGCTCTAACACTTCTACAACAAGCTGAGCATCTGCCTCTACACCTTCTTCTCCTTCAGGGCACTCATGCAGGTACACGCTCTAACACTTCTACAACAAGCTGAGCATCTGCCTCTACACCTTCTTCTCCTTCAGGGCACTCATGCAGGTACACGCTCTAACACTTCTACATCAAGCTGAGCATCTGCCTCTACACCTTCTTCTCCTTCAGGGCACTCATGCAGGTACACACTCTAACACTTCTACATCAAGCTGAGCATCTGCCTCTACACCTTCTTCTACTTCAGGGCACTCATGCAGGTACACACACTAACACTTCTACATCAAGCTGAGCATCTGTCTCTACACCTTCTTCTCCTTCAGGGCACTCATGCAGGTACACACACTAACAATTGTACATCAAGCTGAGCATCTGCCTCTACACCTTCTTCTCCTTCAGGGCACTCATGCAGGTACACACACTAACACTTCTACATCAAGCTGAGCATCTGCCTCTACACCTTCTTCTCCTTCAGGGCACTCATGCAGGTACACACACTAACACTTCTACATCAAGCTGAGCATCTGCCTCTACACCTTCTTCTCCTTCAGGGCACTCATGCAGGTACACACACTAACACTTCTACATCAAGCTGAGCATCTGTCTCTACACCTTCTTCTCCTTCAGGGCACTCATGCAGGTACACACACTAACAATTGTACATCAAGCTGAGCATCTGCCTCTACACCTTCTTCTCCTTCAGGGCACTCATGCAGTACACGCTCTAACACTTCTACAACAAGCTGAGCATCTGCCTCTACACCTTCTTCTACTTCAGGGCACTCATGCAGGTACACACACTAACACTTCTACATCAAGCTGAGCATCTGCCTCTACACCTTCTTCTCCTTCAGGGCACTCATGCAGTATACGCTCTAACACTTCTACATCAAGCTGAGCATCTGCCTCTACACCTTCTTCTACTTCCCGGCACTCATGCAGGTACACACACTAACAATTGTACATCAAGCTGGGCATCTGCCTCTACACCTTCTTCTCCTTCAGGGCACTCATGCAGTACACGCTCTAACACTTCTACATCAAGCTGAGCATCTGCCTCTACACCTTCTTCTCCTTCAGGGCACTCATGCAGGTACACTCTCTAACACTTCTACATCAAGCTGGGCATCTGCCTCTACACCTTCTTCTCCTTCCGGGCACTCATGCAGTACACGCTCTAACACTTCTACATCAAGCTGAGCATCTGCCTCTACACCTTCTTCTCCTTCAGGGCACTCATGCAGGTACACACTCTAACACTTCTACAACAAGCTGAGCATCTGCCTCTACACCTTCTTCTACTTCCGGGCACTCATGCAGGTACACACTCTAACACTTCTACATCAAGCTGAGCATCTGCCTCTACACCTTCTTCTCCTTCAGGGCACTCATGCAGGTACACACACTAACACTTCTACATCAAGCTGAGCATCTGCCTCTACACCTTCTTCTACTTCCGGGCACTCATGCAGTACACGCTCTAACACTTTTACATCAAGCTGAGCATCTGCCTCGACACATTCTTCTCCTTCAGGGCACTCATGCAGGTACACACACTAACACTTCTACATCAAGCTGAGCATCTGCCTCTACACCTTCTTCTCCTTCAGGGCACTCATGCAGGTACACTCTCTAACACTTCTACATCAAGCTGAGCATCTGCCTCGACACTTTCTTCTCCTTCCGGGCACTCATGCAGGTACACACACTAACAATTGTACATCAAGCTGAGCATCTGCCTCGACACTTTCTTCTCCTTCAGGGCACTCATGCAGGTACACACTCTAACATTTCTACATCAAGCTGGGCATCTGCCTCTACACCTTCTTCTCCTTCAGGGCACTCATGTAGGTACACACACTAACACTTCTACAACAAGCTGAGCATCTGCCTCTACACCTTCTTCTCCTTCAGGGCACTCATGTAGGTACACACACTAACACTTGTACATCAAGCTGAGCATCTGCCTCTACACCTTCTTCTCCTTCAGGGCACTCATGTAGGTACACACACTAACACTTCTACAACAAGCTGAGCATCTGTCTCTACACCTTCTTCTCCTTCAGGGCACTCATGCAGGTACACACACTAACAATTGTACATCAAGCTGGGCATCTGCCTCTACACCTTCTTCTCCTTCAGGGCACTCATGCAGGTACACACACTAACACTTCTACATCAAGCTGAGCATCTGCCTCTACACCTTCTTCTCCTTCAGGGCACTCATGCAGGTACACACTCTAACACTTCTACATCAAGCTGAGCATCTGCCTCTACACCTTCTTCTCCTTCAGGGCACTCATGCAGGTACACACACTAACACTTCTACATCAAGCTGAGCATCTGCCTCTACACCTTCTTCTACTTCCGGGCACTCATGCAGTACACGCTCTAACACTTTTACATCAAGCTGAGCATCTGCCTCGACACATTCTTCTCCTTCAGGGCACTCATGCAGGTACACACACTAACACTTCTACATCAAGCTGAGCATCTGCCTCTACACCTTCTTCTCCTTCAGGGCACTCATGCAGGTACACTCTCTAACACTTCTACATCAAGCTGAGCATCTGCCTCGACACTTTCTTCTCCTTCCGGGCACTCATGCAGTACACGCTCTAACACTTTTACATCAAGCTGAGCATCTGCCTCGACACATTCTTCTCCTTCAGGGCACTCATGCAGGTACACACACTAACACTTCTACATCAAGCTGAGCATCTGCCTCTACACCTTCTTCTCCTTCAGGGCACTCATGCAGGTACACTCTCTAACACTTCTACATCAAGCTGAGCATCTGCCTCGACACTTTCTTCTCCTTCCGGGCACTCATGCAGGTACACACACTAACAATTGTACATCAAGCTGGGCATCTGCCTCTACACC
This sequence comes from Steromphala cineraria, assembly GCA_916613615.1. Lineage (NCBI taxonomy): Eukaryota > Metazoa > Mollusca > Gastropoda > Trochida > Trochidae > Steromphala > Steromphala cineraria. The sequence continues at coordinate 50,059,061 of OU744724.1, read as the reverse complement.
TTCTTCTCCTTCAGGGCACTCATGCAGGTACACACTCTAACACTTCTACATCAAGCTGAGCATCTGCCTCTACACCTTCTTCTCCTTCAGGGCACTCATGCAGGTACACACACTAACAATTGTACATCAAGCTGAGCATCTGCCTCGACACTTTCTTCTCCTTCAGGGCACTCATGCAGGTACACACTCTAACACTTCTACATCAAGCTGAGCATCTGCCTCTACACCTTCTTCTCCTTCCGGGCACTCATGCAGTACACGCTCTAACACTTCTACATCAAGCTGAGCATCTGCCTCTACACCTTCTTCTCCTTCAGGGCACTCATGCAGGTACACACTCTAACACTTCTACAACAAGCTGAGCATCTGCCTCTACACCTTCTTCTCCTTCAGGGCACTCATGCAGGTACACACACTAACACTTCTACATCAAGCTGAGCATCTGCCTCTACACCTTCTTCTACTTCAGGGCACTCATGCAGGTACACACTCTAACACTTCTACAACAAGCTGAGCATCTGCCTCTACACCTTCTTCTCCTTCCGGGCACTCATGCAGGTACACACACTAACACTTCTACATCAAGCTGAGCATCTGCCTCTACACCTTCTTCTACTTCAGGGCACACATGCAGGTACACACACTAACAATTGTACATCAAGCTGGGCATCTGCCTCTACACCTTCTTCTCCTTCAGGGCACTCATGCAGGTACATACACTAACACTTCTACATCAAGCTGAGCATCTGCCTCTACACCTTCTTCTACTTCCGGGCACTCATGCAGTACACGCTCTAACACTTCTACATCAAGCTAAGCATCTGCCTCTACACCTTCTCTTCCTTCAGGGCACTCATGCAGTACACGCTCTACACTTCTACAACAAGCTGAGCATCTGCCTCTACACCTTCTCTTCCTTCAGGGCACTCATGCAGTACACGCTCTACACTTCTACAACAAGCTGAGCAACTGCCTCTACACCTTCTCCTCCTTCAGGGCACTCATGCAGTACACGCTCTTACACTTCTACATCAAGCTGAGCATCTGTCTCTACACCTTCTCTTCCTTCAGGGCACTCATGCAGTACACGCTCTACACTTCTACAACAAGCTGAGCATCTGCCTCTACACCTTCTTCTACTTCAGGGCACTCATGCAGTACACGCTCTAACACTTCAACATCAAGCTGAGCATCTGTCTCTACACCTTCTTCTCCTTCAGGGCACTCATGCAGGTACACTCTCTAACACTTCTACATCAAGCTGAGCATCTGTCTCTACACCTTCTTCTACTTCCGGGCACTCATGCAGGTACACACACTAACACTTCTACATCAAGCTGAGCATCTGCCTCTACATCTTCTCCTCCAAGGCACTCATGTAGGTACACACTCTAACACTTCTACATCAAGCTGAGCATCTGTCTCTACACCTTCTTCTCCTTCAGGGCACTCATGCAGGTACACACACTAACACTTCTACATCAAGCTGAGCATCTGTCTCTACACCTTCTTCTCCTTCAGGGCACTCATGCAGGTACACACACTAACACTTCTACATCAAGCTGAGCATCTGTCTCTACACCTTCTTCTCCAAGGCACTCATGCAGGTACACTCTCTAACACTTCTACATCAAGCTGAGCAACTGTCTCTACACCTTCTTCTCCTCCAAGGCACTCATGCAGGTACACACACTAACACTTCTACATCAAGCTGAGCATCTGCCTCTACATCTTCTCCTCCAAGGCACTCATGTAGGTACACACTCTAACACTTCTTCATCAAGCTGAGCATCTGTCTCTACACCTTCTTCTCCTTCAGGGCACTCATGCAGGTACACACACTAACACTTCTACATCAAGCTGAGCATCTGTCTCTACACCTTCTTCTCCTTCAGGGCACTCATGCAGGTACACACACTCACACTTCTACAACAAGCTGAGCATCTGCCTCTCCATCTTCTCCTCCAAGGCACTCATGTAGGTACACACTCTAACACTTCTACATCAAGCTGAGCATCTGTCTCTACACCTTCTTCTCCTTCAGGGCACTCATGCAGGTACACACTCTAACAATTGTACATCAAGCTGAGCATCTGCCTCGACACCTTCTTCTCCTTCAGGGCACTCATGCAGGTACACACACTAACAATTGTACATCAAGCTGAGCATCTGCCTCGACACTTTCTTCTCCTTCAGGGCACTCATGCAGGTACACACTCTAACACTTCTACAACAAGCTGAGCATCTGTCTCTACACCTTCTTCTCCTTCAGGGCACTCATGTAGGTACACACTCTAAAACTTCTACATCAAGCTGAGCATCTGTCTCTACACCTTCTTCTCCTTCAGGGCACTTATGCAGGTACACACTCTAACAATTGTACATCAAGCTGAGCATCTGCCTCTACACCTTCTTCTCCTTCAGGGCACTCATGCAGGTACACTCTCTAACACTTCTACATCAAGCTGAGCATCTGTCTCTACACCTTCTTCTCCTTCAGGGCACTCATGCAGGTACACACTCTAACACTTCTACAACAAGCTGAGCATCTGCCTCTACACCTTCTTCTCCTTCAGGGCACTCATGCAGGTACACACACTAACAATTGTACATCAAGCTGAGCATCTGTCTCTACACCTTCTTCTCCTTCAGGGTACTCATGCAGGTACACACACTAACAATTGTACATCAAGCTGAGCATCTGCCTCTACACCTTCTTCTCCTTCAGGGCACTCATGCAGGTACACTCTCTAACACTTCTACATCAAGCTGAGCATCTGCCTCTACACCTACTTCTCCTTCAGGGCACTCATGCAGGTACACACTCTAACACTTCTACAACAAGCTGAGCATCTGCCTCTACACCTTCTTCTCCTTCAGGGCACTCATGCAGGTACACTCTCTAACACTTCTACATCAAGCTGAGCATCTGCCTCTACACCTTCTTCTCCTTCAGGGCACTCATGCAGGTACACACACTAACAATTGTACATCAAGCTGAGCATCTGCCTCTACACCTTCTTCTCCTTCAGGGCACTCATGCAGGTACACTCTCTAACAATTGTACATCAAGCTGAGCATCTGCCTCTACACCTTCTTCTACTTCAGGGCACTCATGCAGGTACACACACTAACACTTCTACATCAAGCTGAGCATCTGCCTCTACACCTTCTTCTCCTTCAGGGCACTCATGCAGGTACACTCTCTAACACTTCTACAACAAGCTGAGCATCTGCCTCTACACCCTCTTCTCCTTCAGGGCACTCATGCAGGTACACACACTAACAATTGTACATCAAGCTGAGCATCTGCCTCTACACCTTCTTCTCCTTCAGGGCACTCATGTAGGTACACACTCTAACACTTCTACAACAAGCTGAGCATCTGCCTCTACACCTTCTTCTTCTCTGGGCACTCATACAGGTACACACTCTAACACTTCTACATCAAGCTGGGCATCTGTCTCTACACCTTCTTCTACTTCCGGGCACTCATGCAGGTACACACACTAACACTTCTACATCAAGCTGAGCATCTGCCTCTACACCTTCTTCTACTTCCGAGCACTCATGCAGTACACGCTCTAACACTTCTACATCAAGCTGAGCATCTGTCTCTACACCTTCTCTTCCTTCAGGGCACTCATGCAGTACACGCTCTACACTTCTGCATCAAGCTGAGCATCTGCCTCGACACTTTCTTCTCCTTCAGGGCACTCATACAGGTACACACACTAACACTTCTACATCAAGCTGAGCATCTGCCTCTACACCTTCTTCTCCTTCAGGGCACTCATGCAGGTACACTCTCTAACAATTGTACATCAAGCTGAGCATCTGCCTCTACACCTTCTTCTACTTCAGGGCACTCATGCAGGTACACTCTCTAACACTTCTACAACAAGCTGAGCATCTGCCTCTACACCCTCTTCTCCTTCAGGGCACTCATGCAGGTACACTCTCTAACAATTGTACATCAAGCTGAGCATCTGCCTCGACACTTTCTTCTCCTTCAGGGCACTCATGCAGGTACACACTCTAACACTTCTACATCAAGCTGAGCATCTGCCTCTACACCTTCTCTTCCTTCAGGGCACTCATGCAGTACACGCTCTAACACTTCTACATCAAGCTGAGCATCTGCCTCGACACTTTCTTCTCCTTCAGGGCACTCTTACAGGTACACACACTAACACTTCTACATCAAGCTGAGCATCTGCCTCTACACCTTCTTCTCCTTCAGGGCACTCATGCAGGTACACTCTCTAACAATTGTACATCAAGCTGAGCATCTGCCTCTACACCTTCTTCTACTTCAGGGCACTCATGCAGGTACACTCTCTAACACTTCTACAACAAGCTGAGCATCTGCCTCTACACCCTCTTCTCCTTCAGGGCACTCATGCAGGTACACACACTAACACTTCTACATCAAGCTGAGCATCTGTCTCTACACCTTCTTCTCCAAGGCACTCATGCAGGTACACTCTCTAACACTTCTACATCAAGCTGAGCAACTGTCTCTACACCTTCTTCTCCTCCAAGGCACTCATGCAGGTACACACACTAACACTTCTACATCAAGCTGAGCATCTGCCTCTACACCTTCTTCTCCTTCAGGGCACTCATGCAGGTACACTCTCTAACACTTCTACAACAAGCTGAGCATCTGCCTCTACACCTTCTTCTCCTTCAGGGCACTCATGCAGGTACACACACTAACACTTCTACATAGAGCTGAGCATCTGCCTCTACACCTTCTTCTCCTTCAGGGCACTCATGCAGGTACACACACTAACACTTCTACATCAAGCTGAGCATCTGCCTCTACACCTTCTTCTCCTTCAGGGCACTCATGCAGGTACACACACTAACACTTCTACATCAAGCTGAGCATCTGCCTCTACACCTTCTTCTCCTGGGCACTCATGCAGGTACACACACTAACACTTCTACATCAAGCTGAGCATCTGTCTCTACACCTTCTTCTCCTTCTGGGCACTCATGCAGGTACACACACTAACACTTCTACATCAAGCTGAGCATCTGCCTCTACACCTTCTTCTCCTTCTGGGCACTCATGCAGGTACACACACTAACACTTCTACATCAAGCTGAGCATCTGCCTCTACACCTTCTCCTCCTTCAGGGCACTCATGCAGGTACACACACTAACACTTCTACATCAAGCTGAGCATCTGCCTCTACACCTTCTCCTCCTTCAGGGCACTCATGTAGGTACACACACTAACACTTCTACAACAAGCTGAGCATCTGTCTCTACACCTTCTTCTCCTTCAGGGCACTCATGCAGGTACACACACTAACAATTGTACATCAAGCTGAGCATCTGCCTCTACACCTACTTCTCCTTCAGGGCACTCATGCAGGTACACACACTAACACTTCTACATCAAGCTGAGCATCTGCCTCTACACCTTCTTCTCCTTCAGGGCACTCATGCAGGTACACACACTAACAATTGTACATCAAGCTGAGCATCTGCCTCTACACCTTCTCCTCCTTCAGGGCACTCATGCAGGTACACACACTAACACTTCTACATCAAGCTGAGCATCTGCCTCTACACCTTCTTCTCCTTCAGGGCACTCATGCAGGTACACACACTAACAATTGTACATCAAGCTGAGCATCTGCCTCTACACCTACTTCTCCTTCAGGGCACTCATGCAGGTACACACACTAACACTTCTACATCAAGCTGAGCATCTGTCTCTACACCTTCTTCTCCTTCAGGGCACTCATGCAGGTACACACACTAACACTTCTACATCAAGCTGAGCATCTGCCTCTACACCTTCTTCTACTTCAGGGCGCTCATGCAGGTACACTCTCTAACACTTCTACATCAAGCTGAGCATCTGCCTCTACACCTTCTTCTCCTTCAGGGCACTCATGCAGGTACACACACTAACAATTGTACATCAAGCTGAGCATCTGCCTCTACACCTTCTCCTCCTTCAGGGCACTCATGCAGGTACACACACTAACACTTCTACATCAAGCTGAGCATCTGCCTCTACACCTTCTCCTCCTTCAGGGCACTCATGCAGGTACACACACTAACACTTCTACATCAAGCTGAGCATCTGCCTCTACACCTTCTCCTCCTTCAGGGCACTCATGTAGGTACACACACTAACACTTCTACAACAAGCTGAGCATCTGTCTCTACACCTTCTTCTCCTTCAGGGCACTCATGCAGGTACACACACTAACAATTGTACATCAAGCTGAGCATCTGCCTCTACACCTACTTCTCCTTCAGGGCACTCATGCAGGTACACACTCTAACACTTCTACAACAAGCTGAGCATCTGCCTCTACACCTTCTTCTTCTCTGGGCACTCATGCAGGTACACACTCTAACACTTCTACATCAAGCTGGGCATCTGTCTTTACACCTTCTTCTCCTTCCGGGCACTCATGCAGGTACACACACTAACACTTCTACATCAAGCTGAGCATCTGCCTCTACACCTTCTTCTACTTCAGGGCACTCATGCAGGTACACTCTCTAACACTTCTACATCAAGCTGAGCATCTGCCTCTACACCTTCTTCTACTTCCGGACACTCATGCAGGTACACACTCTAACACTTCTACATCAAGCTGAGCATCTGCCTCTACACCTTCTTCTCCTTCAGGGCACTCATGCAGGTAGACACTCTAACACTTCTACATCAAGCTGGGCATCTGCCTCTACACCTTCTTCTCCTTCAGGGCACTCATGCAGGTACACACACTATCACTTCTACATCAAGCTGAGCATCTGCCTCTACACCTTCTTCTCCTTCAGGGCACTCATGCAGGTACACACTCTAACACTTCTACAACAAGCTGAGCATCTGTCTCTACACCTTCTTCTCCTTCAGGGCACTCATGCAGGTATATACACTAACAATTGTACATCAAGCTGAGCATCTGCCTCTACACCTTCTTCTCCTTCAGGGCACTCATGCAGGTACACACTCTTAGACTTCTACAACAAGCTGAGCATCTGTCTCTACACCTTCTTCTCCTTCAGGGCACTCATGCAGGTACACACACTAACACTTCTACATCAAGCTGAGCATCTGCCTCTACACCTTCTTCTCCTTCAGGGCACTCATGCAGGTACACTCTCTAACACTTCTACATCAAGCTGAGCATCTGCCTCGACACTTTCTTCTCCTTCAGGGCACTCATGCAGTACACACTCTAACACTTCTACATCAAGCTGAGCATCTGCCTCTACACCTTCTTCTCCTTCAGGGCACTCATGCAGGTACACACTCTAACACTTCTACAACAAGCTGAGCCTCTGCCTCTACACCTTCTTCTCCTTCAGGGCACTCATGCAGGTACACACTCTAACACTTCTACATCAAGCTGAGCATCTGCCTCTACACCTTCTTCTCCTTCAGGGCACTCATGCAGGTACACACTCTAACACTTCTACAACAAGCTGAGCATCTGCCTCTACACCTTCTTCTCCTTCAGGGCACTCATGCAGGTACACACACTAACACTTCTACATCAAGCTGAGCATCTGTCTCTACACCTTCTTCTCCTTCTGGGCACTCATGCAGGTACACACACTAACACTTCTACATCAAGCTGAGCCTCTGTCTCTACACCTTCTTCTCCTTCAGGGCACTCATGCAGGTACACACACTAACACTTCTACATCAAGCTGAGCATCTGCCTCTACACCTTCTCCTCCTTCAGGGCACTCATGCAGGTTACCACACTAACACGTCACAATAATATTAGTTACCCAGTGTTTTGAAAGGGTGTCCAGTACTATAAGATCCTTGTAGAGTTGCAAACTTGTTTTGTTCTAAGTAATGAATGGGAAAAGATCACAGGCAGAGGTAAATGAGCTCTACTTATATGTGCCTTGTTAAGTTTGATAATGAACTTTCCCAAAAATCATTTATGTATGTTTAGTTTTTACATTGTTTTGTGTGTGTCAGGTCCCCGGCAGTGAGTTCAGCCCTGCATTCCAAGGCAAGAGGAAATCTAAACATATGGTCAGTAATGTCTTCACCTGTAAACTGAAATTATATGAAGTTATAATCACACTTGATTCTGTGACAACAAGGAATTTAACAAGATGAATTGAGAGCAGCAACATCTGTATTTTCAAATAAATAATTTGAGGAAATGATTGAATTCATACATACATCTGGATTTTGGATATGAACATTAAAAAGCTTCTTGAACTAAGTCAGCATCATCCTGCTCTGTCACAGAGAGATCTCTTCCATGTAAGATATCAGGTTGTTTAACATGTACTTGTATGTGGCAGACGTCCTCCACAGACCATACCCAGCGCTACCTGGTGGAGTTGATCCCCCGCCCAGACGCACACAAGATTCTCCCCCCTGAGGAGATCCCGCACTTCATTTCCTTCCTCAAACAACTCCTGGTCAACAAGAGAATTAGACTCATCCCGAAACTTGAGTAAGTTCTGTAGACCTCGCTTTTTGATAAACTTGAATGTTGTTTATTTTAACAGTTTGGGAAATTATTGACTACTGATCATGATGAGACTCCTTCTGGTATAAAGCTGCCGTGATATCAGTCATATGCTTTTGAAAACGACATTTAACCCCATGTCACTTCACCTCACCTCACCGCTATTTCATTGCTGGTCATGGCTCAACTTCGGACAAGTTTCTAAATGTGTTTACATCCCCTGCAAATAAATGATAGCAACAACAAAAAAGAATTGGGAATTTCCTCCTATCAGTATTTCATATTTTGATTATGTTCTTAATTTGTATGATTGGTAGCAAATATTTGCTAAATATACAAAACATGAGTAAACACATTTTTACATTCTTTACACTTTGATTATTCATATTTGATATTGATAAAAATAAGTGCTTTTTCATGTATTTAAGTGTATATGTTTTTCATTACAATCATGATCCATTAACAGTTAATATCATCAAATCAATAGTTCCTAGTGGTGGACAAAATCTGCTTATGTCAATGTTACTTGATACACCTACCGGTAAATCAGGTTTAAGGGAGATAACTCTTTAAGGACAGATATTTCTTATTTCACATGTACCGGGGGGAGTACTTGATCACAAAACCAAGAGGAAAACAAAAATCTGTCACAAACTTGACCCAAACCCTGCTGTTATTAAGAAATAAGCTAAAATTATGAGAAAATTAGGTCAAGGTCACCGAGATAGACTGGTGTCTGCGCGTATTGCCAATTGATAGACTGAAACCAAATTTCGATACAAAGCTACAGAAGGATTATGAGATATTGTGCTAATAGATTTTATAACACTAGTCCAAGTCCCTTAGTGACCTTAATAAATCAATTTTTAAGAATGGGTAAAGGTCACCAAAATTAACTAGTTCTATGCAATACACCAAATGAAAAATCTGACCAAAAATGAAGACTCTACCTTTAAAAAGTTCTTCATGAGCTAACAAAAGCGGCGACAGGGGAACAATTTAATTGAATTTAAACCAGAACTGTTCATTCTAGTCATTCTAGTCCATGTTAGATGTAGGTTTTACATTTCATTGCATATAATTTGTGACAATGATCGTATTTGAAATCCAATGAAGAAGCTTTTAGAAATTGCTGTGTATGTAACTGCATCCAAAGAGCGATGCTAGTCTGCATGTATCTCTCTCTCGACCTCAGACAGCTGATTCCGGCACTGGGTGAAATGAAGATATTTATTACCTTTACAAGACATTTATTTTTTTGTAAATATCATCTTTACAAGATATTTATTTCTTTGTAAATATCATCTTTAATCCTTTGTAAATTTTTGTAAATATTTGTAAATATTTGTAAATTTTTGTAAATATCATCTTTAATCTGTAATGTAGACTTTGAAAGTTAAAAAATTGGTAAATGTTGACTTTGAAAGAAATATTTGATGAAATGTTGACTTTGGATAGAAATAATTTGTGAAAGGATGACTTTGGAAAAAAATAATTTGTGAAATGATATCTTTGAAAGAAATAATTTGATGAAATGTTGATTTTGAAAAGAAATTAAGTTGAAATATTGACTTTGAAAGGTATTAATTTGAAGAAATGTTGGCTTTGGAAATTAATGATTTGATGAAATGTTTACTTTCAAAAGTAATAATTTGGTGAAATGTTGACTTTGAAAACTGATATGTTTGAAGAAGTGTTGACTTTGAAAAGAAATAATTGGTGAAATGTTGACTTTAAAAAGAAATAATTTGATGAAATTTTTACTTTTAATATTAACAATTTCATCAAATGGTAACTTTGAAAAGTACAAATTTTATGAGATGTTGACTTTCAAAAGTGATGATTTCATGAAATGATGACTTTGAAAAGAAATACAGGATGAATTTGTTGAGTTTGAAGAGAAATATAATTCTTCGAAATGTTGGCTTTGAAAAGAGAAAATTTGTTTAAATGATGACTCTGAATAGGAATAATTTGGTGAAATTATGACTTGAAGAGGAATCATTTGATGAAATGATAAATTTAAAGAGAAATAATTAGTGAAATGATGACATTGGAAACTAATAGGTTGGTGAAATAGTGAAAAAATGCTTTGAAAAGTAATAATTTGATGAAATGTTGAATTTGAAAAGAAATAATTGGTGAAATGATGACTTTGAAAGGAAATGATTTGATGAAATAGTGACTTTGAAAAGTGATTATTTTATTAGATGTTTACTTTGAAACGTGAACATTTTATAAGATGTTGACTTTGAGAAGAAGTAATTTGGTTAAATGATGACTTTGAAGAGGAATAATTTGGTAAAATTATGACTTGAAGAGGAAGAATTAGTGAAATGATGACTTTGGGAACTTATACGTTTTGTTAAATGTTGACTTTGGAAAGTAATAATGAATGATATGAAGACTTTGAAAACTTTGATTAATTACTTTGAAAAGTAATAATTTGATGACATTTTGACTTAAAAAAAGAAATATTTTGTGAAATTTGTGAAATGATGACTTAGAAAAGATATAATTTGATAATTTCCTTATTTTAACTAAAATGAATAATAAACACAGTGTTGAAAAATGAAAACAGCTTGTTGGAAATTATTTCCACTCATTAGGTTGTAGCTTAACGAATACACTTGCTAAATAACTCATTAGTCAAGGTGTTGATTGTCTATTGAGTGACAATGCTGTTACATAATCAGTTCGATGTATTCATTACGCATTTAATGGGTGTTAATTTTTCAGATGGAATATTAACTTTTAAGGAAAATTTGATAATTTCAAATGTTGACCTTTTGTAAAACATAGACTCATAAAATCCATTGTGTTGTTGAATGAAGATTTGTAATGGTGATTTCGTTGAAACAATTTTTGATGAAAAATTAATCATGAGATACTGGAAATGTTTACTGTTGTCTTTAGTTTGTGAAATATTTTCTCATTTTCATAAGAAAAAGAAAAACTAATCACTGATTTGAGGAATCCAAACAGCTTACTAGAAGTTAAATTCCCCTCACTTATAGGTAGCTTAACGAATACACCTGTTGGAATATCTCATTAATTAAGATGTTGATTGTGTATTGAATGGCAATGCCGTTAGCTCATGCTTGATATGCTTCATGGCTCAACGCCTGGATCAACTCTCAGCGTAAAAGCCTACCCTGTTCATTGGGATCGACCATCTTGTATGCCGGGCAAATGTTGTTTTATGTATATGGTGCTAATTTTTATGTATACGACATGTCAACATTTGCGTGACACAATAATAAAATAATTAAAAACATATCTCATTGCAGTTTTTAATTTCCTGTCGGTGAGGTGTCCATCAATAGTTTATTGACGTTTACATAAACACCTTACACTGCACTGGATCTTTAAAACTTGTTTGAGTGTAAATGTGTTTAAATGTTAAACATCATATAACCACAAACATATGTTGCTATTTTCTTTTGAATATAAGTATGTCTGATTAAATATTTTATAGTGTGTCAAAGGTTGATACTCAATTATGTTCAGTTTAGTAACTAAAGCCGTTTTTGAATGCCGACTTGATGGACAGCTAGATCTGTCTCGCGACAGACCAGTGAATGCATGACTGGTAACACGCCATTTTTGAGACGTCATATATACAGAATGATTACAACGAGCTCTATACATCTATCTTAACGAGATCACCAAATAAACCGATTCATTAACGATTTTCAGAAAATGTTAAACACTCAGTTGGATTAGTCATTTGACCATGTAAGACTATTAAGCGTTTGAAGTAATAAAGATATCAACATCACTTGTAAATAAACAATTATTTAAGGCGGTATTTCAGTTCAATTAACGATGCGCTAATCTATATAGTCTGTTTATTACGTCACATCCGCGCGAGTTTTATGGCCCCTATCTCAGGTAGGTTTTTTACAGCCGTTAACTACGCAGTCTTAATAAAAAGCTAATTGAAGGTGTTTATTGGACAAATTGACAAAACGCACACCCAGTTCTTATTTAGTTGAAATATCTTTGAAAGTAAATCGAAAAGTGATCGAGGTTAGTGGTTGTTGCAGTTTTTAATTTCCTGTCGGCGAGGTGTCCATCATTAGTTTCTTGACGGATACATAAAACACCTAATACTGCAATAGATCTTTAAAACTTGTTTTAGTCTAAATGTGTTTAAACGTTAAATATATAGTAGGTATTAGAAATTGTCAATTTCAATTCAATTCAATTCAATTCTTTATTAACCTTAAGTTACACAACTTATCGGCGGTTACATAAAGTGATACAAAAAGTGATACAGGTGGACGGTGATTGCAGCGTACATACATATGGAGAATGTACATTGTTATTTTAAGTACTTACTAACTAAGTAGTAACTAATGAATTAAGATGGTAAAGTTGATACGGCGCCGGATACCCCACCGGATCCTCACCCAGGCATAAGAGTAGACAATAATGAAAGAATGAAAGGTTTTTCGTCATTTGGTGCATTCTCTACCTGATGTAGACCTATTGTTAGAAAAACCAAGTATTACATAGTTAACATGATTTATCTAATGATTTTGAGAAATAGGTTGAATCAATGAATTGATGATTTCATTTAATCAAATCATCTACTTAATACAACATATTTGTTAATTAATTAATCAACCGTAATTGTTGATTGTTTAGATATAATCATAAGAAATAGAATTTCAAGATTTTATGTTCCAATCAGTAATCCTAAATGTAAAAGGTTTTTACATGTAGCTTTAACCCTTTAAATAATATATTTATAACATATTTGCAAAACAGCGCAACCCATGACCTCACTGACAATGAAAAAAGAAGCAATGGCAACCAAACATTGCCAAGATTCTACATGTCAAGGATTCAGCCAAAGGCTCATTAAGTCTTCATGCATGCATACCACTTAACTACCTAATAAACACAGTGTGTCACTGCACCTGTTATGTTATTGTTAGTGCAATAAACTAAATAATGAGAATCAAATATCTTTACCCATTAAGGCTCATCGAATGTATAGTACAAACATCCTTTATTTGCCACACACACAAAAAATGAGGAGATAAATCCTAATTTCGTAAATAATGATTCTATTGAAATGTTGACTTTGAAAGCAATTAGGTTCAGTTTAATATTAACTTATTGTTTATGTTATTGTTAATCATAGTAAGGGTATTGATTCTGTGTTGTTTAAAATTAGTGATCAGCAAGATATACTGTAGTACTTGTCTTTGTCTGGGTGACATATTCACATTGATAGTATATTACACTATAACATGTTAGCATGTACATCATGGTGTCACTGATATTTTGATTATGAAAGACATACTGCTTCATGTGTAAAATTTACCAATTCAAATTCAACAATATAATGTTGAGGCCACTTTGTCCCGTCAAAGGGATATCAATGCTCTTAGCATCAATCTATAGTCTGCTACCTGCTCTGACTCCAATACCTGTCTTGTTAAGTTTAACGACATTCAATCAATATATAAGATGATAATACATGAATATACAAACAATTTAATGTAACTACTTGACAATCAAGCTTGGAGAGTTTTAATCAATGTTTATCTTGGAGAAGTTAACGCTCAGACAAAGTGAAAATTTGAAATTCTGACTTTCCAATATAATTGAATTTGGTGTACATTATTGGCTCTGAAGCTGTCATATTGTTCAAAGGTTATTTCCAAAGTATAGCCCGTATGAAAAAGGGCTATTTTGAGGGTTTATAATTTTGATGAAGTGTTTACTTTGAAGTATAGTTTGATGTTGACATGCTAGTTCAGAAAAAATTGTTATTTGTGAACGTTTAATCTATTTTTATTATCTATGTTTATTATGTTACCAGCGAGTGCAAGTTGAATAGATATCATTGTCTTTCAGTTTGTCTGTATTACAATTGTTGTGATAACTTCTTTGTGAACATATTGATGATGTATGTAAGTTCAGCTTCATGGGCAAACGTATTGAGTAATTTTCATTTCATGACTGCATATTTTTGAGAAAAATATTCTCAATGAGACTTTTTATTTGCAATGTTTCTGAAAGAAAGTTTACTTTGGATTATTTTATTTTGTAAATATGTAGCGTCAAAAACATTTTGACCTTGATAGACATATTCATTATTGTGTAAAATCTACCAATTCAAATGTTACCATATACTATTTTAGGCCCCTTCGTCCTGTTCAAGGGCAATCAATGCTATTTGCATCAATCTATCATCTGCTACATGCTCTGACACCGATACCCTCCTCGTTAAGTTAAACGACATTCAATTAACAATAATCTCAGATGACTATACCTGAATATACAAACAATCAACAAGCAACTACCCGACAATTAAGCTTGGCGAGTTTTCACTAAATGTATATCTTGGATTATAGAGTAACAATTATCAATCTATCGTCTGCTACCTGCTCTGACTCCAATACCCTCCTCGCTAAGTTAAACGACATTCAATTAACATAAAGCTCACATGACTATACCTGAATATACAAACACTTAACAAGCAAGTACACGACAATTAAGCTTGGCGAGTTTTCACTAAATGTATATCTTGGGGTTTAGAGTAAAAATCAATACTCATACAAAATGAAAATATGAGTTCTGACTTTCAAATATATTTGAAATTAGGAAGTTGTTGACACTGAAGTTGTTATATTGTTCACAAGTGATTTTCAAAGTAGATGCATCATAATTATTGGCTATATTGAGAGATGATAATTTTGATGAAATGGTTACTTTGAAATAAAGTTGATGTGGTTGACATGCTAATTTTGAAAAATATCTTGTTATATACGAATGCTTGTAAATATATCCTAAATCTGTTTACATGTGATGGGCGTGTTCTATATTTCTGGTGAGCAAGTCCTGTAACTTTACAGCTTAAACAGATTGACTTATTGTAGTTATATCTATATCCTTTAGTACCTGTATGAATTCTGCATATGATGTAAAATATGTATTTTGTATTAGTAATGTCAGATCCGAGATGGTGTGAGACATTCAACAAAAGATAAAAACAAAATTTTGCTCTAATTGACCTATTGAAATGTTATTGAACCCACAAACATCTTATTAAACCTTTTATGTAGAATGTCACATTATTACATACTCAACTTAAAAGGGAACCTTTATGATACATTTTACGTACTTAAATCTCTACTTTGAAAAATAAATTCAGAATGCAAAAACAACATTCCACCTTCACATGACAGAATAACAGATGCAAAGAGGATATTGTGCAAAAACGCAAATATTAAGTAAAAAAAGCAAACTGTGGGCATGGAATAGACGGTGTTTCAATGGGTATTGAACAGGGGTGTGGCTACATGAAGACTTTTGTCCGATGAAAGCATATGCACGTGTTTGTTCTACGATTGCTATTCTTCAATCAGTGGCGTGCATCTTGAGACAGTGTTATTTCAAGGTCAATCTATTATGATAGTGATTTAATTTTTAGAGCCTGATTAGATATTTATTCGCGGGAGAATCAAACCCGTAGTAAAATCTAGATTCGACTTTTATTGATGATTGGTCAAAAGACACTGAATTCATTTGATGACGATGTGGTAAATACATCAAACTACATCACCGAAGTGACCTCATTGCAATACAAGTAGAAGCGATAAGACAAGAGTTTGTCCATCTTTTAGCAATGTATGATATTCATTACTTCCATCTTTAGATACGTTTATATCACTGATATCATAAGAACATAAACAACTGCAGTGGATATTTTGAAAGAGTGTCAAAACCTGTCTACGCATGCTCCCATAATCAAACATGTTTATTTGTTTTGTTTTTCTATGTCATTTTTTGTGTGATCTTCATGGTAATAAACCATTCATTCACTAATCAGTATAGCGTATTGTTTAACTGTACACTTACAATAATATACTCAATGAAGGATTATTTTTCATTGGGAATGTTAACTGATTTCGAATATCTTTAAATATATTCTAAAAACATTAAAAAGAGACAACATACTTTTCATATTTATCAAAGTTAACTTTTAAACAACATCAAACTAAACTTCAAACTAAATATTTCATGAAAGTTATCATCTCCAAAAAAATAGTCAATAATTCAATAATAATTTGATATTAGAATAAATTGAAAATAAACTTTGATTTAAATTTCAGAACATTTTAAGAATTTAAAAAAAAAATGAAAGTCGGAATTTCATATTGTCATTCTGTATGAGTGTTAACTTCTACTCAATGCTCCAAGATAAACATAAACCTGCCAAGTTTAATTGTCGGGTAGATGCTTGTTAAGTGTTTAACATCTGAGATTTATGTTAATTGGATGTAGTTTAACTTAACGAAGAGGGTATTGGAGTCAGAGCAGGTAGCAGATGATAGATTGATGATTTCTATTTTATCCTCCAATTAAACTTTTATTGAAAACTCGCCAAGTTTAATTGTCGGGAAGCTGCTTTTTAAATGTTTGTATATTCAGGTATAGTCTTTGAGATTTATGTTAATTGGATGTAGTTTAACTTAACGAGGAGGGTATTGGAGTCAGAGCAGGTAGCAGATGATAGATTGATGATTTCTATTTTATGCTCCAATTGAAAACTCGCCAAGTTTAATTGTCGGGAAGCTGCTTTTTAAATGTTTGTATATTCAGGTATAGTCATCTGAGATTATTGTTAATTGAATGTCGTTAAACTTAACGAGGAGGGTATTGGAGTCAGAGCAGGTAGCAGACGATGGATTTATGATTTCTTCTCTATGCTCCAAGATAAACATTTATTGAAAACTCGCCAAGTTTAATTGCCGGGTAGATGCTTGTTAAGTGTTCGTATATTCAGGTTAGTCATTTGAGATTTATGTTAATTGGATGTAGTTTAACTTAACGAGGAGGGTATTGGAGTCAGAGCAGGTAGCAGATGATAGATTGATGATTTCTATTTTATGCTCCAAGATAAACATTTATTGAAAACTTGCCAAGTTTATTTGTCAGGTAGTTTGCTTTTAAGTGTTTGTATATTCAGTTTATTCATCTGAGATTTATGTTAATTGGATGTAATTTAACTTAACGAGGAGGGTATTGGAGTCAGAGCAGGTAGCAGACGATGGATTGATGATTTCTATTTTATGCTCCAATTAATCATTTATTGAAAACTCGCCAAGCTTAATTGTCGGGTAGATGCTTGTTGATTGTTTGTATATTCAGGTATAGTCATCTGAGATTATTGATAATTGAATGTCGTTAAACTTAACGAGGAGGGTATTGGAGTCAGAGCAGGTAGCAGACGATGGATTTATGATTTCTTCTCTATGCTCCAAGATAAACATTTATTGAAAACTCGCCAAGTTTAATTGTCGGGTAGATGCTTGTTAAGTGTTCGTATATTCAGGTTAGTCATCTGAGATTTATGTTAATTGGATGTAGTTTAACTTAACGAGGAGGGTATTGGAGTCAGAGCAGGTAGCAGATGATAGATTGATGATTTCTATTTTATGCTCCAAGATAAACATTTATTGAAAACTTGCCAAGATTATTTGTCGGGTAGTTGCTTTATAAATGTTTGTTTATTCAGGTATAGTCTTTGAGATTAATGTTATTTCTTTTTAAAGGGGCAGTAGCACGTTTTTTAATAATTTCATATTTAAGATATTTAACTGATAATTGTGACTTATTGCTAAATGTATTATATTGACAGTGCCAAAAATCTCATTACAAAAGCCAGTCATCCATAGTCAGAGGACAAAGTATGAAGATTCAAATAAAATCCATTGGCGGCCATTTTTGTGTGAACACCTTTAATTCATTTTGTGTAAGAAAATGTCATCGCATGGCTGAACTTTACCTTATACATTTGAATTATTACTACTTCATTTAGTTTAAATACATTGTTTTTCAATTGGAACCATTAATTTTCATTTTCGTGACATCACCTTATATTCCCCCTAAAAACGTGCTACTGCCCCTTTAAAGTCAACATTTCATCAAATAATATATTTCAAAGTCAACATTTCACCAAACTATTACTTATCAAAGTAAACATTTCACCATTATTTCTTTTCAAAATCAACATTCCATCAAATTATTAATTTTCAAAGTCAACATTTCACCATTATTTCTTTTGAAAGTCAACATTTCAAAAAAAATATTTATTTCAAAGTCACCATTTCATAATTTTTTCTCTTCTAACTCAATATTTCATCAACTAATAACTTTTTAAAATCAACATTTCATCAAATTATTACTTTTCAAAGTCAACACTTCTTCAAACATATCAGTTTTCAAAGTCAACATTTCACCAAATTATTACTTTTGAAAGTAAACACTTCATCAAATCATTAATTTCCATAACCAACATTTCTTCAAATTAATACCTTTCAAAGTCAATATTTCACCTTTATTCTTTTCAAACTCAACATTTCATCAAATTATTTCTTTCAAAGTCTACATTTCACAAATCCTTTATTTACAAAGTCATCATTCACCAAATTATTTCTTTTCAAAGTCAACATTTCATCAAATTATTACTTTTCGAAGTCAACTTTTCACCAATTGTTACTTTTCAAAGTCAACATTTTTCAAATTATTACTTTTCAAAGTCAACTTTTCACCAATTGTTAATTTTCAAAGTCAACTTTTCACCAATTGTTACTTTTCAAAGTCAACATTTTTCAAATTATTTCTTTTCAAAGTCAACATTTTGCCAATTATCACTTTTCAAAGTAAAAAATAATCAAGGTAATAAATATCTATTAAAGATGATATTTACAAAACTTTACAAACCTTTACAAACCTTTACAAACATTTACAAAATAATAAATATCTTGTAAATATCATCTTTAATAGATATTTATTACCTTGATTATTTTTGTAAATAAGTTCTTTAATCTTTGTAAATATCTTGTAAATAAGTACTTTACAAGATATTTAATCCTTTGTAAATATCTTGTAAAGAACTTCTTTTCATGCAGTGCGGGGTGCGGGGTGCACCTGTTGAAGCTGGGGTACAGCATGGTCCAGTCGGTGTGCGACCTCTCCCCGCAGCACATGCTGTGTCTGTACCAGGTGGGTATACTTCTCTCGTACTCTCTATTGATCTAATAAACCAAAAAACAGTGTTTAGTGGGATAATAAAAATCTTATCCAGGACTTAAAGATCTTTTGGAAAGGAAAATTTAGCCTGTTTTCTTGTCAAGTGATTTGACCTTCAGGCCATGAAAGCCAATTGACATTTCAGGATAATGTTCATGACCAATTGATATAGTTCCAGAAATGCCAAGCAAAACCATGATTAGCTGTCCATACAGACAACAGAGTTCTGTTTGTGCTCTTGTAGGTGAAGTGAAGAAATGTAATCTTTCAGATAGCAGACGAGATGCTTGACCTTGTTGTGTATATCTGCTGCAGGTGATGCAGACGTGGCCTGAGTACACAGACTCACCGATGCACTTCTACCTGTCTGGGAGGTCAGAGGTCAGCCTGGATGAGGAGGAGGTCACTGCACCTCATGATGGGAGAGGGGGCGACCACACTCACATGGATTCTTGTCTAGACCCTCATGTAGATCACCACATGGATCCTCATGCTGATTCTCATAAAGATCCAAGGATAGACACTTCACTATTTGACCCACCAGAGAGATGATAATGAGAAAAAGATAGAGGACTTCTATGGACAGATCTTTAGATCCTTATACATGTATTATTGATTCACATATTGATCAAAACATAGACCCTTTACTATAGGAGCTACCAGAGAGCTGCAGCTGATGAGGAGATTGATCACCAAGGCCAGACAGGTTGCTGTTTAGTTGTCGGCAGGAAGGCGTCTGTTTACCCAGAGGAGGCTGTAGAATCGAATGCATACATACTCAACTGGTTACCAACCTACATGAATTCATACACAAAACTCTCATAGGAGGGAAACAATCAAGTATTTCCTGGGAAGACACTGATTACATGGACCGAGGTATAGCAGAGAGGGAGCCAGAAAGAGATGAACAACTCGAGGAGCTGGATCAGGGTCAGCTCAAGATGGGAAGAGACAGAACAGCAGGACGCCATAGAGCGTTTTTTTTATGCAAAAGAGTTGATTTGTTTCTCTGATAATTAAGGAGAATAGCTTGAATCAGTTTGTATCTATTCATCCTGGAGTTAACAAGATGTACTGTGCTTGTTTTGAAAGAGTCTTGTTTCTACACACCTGCCGTTCACAGTCATAAATCGTGGTCAAAACTAGTCAACATACCCGACAACATAGAAATTTCTAATTTAGTTCTCTTACTCCAGACTTCGAGTTTCGCGAGGAATATGCTGAATTTTTAGGCAGGAGTGTCATAAACATACTATGTCATGGGATTATAGATTGTGCCGTCAAAGCATTGTTTATAAAGTGATGTCACAATGAAAAGGTGATATTTTGCCCTAGGGCTACATATGAAAAATATTAACTTTGATATGACTGTCCTCGTAAGTAATAAAAAACACAGTAAATATATTTGAGAGTTCATTATTTAATGTGCCAGCATCATTCAGTAACAATGACCGTGACACTTTTGTTACAAGCCCCTTGTCTTGTGTATTCTCACTCCATGACACAAGTCCATGAGACCTGTTTCTCAGTGTTTGAAATAAGTGTGGGCCTTTAGGCCAACAACTAGGACTCGCTCTATTTATTACATGATACTTCATTTTAAGTTACACTGTTCCTTATTCTCATGGGGGCGGGATAGCCAGTTCGGCTTCGCATCAGAAGGTCTGTGGTTCGAATCCTGCCAAGGAGTCGGCAATTGTGTCTGAGGTAGAGAACCGTTCTACACACAGTCAGGTTTGAGTGCAATGCTACAGTACACTGAAATTCAGCACTGAAATGAGATATAGCAATATTGTCAGGTTTTGTTTGAAGCAAGTCAAATAAGCACCAATGTAAAATGCCTACAGCTATATAGAGTTTGAGTCCCAATTTTCTTTCAATGTAGGTCCGTATGGACAAATAGTTTCACTCACACTAATTCATCACACATATCTATGAGACATGTTATGAGATGTATAACAAATTTCCCTTTGGGATAATAAAGCCATTAACTTATTTTTAATTTTCTTCACGCTTTAAGACCAAATGAAATTGAAATGAAAGTTGTTTTCTGTGACCATTGAAGACAAGGAGCCATTGCTATGAACCATACGGTTTTTGTTTAGCAGTTCTCTACTTTATTATTGTGAGATGAGGTGTAAGTTAATCAACACTATATTTCTCATATCCTTGTATCTTTAATTTCAACACAATTGGAACATACGATTTAGCATCTATTGGAATGCTGTATGACGCATGAAATCAAAAACTTAATAAACATATCTATTTAGTCTTTGATCTTTTTTTTACACAAATAGTTTAGCAACTTCTGGAAAATTATGCAACGCCAGAAAATGAAAACTTCATTGGTCAGTGCACAATTGCGGCTATATGAACAATGGAGGGCGACAAGGGAGCCCCATCCCACCCATACTGTCTGTCTGTCTGTCTGTCAGTCTGTCCGCCACTTAGAGATACCTGTGTAATTCAGCTATCGGGTCTCACTGACTAACTGACTGCACCCCCGCACTGATACCAGCAAACATCCTGTTGTGCTCGCCAGTGCAACGACTTGATATCAAGTTAAGCAGATTATGTTTTCCGTATAAAGTTATGTCAAGAATGTCATTTTACAAACATGTATTTGAACGTTGGTAATTAAAACGCTTTTTTTTAAAAAGTTTTTTTATTCACTTCATTTGGATACAATCAAGTATGTTTGGTAATGAACAGTGAGATAGTAATAAGATAACTGGATGAACAATGGCAACGGCTACATTTTTACAATCAGTATTGGGAAATGAGTAACAAAAAAGGTCTACGTGGTATCAATTGTGATCAATAGTATTAGATGAAATCCTCAATGATGTTCCATTTTCTCTCAAAAGAATTCATGTTGACATTTTTTCTAGCAATATATTTTTCGATGATAAGAACATCCTTCAAAATGCCTTTATATATTGTAAAGCTTGGTTTCAAACCTTTAATATTCATAACAAAAATATGTCGTTTCGCAAATAGTATCATATGGTTCAACAAGTGGTTACTAAAAAAGTAAGTCTTGGTCGGAAAATGCAAATGTTGTACTTAAAACTCTATTGACAAATTCAGTGAATTCATTCCAGAAAGTTTTAACAGTTGGACATTCAATGTATACATAATAAATATTCTCACTCAAACCACATGTTGAACATATGTCACTATCAACTACTTTCATTTTTAAGAACTCTCGTTTAGTATATATAGCTCTATGGATAAACTTTTATTGGAATTCCAAAAGTTTTGTGTCTTTGGTTGATTGTCTATATTTCAAAAATACTGTCTTCCAATTGATATAGTCATTAAGTTCATCTTCCCATTTATTACATACTGATGGAAACTTACATGAAGCATCACAAAGGTTATCGTAAAAAAATATTGAAACATTAAAAGGTTTAACAAGATCAGTCCAAGGGGAATGTATAGGCAAATTGCTTATGGTTGAGGGATCAGATGTTTGGATGGCATTTTTCCATTTTATTTCGAATAATTAGGATGACACGGTTTAGATCAAGTACCGTGCCCTTAACATTAAATTTTGTTTTAAGCTCTGCAAATGTAATAAAACCAGAACCTTGGCAAATATCTTTAACATGGATTATTCCTTCTTTGAGCCAATTATTGATAATCACATTGTAACAATGATTATTTAACCAGAGCGGTTGCATGCATATTTCGTTTACAATTCCCAGAACATCAATATTATCAGTATGCCAATCAAGCCTAAGATCATGGGATAGAGTTATATTGCTGCCAGACATAGACCCAATCCAAACTGCTTTTGTTTAATACATATTTATTTTGAGACCTGACATTTTATAAAATTTCATGAGAGTTTTCATTGTAGAGGCTTCCGAACCATCTATAAATAATTCTGTGTCATCAGCGTATTGTCCGATGATATGTTCAATTTCGTTTAGAACAATGCCTTTTATGTTTTCGTTATCTCTTATCATTGTTCCAAGTATCTCATCGACAAACAAGAACAAATATGGGGAAATCGGATCGCCTTGCCTACATCCTCTTCCATTTTCAAAAAACGTTGATAGATTTCCGTTTTGAATGATACATGATGAAGCATTTGATACTAGAATCTTTTCTGAATGTTATTTCCAAAACTGAACTTATCTAAAACCATCGTCATAATTTGTTTGGAGACGATACGAAAGCTTTTTCGAAATCAATCAGGATTAATAAGCCTTTTTTCTTTTGTAATTTAGTTTCGAACATGATGCCGTAAAGAAGTCGAATATTTTCTGTTGTACATCTTCCTGGGATGAAACCTGTTTGGTTTTCGTGAATGAGAATATCAAGTGTCGATTTTAGTCGGTTAGTTATACAAGTGCTTATTATTTTATACAAAACGTTTAGGAGGGAGATAGGGCGCCAGTTTTTGAGAAATCGTCTATCTTTACCTGGTTTAGGAATACATGTGATCACTCCTATTTTCATTGTATTTGTCAGAGTGTCTTGGCTAAAAGTTTCTTTAACATAGCGATAAACCCAGAATTAAAGATTTTTCCAAAAAAAACTTAAAGAATACTATGGAAAACCCATCTACCCGCCAGGGGCTAGGCAAATTTGTTTGCAGCAGAGAACAGTTCTACACACAGTGAGGTTTGAGTGCAATGCTACACTGAATTTCAGCACTAAAATGTGATATAGCAATATTGTCGGGTTTTGTTTGAAGTAAGTCAAATCAGCACCAATGTAAAATGCCTACAGCTATATAGAGTTTGAGTCCCATGGGACTTTCTTTCAATGTGGGTCCGTATGGACAAACAGTTTCACTCACACTAATTCATCACACATATCTATGAGACATGTTATGAGATGTATAACAAATTTCCCTTTGGGATAATAAAGAGTAAAGCCATTAACTTATTTTTAATTTTCTTCACGCTTAAAGACCAAATGAAATTGAAATGAAAGTTGTTTTCTGTGACCATTGAAGACAAGGTGCCATTGCTATGAACCATACGGTTTTTGTTTAGCAGTTCTCTACTTTATTATTGTGAGATGAGGTGTAAGTTAATCAACACTATATTTCTCATATCCTTGTATCTTTAATTTCAACACAATTGGAACATACGATTTAGCATCTATTGGAATGCTGTATGACGCATGAAATCAAAAACTTAATAAACATATCTATTTAGTCTTTGATCTTTTTTTTACACAAATAGTTTAGCAACTTCTGGAAAATTATGCAACGCCAGAAAATGAAAACTTCATTGTTCAGTGCACAATTGCGGCTATGTGAACAATGGAGGGCGACAAGGGAGCCCCATCCCACCCATACTGTCTGTCTGTCTGTCTGTCAGTCTGTCCGCCACTTAGAGATACCTGTGTAATTCAGCTATCGGGTCTCACTGACTAACTGACTGCACCCCCGCACTGATACCAGCAAACATCCTGTTGTGCTCGCCAGTGCAACGACTTGATATCAAGTTAAGCAGATTATGTTTTCCGTATAAAGTTATGTCAAGAATGTCATTTTACAAACATGTATTTGAACGTTGGTAATTAAAACGCTTTTTTAAAAAATATTTACTGTTGTACATCTTCCTGGGATGAAACCTGTTTGGTTTTCGTGAATGAGAATATCAAGTGTCGATTTAAGTCGGTTAGTTATACAAGTGCTTATTATTTTATACAAAACGTTTAGGAGGGAGATAGGGCGCCAGTTTTTGAGAAATCGTCTTATAGGAATACATGTGATCACTCCTATTTTCATTGTATTTGTCAGAGTGTCTTGGGTAAAAGTTTCTTTAACATAGCGATAAACCCAGAATTTAAGATTTTTCCAAAAAAAACTTAAAGAATTCTATGGAAAACCCATCTACCCCAGGACTCTTATTGTTTTTCATCGATTTAACAGCAAGTGATAATTCTTCCAAACTAACATCGCGTTCCCATTCATCTGACTAGTCTTTGCTCAAGGAAGGAGTGGCAATATTTTGTAAAGTAGTTTTAGTGTCATAATCTGTGCTATCCTTTGATTTATTAAGTTTTTCGTAAAACATCATCTGTTCATTGATAATCGTATGTCCATCTGCTATTTCATAACCATTGTCGATAATTAGTGAATTAATAAGTTTGTTTGTGTAATTTCTGTTCTCCAAATGACAAAAGTAATTTGTTGGTTTCTCCCCTTCTTCATAACATTGGATTCTATTACGAATTTGTATTTTAATTAAAACGCTGAGTTAAATCAATGTATCAATCGGTCTGTATATTCACAGGGTCTTGTGTTGCTAATGAAAACGGTTCCTAGTAAGCATACCTGACTATGATAATCCCCTATTACTATTAATACTGAAAGGGATCCATCGCCGAATGTTGTAGTTACTACCCCCATGTCAAAACGAGTCAAAATTGTTCGCTACTACCTTATTTTTATGCGTAATATATACTACAGCCCTGTACTGAGCTAAATGTTTTCTCTTTCGATTAAGACCATTACCATCAAAATCTGTGACTTATTTTTTAATTTATGACTGCTGAAAAAAAGAGTTTCACTCCTACGAATCGAGTGGAACAAAATGTTGTCTCAGAAAGACATCGACAAATATCGAAATACACCTGACATTTCCTATCTACCAACAGCTCTCAATCTGGATTTTTCGACCGCTTAACATTCATGATGCATTTATCAAAAACTTGAATCGCTTTGCTTTTTACGTCAAAGTAAGTTTTTTTTCAGAATATAGAGGTGAAGTAATAGTTACCTACAAATCAAACGTGTTTGCTGGTACTTGTGGCTTGTGGCACCACACATATACTTATATGTACTACTCAGAAGACTCGAAGAATATATATATATATAATATGCATGGTTAAAGTTATAAATTTCATTTATTTTACACACTTCCATACCGACATATTGGAATCAAATACTGAGAGTGATGCAGTTGCTGTACTGAACTTTGATGGCGGGCACAAAGCAGCGGGTCAAAATGAAAGTCACATAATGTCAGATGCTTAAGGTTCAAAACCATGCTGTTTTGCTTTTAGTCACATTATTGATTTGAACGTGATATTCCTGGTTGTGAATAAATGTGATTCAAAATTTAAAAATTAATCACCAAAAATCTGTCGGTTTAGAAACAGTCGAAGGTCAGTCATGCATTTAGGTGTGAAGAAAACATCGAACATATGGTTTCCTTTGAGCCGCAGACATTTAAGTTGGTGCAAATGATAAATACTTCTTGGGTGCTCCTTAATTCTTTTGGGTAGTGTTTTGGTCAAATAAATATGTATATCCATATTAACTTATAAGCGTGAACCCAGTGAATCATTGCACCCGGAGGAGTTCTCCAGTACTTAATTGTTGTGTACATACGCAGTCAATAGAGACTAGGTAAACATGTCACGAATCGCTCCAGCTGACAGCTCAAAGTAAATCAATGACGGTGATCTAGTTATAGAATATGCTGACAAAACACAAAACACGTATCAAACATGCTGTGTCAGGCCATTGTGGAAAATCACACAGGAAAATTTCCGTATTTGGTTATCGAATTAACACACTTTGGATATGAAATATGAAGTATGAAATGACCAGGACAATGAATAACAAATATCCTTTTTCCATGGACAAAAATGAATTTCATTTTATTTTCATAATTTGTGAATGTCCTGTTTCATGTTTTGTATTCTGATAGTTGTTGTCAATCCTGATGGTGCTTGATATGAACATCAATGTGCATTATCAGAATCTAAAGTCCAATAAGTATAAGATGCATAAGGTGTGAATTCTTATATATTGTGTATAACCTTTTTAAACATAACCTTGCCACCAAATCCGTCATTCGCCTCATGCTTCTGTTGACTTCACGATATCTTTGTTCCATTACAATGGGTGTCCTACATCCCGAAAAAAATACAGTTCACGATCTGTCATAGTTTATTTTGAGGTTACATCCTGTTTCTCCCTCCACAAGGAAGTAACATTAATAGCGATGATCTGCCGTGGAAGTATTTCACCACCCGACTGCTGTGGAAAGTGCTTGACTTGGTGCTATATGGGTGTATATTGTGTCATCTACCCTACTTTCTTCACAAGCTTGTAAACACGATATACGTGTATTTATTAATGACTTGGCCGGTAACAGAAGGGGAATTTCGACTTACTCAATAAGTTTATCAATAGATAAACTAGGGTGTATCTAAAGAAGCAGACATGTCATGCATATATTAATATTTCAATTTTCATCAGCTTACACGTCACGAACAAACCCCGGAATATGATATTTATAATTCATCGACTTTTTCTTTGACGACGAACACACTGACATATGTGGTGATCGATATAGCTCCGATGTTTATGTCTTCATAATATTGCGTAGTGTTTCAAAATGTCTGTTATTTTCACATTCAGTGATTTTTTGTTTGTAGAAAACTTTAAAGATCCTATTGTTAGCTCATCAGGTATTTAAGGCCCGATGGGCTGATGGCATGGCATGGCATGGTGTCAGGCCTTTTGTGCATGTTTGACTCCTTCTCCAGAAGTATAAGTCCTAGAAAGCTGAAATTGTGTGTACAGACTCCTCGGCCAGTGATTATTTTAATTTATAGCTTGGATGGCTCTGTTGCATCTAATAAGGGCCACAGGGACCATGTCCTTAAAATCTATTCTCACCTCTTCTTCAGAACCATAAGGCCGAGAAAGCATAAACGTTTTCTAGAGACGCCTTAGGTAATGGGGATTCAAAACTGCACATTAAGTGATCCTATGGCCCTTAATTGACCTCATTGACCACACCCTTTAGCAAAATTAAATATGAAGCCTGATGAGCTATAGAGCCCCATGTCTCTATTTTTTTATTTTGTCATAGTTTTGTTCTACTTTTAGAACTTTTTAACGAATGTTTTTAAATGCAAAGGTTCTTGTGGTCATTTGTTAATTTATGTTTCCATCAAAATTTGCCAGAAAATATAAATAACCAATAGTCAGTAATTCATGCTGCTACAAGGTTATTTCAGTGTTTGTGTCTGTAAATCTACCTTAAAAATAAGGTTCATACTCATAGTTGTTAAGATTTTTTTAATTAATCGTAACTTCATTACAGTCTGGCCTAGTATGATGGATAAAACACCTGCGTAGTGTAATGTCAATGATAATCGTAAATGCCAGGTCATGAAGATTAGAAATGCTGTGATTATGGTCCTGAAACTATAGTCGGAATGAGATTTCATGGCTCTCTCTTTCATGACACGTTTATTTTTGCGGTTAGTGTATACACTAATATCTCACCACTGTTTTCTTTCAAGTTCACCATACATGATACCCGTTTAGCCTGTCTATATTGGGCTGGTTTTCCCCGATTCAATGACAAAGCAGTCTCACTATCAGTGGGCAGGCCCATGTCCTACCCACTGGCGACACGACCAAGTCTTTGTATTTGATTATGTATGACTGTCATTCAGGCGCTTCAAAGATGAATATGTGGCTGTTTTTCCTTAAAGTTTGGAAATAAATGATTTTTTTAGAACTTTCATTAGATATTTTTCAAAATGTGCCCTCAACGGTGAAATTATATCTCGGATTCTTGTAATAAGTTTTATTAAAATTTAGTCTATGAAATATTCATAATAATTACCCGATCTTCATTTGTATTATTTTACTTCTTTCGGCTTTTCATTTGTGTATCTCGACTTGCAGAACTAGGTCCTATACTGTATTAAAGGCTCCTGTTTAATGCACAGTTTTGAAGACGGACAAATTTTATCTCGAAAGGGTCAATTTGTTGATAAAACATGAAGATAGAATAACACTTATTACAAGCTCACGTCGGTTATGTTAACGAGAAACACTATACAGCCAATAGTAATGACACGACCTAATTCATTGAACGACGTTTCGGTATCGTATTTGTCAATGCGTCTCAAACAAAATCATAACCAAATTTGATGTCCGGTGTAAATGCAGTCTTCCTACACGACAAAGCGAGAATCATCTTCCTACACAAAGCATAAAACGCCAGTTTCCGAACTCTTATTTTAGGCCTTGCTGCAGACCCTTTACGTTTCCTGTGTTGCTATAGTACCCCAACAGGTAAGAGAGCAAACACACAAAACTCAAGGGTATGCAGCAAGGCATAAAACTGACAGTTCGGAAACTTGCGTTTTATAAGCTATGTAAGAAGATTGGCGAGAACCAACACAGGCTAGAAGGTGTATTTACCACCCACGAGATGGTTCTTTCTGCTCTACTTGTTCACAAACAGTGTCTTTATACCAGCTTGAAAACTCTACTAGGCTTTGGACTTGGGAAATGTTGTTTTTAACATGATAAGAAACCACATTTTGTTGTACCTTGTAAAACAAAAATCAATTTTGTTTTATTTTTTATTTCATTAAAAATGTACAAAAGTATATTACAAAATGTTTCATGTGTGAATGATTTTAATTTCAATAAATAAAATGAAGTAGTTCATGCAAAAAATGTCCTACATGTGAAAACCTTTATTGTTTCATATGTACAAAATGATTTAATACATACAAATTCTATTATGTATGAATGATTATCTTTCAAATTCTATTATGTATGAATGATTCATATTTCAATAAATGAAATGTAGTACCATTTCATGCAAATCTTACCCATTATTTGAAATCTTCCTTTGACAAGATTGATACCATATATACGTCTAAATTACATATGACAAAATCTTACTAGGTGTTGTTGTACAATTTCATAGATTCTGTATGCAGTTCATGAGACATTACAGCATACAGACAAACATGACATACACTCACTATATACATTTACTATATACAATGAAGATATGAGAAATATATTACTTTATGAACACATGACAGGTATATAAAGCTTGGTGAACAATGAAGTGCTAAATATGATAAAATGTCATATGATAACTGAAATAAAATTGGTTTGAAATTGTAATTTTACCATGACATGAACAGTTGTAAATGCTTTGGAAAGGGCAGTAGCACGCTTAGGTGGATTATAAGGTAATGTCAGAAAAAAAATTAAAAAATGGTCCCAATTGAAAGACAATACATCTAAACTAAATGAAGCATTAATAAATCAAATCTATAATGTAAAGGTAAGCCATGGGTTTCCTTTTTCTTACACAAAATGAATTAAAGATGTTCACAGAAAACATAAAATTTAAAAAAGAACAAACATGCTACTGCCCCTTTAAGAACAAGACACCGATATCTTTATAACAGAATTTAATTCCTAGGAATTATACATTAAAACCAATGGTTTACAGCCTGTTGATGACCATCAGATCCTTTGGTGCCTGTAGTAATGACCAGAACTGGACTACCCCTACAACTACACATACACCTCAAACCAACCTTCCGAATGCCCTTATGAAACGTTTGTAGCTCCACTCATATAAAACGCCCTATACGTCTTTGTAATCTGACTAATGATTGAAAATAACTATTAATCCATATAAATCCTTGTCGTCTAACTAATGCCTGAAGATAACTGTGTTAGGCCCTGGTTGTGTCAAACAACAATGTATCATTTCTGGAAGACTATAGACAGAACAATTAAAATCGGTATTGTACTTATTCTACACGATTACTCTTTCTAACCATACTAGCTGATTGCTGAGTAGGTATACCAGCGGCCCGTTGCACAAAACAACTTAAGGTTCACCTTAGTGCCATCGATTGCACAAAGGCTACCTAAGGGACCATTCGAGCGGAGTATTGTTAGTGGAAACGAAATTCAGGAGGACTTTCCTGTTTACAATTAAATATGATTTTTACAAGATAATTTCACACTTAATTTCAAATATATTTGTGAAGTTAGCATTTCAGTTGTTCAAGATTTAACAATTGACAAAGAATAAAGTGTATCGCTCAAAACATCAAAACATTGTCAAATGAAGCCAATCATCGAAGCTACGATCGTGGAATGAATTACTACGACAAATGCTTTCGTAACCGAAAACATTCATTATGAATTATGTGTAAATATGCCCCTCTTCTCTCAATCAATTTGTTATTTCTTAATTTTGTTAATAAATTAGCATTATACAGCACATTTTTTTCTCGCAATGGTAACATTTCAAAATGGCGGATGAAACCCGATCGAGTGGTGCCTTTAAAGTCACCTTAGTGTTTTGTGCAAGGGGACCCCGGGGGTTGGCGTGACTAGCTCTTCACTCGTGACTGTGTCAAGGGTGACTGCATGATGACGTCACAATGCCCTATATGGGTTCAGGATTCCTCTTGCATGAGGAAGGTTCCTCGAAAGAGGAAATAGTTGCAGGAAATATTGCTTTTGTTTTGGAATTTCCACATTCACAATTAGATAATACCTTTACCTTGTCAACATTTTCCGCAATGGTTAAAATTAATGAAGTATCGGGTGTCAAGTAAATATTACAATATTACAGGGTTTGAGAAAATCCCTCAGTTTGTGAATTAAAGCTTTTCATTTTGAATGGAACTTCTTAACTTTCTTAAAGATGTTTAATAAATGAAACAAAATAATCAGCCATGTACATCTGTCGTCTTTAACAAAGATCTATAATTGAATCATATACAGTATGTACATGTATCTAGTGTGAAATATACATTGTCTGATATTAATCATATTTTCAAGATAAACAAATAACTTTTGTCTATCAATCAGTTCAGTCGATTCTCATATATAACATAATTAAACGGGATAATAAGTAAGTTCTGTTCCTGTCTGCTAGAGCGCGTGATTGAGATGGAAGTAACATGGCACTGAAATAATGATTATAATGAAGGTGTGTCACGTGACCTCTACATACTTGAGCGAATAAATGCGTAACTTTTGTTATCACTCTAGTGCCAACTTGACTCCTGTCTCGTGAAAGTCGTATGATACACGTGCTTGTTCAATGTCAACAACAGATGAAGATGAAGATGAAGAGATATTCTAATGATGGCAGTGACAAGACTGTAGCAATCACCTTTCACACGAGTAAATGATGGGCCCAGTGAATTAACAACGTTGTCTTAAACTAGACAAATGAAAACAGGGGGAGGGGATGATCGAGATGAAAGATAATTGATTTACATCAGAAACATATATACTATTTTGAGAGAAAAAATAAACATAGATTTGCTTTTCTGCGCAAACTAATATATGACCATTTTTTATTTTGACGTTTAAATCTTTGGCAAACTTTAATAGCCTTGCACCTCACATCCTTCATTATTGTAGCCAATGTGCTGAATCGCATCTAATGTCTGCTGGATAACGTAGGTCTGAATTACATTAAAACATGTTTGTATGACTGGCATTTCATTTAAACCGCGACTGTGTACCTTCTTTCGATCTCTATATTTAGGCTTTAAGCCTTAAATTGATACTATTCAATTCCAGACACTTTTTCTCAAACAAATAAAGCACTGATTCAACAACTCATAAAGTGTCCCTTTTAAAGAATTTTAAACTCTTCACCCGAGGAAGGCCATCTTCTGATCTGATGACAGTTTCCTTCGGATCTGTTTACACCTTTTCTTCGTGACGGTCTTGCTGATCATCTGTCGCGTATGGCGCTTGTCCTCCACTACTCTGAAGCGGTCTCCATCCCCCACTGTCAGGGAGTAGAGTGTGTCCGACACCCGGGTGGCCTGCTGTTGAAGAAACATGAGCACTTTCTTCCCCACCAGACGTCTCCCACAGTAGCGGGTCCGTTTGGTGGACGTCACCCTCAGCTCCAGTCGCTCGGACTCGTCCTGCACCGCGAACGATTCGTGGAAGCCGGCCAGATGACGCTTGAGGTTCCTACACGTCATGTTGAACACCTGTGAGTCTTTCTCTGTCGTATTGCCGAGGATCTTACATCGGACAGCTGCAAACCAGAGAGAGGCGTGTTAAAGGAATGATGCATCAACGATCATTAGTTTACTCTTAATGGTACATACAGATACACAGTTTAGTGCTTTATCACAAATTGTTTCGAGAACTCGAGTACATTTTACAATTCAAATGTAATGTGTGATGATCTTACCTATTTTTTTAAAGCAGACGTCCAGCTCTATTTCACTGAGATCGTTCCAGGTCTTCTTACGGCAGATGTTTTTCAGGGGAGATACCGTTTTCTTGGACTGAACCAATTTGTTGCTGAGACAGCGGCCATGTTTCTTGTTGTAGGCCATGAAGTTCCTGCAGCACCTCTGTGTCTTGGACCTGCGCAGGATGACTGCAGAGTCTCCACAGCACCGGTGTGTCTTGTGGTCGTACTGGGCTGCCCCACAGCACCTCGAGGTGTTGGAGAAGTAGGCCTGGTTCCCGCAACAAGCGTCTCCCTCCGTCTTCTTCTCATACACCCGCCGTCCACAGCAGATGGTGTCCGTCTTGTCGTGGAACGTGGCTCCACACCGCTCCGTGCAGGGGTTATCGTCACTCATCTTCTTGTACACCTTGCCCTCGCAGCATCTGCAACATGGTCGTCAAACATGCCTAAAATGATTCATCACGAATAAATGTCTGAAATAGCCTCACTATACTTTTTTAGATAACACTCTCGAATGGAGTTGTATGGTAAGCAATGTCATAAATTATGATAAAGGGGTTTCACATTTTATGACAAAACATGATACTTCTAAATAATTCTAAAATACAAATTCAATATGAATACTTACTCTGAATCATTCTCAGACATATTATAGACATTTCCATGACAACAGATCTGATGATTTTGGCTGAAGGGGGTCTCGCTTAAATCATCTTTCACACAGCAGCCCAGTGTGTCTCTATCGGGAAAGACGTGGATGGTGTCATTACAGCAGACAGCTGTTTTTGGGAGGTAGCGTCGGCCATTACACTCTGCGTCACCGGCCTCCATACGTCGCTCTACTCGACCACTGTAGCAGCTCTGAGGAGGACATATGGATTCTCTTAGTTTCTGTGACTTAATACTCGATCTATCTTCATCAAGTTTAGCTTTCTCTGGAGAAATACTTGGACATCTCTTAATGAATGTTATGAATGAGGTTACCAGCAAAACAGTTGCTTAATGTATGGTAGATTTTCTGCTAATACCCTTACCATATAGCGATCTGTGTATGTCTTGTAGCTGAAGTCATAGTTGTTCTGACAGCACTTGTCGTCTGATGAGTTTGTTTTCTGTACCGGTGTGTTGCCACAACACAGCGAGTTCTTTCCGAGTCTCTGTCCTCCACAACACGTGGACTCCTCTCCCTTAGACATCACTGAGCTCGGGATACCTGCAGCCAGAACAAGTTGAAACCTTCCAATGAATACCTTCCAAAGATCACTAACCTTTTGCACCTAGCCTTAACTTTATCAATTATTTACTTAAACGTTTAGGGACTCTGATAAGAATGCATGAAGTTACCTTCACAACAGAATTCTGTGTCCAAATCAAAGGGTTGGTGGTTACAACATCCCTGTCGCCCATCAATACTCTGGGAACCACAACACTGGTCACGTGACGATGTCTTGGGGATGTTGCTACCCTCACAGCACAGTTCACTGCTCTTGTTGAAGTAACCTGCAAGCATACAACACCACCAACATGTCACCCTTCTTCTATATTTACTTCTGAAACAATAGTCTTACAATTATTATATTCATTATACAAATAGCTTCAGTCACCACAGATGTGGCACTTTCCATCTTGTTTGATTCTTAATGGAGTTCTTACCTTGACTGTTGCCTTTGCAGCATTGCAGATCCGTATGGTTTGGGATGACAGACCCAGAAGGATCGGAGCCCAGACAACATTTGCTCTGGGTCGGGTCGTAGCCGGTCGTTCCACAGCAGTCTACACGCGGGTTATAGTCCTTCATGTTCTGGGGATCCAAACGAGGCTTCTTGTAGATCACGTCTGAAACCAAATTTGATGATAATGCTACCAAAGTCTTGAGGACTAAAAAGGGCAACGAATCAATTTTAAAGAATTAATCCATCACCATGACCTTCAATTAATCTATCTACGTTAAAAGTAAGTGATGATCCAAATCAAGATCCAAGAATATTCACCACAGAATGGCAAGTCATATGGCTTTATATTCCTTTTCATTACAGAGTGTGTTTAAGCATGACTTCTTCATACAAAGCTTAGACTCACTAGACTCAGCGAGCCCGAGGAATGAAAACACCTACCACTGCAGCAGGACTGTTCCCTGAGTTTGATGACTTGTCCCGCACAAAAGGCCTCGTGGAAACCCACGACGACTGGAGAGCCTGTGTTGTCCCAGTAGCACTGGTTGACGTTGGAGTTGATCACCTTGTGCCCACAACAGCCGATGTCCGTGTACCTGGCGTGTCTGTTGACGAGCCCGGGTATCTGTTGACTTCTACAGCAGATGTCCTCCGTTCTGTTGATGAGGTCCCGACCACAGCACTCCATGTCTTCTGACCCAACTGTAGGCGAGAAGGACACTCATCAGTACGTGCTGTCTCAACAGGGTTAATACGTGTGCTCGTTCGACGATCAACCATGTACTCTCTTGATGGGAACTATTGCTGGAAATCTCTATGAAGTTAACATTTAAGCAACTTCCGACTCATGGCAAAATTCGTGCTATTCGTGATATTATAGATTCCCACAAGCAGATGAAACACTTTCCGAGCTCTCAGACTATTGCAATAAACTAGACACTTAACACCCATACAAAATGCACAATTCCTTCTTTAATATTGACATTTGACATTTGACATAGTTGTGAGTTCCTTGTGTCACACATGATAAAGCAACACGGAGTTGTAGCGTGTCCACAGTAAAGATTCACCATGTATAACACGAGATCCTTACCAGATACGAGACTGCTTACAAGATACTGTATTGCACTAGAAACTGAAGGGATCAAATCATTATTTGATTGGATTGGTAACCTCCGTTCTTCCTACTATACGTCGAGGCAAATGAGGAGTTATAGAAACACTGTTTGGATAAACTAAATGATTGATTACGTTATATATACGTTTTGGATTAAGATTACTTCCTTGTCAGAATAAATGTATATTTGACTGAAACATGATTTATATATTCAGAAGTTTGAAATATTGAAATAGCGTAGAACAAATTATGTCCTGCATATTACTGTCTTTTTGTTTATCAAGTTCAAATCACTAAAAAGATGCCCGGAAATCAACTTACTATCTATACTATCTACAAACCAAAAACCAAGCTGAATGGCAGAATGACGTCACGCATCAGTAGAATGTTACCAGAACGCACATTGTTTACTTCATTTGAACTGTAAATACCAACATCATACGATGTATATAAGTCATGGTGTCACATAACATCTGGCGGGGACGACATACGTAGTGTGAACCAGTGCTACAAGCCTAGCGTCATTACTGATTGCAGCTGCTGAACAAACATTAGTTAGCTTAGTGCAAATATCATAACCATGTGGTCCACTTCTAGAACAACGTTATGTTTGGATGACTTTGGGGAGTAGATAAAGAAAAACATGTTTCTATCACATACTTAAATATGATAATTATATTAATACAGGCACATATTTGGCAGGTATGTTTTTAATTCTGCTGTCCAAAATCTCAAATGTTTTTGATTTTTTTATAACATTTTCGTTTTGAAAGATTTTAAAATGCAAAAGGTTCAACAATAGTAACAGATGTTGCTAATAATGTGTTCAATTAATATTTTATTGTAGAACACCATATGTAATGAAGAGTTGAACTTTTTATTGAAAATAAACTTTATTATTGATAAAATATCTACATATGTATGAACCTGATTATCTTCTTGAATTTCGTTTCCACAAATACACCGATAGGGCTGACCCGTATTATTAACCAGTCAAAGTATTTTGGTAAAGCAAAGTGACAACTTTTGATTATTTTACGATGGAAAACTTTTGTAGCACCTGCATACGTTCAAGGGCAATGCAGGGGATAGGTTTACCACCTGTATAAGTTCAAGGGCAATGCAGGGGATAGGTTTACCACCTGTATACGTTCAAGGGCAATGCAGGGGATAGGTTTACCACCTGTATACGTTCAAGGGCAATGCAGGGAATAGGTTTACCACCTGTATACGTTCAAGGGCAATGCAGGGGATATGTTTACCACCTGTATACGTTCAAGGGCAATGCAGGGGATAGGTTTACCACCTGTATTTATTTAACAACACATCTTCTTCATATATTTATGTAATTTATTCATTAATCACACCATAGGAACGTGTACGCCTGGAAATCGTTACTCAAGGAAATGAACGAGTTTCTCAGCGAGAGGAAGGTTTGTTTTTGTGCAATTGTTGTAGTATTTTGTCCAATGAATATATTAGCGTCTTAGAAAATCTACTTGGAAAATACGAATGTGTAATTTCAGACAAAAGACCGACATATATTGTGCAAATGTAGTTACGGCATGTATAGCATCACTTTTCATTCCTAAAACAAACCTAGTGTTTTCTAATGTCTACAATGTCTTCCCTCTTCACCTCTTTGACTATCGATTTCCAGGCGTACACGATCTTACGGTGCCAATGCACTATAGGATGGTATTCTCGTATTACGATGGCAATTATAAATACATACTTCAGTGAAGTCTGCTTTACAACCGGAACCTGTATGATTAAGTCATTTTGTCATCTTTTCAAATAATTGAAAAGAGGCTTTGAAAATAGTATCGGCTATACGTTTATTTTATACAACGTCGACTCGAGTACGTAATGATAATATCACGTTTCCGCAAAGGGGAAGTATTCTTATTTCCAAGCCAGTCAAATAAACATACGATAAGGTTACCAGTCATAACAGTAGCCAGGACTTGATTTCGATTGATGATCTGTTGGTTTTTGAGGAGGCTTAAAGTTTAAGTTTAATGTTATGTTCATAAAACGAGTAAAGAATTCGATATGAAACGATCTAAAGTGTGTTTATTATCAATTATCAAGTAACTTACGATTTCTTTTTTTCTTTTTTTTAAAAATTTGTTTTGTGCAAAATCATCCACAATGTAAAGGAAGCTAATTTATCGCCCAACTCGATTACTGAGGAATGGAGACGTTAAAACCAGCTGAATGTAAAGTGGGAGGATCCTTTTCAAAAATAATTCACGCTCAAATAAATGGTATTCAATTTGAAATTCCTTCCGCCACTCCTTGGTTAGGGGGCGATAAGTGAAAAGAATGTGACTTAAAGAGTACTCCAAATACATAAGGAGTACTAATACATAAGTTATACTATTATATTAAAGAAACATATGATGTTGTAAGTTATGACACGATAGCAATAACACATACTTGCAGTAGTTTGAATGCAAAAATTGGTGTCTAGTTAATGTTTTGTTAAAATTATCTTTGTTTAATGTAGGGAGAGATATGAAATATCATTCACACTTTTCATGACTCCTAGCTACCATGTTTAAATGTTGTCAGAATGTGGAAAAAAAGGGATGTGCGTTTATTGGTTTTCACATAGAATATGTCTTCCTTGTTGCTACACATTTGTGTTATATCAAAATTAATTTTGGACAATTCATAAACACAAAATTTAATTTTTTTCGAGACAAAAAATATAAAAACTATTCTTTGAACGATGATTTAACACTCAGTTTGACAATACGACATAAAGAATTCGAAATATTTGGAAATGAAACTCTTACATATAATAAATTCAACTTAAGTGTGTACTTTCTTTTGGCTGTCGGTTTATATGATATACTTCATCCTTAACATGTCTTACAATGATAGCATTCAATAAGTT
This sequence comes from Steromphala cineraria, assembly GCA_916613615.1. NCBI lineage: Eukaryota > Metazoa > Mollusca > Gastropoda > Trochida > Trochidae > Steromphala > Steromphala cineraria. Next base: position 50,019,818 of record OU744724.1, on the reverse strand, counting down.
TCTCATCTTATCATAATTACAGTAGAACACGGATATAACGAACTCGGGATATAGCGAACAATCGGATATAGCGAACAAATTTTCAAGTCCCGTCCCTATATATAATCATTTAAATTATATGTGTATAGCAAACACCGGATATAGCGAACTAAATTCTTTGGTCCCTTGGAGTTCGTTATATCCGAGTTCTACTGTATTTCCTAACATGGTTGCTGATTGTTCACTCACCTTGAGGTAGAGGATGTTTCTTGTCGTCACAGCATATATGCTGGTCTATCTTGATCTTGTGGCCGTTACAACACCCAAACTCGACTCCATCCTCGTACCTGTTGAAGGTGTGCGTCCCGCAGCATACCGTGGTGTCCGAGTAGTACACCCTATTGGCGTCTGTAAGGTAGAGAAGGGTCAGTGAGAGACAGAGATCCAAACTAGACTTCATCCTGTCACAGCGGAGACTACTAGATTGACACGCATAACGTGCGATGACGAGCAGATTTCGTAAAGGGGTTTCCCCCTGGAAAGTCCCTATTCTACGTAGTAATATAACTAGACCGGTCTGTCTTGGTTTACTCCGCTGCATAATTTCATGATCATGAATTCACACAATTTGTAGATAAAACAGTGACCATTTGTACCACGTACACGGTAGACAACTAACATATAATTATTGAAATACATTCCTTCGAAACTTCAGATTGATAAATGACTATGAATTGTGATGATTGGGAACACGCTATCTTTTAATTATTTTCTGAAAAAATGAAACAACATAAAAGGAACAGAGTAAGAAATATTGACTGTTGGTACAAATGCACCGTGAATACTCTGGAACATTCAAAGAGCTGATGTTTCTAAAAGGCCCTTCAGATTGTGTGAGGCATATAGATGGCTCTTTCCAGTTACTTGATCAAAGATAAACACTTTGTTGAAATAGTTATCCGATAAACAGTGGCTGTTGACTAAAATATGTATCATAAAGAAAATAGATAAAGCTTTAATAATGTGAATGTAATTGTTTATGTTGGTACTAACAAATCGTTTAGGGGTTGCTAGACGTATTGAGGTCTCCTAGCAGGCTAGCACCCCACGCGGGTTCGCAAGTTGTCAGCTGTCGATCGACACACAGAGGTTTCACGGCAATAAATAGCCATAGTGATGTTGTGGGCTCTCTCCAAGCAATATTGCTAGCTCGAAATGAGTGACGTTTTGTTTAGATTTTAAATTTCCTTATCATCATTATTATAAACTAATCACTTTTGATGATTGAATAGTATGGAGGAAACTTTATCACTTAAATAAGTCCGAACAAATGGATAATATGTTCATATCAATATCCAAAACGCAGTGACATCTGGGTCTTGTGCACCGAATGGAAGGAGTTTACAAATGAATGACGTCACAATAAGCCATTGAGTTGCAGCAATACCAATAGGACCATATCGTTTGCTACAACCCGGTGTAAAATATTACTATAAATAAGCTACCCGTAATTTTAGTCTCTCACGGTTAGATTGACAGTAATATAAAGCGCATTTTACACTAACCAAACATAAAGAGGAGTCCCAATGTGGTAGTTCTCATCGTACGATGTGTATCGGTATACGAAGGCCTAATTGTATACACAAAATATGTCCCTTTCTATGGAAAATTTATAAGAAAAAGGTTAAAAAGATAATAAGAATGTTGTCACATAGAGTTACTATCCGAGGAAGTGTGTCCTATGGCTTGAACGAAACCCGTGTAATTCTGTGTAGTATGAGGGTTATACGCTAATGTGCACGAGTTCAGTAAAAGTCATATTGGGCACATTTGGTACAGTTGATAGTAACAAGTGACGTGAATTAAACCATTGATACACGCTTGCTGTGCACTCGTCATTCTTTATAATTGAGGTTGTTAAATAATTTGAGTTTGTCTCAAAGTTAAAAAAGAAGTATATGTATTGTCAAAAAAAAAAAATTGTTTTTATAAATAATAGAAATGATGCGTAAAGAAAGACTGGCTTATCTTGCTGAAGGTTCATTTCACGTAAGGGGGTGAGGGTACATGTACGCTTTGTACTCAACCATAAATTTGTTTCGATAGCAGTGTAGGCAATGTGGGGTAGAGGTCAAATGGGGGCAGACCCTTTAAAGGGTCCTTTAAATAAGTGTTTAACGACCACTTACCATGACAGCATTTCCCTCCAGAGCCTTCCCTTTGAAGACCATTTTCACAGCAGAAGTGATACGTATCATTATACTCATGAAATTTTCCGTTGATCTTACATAGTTTTGTATCCTTGGACATGGCGCAAACTGCAAAAAAGATATCCACTTTTCCTTCAATTATTTGACAATGATAATCATATATTGAACGCGATACGTCCTATATCTCACTCATTCTAGATCTAAAAAGGGACTTGGGTCAAGAAAAACATTCAAACTTTTTAAATATAAATTGCGATTTAGCAGAGGTATTTCACTTCATTTATGTTAGAAAATCATATCCTTTTCGTGACGTAATAAAAATACAAGCACTTTTTATAAAACTTATTTATGATAATTTTACTAGCAATATCACATAATGATTTATTCAGCTATGCATGTTATTGACTGACATACGATTTCGTATGACAGTAAGCTAGTAACACAAAAAGAGAGATGTAGATAATCCATGGTATATGTAAATTATCAGCTATTCCGTTGACAGGCAGCGATAATGACGAATTGCATGTATTTTACGAGCGCTTCTAATTCGCTTTATTTTATGTGCAATATAATAATATAAAAGAACATTGCTATGGCAATCATTTAGTATGGCTTTACAATTTCTAAACGCTTGATGTTTACAGATATCGACATGAAGCATGGTTTTACATGGGAAACTTATCGACGTGGACTTATTTATAATTATGCTTCGAGTTCAAAATGGGGGAATCCCGAGTTCAACATTCATTCTCATGATGAAGGAATTATATTCAGGATGATTTTACTTGATTGAATGAAAAAGAATGATCGAAAGTACATATAAGTTGTCACAGTAAAAGCTATTGCATCATTTTTAATTGAAAACGTTTGTTTATCAGCGCACGCGGGATATATCTAGTCCACATTTGCCCTGGGGTTGTGCTACCGTTATTAACTTCATATTTCAATGTTGAAAATTTGTCTCTTCATATAATGAGTCATACCCGTAATAAAATACACCATTTTGATTTTATATTTCAAGTAGATAGTGATTTCACTACAAAGTTATGCGAAATGAAATTAACTTACTATCACTTTTGCAACCAGCGACTAAAACAATTTATTAAATTTAAAGATTTTATTAAATGTACAGTTGGTGAAAAGAACTTTTTTCCAAATATGTCCATATGTAGAATCTCACTTAGGCCTAAAAATCTGTCAAAAATGGCATTTTGAGAATAAATATGGAGACCGGATAGTCAACATTGATAAATAGAAGATCATGACTTATGCAGTTTTCCAAATACCATGTATATTTAACCGAGTAGCATGGGTAACATCTATTTATCCATTTTACCCATGTCACAAAATGAAATAAACCCTGTATTTGGCAAACTACAATAAGTTTAACTATTCTTATTTTTCTTTCATTTTCAACTGTGAAGAATTTACTTTCAAAGTACTATAGAATATCTGACCAGTAGCCTGCCTGACCAGTGTTGATGTAATATATAACATAAGACATGTCGTCACTGAATATTGGTAGACAGTTTATATCACCGAAATCTCCCAGTATTTCGCTACTGATTATATCATACAATAATATACCATTTTTTATCACTTGTAAATGACATTTTGAATTTAGATTATTTCTGTGCGAACATTTAAATATGTTTACCAATTCTTTCATTGAATAAATAAATAACATAAGTCCTTCTTGGAGATATATTAGAAATGAAAAAATCAATATTAAGTGAATTAGAGCAATAATTAGAATTAATATCCATAGAATTAAATTCTTTTTAGAATTAAAAGATAAAATAGAAAAAATAAATTATAATAAAGATAATCACAACAATATCTTTCAGAAATAAGTTTTAGAAATGAAGGACTTACCTGTCATTAAAGCAATGGTCAAAGCAATTGCACAAAGTAGATGTGTAAGTCCGGCCATCGTTTTCGGGAATGAGTTAATTGAATGCGGATTCGTTGTCATTCCATGTTTTTATATAAACCGGGGAGGTAACTCCTGTCACAATATGCGTCACGTTACCGAAAGGTTTGGGTTTTGAGTCAAAGATGGAGAAACCAAACGGTAGGCGGTGATACAATGCTACAATGACCACGTGAAGTCAAATGATATATATATAATTGAAGTAGTCATATGAAGCTCTCACTTCAAAGAAATATTCAGTCAAACACGCGGATATTGTTTTCAAATTTCATGCGAATATTGGATCACAACAAATGTGCATTGATGGAAATTAGAAAATGAAAGTTGAATATTAAATCCAACAGCGAACAAAGTTCACGATCGCGCCCTTCCAAATAATTTCTCTCTTGAATCTGCTCTTTTGCCATTGCTTATATAGACCTACCGTATGTTACTATTTTATTGATTAACGTCATGTTTTGACCCAAACGTGGATCTGTTTTTGTGAACTGGGAATTCCTTGGTTATGGGCCCAACCTTGTTCACTAACGTATACTTGCTCGAGTGACCATGCGTCGTGGAATACACTTATGTTGTATATACATTGGGTGGGATCATTGCAATTTCAAATAAAATTCCACTGATGAGTGATGTTGATTTGATGACAAAAGGTCTATTTTTGAACAAAGAATCTGTGACCAGTGTCGCTTCAATGTCTTTTGTCATATATTCATAATTCCCAGACTTACCTGTTATTTTGATGTTGCGTGAATAATTCTTAGCAGGCTTATTTGAATTTTCTCACTTTGAAGTACATAATTCCAACGAGCTCTCCCCATTTGACATCACATTTATCTCTTACCAAACAGAGATCTACCAATGCCACCATAATGAATATTGATACAGAAAGATAAAAAACTAAATAAGTCAAATTGATAAATAACTTCGATTTATGATGATTCCTCACAAAGCAAAGTTTGAAAAAGATTCAAGTACTGTACATGTTAGGCCTCTTCTAACGAAAATCATTTATGCTACACTTAAACAACATGGTACTCTATGAATATGAACTTTTGATTACCCCATTGAGAGAGGGGGTTATACACAGATTTGCATAAGTATGCAAACGTCATTCACACACTTTTTAAGAGGAATATTTTTATAATCAATTTTAGTCTAACAATTACTTGGCAAAGTGATATTAAACAATTATTGACTTCAAGTGAGGTTGATCCAATTATTTGTCGACCTTGGACACGTGATATTTACCGAGGCAAGGTGGACAAATCATTGGATCAACCGAATCTGAAGTCCATAATTATTTTATTATATGAAAAACTAAGTTTTGATTACCTTTCTTTCAAGGTGTAAATAAAGGACATCACTCTAATATGCCTAAAACTATAAGGGACATAACTCGAATTCAACACAGTCACAAAACGGTGCCTATATTGCTTGATTAAGAGGGTAACATGTGATGTGCGGTGTTCGAGACGTAATTCTCAAATCTATTTTTAGCCACCAGAGGTGCTTGGATTGTTATATCAACCTCTCGCGACTCACACAGGTTGACATTGCTTGACGTCAATGCTGTCATGTGACCGAGTTTGCCAATCAGAAAGGCGGATATAATCCATTCATATAATAATTGCACATGTACCCATATTAAAAGTATGTCATATTCCGCCCCATTGGTGATAAGCATTATAACATTGTAGATTGATTAAGCAGTGGTATTTGCAACGTGTGAATGTCATGTTGTGTGATGTAGAGAACCACCTGCACCTCTCCTGGTACGATAGTGCCTGGATACCCATCCTCAACCAGTCCAACGTCCTCGACTACTTCTCCGAGCGCAGCAACCCCTTCTACGACCGCACCTGTAACAATGAGATCATCAAGATGCAGCGGCTCAATGTGGAGCATCTCAGGTGGGCTTGACTGTAGGAAAAAGAAGGGTACCCGGTATATGAAAGGCAGACATGGTATTAGACAGACTTGATATCAGGTGGGGTACATACAGACAGACAAACTTGATATCTGACAGATTTGATATCAGGTGGGGTACAGACAGACAAACTTGATATCAGGTGGGGAACAGACAGACAGACTTGATATCTGACCGACTTGATATCAAGTTGTGTACAGACAGACAGACAAACTTGATATCTGACAGACTTGATATCAGGTGGGGTACAGACAGACAGACTTGATATCTGACCTACTTGATATCAAGTTGTGTACAGAAAGACAGACAATCTTGATATCTGACAGACTTGATATCATGTGGGGTACAGACAGACAAACTTGATATCTGACAGACTTGATATCTGACAGACTTGATATCTACTGGCTCACAGTCTGACTGTATGAAAATATCAACTTGATTTAAAAAGACTTGATATCAGACCAACATTATATCGACAGACTTAAAAAAAACAGTAAATTAAAAGAAAGACTTGATCTGAGACCGACATACTTGATAACACTTACCTAACCTCTTTACTCCACTGTCAGGTTGCAGCAAGATTTCTCCATCCAGCACTGAGCACAGTCCTTAGCTTTTGTCTCTGCCTCACCCCAGCTGATTCCGATCTTGTCGCAATCTACCTCTACTGTCCTTCTCCAAGTTGTTTTGGGTCTTTCTCGTAGTCTTTTTACTTTTGGCGTTCATCGTAGCGCAGTCTGGGTGATGTTGCTTAAGGACCTGCCCTAGCCATCTCCAACATCTCGGTGTGCAGATACGATTTGATAATAGATAGACCTAAAATCATGACTTGATGAAAGTAACATTCCTGTATAATACTAAGCTATAGTATAACTATGGCTTTGTTAATTTGATAGCGAAGTAAAAGAAAAAACTAACAAGTTTGCCAGACAAGACTCGCTGTCACCAGGTTAGGGGTTGACACCTGGGCCTTAATACATTTATAGGTAACGGGGGATTCATAAGGTACTCAAATTTTGTAAGGGAAATTTAAATGAACAGTTTACTTTCTTGACATGGAAAGAGTAATTTATGCATGCATTATGTATGATTCTATAAATGTGAGTTACATGGAGAGAAACTTGGAACAGAAGGATACTATAGTACCTGCTACCAGCATTGACAATCTTATTTAACAAAGCGGTAAGTTTTTGAAGCATTTGAAACACTGCTGGAACCAGTGTGTGATACAGCCTGCCTTCCCTTGCAGCAACATGACGGGACTGGAGTATATCCTGCTGCACGTACAGGAGCCCATACTGTACGTCATCCGCAAACAGCACCGCCACTCACCCACACAGGGTACGTACGCTAACTCAACCACCACCACAGAGTCGTGCATGTTTCTACACCTTCACCTGTGGGTGCTGTAGTCTTCTCTCTGTGACTGCTTGTCTTCACTGGTTGAAACCAGGGTGTATGTGCTCTTGTTAAGCAACATAAGACAAGTCTTGTCATTCTGCATAGGACTTTTTTTTACCTTTTAATGTTGCGTCAATGAGGACTTAGGTGTTATTCTTCTCCATTTATTTTTGTCATCCCTTCTTCATGGCTGGCAGACAGCTATTTCTCACTCTGGTGTACTGAGTTGTGTATACATGTGTGTATTGCAGTGAGTCCACTTGGTGTGTACTACATCATAGCAGGCATCGTGTACCAGGCTCCTGACCTCGGCTCGGTCGTCAACTCTCGTCTTGTGAGTACAGCATTAACATATATAGTCTTTTGGTGTATACAAACGTGTTGATGTCAGTTGTCACACTTATATTTGTTGCATTCAGATTTTGTAAATTTGAACACAAAAAAGGTGTAACCCTGAACTCTTTATGAAACCTGTGAGCATACCCAGGGTTCGAAATTAGCACTAGCCCGGTAGCCCATGGCTAGTGAAATTGATGCTGGGCTAGTAAAATACAATCATTGGTAGTCCGCAGGACTAGTTGAATTCAAAGAAAATACAATTATATCGGTGTATTTGGCTAGTCAGAATATCTTAGGGCTAGAGCTCACAGGAATGCACTAGTCCGAATGGCTAGTACCCCAATAGGACTAATTTCGACCCCTGATACCAAACTTTGATACCAATCATTTACCTTTTACTGTGGTAAGAATTTCCTTTTGAGCATCAGATAGTGAATTACGTTTAGCCTTCAATTAAAGCTCAGTCACTGTTAATCTACTCTTTATGAATTCTACACGCAGTCAAGTTTGGGTGCACGGATACACTGAATTTGCTAGTTCCAGTCGATGCTCGCAGGTTTCACCGCTATACATAACCACAATTGTGTTGCGGGCTTTCTTCCTGCAATAATACTAGCAGCCGCGATATAAGTGAAATACTCTTGAAAGCGGTGATAAACCCCAGATCACCTCACCTCACCTCACTCTTTATGAAACCAGTGAGCATACAAAAACTTTGATACCAATCATATCCTTACCAATGAGGTAAGAATTTCCTTTTTGAATCAGCTTGTAAGCTTATATCATGAGATTCATTACAAGAACTGTCTTCTATATAATTGTATCCACCTTCCTGAGTTGAGGTTCACATTGTTGTTGCAGCTGAACACCGTCCACAACCTGCAGTCATCGTTTGAGGAAGGTGAGTACTGAGTAGGGAGCTGTTACAAATCTACATTAATTCTTGATTCCAGACCCTTGCATATAATGGTTATGACAGGTCTCGTCCCTGTCATTAGGAGTCCTGACTTTGTTGGGAATGCTATCACTTTTTGTGCACCGCCGCCACACTCATATTAATTGCTATTACTTTTTAGCTCACCTTTACAAAGTAAATGTGAGCTTATGTCATGGCGCTTCGTCCGTCGTCCGTCTGTCTGTCCGTCCGTCCGTCCGTCCGTCTGTCCGTCCGTCCCAAAACTTTGTGCGGAGCAGATCTCCAAAACTCTGCATGCTAGCCTCATCAAACTTCATACACATGTCAACCATGATCCCTAGTTGTGCCTTTTGAGAGTTAGAACTATTTTTGAATTTTCATTTTTGCGGTTTCCATGGAAACGTGACTAAAAAGTGACTCTTTGAGGAAGTCGTTTTGTGCGGAGCATATCTCCAAAACTCTGCATGCTAGCCTCATCAAACTTCATACAGATGTCGACCATGATCCCTAGTTGTGCCTTTTGAGGGTTAGAACTATTTCTGAATTTTCATTTTTGCGGTTTCCATGGAAACGTGACTAAAAAGTGACTCTTTGAGGAAGTCGTTTTGTGTGGAGCATATCTCCAAAACTATGCATGCTAGCTTCATAAAACTTCATACAGATGTCAACCATGATCCCTAGTTGTGCCTTTTAAGGGTTAGACCAACAAAATATTTTTATTTTTTGCGGTTTCCATGGAAACATGACTAAAACAGTGACTCTATTACCAAGTGCTTTGTTTGGAGCATATCTCCTAAACTATACATGATAGCTTCATCAAACTTTATATACATGTCAACCATGATCCCTAGTTGTGCCTTTTGAGGGTTAGACCATCACATTCTTTTAATTTTTGGCAGTTTCCATGGAAACATGACTAAAACAGTGACTCTATGACCAAGTTCTTTGTCCGGAGCATATCTCCCAAACTATTCATGCTAGCTTCACCAAACTTCATACACTTATCAATCATGATCCCTAGTTGTGCCTTTTAAGGGTTAGACCAACAAATTATTTTGATTTTTTGCGGTTTCCATGGAAACATGACTAAAACAGTGACTCTTCGACCAAGTCTTTTGTCCGGAGCATATCTCCCAAACTATTCATGCTAGGTTCACCAAACTTCATACACTTATCAACCATGATCCCTAGATGTGCCATTTGAGGATTAGACCATCACATTTTTTAATTTTTGGAAACATGACTAAAACAGTGATTCTATGATAAATTACTTTGTCCTGAACATCTTTCATGAAATATACATCTCAGCTTCACCAAATTTGCTACATAGTCAATCGTGATTGCTGGATATGCCTTGTGAGAGTTAAACGATATATATGGATTTTCTTCTCTGTGGTTTCTTTGGAAAACATAACTTACAAAGTGACTCAACAAAAAAATGTTTGTCCTCAGTGCATCTCGTAGAATATTCATGATAACTACCTCAAATTTGAAACAAAGATCAACCATTATCTCTAGATGTACCCTTTTAATTGTAAAACCTATTAATGAATTCGGTATTTGGGTTTCAGTTGAAAGAAAACTTACACAATGACTTACTGTATACTCAACTATCATACTTTAACCAATACTAATCAGTTTTACTATTTGAAATTCTTTGAACAAAGTGGGGAGCGGGGGTATGTGAGCTTTGCTCGCTTCTTCACTTGTTTTATATAGTGATTCCTGACAAAGACGCATTTATTTTATTATCAAGAATCCAAGATGGTCAATATGTCAATTATATTGAATTTTCAATTAGGTTTCATGAAATTCATTGAAAAGAATACATTTCCTGATCAATCAAATCAATGTCATTATATTTGTATTGATACGCTTGTTGTAATATTTATCAACACTATAAATACAGTTACAAAAAAATGTATGAATCATCTTTATCTGCGAACAGCCTGAGACATGACTGTTTTAATAAATCCTTTTTAATAAAACATAAAATGATAAAAGTTGTTCATGCCATCAGTGGGTTACATAATTCCTGAGACTTCATATATGGCAAATAACATAGCCAGTGAGGGATAAATATACATTTTTTAATCATCTATATCTGATTACGGTCTGAACAATGATTATCTAGATAATTATAATGATCATTCAATTCAAACAAATCCTTTTCAAAAGCATTTAAAATGATTAAATTTGTTCACTCCAAACACTAACTGTAAGGTTTTTTACTCCTTTGTTCCCATGCAATTAATTTATTCCAAACTGAAAATTTTGGTTAATGAATAACTAATTATCTAAAAGATATAATATTCATCTTCAAAACAGCATTCATTGAACAGCTGTCTGAACAAATTTTATTTTACAAAGTCTTTCTCACCAATTCTCTCTGTTAGTTAAGATACTTCAATAAACATATTACCCCCCCCCCCCCCCCCCCAACAACCCCCTTTCCCCTCCTATCCTTCCAGCCCCTCTCCTGCAACTCTCCTCTAAAGGGTATCTGTATTGCATATTGAAATGAGGGGAGGACACTCACTATATGGAATAACAGTAACTTACATAAGAGGATAAGTTACATAAGCTACATGCAGGTGCAAGAGGTCATCATAGGTCATCATATCTAGTAATTAGCATAAACCCCCATGTTGCTAGCCTATTCTGACCAATCAGATTGCACTAACATATGTCAAGATTTAAGATATTCAGAAATCTTCTGTTAGAATTACATGAGACATTGACCTGGACAGTTTACTTTGGCAATTGGACTTATCACTAGCTGAATTTGTGATTTGTGTCAGAGGGATATATTCCAAATGTTTATGTGCATCATCTTTTTAGTTCTTTGGAAGTTGAGAGTGTGACTAAATGAATACTCCCAAACCAATCAAGATATCATAATTAAATTAATACAGATGCCCTCATAATAAAAGTAGCATTTTGAAGATTAAAAAGTCCAAGATGGTCACCAATTCAGCCATAGATATACAAAAAAGTTATACAAAAACCTACTGCTTGTTAACAAATCATGATTATATCATTCTTGTATTAATGTTTGTTCAAGCTCTAGTGGTTTCCAACAGAAGAATAGCATTTTAAAAGATAAAAAAATCATGATGGCAGCCATAATCAATTATCATATAAAAGATGGTTACACAATTAAACTATAGTACCAAATCATTCATTTTAAGGTGAGCTTCTGTACCCTCGGTACTTTTATTTAGCTTATCAGGACTGAAAGTCCAGATGGGCTTATGGCATGGCCCGTCGGCATCTGTCCGTCCGTCTGTCCGTCCGTAAACTTTTGACACTTTCGACTTCTCCTCATGAACCATACGTACTAGAGAGCTGAAATTTTGTGTACGGGTACCTTAGCATATCGAGATTCTAATTTGTAACTTTAGGGTAACCAAATAGGGTCACAGGGGTCACAACTTTATAAGCCTATTTAGCAGTCCCGTCTAAGGACGGGGCTGCTATCAGTTTTTGTGAAGTTTCCATCGCCGCCGCCGCCGCCGCACTCGTACTACTAGCTATAACTTTTTTCCCCTAAGCTTTCCAGAACTCTTATTCATACCTTACTCCTCATACCTCGGGGGAACGATTTTGACACGTTCACTTTCAAGGTCAAAGGTCAAGGTCACGAGCTATGTATTCACACTAAGAATTCCTTGTAAACGCGATAACTTGAAAAGTTTTTGTGCTATGAGGCTCTAACTTGGTATATATCATCCTTGGAAAAGTAAAAAATTTTGAAAAGGTTTTGGCTACAATCTGTCAAACGTCAAGGTCACAGCAAGGTCATGACGTAAGCATGTTTTAGCGAAAATGCTTTATTTTAACTATGAACACTTTTAATCAATACATGATTGTTATACTCAAAAAAAAGTGTTCAATGATTGTGTGACCTTGAAGGTCAAAGGTCAAGGTCATGAGATATGAGTTATTACAAAATGCACTAAATTGGGGTATAACTTTATCCCATTTAGCTTTTCAGAACTCATGAACATGTCTAAATGTTAATACTTCCAGGGAATCATTATGACATGTTCACTTTCAAGTTCAAAGGTCAAGGTCACGAGTTATAAAATCACCACAAAATTCTTTGTAAACACGGTAACTTGAAAAGTTTTTGTGCTATGAAGCTCTAACTTGGTATATATCATCCTTGGAAAAGTAAAAATTTTTGAAAAGGTTTCGGCTACAATCTGTCAAAGGTCAAGGTCACAGTAAGGTCATGACTTAAGCATGGTTTAGCGAAAATGCTTAATTTTAACTATGATCACTTTTAATCAATACATGATTGTTATACTCAATAAAAAGTGTTCAATTATTGTGTGACCTTGAAGGTCAAAGGTCAAGGTCATGAGATATGAGTTATTGCAATTCCTTCTAAACACAATAACTTGAAAAGTTTTTGTGCTATGAAGTTTAGATTTTGTATATATTATCTCTTGAGAAGTTCAACATTTTCAAAAAGTTTTGGGTACTAATTGTCGAAGGTCAAGGTCACAGCAAGGTCAACATATATGGAGAAAATGGATTAATTGTATTTTTAACACTTTATTTCATTACAATAATGTTATACTCAATGAAATGTGTTCATTGATTGTGTGACCTTGAGTGTCAAAGGTCAAGGTCACGAGAAAATTCCCAATTTGGTGAGGCCTGTAAAAGGCGGAACAGGGTAAGGCGAAACCCAAAGTTCCGGGGCTGCTCTGCTTTTGCGGTATCCCGCAAACGCTAATCTAGTTTCATCTTCTTCTCCAGTTCCAAAAGGACTAGAGAGTTAAAAATGATATGTGCAGACTCCTTGGCCAATGGGGATTCTAATTTGTAACTTTGGTGACCCTGTGATCCCAAATAGGGTCACAGGGGTCACAACCTTAAAAACCTATTTTCATCTTCTTCTCAAGTTCCATACGGTCTAGAGAGCTGAAATTATATGTGCAGACTCCTTGGTCAATGGGGATTCTAAATTGTAGATTTCGTAACCTCATGACCCCAATTAGGGTCACAGGGGTCACAACCTTAAGAACTTATTTTCATCATCATCTTCAGTTCCAAATGGTCTATTGAGCTGAAAGACTGCATGTAGACTCCTTGGCCAATTGGGATTCTAAACTGTAGGTTTCGTGACCTCATGACCCCAAATAGGGTCACAGGGATCACAATCTTAAAAACCTATTTTTATCCGGCCTCCGTCCTTCCGTCCATCCGTAAACTTTGAAAAGTTATGTGAAGACTCTTTGGCCAGTTAGGATTCTAAATTGTAGATTTTGTGACCCCATGACCCCAAATAGGGTCACAGGGGTCACAATCTTAAAAACCTATTTTTCTCCATTAGATGACAGTCTATGGCATGTTTCTCCTTGGATATTTTAGTGTGGACTTCTTTCACTGTCTTATATTTGCGATCTAGAAAGTGTTGAATAATAATAAATCATTTGGGTAAGGAAATTTATTCCGAAATCGTTACATTTGTCTTGTAATTTTGTTATAGGTTTTCTTGCAATAGATAACATCAGTTTCATTTTTAGCTCATCTGGCCTGTATAAAGCAAACTTGATATGATGCCTGATGAGCTACAGAGCCAATGGCTCTATTTTTTAAGTTTTGAATTGAAGTTAAATGACTACATGAAACATATGGCTTTATTCTTACAAGTGAGGTTATTGAATGAACACTGTAACCTGTATATGCAGAACTGCATCATCCAGACCTGCGTCTGTCATTGATAAACAAGTGTTTGTGCTGTCATCTGACAAACATTACCCAGCATATGACTACCGGTATACAGATTTCTAACCCTGGAGCTATCTGTTCTTAAAGGGACAGTCCTGTTTGGCTATTTTTGATGGAAACAAAATTTAAGAGGACACAGTAATACAATCTGCCCAAATTGTTAACTGTAAACCATGTTACTCTCACTTACATATTTGAAAAAAGGTATGAAATAATCTTTTATAATCATATATAAGTATAAACAGGGAAGTATTCTTGACTTTGTTTCCACAAAAATACCCCAATAGGACTGTCCCTTTAGAAAATTCATTCAATTCTCATAAAGGTTTTGTGATATACAACTTGATGGAAATGTTTCATTTTCTAGATGGGTTGGTTAGGAGGTTTCAATATAAGTGTGATATTTCCTTTGTTGACCTTTGACACACTAAGAGCTCAATTGTAACATATTTTGTACATGAGTCACTTAACATATATATATTATCACAGTTGAGTTCTGAGTGTATCCTGGGATTTTCAATACACACATAATTCAAATATAGAATTTAGGAAATTTATAATTTTCATTAATATTTATAGAAAAAAATTTTGGGAGAATATTTTGCCTATGTTTAGATATAAAAGTAAAAAAAAATTATTTCCTTTTTATGCATAAGAATGTTTCAGAAACTGACAAAGTCAGTACTATGTGAGGCAATGAACATACATTTTCTTCTCAAAAATATATTTTATTTTTTTAAATTCTGTTTTTTTTAGAAAAGAGGGAGATACTAGATATGATGGATACCAATGTGACGTCATTGTTAAAATTTTACACTTTTGAAGCTCCAAGCAAAAACTTCAAAACAATCCAGCAGGCAGAAGGTTAATTACCGATCAATTTCTGTACAATTAAACTGTTATCAATAGCTGTGTTGGTGTAGGCAGTGAATGAGAGACTAAGAGTCAGTGTGTTGAGGAGGTAAACACTACACCTGTAACCCGACAGGTGTATACAAGAATGGTGCTGGGGAGTTAGGTCCTGAGAAACAGGATGTGGTTGACCTCAAGCTCATGGCTTGGTGAACACAGGTTCACATCTTCTCACAAACATACATTCAGAGTGATTCAAGTCTATTTATAACAATGACATCACTTGGGTAGATATCCACATAAACAACTTTCTATTTCCTGTTCACACCCATTTATTGTTTTTATATAATGCTAGTTTTTCCTAGGTAAGATAGATTAACCTAGATTAACATCTGATAAAGGAATTGGAATGTACTTTTAGAAAAAGTGTTAAGTAGTTATGAAAGTTGGTGTTGAGTCATCTAACCTTTTTTGTTATTCACACACAAAGCTCATCAAAGTTCTGCTTCCTTGGTTTTATTTACTCTAAATGGTGACGATCCAAAATTGATAGATGTAAACTTTTCAATAAAAACATGTTCTATATTCATATTGCTTGAAGGCTTCAGGTGATTTATACTGAAACTGACTCAAATGATATCAAACAGATCCGAAATGAATATAGGGTCAAATGATAATTCAATTCTATTTGAATTTTGAAAACAATATTTTGATTGATATAATGATACTTTGAAAGTAAAATGACACTATGCTCGATTATTGACAGTTTTGTTATTGTGTGATAAAAGCACATTAGTCATTGGTCATTAAAGTTGAGGTCATCGTCTGGCATTTACATCAATATAATCATAAGAAAAGTAAGTTTTCTGAATAACAAATTCCTGATTGGTGAAAAATTACACAATGGTTCCATTTATATGCTAACTCCTTCATCAAGTGGGATGTGGTCAATTGATTAATGGAAGACAGAATTACTAAAATGCAAAGTTGACAAATCATGTTTCAGTGATGAGAAATATTAATCAGAGAGTAAAAAAAATCTCGCTGATACATAAGGATTAGCATTACAAACAGGAAGTGCATACTATCTTACTATCGTGTTTTGAAGGAGTGAACATACAATGCTTTGTCCTAAAAAAAGTTTTTTTCCTGAAATTTCTTAGGTCCATGTGTTTGATTTCAATCTACTCTTTGCTTGATGAGCACATGCCTGTCCCGCCTAAACACTTATTTAGAAAATCAAGCAAATACATCAACCAGCTTGTTATATACATTTTCTACTTGTATCTGGTCATATTCAGTGATAACACTCAAAAGACCAATCACTTTCTTTAGATAATAATCCGAATAATGCACTTTTACTTAATATGTTAGATACTTTGTTTGATAGTGTATCCACAAATTTCTTAACTAATCAACCACGTTTAACAGGATTTCTATGTAGTCATTACAGGAACATCCTCTAGAATTTGAACAAATCATATCTTTTTAAAACTTTCTCTTATTGCCAAAACTAGGTATTATAATAATTCATTGAACACAATATAAAGAAGCAAATTTTGGATAGAAACACTACACTTAAAGTAGATTATGTCATGTTAGAAATCAGGTTATAATCATCAAATCCTAATCTTTGAAATGCAGTAAAAATGGACCGTTTTCCACATGTTTATAAGGCAGTTGATTTAAATCTATGCCCTTGCCCTTCGAGTGGTAAACTACTGCAGTAAGATGCAAATGTGATTTTATGAATTGTGAGTGACCCATACAACGTTTTGGGAATCCCAGAATTGGCTCAGGCATGCCACATTATTGTATCTGTCCTTCATATGTGTAATGGAAAAAGATCCATTTTGAATCAATCTTAAATGTTTGTCTATGAAGCATGTTGTTAAGAAAATGGTTACCAATCAGAAAATTCCCAACATTATGATACTTAGGATTTTATCATGGAATATTATGCCAGTTTTTGTTCCATGTTGCAGCCCAGGCCTTCTCACGCTACCATCCGTCTAAAGGTTACTGGTGGGAGTTCAAGGACAGGCAGGTCAAAGGTCACTATGTTATCTCTACATGTCTTCACTTCAAATCATGAAAATTAAAAAGTTCTACAGGCTGGCAATTTTTCAAGTACATTAAGCAACTTTTCAAGTACTGACAATGTTATAACTTGATTTGATTTTGAATTGAATTTGTGATATAAGTTAGTACAGCTGAATAACAAGAGAATTTCAACAAAAGTTTGTTTCATTACTTTGAACTTTAGTACTAATAACATAGAATATGGTATTTATATGTTTATATTAATTTTTTAGTAGATCAAATTGATATCAAATTTCTTGATTATCTCATACATAAACTTTGTCATTTTTAGACCTTTTTGTAAAAACAAAAGGTATAATGTAATGACAAAGATTTTTTTTATGACTGAAAATTTGCGGAAAATGTTTTCAATTGTTAATTGTTGCATTAAGATGGAAATATGAATTTATGAACGTTGACCCATACCACTCTTGGGGAATGCCAGAATTGGTTCAGGAATGCCACATATCTGTCCCATATATAAGATCCATTTGCACATTAATCTAGAATGTTTTTCCATATCAAGTATTTTTAATATGAAATGGTGACCAATTAGAAATTTCCCAAAATGATGATATTACTTAGGAATTTTTGAACAGTGTAACAGCTTTGTGTAATGTTATTATGATAATATTGCCATGTTTCAGTGAATATGTTGCCAGGTTAGGAAAATAATTTGGCATGTTAGAGGATATTGATGGTGTATTAAGATGATAATATTGTCATGTTAGGATATTGATGGTGTATTAAGATGATAATGTTGTCATGTTAGGATATTAATGTTACCATGATGAGATGATATTGTTGCCATCTTAAAACAGTAATGTTCCCATGACAATATGGAAATGTTGCCATGTTAGCATTTGAAAGTTGCCATGTTTAGTTGGTAATGTTGCCATGTTAGGACAATAATTTTGCCATGTCATGACATATATTTTGTCATGCATGGATGTGTTACTATGTAAAAGAAATAATGTTGGCATGTTTAAACAATGTCATTGCGATGTAAAGACTATGTGTGTGTTACAGACAAGCCCGAGACGAAGGAGAAGAAGAAGCGCGAGGAGCCAAGCTCCCTGTTCCAGAGACAGCGAGTGGACATGTTGCTGGAGGAGCTAGGCAAGAAGTACCCTCCTCAGTTTGTGGCTCCTCCTCACCATGACAACAGAGGTACTACATCCTGTGTCTCTCATGTTTTGCAGTTTAACCATTGGTCAAATATATATATAACATGTTATTCTAAATAACTTGTGGCAAGTATCAAATGACACAACCACTTTGGGTAAAATTAGATCAATAGTTATTGTTTTCATAAGGTTTTGTTGAGTTTGTTGTATTGAAATAAGAAACATTGAGAATGAACACGGTGCTTGCCCCCACAGAAGAGGCAGCATCGGGCGGCGCCCCGAAGACAGAGGTGAAGCAGGAGGTGAAGGTAGAGAAGGTGGAGGAGAAGGCTAGCCCCGCCCCACAGTCCGCCCCGCCTCCCTCCAACAACACCCCAGTCACTGGGTCTGCTGCCGCCATGAAACCGCCGCCAGAGAAGAAGGCCAAGATCAGGTGACCTCCCGCACACAGCATGGTGTCTGGGGCGGTCTGTATAGTCTGAGGGTGGGGGAACATTGATGGCCTGGTGTGGTCATGAATCATGAAGACTGAACATGCTTATCTGATGTAGACAGTCAACATTACATCATGTGCTGTACACTCTGCCTTGTATGAAGTACACAATAACTACAGCAAAATCAAAACTGGAGAGTTCAAAGATTGATTGCACCTGGACAAGATAAATTACACATCTCAGACCAGTGTCGGAGTATGTTCTTGTGAACAGTTGTCCATACTTCCTAAGTTTGATGTAACAATATTTGATCACAGCTGTAGAAAAATAATCTCTCATAAAGGTAGCTAATATCATAACAAACATTATCTCATGTTTTAGTAGAATGTGACCAAAGATTAAGAGTTATTATTTCTGATCCAAACATGCCATATTATTATAACATGATTTAAGGATTGAGAGTTTTTATTTGAAGTGGATAATAATTTCAATGTTCATCAATTCAAGATTACAATTCTTAACCCCCTGAAATTAAACAATTATTTAGATTAAAAGTAGATTGTTTGGAACAGTTAAGAATGATTTTGTATCTGCATCTATGTCATATCATCATTGCATGTGTACATCAGCGCTTCCACGGGTCCAACAAATTGGAACTAAGTACTTGAGGGGTCTGAGTACTCGCATTTCTTATCTTTACTCAAGATGTCATGTAATATTGTTAGTCAGCCTCGATGTTATGAATTTACATGTAGAGCTTTACATGGTCATATGCAGTAAATTTTGACATCAATTTCTTGAAACAGCTATGTTGATCATCTAACTTCACACACCATAGACAAACAGTCTAAGATAATCTAGATATGTTACATGACCTCCCCTTATCAAGTCCAGCTGAACCGACTTGGGCTTGAGTACTCGAGTACCCGTGGTAGCCCCTGTGTTGATGTACCATCTAAACCATTATGTGTACATACATCAATAAACATCATCATTCCTAAAACTGCCTTTTGTTATATCTCGTCAACTCACTCTGTAAGGCATTCTCTGTCCACAGAGGCAGCTCAGTCATACCTCAGCAAGCCTCTGTTCTAATAAGCCAAATACATGGGATAGAATGGTAGAAATCTGATTGGAGGCAATCAATGTTACTTGTGCAATCAGCGAAGCCATGAAGCCTCAGTCATTTCCGCATGATTTATTTAACTCCTCATTTCTGATGTTCACACCAATGTTATCATCATTTCATCATTTTTCAAATTTTGAATAATGTTATTTTGAAAATAGAGGTAGACAATAATAAAATTGATATTTTGAGATATTTAAGACAATAGATTTTGATATTGAATATATTTTTTATGGGAAGTTGCTAAAATTAATTAATTCGCCAGTCTGTCATACCTGTCACCACCCTGTGTCCCCTTCTAACCACATCGGCCAAATCTGAAAGCAAAACTGTATTTGAAGCCTGATGAGCTACAGAGCCAATGGCTCTGGCTTATGACATGGCATGGTGTCTGGTTTCCGTTCGACCGTCTATCAGACAGTCAATCTATCTGTAAACTATGTGCATTTTCATCTTCTCCAGAACCAAAAGGCCTAGGCTAGAGAGCTGAAACTTTGTGTACAGACTCCTTGACTAGTGAGGATTATAATTTATAACTTTGGTGGCCCACAATTGCCATATCCTAAAGTAAAATTTATAGGAAGCCTGATGAGCCACAGAGCCAATGGCTCTATTATTGTCCCCCGCATTGCGGCGGGAATGGAGGACATTGTATTAGCGGCGTCCGTACGTATGTACGTCCCGGTATCTCACAAACTGTTGCACCCAATGTCTTCAAATTTAGTCAGTCTCAATTGGGGAACCGTTGCACCCAATGTTTCAAATTAAGTCACAGCCTCACTTGGGGGATTACGCAGACACCAGTCACTTTTGGTGACCTTGACCTTATTTTCAAGGTCACAACAGCGCTTTGACCACTCTTGAAACTCTTGTAGGTCCGGATTCTTGTTAACACGATATCTCACGACTGTTGCACCGAATGTCTTCAAATTTAGTTGCAGTCTCACTTGGGCAATTACGCAGACACCAGTCACTTTTAGTGACCTTGACCTTATTTTCAAGATCACAACAGCACTTTGGCCACTTTTGTAACTTTTGTTAACGCCTTATCTTATGAACCGCTGCACCTAATGTCTAGTCCAGATCTAGTCACAGCCTACATTGGGGGTTACGCAGACAACAGTCACTTCAGGTGACCTTGACATTATTTTCAAGGTCACTAAGGCACTATGGCCACTTTTGAAACTCTTTTTAACACTCTCTGTAACCGTTTTACAAAATGTCTTCAAATTAAGTCACAGGCTACATTCAGGGACTACGCATATACCAAATAATTTGGATGACCTGGACCTTAATTTTCAAGGTCACCACAGTACTTTGACTTTTCATGAAAACAAACTATGTGCCAACGCTTAAAGAGACACGGAGTATGTTGATAGGATCACATATGTCAATATATGAAATCGATGTTTTTTACATCGGGAACCACTAACTGTTACTGAAAATAACAAGTTAAAGGTCAATCAGGCCTTTCAAAGTCAGGATTTTGATTGAAAACCTGACAATGTGGCTCGAGTGGCGCGCGCAAATTCGCCAAACGTAATTCTGAAACTGACAGGAAGATATATTCGATAGTGTTTATTAGGTATTGCAACTAATAGGTAGATTAATTCGATGCATAATTTCGAATATTAAACGTATTTGAGATGTTTTCTTGATTTTTCCATAAAATCAAGCTTTTTAGAGATATTATGCATATATGAATATATTTGCAAGTCCAGTGATGAGATATGAACTTCAATCAGCATATTAGATATTTTTTAGCTTATCAAAACCCAATAAAATTTTAGGAAAGATACTCGGTGTCACTTTAATTCTGTATGCATGTGTTTACTCATATAAGTATATTTACTCCTAGGA
Organism: Steromphala cineraria; assembly: GCA_916613615.1. Classification (NCBI taxonomy): domain Eukaryota; kingdom Metazoa; phylum Mollusca; class Gastropoda; order Trochida; family Trochidae; genus Steromphala; species Steromphala cineraria. Next base: position 49,997,887 of record OU744724.1, on the reverse strand, counting down.
GTACATTTGCTTACAGGGAATAAACGTGCCATGTAAACAGTCCAAAACCAATTTACTTACAGTAGTATCCTTACTCCTAGGAGTTAAATACTCCACCCCAAATGCTAAAGTAAAAGTATATTTACTTTTACTCCTGTAAGTATGTAAGTAAGTTGGGGTAAGACACTGACATTTATAGAGTTTCTAAACAATACAACTGTTTGTTCATCAATATTCAGGATTATTCTTTTTAACTTGTCGAGAGCATGTTGCCTAATGAAGGAAATTTGGTGTTTTTGTTTTGAGTGTCATTCTTTTGAAACTGAACACCTGCTTTTACCCCTTTTACACTAATATTTGATTGACCAAACACAATCTATGTTTAAAAACGGGCACTATTCTCTACTTTGATAAGATGAAAATATTATTTGGATACCCTGAAAAACGAAATGATGTGCTAAATCGTATCATAATTATAACAAAATACAATATTTTCAAATCGAGACTAGTAAACAAACTTCCACACATCGCACACATAAAAAACGAAGTCGAAACCTCATATAATTTAGATAAATGCAACTCCAAGATGAACTGGAACTTAACACCATTTACTCAATTTTGGTCCTCTTGTCATGTGTTGTTTTAGTTGATGGTGTTATCCCTACAATATTGATTATGCTGTACACCTGGAAGATCTTTGTATACTATATGAATTCTTTAGGAATGCTTTGACATATCATGTATTTTGACTTTGTATGAAATAAAAAAAAAAAATCTATTTTTAAATATGGTTAATTTCTTCTCTGTCTCATGATATGCATTTCACACATTGAGAAAAAATATGTTTTTACTGTATGCAAATCATGATATACTTAAAGGGGCAGTAGCACGTTTTTTGATAAATTTATATTTTAAAAATTGCACTTATAATTGTAAGTAAATGCCTAATGTATTATATTGACAGTGTCAACAATCACATTACACAAGCCAATCACCCATAGTCAGAGGACAAAGTATGAGGATTCACATAAAATCCATTGGCGGCCATTTTTATGTGAACACCTTTAATTCATTTTTGTAAGAAAAAGCAATCGCATGGCTGAACCTTACGTTATGTATTTGAATTATTACTGCTCCATTTAGTTTAAATACATTGTCTTTCATTTGGAACCATTTATTTTCATTTTCCTTACATCACCTTATATTCCCCCTAAAAACGTGCTACTGCCCCTTTAAGGGTCCTTAAATTCCAATGGAACGTAAAGTAAATATACTTTTACTCCTTAGAGCAAAAACACTCCTAGGAGTAATTATACTCTCAGGAGTAAAGTGCGCATGTAAAAAGGGCATAAGACAAGGCCATTTTTTCGTCTATACTTACTATGGTTTACCTCAAATTCTATGTGACGCTAAGACATGCTTACAAATCATGATCTATATTGTATTATTCCAACTGATTTGGTTAACTAATCGTTGATTAACCTGAATGTGTAACTTAAGTAAGATAGCAATTATATTTCCTATGCTAGCCCTAGCGTGTTTTCTTGATGAGTTCATAACTAGATAGGTGACACTATGTGTCTGTGTCTAGAACGATAGGACAGGACAGTCCGGGCTATAGCGGATATCTTACTGGTAGGAGAGTGGTCGTCAATAAGCTGTACTAGCCTACACCAACTCCTCAGCTCGGTAACAATGCATGAAACTGTGTATAAGGAAATTCCTCATTTCATTCAGGTAGGCGTCTACACGAAACAAAGTGAAGGAGAATTAAGCCAATATTAAATTATCGAAATAAATATTAATAGGCTTTTTAGCTTATTTCGGATACTTTAATCATTTAGCAACGTCACCGAAGTCAAATTCTGTATATGTATTAACAAGTTATTTTTGAAGCGTCATCGTTTTGACTGGTTATGAAATTGGCGCTGACATAACGTTTCAAACGGTATGTAACACTTTGCTTAATGTACCTGATTACAAGGTGAGCGTTAATAATGCCTAAAAGGAAAAACAATGCCTACACTGAATGTTGTAACAACGACACGCTTACCTGCACAACTGTTCCAATTAGGATGGAAGGGTCATATGACATCCTCATTACAAAAGTCTCAACATATCCAGCAAAATGACAAAATGAACTTATATATACAAAATGAAAAAAAGTGGGAAAATGACAAATTCAAAACAAAAAAATGAAGACATCAAGACTAGTTACCTTGTGGGCTGCTATAATTCATGTTCACAATATCAGTGAGATGACATAAAGTTCTGGTCCATATGTCGTTATCTATTTAAATACTTTTTTTCACCTATCCATTACAATTGGTTTGTATTGATGTCTGTTATCACACTATGTACATGTAAATATGGTGATGTAAATCATTTATGTAACATTGTTATGAAATGAACTGATTGAATGTTATGATTGAGATTTTAAAAAATAGCGAAGATGGCAATAGATTGGCTTGAGTAACTAGAACCACAAAAGTAGTACAAAGATCATAGAAATAGAACATACTTTATGATAGCCATTTTGATTATCTCACATAAATTATTGATTGTGCTAACAACATTGTGTTTTCTTTTCATAGTAGTTTTTTAAATCATGTACAGAACCATTCAAAACATAATTATGAGAGACATTAACCACCATTCAACCATATGACAAGTCTTTCCTACGTCGTAGGATTCAAACGCAAGTTTTGTCTGTATAAAACACATGTAAGGTTTGGTAAAAATAAAAATAAAAATTTCAAGAGCCGGTTTATCTAAAAAGCCTTGGTGTAAAAGACGCATTGATTAAAAATAGAAATAAAATCATCACATTATACAAAGTGAAACATTTAATGCATCTTCTACATCATTGATACAATTAAAACATTTTCTATTTTCTTATAATATGTTTTCATATCGACCAATTTCCACTTAACTAGAGCAACTCACATTACATTTTACACACAGCCGACCTATCATTCTGTTCCTAGGCATGTGATGGACAATACGATTTTCAGAGTAAAAATTATACTTTAAATGCTATACAGCACTCGATATACAGGAGGAACCCATCCTATACCCTCGTAAATTGGACCCCATGTTCTGATAGTATCAAGTATCAGTATATTCTAGATGTGTCCTAAACCTTAACTTACAGGATCAGGCTGACCCAGACATGACGCTCTGAGCGGATAGGGAATTATTGTGTCTTCGGAACTGGGGTTTCACTCGATATATTCGGACTTTCCAACATGGGTAGGGTAGATGGAATGTTTTCGACTTAAGCGATTCTCCAGGAATTTGAAAATGTGATATTAATGTGATATCCCAAATTCTAAGAATTTAGCCATATCGCTTTCTAAACGGACACTCTCTGCAAGTCCTCATTTCGTCGTGATTACCAAGAGAATTTGTAATTATATTGAAGAGACTAACAGATAAAATTATATTCCGGCGCTCATGTGAAATTGAAAAAGCTACGGAAGCATCCTAGTGCCACAGTCAGATGGTAACTCCTAATTAGGAGATAAGTAACCCCTAATTTGGACTTAATTATACAACTTTAGAGATACTAAGTCCTACTTAGGACATAGCTATTTCCTAATAAGGACTTAATTATCACCTAATCAGGTGATTCTTTTACTCAATTAGGAGATACTTACCCCTAAATAGGTGATAGTATCTCCAAATTAGGAGATAGTATCTCCAAATTAGGAGATAGGCAACCCCTTATTAGGACTAAGTTATCCTCTAATTAGGACTTAGTTATAACCTAATTAGGAGATACTAAGTCCTAGTTAGGATATAACTATCTCCTAATTAGGACTTAATTATCGCCTAATTAGGAGGTTATATCTCCTTATTAGGTAATATACTATCTCCTAATTAGGAGATAAACAATTAGGACTTAGTATCTTCTAATTAGCATCCCCTAATGAAGACTTCGTATCTCCTAATTAGGTGAAAGTTTCTCCTAATTAGGTGATAGTTATTTCCTTATTATGTGATAGTTATGTGATGATGACCATGTCAAAGTTGCAAAAACCTGGTGGTTATACGTTGCACATTTTCGTCAAACCCTGGTTGTGTTTGAACTACTAGTACCTTCATTGTCTTTTGAGAAATGGAAAAGTCAGAATCAGAATCATGTTTATTTCAGTATTTAAGGCCACATGGCCCATGGTACAATTGTATGAGAAAATAAATACATTTGTCACATGACCAAACTTTTACTAAGAAGATCTTAAGCTGAATATCTTAGAAAGATAAATAGATGTTATTCGAAGTATATTTACATCGTGTGTTAAGTATTTGTTGCATTGTTAATCTAGCTTTACAATATTTGTTAATGGAAATAAAATATTCATTACGAAGCAAAGAGTATCTATTGTATACATATAAAGAAAACATGGTACTCATTTTCTACAGCATTATGGTCACTATGCAAACAGATAGAGTCAATGTCAAACACATTGACATTCTTCTTACGTTGATGATTCACTCTAAAATCGTGAAGAGAAATGCGGAATTTACACATTGATCTGATCAGTTGTCTGTTATTTAGCTTATTAATGTATGATTCGCATTGAAATACATTCTTTATGCAACAATAATGTGTTAAATATGATGAGGATTCTATATTTTGTTTCCAGGATTGCATATACATATCAATTAAACGTCTTTTAAATACAGATATAACATACTGGCATCACCAACATCTTGCATTATCCACACATAACTAAAACCACTTGAAAACAACATTTCACGATCGTGAGAAACCCAAATTATTTTACCATTCTCATCATGTAGCTTAAGCATTTCATAAAAATGTATTGGAACACGCGAAGAATCCATTCTGAGCATTTTTATCCAATATTTAAAACTTTAATCTGTGTTTTTATGAATAAACAATATCGTCCCGTTTCCCCAAGAATAGCCTTATTTGAAGCATATTTACCAACACCGAGAAATCTTTTTAAGAAACTAGTTTGTACCTTTTCTATAACTTCGTGATACTTTACGCCCCATATTTCTGAACCATATGTTAGCATAGGACTTATTTTGGAATCAAATATTTTACAAGCAGTATGGAAATCAATATGTCTATTATTATTCAGCAAAATTAACACTGGTTCCATTGCTTTACGTGCTTGCATAGCTAAGGTCTCACAGGCTTTTGTCCATATTGATCTGGATGAAAATACAATACCAAGGTATTTATAATAAGTTACAGTTTCAAGATGTTGATCATTATAAATCTATTTTTCATGTTTAGATAGGATTCCTCCATTTCTGAATACTATAGACTTGTTTATGTTCACACGTAATCCCCATTTCAAACAATACTCATATAATACATCTTATATTTATTGCCGCTGTAAACCAACAACGGAAAAAGAAAATAGGACAACGTCATCTGCAAATAATAAAAGCATTAAATCGGCAATACTCTGATTAACGAATATACCGTAGTTACAGGCTTTATACATTTCATGTACAAGTTCATTGATAAAAAATATGAATAAGACAGGGCTTAAAATGCAACCTTGCTTAACTCAAGCTGATGTATTAAAAGAAGTTGTATGGGCACCAACTTTAACTGTTGCTTTAACAGAGGAATACATATTTTTTAATACGTTGTACATTTTACCATGACATCCATCTTTGAAGAAGAATTTATTTCAAGTTTTAGGCCACAGGCCCATAGAACATACAAATGTTACAAAACGTAATGAAGATTTATATAACACAGAATACTATTGATTAATGAATGACTCTCGTTGTTTAAAAGCATGAAAAAGATATTTCGAGAGTTGCATTAAAACATTCTTACAGTTAGAAGACATAAGATATATAAATTTTTCATGTGATGGATCTATATAAAAGTATTTATCTATAAATCTAAGCCTTAAAGCTGAGTAAGAATTGCATATTAGCAGAAAGTGAAATTCATCTTCAATATAATCATAACCTAATAATTGGCATTGTGGGCATAATCTTTTGGCTTTCTCTATCTTGTTATTTCGTCCAGTTTCGATGATGAGTTTATGGCAACTGCAGCGGAATCTTGTAAGAGTTTCTCTGTAGACTTTGATATCAATATTTTGGAAATAAAATTCAATGTTTAATGCTGATTTGAAGGTTGAATAGGTTTTAAGTTTCGAATTTTGAGATAAGTTTTCTATCCAGCGTTGTTGACCACAGTCCAGTATTCGTTGTTTAAATGAAGATATGAAACTGTTAGGACTCCCAGGATCTTGAGTTATCCAGGCGTAGCCAAATCCATATTTGAAAAGAATGTTCTTTATATAAGTAGCCCAAGTTACACGACCAGCTTCATCTAGTCCATGCAGCATTAAATAAGTTTGCTTAGGGAGGCGTTCACTGTTCATAGAAATTAATCTTGTCCAAAATTTGATACATTTTATAACATAGTGTATATATAGCCGTGTTCTTCCAGTTTCCCCGAGGACAGCGTCGTTACTGGCATTTATTGGCAGATTCCATCTTTAACAAGTAAGAATAACAATTTTTTTCTATCAATAAGGTCAAAGGCTTTCTTAAAATCTATAAATCCACAGTAGAATCTTCCTTTAGGTTTTCAAAGATATTTAGTACATAGAGCCTGTAAAGTAAATATGTGATCTACAGTTGAGTGTTCAGGGCGGAAACCAGCTTGAGATTCAGTTATAAGTTCATTAATATCAAACCATATTCAAACATATACCAAACAGTTCAAGAGAGATATTCCTCTATAATTGTTCGGATTATTTCTTGGTCCTGATTTGAATAATGGGATTATCATTCCAATATTCCAACTATCAGGAAAAACGCCACTACCTAACACTTTATTGAATAGAATGAGAAGATAAGGGAGGAAGAATGAACTAGATAATTTTATGAATTCAGGCGGTATACCATCATCACCTGGCGCCTTGCCAGGTTTTAAATCTCTTATGCTATCAAGTACCTCTTTTTCTGTGATAACACTATTTAAAACGTCATTTGTGAGGTCAAGAGAAAGATCATTACACGATTCACAAGTGTGATTGTCAATAAAATCATACACTTCTTTATCAAAATTGTTACTCTCAGAACTAGTCTTTGGGTTGAGAAGATCAGAAAAGTAAGAAAACCATATGGAAATGAAAAAGTCTTACGTTGCAACACCTGATCCAAGTTCATGTGATACTAAAGTTGTTTAAATCACCATATGTAATGTGTTTTGAAAAGAGCATACCTATGTGACGCATACGTACAAAAATAAGGTTTGGTCAAATGATGAAACTTTATGATGCTGAGAGTTTCTGTTTGACGTAATCGTTTTACTTATAGACTATTATATTTGTGCAGAGACGTCATCAAAATTTCTCTACCTTTTTAACCAGAAGATTAAGTTACCCGCCTGACGAGGAGTGTTGGAACCATGATAACCTAGCTCACATGATGTGTTCAGTCTCACCCTAGGAGTGTCTGTCTGCTTGCCTGATGTGGGTGATAAAGAACAGTTACATAACAGTTCTGCTTTTTTTCTTTCTCTTCATCAGCACACAACTTTCTTATGAGGTTCCGTCAGCCTCGTCGTGCTCAGCTCACCGCACCCTCCTCTCACAGCTCACTGCACCCTCCTCTCACAGCTCACTGCACCCTCCTCTCACAGCTCACCGCACCCTCCTCTCACAGCTCCCTCTGGAGTTCTGGAACCATGTGGCTTTACAAATCGAGATGCTTTAAAACTTTATCTTTTATCTAAACTATATATAAATATTGTGTAAATATTTCGTTTTAGTTGTGTTATCTTAAAACTACAATTAAGCTTTATGAAGCTGACATATTGTGACATATAGACTGCTTGGTCAAACGTTTTTTTTCTTATAAAGAATTTATGGTTTCTACCGCGTCAAAGAAGTAAGACATTGGAATTGAAAGGGTTAATGCTAGATTTTATTCCTTCGCTAATTACAGTTATAAATGCCATTGGTAACATGAATTGGGCAATACCATAAAGGATTATTTCAGCCATCTTTCTCACAACTAAAGCACTACAGGACGGATATTTGTTACGTTGATTATACATTTTTCGTTTTATTAACCCCGAACATGTTCAACAAAAAATGTCCATCTTTATTTCAAAGCCAGTAAATAGTTAATTGCTAAATAGGAAGAACACCTTATCTCCAGCAATTACGTAGATAACTGTTTGATGAGACCCAGTTAACTATCGTGAAGAACCAGATGTTTAATAATTTTTGTCTATTTTCCACAGGTACAAAAAATAACATGCTACGAGGGGCGTTCAATAAGTGTTGCAACTTCAATATAAAACCAACTCGCGTAGTCAATTTTTTACTTTTATTTTTCAATATAGTTACCCTTCACCTCAATACACTTATTCCATTTCTCTTTAAGACTTTTGATGCCGCTTTTGTAGAAGTCTTCCGTTTGCCCCCCTAACCACGCCTCTGTGGCAGCTTTGACGTCTTCGTCATCCCGGAAGTGCCTTCCACGTAGGGCGGATTTCAGGTTTCTGAACAGGAAGTAGTCACTGGGGGCTAGGTCTGGGCTGTAGGGTGGGTGGTTAAGCTGTTCGAATCCACAATCACGTATAGCGGCCTGTGCAACTCTTGACTTGTGGACTGGAGCGTTGTCATGCAAAATCAGAACACCACGTGTCAACATTCCACGGCGTTTCTGTCGAATTGTCTTTCGCAATTCTTGCATGAGGTTGGCATAATATTGACCATTCATTGTAGTTTTGGTTGGAAAGTAATCAATTAATAATATGCCTTTTGCATCCCAAAAGATTGTCGCCATAACCTTGCCAGCTGATGTTTGAGTGCGAAACTTCGGGGGAGGCGGTGAACTCGGGTGCTTCCATTGCTTGGATTCCAGTTTAGTTTCCGGGTCCCAGTGGTTGATCCAGGTTTCGTCACCTGTCACCAGACGAGACAAAAACCTGGCTTCATCCGCATTAAACCGATCCAGGAGCTCCATGCAACTTTCGTTTCTTTTCTGGCGATCTTGTGCTGTGAGGTTTCTGGGTACCCATCTTGCAGATACCTTGGACATACCAAGATGGTCATGAATTATTCTTCCACTTCCAACTGATATCTGGAATTCCAAAGACAGTTCAGAAACTTTAACACGGCGGTCAGCTAAAATTCGTCTTTCGATAGCGGCAATCACTTCCGGTCGGGTGACTTCAGATGGCCTGCCTGACCGTGGGTCATCGTCTAAGGACTCCCTGCCCCGCTTGAACTGAAGAGACCAGCGACAAACTGTTTACGATTATGTATTTCTGTAGCTTTGCATCCCTCTTTAGTAAGAAACTTGATCACAGCGCGTTGTTCATGTTTGAGAGAATCCATGATTATGGGGACCCCTAGGTCAGCGCAGCTATTATATCTAAATAATTGTTATGTCTAGAAATTGTTTTGACTATAGTAACACCTGCTATAAGCTGACACTGTTTATGTAAACACCAATGCCCCGCTTGCAACACTTATTGAACGCCCCTCGTAGGAACACATTTTTCACTATACAACGACATGAGTGTTTTACTTGATGTAATCATGAAGTCGTGCGACTTCTGAAGCACTCACAATAATAGTTTATTGACTACTAGCATGACCATGTGTCCCTTTATTTTAAGGATTTATTTTCAGCTCTATTGACATTTACCAGATTTTTTAAGAAAATTAAAATTCAACTTATCTAAACTTTTGTCAACTTGTGTCGAAACTTTCCTTATTGGAACTTGAATGATATTTAAAATGTATCTCAAGTGTCTTCTGACATCAAACATACCGTAGTCATTCACAAAAGTTATCAGCGATGTTTGATACCAGAAGTCATGACTGTTAGATTATCTTAATCATCCGTTATCATTTTCGTTAGGAACGATGGGAACTGTAAACAGTGTGTTTCATTTACGTCCTAATTCTGCAATTCTAGTGTTGACTGAGTCTACAATGAAATAAAAAGTATGTTCAAAATATGTTGTAGATTAATTTTCTGCATATCCAATTACCACGCACTGTATTAATTAGTGCTCTATGTGTGTTTCAATAATTAGCTGAATTAACATTTCTATTTAAGTCTTGTTCGTGATATAGACTTATGTATGTATGTATGCATGAAGTTAGTAAATAGAAAATACGTGACAATGATAGGAGCTTCGAAACATGTGGTTGACTTTTCACCTTGACCTCATTCAAACAAGATAATGTTCCGATCGACGGTGTTTTAATATAACATTGCAGTATTGAATAGGTATTTCCTGTTTATGTGACCCAAATACCTTTGGGTGCACCATGTGTGCGTGTTGATTCTTTAATGTTTGATATAGGTCACAGATCGGGAAAGGAGGGTATTCCCCTGGGCTCACACGCCTAGCCTACCTACCTACATAGTTTGAATAGGTAACTAATAGATCTAGATAAGTATATTTAGTACTAGATAATGCTAGGTTATAACCTCTCACAGCATATACTCTCCCTGTAACAAAAGAAAGTATAACGGGTAATATTGCCAAACAAACAACTACCAACAAACATGTTTTGCTCCACGAGAAGGCGTATCACTGTCTGCATTAATTAATACCAAATGTGCCCATATAAGAGATATTGATGAACTTTACTTTTGTTTTTGTGTCTGTAACATGTGAATTCTGACTGACTGAAAAAGTGATAATCATTCGACTTGATTTGAGAACCCATGATACCTTACACGTTATTGTTTGGTTAACAACAATAGTTTAACGATGAATTCAATTTATTACTATTATTGTCATGATTCGTGTCAGTCTATTATACTATATTTCACTCCAATATTTAGTGCAGTGTTTTGTTCATGTCGGTTCAAAATGTTTAATCAATAATCTGACCAAGCGTCATGGCACTACTGCATAGTTGTCAAGAAAAACAAGAAATGTGTTACATGTGACACTGAAATAAAATAATTTTCTTCTTTTCCTCTTCTTCTTCTGTCAAGATGATAAATGTAACCTTTATTGTTTATTTTTAATGTCATATTTTGTTTCATTTTTGCATTGTATCTTTCTTTGCATAAATCGTTGACTGTAAGAACTGGATTGATATATGTATTTATATTTGTTAATCTGCAAATAATTGTCTATGTGACGTTTGTGAAATGACGTTGCAAGCCATGCATGTCTTGAGACAACTGGCAGGGGACGAGGTTTTAAATTCATTGTTTGGGGATAGAATGTACGCTAAAATCTTAAAATGCTGCAAATTGTAGATTGATGTAGCTACTGAATTCCTTGTCTGAGGTGCACACAGACAGACAGACAGACATATTTATTCAGTAGTTAAGATTAAGAAGATGAAAGAAGCGATGAATGCTAGATAGATATTTGCCTTGCAACCCTGAGTCTATAGTTTGATATATCATCGATTGAAGATTCGTTATGATATACAAGAAGATATATGTTGAACTCGTTACATGGTCGGACCTACAGATTACTGAACCTCTAGTAGAACTCAGTCTGAACAATATTCATCCAAAGCGATTATGTATATACAATGTAAGGATATCTCAAGAATAATAGGAGCTTCACATAAATCACTCTTTTAGACTTGATATTTAACTTCAGATCTAAACTCGCTTTTCTAGAGGTGTTGTTCAGGTTAAAATATTATCATCAGTAGTGTAGTCCATGAGTCTATGTCTGAATGTTCGACTACTACATTGTATACTCATAATATAAAGTTCCTACTACAAGCTTCCCCGAGCTCATCACGATGTCACGTGACCCGGACTCAGCAACCCGAGGTTGGGAGCGGGGGTTTAGAAACAGAAAGGCGGGTAGTACAGATAGCCAAGTGCGAAACAGTAACAACTGACCTTCACCCTGAAAATATAATACGATCTGATCCAGTGAAGTATTTGAGAAGTATCATGCGAGAATTAAGTGGGTCAGGAGAATAGTGGGATTGCGGTTTAGCAGCGTTCAATGTTCGTGCTGGAATTTAGTTTAACTTATGTTCGATAAAAATCCCACTAATCTACGTTACAACGTCTTACGATCAGACATCCGATCCCTTAGTATTCAACGAAGATCTGTTAGGATTGTTTGTGATTTATTTCGGGATTATCATGAATAAGATTGACAATTAATCTATTATATATGACTTGATGTTCAGTGTGATCTGCTGCCTTTATAAAGTAAATAAATAAAAGGTCACTTTAAAGGGACAATAGCACGTTTATTGAACATTTTTAATTTTCATATTTTCATTGATAATTGTAAATTAATGCTAAATGTATTTTTGATTTAAACATATTTTATTCAATAAAGAAAGGGATTAGGAACAAGTTATCCAACTTAGGTAACCTTCTCCCAAGTATTTACAATACAATAGTATAATACAGAATGGTAGAAAGATATTTACAAAAGTAAGTATGTACATGCTGCAGACAACAGAAGCGCTTGCTGTTTAAAATATATTGCTGGACTGCCTTGAAAATGACCTGATTTTGTAAAATTGAAAGGCTTTTACTGCAAGATAAAATTAAATCTAAATTTACGGCATCATCATATATACTAAATGTATTATTTTGATAGTGTCAAAAATGTCATAACACAAACCAATCATCCATAGTCAGAGGACAAAATATGAAGATTCACATAAAGTCCATTGTAGGCCATTTTTGTGTGAACACCTTTAATTCATTTTATGTACAAAAAAGGAATGGCATGGCATGGCTAAACTTTAAATGATATAATTGATTTATTGCTGCTACATTCAGGTTAAAGAAATTGTCTTTAAATTGGAACCATTTATTTTCATTTTCCTGATATCACCTCATATTCCCTCATATTCCCCCTAAAAACGTGCTACTATGCCTTTAACACGATTGTGTTAATAATGGTAAGAAAAGGAATCATCTACCTTCAATCTATCACGTGTCTATACTTAACGAAGAGGACGATCTACGAATCGGCAAGTTATACTACGATTAGCCCGACACCTTCTATTGCATCTACGAATCGGCAAGTTATACTACGATTAGCCCGACACCTTCTATTGCATCTACGAATCGGCAAGTTATACTACGATTAGCCCGACACCTTCTATTGCATCTACGAATCGGCAAGTTATACTACGATTAGCCCGACACCTTCTATTGCATCTACGAATCGGCAAGTTATACTACGATTAGCCCGACACCTTCTATTGCATCTACGAATCAGCAAGTTATACTACGATTAGCCCGTCACCTTCTATTGCATCTACGAATCAGCAAGTTATACTACGATTAGCCCGACACCTTCTATTGCATCTACGAATCGGCAAGTTATACTACGATTAGCCCGACACCTTCTATTGCATCTACGAATCAGCAAGTTATACTACGATTAGCCCGACACCTTCTATTGCATCTACGAATCAGCAAGTTATACTACGATTAGCCCGACACCTTCTATTGCATCTACGAATCAGCAAGTTATACTACGATTAGCCCGTCACCTTCTATTGCATCTACGAATCGGCAAGTTATACTACGATTAGCCCGACACCTTCTATTGCATCTACGAATCAGCAAGTTATACTACGATTAGCCCGTCACCTTCTATTGCATCTACGAATCAGCAAGTTATACTACGATTAGCCCGTCACCTTCTATTGCATCTACGAATCGGCAAGTTATACTACGATTAGCCCGACACCTTCTATTGCATCTACGAATCAGCAAGTTATACTACGATTAGCCCGTCACCTTCTATTGCATCTACGAATCGGCAAGTTATACTACGATTAGCCCGACACCTTCTATTGCATCTACGAATCAGCAAGTTATACTACGATTAGCCCGACACCTTCTATTGCATCTACGAATCAGCAAGTTATACTACGATTAGCCCGTCACCTTCTATTGCATCTACGAATCAGCAAGTTATACTACGATTAGCCCGACACCTTCTATTGCATCTACGAATCAGCAAGTTATACTACGATTAGCCCGTCACCTTCTATTGCATCTACGAATCAGCAAGTTATACTACGATTAGCCCGACACCTTCTATTGCATCTACGAATCAGCAAGTTATACTACGATTAGCCCGTCACCTTCTATTGCATCTACGAATCAGCAAGTTATACTACGATTAGCCCGTCACCTTCTATTGCATCTACGAATCGGCAAGTTATACTACGATTAGCCCGACACTTTCTATTGCATCTACGAATCAGCAAGTTATACTACGATTAGCCCGTCACCTTCTATTGCATCTACGAATCAGCAAGTTATACTACGATTAGCCCGACACCTTCTATTGCATCTACGAATCAGCAAGTTATACTACGATTAGCCCGTCACCTTCTATTGCATCTACGAATCGGCAAGTTATACTACGATTAGCCCGACACCTTCTATTGCATCTACGAATCAGCAAGTTATACTACGATTAGCCCGACACCTTCTATTGCATCTACGAATCAGCAAGTTATACTACGATTAGCCCGTCACCTTCTATTGCATCTACGAATCAGCAAGTTATACTACGATTAGCCCGACACCTTCTATTGCATCTACGAATCAGCAAGTTATACTACGATTAGCCCGTCACCTTCTATTGCATCTACGAATCAGCAAGTTATACTACGATTAGCCCGTCACCTTCTATTGCATCTACGAATCAGCAAGTTATACTACGATTAGCCCGACACCTTCTATTGCATCTACGAATCAGCAAGTTATACTACGATTAGCCCGTCACCTTCTATTGCATCTACGAATCAGCAAGTTATACTACGATTAGCCCGTCACCTTCTATTGCATCTACGAATCAGCAAGTTATACTACGATTAGCCCGACACCTTCTATTGCATCTACGAATCAGCAAGTTATACTACGATTAGCCCGTCACCTTCTATTGCATCTACGAATCAGCAAGTTATACTACGATTAGCCCGACACCTTCTATTGCATCTACGAATCGGCAAGTTATATTACGATTAGCCCGTCACCTTCTATTGCACTAGCTTTTGCTCCTATGTGCTGTCACGTGATCCAACAGCCGATATATCCGATATCAACTTCATCGTCTTACGTTCTGAAACGATGTATTTAAAATATCGGTATGATTTAGCAACTTTTATTATTATGACATGATCTTTAAGATGTCTCACGCTCGAGTCTTTACATTTTATTAGCGAACGTTCACGTCGTAACATATGATTAACTATTTTTACAGTGAACATATATTGAATGGTGGCCATCGTGGCCAAAACTTCACCCATTTGGATAAAGATCGGAGCACTGTGGTGTAGTGGTTAGCGTGCTTGCCTCTCACGCCAAATACCCGGGTTCGAATCCCAGTGGAGACAATTGCTGTGTTGTGGCCTTGGGCAAGGCACTTCTTCCACATTGCACTCAGTTACCTGAACAAGAAGGAAGTACGGACCTATATGGGCACGCGGAGCGTTTGTTAATAGGCGGCACCGAAAATACTATCCCCCCAGGATAATAATACTCATGACGCTTTGAGCATGCTCTGTCATGGTCTCATGGATATATTATGCGCGGTATAAGAAAAGCTTTTATAAGAAAGTGTTGACTTACGATAGTTGCAACAGTACAAATAGAGGAAAGCTACTCGTGAAACCTGGAACAAAATTCATCACTTACAATGCTGTGTTGGCCTTTTTGGAAATCATGATGAGTAATGATAGTATTTATACACCGTACGTCCCAAGTAGGCAGAGCGTAACGGGTATTGTTGCTAGCCTTAACATGTTATACACTTGTGCAGCGTGGGAATGATGATATAAATACGAAAACACCATGCTCGCTTGTCTAACACTATTGTGTGATGTGTGGTGTTTCCTAAAAAAAGAATAAGCACGTGATTTATAAATTAATATACTATATTAAGATTTGGGAAGTCCAACTGACATGAATAAATATGACGCGCGCATCGATTAAGCTCCATGTCAAATGTGACCATTCCATGCCGCTAGAACCACGATGCGACCGCTCATGTATGCCCCGCTACTACTGGGTGTCTGCTGGCTTATCATATTCTGTAAGTGAACTTCTCTAATATCTGCACGTGTAGTAATCAGCCAGTATAGCTTGTGATATAACGTAGTTAGCGGACCTTCCACATTTATCTTATGAATAACGCCACGCTCTTCTATACGTGATATACGCTATATGACAACAACAAAAGAACAGTAGATAGACAATTGAAGTTGTGGCTTTTGGCCTCGAAAACAGAATGTGAAACTACAAAGTAGCATCAATCGTCGTAAATGAGACCTCGATATATATATATATGCATATGGATTTGTCATTAATCATGCACGTTTATCTGTAAGTATTTCCTTTTTCCTTTTCATTGTTATGTAGAAAAATGCTTTAAAAAAGCCTTTAGTATGGTATAATAATGCTTTTATGTTATGAAGTGATCATAATGTGGGGTCTCGACTGCATGTAAGCTTTCGAAAATCTAAATTTGCATAAATGCCTAACTGTATCAGATGGAAGTTCATATGCCAACGTAAACGTGTTGATTATTTTCGATTTGATGAACAAAATCAACTTGATATCATGTATTGTTTGACAGCTTCCTGAAAGAATGGTAAATGTTAAGAAAGTTCTAGAATCACTGCATAGCAATCGACCTAAATGCGAATGATAAAAGTTGCATGTTGCCGTTGAGTGGTTTATGATTATGGCATGTTTTTTGACATAACGAGTTCATTACTATCTCCTGTAAACTCTTGTGCCAAACCTGTTCATTCGCTTCAGTCTATGTCAGAGTATGTAAGTAAGTACTGAGTATAGGAGTGAAACGGATTGGAGATGATTTTCATTATTTATTTAATTATCTTTCTTTACTGAATCAAAGCATTTGTTGGACAGATTAATGTGTAACCTATTGTCCATCTACAGTGCATTTTGAGAAATTTGTGTTAGATAAGAATATCAGGGAATTTGTCACGCTTCGTCAAAATAAAATATGTCATAGTATTGTGGGGTCATGAAACTCATGCCTGTACCGCCTTGCGGTTTATTGAAAAATAAAGATTGATTCATGAAGATTTAATTCGTACTCAAATTGATGCTCGGAGAAACCACATGATGCTTTTCATATGCAAATGGACATTCTACTTCAGAGAGCTAATTCGAAGAATTTAGTTGTACGATGGTTGATATATACCCATGGAAGTTTGGGTTTTAAAAATCAACGTGGATTTGATGAGAGGCCTTTTTAGTTTCGATTTCATATGTTACTGATTCATGTGATCCACGCGTGGACTGTTTCCTTTATACATCGATTTACATGTCATTTTGTGAGCCTACTTTCGCTTTCATTTCAAACGAAATGCATTCGACTGAAACTTCGACTGGACACAAATAGCAGCGGAATTCCCACTATCATTCATGTATACAGGCATATAGTTTGCTTTCATCTGTCACACAAATGGATCAGGGTTATTACGATGTTCAGTACTAGACGTGAAGTGTTCTGGATAGGCTTAATTTCCATCATCGCTGTCGTGTCTCATTGTAAGTATCGCTGCACTTACTGTGTTTATGATATAATTTAAGCGTACACATGCAGAGATCGCGGTGTGAGCGCTCAGCTGTAACCTGTATCTTAGTACACTTAATGACAGACCTCAAATGCTTTCTTGTTTAACTCATTTTGATATATTTCACTCGTTATAATTAGCAGCACCAATATTTTGGAAAGGTTTTAAGTACCAACTGTCAAAGGTCAAGGTTACAGCAAGGTCATAATTTTAACATGTATTAAGCGAATGGATTATTTTAACTGTTAACACTTTAATTCATTACATTAATGTTATATGGCTAGTGACCCTATTATCGTGGTAACCCTATTATCGAGTCTCCAATACCTACAAGGAATATTTATTTTTTCAAAGAACATCATAGATGAATAAACTAAATACTGAGGCATCTTAAAAAACATTTTTTCAAATGTTCAGTAATATTTTCTCACATTTTCAGTGATCGGAAATATTGAGTATCATTTTCATTTATGAAATATTAACTGCATGTGCAATTAATTAAGAAACGATCCTGTCTTCACGAAATATTGTCCAAGAGTTTTTTTATTTTGTTTGTGAATAGTTTGATAGATAACAAACAGAAATGTATGAAAGGAAAAAAGTACTAATGGTTTCAAAGATGTTGAACGAAGTATTACATTTACTGCGAAAATAAGACACAAACTCTAAAATTATAACCTTTTTGTCAGATTAAAGTAGGTTATTTATGAGCATAAAATAGATTGCACCATTCTCTTTTCATTTTATAGGTACGATTAATGTGAAAACGATGATCTCACTGTTCAGGAGCAATATAACTTGAATATTATATATAAAATTTAATTGTAAAAAAAGAGCATTTTGTTAAGATAGTGTTCAAATCACTTATCAAAAATGGTTGCTCAGTAAAACTGCGACAAGGCGCCTTTGTATTAGAATTTTAATGTTACAGCTTTGCAAATATTGTGTTTAATATCCTGATATCAAATACATTTTCATTCAATTGGTAAATAATAATCTTACATTGGTGGTTTTGTCTACAGAGAATACTTTATTAATAATATACTAATTACCTTGATAATAGGGACACTTCAGATAAATTACATCACACAGATAAGATTTTTTATATCTCTGTCCAAAAATATATTTTCCATAGATAGAAGTTTAATAAACATATTTTGGAAGGATATATGTGCAGAGTTTAAAAACAAGAAACAATATTTAGATAGTATTTATTTAAAGGGAAATATACATGTAAAACATTAAGACCCACGATAATAGGGACCACCTTCATACACAATGAAATGTGTTCATTAATTGTGTGACCTTGAATGTCAAAGGTCAAGGTCACGAGAAATCAGTTATTGCAATGTACACCAAGGTTTGGTATAACTCTATCCTATTAAGCTTTTCAGAACTCATGTACACGTGTTACTATTTACACCTCTGTGGAGTTATTTTGACACGTTCACTTTCAAGGTCTAAGGTCAAGGTCACGAATTATAAAACCACTAAAAATACCATTGTAAGCACGATAACTTGAAAAGCTTTTGTGCTTTGAAGCTCTCATTTCGTACATATATATTCTTTGAAGAAGTACAACATTTTGAAAAGGTTTCGGGTACAAACTGTAAAAGGTTGTTATACTCAATGAAAAGTGTTCATGAATTGTGTGATCTTGAATGTCAAAGGTCAAGGTCAGGAGAAAATGCCGAATTTGCTGAGGCCTGTAGAAGGCGGAACTGGGGAAGGCGAAACCCCCAGTTTCGGGGCTGCTCTGCTTTTACGGTAGTTATTTCTAGACGAGAAACGTGGTAAAGTACTTCATACAGTATGAAGAATGATGCTTGTTAACAAGATAATACTTGATGGATCATTCATTTCAATGCTAACAGCAAGTACGAGTGAATCAATGAAGTAGAAAAAAATATTCACCAGAATAAAAATATTCTACAGCTTGAATATCAATCGCATTGACTTTTGATCTATGAAACCCTGTATTCCATATGATAACTTTACTAACAAATGTCCGTTTCAGAGAATAACAACCAATATCTTAGTTCACGTTTGGTTGAGAGAGTATTCATCGAAGTATTTATAACTTACATATATTGATATTACCGGTATTTCAAATTGTTGTATGTCGCATTAATAAATCAAGGAGAAGGATATCATGTCCTCTGTTTAACTTTTAAATATTGACTATTTGCAATACCCTGTGACAGATTGTTAGAAAGGTTTTTTTTGGGATTTATATTGCTCTTGTAAGTAACTGTAAGTAACTTGTAAGCCCTTTCACCGCATCCTCGATAGTCAAGGGTTCTCAAGCAAGTTGTATCTTTCAATTGTTTATCGGATTATCTCTGTACAAATGAATGCATTGTAAAGGAAATCTGTCGCAGAAATGGTTGTTATGTTTCAGATATGAAGCGCTTTGACCCATCATTAGACGAATGCTTGTTATTTGGATGTTAGCAGTCATTTGTTATCTCTCTACCATAAAAACGTTGCTCTTTAATTGTGTATATCGACTATTTTCGTATATAGGGAAATTACTTCATAGGTGTGTGACGACCTTCTTGGTTAAAAGATAGCATGTACGCGTGGTGTTAAAGATACTGTATCATACTTGCAAGCGGTTCAGGATGAAATTTAGCTATTGAGAAAAGAAATACATCACTTTGTAGAAAAATCTTTCGTCGAAATTTCGATATCATATTTAGATGGTTTAATCAACAATAACATACTTATTTCGACGCTCAAAGCACAGTACCCCTTGTAGAAATATGTAGAAAGGGCATAGCATTTAACGAACCCGCTTTCGGTGACGTAATCATTATACCTGTAGGATTTACACCGTGTCTAAACTACCGTAATTGCGTTCGATGGGTATCAACTTTGACAGCAACGAATACCTAATTCGGGGAAAAAGAAAATGAAATCTAGTTGAGCGCGACAAAGACGGTTTTCAAGCGTACATTTAGAAACCGGAAGTTGTGAAATGGCCACACTTGATTCGCCCTTATGTCGACTGCCGTTTCGGTATTTTTTGGTAAATTATCTTCTTTTTAATGAATTTTGGTCCGATTTTCTCAAGGTTGGTCGCTATTTTTTTCTAAAAATACAACGAATACATTAAAAATACTTTTTAAAATATTGCAAGTATGATACAGCATCTTTAAGATACAGTTTGAACCATTACGCGCGAGTCTCTCCTTACTTAAATATGTATACAGGAACGGATGTGATGGCGGAAATGTAACAGATACATTCACAGTGATTCATTCGTATAGCCATTTATCTTTTGGAGGCTCATTTCCACTCATACGATGTTTTCAAACATTTATTCAGGTCACGAAAGAAGACATGAGGTAAATTCTTGATTCTTGATTTGACTGTAAGCGGAGTCAGTTCCTCGATAACATTCACATCATGGATCCAGAGTAGAATCAGTCGTTCCTCGATAACATTCACATCATGGATCCAGAGTAGAATCAGTCATATCAAGCTACAATCGGAAGTAAAATGTTATTCTACTTCATTTCAGCCGAGGTGTCGGGACAAACGGTTTACCGATGTAAGAAGAGAGGGGTTGATCGAGGGTTCAAGGAGCGGACCGACCGTCAGCTGTGTTGCGATGGGGAGGTGGAGGACAAGGACCCAGTTAAGGGCAAGGACTGCTGCGACGGTGAGTCTTCTGATCTACAGTGAACTCACTCATCTTCTGTCTGCCCGGAATAAGGGTTCTGGCTGGGGAATCGGGATAAAACCTTTAGTAACAAACATGATACCATAAAGATCAACGCTTTACCGTAAATAAACAATCATTTCCCTTTGATAAATAAGGTAGGTAACATTGCCTTTAATCTTTACAGGCGGATACCCCCAGTCTGATTAAAATCGACCGTACTCCGAGGAATAAAATATCAAAAATATTGTCTCTATCGGGGCTCGAACTAGCCAGGATATCCTCTCCGTCTCGGACTGTGAATGAGAGGAAAGTCGGTCTGGGTGAAGTTCGAACCACACTAGAGAGTCGAGACAATTCTTTCTCACTTTTTCCCCCTCGAATCACAGTCGATTTTAATCAGACTTCGATTACCCCTGGTGATGTATGTACGTTTGGTGCCCTTTATCTACGTATTCTTTGGAATCGTTATGGGCTGAAGGTGAATTCGGAAGACATTCCTCTGTGATTGCACTGATTCTCCTAGTCGTATATCTAAGCTTTTCTTTCTCTGCACGGGTTGGTATTCCTCAAGTTGTCGCCTTCATCTTAAAACCTGTATATGATGAAACTGTCTGATGAGAGTGTGAGTAGAGTTTGTTGTGGAACCTGCCAGGTAAATTCATCCTTTTGGAACCTACCAGGTAAATCATCCTATTGGAACCTGCCAGGTAAATCATCCTATTGGAACCTGCCAGGTAAATCATCCTATTGGAACCTGCCAGGTAAATCATCCTATTGGAACCTGCCAGGTAAATCATCCTATTGGAACCTGCCAGGTAAATTCATCCTTTTGGAACCTACCAGGTAAATCATCCTATTGGAACCTGCCAGGTAAATCGTCCTATTGGAACCTGCCAGGTAAATCGTCCTATTGGAACCTGCCAGGTAAATCGTCATATTGGAACCTGCCAGGTAAATCATCCTATTGGCACCTGCCAGGTAAATCATCCTATCAATGACGATTGTTTCAGACGTGGGCAAGTTCTACTACAAGGTCGAGAAGTTGTGTTGTGAAGGTGAGATCGTGGACAACAGGGAGGGATGGCTGGGCTGCTGCAGCAACATCACCTACAACTCATCCTCCCACGTCTGCTGCAGGGACACGCTTCATCAACGACTTGACATCAGTAAGATGCTGTCATTCTTTATGCCTCATTTTAAATGAAGCTACATTAAGATATTCAAATGTACGTCTGTGGCTTCAATGAACCAATTAAAGAACTGCACAGAAATTCACATAAGCAGAAGAATAACTCACAACAGCAATGAACTTTACAAACGCTTCTTTTTTTAAAAACTTTAAAGTAGCCACTGTTTAATAACCTATATTACTAAAGTATTGTTTTTCATTTGTGTATGGTTAGGGTTTTCTGTGTGCTAGATTTGATATAACTGTTCCAGTGACTGGCATGAGATGTTGTGGCAATATGATGTACAACCAAAGCAAGGATATCTGTTGTGAAGACCCTCACTATCACATGAAAGTACAGTTGAGCAAACGATACACAGACACTGGTTGTTGCGGCCATCATGTGATTGACACACGCTACCGGGAGTGCTCGATGGTGACTGGAAAACCTCAGGTGATCTACAGACAGGAACAGATGTGTAACTTCACCAAGATAGACACTACCATACAAACCTGCTGCTTGGGTAGGTTCCTTCTCCCTTATCGGATACTGAAGTTCCTCGCTCCATCAATACATAACCTATATGTTGCATTTGATATCTAACTATAGAAGTGAATTCACATGATTCTTGAAAGTTTCTCCTATATAAATATTTTACTTTAATATATCTTAACTCGTTAATTATGCTTTTCCAGACACCGTGTACAACGTCCCATTAATTGATCCCAGGGACCAAACCAGAATGAACCCCGAGTCTGGTTGTTGCGGAAGAATTGGCTTTAATCCAAAAACTCATGTCTGCTGTCCATACTTCAATCTGGTGCTTCCAAAGGTTGGATCACTGCAGTGCTGTGGAAATGGTAGGGTTATTTATAAGTTGTTCTGCTGCTGCAGTTCAATTGCACCTAGAGCAGGAATAACACCAAAGTTTGATAACAGTAATAGATCAGAACATCTGATGTTGAGTTGCAAGAAATGGATGCCTGTTAGATCATGGGTATATCTTCCACTTGCACTCCATGTCAATGGGAACGAAGCATTTACTTATTGTGACAATTGTTTGAAACATCTCAACGACGGGGAGGGGAGGAGGGGTCATTGCCATGTTCCCGGCAAACACTTGTTATAGTTGTAGTAATGTGCATACTTATATTGCGCCTTTTCCATGTCCTAAGACATGCTCAAAGCGCTACATTATTACCCCGAAGGAGTGTACTTTTAACAGCTGCTACTAAGCGCTAATCACGACCATGTAGGTCAGTACATCCAATTTCCAGGTACCCATTTTAACAGCTGGGTGGAATGAGTGCGATGTGGATGAAGTGCCTTGCCCAGTAACACAACACAGGATGAGATCCAAGTCACAAATTTTTGGTGTCTCCACCGGGATTCGAACCCGGGTCTCCGGCGTGAGAGGCCAGCATGCTAACCACTACACCACTGTGTACCTCTATTGCTATTCACCATTCATCCCATATCTGTCTCATCAAGTGAGATGTTACATGTTGTTTCCCTCCACAGGATCAGTTGACGACCGCAACCAGGTGTGCTGCGAGAACCAAGCGGTCAACCTGACAATCCCAAGGGGTCAATGCTGTGGTCAGAAGCTCATAGACCCGGACACACAGAGCTGCTGCCTCAGGGAGCCGTACAACAACCTCACCCACAAGTGCTGCCTCAGTAATAGTGGTCAGTCTCACATAGTTTATATACTGCAGCATATTTAATCTTAAAATCATAAAGTTCAAATATCAAAATATTATGAAAATTAACCCTTAATATCATAAAAATTGCCAGGAATTCCAAATCAATATTGTTTCAGTATTATTTTTTGCCAGACAACTTTTAAAACAATCTTTAACAAAAATCATTTCTTGTGAAGATTCAATTTACACATTTGCTGCCCTGAAAATAAGCAGTATTACTTGAGATAGATGTGATGCTGCAGGCCTGGACCAGCAGGTGGTCGAGAAGGGAGGAGGGGAATGCTGTGGGGGGCAGGAACTCAAGGAGGGACAGATCTGCTGCAAAGGGGTCAAGGCTGTCAACAAGACTCGTCCCGGAGATGACTCGTGCTGCGAGAAGGTACGATACCGGATGAGCTCCGTCTACAGGACCTACAGCTCCAGAGAGAAGGTAGGCATTGACTCTCTTGAACAGTCTTGATGCACAACAAGAAGAGTTTAGTTTAGATAGCCCTCTAATAAATATAATCAGATGACGGCTGCTAAGTAATCAAAGCTCAGGATTCATAAGCTCTGTCTGGTGTTATCAACTCTGCACCTGGTTTGGTAAGTAGATGCCAGGATAAGCCAATGGTTAACAAGACTATCCTGATCCTGTGGATACAATTAAAGCCACTGTATGATTTTCATGATATTTTGTCTTGCTTCTTACTCATTTATCTCAATATGACAAATATTTGTTTTCAGTGAAAATCTTAAAACAGTCATATATTTTTGCAGAAGCCAAATTCACACGTCCTATTGACATGGACACTGATTACAATATTAACCTTTCAAAAGGTATCAACTCACAACTGTCTTTCTGAAGGATTCCAATGTTTCCAAAATTAAGTTTGAGTGGTTGATGTGGGTGATTGTTTTTTTATCACACTCCTATACAAGGTTGATTAGCTTTAAGATAATACTTTCTTTTAACGTACACAACAATACTTCTCTATCACATGACACTGTTCATAAAGATTTTCATATGTGCCCCAAAAAAAACCTTGCGGACGACCAAAGATAACACTTGCATTGCATTGACTTCTTGTAAAATAAATCATTTGGGTATGTTTCAGTGTCAGTTCCATTGTTCAGTTCTATATTTTCAAAAGACTGGTGTGGATGTTTCTAGGCCTGCTATGGTGGTACACTGGTGACGCGACTCGGTCCGAGTGACGCAGACTGCTATGGATCTCGGTACCGACCGGAGGAGTCTGTGTGTTGTGGCCACAAGGTGCACAACTTCCCTCCTGGCCAGACTCTCCAGTGTTGCGAGGCCTGGTGGGATCTCTCACACACTGTGTACAACAACAGGACACAGATGTGCTGTCGGGGGGTCGTCAGCAACACGTCCATCACACACTATGAGTGAGTAGCAACATCACCATTTCCGTAGGGACGGTCTCATTCAACAAATGTACTGCAATTGTTTTATCTGATGCTTGAAAATGGCAGGTCTAGAGATAATGGCAATCAATCTATCAATCTTTCTTCTCATTGTTGTATCCAAGGCAAATACATGATGGTAACAACTGACGAGGAATCGGTAATTAAAATCAACATACCAAAAAATAATAACACAATAAATGTTGCATGGTAACGATGTTAGATTTTGGATCACATTTTCTGCAATAGTACAAGTTTGCAAAGTCCGACTTTTCCAGGTTGAGTCCCTCGAGTGAACACACCTAATCCACTCACCTATTTCAGATTGACAAATTCTGTTTTTTATGACAATAGATCACTTTTCTAGTTAATCTCTCTTTATCAGATGCTGTGGGAACATGACATTTCACCGGTACAAGGGAGATAATCCATGCAAACGATGCAAACCTTCCACCCTCACTGATCCACACCTTCTCTGTTGTGGAGGACGGGAAGTTCTCAAGTCCTTTGGAGACAAATGCTGTGGGAATAAACCTTACTTCATCTCAAGATCAACTTGCTGTGAGGACAAACTGTACGATGTACCAAAGGCAGGACTGCAGTGCTGTGGAAAGCATCTGTACAACCCAGCACATGGGCAGTGCTCTCCACAATACAATATCTTCAATGGGAGTCCGTCTAGTGCTGCCCAAACCAAGTCCACTGCATATATGTACTTGGTGCTATGTCTCATAGTATGGAAGCTCAGCTGAGTAGATGCTTGTGGTGCAGAAGACAAGAAGCAAGCTCGTCTGTGATATAGCATTTGATCACCATGATCGAAGAAAAGTAGGGCTATGAACCAATCAAAATAAATTTAGATGAACAGATATTTTATACGGTGATACTTTATGACAAAATATAAAATCTGTTGATCTTAATATATTAAGATTGGGCTATGAACCTAAAGAAAATGTGTTCTTTGTTAAATAGATTATATTTACAAATGAGGGACATTTATCCTTGATTACAATGTTTTGTTGGTATGGTGTAAACTTCACTTCCCAAAAATGTCTTGTCAGTATAATGAAATACTACATTTACCCAAAATTTCAGGGAAAAAAAGTACCAAAAGGAATATCAGTTATATCACAAAGATTATTTTGAATTATTTGATAAGATGACACTGCCATAGGACATAGCTAAACAAGACAAAGGACTGAACAGTCAGGTTGACTATAGCTAGGTTTAAAGATTGAACTGTTCAATATTCTATGAAGAGAAGCTCATCTGGAGACAGAACAGTGTCATATGCTATCGTTAATTTCTCACTGACAGACAGACAGGCATTGAGGGCAAGGCTACAGGAGGGATCGCTCGGTCCATTTCAGAGAGATTCAGAATTATTGTGCATATAATTTTAAAGTTTTTGTAAAATGCATTTTGTACCATAGCAGATCATAAACACCCATCTTTGCATGCAAAGTCTGCAAATGCCATATCTTCTTTTAAAAATTTCCAAAATAGTTTATATAAAAGGTACCAAAAACGTACCACCTGTCCGAGAAACTATTTATGCTGTATATGCAGGTACCTTCTTCCTAAGAAGATGTGTTTACAGTTAAAATCAAGATCACTAGTGGTCCCTTTATGATCAAAGCATATTTCAAATTACCGTAGCTTTTAGATTAATTTTGTTAGTGAATAAATTAGATCCGATTTTACCTATTTAAAATATAATAATGCATCTCATTATAGTTGCTTGTCACATCATACAAATATATTTAAGGGAGATATAAAAATCTACAAATCTAAATTGTAAATATTACTTTGTGACATTTTGACACGACAGTCAAGTCATAAATTATATTATCTTAAGACTCATGATCACTGTTTTACAACCAAGCTTGTTATTGATTGTTTACAGCATTTATTGTTTGTTCTTAAATACTTGTAAAAGTAATTGTCAAGTGAATGATTTTCAAAGATAATGTTAAATATAAATATCCACAGAATAACTTGTAGAGTGGGAAAATCCTTTCTTAGCACTCTTCATAATCATCACATTGTATTATCTTTATTGAAGATGAGCATAAAACAGGTTACCAAAAAGAACGAAGAATAATCTCAGGAATGTCTGAATATCAGTATTACAACTCAGGACACTGTATGGTTAACATAGCTACAATGTTTCACATCCCACAGTTCCAATGTTGAAGCTCAAGATAGTACATGTACCTCGTTCAGTTTTCATTGTCTGAACATATGGATAGTTGCATATTTTTTCTTTTGATCACAATCTAATCTTGATCTCTTAATATTTTTTCATTTGTTGAATATTAACAAGGTCTCAATAAACATAAAAGTTCATTAGACTAACAGTCATGGTAAAAGTAAAATGGCATATGAATCTATGGGTATTTACAATATAAAGGGCATCATCCATTAATCCAAATCAGTTGGTTTTAGTAGTGCATGGACAATCAATACTATATGGAAATCCTAGTTCAAATTTGTTTAAAAATGTTTTGACAAATTAAGATGACACTTTCAAAGCTTTACACTGGAAAACATGAGTATTTAATAGAAGAGAATATTGTAAATGACAAATCAGGGTTATTCTCTTACCCGGTAGCTTACAATCGTGATTCCTGTTAGTTGGAAATTGTTTGGATATGATAGCAAAAATATATCGTGGCTTAAATAAAAAGGTGCTTGAAGAAATTGCATTTTACACTTTGAGAATGAAATGGCTTTATTTACATGTATTAATTTGTAGAACCAGGTTCACTTATTACATCCTCTGTAAGAGGAATCACAGGAATTGAATGTTTTTAACTTTTACCTTCTGGTCGTAGGTTAAATGTACCGACATGCAAAAGCACGCGTTATAAACTGTCATTTGTGCCATTGTCGAATGTCGATTTAAATTTTTTATAATCGTTATTGCTTATTATCACACTTTTTTTCATTTGTTAAAATTGGTTGTATTTATTATGTATACAATTTTGAATTTCATGCTCACTTAAATGAAACCGAATTCCTTAACGGGCAATATCTCATCTAAGTCACCATGTCCGCTGCTTCACTCCATCTTCACACCATATCATTCCTCATAATGGTACAAAGTGTCACACATCATCGTGTTTGCTCAGAGTAACCTCAACAAAAACTAGAAACAGCTGCCCAACAAGAACCTCCCTTTCATCTACATCCTCAACAATTGAAACATCTAAACTTATCATTATGATGTTGGTGGCATTCAAAATTTGGGGACCTTTTTAAACTGTGTTGCTGGACTGCTAATGAATATGTTTACCTCGCACTAAACAGCATTAAAATAAGACAATCCAAAATCTTTGATGTAGCATTGTATATACAACGATTAGCTATTGATCATGATTTTCCATAAATCATTAAGAAATACTATTCATAACCTATGGCCTCGCCCAGATGAGAAAATGCTTAAAATTTAAACAAAATTTAAGCAAACTTTGATACAAAAATCAACCAAATGGCCTTTTTCATTTATATCTTAATTGTCATGATTTTAAATCAAAATAATAATTTGTATTGTTTTTAAGCAATATTTGCATGTTATTTTAGTTATATTCTAAAGAGTAAATGCAAGAACTTATTTGAAGCATTTTATGATAATCTGGTTATTTTACTTTCTTTCAGCTTTTGATAGATTTGTAAAAAAAACTAGTGCACTTTGGATAAATAAAACATTTTCGAATTGTATATTTGTTCTACACTTTCATATTTTTCGTTCTATGATGTCATTTAACACACTATGTACATTATTTGTTCTTTACTGTAAATAATTTTTATATGTTGTGTTTGCTAATAAATGATGAAAATGACTTGACCAGTTCCTTGTCTGTCTTTGCACAATTCTTGCTCATGGGCTTTGCAGGTTTTCTATTTCGCTAAGCCCTTACCTAGTGCTAGCACATATTACTAACAGAGGTGTAATGATACAGGAGGATTACGATACGATACATATTCCAAAATGGGGGTCACGATACGATACATATCCTGATACATATAATCTCACGACATAATGATCTCTTCACAAACTTTTGGAGTCAGTTACTCTTGAGGAAGAATATACTTGAAGCTTTTTTGATGTAATTGTAATATAATCAAACTTCCAATTTTAGAAGAGGTTCTTGTTTGCATAATGAAGAATCTTTTTCATATATATCTTGGTTTTGAGCACCCACATTGAGAATTTATCATTATTTTATGTATCCCGATACGCATCCTACGATATATTGTGGCCTATGTATCACGATACGATAATGTATTGCCGTATCGTTACACCTCTAATTACTAAGCACAAGGATAATGATAATGAACTCTTCCTACCACCTGCAGAGCAGTTACAAAGCTGAAACCTGACCCAATATGGTATCTTCCTTAGCAAGAAAGGTGAATGCACCTCATCATTGGTAAGTTGATACAAGTTACTACTCTGATAAAGGCCATCTAGTGTGTCCAAACATGTAAGTAATGAATAAATGTATACTGCCATGACAACTCTGATTCCACTGGTTTATCCTCCCTTTCTCCTTCATACAAGGCAAAAATATACAAACAGTTGTCACTTGGAAATTGGGCATCAAAAGTTGACATTCCTGGGTCCAGATAAAAGATTGTTTGATGAGGACATCCTGTCTGCCATTATAGTTAGACAGATTAGATCAGATTTACAAACATACGGTAATTATGTCCCAATATAACAAGTTGATTATTCTGAAATTTTAGTTTCATAGACATACTGCTTTTGGAAAAGCAACTATATAAAGGTTAATGGAAACAAAGTGAGACCTAAATCTTCAAAGTTTGATCCCCAAGTGCAAGCTTCCTCCCTACAAGATGAAAATTGTGTAAAGTTTACAGACAGATAGATTCATAGAAGGGTGACGGCCCACAATATAAGCCTGTCTGGTCTTACTATGTTCAATGAGCTGATATTATACATTTATCAGTTGTCGCGATTCAAAGAAATATGTACTGGGTGGATATAGGGTATAAAATCAGATTTCAGATACTTCTGTATAATCAACAGATAGCTATCAAACTATTTAACTAAAAACACTTTGCAATACAAATTCAATATCTTAATATTTTAATCAATCATATGTACAAATAGTAAAGTATATACAAGTTCATTGGTGACATGATATAGGTAAATAATGAACACAAAAGCATATAATACATTAACGTATTACAATGGCATGTAAAGGATGACTAACAGGACGGATGGAGACGGTAACTCTTGTGTAGAACAGCAGTAGTAGTAGTGCTCCTTGTTGGAGGGGAGGTAACTCATCGTCTCTCTCTACTATTGCATTGTCACAGTGGAATAACATCTAATGGCTTGACTCTGTGATGGAGGAGAGGTACAAGACATTTTTAATATTACATTCGTCAATGATAAATGACATTACTTCAATGTATTACAAATGTATCTATGAAACTTGTGACGTGACAGGATGTCTGTGTGTAAAACGAGAACTAAATCATCGTCTTGATCCACATGCATATTAAGTGTAAATGAAGGTGTGTTGGTATAGCAATGAGACTGCTGAAATGATGGAATGTAGCACAGATCTGACTGTTAAGAGAATGAACACCTAGTGAGAAGTGACCGAGATGGAAAGTAGCTTGGATCAGACCCTGCTCAGCTTGGTGACGATGAGGACACGGAGGTTCTGATCGAAGGAAGTGCACACACACAGACCCTCCTTGTCCGGGCTCCAGTCGAAGCTGCTGATTGGCTGAGTGGACACCGTCACATTCTGCAGCATTTGCACACTGCCCGCTACACCCATCGGAACTTTATCTGCATCAAGCACCTGCCGCTGGTCCGGGTACGAACTGGGGGAATAATGAGCTTAGATTAACATTCACTTACGGAGCTTAAATAACTTTGTGACCAACTCTTTTTAAGGAGTAATGACATCATATTTGTTAAGTTCCATGCATGAGGAACCTAAAGTTTGTAATCAATTATAACATGCTTTGAACATCATAAAGCATACTCACTATTTCCATAGGTGGAGAGAGCCATTTCCCCCAGCAGACATGAAGACATCTCTATTTTGGGGTAGATGTCGACCCAACCATACTGTAGACTTGTGGGCCTGCACACAATCAGATATACTAGTTAGTGGCAGTGCTACCCTTATTCTTGTCCCATGAGCCGAATATATAGCTAGTAGTACCGGTATGCTATGTATGAAGTGAATTCCTAAAAAGTAATCTAAGATTTAATCTTTTAACAATATTAGAGCTATTTTGTGAGTTTCATGACGTATTATTTTGATTTGGCTTTCAGGTTTTGATCAAAATCACAATATTATATCTATTATACCAGTAACTATACAAAACAGATTCACTCTTAAATTATAGTTATAAAGCAACTGTCTTTCCCGATCAAAAGACATCTTTGATAATATGATGACTCTGATTGGCCCTTTATCTGCTGTAGCTAACCTTCTTTGTTAACGATACAGAATACAACTACCAGGAGTCTAGTTCTGTAGTCATCTGTAAACACACGCCTCACCTTCTCTGACAGGCTAGCAAAGCCTTTGTTTGGGTGTTGAGTGCGCATGTCAAACACATGAAACTTGGACTCGAGCGTTGCTGCTACCACTTTGTTCATGCTGATGTCCTTCCGGTCAAACTCCACACAGCACACCTGAACAACACCATGTAGCAGAGCTTACTTTCACAATTGAGGAATACTTCCCAGCCAATCATGCATTTATACCTAGGACACAATCCTAACATATGCATAACATTTTGTGTCCTGGCTTCCTACTTTATAAGGGATTTCAAAAGTTTATCAATAATACACATGGCTTGTAGTGGCATCTAAAATTTCAATCTTATCAATGTTCATTTGATAATTATGGATGGAAAACTTCTACATTTCTACTACTATATACATATCATTTCTTCAGTAAATATGATACATACTTAGATAAATCATTGCATTTTCTATCTCCTTTGTAGCTCATAAGGATTTAGAATTACAATTAAAAAAATAGAGCCATTGGCTCTGTAGCTCATCAGGCATCATATCAAGTTTGCTTTATACAGGCAAGATGAGCTAAAAATGAAACTGATGTTACCTATTGCAAGAAAACCTATAAAAAAATTACAAAACAAATGTATTATTATTCAACACTTTCTAGATCGCCAATATCAGACAGTGAAAGAAGTCCACACTAAAATATCCAAGGAGAAATAAATTTGCCATAGACTGTCATCTAATGGAGAAAAATAGGTTTTTAAGATTGTGACCCCTGTGACCCTATTTGGGGTCATGGGGTCACAAAACCTACAGTTTAGAATCCCAATCGGCCAAGGAGTCTACATGCAGTCTTTCAGCTCAATAGACCTTTAGGAGCTAAAGATGATGATGAATATAAGTTTTTAAGGTTGTGACCCCTGTGACCCTATTTGGGGTCATGGGGTCACGAAATCTACAATTTATAATCCCCATTGGCCAAGGAGTCTGCACATATAATTTCAGCTCTCTAGACCTTTTGGAACTGGAGAAGAAGATGAAAATAGGTTTTTAAGGTTGTGACCCCTGTGACCCTATTTGGGGTCACAGGTTCACCAAAGTTACAAATTAGAATCCCCATTGTCCAAGGAGTCTGCACATATCACTTTCAACTCTCTAGTCCTTTTAGAACTGGAGAAGAAGATGAAAATAGGTTTTAAAAGTTGTGACCCCTGTGACCCTATTTGGGGTCATGGGGTCACGAAATCTACAATTTAGAATCCCCATTGTCCAAGGAGTCTGCACATATCGTTTTTAACTCTCTAGTCCTTTTAGAACTGGAGAAGAAGATGAAAATAGGTTTTTAAGGTTGTGACCCCTGTGACCCTATTTGGGGTCACAGGGTCACCAAAGTTACAAATTAGAATCTCCATTGTCCAAGGAGTCTGCACATATAATTTTTAACTCTCTACTCCTATTGGAACTGGAGAAGAAGATGAAAATAGGTTTTTAAAGTTGTGACCCCTGTGACCCTATTTGGGGTCACAGGGTCACCAAAGTTACAAATTAGAATCTCCATATGCTAAGGTACTTGTACACAAAATTTCAGCTCTCTAATGTGTATGGTTCATGAGGAGAAGTCGAAAGTGTCAAAAGTTTACGGACGGACGACGGACGGACGGACGCCGGACGACGGGCCATGCCATAAGCCCATCTGGACTTTCAGTCCTGATGAGCTAAAAAGTAAACATTTTAGGTATGAACTTTCAAGAAGAAATTGAGAAAGCCGACAAACAGACTACCGGTATGTATTATCCACAATGGACAAGACGTTTGTACACAGGTTTCACATGAATCATAAGGATGTGACAAAACCAGGCTTTAAAGCAGCTTTAAAGGGGGACTGAAATGGTCTATGGCCACACTTCACTGAAAACTTTTGAGGGGCGTGTTACGATTTTTTATGGAAAGTAACACCCATTGCTTTTATCAATAACATCAATTTGAAAGTGAAACATTAATTGTAAGTAAATAAGGTAATATCAAAAGAATGGGAAACTAATCGATAAACATTTGATCATTGGTATATGTAGAAGTTAACCTTGCATATTCAAGATTTGCAAACCTGAATGAACACATAGTGGGTTATCTAACATATTTGAGAAGTACACTAACCCCATTTTTGATATTGGTTTCCCATCTGAGTGACATGTTCCTCAAGTCGAAGAGTTTGAGATCTCCGTTGTCATATCCAGCACACACACACCTCTCCTGTGCATTGTAGGCGTTTCCTGTGGGTAACGAAATAGTCTTGTTGATCTTCTCATTATACACACGTACAGTCATACATTCTCTTACTGTATAATCAAATAGTTCCTTGAATAAAACTAATCTGACCTACTATGTTAACCTATTATTCATTTCAATTTAAAAAAACAGTGATATTCCTTTGATTTGAGCTAAATATTATCTGTGAGTATAATTAACAAAAATTATTTTAATGTATATTGCAAACTTCATAGTCATTATCGGTTTCAAATTATTAAAAGAAGGTTATTAAAAATAAGTCTCATTTCAATATTTATAATCATGATTATTCTTTTTTTATTTGATATGATTTTGAATACAAGCATGATTTTTCATTATTTAGTACATGATAAAATTGCTATTTCTATGAACAATTCTTTCATGCTGATGGGGGCCGTTGAGGATTATATGAAACCCTATTTGCAGATATAATTTATTTCTTAAATACCGGTATACACAGAAATGTATACCGGTAAGTATTTTCCAATTGAGATACAGGTAGATGATTTAACCTAAAATGGGATATATTAGAACAATTGGCTTATCATATGCTGTTCAGTGGGTGTCTTAAACCTAAATTGACCGTAGGGCTGGGAACAATTAAAATTTTCTATCTGACTCCACATTACCTGACCCCATCCGAGTACCTATCATATCACTAATGTGAGTTATTCATTAGGCCAGTACAAACTATATTTTGTAGCAAAGCCCATTAAGGGAGATAACTCTTCTCACCAAATGCTACACTCCAACAGTCTCTCTTTGTTTCATCATCCCCTGGTTCCATTGTAGCCACAGGGTCATTTTTCTGACGGGGGTCCCAAACCTTGACAGAACCTGAAATAAAATGTCATGGGAAATTAAAAATATTTTTAATATATGACAATCATCTGCAAAAAATGATTCCACATAAATCTAATGGTGTTTTCATGCTATTTATCCAGAACATACCATCTCTGCTGCCAGTGACGATTTCAGGCGCGCCATCTCCGATACCGAGTCCTCCTATACCATCAATACAATTGATGATTTCTGAGTGAGCTTTTACAGAATACACGGGCAACTCTGTTGACTCTAGGTTCCTGAAGATATCAAAAGCAAAATTTGTGAATTGTTACCAAAAATAAGTAAATCATTCTGAAATATATGTAGAATAAAGTACACTTTACTTTCGTCTATCCATATTATGAAGGCTTATAGTATGTAAATCCTTACAATTTTATTTTATATATATCAATATCTTTTTTATTCAAAAGAGGGACTTTTTTTGTGTTAAAAACACCTAAATTTGTACCCATCTATTTAAAATTAGCTGTAATGTTTATGTCCCACACTCCTACACTCAAGTTCCTTTTTCATCGGTTGATTTCTGTGCATGCTCTCCACTGACCTAGTGGGAAAGTGGCTAGATGTAGGACTGTCACATAGGACTTGTGGGCGTATACATTACAGCTAGTTTTAACTTAAACCTCTTTCTGTTTAAGCAATGATGATTGATAGCAAAATGTGCCTGCCATCTGGAATGACTTGTGTAATACACCAGTTCACACTTTTGCGATAACAAGCTTCGAGGAGCATCACCTCCCTTGACGTCAAGTGGAATGTCATTAGTTTCTACCAGGGGTCATGTTTTTTGACAATAGTTCTTTTCAAAGTTAAATTTATTTCTTGACCATAAGCTTTTCATAGAATGGCCACTTGGGGATTTTTAGGAAGTACTGTATAATTATTAGGATTTTCAGACCTGTTTCTTATTTTCAATCTGACGATTTTAGACACAACCTATCAGCTTATAACCTGTTTTAGAAATAGAAACATGAATTCCCTTAGTTGGACAGCAGTGTTGAAGAATGGTGTTATTTTGTTTGTTCTGAATATTATTTCTAAGGTTTTATGTAGTGAACTTACCAAATGTGAGTCAACAGCTATCGTTAGAATCAGAATGTTATGATTTTAGTATTATAATAATAATTTTTCCACGCACTGTACTTACCATATTTGCATTTTTCCATCGAAATCTCCTGTTGCTAGGTAACGTTGCTGTAAGGACGATGCGCCGAAAGTGGAACATTTGAACGTCTTAGACTTTTCTACCTATCAAAATGTGAAAATACAAAATATGAGATTTCTGATTAACAACAACAAAAATAATATCTCTTTCTGATTTTATGAAAATAAAAAAAAAGCATAATACTCACGTTGTGCAATAGTTTTGCGTCTCCCTGACTAATTTCATAAACTTGAAATGCGCCTGTTCCACGAGCGTAGCCCCCGACAACAACAATTTTTGCCGAACACGGTATCCATTTTGCGTCGAACAGTGTATATTCAAGAGGTTTCTGAATGTGTGCAATAATCTGTGGCTTGTCCATCTTTCAGGTCAACAACTTACTTGAATGTTAAATACATGTGCTGTAACGATATGTTCTTTATAAATAATATGTTAACGTCGCATGTCGGTGCTTGATCGTAGCAGATGATTCGAGAATGGCGTCAGCTACGAACAACGCTACACTTGATTGTTTACACATTGAGCGAAGCCTAAGAACCCTAAGCGAAGTTTCAAGGGAGTAATTATTGCTACTGTTTGCAAACAATAAATGCTCCTTTTAATTCTTGTT
The DNA here is from genome assembly GCA_916613615.1 of Steromphala cineraria. NCBI lineage: Eukaryota > Metazoa > Mollusca > Gastropoda > Trochida > Trochidae > Steromphala > Steromphala cineraria. The sequence goes on along the minus strand of OU744724.1, from coordinate 49,960,953 downwards.
ATCCCTTTGAAAACAAAGAAGCTTAATTAACTGTAAGCATTAATATCAATAATTAATTCTTATTGATTTTTAAGTAGTGTGCCAATGGATGAATGAAAGAATTAACGAATTGAAAATTATTACTTTCTATACGTATACAGAGGTAAATATAAAAAACTTAAATAGTAATTATAACATATAGGCCTAGATAACTCTTTTATATGCAAAAAGCTCCACACATATAGATTCATATGAGAATGCTTTACTAATTTTTTGGGGGAAATTGATAAAAAGGTTTATGAAAGAATTTACGAATTGAAATTATTACTTTCTTTACGTATACAGAGGTAAATATAAAAAACTTAAATAGTAATTATAACATATAGGACTATAACTCTTTTATATGCAAAAAGCTCCACACATATAGAATCATATGAGAATGCTTTACTTTTTGGGGGGGGGGGGGGGGGGTAAAAAGGTTTATTTTTCCGCTTATCAGTAAAACGTGTCAACTCCTTAGTCAAATTCTCCAATATAGGTAATAATATTCTATATATTTACAGTGTTGTTCCCGGAGGAGGTCCTTGAGGAACTTTCCCACCGTTTTCGCTTTGTGTCCCTTAACATTTTGAGAAGTTTGAATACTTCTATATGATAGAACAGAACAGAACCGAAAGTATATTTCTCATAATTCACATTATTGTCATAGAAAGAACAATTTTAATACATTGAAAAAATAAGTAGGCCTACGATGTTTTAAAAATTAATTATATATAGCCTACATGGAACAAAAATATGATATGTTGAAGGATATTGAGGGGTTTTGTTTAGATCAGAAGCAACACATATCTTCTTTTATGTATTTTGACAATGTAACTAAAAGAGGTTTATAGGTGGTTTAAATGAGGGAGATACATTTTTCAACTGAAAAATATTTACAATAACTAGTACGATAGTAGGTATAAATTAAATACATTTAAAGCACGTTGAAGATAGCAAAGGCTCCTGTATGCTGAGAACAGGCAACACTGACACAACGACTGATATATACCTACAATCAGCTGTAAATATGAAACAGTTTGGTCTGTTTGAAACAAAATCTCATATACTTATATTTTCATACTCTACATCTCGAAACAATAGTAGGAGACAGCTGTATTGGCAAAGTTTTGTACTGCCATTGCGATACTGTTTCAATTGTAAAAGGTAAACAGTCGATTGTAAAGTATTACTGATGAAAATGATGAGGTCCTGTGAACTAGTATTAGGGTGATCATAGTCACACCATTTTTTCAATCGACTTTGAAAACTCGAGAACGGGTATGTTTACAGGTAACGGAAATTCCCGTATTTAAGCTTTGTTGTGTATGATTCTATTAATGAGTTCAGTTGATTTCACGATTTTAAGCAAATGAGCTTAATGTTACATTTCCCAAATAAGATGTGTTCATATATTCCCCGAAGGCTGACATGCCATCTAAAGATTCATTGACTGAAAATATATGAATAGTATTGGTCAATGTGAAATGCATTTGAAGAGAGCTCACGGTCAGATATGTTTTCCTCATTAGCAATTTTGTGAGTAGGTAATTGCAGTTACCTTTTTCAGTGAGGAAAGTCCTTCTTGTTTTACCTATTTTCAAATTGAACAATACTAAATATGTGGCTCCTTTCGCCTTTTCAGTGTAACATAGATGGAGTTAAAATATTCCTTTCGGATCTAAATTGCCATATGGGGGAAATAGTTTCATTTCATCATTTTAGGAACACTTTTTAGCTAACGAAAAGGATATGTAAGATCAAACTCTAAATAAATTAAATCAAAATATCATGTTTAAGGTAGACTTGAAGTCATAGATTAGTAAAAGCCTCTGTTCAACTGACGTTGAAAAGTAAAACAGTTTAATGCAAACAATTGAGGTATGAATCAGGTTTTCAATCATACCATTTGGTATAGTTACAAATGTAAAGCAAATGCGATTGAAACCAAATTATCACAATTCATAGTCGCCCCTTGTATGATTTGAAATATTATGTTTCGTAATTTATAAATGAGATTTGCGTGCCGCTAGGGAACCCTTCGACTTAAGTCTCGGATTTTTGTTTATCTAATTGTAACTATGTAACATAAAATGAGAAAGGAGCCCACTGAATCTGTTCATTTTCAGAAACCTCAGTGATCTAGACTTGCTACAATAATGAATATTTGCGTGGGTCTTTAGCGATATTTTGTTTCAGGGGCCGTTAGACAAACTACTTTCGGAAGTGTTCAGGTTACGATAAGTATAAGACGTATTCTTGTTTTTGAGCGATGTGGGAAATTGCGTTGTATTAAGCAGTTTTTATGTTTTGTTTAAAAAAAAAGACATTATTGAAGATTGGAAATATTATTATTGTCAACTTGGTAGTCATAGTGTCATCACTGTATAAAATGTTCAACATCATGGAACATTTACTAAATAGTGAATATTCAACATGATCCATTAGCAGTGCTACGATGCCTCTAAGATATTCTAAAATACATATTTGCACTAGACAACGAAGGTAGGTGAACAAATTTAAGAAACGCCGCTGTAGTTTGGGAGACCATTTGATGAAAATATATGCGTGATCATATAAGTGTCTTGTAACAATGTTACAGCTGCGTAGTTTGTGTGACACTTAACCATTTGATGGAAGTATACGTTTGTAACCATGTTAGTTGGGGCGACACTTAACCATTTGATGGAAGTATACGTTTGTAACCATGTTAGTTGGGGCGACACTTAACCATTTGATGGAAATATACGTTTGTAACCATGTTAGTTTGGATGACACTTAACCATTTGATGGAAATATACGTTTGTAACCATCTTAGTTTGGATGACACTTAACCATTTGATGGAAATATACGTTTGTAACCATCTTAGTTTGGAGGACACTTGACCATTTGATGGAAGTTTACGTTTGTAACCATGTTAGTTGGGGCGACACTTAACCATTTGATGGAAATATACGTTTGTAACCATCTTAGTTTGGATGACACTTAACCATTTGATGGAAATATACGTTTGTAACCATCTTAGTTTGGATGACACTTAACCATTTGATGGAAGTATATATACGTATGACCATACAAGTGTCTTGTAACATGTTAGTTTGGGTAACACTTAACCATTTGATGGAAATATACGTTTGTAACCATCTTAGTTTGGATGACACTTAACCATTTGATGGAAATATACGTTTGTAACCATCTTAGTTTGGATGACACTTAACCATTTGATGGAAATATACGTTTGTAACCATCTTAGTTTGGATGACACTTAACCATTTGATGGAAGTATATATACGTATGACCATACAAGTGTCTTGTAACATGTTAGTTTGGCTAACACTTAACCATTTGATGGAAATATACGTTTGTAACCATCTTAGTTTGGGCGACACTTAACCATTTGATGGAAGTATACGTTTGTAACCATCTTAGTTTGGATGACACTTAACCATTTGATGGAAATATACGTTTTTAACCATCTTAGTTTGGATGACACTTGACCATTTGATGGAAATATACGTTTGTAACCATCTTAGTTTGGATGACACTTGACCATTTGATGGACATATACGTTTGTAACCATCTTAGTTTGGATGACACTTGACCATTTGATGGAAATATACGTTTGTAACCATCTTAGTTGGGGTGACACTTGATCATTTGATGGAAGTATACGTTTGTAACCATGTTAGTTGGGGTGACACTTGATCATTTGATGGAAGTATACGTTTGTAACCATGTTAGTTTGGGTAACACTTAAATATGTTAGATCATGCAGGTTGAAGCGTCTTGTTCTTGAGGACAGAGACCATTGTTGTTCCTGCACTCGAGTTTATGTATCATATAGAACACTTCGTTATGGAAGGAGAAATTACCGAACCACAGTCTGGTTCATGAGCCTAAAACTAATCACTTACCACTTTACCTCCAACACTTTGTGATGATAACAACTTTCTGTATTTTGTTAAATAGAACAGCAAGCTCACTTCATTTGACAAAGTTTATTTAATTCTTGTCTGTTACATTTCATGACAACCCAATACAAGCTCTCTTCCCTTGCACACACTGACAAGATGTGATTGTAATTTGACAGTATTTATTGTACATGTACGAATGAATGAACTCAATGAGAGAATGTATCAAACAAGGTTTTTCTAAATAAGAGGAACAGTTACAAAACACAAGGACGAACCCGAAAGCTGCTACTTCCCTGCTTTATCAAAACAAAAACATGGCCTTTGATATACTGCTTTATCCTTAACACACTGTCAGAAACAACCAATGATATTTTATGTCCAAATTTGTGAGTTTATGAAAGAAATTTAATGAAATAAATCAAAAATAGAATTTTTCGCAATGTCTTAGTAAAGGTTAAGAATAGAAAGAATGAAATGTTTTCAAAAGTTAAAAGCAGAGAGATTGACATTAAGATTACAGCGAGACATGAACCTTTTCATAACTTCCCTCTTTAAGAATGTGCAGCAAGATGATAGGAGTATATGTAACTGCCTTGTGATTCTATGGTGAGGTTGTAAGAACTGGAAGACCCTCAGGGTGGGTGGGGCAATGGGCGAGTGGGAGGGAACATACAGGTCCCTTTATGTGTACTAGAAAAGGGCAGACAGAAGCAAGCTCATTGCTCTACACACTCATGTACCTGTGATAGCTGGGTATTAGTGACAGAATACAATATCAAAATAAAACAAAAATATTATTAAACATGGTTTTTCATTCAATCACACAACTTTCCAGTTTTGTGACAAGTTTGATATGACTTCAGATTAGAATTGTGTTGCCGTTTTTGCAATAGCATTATTATCATTAAGCACTTCAATAGTCCTTGAAAGCACTTCAAGATGAACACATCCTCTTTATACTGTGAGAACAAGAGGAACCATGGTGTACAAGCAGCTTTTAACTGGCCTGACACAAACACTTGACAGACTTGTGACAGTTAGCACTCAAATCTTAAATATAGTACAGTATATACATCACTTTCTTCACACTCTATCGATTACATCCGTCTATAAATTGTCATTTTATTTGTTGCTGTCAAATTCAAAAATCTCTTCATATTTAATACCCAATAATTGTTACCTGTTTTAGGCAGACCTTTGCTCCTTGGAAATATTTAGATTTGGAAATCACAATTTGTCAATGAAATATTACATTATATTGCATCACATTTGTTCAACCTTAAAATATTTTTGGTTGTTTGGTATGGTAAAACATATATTTCATAAAAATAAAATAAAATTAACACACAAGCAGAGAAATAAATATACTATTTACATGACATATACATCATCAATTGTCTTTCTTACTCTGTGACACAGCTTCATGTAGAATCTTTGTAAAAGCAGGGGAAACTATGATAAGTAATCTTTCATACATATTAGATATTTGTTTTGAGAGCTTAACATGAATTTCCATAAAATCAAAAAAGAAAACAAGCTTTTTGTTACAACTAAAAGGAAGTATCAAACTGAAAGTTGCTAATTAACAGAAAGACCTAACATATAATCACTGACCTTGACCCTACTTTGAAGGAATCCCCCTGCTATGTATTGAGGTCTAATCAACAGAAAGACCTAACATATAATCACTGACCTTGACCCTACTTTGAAGGAATCCCCCTGCTATGTATTGAGGTCTAATCAACAGAAAGACCTAACATATAATCACTGACCTTGACCCTACTTTGAAGGAATCCCCCTGCTATGTATTGAGGTCTAATCAACAGAAAGACCTAACATATAATCACTGACCTTGACCCTACTTTGAAGGAATCCCCCTGCTATGTATTGAGGTCTAATCAACAGAAAGACCTAACATATAATCACTGACCTTGACCCTACTTTGAAGGAATCCCCCTGCTATGTATTGAGGTCCAGTATCAGGAATGTAAACCATTTGTGCATCTCACTTACAGGTAGCTTGGTGGGTAACTTTTGATTTGTGCTAACCGGTGGTATGTCTCGACATTGAAGCTCAACACATACAATCTTCTCCAAATCCTAGACTAAACTTAGATAGTTCCCATAGACTGAAGTCTGAAAATAACAAGACAATGAATTTTTTTAGATAATTAACCAGACAGATGGAAGGACAGACGGAATGACTGCTATAAACTCCATCCTGCTATATAGGTTGTAGCATAAGGCCGAGACATAAACGCTGACGTAGCAGGATGCATGAACTTCTACTTACTTCATAATGGGGGCATGATAAATTTACATTTGCTTTCTCGTTAAAGCAAATACAATCATAAAGTTGACATGATGATAAAAAATAAAAAGTCCTATACAATTAGAGAACATAGAGATCTAAAGAGTGTGTAGGATATCCTGCACTGATTTCAGTATGTCCTGCAATGAGTACAAGGGTTAGTATTGGAAGAAGAATGTGCTGCTCCCTGCTGCAGGATGACTCTATATGATCTCCCTGCTGCAGGATGACTCTATATGATCTCCCTGCTGCAGGATGACTCTATATGATCTCCCTGCTGCAGGATGACTCTATATGATCTCCCTGGATGACTCTATATGATCTCCCTGCTGCAGGATGACTCTATATGATCTCCTTGCTGCAGGATGACTCTATATGAGCTCCCTGGATGACTCTATATGATCTCCCTGGATGACTCTATATGATCTCCCTGCTGCAGGATGACTCTATATGAGCTCCCTGCTGCAGGATGACTCTATATGATCTCCCTGCTGCAGGATGACTCTATATGATCTCCCTGCTGCAGGATGACTCTATATGATCTCCCTGCTGCAGGATGACTCTATATGATCTCCCTGCTGCAGGATGACTCTATATGAGCTCCCTGCTGCAGGATGACTCTATATGAGCTCCCTGGATGACTCTATATGAGCTCCCTGGATGACTCTATATGATCTCCTTGCTGCAGGATGACTCTATATGATCTCCCTGCTGCAGGATGGCTCTATATGATCTCCCTGCTGCAGGATGACTCTATATGAGCTCCCTGGATGACTCTATATGAGCTCCCTGCTGCAGGATGACTCTATATGAGCTCCCTGGATGACTCTATATGAGCTCCCTGCTGCAGGATGACTCTATATGAGCTCCCTGGATGACTCTATATGATCTCCCTGCTGCAGGATGACTCTATATGAGCTCCCTGGATGACTCAATATGAGCTCCTTGCTGCAGGATGACTCTATATGAGCTCCCTGGATGACTCTATATGATCTCCCTGCTGCAGGATGACTCTATATGATCTCCCTGCTGCAGGATGACTCTATATGAGCTCCCTGGATGACTCTATATGAGCTCCCTGCTGCAGGATGACTCTATATGAGCTCCCTGGATGACTCTATATGATCTCCCTGCTGCAGGATGACTCTATATGAGCTCCCTGGATGACTCTATATGATCTCCTTGCTGCAGGATGACTCTATATGAGCTCCCTGGATGACTCTATATGATCTCCCTGCTGCAGGATGACTCTATATGATCTCCCTGCTGCAGGATGACTCTATATGATCTCCCTGGATGACTCTATATGAGCTCCCTGCTGCAGGATGACTCTATATGATCTCCCTGGATGACTCTATATGAGCTCCCTGCTGCAGGATGACTCTATATGAGCTCCCTGCTGCAGGATGACTCTATATGAGCTCCCTGGATGACTCTATATGATCTCCCTGCTGCAGGATGACTCTATATGAGCTCCCTGGATGACTCTATATGATCTCCTTGCTGCAGGATGACTCTATATGAGCTCCCTGGATGACTCTATATGATCTCCCTGCTGCAGGATGACTCTATATGAGCTCCCTGCTGCAGGATGACTCTATATGAGCTCCCTGCTGCAGGATGACTCTATATGAGCTCCCTGGATGACTCTATATGATCTCCCTGCTGCAGGATGACTCTATATGAGCTCCCTGGATGACTCTATATGATCTCCCTGCTGCAGGATGACTCTATATGAGCTCCCTGCTGCAGGATGACTCTATATGAGCTCCCTGCTGCAGGATGACTCTATATGAGCTCCCTGCTGCAGGATGACTCTATATATGATGAGATTCCCAACCACCAGTGCTGAACCAGTCACAGCACTACATGCACATATATATATATGCTTTTAACGTACAACGCTGCAACCAGTGTATACTCTTATTGAGGTTCAAGTCTTTCTAATATCTGTAATCCTTAACATTAAAATCTTTTCCTCAGTTCACAGCCAATGTTGACATGGAACAGTACAGTATTCACTGTAAGTAAAGACGAGTTGATCCCTGGTTTCACCCAGTACCTCCGGATGTGTCTGTGTTGGTGCTTCACATGCCATTGTCTGGTTGGGGTGAGCGGACACTGGCACTCAATACTTGCTTCTAGGGTACACGCTGTGTATTCACAAACACTGTGACACTCGACTCACTCATTCACTCCCGCTAGCATGCTTTCTCTCTGTCTATGTACAGTGAGTAGGTGGCTATGTACAGAGTCTATTTGCTGAGTTTACTCCTCCTTGCGGTCCTGGCTGGGCAGTGAGTCCGTGCTGGACGAGTCACTGTGGGTCTCTCCTGTATTCTCCAGCAGTGGCGCATCTGCAACAGGGGAGACACATACATATATAACAGCAGTACAGGTGGAGAGACAGAAAGGCAATTCGTATCGATAGAACCATTTTACTTGTAACTGATCAGGTACTGATTGCATCATTCACTATCTCTTATGGTTTAAGACATATCACTCAAGTCATAAGGCATTGCCAATGTGGTTTCTCTTGATGTTCAAACAGTCCTTTATCAACAAAACATAATGTGCAATGATCAAAGTATGTTGTATATATATATTGGGATTTTCTTGTATTGAGATCAATTAATGTTAAGTATAAAGGTGAGGCTAGAGATGAAATGTTATCATTATTGCCAAACAATAGGCATAACTTACCATCATTAGCAAGGTTATCGTCTGAAGCAGTGAAGCTACCGGCTGTTGCCTCTTGGGAAGCTATGGATCGCATGGACGTCCCACTGTCATATGTTTCCACGGTGACCGAGGTTGAGGCATCGCTCATACTGACATTGACCGTGTCGAGTGAGCCGAATATCTCAGAGGTAGCGTCTCTGTTGATGGTGCTGGTTGTCACTGTGGAGTGTCGGTTGGAGTTCTCCCCCGCCCTCAGGGTGGCGGGAATGCTTGGCAGGGGGCGGAACTCTGTAGTTGGGTTGCTCAGGGGTTGGGGTGCTGGCTGCTGGGTGCTGGGCCGACACTGCCCTCCAGTTGCCTCCTCATATGTTGGCAGGTGCACACGTGTTGCATCTGCGTAGGCCATGAGAGCAAGACGATCCTGCTCATCGATGGAATTGCTGTGAACCCTTGAGTAGGGCATTGGAGTGGTACCAGGGTGAAATAGATGTGGGCGGGGCTTGCGGCGCCGGAACACGACTATCACCATAATGAGAAGCAGCACACCTAACACACTGCATGCTGTTGCAATCACGATCACCAGGGTGCTCACATGGCTGGGTGAGGGGTAGTTGCTGGGGCTGTCTGTTTTCACATCACTGGCGTCAACTGAAAGAAGACATCAGTCCTAAGTAAGTTCTTCCATACATGTTGTAATAATGAAGATGCAAGAAAATTCTGTGATTGATAAGATTGATGACATGTAGGTGAGGAGTTACCTGCTAAACACATGGGCTTGTTGTGATCCCAGGTGCCGATGGTGAGACTGTTGCTCTGCACACAGGTCAGAATGCTCGCACCCTCCAGCTGGTAGCCCTCCTCACACGAGCACTCAATCTGGACACCGCTGTACGACGGCTCACACCGCTGGAGGTCCGAGTCTGACTCTCGCCGGCACTTGCACCGCCCGTTACTGATGTCTCCAACAGCATGACAGTAGAAACTTGGCTCTGTGGCAGAAATCACTTTATTGCTATTTGTATAGATCACAATGTATTGAAGCAAATGAGTATTAATGCTGTTATTGGAACAGGGAGCATCAGAAAGATATTACAAAGTGATCGCTCACACTCAATATATTGAAAAGATAGTAAGAGAAGAAAGCTGTTGTTAAGGGGGCATTAGGTAGACAAGAGAGGGTGAGTGCTCACCCCCAATAGGCACACACTGAGGGGGAATGCTGGACCACTCCTTGTTGGGGAGACACTCCAGCACCTTGGAACCCAGCAGCTTGAAGTGGGGGTTGCACTTGTACGCGACCTTGGAGCCGATGAAGAATGTGGAGTGTGGTACAGCAGGGAAGCTGCTCCTGGAACCTCGTACCATGTTGTAGTTTCCATCTGATATTGATGGTGGCGTGTCACAAGTCTGTACTTCAACTGAAACAAAAAATCAACATATAGAACAGTGTAAATCACATATTCAGTAATTCCTCAAGACCATGAATACACCGAGGAGGAAAAGAGCTGCAATATAACAGATGTTTATACTAATCAACTTTCTTGGGCTGAACAATGAATTATTCAACTATGGACCCTCAGCCTAAAAGGTTAAAGTGAAAGGCTCTTATTCAAGGGACATTATCCTTGAATTATTCATCAAATCAATTTTTGATATGTGTATGAACTTGTCTGTAGGCGTATTCGACAGTGATGGTTGACAACTGACGGTATTGAGTCGGAGGTTCGTATCCACTAAAGGATGCCGGATGGTAGACTTCAGAGAAACTAAAGTATAAAGATAAGAGGGGGAAACCATCCAACGAATCACAGACTCAATGTAAACAATTAAATGTTTAATTGTGGTTTCCACCTCTTATCTTGATATGTGTATCAACAATAAAAAGCTTGTGTAAAATTTCAGGAAGATTGTTCAAACTTTGAGAGGAATTGGTTTCCCAAGAGAAAATCCCTGTGAGAGACGGAGAGAGAAGAGCGGGGATAGAGGTACTGACCACATCTGGGGATGTCCCCTGTCCACTGGCCCTGTCTGCAGGTCATGTTGCTGGCACTCGGGTCCACAAACACGTAGCCACTGTTGCAAGTGTACTCAATCTGGGAACCCTCACCCATCATTGAGGCACCAGAACGGTACCGGTAGATCGCTTTTGGGACTGTTGGTGGGATTGGGCACCTCTTCACTGTAACAAACCAGAATTCATGAACACATACCACATAAACTAATATTTGATATTCACAAGCTGCATAAATTTCTCACTCCCAAAGTATTTTGCTTTTGTAATGAAATATATCTTTTCTCTGATCAGTAAATGATTGAACTGTATTAATGTAAAGCCAAATCTGGGGTTTGCAAACACTCTCATGTTTGACCAAGATATCAGATATTCTCCAGGAGAGCGCAGGTGAAAGTGAGGATAATTCCGTGAAATTGAGTATTGGCAAAGTGGGCTCAAACTAAGGATTGGACAAGACTTGAGCTTAGTAAAGTAAACTTGAACTAGATGCAGGAGACGATAGTGAGTGAGTTGGTTGTGCTGACCGAGGCACTGCAAGGGGAGAGTGTGTCCGTCCTCCATGGTCCACAGCCCCTGCTGGTTGCACACGATCAGGTAGCTCTCCTTGTAGCTGGGGTCCACCGTCGTGAAGCCGGGCGCACACACAACTGTAGCTTTAGGCGCCTGGTCCCGCGGGTTCCAGCTCTCATAGTGAACCTCAGCATTCTGCACATCCGGGACTAAGCAGGGCATACGTTCAACTGTCAACACAAAAGGGTATGAACTGTATGTTCAGTAGGCTTTGAAGCAATCTCATACACTTGGTTTAGTAAATAATGTAAAAAGATCAATATGTTCAAAGACTTGGAGAGAAATGTGTATTACGTACCAAGACGAGGTTATCGGAATATCTAAACGAAGCACCTCATGTTTCACAGCATGGTTCAGTTATGATCACAAACATATCAACCTTGGAACATCACAAGGTATGGTCCTCGTCTGATTGGTTGGTAAACATCTTCAAGGGGTGATGAATGACAAAACAATGTGAGGACACATATTGTATCCCCGATTTACTCTACCTATGAACCTGAGAGAGATTAGTGTACTGACCTGAGCTGGCCCCCGGGAGGGCGGGGATGCAGGTGGGGGGGAGGAGGGGGTGCCACAGTCCATCCTCCCCACAGATCTGCTTGGAAGCCCCGGACATCTTGTAGCCCTTGTCACAGCGGAACTTGCGTTCTTGGTTGTACACATCCTGCTCCACTGTCCCATGGAGTAGTGTCCCCTGCTGCGGACAGTCCACTACTGGAACACAACACAGGTGTTAGTGAAGGTCACTCCCCTAGTCTCACTCCTAGACTCTGGTAACTGATAGGTTCACCTCAACAATCAACTTGAAAAGCAACTCTAGATCTGAGTAAGCTACAACTTTTTGTCTGAGGGTTCTTGTTTACTCTAATCAATGTTCAGAATTATTTTCAAAAACTTGCTATTACTCTAGTCAAACATACTGCTTAACAGTTACTTATTCGACCATCCGTGAAACATTGAAAAACTATTCAGAAATAATTGGTTGAACTTCACTCAGCAGGTTAAAATAAAATATGAAATTCTGAAAATGTTAGCTTCCTTTGCCAAGTGGTAAGGACAAGAAGTTATTTGTGATACTAGGGAGAAGTCTGACCACCCCAACAAGCAGTCATGATCGTACATACCTGATTTAAATTTGGAGGAAGAAACAGGTAAGAATACAAGGACACATCCCAGAACTAGAGAAACGTCCTTCATATTTACAAACAGGCAAACACTGTACAAGCATCAACTGAAAGGAAGGAAAAATACAGCTCTAGAATATTTTAGATACACTGATGTAAAAGAAAGAAATATATAATGGTCTAATTAACAGAAATCTTGGATTGAAATGATTTCAAATAAAATGTATGAATTATGTGTAAGATTGCTGAGAGGAATGTGATATCGCTGACAATGGTTGTTAATGTGTTGAAATTAATACTGTTAATAAACACATTGTTATGAATAATACCTTCCATTTATAACAAAGAACCAAGAATGCAAACTTATTTGTTACTAAAGAGCCACTCCTTTTTTTTTGTCACATATCATTTGGCATTGATGCGAACATAATTCTACCATGACATTTCAAAATCCTCGAATTTCATTGTTTATTTCTATGGTCAAACCTATGTTCGAACACGATTATTATGACGGCCGATTCACCGCGGTTTGATACACATTGCCATAGAAACAAACTTCATATGACACGAATCGACATGCACACAGACAACATACGCTTTGGGAGTTGCTTCGTCTGAATACTAACTAAAGGTCTTTTATCATTTTACTAATGGTACTTTTATATAAGAAGAGTTGGTTCGCATTAATATCATGCATATTTATGTCCAGGAAATAGCGTAATTTTAAGCGTAAGGATAATTTTTAAATCAAGAAGCTACCGCAACCGGTTTGGGTTCAGTGATGTCAACAGTGACGTCAACCTTTGACGTCATAAGCACAAGACATTGTGACGTCACAGTGTCGACCGAAGCACAACTGACTTTACGTGGTAGAAAAGAAGTGACATTTAAAACACTAAAAACACTTGTCATGGTAGTATAGAGATAAACCTACTGTGTTTTTTAATTTTCGCGGTTTAACGTAGATTCAATACCGTTGATGTACATTCGAAGTCTCACGCTTACGCGATCGGCTCCAAATGACATCAACAGGTATCGAATCTACGTTAGACCACGAAAACTAAAAAACACAGTAGGTTTATCTCCTAAATGGCACCTTAATTCAAATGTCTGACATAATCATTCCCTAATTAGCAAATATTGAAAACCTTAAAGAGGGGCACCAACTTCTATTGTCAAACATTATTGACGACCTTAATGAGAGTGGTGCTGTCTTACTGACGGGTAATGAGTCACGTGACACAAACTGGGTACACACTAATGGCTGCAGCCAAACAACCTCGTCCCCATGGAGCATTCACACCAACAATACAGGGACGCCTTTGACTCGATATCAGTCTTCAGCATAAGCTCTTTCTAACCCACTCAGCTGAGTTCTCTATAATCTGTCACATGTTCATTAATGTTTTCTTAACAAAGAGGACCAACCGAAAGAGAATGAAACTATTATGTATTATCAGATGAATTCATCCAAAATTAAAACAAATTCAATAATCATTGTCTTATAGCTTAAAACCGTCAAGATTTTCCATTTTCTAAAAACAAATATTCACAAAATCTCGACTTATGCTTGAATAACATTCCAGCAGTACAGTCTTGAGGTTATTTAAAAGAAATGTCTTATTTCCGAACCGACAAATAAAGTGCAACAGTTCCATTGTGTAGCTTTTGTAAAGAATAGAGTTTATAGCTATGATCCTATGTTCTTATTTGTGACTTAAACATTTACACATTATTCATGAAATAGTACATGAAAAGATTGGCCAACAAGTTGAAAAGAGCCTATCTTAAAATTTAAAACAATTGCATGACTGAATATTTTTTAGATCGTGACGCATGTCAAATCATATAATGCAACTACGGAGATACCTACAGTGGATATACATAATTATTAATACTATTTTGTTTGCATAGCAGTTCTCATTATTTATTATTAAATTAAACAAGTCAAATACCAAAAGTCCAAAGGCTGTTAGCTGTTGCTAAAATACAAACTTAATGAAGGTAAAATTAATTTTCAAAACTTATTAAATGTTTGGTCAAACCTAGGTCATGTTCTTTTACTGATCATTAACTTTTTTACTTCAAGTGAACAACCCTAATGTAAGAAATAATTCAAGTGAACAACCCTAATGTAAGAAATACTTCAAGTGAACAACCCTAAAGTAAGAAATACTTCAAGTGAACAACCCTAAAGTAAGAAATAATTCAAGTGAACAACCCTAATGTAAGAAATACTTCAAGTGAACAACCCTAAAGTAAGAAATACTTCAAGTGAACAACCCTAAAGTAAGAAATAATTCAAGTGAACAACCCTAATGTAAGAAATAATTCAAGTGAACAACCCTAAAGTAAGAAATACTTCAAGTGAACAACCCTAAAGTAAGAAATAATTCAAGTGAACAACCCTAATGTAAGAAATAATTCAAGTGAACAACCCTAATGTAAGAAATAATTCAAGTGAACAACCCTAATGTAAGAAATAATTCAAGTGAACAACCCTAAAGTAAGAAATACTTCAAGTGAACAACCCTAAAGTAAGAAATACTTCAAGTGAACAACCCTAAAGTAAGAAATACTTCAAGTGAACAACCCTAAAGTAAGAAATAATTCAAGTGAACAACCCTAAAGTAAGAAATAATTCAAGTGAACAACCCTAATGTAAGAAATAATTCAAGTGAACAACCCTAATGTAAGAAATAATTCAAGTGAACAACCCTAAAGTAAGAAATAATTCAAGTGAACAACCCTAATGTAAGAAATAATTCAAGTGAACAACCCTAATGTAAGAAATAATTCAAGTGAACAACCCTAATGTAAGAAATAATTCAAGTGAACAACCCTAAAGTAAGAAATAATTCAAGTGAACAACCCTAATGTAAGAAATAATTCAAGTGAACAACCCTAATGTAAGAAATAATTCAAGTGAACAACCCTAAAGTAAGAAATAATTCAAGTGAACAACCCTAATGTAAGAAATAATTCAAGTGAACAACCCTAATGTAAGAAATACTTCAAGTGAACAACCCTAAAGTAAGAAATAATTCAAGTGAACAACCCTAATGTAAGAAATAATTCAAGTGAACAACCCTAATGTAAGAAATAATTCAAGTGAACAACCCTAAAGTAAGAAATACTTCAAGTGAACAACCCTAATGTAAGAAATAATTCAAGTGAACAACCCTAATGTAAGAAATAATTCAAGTGAACAACCCTAATGTAAGAAATAATTCAAGTGAACAACCCTAATGTAAGAAATACTTCAAGTGAACAACCCTAATGTAAGAAATACTTCAAGTGAACAACCCTAATGTAAGAAATAATTCAAGTGAACAACCCTAATGTAAGAAATAATTCAAGTGAACAACCCTAATGTAAGAAATAATTCAAGTGAACAACCCTAATGTAAGAAATAATTCAAGTGAACAACCCTAAAGTAAGAAATAATTCATGTAAGAAATAATTCACGTGAACAACCCTAAAGTAAGAAATAATTCAAGTGAACAACCCTAAAGTAAGAAATAATTCAAGTGAACAACCCTAATGTAAGAAATAATTCAAGTGAACAACCCTAATGTAAGAAATAATTCAAGTGAACAACCCTAATGTAAGAAATAATTCAAGTGAACAACCCTAATGTAAGAAATAATTCAAGTGAACAACCCTAATGTAAGAAATACTTCAAGTGAACAACCCTAAAGTAAGAAATAATTCAAGTGAACAACCCTAATGTAAGAAATAATTCAAGTGAACAACCCTAATGTAAGAAATAATTCAAGTGAACAACCCTAATGTAAGAAATACTTCAAGTGAACAACCCTAATGTAAGAAATACTTCAAGTGAACAACCCTAATGTAAGAAATAATTCAAGTGAACAACCCTAATGTAAGAAATAATTCAAGTGAACAACCCTAATGTAAGAAATAATTCAAGTGAACAACCCTAATGTAAGAAATACTTCAAGTGAACAACCCTAAAGTAAGAAATACTTCAAGTGAACAACCCTAAAGTAAGAAATAATTCAAGTGAACAACCCTAATGTAAGAAATAATTCAAGTGAACAACCCTAAAGTAAGAAATAATTCAAGTGAACAACCCTAAAGTAAGAAATAATTCAAGTGAACAACCCTAATGTAAGAAATAATTCAAGTGAACAACCCTAATGTAAGAAATACTTCAAGTGAACAACCCTAAAGTAAGAAATAATTCAAGTGAACAACCCTAAAGTAAGAAATAATTCAAGTGAACAACCCTAAAGTAAGAAATAATTCAAGTGAACAACCCTAATGTAAGAAATAATTCAAGTGAACAACCCTAATGTAAGAAATAATTCAAGTGAACAACCCTAATGTAAGAAATAATTCAAGTGAACAACCCTAATGTAAGAAATAATTCAAGTGAACAACCCTAATGTAAGAAATAATTCAAGTGAACAACCCTAATGTAAGAAATAATTCAAGTGAACAACCCTAAAGTAAGAAATAATTCAAGTGAACAACCCTAATGTAAGAAATAATTCAAGTGAACAACCCTAATGTAAGAAATACTTCAAGTGAACAACCCTAAAGTAAGAAATAATTCAAGTGAACAACCCTAAAGTAAGAAATAATTCAAGTGAACAACCCTAATGTAAGAAATAATTCAAGTGAACAACCCTAATGTAAGAAATAATTCAAGTGAACAACCCTAATGTAAGAAATAATTCAAGTGAACAACCCTAAAGTAAGAAATAATTCAAGTGAACAACCCTAATGTAAGAAATAATTCAAGTGAACAACCCTAATGTAAGAAATAATTCAAGTGAACAACCCTAAAGTAAGAAATAATTCAAGTGAACAACCCTAATGTAAGAAATAATTCAAGTGAACAACCCTAATGTAAGAAATAATTCAAGTGAACAACCCTAAAGTAAGAAATAATTCAAGTGAACAACCCTAATGTAAGAAATAATTCAAGTGAACAACCCTAATGTAAGAAATACTTCAAGTGAACAACCCTAATGTAAGAAATAATTCAAGTGAACAACCCTAATGTAAGAAATACTTCAAGTGAACAACCCTAAAGTAAGAAATAATTCAAGTGAACAACCCTAAAGTAAGAAATAATTCAAGTGAACAACCCTAAAGTAAGAAATAATTCAAGTGAACAACCCTAATGTAAGAAATAATTCAAGTGAACAACCCTAATGTAAGAAATAATTCAAGTGAACAACCCTAATGTAAGAAATAATTCAAGTGAACAACCCTAATGTAAGAAATAATTCAAGTGAACAACCCTAATGTAAGAAATAATTCAAGTGAACAACCCTAATGTAAGAAATAATTCAAGTGAACAACCCTAATGTAAGAAATAATTCAAGTGAACAACCCTAATGTAAGAAATAATTCAAGTGAACAACCCTAAAGTAAGAAATAATTCAAGTGAACAACCCTAATGTAAGAAATAATTCAAGTGAACAACCCTAATGTAAGAAATAATTCAAGTGAACAACCCTAATGTAAGAAATAATTCAAGTGAACAACCCTAATGTAAGAAATAATTCAAGTGAACAACCCTAAAGTAAGAAATAATTCAAGTGAACAACCCTAATGTAAGAAATAATTCAAGTGAACAACCCTAATGTAAGAAATAATTCAAGTGAACAACCCTAATGTAAGAAATAATTCAAGTGAACAACCCTAATGTAAGAAATAATTCAAGTGAACAACCCTAATGTAAGAAATAATTCAAGTGAACAACCCTAATGTAAGAAATAATTCAAGTGAACAACCCTAATGTAAGAAATAATTCAAGTGAACAACCCTAATGTAAGAAATAATTCAAGTGAACAACCCTAAAGTAAGAAATAATTCAAGTGAACAACCCTAATGTAAGAAATAATTCAAGTGAACAACCCTAATGTAAGAAATACTTCAAGTGAACAACCCTAATGTAAGAAATACTTCAAGTGAACAACCCTAAAGTAAAAATAATAGAAGTGAACAACCCTAAAGTAAGAAATAATTCAAGTGAACAACCCTAATGTAAGAAATAATTCAAGTGAACAACCCTAAAGTAAGAAATAATTCAAGTGAACAACCCTAATGTAAGAAATAATTCAAGTGAACAACCCTAATGTAAGAAATAATTCAAGTGAACAACCCTAAAGTAAGAAATAATTCAAGTGAACAACCCTAAAGTAAGAAATAATTCAAGTGAACAACCCTAATGTAAGAAATAATTCAAGTGAACAACCCTAATGTAAGAAATAATTCAAGTGAACAACCCTAATGTAAGAAATAATTCAAGTGAACAACCCTAATGTAAGAAATAATTCAAGTGAACAACCCTAATGTAAGAAATAATTCAAGTGAACAACCCTAATGTAAGAAATACTTCAAGTGAACAACCCTAAAGTAAGAAATAATTCAAGTGAACAACCCTAAAGTAAGAAATAATTCAAGTGAACAACCCTAATGTAAGAAATAATTCAAGTGAACAACCCTAATGTAAGAAATAATTCAAGTGAACAACCCTAATGTAAGAAATAATTCAAGTGAACAACCCTAATGTAAGAAATAATTCAAGTGAACAACCCTAATGTAAGAAATAATTCAAGTGAACAACCCTAAAGTAAGAAATAATTCAAGTGAACAACCCTAATGTAAGAAATAATTCAAGTGAACAACCCTAATGTAAGAAATAATTCAAGTGAACAACCCTAATGTAAGAAATAATTCAAGTGAACAACCCTAATGTAAGAAATAATTCAAGTGAACAACCCTAATGTAAGAAATAATTCAAGTGAACAACCCTAATGTAAGAAATAATTCAAGTGAACAACCCTAAAGTAAGAAATAATTCAAGTGAACAACCCTAATGTAAGAAATAATTCAAGTGAACAACCCTAATGTAAGAAATACTTCAAGTGAACAACCCTAAAGTAAGAAATAATTCAAGTGAACAACCCTAAAGTAAGAAATAATTCAAGTGAACAACCCTAATGTAAGAAATAATTCAAGTGAACAACCCTAATGTAAGAAATAATTCAAGTGAACAACCCTAAAGTAAGAAATAATTCAAGTGAACAACCCTAATGTAAGAAATAATTCAAGTGAACAACCCTAATGTAAGAAATAATTCAAGTGAACAACCCTAAAGTAAGAAATAATTCAAGTGAACAACCCTAAAGTAAGAAATAATTCAAGTGAACAACCCTAATGTAAGAAATAATTCAAGTGAACAACCCTAATGTAAGAAATACTTCAAGTGAACAACCCTAATGTAAGAAATACTTCAAGTGAACAACCCTAATGTAAGAAATAATTCAAGTGAACAACCCTAAAGTAAGAAATAATTCAAGTGAACAACCCTAATGTAAGAAATAATTCAAGTGAACAACCCTAATGTAAGAAATACTTCAAGTGAACAACCCTAAAGTAAGAAATAATTCAAGTGAACAACCCTAATGTAAGAAATAATTCAAGTGAACAACCCTAATGTAAGAAATAATTCAAGTGAACAACCCTAAAGTAAGAAATAATTCAAGTGAACAACCCTAAAGTAAGAAATAATTCAAGTGAACAACCCTAATGTAAGAAATAATTCAAGTGAACAACCCTAATGTAAGAAATAATTCAAGTGAACAACCCTAATGTAAGAAATAATTCAAGTGAACAACCCTAATGTAAGAAATAATTCAAGTGAACAACCCTAATGTAAGAAATAATTCAAGTGAACAACCCTAATGTAAGAAATAATTCAAGTGAACAACCCTAATGTAAGAAATACTTCAAGTGAACAACCCTAAAGTAAAAATAATAGAAGTGAACAACCCTAAAGTAAGAAATAATTCAAGTGAACAACCCTAATGTAAGAAATAATTCAAGTGAACAACCCTAAAGTAAGAAATAATTCAAGTGAACAACCCTAATGTAAGAAATAATTCAAGTGAACAACCCTAATGTAAGAAATAATTCAAGTGAACAACCCTAAAGTAAGAAATAATTCAAGTGAACAACCCTAAAGTAAGAAATAATTCAAGTGAACAACCCTAATGTAAGAAATAATTCAAGTGAACAACCCTAATGTAAGAAATAATTCAAGTGAACAACCCTAATGTAAGAAATAATTCAAGTGAACAACCCTAATGTAAGAAATAATTCAAGTGAACAACCCTAATGTAAGAAATAATTCAAGTGAACAACCCTAAAGTAAGAAATAATTCAAGTGAACAACCCTAAAGTAAGAAATAATTCAAGTGAACAACCCTAATGTAAGAAATAATTCAAGTGAACAACCCTAATGTAAGAAATAATTCAAGTGAACAACCCTAATGTAAGAAATAATTCAAGTGAACAACCCTAATGTAAGAAATAATTCAAGTGAACAACCCTAATGTAAGAAATAATTCAAGTGAACAACCCTAATGTAAGAAATAATTCAAGTGAACAACCCTAATGTAAGAAATAATTCAAGTGAACAACCCTAATGTAAGAAATAATTCAAGTGAACAACCCTAATGTAAGAAATAATTCAAGTGAACAACCCTAATGTAAGAAATAATTCAAGTGAACAACCCTAATGTAAGAAATACTTCAAGTGAACAACCCTAAAGTAAGAAATAATTCAAGTGAACAACCCTAAAGTAAGAAATAATTCAAGTGAACAACCCTAATGTAAGAAATAATTCAAGTGAACAACCCTAATGTAAGAAATAATTCAAGTGAACAACCCTAATGTAAGAAATAATTCAAGTGAACAACCCTAAAGTAAGAAATAATTCAAGTGAACAACCCTAATGTAAGAAATAATTCAAGTGAACAACCCTAAAGTAAGAAATAATTCAAGTGAACAACCCTAATGTAAGAAATAATTCAAGTGAACAACCCTAATGTAAGAAATAATTCAAGTGAACAACCCTAATGTAAGAAATAATTCAAGTGAACAACCCTAAAGTAAGAAATAATTCAAGTGAACAACCCTAATGTAAGAAATAATTCAAGTGAACAACCCTAATGTAAGAAATAATTCAAGTGAACAACCCTAAAGTAAGAAATAATTCAAGTGAACAACCCTAATGTAAGAAATAATTCAAGTGAACAACCCTAAAGTAAGAAATACTTCAAGTGAACAACCCTAATGTAAGAAATAATTCAAGTGAACAACCCTAATGTAAGAAATAATTCAAGTGAACAACCCTAATGTAAGAAATAATTCAAGTGAACAACCCTAAAGTAAGAAATAATTCAAGTGAACAACCCTAATGTAAGAAATAATTCAAGTGAACAACCCTAATGTAAGAAATACTTCAAGTGAACAACCCTAAAGTAAGAAATAATTTAAGTGAACAACCCTAATGTAAGAAATAATTCAAGTGAACAACCCTAATGTAAGAAATAATTCAAGTGAACAACCCTAATGTAAGAAATAATTCCAAAATCAATTAAATTTTGGTTCATATCACTTTGAAATACATTCTGTCAGGTTCGTTTTTTTCTTCTTCTTTCTTCATCGGGGTTCGAACCAGCCGGGATCTCCTCTCCGTCTCGTCTGAATGCACCCACCTCTGTCACATGTTTCTGGCCCAAGCTCATTTAACCAATAGCAAGGCGGGCAGCAAAAGCTTTCAATATCATGCTAGGGGCAGGTAACTCCAGTGTACCATTCATTATACATAATCGGTGCTAAACACTATCTAAAAACAAGGACATGATTGGATAGCTTACGACTGGGTTTGTCTGCGCATAACTGCTTGTAGCAACATGCAACAGAGATGAGTGCATTCAGAGCGAGACGGAGAGGACATCCTGGCTGGTTCAAACTCCGACGGAGACAAAAATTTTGCTATTTTATTCCTCGGAGCTCTGTCTGACTGAGAATTTTAGTCAGACTGAGAATTGTATCACCAGGAACTGCTGCACTTTGGATCAAGCTTTTGATGAATGTGCCCTGCTGTTGTCAAATCTTAAAACTAAAGCAAGTAAAATTTAATCATTATTTACATGTCCAAATAGATTGAGAATGAGTCTATATTAGTGGCTATTAGATTGATAGATAAAACTGAAGGCGATGCCAGCTTTTGACCTACTGTGCCTGTGCTGAGAGAGTCTTGTGTTTTGAGTGTATTTTGCACATTATCATTTTTTGTTTTAATTGTTGATAATCGTTTACATGATGTAATTTTATTAACTTAACTCATTGCATATAGCGATTTTGTGATGAAATGTTGTCTATTTATGTGTATGGTTGCTTTTAGAAGCAATTTGAATTTTCTCTAATAGCCCTTGGATGAAAGTTTTTATTGGACTTTATTTCTTTTTTTAAAACTTTGTTTAAAAAATAAAGTAGCCCTGATCACCATGTGTTTTGTAATAAAGTATAGATTTGCCCTGAACTATTATAGTTAAAGCATGAGGCCGAAGGCCGAATGGTTTGACGTTATAATAGTTCAGGGCATTACTATACTTTATTGCAAAACACATGATGTTAGGGCTACTCTATTACTTTTCTAGTATGTTGATTTTTACGCGTTCAAGTTATTTCTACTCCAAATATAAACATATTTTGCAAATCACGTCCGGCCTCAAATTTAAAATCCTCGATCAGGGACACATCTCGTGACGTCATAGCGGATTGTTATTGACGTCACGGGTCATTCTTTCGTGACACCACTCAAAAACTATACTTTATTGCGGAATAAAGGGTGGGCGGCGCCTTTGATCTTTACGAAAACAATACTAGAATTGATTATGTAGGATGTCAACCGAATCAGTAAACCATATGCATTGATGCTATCCGTGTGTTTGTTATTTTTATAATTGAAGAGAACGGAGATAGTATGATCATACAATAAGTTACGCACTATAGTATGTAAAACGTTTCCATCCAAATAAAGATTCACACAGGCGACCAACCTTAAACATTTCATGAAGGTCTAGTGCTTTAAAATGAAATATAAAAGTTCATCTATGGGAGATTATGTGGACAATTAGTTCCAGATAAGTTATATAACCTATCAAAACAATATTAATTCATAACTCCTGTTTGTCTGTTAAGATAACTTTCTAAAATACTATTTCTGCTGTTTAATATCATCCAAGCTGATCGAACAACGTGACCTCAGAATTTAATTATTTCATAATCATTAAGCATGATGACACAATGTTAGTCGGCTAATTTTTAGAATTTATTGATGATGTGTAATTTTTCCGTGAGACATGAATAAGATACTAACCTCAGTCTTGTTTAATATTTTTGATGAAACTCAAGATAGTATCAACATTTAACTTGCTTTCAATGGTTAAATACCAAACCAGTCACTCATTTGATAAAATGTCCCCGTTTAGTATTCTCTATTTGCCAACCTGCAACAGTAGATATTTCTTGATCAGATGTCAGATGACACAATTTGTAAAAGTTTGGCATCTCTGACCCCTGACAACTCATGGAATATTCATTACAATTCTATCACAAAACATTATAACAATGTAAAACACAATAGTAAATGTACACAATAATATTTCTACAAATGATAGAACTTTTAGGAACATTTTAGTACAATCTTTCACAATATTTCAATTTATGTACATAGTGTTACAATGTTGTCAAATTAGATCATAAAACCATAGTTTGTAAAAGATAATAATATTATAAAACAGCAGATTTCTTGTTTGTGAACAATAACATTTCAGGCAAAACTTTGATGATAATTTTATTTGAGTTCTGTGATCTGTGGTCACACAAACATGGACGTAAAAAATATATATATTTATTTTTAGGGGTCAGTGTTTCTCTATGATAATTCAGGTGAGTCGAAAATAAAACAGACAAGACAAGACGACTCAGTGCATTTAAACTGCGATTTACCTAATCTATGGAGACTTGCCCACATGCTAGGAGGGTCAGTCACAAACCTCCGACCCCACACAGTGAAACTGCCCAGTCGGGGATCCCGGATTGGCCAAAATATTACGATATTTTACACAAATGTCAGTCGATCTGCACAATGTCAACAAACCCCTGATCGGCAGCCATACTAACGTGACGTCATGATTCTTATACGCATGTCCGGAAGTTATCGAGATCAAAATAAATTTCAATGCTGGATCCGGACAGTGGTGATCTCTATTCAAAACAATTCTGGCAGTGCTTTACATGCGGCGTGTTTGACGGCATTTCTCTTGTCAGTTCATGAAGTTACTCGGTCTCAGGGCAGCTAGTTGTCCTTGTGTAGCTGTCGTTCGTTGCATCCTTCCCATTGAGCTTTCAGTTGCCGGGATACTTGATTGCTGTGTGGAAACACTGTGTGATGGGACCGTCTCAAGTCATGTGTGACCATTTTCTCAGCCAGACTCGCCATGTAATTGGTTCCGATGAAAGGTTCTAGATGCCAGATGGCACGCAGTAAGTGGAACATTAGGAGGTCTGCAGAAGAAATTGACGACAGCTGAACGCTGGCGGGGAGCGAGCAGTCTTGCGGTCAAGTTTCTGTCAGGAGTCGGACATAATTAATGTTTGTGGTTTATTCATCCTCAAGTATAGTTTGTACGCAGACTGATATGCTTGTTCCCACAGTTGTCTATCATCTGGAGAGAGTTAATGTGCGGAGAGTCGAGTGGGGCAGTATTCCCGGTTGAGTGTGGCGAGTGATAGACAATCGGACGGACTGAAGACGGCAGGGCACAATGGGTCTGATGTGGATGGTGGGGAGGTCGCGGGTGAGCCAGGTCATCCTGCTCCTGGTGCTGCTGGTCATCGTGCTGCAGGTCTTCCACATGTCCCTGCTCACCAGGCTCGAGGCCAAGGAGGCCCTTGACAGGTTCAAACTGCCCGCCACCCACCTGGCCGGCCCGCGTCTCCTCTCGCTAGTACAAGCCGTGGAGGAGAGGGTGCGCAACTCGCACAGGCTGGACCACAGTGGAACCTACCATATCATAGCAAACATCCTGCACGAGGGTCAGACGGACTCTCTCAATGAGAGAGAGCACGTGGAGGATGTGGCAATCGTGACCCAGAGCTCGTCCAACCACCTGCATCATGTGACACATTTAGTGGACGCTTGGGATGGACCCATATCTCTCGCTGTCTTCACTTTCGACACAGATGTGGAAAATGCCTTACAAAAAATTGTGCAGTTATACACATGCAATCAAAAAATACGAAAATTAGTGACGTTTCATTTGGTTTACCC
This sequence comes from Steromphala cineraria, assembly GCA_916613615.1. Classification (NCBI taxonomy): domain Eukaryota; kingdom Metazoa; phylum Mollusca; class Gastropoda; order Trochida; family Trochidae; genus Steromphala; species Steromphala cineraria. The sequence goes on along the minus strand of OU744724.1, from coordinate 49,935,144 downwards.
TTTAAACCGACCACCAGCTGTGCTTAGTACCTCCTGGATGAAAGGTTCGTGTGGTAGAAGTATAGCAGATGATAACGTCAGTGCCAATTATGCAATAGCGGGTATCGAATACCCACATAACCTACTAAGGAACCTTGCAATCAAATACTCAACTTCTCGCTACATATTCATGATAGACATTGACATGATTCCATCAGTAAACCTTCGCAACGAGTTCCTCAAAATGGTGTCTTCATTGAAACATTCGAGGGGAAATTCTACAAAAGTTATGAACACAGCTTTCATAGTGCCTGCGTTCGAAGTGATTGAGAAAGAGCTGGTGCCCAAAAGCAAGTCTGCACTGTTGGTCGAGTGGACAGCGGGGGGTGTTCGACCCTTCTACAGGGCTGTGTGCTGGAAGTGCCAGAGACACACGGACTACGAGAAGTGGCGGGAACTGCAGCAGACGACTGGTCTGCACGTGGCCTACAGGGTCGGGTGGAAAGACCCCTGGGAACCTTTCTTCATAGGCAGCAAGTGGATGCCGCCCTACGACGAGCGGTTCAAGCAGTACGGCTTCAACAGGATCAGCCAGGTGGGTTCACAGTGTACGCTAGGTTCTCCTCATCTGGCTAGGTACTGTCATGTTTACTTGTAGAATCTACTCACCACCCACACTGTAGTTAATAACATTTTGATACAACAAAACATATCGGAGAGCAAGTCTAGATTTGTAGAGAACTACAATAGCCAATGCCCCGAGGCTCCTTTTTGTATTTAATAAAATAATCATTTCCCAGAAACTGATTAAAAGTCTATCGTAGAATCCTGCGTTACTAATACTAACCTGAATTATTGATTGAGCATCAAGTTCCCAATGTTTCAACAATTACAAACTGATCCTATTCTTTCCTTTCGATTCCATCGTTTCAACATTCAATGAGCTTAGTACACACTAGGGAACATAAGAATGTCATAGAATCATACCATCCCGAACATGGCTATAAAAACGGCAATGCGGGTCTTAAAATGAATCTATTTGAGTTCTAAAATCGCTTCGTAAGAAATATACTAATCACTTACTCACATCTGTTTATAATGCAAACTTACATACATACCCACTTTTCAACCGTATTCTCTGTAGTATACATAATCAATAACCGAGGACTCTTTTTCCTCTTCGATGTTCTCGCCATTTGTATAACATTATTCACACAAATTGTCAATTTGAGAACATATTTGGAAATCATTCTCATCTTAGTTTCAGGAAACGGCAAATGACACTACTGCCTATCTGTATTTTAACACAAATATGTGTATTAACTTTTTGTAGCTCTCACATGCTTCTTTGTAGCGTTAATTTCATTAAGTTCTAAAAAGTGAAAACCTCTCGGCATGATCACTTGACTCCCGGGACCGAAAAGCCGGATCTATCGGGACCCATGTCATGTCATACAGCATTGTCGTACCTTCATCACACAACCTCCGCCTCACGTGCACTTCCGTCATGATTACGTGTCAATTTCAATCTGAAGCCACACGCAGAAGGAAAGGACATGATCCATCGACTGTCAGTGTCACTAGGTCAGCGGTCTAGGATTTATCGTGCCTTACGAGTTCCTAATATGCAGAATGTTCGAACAAGAAGAGGGAAATTACTAATCTGATTAAGATTGAAGTACAGTGTTAGTTCTGAACGGGAGCTGCATCTCTACAGTACTGACTCTCACTTACGTATGTGTTCTATAGGGAACTGTATCCGCTCTGTCTTAAGACCAACACATATATTCTTTAAGAAACTTGTTTGGGGAACGTCTTTAAACCAATGTATGTTACATCTTGAATTGCGTCTGATATGTGAAGTTAGGACCATCGTATAATTTTCAAGTTCCGTTTAAGAAATTGCAGAAGCAGCAAACCAAATTTGATGAGAATCAACTTGGCTCTCAGGTATATAAGCGAATGTTGGTGTGCGGTGAGACAGATACAGACGGATAGCTGCAGACGTCTGGAGTGAACACTTCATCGATACACATTGACACGCGCTATTTGTTCTGTTAACATGGCTGAATTATTAATGACAGATACAGATAATGACAAATACTAGTTCATGCTTTGTCATTTGAAACTATTCAAATATTGATTTCTTGGCTTAACATACGGTTGAACAGTGGGATTGCATATCTCCATTGGATTATTATCTAAGCGTTATACTGAACAACTAACGCCTTCTTAAAAAATATCATTCATAAAAAGTCAAATTGACAAAACTGATTGTAGCGCGGTTCTCCATTTGGCATACATAGCTTTTCTACCCCACTACTAGCTGCCTTTTAAAAAATTAAAGAATCACATAGACATAAACTGTTAGGGCTTCCAAGTGCACTCGAGTTGGGCCCAGCTGGACTCGAGGACTCGAAAAGTGTTTACCACTGTTAATTATAAATTCGACCCGAAAGGAGTCAAGATTTAATAATGAGAAATTACAGAAACGAAGACTTGATAGTCACCAACTGCTAGGCTGCGAGGTTGTTTAATGAAGACGAATTTCGGCCATATATTGTAATTTGTTCCATATATAGGCCGCATTGGCGCACCCCAACCCAAGAGAGTCTAAATTTTGTGATAGAGGTCAACAGTCATATACATGACATCGTATTCATCTCAAACATGATGAAAGTGTAAATTTGGAAAACTTAAATTCGGCTGACAATCCCATTTCCTATGAACGCGCATTATTTGATTCAAATCAATTATTTAAATGGTTTCAAAAGTAAAATCTTGTCACTTTGATTCTACTACAAAAATAATTGCACTGAAAACATGCATGCAACGTCATCGCCTCCTCGAGAGCTAGAATGGCACCAAGTTGGGAGGTTATGACGAGGGTTTTGGGAACCAAAGGTGGACGGCGCATGATCGACTATCTGCAGCTAGATATGACCACCACTGATCTTATCACCTCGACATCTCGTGAAATCTTGAGAAATTTATTTGAACGTAAAGTAAGTTTGAAACTTCAGCGTGTCCTTGAATGTCTGATCTCGAGTGTCATGAGGTCAGGGGTCATGGACTGGTCAGCTGGTGAGATAGCTGCACCTACTGGACACCGACTGACAATAACGAAAGACGACCTGACAGGTGCTTGCTTGCCTGGAGGGAAACCCGTCACTGCATATCCTCCCTGTGGATAATGAGCGGATTTCACAAATTGAGATTCAGACATGAGCCCGTTAAAGCGAACACAGAATTAAAAAAGATCTCTTACATCTATACAAGTATTTACTGAGTATAAATTTAATTTGCACTTTGCTCAAATGAGGTGTATATATTACATACTTCTTGAACCCTGAAATTGTTTTGAATGTTCAAGTTTTGTAAACAATCACATCGCTTTAAGCTGCTCTGTCAGTGTTAAGTTGAACGTTTTCAATCTTATTTGTATTTTGTGGTTTTATCTAGGACGATGAGATGACCAGATGTCACGATACGATACGATACGATAAGCCTTTTAAGCGTATGTGAAGTGAAGCGAGATGACGTTAACATTACATTCACATATTGTTAAAAGTAATTAAAAATATGACGGTTTTCATCCTTAGCTCATCTTGCAAACCCTAAAACGCCGGTTTCCAAAATGTAAGTTTCCTGTATCTGGATTGATTCTATGGTAAAGCACATGTGCCTAAAAGGTCAACTGTCTATGGTGCCAAATCGTTACTTCCACAAAAAGAATTTGATAGCTGACGCCTAAATTGATACAAATTCTGAGGGATAGCATTTGTGCTAGTAGATCGACACCATCAGTTGTATCCAGTCCCTGAAAATAATTCTCAAAAACGATTATTTTATCAGATAAACAATGGATCCTCAGAGATTTAACTTTTGTAGTTCACTTCAGATCAAGACTTGCTTTTCAAGAGCTTACGTATCATACATGTTTAAGGTCTAGTCGAGACAAATCGGTGCCATTACATCTGTATCATTTGTTACAGCAAGTTTTGAGATCGATACCACTATAGATGTATTCGAGTACCTGACAGGAAGCGGGTGTACTGACATGCTAAGGCATTAACATTTATACTGTTACGAGTATCTGCCTGCAGTAGATACCTCACTGCAAAGGTCATCACTGATTGAAATGCACTGGTCTCGTTAGATTATGCGAAGAACAACCCTCCCGTCGTGTACATGTATACTTAATTCAACCGACAAAGTTTGACTTTTTCAATATCTATTGTAAGTCAACGATCTCAACCAGAACGTTTTTTGTTTGAATATTGTTTCTTTTTGGAAACGTATTTTAGTTAAAACCCTGCTTATAAGGCTTGGAAGTTGCTTTAAACTTGTTGAGTTAGAAGAGAATTGTAAACGGGCTTGCAACGCTATTTCAAAAAATCCCAACTTGCACACAAGGGAGCTTGAACTGAATAACGTGAAGTTTGATGTTATGGCAACTCTGTAAATACAGTTGTAGGCCTACTTGTTGTAAGGGTCCTTTTGTAGTTATGGCATATATAGTTGTGTAGGACGCCAGGCTATATCCTGTACATCCAACTCAAGTTCACTAGACATACTGCTTACTGAACCACCAACAAGACAAACAATCCACTTACCGTAAATCCTCGAATAGTCCCCGGCTATTATTTATTTCAACCACCCATTTGATCCGGCGATAATTAGAGACAGACGATTATAAGTCGTATAAATGTGTTCATCATCAACTTTATTCATGTATAATGGCCCCTGGGCCCAAATACAGGTACATGTAAACACATAATTTATTTCATATACAATAATAATAAGTAATAATTAAATAATAAGAATACGAGAAGTAGATAACATGGAAATAATAATTAATCACAAGAAATTTCATTTAACCTTTTACATCGTTTTTCATAGGCATAATAAACATAGTGGCTTAATTTTTTCAACATGTAGTTATCGTTGGTAGTAAGAATTTGTTTAAATGTATACATGTTTCCATTTCTAATATTTGGCAGATATATTTTTCTTAAATCATTATAATATGGACACACGGAAATGAAATGAAATTCGTCTTCTATTCCTTCCTTACAAATTTGACAAATTCTAGACAACCTATCAATTTTCTGCCATATACCCTCATTAACCTGTAAACGTAACAGCCCCGATCGTAATTTAACAATGCTTTTACGAAATTTAAAATCCACTATTTCAAATAAATATTTCTCCGGTTTAAGTAGACTTTTATTTTCTCTATATGTATCATATCTGGTACTGTTGTTTAGTGTAGAGTTCCAATTTTGAAAAAACATATCTTTTGCCCGTTTTTATCCCACCGGTATGTAATACCGTGGGATATAGTCATCGCCCTGTCCGTCTGTATGTCCGTCCGTCCGTCCGTCCGTCCGTAATCATTTCGTTTCCGGAGCAGAACTCAAAAACCGGTCCACATATCTTTCTGAAACTTCACATGTGTATTGCCCACCTACTGAAGTGGTGCCTTTTGATATTTTCACATTTCTGAAAATTTTATTTTTAATTATTTTCATGGAAACGGCTCTTATTTGGATTCTGTTCATGAAAGGTTTCGTTTCCGGAGCAGAACTCAAAAACCGGTCCACATATCTTTCTGAAACTTTACATGTGTATTGCCCACCTACTGAAGTGGTGCCTTATGATATTTACACATTTCTGAAAATTTTATTTTTTATTATTTTCATGAAAACGACTCTTATTTGGACTCTGTTCATGAAAGGTTTCGTTTCCGGAGCAGAACTCAAAAAACGGTCCACATATCTTTCTGAAACTTCACATGTGTATTGCCTACATACTGAAGTGGTGCCTTTTAAAATTTTCACATTTCTGAAATTTTATTTTTCATTATTTCCATGGAAACGGCTCTTATTTGGACTCTGTTCATGAAAGGTTTCATTTCATATATATTAGCGTATACTATTATGAACCTTGCTTGAAAAATTTACAATCATCTTTCAAAGGTTTACATCTTACGATCATGTGGAACCGGTGGGATATGTCATCTTCTGATGAGTCTTGTTTTTAAATATTGATAAATTGTACCCTGTCTCCTATACTTTGCGAAATCCAAACGAAACCAAATCCATGAGAAAAAAACATATTTGTTGAGAATGAAACAAAACCACCACCATCGGAATTTCTTATTGTTAACATTAAAAAGAGTCACTTCTTTACCAATGGTTATGCGTTTAGAAATGCATATTTTCTCGAAGGTCTAAGAAAAAGAAGGTTGTGTCTATCGCTTTATCAAACAACTGTGATAATTTATTTCAACGGAGTCTTAAACCCGGCGTTTTTAAGCAGTCAATTATTCAAGGATTTTCGATCGGTAGTAACCATATCCTCCCACACGAGCCCCTCCAAACTCTTCACCCACTAAGGTATATATATTGTCCCTGGTGCACCCTATGATAGTCTGTCTCCCTGTTGCAGGTGTGTGAGCTGCACGTGCACGGGTACGAGTTCGGAGTGGTGGACAGCGCCTTCCTGGTGCACCGCGGCTTCAAGCAGCAGGAGGGCTTCCATAGCACCAAGCAGCAGGAGATGGAGCGCAACGTGCAGCTCTTCAGGCGCTTCAAGGAGGAGCTCAAGACCAAGTACCCCAACTCTACCCGCAGGTGCTACTGAAGACTGGTCAACATCAACCCAACACCGTGGTAACTGTGGGCTGGAGATCGTTCACCTTGGTAATACAGGTCACGGGTCCAGCCAACCCGATCTCTCAGTGTTCCTGGCAGATGTGTTTATAGATGACTACTAAATTCAAGCAGCGTGTTTTAATGATTCAATGTTCGTATGCAAGGACGAGAAGGGGACCAGGACCCTAAGATGTCCCAGACTGGCGCATCTGCAACAGCATATATACAGGATGGTACGGGCATCAGGCATGAGGAACAACTGGGTCAGCCTCTGTGGTGACGAGGACAGGTTCAGGGACAGAGTCCCCCTACTCAGAGATTATTTTTATATATTCCCAATGGATTACTTATCATTCACTCGATTGAAACTCGAAACGGCCTTTGAAACTCGGTCGAAGTACTGAATCGATTATGGATGTGTCATTTTGTATCAACAAGGTTTATTTTCAAACTTCATTTTTCATGAATTCCACGTCCATTTCTTGACAAACGGATGTGTTTGTATCAATCTCATTTTGTAACATGTCTGTGTATATTTCATTCGATTAAAACATTAAATTCTATTTACAAAACTGTTCTGATATCATGGAAGAATATTGCGTACCGCTCAACTTAGACCGCGTGCCCATGTCCCCCGTAAAGCTTTGCGTGGTTCCGTGGCTCCGTGGTTCCAAAAAGCTTTTGTTTCCGGGAAATATCTCAAAAGCAGTATTACATGTGGGTGTGGGGTTGCCTTTAACTCATTACGCTACTTAAATCTTTATAGGTCTTTCTTTATTCTATAACACTTTTTTGGGATTGTCTCTTGGCGGTGGACATCACATATAAAACTGTAAATATTTTCATTATAGAATTGTGAAAGAATCCGGGTCGAGAACATTCAGTTCGTATGTGTTGTTAAGGTTAGTTGAATCAATCACAATGAAGACCATTCAAAGCATTGGAATAAACACCGTGCACGAATGTAAATGTCACAATTCTTCAAAAACATTTAAGATTTTTTCATTTTCTGCAATATTTAAAACTATGTTGTACGAAAAAGAAAATCATTTTTCAACCGCAAAACAATAGTTTTGTTCATGGGAAAACGCCAAAACTCATTTTATTTCTATTTCCACGGTATCGTCTCAAAAGACAGAATTCCCAAAAGACATAACGCTTAAAACAACACTTTTCGTGGTTGATAAACGATGTGTAACATAGCCTCTACCCTTTAAAATAATGGAACATCCCATATGAAAGACAGAATTCCAAAAAGGCAGAAAAAGACCCCATTAAAATACTATTTAACATGAAGCACCATTTCATTCACTTGACATGTTGTTGTCTCTATAACTCATATATAGACATATGGGTTAAACATATTCTTATTTGACAATATAAAATAAGGATTGGTGAACAAGCAAGACGGCATATTTGAACACGGCTCCTAAATACAACAGACTTGAAACTGGACACAATATGCACTACGGACAGAACAAATATATAATTGATATAAAACTCTTTGTAGTCAAATCATTTTGTGTAAATCAGGCATTATGTTGTCAGAGATGCTTTTGAATTATGCAGTAAAATTTATATCGATAGACACTTTTACTTTTGAACTGATGTAAGGATTTTAGGATTTCCAGTACATTTGCTTGTTCAATCGTACAATTATCCCATATCTGACAAGCATAATCAAAGAGTGGTTAGATAAAAGATTAAAACAGAAAATCTAGTTGTTTACGGGATTAACGGTATATTAAACTTCTTAAACAATTGATCCTTGGTCTTATTTTCTTTATCATTTCATTTATATGCTGTTTCCAAGAACCATCGCTTTGAAGTGTTAAGATATATGTACACACATATCTCCAATAGGTTGTATCTTAATCTTAACAAGAAGATACCCATCCAGAAGTAACTGGAGCGCATTCTGTGATGGGACATACTCTGCTCTTTGTAGGCCAGCCATATCGAAATAAGACAATTTTGCAACCATGCATATTTGTTTATGTACTCTAAGAGGATTTTGCTTGAAAACATTCTAAACTTCTCTGGTAAAATACAATAGTATCTACAACTTGACATGACTTACAACTTGTTACTAGTGCATAAAGCGCGTGGGGTCAGTTCATTGATTAATTAGGGGTAGTCAGCACTGCTCAGCCAATTAGTGTTATGATTGATTCTGTCTTTTGGGAATTCTGTCTTATGGTACTGAATCATTTCACATGATCTTTGTGTGATTAATTCTCTGGATGATATTGTGGGTATTACCTCATCCTATGGTATTATTTACCCGATGACATTCAAGGCTCGCCTTTCCCTAAACACCGGCACACCCAATGACAGGGCCCCTCGATGATTGCAGACACACAGACAGGCCGATAGTTTTTAGGGAATAGTCATACCTGCAAGTATATTCAATTTCTGAATTCTCCCCCAATCCGTTAATAAAGTACTTAGATTGAATTCTGCCATGATAATGATGACCCAACGTGTTTTGTAAGGTAAACTCAAGATAGGCAAATGTTATTCATCTTAAGAAAGAATGAACTAATAACCTACAATATTTGCAACCTGTGAATAGTAATACACCTTATACACATTATGAGCGAATGCTGCTATTATGGTTGAGATAATGACCTGCAGCTGAGTGGGTATCGGATATAACCTTTAAGCGACAGCGAGAAGGTTATATCCGATATCCACGAGGATATGGTCATTATCTCACATACACCACATGGCTTTACCAATTTGCATTTTAACAAAAGTAGAACACCAACCAAATATTTAGTTATTTTATAGTTGTTGTTATGGGGAAACACTTAAATACACTCCACTTCTAAACATTTCATTTGCACAATACGCGAATTTCACGTGCAGATTGAGCATGTCATGGCGAAGTTGTCAATTAGACAAATCTGAGCAAGTAGCAATCTGGTTCTAGTTGTTTCGATTTAACAAAACCTCCAAAATTCTACATTGAATTAAAATTAAATAATGTGAACACAATTTGTCAAAAACGTCACCGAAATAGTGATTTATGGCAAATAATATTGTTATGTTTAATACACTATTCAGTCTATCAAATATTTCCCTCTTTATGAAGCAAAAGGTGTTACTGCACGAACGTTGTCAATTTCATCTTGTGATGCACGGATTTTAAGTAAATATCCTATCGCACGAGCTGTACTGTACACAATCGAAAGCACATGGTTTGAAGATTGAGACGAAAATGAAGTGGTCTCATATTTTGAACAAATTAATGGCCGTGTTTCAAGGTCTTTTCAGGTGGAAGTGAAGGTGAGTTGAACTTTTAAGTATATTCATGTATTTGCTGTTGAATGTTATTTATGCGTGGATCTGAGAAAATGCTGAAGTATGTTACAGAGGGTTTACGCGGTCTAAAACAAGCTGTCAACAACCAAGTTCATATTTATGCATTTTGCTGTTGAAAAACTATTCTTAATGTAATTATTGTTTTCAATATCATTCAATAATGTAAATAGCAATGTCTACATAATAGTGATTAATACATGTAACATGGTGTATATAGATGGTTGGTTTAAAACAGGGTTGCATTATGAGCCAGCTAATATTTTCACTATATATAAATGAACTAGCTATGAGCATTGAAGGTTCGGATTGTTATGGATTACAACTTATGCGTGATATTGTACATATATATTTACTTCTGTTTGCTGATGACATTGTGTTGTTTTCTAATGTATGCAGAGATTTGCAAAAGCAGTTGAATATCCTCTCTTCGTTTTCTGTAGAATACGGACTTAAGGTTAACATGGCGAAATCAAATATAATGGTGTTCAGAAAGGGGGGTATGCTAAGTACTAAGGAGTCATGGACCTTTGATGGTGAAGAATTGAAAATTGTGAATAATTACAAGTACTTAGGCATGTATTTAACCCCGCATTTATCATGGAAATATGCTACTAATAAAAGAGCTATGGAAGGTAAGCGAGCTTTGAATGGTATACTAAGAACGTTAAATATGAACAGTTTTATAAATAGCCAGATGTTCTTCAAAATATTTGATAGCAAAATATTACCAATCTTAACATATGGCTGTGAACTTTGGGGATATAAAACTTATGAGGAACTTGAAAAAATCCAAAGAATAGCATGCAGAAGGTATCTTAAACTAACTATTAAAACACCTAATAATTCGGTCCTCGGTGAATGTGACCGTTTTCCATTATTTGTCATTGTCAATACCACTGTAAGAGTTGTCAAATATTGGCTCAAGATAATCAGAATGCCTGATCATAGATACGTTAAGAAATCATACAAAATGTCACGTCTCTATGATACAAATGGTAAAGTAAACTGGGTAACTAAAGTAAGAAACATTTTATGTTCTAATGGGTTTATGTACGTCTGGACAAATCAGGGAGTACAAAACACTAATCTATTCTTAGGAGAATTCAAACAAAGAATTAAAGATGTGTTTATATCAGATTGGTTTAGTTCGATAGATCAAATATCTAAACTTCAAAATTATAAAACCATAAACTCAGATTTGAAACTGAAGAGTATATAAATTCACTTCAAATAGATAAATTTAGAAGCACTTTGGCAAATTTCCGTTGTGTAACACTCCCATTAGAAATAGAAACTGGTAGGAAAAATGGTAAAGAACGCAAAGATAGAACCTGTAGGCTATGTAAATCAGGAGAAATAGAGAATGAATATAATTTTCCACTTTCGGATATTAGAAAACAATACCTCAATGTTGTCACAGCGTCAAAATACCATTTTGTTAAATTAATGTCTGATAAGAATAAAGAGTGTTTAAAGAATGTTGCCATGTATATATACCATGCTATGGAACTACGAAGCGCACTTATTACATAAGCATATTTCAAAACTATGTTTCTTTTACAATATAAACGCATGTGCATTATGATTGTCAATTTTATATGTATTCTATGTTGTCATAGGCCGTTGGCCTAAATATCAACCGAAATAAAGAATTGAATGGTGCATTTAACCTTATAACTCTGAAATTGTAATTAATTTAGCATGTTTCTTTCTTACAATTAATCACATTGTTCGATATTCATCTTTAAAATATTATTTGTCCATTAAAAAGCATACTCTAACATTATTCAAAAGTCAGATTCAAATAAAATTAGCACAAATATTAATACTTATAGAGAGATCAACATTAAGCAAAAAAGTCAAACATCGATAAACAAATTATAAAGATCACCTGTGTTTAATTTCAACAACCGACGTTACATATTTGTTTCAGCAAATACACATGGACATTTGATTGACTATCTAAACAACATAAACGTTGACCTTATTATGGATAATTCAACAAAGACCATATGCATGGAACAGATTTCAGCCTGTCAAAGGATTGGGAGCACTGTTCACTTGGATTCTGTACACAGAGATTCGAACCCCTGTGATTCTGTATATCTTACTTTCAGCTAATCGAGAACGACGTGAATTTGTGTGCGAGTGTTATGATGAAAATCACCACGGATAAGCACAAAGCACAAACTGATATCACCATGTGATGCATTTTATATGAATATAAGTTATAAATCTGTAAATAAAATACGTTTCAAAAGTGTTTTGATATTATGTATTCTTTCGTAAATATGTCTTTGATCGCACGCCTGGTTATACGAAATAGTAAACCTCCGATATTGACCTGATAACTACACTACGTGGTGTATAGAAGTATATTTACTGAAAAATCTAAAAATGCATTGACATACATACATTTATTTACATTTAGCGAGTGAAAAAACAAACGTTACAAAAGCATAACCAATTGTTCTGAAGCTCGACAGGCATTCTTTTTAACCACTAGAACCTATAGAGGTATACATGTACTTTATATTGACAATAGACGCTGTTATGATGAGATAGGATGATGGTTTAATTATCCATAGTAGAAAATTGTTTCACATCTTACTCAGTTCTCCGGTATAAAAACAAAAACAAAGATAAAGCAGATATCAAAGGACTATATATACTGAACGGCATTAAAAACGCAATTGGTAATTAATGTCACAGAACTTATCATGGTCACTTGATGATAGTTCAAAGAATGTCAGAATGATTCATTTAGAGTTCGGATCCAAGACCATGTTGGGCAGACAAACACATGGTGATGAAAACAGTGCGTTGAGCATGTCGCGCAAACGCAACCACTTGCATTGATCGTAAAGTGCATGTTCATTCACACCACTCAAGTCCTTTACAAGCACACACAATTTTGAAGGTCAGTCAAAATTGCGGAGACGCTTTGCTTGATAAACTGAAAAGAAGAATATGATCATGGGAATGGAACCCCTAGGGCTTTATGGAATTTGCGAGTTTCAGACACTTCCATGTGAATCTGTCCACCGATTCTTGACTAAAAATCGATGCCGGTGAGCTGGAACAATTTAAGGATCGTCCTTGACTTGGTACACCACCTGTGACATCGTTTTGCAGGACCATTTTTCTGCTTTTCACGCCTGAAAAAAACACAGATTCCGAACGGCATATGGCACTGATAAGAGAACGATTGGGAAAATCAGACGTCAAATCAATGGTCCAATCGTATGCAGATGTCTTGTTGCCTACAATATCCGCTGCTGATATCCTTTCCGTGACAAGGCCCTCATCGACTTGACAGACAGCAATGGACAATTACAGGACCAATATTGTTATCAGACAGTGGCATAATGTCATAAACGCTGTTGATCAAGGTTCAATCTCCCCTTTGCTGATGGACTGGAGGACATTTGATACCTGGCAGAGGTGAATATTCGCTGTAAATGAGTCCCATCGAACATTTGTGGGACAAAGTCTTTAACAACATTTGGGGACCCTCCCACAACATTATAGGCGATGCCAGAGTCTTTCAAAGCCCATGCGATTGCAGACATGTCTGAGCACACAAGGGGGACACGCAATATACTGACTTGAAACCATCCCTGCTGTGTTTTCCCTTGTTGTGACGTCACATGTTATGATGTCAGTCGAACATTTTCCTTTGGAGATATGCGCTGATGTCTAAATAACAATAATTTGTTGGTTTACTTAGCCTGAGGTGTTAATTAAGTTTTATAACAATGATTAGATTTCTAATTGCGTTTATACTGCCGTTGAGTGTACATTTACAAAAAAGTAGTCTACAAAACAGATGTCATTAGTGTTAGATGATGCGTCCAAGGTCGATAAACAAGGGACCTTCGATATAAATCTTAACTGAAATGAACCAATAACATCAGGTGTCTGTACACATCCTTTCAGTTTTGTTTATTTTTTTAAAGAGATTGAAATTTTTTAAAGGTAGGACCTGAAACTTTTTAGGATCAAGATCACCAAATCTACCATTTATAATGCCCACTGGTCTTCGATCTGTCGTACAGTGAGTTCTCTACTGTTTGATGTGCCAAGTAAAACATACAAACTAAAGAAACAAGGAAAGTTTCAAAATCTGTTTTGAGCTACGGATATACTAAGGACTCTTAAAACAAACCATTTACGCATAGACAATTTCCATTTGCTCGCGTGAGTAGATTTACTCATATTAGTAAATTTGCATTTGAGCGGATGTTTGGCGTATAAATTGGGTAGGCATCCTTCCCTGCATGGGTATGTCAAGGGTTAATCTTTAAAGGCATTTGTGTTTTGCAGAAGCAGACGTATTCAGACTTAGTTAGCTACATAAACAAGTATGAACATTTATCAAGATCTAAATTTAATTTGCTTAGCTCCTAAATAGATACACGCATGCTTGTTGCTATCAGTGATGACGTCACTAGTGTGTCACGTGTATGGTGTCCTTATGCAGGTTCCACCACATTATGTAAATCAAGAAAGTTCTCATTTGCCTAATACTGAGATAGGTTCCGTTGGCTCACGACCTACAGGTTCTGTTGGGCGCCGTGTATATGAACCCTGTAAGTTATTAATAAAGCAATCATGCTGACTCCGGGCTCTGTTGATGAAATACATTAAGTATTCAGAAGAAGGAACGAACAGTATTCTATATATATATATATTCACTTTCTGCTCCTGCTGCTTGTGTTCAATCGAGTTCCAGCCAAAACAGTGTAGATAGTCACCGGTTCATGGCATTAAAGCTGCTGTGCGTTATAAGATACATTTTCCCAGAGGTTGGGTGTTCAAACAGATCACTAAAATCTTGACGTCGGCGAACGTTGGTATATTGAGTTAATGTATCCAAGGACGTAAATCTATTTACGTCCTTGGTGTATGGTACTTCTACTAACCGTTTTATTTTATTTCTCCGCGATAACGATTATTTTTGTTTCACAAGAAGGGTCATGCCTTTTCAAATAAATAAAATTAATATGTAACTGTTTCGTTGTGATCAGACCAATTTTGGATATTTTACGCGCGTTTCGTTTCTAACACGCGAGTATCGAACATGTAACTTGACCAGTTATTCGAGTCTTATGATATATTAGAACGTCTTGCTGTAGGCCTATCTATTATATGAACAAGAGATGCCAACACTAGGTTGGGCGTTTGAACCAAATTCTCCTTTTAATATACTCCTCACAAAAATTAGCAACGCGAATATTTTTCATTAAAATATTTTAATAATATAGGTAGCTATACTTCAGGAAATGATCTGGGCGGATAAATCTTTAGGATGAATAACCCTAATTCAGAAAATTGATGCAATTGGATTGACACAACCATCCTTAAAACATACAATATAAACAAAATGCTTGTGGGACAGATTTCACATGTTGCTTATTTTTTATGAGGAGTCTGTATAACATCAAGAGTAACGAGGGGCTTTTCGTATTGCAACTCATATCGTCATATTACTCCATGTCTAAGCAAATGTGATATTATTTCTCTTAGTTTATTTACTTTTAAACAAAGATAAGAACATAAAATCAAAATGGTTTAATGATTATAAAAAGTTTCTGAATGTGCATTATGTACACGATTTCACCGCTGGAATTGAGTGGAAAGCTATAACAATTTCCCTCTGCCGTGGGCTAATTTTTACAAACAAAAGCTAAATGTCGGTTTTGATCCTTAACATAAAAATCCTTGGTTAAATAAATTAAAAGTTAACGTACTTTTAGAAACATTTCATTAATAGCACAATTCGCAACAGTTGAGTTGTCTCCCTTTCATCAAATAGCTCAGTTCGTATCCTATGTTACAGTAAGTTCTCCGCATCATTCGTAGAATCTCGTTTTAAATGTTAAGGTCTCTTTCGATGTTTTATCATTTATACACAAGAATTAATATCCATTGTGAAGTTTAAACTTTACCCTCGTACATAAGACATAAATGAACGCTTTACCTTTTATAGAATATCATTAAATATTTTACAACAAAATCCTTGCTAAAGTGAACCATGGTAGTCGCTTCAGCAAATCCGGGACATGATATAACCTGTATATAGAGTTCCTGAGCAAATACAAGATTTTAGTTTGTTTCTATCTACAGCTCCGAATGATGAGACTACAGCTCCCTTGTTTACCGTTCTAAAATCTTCTCTAACGATTGATACTTTTCTAAATGTCAGTTTAGCAGAATTGTTTTTGTGTCAAACGGTAGTCACAGAATGATTTCAAGTGTACTCGAATCGTTAAATATTGAACATAAACCGCTATCGATCTTTAGAGTTAACGACACCAGTTACTTCCCTTTACCAGATAGACACGCGGGACCAAGAAAACGTGTTCTACACAGGTTCCCTTATCAATACTGTCACTGAACAAGAATTTATTGTCAGCCTTACAAAGAGGAAAACAAGTAAATTAAGGAGATAAAAACATTATTTACAATCTGCATGTCAGAAAACCAATAAAATTTGCCCTTAACATAGTCAATTGGCTTTGACTACATTTTAGTAGGAGCTCGATTTAGAGTGGCAAATACAGTACTGAATTAGCTCTAATAATTGTTTTATATAAAAAAGTTGTCTTTAGCTCACCATTCTGAATTAAGGTTTAAGAGGTGAACTTATCCATATCATTTTTCGCATAATGTAAAGTTTGCACGGTGACAATATTCTCTACTACGATTTATGTGCTTTGTAAACAAATTTTACCCAATTGAAAATGGTTTAATGTGTAGCACTCTTTGATCATATTTGGTTTTAAAAGATTCACATTTACATACCTTATGTAATTAACCTACTCTTCTCAGAATCGGTATCTTCCCTCGAAAATTAAACATTCAGAATTTCCGAATATTGCCAGTCGGCTTTGCCTCGAGTTAGTTTTCGAAATTCCGAATGCAAGCTGTTTTTTTTCCGAATTTGATGAAAAAACCTCTAAATAACTACCTCCCCGTACCCATAACCACAATAACCAGCCCAACCTAATCAACTCAGAAAAGAAAAGACGACAAACATTGTTAGAATTCCGGTCGATAGACAGTCTTACAAAGTACATATGTTTATACATACATCAGTGCTTCTCAAGTGGAGGGCACACCTGAAATATGAACAATAGGTTAAAATGTCACCTCGTTAAAGAGTTTCATAAAGCACGATAACAAGTACTTTCAGTTAAAGTGTGCATAGATTAAATTCATTTGCGACCAATATTCGAATGGATTTTAACCATTTTTTTAAGATAGATATTTTATCTGATATCGTTTGAAGGAATGACATGAACACCAAAAGCACTTGATGCATGGGTTATATATAGTATATGAGCAATACCCATTCCTCAGGTGCTTGTGATGAACACTACCATCAAGAGTTTTACCCTTTGTATATATTTGATTTATTGAAAATTACTCTTAATGCTGCATTTTTGCCATTAAAGGATAAAACGACTAAATGGCTTGTATAAAGCTCACATTTCACAAACGTAAATTTGTTTTGATTAGGTTTACATAGCGCGATCTTCGTTAATTAAGTTTTGAATTGACATGATACTGACATCATTGACCATAATACTGTTTATGCCGATTTACAAAATGAAAATCTGCGTCTTATTTACATGGCTCCTAGTTATGACCTATCAAATACACCGATTGTTTTCGTTTTACTTGGTATACAAGTGTTTTCAAACGTTTGACTCAATTGACTCGTCAGTCGCTACAATATGACCAGAAATTCTCAACGATACTTGTTTTCCGGTGTTGGTAGACGTTGTCCAAACCGTCAACACAATGCAAGACCTGCTTCGTCATTAAGTTCTATACGTATCCTAGTGTTATCATCGTCCTCATCAAACTCCCATTTCCAACAAATATTATAGTGCCCATCATTTCTTCGTCTGAATCAGAAAACATGTACCAACTTCTTAGTCCCCAATGAATTGAATCGAATGACAGTCGTCGTGGGACCACGTGTTGAAAGACAAGATTGGACGAGAAAAGATCTGGTGAGGTTAATGTAGGTTATTACAAACCTCAAAGATCCAGTCAGGTTATGTAGGTTATTACAAATCTCTAAGATCCAGTCAGGTTATCACAAATCTCTAAGATCCAGTTAAGTTATGTAGGTTATTACAAATCTCTAAGATCCAGTGAGGTTATGTAGGTTATTACAAATCTCTAAGATCTAGTTAAGTTATGTAGGTTATTACAAATCTCTAAGATCCAGTCAGGTTATGTAGGTTATTACAAATCTTTAAGATTCAGTTAGGTTATTTTTGTAGGTTATTACAAATCTCTAAGATCTAGTGAGGTTATGTAGATTATTACAAACCTCTAAGATCCAGTGAGGTTATGTAGATTATTACAAACCTCTAAGATCCAGTGAGGTTATGTAGATTATAACAAACCTCTAAGATCCAGTGAGGTTAAGTAGGTTATTACAAACCTCTATGATCCAGTGAGGTTATGTAGATTATTACAAACCTCTATGATCCATTGAGGTTATGTAGGTTATAACAAACCTCTAAGATCCAGTCAGGTTATGTGGGTTATTACAAATCTCTAAGATCCAGTGAGGTAACGTAGATTATTACAAACCTCTAAGATCCAGTGAGGTTATGTAGATTATTACAAACCTCTAAGATCCAGTGAGGTAACGTAGATAATTACAAACCTCTAAGATCCAGTGAGGTTAAGTAGGTTATTACAAACCTCTATGATCCAGAGAGGTAACGTAGGTTATTACAACTCTCTAAGATCCAGAGAGGTAACGTAGATTATTACAAACCTCTAAGATCCAGTGAGGTTAAGTAGGTTATTACAAACCTCTATGATCCAGTGAGGTTATGTAGGTTATTACAAATCTCTAAGATCCAGTGAGGTTATGTAGGTTATTACAAACCTCTAAGATCCAGTCAGGTTATGTAGGTTATTACAAATCTCTAAGATCCAGTGAGGTAACGTAGATTATTACAAACCTCTAAGATCCAGTGAGGTTAAGTAGGTTATTACAAACCTCTATGATCCAGTGAGGTTATGTAGATTATTACAAACCTCTATGATCCATTGAGGTTATGTAGGTTATAACAAACCTCTAAGATCCAGTCAGGTTATGTGGGTTATTACAAATCTCTAAGATCCAGTGAGGTAACGTAGATTATTACAAACCTCTAAGATCCAGTGAGGTTATGTAGATTATTACAAACCTCTAAGATCCAGTGAGGTAACGTAGATAATTACAAACCTCTAAGATCCAGTGAGGTTAAGTAGGTTATTACAAACCTCTATGATCCAGAGAGGTAACGTAGGTTATTACAACTCTCTAAGATCCAGAGAGGTAACGTAGATTATTACAAACCTCTAAGATCCAGTGAGGTTAAGTAGGTTATTACAAACCTCTATGATCCAGTGAGGTTATGTAGGTTATTACAAATCTCTAAGATCCAGTGAGGTTATGTAGGTTATTACAAACCTCTAAGATCCAGTCAGGTTATGTAGGTTATTACAAATCTCTAAGATCCAGTGAGGTAACGTAGATTATTACAAACCTCTAAGATCCAGTGAGGTTAAGTAGGTTATTACAAACCTCTATGATCCAGTGAGGTTATGTAGATTATTACAAACCTCTAAGATCCAGTGAGGTAACGTAGATTATTACAAACCTCTAAGATCCAGTGAGGTTAAGTAGGTTATTACAAACCTCTATGATCCAGTGAGGTTATGTAGGTTATTACAAACCTCTATGATCCAGTGAGGTTATGTAGGTTATTACAAACCTCTAAGATCCAGTGAGGTTATGTAGATTATTACAAACCTCTAAGATCTAGTTAGGTTACGTAGGTTATTACAAATCTCTAAGATCCAGTGAGGTTATGTAAGTTATTACAAATCTCTAAGATCCAGTTAGGTTATGTAGGTTATTACGAACCTCTAAGATCCAGTGAGGTTATGTACGTTATTACAAATCTCTAAGATCCAGTGAGGTTATGTAGATTATTACAAACCTCTATGATCCAGTGAGGTTATGTAGGTTATTACAAATCTCTAAGATCCGGTGAGGTTATGTAGGTTATTACAAACCTCTAAAATCCAGTGAGGTTAAGTAGGTTATTACAAATCTCTAAGATCCAGTGAGGTTATGTAGGTTATTAAAAACCTTTATGATCCAGTGAGGTTATGTAGGTTATTACAAACCTCTAAGATCCAGTCAGGTTATGTGGGTTATTACAAATCTCTAAGATCCAGTGAGGTTATGTAGGTTATTACAAACCTCTAAGATCCAGTCAGGTTATGTGGGTTATTACAAATCTCTAAGATCCAGTGAGGTTATGTAGATTATTACAAACCTCTAAGATCCAGTGAGGTTATGTAGGTTATTAAAAAACTTTAAGATCCAGTGAGGTTATGTAGATTATTACAAACCTCTAAGATCCATCGAGGTTATGTAGGTTATTACAAATCTCTAAGATCCAGTGAGGTTATGTAAGTTATTACAAATCTCTAAGATCCAGTGAGGTTATGTAGGTTATTACAAATCTCTAAGATCCAGTGAGATTATGTAGGTTATTACAAACCTCTAAGATCCAGTGAGGTTATGTAGGTTATTACAAATCTCTAAGATCCAGTCAGGTTATGTGGGTTATTACAAACCTCTAAAATCCAGTGAGGTTATGTAGGTTATTACAAACCTCTAAGATCCAGTGAGGTTATGTAGGTTATTACAAACCTCTATGATCCAGTGAGGTTATGTAGGTTATTACAAACCTCTATGATCCAGTGAGGTTAAGTAGGTTATTACACATCTCTAAGATCTAGTTAGGTTATGTAGATTATTACAAATCTCTAAGATCCAGTGAGGTTATGTAGGTTATTACAAACCTCTAAGATCCAGTGAGGTTATGTAGGTTATTACAAACCTCTATGATCCAGTGAGGTTATGTAGGTTATTACAAACCTCTATGATCCAGTGAGGTTAAGTAGGTTATTACAAATCTCTAAGATCCAATGAGGTTATGTAGGTTATTACAAATCTCTAAGATCCAGTGAGGTTATGTAAGTTATTACAAACCTCTAAGATCCAGTGAGGTTATGTAGGTTATTACAAACCTCTATGATCCAGTGAGGTTATGTAGGTTATTACAAACCTCTAAGATCCAGTGAGGTTTATGTAGGTTATTACACACCTCTAAGATCCAGTGAGGTTATGTAGGTTATTACAAATCTCTAAGATCCAGTGAGGTTATGTAAGTTATTACAAATCTCTTAGGTCCAGTGAGGTTATGTAGATTATTACAAACCTCTATGATCCAGTGAGGTTAAGTAGGTTATTACAAATCTCTAAGATCCAATGAGGTTATGTAGGTTATTACAAATCTCTAAGATCCAGTGAGGTTATGTAAGTTATTACAAATCTCTAAGATCCAGTGAGGTTATGTAAGTTATTACAAATCTTTTAGATCCAGTGAGGTTATGTAAGTTATTACAAACCTCTATGATCCAGTGAGGTTATGTAGGTTATTACAAATCTCTAAGATCCAATGAGGTTATGTAGGTTATTACAAATCTCTAAGATCCAGTGAGGTTATGTAAGTTATTACAAACCTCTAAGATCCAGTGAGGTTATGTAGGTTATTACAAATCTCTAAGATCCAATGAGGTTATGTAGGTTATTACAAATCTCTAAGATCCAGTGAGGTTATGTAAGTTATTACAAATCTCTAAGATCCAGTGAGGTTATGTAGGTTATTACAAACCTCTATGATCCAGTCAGGTTATGTAGGTTATTACAAATCTCTAAGATCCAGTGAGGTTATGTAAGTTATTACAAACCTCTAAGATCCAGTGAGGTTATGTAGGTTATTACAAATCTCTAAGATCCAGTGAGGTTATGTAAGTTATTACAAATCTCTAAGATCCAGTGAGGTTATGTAGGTTATTACAAACCTCTATGATCCAGTGAGGTTATGTAGGTTATTACAAATCTCTAAGATCCAGTGAGGTTATGTAAGTTATTACAAACCTCTAAGATCCAGTGAGGTTATGTAGGTTATTACAAACCTCTATGATCCAGTGAGGTTATGTAAGTTATTACAAACCTCTAAGATCCAATGAGGTTATGTAGGTTATTACAAATCTCTAAGATCCAGTGAGGTTATGTAAGTTATTACAAACCTCTAAGATCCAGTGAGGTTTTGTAGGTTATTACAAATCTCTAAGATCCAGTGAGGTTAAGTAGGTTATTACAAATCTCTAAGATCCAGTGAGGTTATGTAGGTTATTACAAACTCTTATGATCCAGTTAGGTTATTATTGTAGGTTATTACAAATCTCTAAGATCCAGTGAGGTTATGTAGGTTATTACAAATCTCTAAGATCTAGTTAGGTTACGTAGGTTATTACAAACCTCTAAGATCCGGTGAGGTTATGTAGGTTATTACAAACCTCTATGATCCAGTTAGGTTATTTTTGTAGGTTATTACAAACCTCTAAGATCCGGTGAGGTTATGTAGGTTATTACAAACCTCTATGATCCAGTTAGGTTATTTTTGTAGGTTATTACAAATCACTAAGATCCAGTGAGGTTATGTAAGTTATTACAAACCTCTAAGATCCAGTGAGGTTTTGTAGGTTATTACAAATCTCTAAGATCCAGTGAGGTTAAGTAGGTTATTACAAACTCTTATGATCCAGTTAGGTTATTGATGTAGGTTATTACAAATCTCTAAGATCCAGTGAGGTTATGTAGGTTATTACAAATCTCTAAGATCTAGTTAGGTTACGTAGGTTATTACAAACCTCTAAGATCCGGTGAGGTTATGTAGGTTATTACAAACCTCTAAGATCCAGTTAGGTTATTTTTTTAGGTTATTACAAATCACTAAGATCCAGTGAGGTTATGTAGGTTATTACAAATCTCTAAGATCCAGTCAGGTTATTTTTGTAGGTTATTACAAATCTCTAAGATCCAGTGAGGTTATGTAGGTTATTACAAATCTCTAAGATCCAGTGAGGTTATGTAGATTATTACAAACCTCTAAGATCCAGTGAGGTTATGTAGGTTATTACAAATCTCTAAGATCTAGTTAAGTTAAGTAGGTTATTACAAATCTCTAAGATCCAGTGAGGTTATGTAGGTTATTACGAACCTCTAAGATCTAGTTAGGTTATGTAGGTTATTACAAATCTCTATGATCCAGTGAGGTTATGTAGATTATTACAAATCTCTAAGATCCAGTGAGGTTATGTAGGTTATTACAAATCTCTAAGATCCAGTGAGGTTATGTAGGTTATTACAAACCTCTATGATCCAGTGAGGTTATGTAAGTTATTACAAACCTCTAAGATCCAATGAGGTTATGTAGGTTATTACAAATCTCTAAGATCCAGTGAGGTTATGTAAGTTATTACAAACCTCTAAGATCCAGTGAGGTTTTGTAGGTTATTACAAATCTCTAAGATCCAGTGAGGTTTTAGTAGGTTATTACAAATCTCTAAGATCCAGTGAGGTTATGTAGGTTATTACAAACTCTTATGATCCAATTAGGTTATTATTGTAGGTTATTACAAATCTCTAAGATCTAGTTAGGTTACGTAGGTTATTACAAACCTCTAAGATCCGGTGAGGTTATGTAGGTTATTACAAACCTCTATGATCCAGTTAGGTTATTTTTGTAGGTCATTACAAACCTCTAAGATCCGGTGAGGTTATGTAGGTTATTACAAACCTCTATGATCCAGTGAGGTTATGTAGGTTATTACAAACCTCTAAGATCCAGTTAGGTTATTTTTGTAGGTTATTACAAATCTCTAAGATCCAGTCAGGTTATTTTTGTAGGTTATTACAATATCTAAGATCCAGTGAGGTTATGTAGGTTATTACAAATCTCTATGATCCAGTCAGGTTATGTAGGTTATTACAAATCTCTAAGATCCAGTGAGGTTATGTAGGTTATAACAAATCTCTAAGATCCAGTGAGGTTATGTAGGTTATTACAAATCTCTATGATCCAGTGAGGTTATGTAGGTTATTACAAACCTCTATGATCCAGTGAGGTTATGTAGGTTATTACAAACCTCTATGATCCAGTGAGGTTATGTAGGTTATTACAAACCTCTAAGATCCAGTGAGGTTATGTAGATTATTACAAACCTCTAAGATCTAGTTAGGTTATGTAGGTTATTACAAATCTCTAAGATCCAGTGAGGTTATGTAGGTTATTACAAACCTCTAAGATCCAGTGAGGTTATGTAGGTTATTACAAACCTCTATGATCCAGTGAGGTTATGTAGGTTATTACAAATCTCTAAGATCCAGTTAGGTTATTTTTGTAGGTTATTACAAATCTCTAAGATCCAGTCAGGTTATTTTTGTAGGTTATTACAAATCTCTAAGATCCAGTGAGGTTATGTAGGTTATTACAAATCTCTATGATCCAGTCAGGTTATGTAGGTTATTACAAATCTCTAAGATCCAGTGAGGTTATGTATGTTATTACAAACCTCTAAGATCCAGTGAGGTTATGTAGGTTATTACAAATCTCTAAGATCTAGTTAAGTTATGTAGGTTATTACAAACCTCTAAGATCCAGTGAGGTTATGTACGTTATTACAAACCTCTATGATCCAGTGAGGTTATGTAGGTTATTACAAACCTCTAAGATCCAGTGAGGTTATGTAGATTTTACAAATCTCTAAGATCCAGTGAGGTTATGAAGGTTATTACAAATCTCTAAGATCCAGTGAGGTTATGTAGGTTATTACAAATCTCTAAGATCCAGTGAGGTTATGTAAGTTATTACAAACCTCTATGATCCAGTGAGGTTATGTAGGTTATTACAAATCTCTAAGATCCAGTGAGGTTATGTATGTTATTACAAACCTCTAAGATCCAGTGAGGTATTGTAGGTTATTACAAATCTCTAAGATCCAGTGAGGTTATGTAGGTTATTACAAACTCTTATGATCCAGTTAGGTTATTATTGTAGGTTATTACAAATCTCTAAGATCCAGTGAGGTTATGTAGGGTATTACAAATCTCTAAGATCTAGTTAGGTTACGTAGGTTATTACAAACCTCTAAGATCCGGTGAGGTTATGTAGGTTATTACAAACCTCTATGATCCAGTCAGGTTATGTAGGTTATTACAAATCTCTAAGATCCAGTGAGGTTATGTAGGTTATAACAAATCTCTAAGATCTAGTTAGGTTACGTAGGTTGTTACAAACCTCTAAGATCCGGTGAGGTTATGTAGGTTATTACAAATCTCTATGATCCAGTCAGGTTATGTAGGTTATTACAAATCTCTAAGATCCAGTGAGGTTATGTAGGTTATAACAAATCTCTAAGATCCAGTGAGGTTATGTAGGTTATTACAAATCTCTATGATCCAGTGAGGTTATGTAGGTTATTACAAACCTCTATGATCCAGTGAGGTTATGTAGGTTATTACAAACCTCTATGATCCAGTGAGGTTATGTAGGTTATTACAAACCTCTAAGATCCAGTGAGGTTATGTAGATTATTACAAACCTCTAAGATCTAGTTAGGTTATGTAGGTTATTACAAATCTCTAAGATCCAGTGAGGTTATGTAGGTTATTACAAACCTCTAAGATCCAGTGAGGTTATGTAGGTTATTACAAACCTCTATGATCCAGTGAGGTTATGTAGGTTATTACAAATCTCTAAGATCCAGTTAGGTTATTTTTGTAGGTTATTACAAATCTCTAAGATCCAGTCAGGTTATTTTTGTAGGTTATTACAAATCTCTAAGATCCAGTGAGGTTATGTAGGTTATTACAAATCTCTATGATCCAGTCAGGTTATGTAGGTTATTACAAATCTCTAAGATCCAGTGAGGTTATGTATGTTATTACAAACCTCTAAGATCCAGTGAGGTTATGTAGGTTATTACAAATCTCTAAGATCTAGTTAAGTTATGTAGGTTATTACAAACCTCTAAGATCCAGTGAGGTTATGTACGTTATTACAAACCTCTATGATCCAGTGAGGTTATGTAGGTTATTACAAACCTCTAAGATCCAGTGAGGTTATGTAGATTTTACAAATCTCTAAGATCCAGTGAGGTTATGTAGGTTATTACAAATCTCTAAGATCCAGTGAGGTTATGTAGGTTATTACAAATCTCTAAGATCCAGTGAGGTTATGTAAGTTATTACAAACCTCTATGATCCAGTGAGGTTATGTAGGTTATTACAAATCTCTAAGATCCAGTGAGGTTATGTATGTTATTACAAACCTCTAAGATCCAGTGAGGTATTGTAGGTTATTACAAATCTCTAAGATCCAGTGAGGTTATGTAGGTTATTACAAACTCTTATGATCCAGTTAGGTTATTATTGTAGGTTATTACAAATCTCTAAGATCCAGTGAGGTTATGTAGGGTATTACAAATCTCTAAGATCTAGTTAGGTTACGTAGGTTATTACAAACCTCTAAGATCCGGTTAGGTTATTTTTGTAGGTTATTACAAACCTCTAAGATCCGGTGAGGTTATGTAGGTTATTACAAACCTCTATGATCCAGTGAGGTTATGTAGGTTATTACAAACCTCTAAGATCCAGTTAGGTTATTTTTGTAGGTTATTACAAATCTCTAAGATCCAGTGAGGTTATGTAGGTTATTACAAATCTCTATGATCCAGTCAGGTTATGTAGGTTATTACAAATCTCTAAGATCCAGTGAGGTTATGTAGGTTATAACAAATCTCTAAGATCCAGTGAGGTTATGTAGGTTATTACAAATCTCTAAGATCCAGTGAGGTTATGTAGGTTATTACAAATCTCTAAGATCCAGTGAGGTTATGTAGGTTATTACAAATCTCTAAGATCCAGTGAGGTTATGTAAGTTATTACAAACCTCTATGATCCAGTGAGGTTATGTAGGTTATTACAAATCTCTAAGATCCAGTGAGGTTATGTATGTTATTACAAACCTCTAAGATCCAGTGAGGTATTGTAGGTTATTACAAATCTCTAAGATCCAGTGAGGTTATGTAGGTTATTACAAACTCTTATGATCCAGTTAGGTTATTATTGTAGGTTATTACAAATCTCTAAGATCCAGTGAGGTTATGTAGGGTATAACAAATCTCTATGATCCAGTCAGGTTATGTAGGTTATTACAAATCTCTAAGATCCAGTGAGGTTATGTAGGTTATTACAAATCTCTAAGATCCAGTGAGGTTATGTAAGTTATTACAAACCTCTATGATCCAGTGAGGTTATGTAGGTTATTACAAATCTCTAAGATCCAGTGAGGTTATGTATGTTATTACAAACCTCTAAGATCCAGTGAGGTATTGTAGGTTATTACAAATCTCTAAGATCCAGTGAGGTTATGTAGGTTATTACAAACTCTTATGATCCAGTTAGGTTATTATTGTAGGTTATTACAAATCTCTAAGATCCAGTGAGGTTATGTAGGGTATTACAAATCTCTAAGATCTAGTTAGGTTATGTAGGTTATTACAAACCTCTAAGATCAGGTGAGGTTATGTAGGTTATTACAAACCTCTATGATCCAGTTAGGTTATTTTTGTAGGTTATTACAAACCTCTAAGATCCGGTGAGGTTATGTAGGTTATTACAAACCTCTATGATCCAGTGAGGTTATGTAGGTTATTACAAACCTCTAAGATCCAGTTAGGTTATTTTTGTAGGTTATTACAAATCTCTAAGACCCAGTGAGGTTATGTAGGTTATTACAAATCTCTATGATCCAGTCAGGTTATGTAGGTTATTACAAATCTCTAAGATCCAGTGAGGTTATGTAGGTTATAACAAATCTCTAAGATCCAGTGAGGTTATGTAGGTTATTACAAATCTCTATGATCCAGTGAGGTTATGTAGGTTATTACAAACCTCTATGATCCAGTGAGGTTATGTAGGTTATTACAAACCTCTATGATCCAGTGAGGTTATGTAGGTTATTACAAACCTCTAAGATCCAGTGAGGTTATGTAGATTATTACAAACCTCTAAGATCTAGTTAGGTTATGTAGGTTATTACAAATCTCTAAGATCCAGTGAGGTTATGTAGGTTATTACAAACCTCTAAGATCCAGTGAGGTTATGTAGGTTATTACAAACCTCTATGATCCAGTGAGGTTATGTAGGTTATTACAAACCTCTAAGATCCAGTTAGGTTATTTTTGTAGGTTATTACAAACCTCTAAGATCCAGTCAGGTTATTTTTGTACGTTATTACACATCTCTAAGATCCAGTGAGGTTATGTAGGTTATTACAAATCTCTATGATCCAGTCAGGTTATGTAGGTTATTACAAATCTCTAAGATCTAGTTAAGTTATGTAGGTTATTACAAACCTCTAAGATCCAGTGAGGTTATTTTTGTAGGTTATTACAAATCTCTAAGATCCAGTCAGGTTATTTTTGTAGGTTATTACAATATCTAAGATCCAGTGAGGTTATGTAGGTTATTACAAATCTCTAAGATCCAGTGAGGTTATGTAGGTTATTACAAATCTCTAAGATCCAGTGAGGTTATGTAGGTTATTACAAATCTCTAAGATCCAGTGAGGTTATGTAGGTTATTACAAATCTCTAAGATCCAGTGAGGTTATGTAAGTTATTACAAACCTCTATGATCCAGTGAGGTTATGTAGGTTATTACAAATCTCTAAGATCCAGTGAGGTTATGTAGGTTATTACAAACCTCTAAGATCCAGTGAGGTATTGTAGGTTATTACAAATCTCTAAGATCTAGTTAAGTTATGTAGGTAATTACAAACCTCTAAGATCCAGTGAGGTTATGTACGTTATAACAAACCTCTATGATCCAGTGAGGTTATGTAGGTTATTACAAATCTCTAAGATCCAGTGAGGTTATGTAGGTTATTACAAATCTCTAAGATCCAGTGAGGTTATGTAGGTTATTACAAATCTCTAAGATCTAGTTAAGTTATGTAGGTTATTACAAATCTCTAAGATCCAGTTAAGTTATGTAGGTTATTACAAACCTCTAAGATCCAGTGAGGTAACGTAGGTTATTACAAACCTCTAAGATCCAGTGAGGTTATGTAGGTTATTAAAAATCTCTAAGATCCAGTCAGGTTATGTGGGTTATTACAAACCTCTAAAATCCAGTGAGGTTATGTAGGTTATTACAAACCTCTAAGATCCAGTGAGGTTATGTAGGTTATTACAAACCTCTAAGATCCAGTGAGGTTATGTAGGTTATTACAAACCTCTATGATCCAGTGAGGTTATGTAGGTTATTACAAACCTCTATGATCCAGTGAGGTTAAGTAGGTTATTACAAATCTCTAAGATCCAATGAGGTTATGTAGGTTATTACAAATCTCTAAGATCCAGTGAGGTTATGTAAGTTATTACAAACCTCTAAGATCCAGTGAGGTTATGTAGGTTATTACAAACCTCTATGATCCAGTGAGGTTATGTAGGTTATTACAAACCTCTAAGATCCAGTGAGGTTTATGTAGGTTATTACACACCTCTAAGATCCAGTGAGGTTATGTAGGTTATTACAAATCTCTAAGATCCAGTGAGGTTATGTAAGTTATTACAAATCTCTTAGATCCAGTGAGGTTATGTAGATTATTACAAACCTCTATGATCCAGTGAGGTTAAGTAGGTTATTACAAATCTCTAAGATCCAATGAGGTTATGTAGGTTATAACAAATCGCTAAGATCCAGTGAGGTTATGTAAGTTATTACAAACCTCTAAGATCCAGTGAGGTTATGTAGGTTATTACAAATCTTTTAGATCCAGTGAGGTTATGTAAGTTATTACAAACCTCTATGATCCAGTGAGGTTATGTAGGTTATTACAAATCTCTAAGATCCAATGAGGTTATGTAGGTTATTACAAATCTCTAAGATCCAGTGAGGTTATGTAAGTTATTACAAACCTCTAAGATCCAGTGAGGTTATGTAGTTTATTACAAATCTCTAAGATCCAATGAGGTTATGTAGGTTATTACAAATCTCTAAGATCCAGTGAGGTTATGTAAGTTATTACAAATCTCTAAGATCCAGTGAGGTTATGTAGGTTATTACAAACCTCTATGATCCAGTGAGGTTATGTAGGTTATTACAAATCTCTAAGATCCAGTGAGGTTATGTAAGTTATTACAAACCTCTAAGATCCAGTGAGGTTATGTAGGTTATTACAAACCTCTATGATCCAGTGAGGTTATGTAAGTTATTACACACCTCTAAGATCCAATGAGGTTATGTAGGTTATTACAAATCTCTAAGATCCAGTGAGGTTATGTAAGTTATTACAAACCTCTAAGATCCAGTGAGGTTTTGTAGGTTATTACAAATCTCTAAGATCCAGTGAGGTTAAGTAGGTTATTACAAATCCCTAAGATCCAGTGAGGTTATGAAGGTTATTACAAACTCTTATGATCCAGTTAGGTTATTATTGTATGTTATTACAAATCTCTAAGATCCAGTGAGGTTATGTAGGTTATTACAAACCTCTATGATCCAGTGAGGTTATTTTTGTAGGTTATTACAAACCTCTAAGATCCAGTCAGGTTATTTTTGTAGGTTATTACAAATCTCTAAGATCCAGTGAGGTTATGTAGGTTATTACAAATCTCTATGATCCAGTCAGGTTATGTAGGTTATTACAAATCTCTAAGATCCAGTGAGGTTATGTATGTTATTACAAACCTCTAAGATCCAGTGAGGTTATGTAGGTTATTACAAATCTCTAAGATCTAGTTAAGTTATGTAGGTTATTACAAACCTCTAAGATCCAGTGAGGTTATGTACGTTATTACAAACCTCTATGATCCAGTTAGGTTATGTAGGTTATTACAAACCTCTAAGATCCAGTGAGGTTATGTAAGTTATTACAAATCTCTAAGATCCAGTGAGGTTATGTAGGTTATTACAAATCTCTAAGATCCAGTGAGGTTATGTAGGTTATTACAAATCTCTAAGATCCAGTGAGGTTATGTAGGTTATTACAAATCTCTAAGATCCAGTGAGGTTATGTAAGTTATTACAAACCTCTATGATCCAGTGAGGTTATGTAGGTTATTACAAATCTCTAAGATCCAGTGAGGTTATGTATGTTATTACAAACCTCTAAGATCCAGTGAGGTATTGTAGGTTATTACAAATCTCTAAGATCTAGTTAAGTTATGTAGGTAATTACAAACCTCTAAGATCCAGTGAGGTTATGTACGTTATAACAAACCTCTATGATCCAGTGAGGTTATGTAGGTTATTACAAATCTCTAAGATCCAGTGAGGTTATGTAGGTTATTACAAATCTCTAAGATCCAGTGAGGTTATGTAGGTTATTACAAATCCCTAAGATCTAGTTAAGTTATGTAGGTTATTACAAATCTCTAAGATCCAGTTAAGTTATGTAGCTTATTACAAACCTCTAAGATCCAGTGAGGTAACGTAGGTTATTACAAACCTCTGAAATCCAGTGAGGTTATGTAGGTTATTAAAAATCTCTAAGATCCAGTCAGGTTATGTGGGTTATTACAAACCTCTAAAATCCAGTTAGGTTATGTAGGTTATTACAAACCTCTAAGATCCAGTGAGGTTATGTAGGTTATTACAAACCTCTATGATCCAGTGAGGTTATGTAGGTTATTACAAACCTCTATGATCCAGTGAGGTTAAGTAGGTTATTACACATCTCTAAGATCTAGTTAGGTTATGTAGATGATTACAAATCTCTAAGATCCAGTGAGGTTATGTAGGTTATTACAAACCTCTATGATCCAGTGAGGTTATGTAGGTTATTACAAACCTCTATGATCCAGTGAGGTTATGTAGGTTATTACAAACCTCTATGATCCAGTGAGGTTAAGTAGGTTATTACAAATCTCTAAGATCCAATGAGGTTATGTAGGTTATTACAAATCTCTAAGATCCAGTGAGGTTATGTAAGTTATTACAAACCTCTAAGATCCAGTGAGGTTATGTAGGTTATTACAAACCTCTATGATCCAGTGAGGTTATGTAGGTTATTACAAACCTCTAAGATCCAGTGAGGTTTATGTAGGTTATTACACACCTCTAAGATCCAGTGAGGTTATGTAGGTTATTACAAATCTCTAAGATCCAGTGAGGTTATGTAAGTTATTACAAATCTCTTAGATCCAGTGAGGTTATGTAGATTATTACAAACCTCTATGATCCAGTGAGGTTAAGTAGGTTATTACAAATCTCTAAGATCCAATGAGGTTATGTAGGTTATAACAAATCTCTAAGATCCAGTGAGGTTATGTAAGTTATTACAAACCTCTAAGATCCAGTGAGGTTATGTAGGTTATTACAAATCTTTTAGATCCAGTGAGGTTATGTAAGTTATTACAAACCTCTATGATCCAGTGAGGTTATGTAGGTTATTACAAATCTCTAAGATCCAATGAGGTTATGTAGGTTATTACAAATCTCTAAGATCCAGTGAGGTTATGTAAGTTATTACAAACCTCTAAGATCCAGTGAGGTTATGTAGTTTATTACAAATCTCTAAGATCCAATGAGGTTATGTAGGTTATTACAAATCTCTAAGATCCAGTGAGGTTATGTAAGTTATTACAAATCTCTAAGATCCAGTGAGGTTATGTAGGTTATTACAAACCTCTATGATCCAGTGAGGTTATGTAGGTTATTACAAATCTCTAAGATCCAGTGAGGTTATGTAAGTTATTACAAACCTCTAAGATCCAGTGAGGTTATGTAGGTTATTACAAACCTCTATGATCCAGTGAGGTTATGTAAGTTATTACAAACCTCTAAGATCCAATGAGGTTATGTAGGTTATTACAAATCTCTAAGATCCAGTGAGGTTATGTAAGTTGTTACAAACCTCTAAGATCCAGTGAGGTTTTGTAGGTTATTACAAATCTCTAAGATCCAGTGAGGTTAAGTAGGTTATTACAAATCTCTAAGATCCAGTGAGGTTATGAAGGTTATTACAAACTCTTATGATCCAGTTAGGTTATTATTGTATGTTATTACAAATCTCTAAGATCCAGTGAGGTTATGTAGGTTATTACAAATCTTTTAGATCCAGTGAGGTTATGTAAGTTATTACAAACCTCTATGATCCAGTGAGGTTATGTAGGTTATTACAAATCTCTAAGATCCAATGAGGTTATGTAGGTTATTACAAATCTCTAAGATCCAGTGAGGTTATGTAAGTTATTACAAACCTCTAAGATCCAGTGAGGTTATGTAGTTTATTACAAATCTCTAAGATCCAATGAGGTTATGTAGGTTATTACAAATCTCTAAGATCCAGTGAGGTTATGTAAGTTATTACAAATCTCTAAGATCCAGTGAGGTTATGTAGGTTATTACAAACCTCTATGATCCAGTGAGGTTATGTAGGTTATTACAAATCTCTAAGATCCAGTGAGGTTATGTAAGTTATTACAAACCTCTAAGATCCAGTGAGGTTATGTAGGTTATTACAAACCTCTATGATCCAGTGAGGTTATGTAAGTTATTACAAACCTCTAAGATCCAATGAGGTTATGTAGGTTATTACAAATCTCTAAGATCCAGTGAGGTTATGTAAGTTGTTACAAACCTCTAAGATCCAGTGAGGTTTTGTAGGTTATTACAAATCTCTAAGATCCAGTGAGGTTAAGTAGGTTATTACAAATCTCTAAGATCCAGTGAGGTTATGAAGGTTATTACAAACTCTTATGATCCAGTTAGGTTATTATTGTATGTTATTACAAATCTCTAAGATCCAGTGAGGTTATGTAGGTTATTACAAACCTCTATGATCCAGTGAGGTTATTTTTGTAGGTTATTACAAACCTCTAAGATCCGGTGAGGTTATGTAGGTTATTACAAATCTAAGATCCAGTTAGGTTATTTTTTTAGGTTATTACAAATCTCTAAGATCCAGTGAGGTTATGTAGGTTATTACAAATCTCTAAGATCCAGTCAGGTTATTTTTGTAGGTTATTACAAATCTCTAAGATCCAGTGAGGTTATGTAAGTTATTACAAATCTCTAAGATCCAGTCAGGTTATTTTTGTAGGTTATTACAAATCTCTAAGATCCAGTGAGGTTATGTAGGTTATAACAAATCTCTAAGATCCAGTCAGGTTATTTTTGTAGGTTATTACAAATCTCTAAGATCCAGTTAGGTTATGTAGGTTATTACAAATCTCTAAGATCCAGTGAGGTTATGTAGGTTATTACAAATCTCTAAGATCCAGAGAGGTTATGTAGATTATTACAAACCTCTAAGATCCAGTGAGGTTATGTAGGTTATTACAAACCTCTAAGATCTAGTTAAGTTAAGTAGGTTATTACAAATCTCTAAGATCCAGTGAGGTTATGTAGGTTATTACGAACCTCTAAGATCTAGTTAGGTTATGTAGGTTATTACAAATCTCTATGATCCAGTGAGGTTATGTGAGTTATTACAAACCTCTAAGATCCAATGAGGTTATGTTGGTTATTACAAATCTCAAAGATCCAGTCAGGTTATGTAAGTTATTACAAACCTCTAAGATCCAGTGAGGTTAAGTAGGTTATTACAAATCTCTAAGATCCAGTGAGGTTATGTAGGTTATTACAAATCTCTAAGATCTAGTGAGGTTATTTTTGTAGGTTATTACAAATCTCTAAGATCCAGTGAAGTTATGTAGGTTATTACAAACCTCTTAGATCCAGTGAGGTTATGTAGGTTATTACAAACCTCTATGATCCAGTTAGGTTATTTGTGTAGGTTATTACAAATCTCTATGATCCAGTGAGGTTATGTAGGTTATTACAAATCTCTAAGATCTAGTTAGGTTACGTAGGTTATTACAAATCTCTAAGATCCAGTGAGGTTATGTAGGTTATTACAAATCTCAAAGATCTAGTTAGGTTACGTAGGTTATTACAAATCTCTAAGATCCGGTGAGGTTACGTAGGTTATTACAAATCTCTAAGATCTAGTTAGGTTATGTAGGTTATTACAAATCTCTATGATCCAGTTAGGTTATTTTTGTAGGTTATTACAAATCTCTAAGATCCGGTGAGGTTATGTAGGTTATTTCAAACCTCTAAGATCCAGTTAGGTTATTTTTGTAGGTTATTACAAATCTCTAAGATCCAGTGAGGTTATTTTTGTAGGTTATTACAAACCTCTATGATTCAGTGAGGTTATGTAGATTATTACAAATCTCTAAGATCCGGTGAGGTTATGTAGGTTATTACAAACCTCTAAGATCCAGTGAGGTTATTTTTGTAGGTTATTACAAATCTCTAAGATCTGGTGAGGTTATTTTTGTAGATTATAACAAACCTCTAAGATCCAGTGAGGTAATGTAGGTTATTACAAATCTCTAAGATCCAGTGAGGTTATGTAGGTTATTACAAATCTCTAAGATCCAGTGAGGTTATGTAGGTTATTACAAATCTCTAAGATCCAGTGAGGTTATGTAGGTTATTACAAACCTCTATGATCCAGTGAGGTTATGTAGGTTATTACAAATCTCTAAGATCCAGTGAAGTTATGTAGGTTATTACAAACCTCTATGATCCAGTGAGGTTATGTAGGTTATTACAAATCTCTAAGATCTAGTTAGGTTATGTAAGTTATTACGAACCTCTAAGATCCAGTGAGGTTATGTAGGTTATTACAAACCTCTATGATCCAGTGAGGTTATGTAGGTTATTACAAACCTTTATGATCCAGTGAGGTTATGTAGGTTATTACAAACCTCTATGATCCAGTGAGGTTATGTAGGTTATTACAAATCTCTAAGATCCAGTGAGGTTATGTAGGTTATTACAAATCTCTAAGATCTAGTTAAGTTATGTAGGTTATTACAAATCTCTAAGATCCAGTGAGGTTATGTAGGTTATTACAAATCTCTAAGATTCAGTGAGGTTATTTTTGTAGGTTATTACAAATCTCTAAGATCTAGTGAGGTTATTTTTGTAGGTTATTACAAATCTCTAAGATCCAGTGAAGTTATGTAGGTTATTACAAACCTCTTAGATCCAGTGAGGTTATGTAGGTTATTACAAACCTCTATGATCCAGTTAGGTTATTTTTGTAGGTTATTACAAATCTCTAAGATCTAGTTAGGTTACGTAGGTTATTACAAATCTCTAAGATCCGGTGAGGTTACGTAGGTCATTACAAATCTCTAAGATCTAGTTAGGTTATGGAGGTTATTACAAATCTCTATGATACAGTTAGGTTATTTTTGTAGGTTATTACAAATCTCTAAGATCCGGTGAGGTTATGTAGGTTATTGCAAACCTCTAAGATCCAGTTAGGTTATTTTTGTAGGTTATTACAAATCTATAAGATCCAGTGAGGTTATTTTTGTAGGTTATTACAAACCTCTATGATCCAGTGAGGTTATGTAGATTATTACAAATCTCTAAGATCCGGTGAGGTTATGTAGGTTATTACAAACCTCTAAGATCCAGTTAGGTTATTTTTGTAGGTTATTACAAATCTCTAAGATCTGGTGAGGTTATTTTTGTAGGTTATTACAAACCTCTATGATCCAGTGAGGTTATGTAGATTATTACAAATCTCTAAGATCCAGTGAGGTTATTTTTGTAGGTTATTACAAACCTCTATGATCCGGTGAGGTTACGTAGATTATAACAAACCTCTAAGATCCAGTGAGGTAATGTAGGTTATTACAAATCTCTAAGATCCAGTGAGGTTATGTAGGTTATTACAAATCTCTAAGATCCAGTGAGGTTATGTAGGTTATTACAAATCTCTAAGATCCAGTGAGGTTATGTAGGTTATTACAAACCTCTAAGATCCAGAGAGGTTATGTAGATTATAACAAACCTCTAAGATCCAGTCAGGTTATGTAGGTTATTACAAATCTCTAAGATCCAGTGAGGTTATGTAGGTTATTACAAATCTCTAAGATCCAGTGAGGTTATGTAGGTTATTACAAACCTCTTAGATCC
This sequence comes from Steromphala cineraria, assembly GCA_916613615.1. Lineage (NCBI taxonomy): Eukaryota > Metazoa > Mollusca > Gastropoda > Trochida > Trochidae > Steromphala > Steromphala cineraria. Next base: position 49,898,220 of record OU744724.1, on the reverse strand, counting down.
AGTGAGGTAATGTAGGTTATTACAAATCTCTAAGATCCAGTGAGGTAACGTAGGTTATTACAAATCTCTAAGATCCAGTGAGGTTATGTAGGTTATTACAAACCTCTAAGATCCAGTGAGGTTATTTTTGTAGGTTATTACAAACCTCTAAGATCCAGTGAGGTAACGTAGGTTATTACAAATCTCTAAGATCCAGTGAGGTTATGTAGGTTATTACAAATCTCTAAGATCCAGTGAGGTTATGTAGGTTATAACAAATCTCTAAGATCTAGTTAAGTTATGTAGGTTATTACAAACCTCTAAGATCCTGTGAGGTTAAGTAGGTTATTACAAATCTCTAAGATCCAGTGAGGTTATGTAGGTTATTACAAATCTCTAAGATCCAGTGAGGTTATTTTTACTTAAAAGTGTGTCAACATCTTTCGCAAAGATTTGTATCTATTATCTATTATTCATAGATTCTACCCATAGACTCTAATTATAAATATCCTTAATCAATGCTACCAGTATTACTTTTAGGCTTTATTTCATAGCATCTCATCTCATCACCTTAAATTTTCTTATTTTCAATGCGCTTTGAGCATGCACCTTGTGTTTGGATATAGCGCTTTATAAATGCCCATTATTATTATTATCATTATTATTTACAAGAAAGAGGAAGCGTTATTCATAACATCTATTTATAGTAAAGGCTCAGCCTGGAAGTCAAACTCATGATCTCATATTTATCACAATGACTTTAATATTTCAAATATCGTCATTTATTTTGGACATTATATTTTTTTAATATGCTAAACTGATTGATCTAAAGCAACTTGAGATACATACAGGACCCCAACCGCACCATCCCTAGCAAACATTGCTACACTAGCCCTCAACTGTGCTGCTTTGAAAAGAAATGTACACATAAAAACTTTACATTTTTTGTTTCCATTCAGTACTACTGTACACACCTGGCAGGTGAACGCCCTAATCAAGCAGACAGTGTTGGTATGTAATAAATAGAGAGATAGGGCGACACACGGCACAGACACAGACACACTGTTGCGCATTGCACTCTTCCTTATCTTGTACACACGTTCAGTTCACCAGAATAGTCTCATTGACTGACCCTTCATATAGCAATAACTGAGACTCAGAATTAAGTAGAACACATACAATGTTTGTATCTTTATTGAAAACCGGTGTCTTCTTATTGGGGTACAAAAGTCGCCATGTTTTAATGTAGCTCATCAAAAATGGTATTTCAAACCTAATAAATTAAGTCTTGTTAAAAGGAAGGTACTCTTTATCGTCCAACGTACACGCTTTCTTTACAGTAGAGTGACTCTTGAAACAGATTTCTCCTCAGAATCATGCCATTAAACTATACGCACCCCCAACAGCCGAGATAACCAACAGAGAAAAATCGTATAACTACGGTAGAAGGTTTATATCTGGAGCAATACCCGATACAACCAATTGAGAAAATTGATAAGACCTATTTGAAGCAGAAAGCCCTGTACTGCACGGATTATACACTATATGTATGTATACAGACCAGCAGCCTTGTTTGTATAGTCGGGGCGCGGCTAGCAGGAAGTTCTGCTGTGAGTCCATAGGTCTGTCAATAGGTTATTTAGTCAGATATCAATAACATGGGGGTTATTAGAAACTCACTGAAAAAAAGTTAATCAAAACGTGTTTCCTTCATCACACGTCAAATGAAGTATATATGAGCACTAACGGAAGATCACGTTTTCTGCAGATTATTATCAGATCGTGTATGCCATGACATACATTACTGCTATTTCCCTGTTTAAGCTTCGTGGAGCTGCATTTATCAGAACTATAAGTCAGAAACTCGGATACTTGCACCTCTTCTGTACTTCCATGGGGTACACTGGAGAATGGAGAATTTGGTAGATGCCCACTTGCTATCACTATCAAATTAAGAATTATTTCTTTTTGGTGTCGACTTTTGACAGGAAAATCTTCCAAATTATCTTTCATAATTTTTAAATTGATTTTTAATGATAAACTTTTTGGGAAAAGTAAACATAAATGGATAATGAATATTGAACGCATTTTTGACGAAATTGGATTAAGCTATATTTGGAATTCCCAAAATTTTGAAAATATCAGTAATCTAAAAAGAGTGGTAAAATATAAACTTGAAGATGTATATAAGCAAGTGTGGCTCTCTATTGTTGAGCATTCTTCAAAAGGTATTATATATACATGTAGCTCCTTATCTGATCTAGACCTCAGATTAAGTAGATATTTAGATATTTTAGATGAAAAGAATTCTAGAGCATTACTAGATTTCTTTACTTCAAATCATAACTTACCCATTGAAACAGGTCGCTGGAGTAATATCCAAAAGCATAACAGAATTTGTAAACTTTGTATTAGTTATGAAATTGGCGACGAATTCCATTATTTATTCATTTGTTCTCATTTCATAAATGCAAGAGTAAAATATATCAAGCCGTATTTCTATACTAGACCAAACTATTTTAAAATGAAGACACTACTTAACAGCAAAAAGATAGGTACTTTAAAGATGCTGTATCATACCTGCAAGCGGTTCAGGGTGAAACTTAGCTATTGAGAAATGAAATACATCACTTTGTAGAAAAATCTTTCGTCGAAATTTTGATATCATATTTAGATTGTTTAATCAACAATAACATACTTATTTCGACGCTTCAAGCACAGTACCCCTCTTAGAAAGGGCATGTCATTTTGTGAACCCGCTTTCGGTGACGTAATCATTATGCTTGTAGGATTTACACCGTGTCTCAACTACCGTAATTGCGTTCGATGGGTATCAACTTTGACAGCAACGAATACCTAATTCGGAGAAAAAGAATATAAAATCTAGTTGAGCGCGACAAAGACGGTTTTCAAGCGTACATTTAGAAACCGGAAGTTGTGAAATGGCCACACTTGATTCGCCCTTATGTCGACTGCCGTTTCGGTATTATTCGGTAAATTATCTCCTATTTGATGAATTTTGGTCCGATTTTCTCAAGGTTGGTCGCTAAATTTTTCAAAAAATCCAACGTATGAATTAAAAATACTTTAAAAATTATTGCACTATGATATAGCATCTTTAAGAAAATTAGCCATGTTTTGTAATATCATTATTAAAACCTTTAAAAATTGTCGTTACTAGTAATTACTAGAAAGAAAATCTTTCAACAAGATACCCTACTGTTTTGCTTATTTACACCATGTACTGTAATTATAGTGTTATTCGCATTTTGTAGATATATATTGTAAATCTATCTGTTTGTATGTCAATGTATGTAACATTATCTGTATCATCATATGCCGCTGCCTGCGGCCTGATTTGTAATAAAGTTCAGTTCAGTTCTGTAGGGATTGTTGCGTAGATCTAGACTAAAAATTGGTTTTAGTTATCACAATAAAAGGTGCGTCTTCAATGCAATTCATATTTGTGAATTTCTGATTTTCTTAAATTTGGATTAAAATCATCCATGTAAACGTTTAAGGGGGAAAAATCCAGCACAGTTACGTTGCATTAGCGCAAAGGAACACATATGAATAAGATCTAAAACTGTCGATCACCTATGAAGGATTTTGGAGAGCAAAATAGAAATCAATGATTTCGAAATTTTACCACTGGTCATTTCTATGACCTGCCAAATTTGTTACAGCTATCTGCTAGGTATGACATACGAATATGTCAACGCAAACTGAATCTTAACTGATTCAGTGAAATTTCATCATTATCGGTTTCGTTTTTACAATGATAAAATATCTCAAAGACGTTACAAATTACATGATATTTGCACTAGAATACGAAGGTAAGTGGACAAACTTGGGCAATAGTGAGCTGAGTGTTCGATCCTACGTCTTTGAAACATCACAGTAGATTTAAAATCATTGCCATGGTGTTGAATGATCGCTAAATTTCATTAAGAATAGGAGCTTGTTCAAATGACATTGGCAAAGAATTTTGTTAACATTTTCATTGCACACACTTCACCCGTCTCTGTTATGGTGTCTTGTCACACACGCTGTTGTTAGGTTGGAGTTTAACGTCTTCTTTCACCATAAGGCGATGTCGCCGACGTAAAACACACGCCATATGGTTTTAGTATTTAAATACACCGCCGAGTTGCCCCGACCTCCCTTAGTCATATCAACATTGGTTGGGTACACTAAAAACAAGCAACGAGGATTACAAATTCGACATAAAAAAGCATAGTTTATTAATTTAAAGATCATAGAAAAGACAAACCGTAAAAAGGAATGAATGATTTTTTACGTCATGGTTTTAAAACAGGGAAATACACATCTCCTTCGAGAAGGAAGCTTAACAAAATCACCGTGTAACACGTGACCGGATCAACCAAATCTTTAGAGATAATAACTCGGACTATTTTACCAGCGATTAGAACTAGATTATAGAATGCTTAACGAAACGATGATAATAGAAGGATAATACATGTTCATTTACATTGAGATCGCAGTTTTAGCAGATGCAATTTTGTAAATGTTTTAAAACAGCATAAGCATTGATTTTCCTATCTATATTATGTAGAAAACGTTATGCAGCTAGCGCAGTAGTCGGCAAACTTGACTGTTACATTGTAGGGGTTGAGTAACAAGGAAAATAAAACAGACTAAAGGGCATAGCCTTATGGGATCTTGTATTTGTATATTCAATATCTATGATTGGGTGCATTAACCTCTACAAGGTTTAAGCAAATAGTTCTGCAAGATGTTGTTTAAACCATTTAATTTCAGAAGAATTTAAGAATGAATCTCTTTAAATGAAAGGAGGATGTAGAAAGACCGTCCGCTCATCACCCGGGATGGTAAGGTCGACTTCCGGTGCTCCCTTGCTTGACTCAGCGCATAAGGAGAGAACATCACTTGACTTGAACTGGGACTGCACGCTGGTCCCCGGGTGCCAAAGACACATAAAGAATTTCCGACAAAATTTATTATAATATGAGGACAATAAATAATTATTATCGCCATTATAATTATCAAATGTACCAATTATTGTTATATGAGCTCCTACACTCATAATTATCACAAAACAGCAATAAAATATTCCTTAAGACCAAGTCCGAGTCTTCATTCAATGGTACATGAAGTAATCGGTCGAAAGTCAATCGAAGAACATCTGTCTCATCGTCTGCCAAACATTAGATTATTCAAAGTATTCTTCCGACGACAGTTTGTCATAGTATTTCGTATAGAAAACTTTATCGTCACATTTCAGGAGGACATTAGAAGTCTATTGCCTGTTCGCTGGAGGTCCTGAAATCAGCCCAGTGGAGCGTGACTCAGGTGTCCAAACCCTGCGTGTCTCTTGAACTGTATGCATCGGACCTCTGTGTCGGTGTCTCTTGAACTGTATGCATCGGACCTCTGTGTCGGTGTCTCATGCAGTGTCTCTCTTCCTCTCTCTGTCTAGAACGAATAATCGTGCATTGGTGTCTCTGTGTTTGTCTGTGCAGGGACGTTATATAACATGTACATGTAACATATGTATATAGGGTCTCTGGTCTGTGTCTCTTGAAATGTCCCCACCACTGTTCGTAAAGTACCGTGTCTCCTGAAGTGGTGTCTAATGCACTTAGATCCCCATACATTGTGTGTACTGCGACGTGTCTCATACACTCTCTTACCTTACACCTCTTCATTTGTAACAGCTTCTAACATATTGAAGCATAAAGAAGTTAACTGAAATGGTTAACAGAGGCAGTCACTCAAATAATGGTACATATTCCAATCTACGTAGCTTTGATCGGTTCACACACGTGCGACTTACGGTGATGAGTCAAGCTTTTAGGTTCGTCATCAAGATCAATAGGAACAGTGAAGCTCCAATATGCATCATCTGTTCGGGCTGCAGCGAAGCAATAACTTAACTGGGAAACGCAATATATATTTCCTCTTCATCTCATAGTGAAATCAATCGTTTCAGCTGCATGTTTAACTCAGCACCAGTTATCTCATTCCAGATATACAATGACCAAACCAATGAAACATGCAATTATTCACCTATCTCTTTCAAGGTTTGGTTTAATCTGTGAATATAATAACTGTGTGTACGAGTGTTGCCATAAGTTACGAGGTTTACTGTCTGTAAAAACAACAAGCTTTTTAAAGTGTAATTCACTGTAAATATATTAAACTCGGTTTTTATATGGAAACATGAAGTGGAAGTTCAGTGTAAATTCACTATAAATATATTAAACTCGGTTTTCATATGGAAACATGATGTGTAAATTCACTGTAAATATATTAAACTCGGTTTTCATATGGAAACATGAAGTGTAATTCACTGTAAATATATTAAACTCGGTTTTTATATGGAAACATGAAGTGGAAGTTCAGTGTAAATTCACTATAAATATATTAAACTCGGTTTTCATATGGAAACATGATGTGTAAATTCACTGTAAATATATTAAACTCGGTTTTCATATGGAAACATGAAGTGTAATTCACTGTAAATATATTAAACTCGGTTTTCATATGGAAACATGAAGTGGAAGTTCACTGTAAATATATTAAACTCGGTTTTCATATGGAAACATGAAGTGTAAATTACTGTAAATATATTAAACTCGGTTTTCATATGGAAACATGAAGTGTAAATTCACTGTAAATATATTAAACTCGGTTTTCATATGGAAACATGAAGTGTAAATTCACTGTAAATATATTAAACTCGGTTTTCATATGGAAACATGAAGTGTAAATTCACTGTAAATATATTAAACTCGGTTTTCATATGGAAACATGAAGTGTAAATTCACTGTAAATATATTAAACTCGGTTTTCATATGGAAACATGAAGTGGAAGTTCACTGTAAATATATTAAACTCGGTTTTCATATGGAAACATGAAGTGTAAATTCACTGTAAATATATTAAACTCGGTTTTCATATGGAAACATGAAGTGTAAATTCACTGTAAATATATTAAACTCGGTTTTCATATGGAAACATGAAGTGTAAATTCACTGTAAATATATTAAACTCGGTTTTCATATGGAAACATGAAGTGGAAGTTCACTGTAAATATATTAAACTCGGTTTTCATATGGAAACATGAAGTGTAAATTCACTGTAAATATATTAAACTCGGTTTTCATATGGAAACATGAAGTGTAAATTCACTGTAAATATATTAAACTCGGTTTTCATATGGAAACATGAAGTGGAAGTTCAGAGCAAGGACACAACGCACAACTTTGTTTCATGTCTTTGCTTATACTTTCTGGTGCTTTTTTGTTGCAAATAGTATTGTTCGCTTGGTTTTCATCTTCTGTTACCCTTGAAGATAGAAGCTCTTCTTCTCTCCATTATTTCTTTCCTTATTTTAATTTATTAAGATCAAATAAATATTTATACAAAAATGATTTTGATGTATATGCAATTCTACATGGTGATCAATATTAAAGAAAAATAATTAATCAGAATAATCTTGAATCTTTCCATAAATTTATACAAGATTCACAACGTTTTATGTTCTTATTAACGCCTAAATCTAATTTATTATAGAGCTCCTCTATTCTATATATCTTGATGATAATTCACCGCTTATTACTGTGTGCTTTTTGTTGGCCTTTGTGGAATTTCTAATTTACTTACTTTGTATTATTGATAGTATTTTGTCATATTTAATAGAGCGGCACTTATATAAGCTTAAAGCTTGTTGTGCCAATCCATATTCATGTATTTTTTTTAATGAACAAAATATGTTTAAATTACAAACTCTTTTTCTTTGTAGACATGAGGATTATCAGGAAGTCGGGTGAATGGCCCTGTTAAAGGGGAACATAGTTCGAGGAACAAAAGGCAAATAACTGAACAATCTAACTAAGGGTCTAAGTCGAGAAATGCAACTTGAATAAATTCACTAGTGTCGCCCGTTAAATCTATATATTTTTGATACATATTTTGAGTATAAAATTAAGGGTACCGACTACAACCATTGTATAGACAAATGGTTGACAACATAATTGCAAGTAGTCTTACGTCTAAGCCCAAACATCCTCTGCTGCATATATAGAACATTGTTGATTTCAAGAGTAATGTTTGATATAGAATAATCTGAAGCAATTATAGCAGAAGCAAACTTTATACTTTATTCATTGTTTGAGGACCATAAGACATAATAGACAACCGCGCCTAGACTGCTGTGCACACACTGACGTTGTACTGTCCATTCAGAACATCACTTTTCTGACTAAATAATTATGAGGGAATTACAAAATATTACAAAACTTACAAATAATTAACCTGCAATGAAGTTATATGATTTTCGCATATTGATAATATCAACTGTGATAATTTGAAAAAAAATGATAGCGATTTCTAAGAAGCTATGTAAAAAGGTTTCAGTTTCCTGTTCTTTATGAAAAATGTCGAATGTATAAAAACAGTGTTTCGTTTGCTGTAGGGTGTATGCATTATGTCTTCGAGACTGAGAAAGAAGTACGCCAAGAAAGTAACTAGGGATGTGTTGAGATGAAAGAAGCTATTGAAGTCCAAGTCATGAAGTGTTACACCCTCCATCCATGGTCGTTGTGTACAGTTCAGCACGTGTGTCACCAGCTATACATAGTGCATACACTCAGGAGAATAGCAGGGGATTCCCCTACACATTCCACCTTAGTTACTAGAGATTAGCAACTATTCACTTAAACTCCATTGGAAGATAAAACATTAATGGTGGATTTATCACCAAGATGGAAATATGAATTATCATCCAAAGTTTGTCGCCTCTTTCTACAATAGACTGTCCATCATTAGAAGGTTATTTATCACTTGCAACACTTATATGTACATTTTACTTTACGCTTGTGTTCCGAAAAGCATAACTTCTGTTATGAATTACCGTTAGTATTTAACATTAATGATAAAGTGTTAACATTTGGCACTTCATGATTTGGTTCTTATGTTCTAAAGTTTGATTTGATAGTTGTATCATATCAAGATTATTGTTTCTGAAAGTTGTGAAAGAATTTGCAAGAAGGTCTCGACGGATGGAAAAATTTAAATGCACCAATAGTATTTAAAATGTCTTGTCTTATTGTATAAAGCGTGTTTGAGAAATCCAGGTCAACTGCAGTGGAGTTCAGTGATCATAAGACAACTTTGTAACGGTGTCCAATTTTACGGTGTAATATAATTGTATTACGGTGTAATTTTTTCCCACGGCCATAGGAATTAATAAAACACCGTTGAGACTGAGGTCTGTGTCGTCCATAGTGGACGTCGTCACAGATCGTGTAAGGGTCTTACGTATAGACCACAATGTAATATACACAAGGTGAGGGGATCATGACGTACTGATGACAACTAAGATATAGCCATGTTCTTGTTACCCAATCTTGTCCAGAGAGCAGACTGTTGGTGAAGGTCAAAAGTGGGGACAATAAATGGTTCATGTCTAGCCGTGTCATGTCCTAGCTTAGTACAGTACAAGTCTCAACCACATATTCGTATTATTTAGACCAAAGGCCCTATACATAATCGGGAGAATCTTTAATGAGACAATACTTCATATCGTCAGAATAGACAGTGTTACTATACAAGGCCGCGCGCGGTTTTAATTAATTAAGGGGACATTGACATTTAGGCTGGTGTGTAAATGGAAAGCATTTAACCTCACTCACTTCATGGAAAGTGTCTGGTATATTTCTCATAAATATAGGCGTTGTATGTACAAAATATTAACTTAAATAAGCTTTTGCATAAACGTGTGATGGTTTCATGCCAGGTGACTGGACGTTAATTTCGTTTGCGTATAGCGGTGAACAGAGATGTCGTTATACGTTGCACTGTTTAAGTTAACGTTTAATACGGTATACACATTGCATTTTTGTCGAGATTTAATTGCACTTCTGCCACATGTTATATTGGTCATATGAATATAAAAAGCACACATGGACGTGGCAAGATGCCCCATCTGTTGACGATAGATAGCCGGCAAGCGATTTATCGAGATTATCGACCTTGGTGTTCTCGATGTGTTAATTCCCACTGCATGATGGGTGGAGAGTACAACCCTAATTGTTCAATTTATGGGTGACCTTCGCCTAGAATACCCATTAAATGACGAATCGAAAACGAAGTGTAGGTTTCCTTTTTGTTCATAACTCAAATCTTTAGCATCTATACCTTCGTGTCGGATACTGGTGTCCAACCATCTGGCTAGGACACTTGTTGTCGTGTCCTGCTTTCCAGGCGGGAAGTGTCATGCAATATGTTGATGCAATATCACGTGGATTGTTGATATAAAGGCGTCAAGTGTAAGGCAACTGCAGTTAGATAATCGCTGTTACGATCCATTGGTCAGTCTAATGATCGAGCCAGCTTACATCATAAGTTTAAAGTTGTTCACGCCTATAGGATCCAGGTAAATGCACCAAACAGGTACTTCACGGCCGTGATAACGATAGATCTATATTCGGTAAAGAACAGCTCGAGAACGTATTCAAAACATGGTTTTCTCATCGCTCCTTTATCCGATCATGTTGTAATTTAGGATAAAGCAATAATAACACTACCGAGACTACGAAACGACGTGATTTATGAACAAATGCGACGTCATAATTTAATATGATGTATGGTTTCCTATCCTATGTGATATGGCAGTGACTCTCGTGTGATATGGTTGGTAACACCGTATATGATCAATTTAATCCACGTTATGATATGAAGCGGTTCGGATCACCATGGTAAATGAGCCCATATTATATGAATGGCAGCGATTAGGGCCTACCGGAAGACGAGTTGGACAACAGCTTTATTTTCTCATACAGGCTGCGAGGTTAGATTGTTTCTAGTGCTTGTTGTGTTTACATTGCAAGGTTGCCCGGCTCCACTTGGTTACCAAGACGTTTATACAGGTCAACAACTTCATTGCTTTATATTCTTTATATTATATTTCATTATTGCTCTTTCATGGTTGCCTATGCATTTTCTATGTATGTTTATTACTGAATTCTTAGTTTCTAAACGACGAAACAGATATTAACATACAATCTCTAGAAAGAACCATTGACTCTTAGGGCACTCTAGCAAATTTTCAACTTTTTGGAGAAACAATGAAAAACATTTTCTTTAAAGGTAAAATTTCATTACCAAACCCGATTATTCGTTTGGGCATTCATCCAGCCATATTAATGTGAATCCATTTACAGATTCGCCGAACTAACCGAATTATTTGATTTTTTTAAAATCTCCTAATTGGTTGAAACAGGGTTTTTATAATTGCTAAAATTTCTTTTCGCGTCATCCCTTTGTTGTTACTTACCACAGCGCGTCCATGCTCGTGTGGTGATAGTTTATTTAGACATTTATTCAGTCTCTGAAAAGGATTCGCAAAACGATTATTCTATGTGTGCAAGAGTATATAGTTTAATTAAAATCAGGATTTAATTTTAAGGCAAGGCATTGTGTGAAGGTCAAAATATGAATTACAATCTCAGTGTTAGATTATAAAGACTATAAACAGTTCAAGACATGGTATAATTTGAATAACGCAGCGACTGTATGCGACGATATTCTACATGAAACATCAATGCGCTGAATAATTTAGAGCCACTCCGTGATTTCATCATTTATTTTAATACGAACGACATTGGCAAAATTCAATATATGAATTCATATCTTACATTCCATTCCCAAATGGAAATTATATGATAAATACTTGTTTTCAATGAAAATCTTACAACAGTCATGTATATGCGGAAGATAAATTCACACGTCCAATTTACATTAATATTAATCAAATATTATCAACTGAAAACTGTCATATTGACTGCCTTAAATAAGTTTTCTCGATCAGCTGACACTATTGGTAAAGTGTGGAATATATGACCCCGACAATTCACGAGTGGCCCTTTAATGATCTGTATCGCACGGTTGAATGATAACGGAACTCGTTGTAGGACAGCCTGCCCCGTGAATCTTGCACAAGGACATGCTGAAGAACACCGTTATATCAGTCTAGTATTAGTACACTCGGTCTTCTGTTTCTCGTGTTTGTACCGAGCAACAGCACATTGCTCTGGGTAACTGCAGCTGCCGCACACTATCACAGCATAAAAACAGGGAAATGTCATAGGATATATTAAATAATCCATTTTGCACCAGATGTAAATTGAATGTTATTGAAGCGTAAGGTGTGAAGTTGGTATGCCATAAGATTAGCACCAGTCGACCCTTGACTATTCAGTTCGATATTCAATTCAAACGAGTCGCCGGCTCGTCGTATTCAGTCGGTGCAGATATTTAATTACAGGTGACTTCAGGTACCCACGTGAGTTCACAGTCAGCTAGGCCAGCTCGATCTGTATTTGCGACTCAATTTGTCCTGACTTCTTCTAGGGCCGTATCGAATGACGTCATGAAAAGGTATGAAGTTTCACTGCACGCGGGGTATATTTGTCGACGCTTTCTTGGGTCGCCATAACGCATAACAACTAGACATGACGGCAACACGCTAGACTGACGGTGCAAGCCGCGAGCTGCCTGCTCTCTCACTCCATGTGTGCACTTCTTGCACGGGTCGGGACTGCGAGACATTGCCAATTACATACAAGTCAGAGGGATTGGCATTAATCCTCTTTCATCAAGTCCAGGTCACTCAACTCACTACACTAATCAACCCAACTTTCTTTGTAAATCATATGTCTTCGTTACAATTAGCGACATCGTTGTAAAATCTTTAAAGTTGTTAAATATTCTTAAATATCATAAATAGATGTATTTCTCCCTTAATGACAATATTATCTGGTTTTCCGTGAAAAATTAGAACCATTGGCTCTGTAGGTCATCAGGCTTCATATGCTTCATATTCAATTATGCTGTAGAGTGTGGCCATTGTGGATCCCTCTTTGTGGGACCAAAGGGTCACCAATCTTAAAATTATGTATATAGGCGAGTTTGCAGTTTTCTAGGGCTTATACTTCTGAAGAAGTTGAAAATAGGTTTTAGGGTGTGGCCTCCGTGACCCTTATCAGGGGCCACAGGACCACCAGAGCTATTATTAATAATCCTCACTAGTCAAAGATCTGTACACAAGGTTTCAGCTTTCTAGGCTTATGCTTCTGGAGAAGAAGATGAAAATAGATTTTAAGGGCGTGTGCCCTTGGGCTCTTTATTAGGGGTCACAGTCCCACCAAAGCTACAATCTATAATCCTCACTAGTCAAAGGATCTGTTCACAAGGTTTCAGCTTTCTAGGCCTTATGCTTCGGAATAAGAAGATGAAAACAGATTTTTAGGGTGTGGCCCCTGTGGCCCTTATTAGGGGTCACAGGCTCACCAAAGCTACAATTTATAATCCTCACTAGTCAAGAAGTCTGTACACAAAGTTTCAGCTTTCTAGGCCTTATGATTCTGGAGAAGAAGATGAAAATAGGTTTTAAGGGTGTGGCCCATATGGCCCTTATTGGGGCCGAGGCACCAAAGCTACAATCTATAATCCTCACTTGTCAAGGAGTCTGTACACAATTTTTCAGCTTTCTAGGCCTTATGGTTATGGAGAGAAACATGAAATTATGTTGTAAGGCTGTGGCCCCTGTGGCCCCTAGTAAGGGGCCACATAGTCACCAAAGCTCTAATTTTTAATCCTCACTAGCCAAGGAGTCTGTACACAAAGTTTCAGCTTTCTAGGTCTTATGGTTCTGGAGAAGAAGTTGAAATTCCACAAAGTTTACGGACGGATGGACGGACGGACGGACGCCGGACACCATGCCATGCCATAAGCCCATCGGATGAGCTAAAAATAGAGCCATTGGCTCTGTAGCTCATCAGGCATCATATCAAGTTTGCTTTATACAGGCCAGATGAGCTAAAAATGAAACTGATGTTACCTATTGCAAGAAAACCTATAAAAAATTACATAACAAATGTAACGATTTCGGAATAAATTTCCTTACCCAAATGATTTATTATTATTCAACACTTTCTAGATCGCAAATATCAGACAGTGAAAGAAGTCCACACTAAAATATCCAAGGAGAAATAAATTTGCCATAGACTGTCAACTAATGGAGAAAAATAGGTTTTTAAGATTGTGACCCCTGTGACCCTATTTGGGGTCATGGGGTCACGAAACATACAGTTTAGAATCCCCATTGGCCAAGGAGTCTGCACATATCATTTTTAACTCTCTAGTCCTTTTAGAACTGGAGAAGAAGATGAAAATAGGTTTTTAAGGTTGTGACCCCTGAGACCCTATTTGGGGTCACAGGGTCATCAAAGTTACAAATTAGAATCCCCATTGCCCAAGGAGTCTGCATATATAATTTTTAACTCTCTATTCCTTCTGGAACTGGAGAAGAAGATGAAAATAGGTTTTAAAGTTGTGACCCCAGTGACCCTATTTGGGGTCACAGGGTCACCAAAGTTACAAATTAGAATCTCCATATGCTAAGGTACCTGTACACAAAATTTCAGCTCTCTAAAGTGTATGGTTCATGAGGAGAAGTCGAAAGTGTCAAAAGTTTACGGACGGACGGACGACGGACGGACGGACGGACGGACGCCGGACGACGGGCCATGCCATAAGCCCATCTGGACTTTCAGTCCTGATGAGCTAAAAATAAGAAATAGTATTACACGCGTGCCGCAATCAAAATCACACGTCCCATTCACTTGCTTACTTATAAACTATCATTACCAATAACTATCTTACTTATTTACTATCGTTATCGGTTAAATTATATATGCAAATTGTCCCTTGTGAGTTTATCCAAGTATGTTTGGTTAGATGCTTAGCTTGTATATTCAGATAGATATAAAACTCACAATAAAAATCAACTATGTATAAGAGCTATGAAGACTGCGATGAGCTGCAGAAGAGAACGTGAGTCTGCTGCTATACCTCCGTGCACAGATCTGCTGTGCTCCCTGTTGGGTCCCCACACACAACGTCCCCTCCGTGCACAGATCTGCTGTGCTCCCTGTTGTCCCCACACACCACGTCCCCTCCGTGCACAGATCTGCTGTGCTCCCTGTTGGGTCCCCACACACCACGTCCCCTCCGTGCACAGATCTGCTGTGCTCCCTGTTGGGTCCCCACACACAACGTCCCCTCCGTGCACAGATCTGCTGTGCTCCCTGTTGGGTCCCCACACACCACGTCCCCTCCGTGCACAGATCTGTTGTGCTCCCTGTTGTCCCCACACACCACGTCCCCTCCGTGCACAGATCTGCTGTGCTCCCTGTTGTGTCCCCACACACCACGCCCCCTCCGTGCACAGATCTGCAGTGCTCCCTGTTGGGTCCCCACACACCACGTCCCCTCCGTGCACAGATCTGCTGTGCTCCCTGTTGGGTCCCCACACACCACGCCCCCTCCGTGCTAGAACAAAGTCTCTATACGAGACAGCAAACAGCGGGCCTGACTTACATAATCAACGAATAAACTGATCGACAGGTAAACATATTTACCTCATTAGTTGGCGAACGCTTGATAATATTTGTAAACCGAGAAGCATTTACGAAGGATAAGCAATCATGGACCAGGAATGGAGTAACACTGAGAGCTTGTTCCCACCATGCATTTGTTTCATCCAAGCTTTAATGTATAATTTTGATTCAATGTAAACTGAACATACACGTAGCCAGCGAAGCGAGTGTGGGACCGGAATAGCTGTGCGCTGTCGTAGTGTGCTTATACATCATGTCGATAGAGTAACATACGCCTTGCTTTGGTAAGATGTCCCGAAAATGATGAGATACGATCGAATGGTGCATGTTATTCTTATATACATATATTGTTTAAAATGCGTTATCACTCATGAAGAACTTATTAATATTCAAAATTTCAAATATTTCATATATACATGTATATATAATTGTGTCCGGTATTCTTAATGAGCCATTCCGTTAGTTATGGGGGTCACATATGACAAACATTATGAATACTGTCATTTTGATCGAGAAGTATCGACTGGTGCAAGATAATGTCATTTAAAGCTAATCGGCGTCGTATGGCGACGTTCAAAAAGATGAACAACATCGGAAGGGTTAGACATAAGTTAGATCATATAGCTAGGGGAAAATATATTTTTGTTTTGGAAAAAGAAAAAAAGTTTGTTTACCTTTTGTAAAGTTTGTTCAAAAGAAGATTGCATTAAAGTTTGGTTAATGCCACTGAATACTTTTATGCATTGATGATGTGATGTGGTGTTGCGTGTTTGTTACACGTCTTAGGGCCCTGTCACACTTAAGCGTATAGCAAGTGCGTTTGAGTTGCGTATGGAATTGTTTTCATACGCAACCAGTACGCTCAAATATTTACCGTAATTTGCCTTACTTGTACCGCACATGGAGCGATTGATTAACGAACTTTGCGCTTTCTTTGCGTTGAGGATGCGTTGGAGTTGCATATGATTTGCGTATCCCCACTTAATTGTGGCACATCATTGCACATGCAGAGCGCATACATACCATACTCTAGACGCTCACAACTTATGTCTACCGCATGTCTTGCGCAAACAAAGCGAGCATATTACGAGTCCGTTGCGTCTTCACATAAATTTCCATCCTTTCTGTCTTTGTAGTACTTTTTCGTAGATAATATATATATACAAAGGGACCTCGCGAAAACGAAAAGAAAAGACAACTATTAAAACAAAAGTGTACTGAATAAATTTAAGTTTACTGAATCCATTTCTCTTACACATGTGATTAAAGGAGTTATCACACTTAAATGTCAGTCCGTAGTTTTCGCTTGATACTTGATCATTTCTGTACGAAAACATACCCCTTGATTGAGGTATGAAACTTTCCGAAATATCAGAATATAAAACATTCTTCTCCCAATTAAAACTTTTCAAGGATAACTTACATTTGTAAAACACTTATTCAAAATTGTCCGTTACCTACACACTTGACCAGAAGATTTTCCTGGATAACTCCTATATAAACAATGGAATAGTGCACAGGTCTAATTGTATGTTTCATAGTCTGAAATCGCTTTGCAACTGAGCAGTTTACAATGAAAACATTAAAACAAATCTTTAGCTTCTTTATGATTCTGTTTGCATGGAAATGTAATGTTCTTTATTGTTTAATTCATCTCTTATCATCTTTGATTAACTAAATTAGAATTAGTAGTAGAAATATTTCATT
This sequence comes from Steromphala cineraria, assembly GCA_916613615.1. Classification (NCBI taxonomy): domain Eukaryota; kingdom Metazoa; phylum Mollusca; class Gastropoda; order Trochida; family Trochidae; genus Steromphala; species Steromphala cineraria. The sequence continues at coordinate 49,881,085 of OU744724.1, read as the reverse complement.
CATTTTGTTTCTATCCTCAAAGTTTGGATAATTTTGATAAATAATTGGATGGAATTCTTAAAAATTGGTTAATAAATTTGTATGTGTATTTGTTTGATAGTTTCGACTCTTAGTTCTTTGAAACTATATCATCAAAGTGCTATATGAAAGAAGGAACACAATCAAAAACTATCAAATAGCATAGGGAGGTATTATGCTCACCAACCCTTTCGTTATGGTATCTATATCAAATTCACGATGTACCCTATGTACGCTATGAGTACGCTTGTCATACGTTACTCATACGGAAAAAACTGGACCATGCATTTTCCATTGTTTATCAATCGGTTCTTCATTCGTGCTACATTTGCTTGAAGGTCGTTTTGTGTACGTCTTCTGTGCGCTGTCAGTGCGTTCGTTCGGGACACCAACTTACACTGCGTATGAAGTGCACACTCATCACGATTACCCAACGTACATGTACCGCAGTCGACCGATGTAAAACTGATGCGTTGCGTGTTAACCATACGCAGCATAGTTTTGAGCATGTTCAAAACTATCAAGCGTATGAAAATGGTCCAAGCGCATGCCGACGTATAAGAAACGACCTCAACACAACCAAGATGCGTATGAGTTACGCGTCCTGCGCATGGGTGCGTATTGCTGCGTATGAGAGAATTTGCCATACGCAACTCGTACACTGCGAGTATACGCTGTGTGACAGGGGCTTTACATGCAGCTGCTTAACTATTGGTGGCTTTCTCTGATAAAGAACACAATTATGATGAATGAAACATGTAAAATGCGTAAAGACTTTAGCTTTAAAGGGGCAGTAGCACGTTTTTTGATAATTTTATATTTCAAATATTTCACTGATAATTGTAAGTTAATGCTTAATGTATTAATTTGACAATGTCAAAAATCACATTACACAAGCCAATCATCCATAGTCCGAGGACAAATTATGGAGATTCACATAAAATTCATTGGCGGCCATTTTGTGTGAACACTTTTAATTCATTTTGTGTAAGAAAAAGGAATCGCATGGCTAAAATTTACGTTATGTATTTGAATTAGTACTGCTTCATTTAGTTTAGATACATTGTCTTTCAATTAAAACCATCAACTTTCATTTTCCTGACATCACCTTATATTATCCATAAAAACGTGCTACTGCCCCTTTAATATAGGTAGGTTTCATAGGTAAACAAAAAAGGGTGTCGAGAAGATTTCCCCCGAGTACATGTATTTGCCATTTGCAGTTGTTTGGTATTTGAATAAGATAAAAACGTCTAGTGTGGACTCGTAACAGAGACACTCCGTGAGATAGGGGCACGAACCAAATGGTAATTACGAAATACTGACTATTGTTTCAAGTTATCAATCTGAAGGCTTATCAAATGGATCTAATGAATAGATAAAAGTAATTTAAAACGAAAATAATGTGAGCGTGACTTTTATTCAAACTAATTTTGGAAACTTGACTGCTGTACGTTAATTGAAAATTATCCATTATCATGTCTTTGGCTTATCAAAACGTATAAGAACGAAATAAAAGGTCAGGAATTCACTGCACGATTCCCTGTTTACTACATAGCTACCAAAATTATGTTCGACGCAGTGTCGTGCAACACTGTCGTGTTTATGATTATATACCAAAACTTTACTTTTGATTCACGATATTTACGTCATCACTACTATGAGTAATGTTTATTCCTGGCAGCTTCCTGTAGGTCCATGACCAGTGAGGTCCCCCGGTATGTCCATGTCCAGTGTGACGCATCCTCATGAATCAGTGTTCAGGACACGCGACGGAGGACTAGTATTTACCCTGACAACAGAAACATAGTTAACCCTCCAAGCGCCGCTGACGCCGTCCCGGCTGTCTCTTCTTCCTCCTGCTAATCGATATCAATCAATCAATTGCTGGTCTTGTTGATTGCAGCCTCGCCCTGGGTAAACTCACCTGTGTTCTACCACAGTCCTGTGTTCTACCACAGTGAACTGGCCTGTGTTCGGCCAGGCAGTATGTTGATTATAGATAGGTCGTAGATATTATAGACTTTCTGCTACATGGTCTTCACGGTTTTTCGTTCTGGAAAATTTTTCAGCAACAATGACGGATCACATTTTACTCGTCTGTATTCCATCAATGTTTAATATGTAATATACATGTATCGTCATCGACTACTTAAAAACACAAAAGTAAAAGCAATCAATTCTGCAAGCTTAACTCGATTGACAAATTAATGCTCTGACCTGAACCAAACCAATACAGATCTGATCATAAACTGTTTGTACAACATGCTATTTCTGAAAGAATGGCTTTTCTTGGGAACCTTTTTTCGGTCGGTTCTTCTATATAAACATTTTCCAAAAAAAGAGACTTTTGTTATCACTTCCCAAAAACATTTCAATGACGTCTCAGTGTTCTGATCAGTTCTTCTTAGTGTCTTGTGAACACCGAGAGGTGGCAAGGCTGCAATTTCAACAGCTAGACAGACACTATCTCGCACACATCCAACCCATTAACGTTACCTCAAACGGATTCTCCTTGGGGAAGTGATTAATGATTAACCGACAAAGTTAGAATTCCTCACGTTACTTCCGGGTTTGACAGATCATCAATAACGCACATCGAGACATGCGAAGAAATAAATGATTATCCCGCCAAATAGTGCGTGAAGGAAAGCTTCCCTTTGATTCACCTATTTGTAACAACGACGTGATGTGCCCAACCTAAATATTTCCCCTGACGTACACGCTGCATAGAGTATCAACAAGATACAGGCTGGTTGGGAAATTATCCTCCAACACAGTTGCATACGTAGCCTGGATCTTGCCATTCAGTTGAATCAGAGCATGCGACAGGCTGGACAATGGGGAACAGACTTGATAGAAACTACTTGTGTATGTCCACATCTTCACTTATCATATCTTGGAATTGTGTACTATACTGAAATAATATTTATCCAATAAAGAGAATACATGGTCAGTGATGTAAGTTGGTTGAGACCAATGCAGGGGGGACTTGTATGAGAGCTCTTGTCACCTGTTTCTGTATTTTTGTTTTCTTTTCATGGAAACATCACCTTTTGAACTTAGTTATATATAGTGTACAATGGGGCCAACTTTTCTCAGAATCTATTACACCTAGATGAGTGAAATTTTGTGGGTACACCTGATGATACTCTTTACCCAGTGAAAGACATTACCGAAATATTATTTTTGCCAGAGTCATGGCCCTTGATTGTGCAATTCGGCATAGAGTTTTAAGCAGGCCTGATCCTCTAATGTGGACAAGTTTTCTCAGACACTGCAACACCTAAGTGAATGAAATGTTGGTTTGGATAGACCTTATGATACTCTTGGTCGAGTTTGAAAGCTATTTCTGAAATAGCATTTTGGCAGACTTATATCCCTTGATTGTGCAGTTGAACTTAAGAGTGATTAGCAGGTCTGATGCTCCAATAGGGAAAAGTTTCTTAGACACTATTACACTTAGAGAAATGAAATTTTGGTTTCAGAAGTTATGTCTTTCATTGAACTATGTACTATAAGCATATAAGCAGATTGCAGGGGTATTAGTAACTTTTTTCTTGATGTGCTAGAAATCTCGCTGTCAATATTTAAGTCCTGTTCAAACCTGCCCTGTATTATGAGCACTTTCACCAGGACCCTGTAATTAGGTTGTGGCATGATGTTTATGAGGCGCATACGCTTGTCAATATTCCTGGATTGTTTATGGTTTAAATGGAACAAAAGGTCACTGAAAGGTTAATTTGTAGGTTACAGATATTTCACATGGGCCTATCATTAAGCCGGACATGGGAACATAGGATTGCACTCTTAAATATTTTGTTTTAGTGAACTAAAACAATGAAGTTGTTGAGCAAGTTGAGGAGATATTTGCCAAGTCCAGTGTGTGATGTTTGAGAAGAGTTCTCTACACACAGTGAGTCAACAGGGCTGAAGGGTTGCAGATAGACCAGGGACCCCACACACATCGACCCTCTCACTGACCAATGCATACCTCAACCAAAGGAACTACCGCTACTCACAGTAAAATTTCTCACAATGAATAGTTTGCTAAAAGAACTCCTGACCAATTACCAGACATTGACAGATGCCGAGATGAATATTGACCTGATTGTATGGTCATTTAACAAGCAATGAATGCATTCATAAATGGTTGCTGGGTAATCAAATTTGCATAAATCTGAACATATGACAGGTTTTGAGCTTGGTTATGCCTGGCCATATAACCTAATGACTAAACATAAACAATAAACAATAAAGTTTAATATTTTATTCAAATTTGTACAATAGTATTTTCTGCAGAATAACCACTACATAACATAAGTGTATTTCATGCAATAGTGGTCTAGCCCAGATGCACCAAGAGACCTGGGGGCGGGGGAGGAGGATCAGATCGCCGGGAGGGAGAGAGGGGCAGGGTGGAGGTCTGCCTGGGTGCTGCCCACAGCTCACACTCTCATCCAGTGTACAGTTGGTGTCACCTGGTCACTCAAGCATGACTCGTCTGACAGTGCAACATAGGAACCCGTAGCACTCCTATCATTGACTAACCCACTAGATAATTGTCTACACGAACACTGATTTCCTTCATCAACTGTACACACTCAAGTTCTGCTGTAGGTCAAGCCGCCTTCAAACATTCAATTTATAAGGCAATACAAAAATAAATGTAAATCATTTGTTTTTAAATGGCTTCAAGATGTCAGCATTCTAAATAATGTGTGGTTGTTTATGAACAAAACATTAAAGTAAGAAAATGAAATTGAAACCTTAATGTTGAACTACACACAGCTGAAATAATAAGATTACCTATATATATGATATATATAATTGGCACATAGATTTATTGTCCAAAATGGGACATTGTCCATCTGGGTAGAAGGTGCACTCTACATATCAACTGAGTGGGACTGGACAGCAATTGGTCTACAGCTTCACACTCCAGACAGAGAATGATTCACTGATGGATGATGCTCACTTTATGATTGAAGTTTTAAGTAATTCTTCATGAGGATGCATATGTATGCATACATAGGTATATATACAGGAACTGCATTACAAAATGGTTCTGGATTTCAGCAACAGCAGCATCAGTTGAAGACATGTCTGGCAGAGCTATCTGGTCGGCAAGCAAACAGCTGGACATGAGACAGATGGAGATAAAGGGGTGGGACACACTGACCATGGGGAGGCAACAGATGGAGATAAAGGGGTGGGACGCCCTGACCATGGGGAGGCAACAGATGGAGATAAAGGGGTGGGACACACTGACCATGGGGAGGCAACAGATGGAGATAAAGGGGTGGGACACACTGACCATGGGGAGGCAACAGATGGAGATAAAGGAGTGGGACACACTGACCATGGGGAGGCAACAGATGGATGGTGATATGTTTGGTTAAGTTATCAGAAGATTCACCAAAGGCATGCACATGTGGACCCTTAAAGGGGCAGTAGCACGTTTTTAGGGGGAATATAAGGTGTTGTCAGGAAAATGAAAATTAATGGCTCCAATTGAAAGACAATGTATTTAAACTAAATGGAGCAGTAATAATTGAAATATATATTGTAAAGTTTAGCCATGCGATTCCTTTTTCTTACTCAAAATGAATTAAAGGTGTTCACACAAAAATGGCCGCCAATGGATTTCATGTGAATCTTCAAACTTTGTCCTCTGACTATGGATGATTGACTTGTTTAATGAGATTTTTGACACTGTCAATATAATACATTTAACATTAACTTACAATTATCAGTGATAATTTTAAAATATAAAGTTATCAAAAAACGTGCTACTGCCCCTTTAAGGTTGCTAAAGTTATATTATCTCTAAAATCGACTGATCTTGATGGTAGCTAATGAACATTTCAAATGATTTAAAGTGATCAGGTTATATCTTCGTGGAGAGGCTCATTGTCTTATTACGGTGCCAAGGGTACCAAGTACTCATGGCAGATAGTACATAATGTTTGAGATTGGATATTTAAGCCCTGATGAATCAGTGGACAGCACTACTCTGGTACACATCAGATGAAACATGAAATCTCAGAATATTTCTACTCTTCATGTGCTGCCTGGTTTTGAAGAACTTGCGTAGCAAAACCATGGTTAGTATTCTTACCTAAAAACACTCGCATAAAGATATGTTTAGACAATCAACAAGTAGTTCTCGAAATGAACAGAAATAAAAAACATTTAAAAACAGAACTATATAAAGATCATATAAAATATAAAAGTGTGGTTGCTAGAGCATTTTTAAAATATGGCTTTGGGTCCTGAAGTCCTGTATAATAGAACCAAGGGATCTGTAGCTCATTTAGTTTAAGGTTAAAAGAAGTTTGAGATTACAAAACCCATTAAAGTGTCCCTAAAGTTAAACTTTGTTAAGATGTACAATTAACTTGGTTGTATTGTTTGAAGCATATGAACCATGAAGCCTTATAAGTTAAGACTTTGTTAAAACACTTTATACGACACAGACTGTCAACCATCCTCACAAAACCCATGATCTTGAGGAAGAGTTCACTGAGAGGATCAAGCGACATCAGGGGTTCAGAGTTCTAATCTAAACTGCTGGAGACATCACTTCCACTTCTCCATTATGTGTCAAACACAGGGACATTTTGTACATAAATGATGTAAATATTCCAAAGTCCCAAGAAAGAAAGACAGCTGTTAAGAGCTTCTAGAACAGGCTAGTTCCAGACCTTGTAGAGATGAAGAACACAGGACATAGACCCAATTTTCCAGCTTGACCATTAGTGAGGGACATGTCTTACCACCTACTTGCATACCAAATTGCAAACATACAGACAGGCGGACATGCTCATGTGCACGACATACACAGCAGTCCACGGGCGGGCGGGCAAGTGGCCAGTCTGCACGATGTAATACTGCTCTACTGGATGGATGATGCATGGCTATGCTGTGTCTTGTGGGGATTGCTTGTCCGCTTGTCAGGAGATGATGTATATACACATGAAGATAATATCCAGCTGCAGTGTGCTGCAGACTGCAGACCGAGCCCGGAGCACTGTCACTCAGGCACATTCTCTGGCGAGCAGGGCAGCGTCACGTCAGTCTCTCACAGACAAGACCATTAGCAGCAGCAGCAGCAGCAGCAGCACACATGTGTATGCAGAATAGTTCAATCATGCAATAGAGTCATGAGGTCAGCAGGTTATAAAGTATTTGCCTTGGCCAAAAGTTCGTCTACAAATTTCTGAAACATAAACAATTTGATGATTTTAACAAAATCGAAATCAAAAAAGGAATTTTATATTCCAAAATTTCAATAAAATAACTGCATTGAACACAAGATAATGTTTCGGTTTTATGGATTGATATTTATATTTCACAGAGGCATGTGCTGTATTTAGTTCAAAGAAGAAAAATGACAAGAAATACTTACAAAAACATCTTCTTCTGGTTTCTTGGCATCTATCAATTCTTTCTGGAAAACAATACCAAAGTATTTGAGATAACATTTATGATATCTTATAATTATAGAAGGGAAAATAAATTTGAATCTATTCAACATCATAGAAAAAAATTATATAAAAACAATATTAAAGATAGAGCCATGGGCTCATCAGACTTTTGATGGAAATAGGTTTTTGGGTTTTGACCCCTGTGACCCCATTTGGGGTCAAGGGGTCACTAAATCTAAAATTTAGAATCCCCATTGGTCAAGGAGTCTACACACAATTTTTCAGCTCTCTACACCTTTTTGAACTGGAGGAGAGGATGAAACTAGGGTTTTAAGGTTTTGACCCATGTGACCCCATTTGGGGTTATGGGATCACCAAACCTAAAGATTTAGAATCTTCATTGGCCAAGGAGTCCACACACAACTTTTCAGCTCTCTAGACCCTTTTGAATTGGAGAAAAAGGTGCATTTATGTTTTTAAGGTTTTGACCCCTGTGACCCCTGTGACCCCAAAAAAGGGGTCACGAAATCTACAATTTAGAATCCCAATTGGCCAAGGAGTCTGCACATCAAATTTCAGCTCTCTAGAGTCATTGGTCCTGGAGAAGAAGTCGAGAAAGGGAAAAGTTTACGGATGGACGGACACCATGCCATGCCATGCCATAAGCCAATCAGATCTTTCAGAAGAGAGAGATTTAACTTGAGTATTGGCATAATGGACATGAGGGATGGACAAAGGGGTAGCAGAGACAGCATCGTCATTGTGGTGTACTCGTGGAGGGATGATCCAAACAGACAATGGACATGAGGGATGGACAAGAGGGTAGCAGAGACAGCATCGTCATTGTGGTGTACTTGTGGAGGGATGATCCAAACAGACAATGGACATGAGGGATGGACAAGAGGGTAGCAGAGACAGCATCGTCATTGTGGTGTACTCGTGGAGGGATGATCCAAACAGACAATGGACATGAGGGATGGACAAGAGGGTAGCAGAGACAGCATCGTCATTGTGGTGTACTCGTGGAGGGATGATCCAAACAGACAATGGACATGAGGGATGGACAAGAGGGTAGCAGAGACAGCATCGTCATTGTGGTGTACTTGTGGAGGGATGATCCAAACAGACAATGGACATAAGGGATGGACAAGAGGGTAGCAGAGACAGCATCGTCATTGTGGTGTACTCGTGGAGGGATGATCCAAACAGACACTAGAGGGCAGCACATACAAACATTGGGGATCAATGCCATACCTCACAGGCAAACATCACTATCACTACACACTAAACATGGCCTGTTGTAGACCAACACACAAATCAGACAATCCTATGGGGACCGATTTAACTCAACTTCTGTTCTAACCATCACTGTCCACTTCATTATCACCCAGCCATTTGTATCCCCTCTTGCTCCACCTGCACACCTTCTCTTCTTGTTCTATATGTTAACCAAATGTTACCTTTTATCTACGTCATGTTTAGAAAAACACTGGGACCCTCAATCCTGTGTCTAAAAACTGAGGACAAGGGTTTTTAAAATTTATGTTAAATGATTTAGATGTCCTGATAATGTATATAAGAGAAAAAATGAAACCGTGTTTGTTTGTTTTCAAATAACATATTATTCTCATTAAAAAAACGAACATTCAGTCAACAACTTTTGCTTAATGATGTGCTTACAGGAAAAGAGATAATTGTTACAAGCCTTATCATTGGCTAAGAAAAGAAAGTTATTGAAGTCAAGCAATCGGCAAGTTTTTTGGAAAACATGTAGGAAATGTAAATTGTTGTCGTAACAATTTTATAACAACATATTGTTAATACAATATTTTATGTCTAAAGACACCGATTTTTCAAAAACATTTTCTAATATTTCATCTTTTCAAAAACAATGTGTAGTTAATTGACATATTTATGTACATAAAATTTGAAGAAGAACAATAAACAACTAGATTAGCGTTTGCGGGATACCGCAAAAGCAGAGCAGCCCCGGAACTTTGGGTTTCGCCTTACCCTGTTCCGCCTTTTACAGGCCTCACCAAATTGGGAATTTTCTCGTGACCTTGACCTTTGACACTCAAGGTCACACAATCAATGAACACATTTCATTGAGTATAACATTATTGTAATGAAATAAAGTGTTAAAAATACAATTAATCCATTTTCTCCATATATGTTGACCTTGCTGTGACCTTGACCTTCGACAGTTAGTACCCAAAACTTTTGTGAAAATGTTGAACTTCTCAAGAGATAATATATACAAAATCTAAACTTCATAGCACAAAAACTTTTCAAGTTATTGTGTTTAGAAGGAATTGCAATAACTCATATCTCATGACCTTGACCTTTGACCTTCAAGGTCACATAATAATTGAACACTTTTTATTGAGTATAACAATCACGTATTGATTAAAAGTGATCATAGTTAAAATTAAGCATTTTCGCTAAACCATGCTTAAGTCATGACCTTGCTGTGACCTTGACCTTTGACAGATTGTAGCCGAAACCTTTTCCAAAATTTTTACTTTTCCAAGGATGATATATACCAAGTTAGAGCTTCATAGCACAAAAACTTTTCAAGTTACCGTGTTTACAAAGAATTTTGTGGTGATTTTATAACTCGTGACCTTGACCTTTGAACTTGAAAGTGAACATGTCATAATGATGCCCTGGAAGTATTAACATTTAGACATGTTCATGAGTTCTGAAAAGCTAAATGGGATAAAGTTATACCCCAATTTAGTGCATTTTGTAATAACTCATATCTCATGACCTTGACCTTTGACCTTCAAGGTCACACAATCATTGAACACTTTTTTTTTAGTATAACAATCATGTATTGATTAAAAGTGTTCATAGTTAAAATAAAGCATTTTCGCTAAAACATGCTTACGTCATGACCTTGCTGTGACCTTGACCTTTGACGGATTGTAGCCAAAACCTTTTCAAAATTTTTTACTTTTCCAAGGATGATATATACCAAGTTAGAGCTTCATAGCACAAAAACTTTTCAAGTTATCGCGTTTACAAGGAATTCTTAGTGTGAATACATAGCTCGTGACCTTGACCTTTGACCTTGAAAGTGAACGTGTCAAAATCGTTCCCCCGAGGTATGAGGAGTAAGGTATGAATAAGAGTTCTGGAAAGCTTAGGGGAAAAAAGTTATAGCTAGTAGTACGAGTGCAGCGGCGGCGATGGAAACTTCACAAAAACTGATAGCAGCCCCGTCCTTAGACGGGGCTGCTAAATAGAGCCATTGGCTCTGTAGCTCATCAGGCTTCATATCAACTGCTTTAGGGGGTGGCAAATGTGGTTCCCCCTTGGGGTCACAGGGTAACCAAATTGTACAATCTAGAATCCTCCTTATCTAACTTAGGCGTCTCAAACCAATATATATATTTGGGATTTATGTTTAATACAACAGCTAACATGAACAAATCTGTCATACACTTAGCGATAAAAGGAAGAAAAGCTTTTATCAATCTATTGTCAGTTATTCAAAATTTTGGATTCTTACCCTAGGATATATTTTAAACTTTTTGATGCCCAAATAAAGCCCATTTTACTTAATGGCTTGGAAATATGGGGATTCTCATGTTTTGAATGTATTGAAAAAATTCATCTACTTGCTTGCAAAAAGTGGATTATTTAGTTCCTATGTGTCGGACAATCAACCCCATCATGCATGGTTTATGGGGAATGCGGAAGGTATCCTTTGTACATAAATGCCTATATATGAGATGTTTGAAATTTGGGTTGAAAATTATATGTATGCATGATGATAGATTACCAAAAAAAGCTTATAATATGCTTGTTGATTTAGATAGTTTTGGCAAGATAACATGGGCATCTCACATACGAGACCTTTTGTTTTCGCATGTATATGGCTTTGTTAGGTTGAATCAGTCGGTTGGAAATGTAAATCTTTTTCTGTATCAATTTCGTGAAACAGCTATCAATATGTTTAATCAAGATTGGCATTCATTATTAGAAAGCAGCTCAAGATAAAATTCATATAGAATGTTCAAAACAATTCTTCAGCCAGAAAAATATTCGTTTCATTTAACATCTAAAATGTTTAGATTTACATTTGTACATTTTAGATTAGGCTTATCACAACTAATAATAATAGAAGGGAGACGTAAGGCGATTGCTAAAAAGGGTAGAATATGCCCAATATGTAAAGATGCTGTGAAATATGAAATTTATTTTCTATTTATTTGCCAATCTTAAGATAATTTACGTAAGCAATATATTCCAGATTATTATCTATGTAAACCTCCAGTTATTGTTTTTAAACAGATTCTTTCTACTAGTAATACCACCAGCATTTTTAAACTTGCACAATATGACACACATGCTATGTCACACAGATAACACTTGTAAGCATCTGTGTAGTATCTTTGTATAATGTAACTATGTATAACTTATGTATATTATGTAACTCCAATTGTATATAGGCCAGAGGTGTTAAATGCAATAAAGAACTTTGACTTTGACTTGAGTCTACACACAAGATTCAGCATTCTAGACCTGATGCTTCTTAAGAAAAAGATGAAAATAGGTTATAAGGTTGTTGCTCCTGTGGCCCTTATATATATAGTAGGGGTCACAGGGCAACCAAAGCTACAATTAATAATTCTCACTAGTCAAAGCGAGTAATCTTCTTGAGTGCTGCAGAGTGTAAATATACTTATGAAAATGAGATTGATATAGTAAAAATAGAGCCATTGGCTCTGTAGCTCATCAGGCTGTATATTTGATTTTGCTTTAGGGTGTGGCCAATGTGTTTCCCCCCTTAGTAGGGGCTACAGGGTCACAAAATCTACAATTATTAATCTTCACTAGTCAAGGAGTCTGTACACTATGTTTAAGCTTTCTAGGTCTTATTGTTCTGGAGAAGAAGATGAAAATATGTTTTTAGGGTGTGGCCCCTGTGGCCCTTATTAGGGGTCACAGGGCCACCAAAGCTACAATTTATAATCCCCACTAGTCAAGGAGTCTGTACACAAAGTTTAAGCTTTCTAGGCTTTATGGTTCTGGAGAAGAAGATGAAAATAGGTTTAAGGGCTTGGCCCCTGTGGCCCTTATTAGGGGCCACAGGGCCACCAAAGCTACAATTTTTAATCCTCACTAGTCAAGGAGTCTGTACACCAAGTTTAAGTTTTCTAGGCCTTATGGTTCTGGAGAAGAAGTCGAAATTCCACAAAGTTTACGGACGGACGGATGGACGGATGGACGGACGGACGCCGGACACCATGCCATGCCATAAGCCCATCGGGCCTTACAGGCCAGATGAGCTAAAAATGAGATTGATATAGTATTTAACAAGACATGTCATATGCTGTAAATTGATTATGTTTCAAAATACCAAGCCAAGGACATGTCATTTCACAACAGATACTCAGTTGGCCTGGTGATATAACTTAGCAATCACATTGTTACATGAGATGAGATTAATAACATGCTATTTTTTAAGTTAAAGGGACACTCCATCAGGGTAATTTCGCCTGGAAACAAAATTCAACACATTCCAGTTTATACATATGATTTTATATGTATACACTTTCTTAACACATCCAGTTGAAACTTGTTACTGAAGGTAACATTTTGTTATATTTGACAACTTGATGAAGAAAAGTGCACACTCGGTCCAAAAACAACCACATTTGCTGCACATTCATTGGTACTATGTACTTGAAAAGTCTTGCCACTGCATTGCAAGGTTGAGACCTTAAAAAATAATTTGTAAATGTTGATATTTATCAATACATAAAATATATTTGTATCAGTATGTAAAAAACAGTGTTTTATGACATTTCCCCCAAAAAATAGTTTACAGACCGAAGCTGATAGGACAGGCTTTTTGATATAAAGATTTTATCTTAAATGGTAAATGATGTATATGAACTGTAGAACAAATAATTTTCTTAGTAAATCTGTGAAATGAAGAAACATTCTAGTAAGAGTAAAGACAAAGCTTCAAAACTCACCAATGCGTATTGCCTTCTTTCCGAATCTGTGTCATAATTTAAAATCTCTTCTAAATCTAACTTGCAATCATGATCATCATCAGCATCCTGAAACCAACAACAGTCTTTTAGAATGAAAGTAGAACAGCAAGTTACGTTAAGGACATCAAACAAATGAGGAAGTGATTATAGCATAATATGATTACCAAATTCATCAAAATATACTCTTGTTTGACAGACAATACAAACGTGATTGCTTATTTCAGCGTAATTAATTCAAATCCTTGAGACTTCATACAAGTTTTGTTCACATGTTTCACATTGAGAAGCAGAGGGCTAGCGAGTGTGTTGCAGGTATTGTTGGGAGAACGGGTCCAGGTGTCGAGCGAGAGGACAAGGTCACGACCAGCTCCCACAATGCCTGCACTGGACTTCACTTCCTGTTGGGCTAGATGCCATGTTCCTTCAACTATCCACAGCTGCTGTTGTTCTCAACTCAATCCTTCCACTTCCTGCCTCCCCCTCACTCGGACATTCTACATACACTTGTTCTGTCGCCCGGACCTAGCAGCGCCACCCTGACATTTGCTACACCAAACTGCACATGTTGCCAAATTGCATTTTCTCTTTCACTATCCACTAAGTCTTGCAGTGTGCAGTATTAACACAACAGCATGTTACACATTAAACACGGACTCCTTTACTGTACAATGCTGCACAACCTACAGACACCTCGCTACATAGCTACAGTCAGCTGGACAGCTGCCTTACTGTACAATGCTGCACCACCTACAGACACCTCGCTAAATAGCTACAGTCAGCTGGACAGCTGCCTTACTGTACAATGCTGCACAACCTACGGACACCTCGCTACATAGCTATAGTCAGCTGGACAGCTGCCTTACTGTACAATGCTGCACAACCTACAGACACCTCGCTACATAGCTACAGTCAGCTGGACAGCTGCCTTACTGTACAATGCTGCACAACCTACAGACACCTCGCTACATAGCTATAGTCAGCTGGACAGCTGCCTTACTGTACAATGCTGCACAACCTACAGACACCTCGCTACATAGCTATAGTCAGCTGGACAGCTGCCTTACTGTACAATGCTGCACAACCTACGGACACCTCGCTACATAGCTACAGTCAGCTGGACAGCTGCCTTACTCTACAATGCTGCACAACCTACGGACACCTCGCTACATAGCTACAGTCAGCTGGACAGCTGCCTTACTGTACAATGCTGCACAAACTATGGACACCTCGCTACATAGCTACAGTCAGCTGGACAGCTGCCTTACTGTACAATGCTGCACAACCTACAGACACCTCGCTACATAGCTATAGTCAGCTGGACAGCTGCCTTACTGTACAATGCTGCACAACCTACAGACACCTCGCTACATAGCTACAGTCAGCTGGACAGCTGCCTTACTGTACAATGCTGTATCACCTACAGACACCTCGCTACATAGCTATAGTCAGCTGGACAGCTGCCTTACTGTACAATGCTGCACAACCTACGGACACCTCGCTACATAGCTATAGTCAGCTGGACAGCTGCCTTACTGTACAATGCTGCACCACCTACAGACACCTCGCTACATAGCTATAGTCAGCTGGACAGCTGCCTTACTGTACAATGCTGCACAACCTACAGACACCTCGCTACATAGCTACAGTCAGCTGGACAGCTGCCTTACTGTACAATGCTGTATCACCTACAGACACCTCGCTACATAGCTATAGTCAGCTGGACAGCTGCCTTACTGTACAATGCTGCACCACCTACAGACACCTCGCTACATAGCTATAGTCAGCTGGACAGCTGCCTTACTGTACAATGCTGCACCACCTACAGACACCTCGCTACATAGCTATAGTCAGCTGGACAGCTGCCTTACTGTACAATGCTGCACAAACTACGGACACCTCGCTACATAGCTATAGTCAGCTGGACAGCTGCCTTACTGTACAATGCTGCACAACCTACAGACACCTCGCTACATAGCTATAGTCAGCTGGACAGCTGCCTTACTGTACAATGCTGCACCACCTACAGACACCTCGCTACATAGCTATAGTCAGCTGGACAGCTGCCTTACTGTACAATGCTGCACAAACTACGGACACCTCGCTACATAGCTATAGTCAGCTGGACAGCTGCCTTACTGTACAATGCTGCATAACCTACAGACACCTCGCTACATAGCTACAGTCAGCTGGACAGCTGCCTTACTGTACAATGCTGTATCACCTACAGACACCTCGCTACATAGCTATAGTCAGCTGGACAGCTGCCTTACTGTACAATGCTGCACCACCTACAGACACCTCGCTACATAGCTATAGTCAGCTGGACAGCTGCCTTACTGTACAATGCTGCACAACCTCCAGACACCTCGCTACATAGCTATAGTCAGCTGGACAGCTGCCTTACTGTACAATGCTGCACCACCTACAGACACCTCGCTACATAGCTATAGTCAGCTGGACAGCTGCCTTACTGTACAATGCTGCACAACCTCCAGACACCTCGCTACATAGCTACAGTCAGCTGGACAGCTGCCTTACTATACAATGGTGCACAACCTACGGACACCTCGCTACATAGCTACAGTCAGCTGGACAGCTGCCTTACTGTATAATGCTGCACCACCTTCAGACACCTCGCTACATAGCTATAGTCAGCTGGACAGCTGCCTTACTGTACAATGCTGCACCACCTACAGACACCTCGCTACATAGCTATAGTCAGCTGGACAGCTGCCTTACTGTACAATGCTGCACAACCTCCAGACACCTCGCTACATAGCTACAGTCAGCTGGACAGCTGCCTTACTATACAATGGTGCACAACCTACGGACACCTCGCTACATAGCTACAGTCAGCTGGACAGCTGCCTTACTGTATAATGCTGCACCACCTTCAGACACTTACAAAGCTACAGTCAGCTGGACACCTCAACATACAACAGATCTTGCACCCAAAACAAATCATTCACAAACATTGACATCTTAAACAGCTACTTATAGTTGGACACCTAACTCCCTGACAGCCCTAGCTGGACACCTCAGCACACATATTTCTCATACACCTTAACACCTCACACAGCAAGATGGACACCAAGCTCATACAAGCCCTTCAGGCACACTCCATGTTAAAGTATAATCAAACAAGCATCATGGATAACAAAGTGTGTGAATTATAGATGAAACTTGCATCAATAAGTAAGAGCACATCCCCAAACATTAGCTGTCTGTTGTTGTGGAATCATCAGATCTATTGTTGGCTCTTCTACACAATAAACAGAGTCTGGAGCTGACAAGTGTCTGGTCCGGTCAGCTTCAGCGCACATCCCGGCCTCCTCGTGAACACCTCTCCCTCCATCTATCACCCCACATCCGTGTCAGTATCTCCACACCCAGCTTAAAGCATCTTCTCACAGCTCTATGGTGCCAGACATGAGACCTTCCTACATGCCCTTATGCTTGTACTCTAGGCTAACTTACTTAACTCTCAGAAATAACCATTTCAAGAAAGAAAACAGAAAATCAAACAAAAAGAACATGTAAACATTATTCATTCGAATGTAAATTTTGTGAAGCTCCATATTCTTATGATTCAACAAACATGACACAAAGGTGATGCTAAGTGTATAATGGAACAACTATTGTCTTCTGAAGAACTAAACATGTCTGGAATGCACAATTCCTATCAAACCTTCTGGCTATGAACAAAAACTCCACTTGAGACTCATTAGGGTTTCATACCACCATTAATGTGTAAGATCTGTGAGACGGCTATGTTAGCTGACTAGCCTGTTGTACCAGGGTTGGTGCTGCATGGTCAACCCATATCACCGACAGAACCTAGCCCCAGTCTACAGCCAGCTCACCCAGCTCACCCAGCTCACACCCAGGAGACATACACACCGGGTGCTAACTCAAACTGTCAGGCATTCTCTTCTTTCAAAATTAGGCTCACTGACTTATGATTAAGGCCTTAATAGAAAAAATCTATAAAAAAAATATCCGAAAGGATATGTAAAAGTAGCATGAAAATAATCCTAGTTCCAAGATAAAATATTGAATTGTGACTTTCAAGTCACTGATCAGGTTAAAAGGTGACTTGTTGCATCACTGCTTGATGGCAAAATGAGGGATAGACTGTTTACATCAAGGTCTACAAATACCATCATGGTGAACTCCTCCCCATAGCTGTTCATCAATTTTCAGGGATTATAATCATGAATGGGGAGCCTTTATATAATGAAATTATGGCTACACTTGGAAAATCTATTGCGACATGTCTTCAAGTTTTATCTGTAGGATAATGCAGGTAGTCTGAAGTTGAACATTGTGTGCACCATCCATATCAAAAAACATATATAATTTGAGACCCTTGTTCAAAGTGTTCAAAACAAGTTTTGCATCTCTCTACTTGAGTGTATCTCTTGTAAGTTTTCCATGATTAATCACATAAAAAAATAATTCTGATGAATATTGTATCCAGAATATTAAGATGACACAGTTGTACCTTCGTTATAAAAGAAGTCTTTAAATTTCTCTAAGGGAAGAAATTGCAGTGTAAATGGTACATAGAGAGTACATGTGGCACGTGTACATTACTGTGGAATGTGGCCGATATAGAAGGTCAGAAAGGAGAGGAAGTGAGATCATTTCCACATTATCTGTCTGATTACGTCAAGTGTGTCACTGTACAACACTACACAATCGTGCATTCAAAGGAAGCCAAAAGGAAGATAAATCATAGTCTGTTCAGTAAACAATGTTCACACTCTGGCCAGGGTTGGGATCATACTGTCATAACCAATACGGCAGAATGATAGAACCGAACTTTAACTTCTCTCTTTCATTTTATGAATCAGTTAAAGAATATGAACTTGTTATAATGGATAATAAAAACCAAATCATTGTTTGCCAAATTACTATTTTCAAGATATCCTCTTTATTATTTTCCTCATGTTCACTAATCTAAGGGCTTTCATTGTCTTCACATTAAACACAGTTTCCTGAACATGAAGAATGAGTACACAACTCATGGAGTAATGTAAAGACCAGACCTTTAGTATGCCATTCTGAACACTTGTTGTTCACACTTTACATGTTCATACTTGGGGCCAAAGCATCCATCAAGCACCACTAAATTGCAGCTATCATGGGTAACAACAATTGAGGTTGTTTTGCACGGGAATATGCAGGAAAATTCCAGATATTTTAGTTCAACTTACCGGGGTACACACATTATAGTGGAATATTTCAATTTTCATTGATTCATATAGCTGTTTTTCCTAACAAGATAATGCCAAAATTGAATTTGTGACAAAGAATATTCCTATATGAAGGGAGTTAAGTAGATGAAATAAGTGGAGGCTTTCTGGCCGCACCTCTGTAGGTTAGCATACCACCTCGAGTCGATCCCTAACCAACTGTATCTATGTGGTGCTGGCTGATTAGCTGTTTTTGCCCTGTGTTTACCTTCTAACTGGCTGTTTGTACTGCCAGGTCTGTAAACAGTAGTGACATTGCAGGGCTGTTTGTCCTCCATAGGTTAAACACTTTCATCTCGGCAGCTTGTGCCCCGTGTATTGACACAGGGAGACATAAGAGTCAGGCTTCCATAACAGAATGCATCATTACAGCCTGCCATGCAAACGAGTGGATTTCCATACAACCACAAGTATCTCTCACATTCCACCCCCTCATGCTTTACATCAAATAATATTAGAGGTCCTCAACCCTTCATACCTTGATGTGTGTAAGTAATGCTGGGACACCTAACATGATGATGTGTGTATATTATGATGTGTGTAAGTAATGCTGGGACACCTAACATGATGATGTGTGTATATTATGATGTGTGTAAGTAATGCTGGGACACCTAACATGATGATGTGTGTATATAATGATGTGTGTAAGTAATGCTGGGACACCTAACATGATGATGTGTGTATACCATGATGTGTGTAAGTAATGCTGGGACAGCTAACATTATGATGTGTGTATATTATGATGTGTGTAAGTAATGCTGGGACACCTAACATGATGATGTGTGTATACCATGATGTGTGTAAGTAATGCTGGGACACCTAACATGATGATGTGTGTATATTATGATGTATGTAAGTAATGCTGGGACACCTAACATTATGATGAGTGTATATTATGATGTGTGTAAGTAATGCTGGGACACTTAACATGATGATGAGTGTATATTATGATGTGTGTAAGTAATGCTGGGACACCTAACATGATGATGTGTGTATATTATGATGTGTGTAAGTAATGCTGGGACACCTAACATGATGATGTGTGTATATTATGATGTGTGTAAGTAATGCTGGGACACCTAACATTATGATGTGTGTATATTATGATGTGTGTATATTATGATGTGTGTAAGTAATGCTGGGACACCTAACATTATGATGTGTGTATATTATGATGTGTGTAAGTAATGCTGGGACACCTAACATTATGATGTGTGTATATTATGATGTGTGTAAGTAATGCTGGGACACCTAACATGATGATGTGTGTATATTATGATGTGTGTAAGTAATGCTGGGACACCTAACATGATGATGTGTGTATATTATGATGTGTGTAAGTAATGCTGGGACACCTAACATGATGATGTGTGTATATTATGATGTGTGTAAGTAATGCTGGGACACCTAACATGATGATGTGTGTATATTATGATGTGTGTAAGTAATGCTGGGACACCTAACATGATGATGTGTGTATATTATGATGTGTGTAAGTAATGCTGGGACAGCTAACATGATGATGAGTGTATATTATGATGTGTGTAAGTAATGCTGGGACACCTAACATGATGATGTGTGTATATTATGATGTGTGTAAGTAATGCTGGGACACATAACATGATGATGTAGGAAGCATTTATCCAGCATGAGTTGAGGTTGTGGTAAGTACACAGTTTCTTGCCCCTGCTTGTCCCTGGCCTGGCATTCACTGACATGCATCACTGGCCTCCGTGCATCCACACATCCGGCCATGTGGAACCCACACAAAGCTAGTCACCCAACCACACAGTGTACAGAGTACATGCACCTCAATTATCTCTTCATGTTCAATAGATTGAAATAACTCTCAAATCTCTAAGCCTATGTGAGTGTACAAATACTAACTTGAAGATTGCTTGAAGTCCTGTATTCATCCTCTGGCAGGCCCTGTTCTGTTCAACCATATAGATTTACTATCTTAGTTCAGAAAGCAATGAGACAGTCTCAACATATTTGCCTCTCATGACACAATGTCACTGTATATGTTGTATTTCAGATAAAAGGTTTATATGTAATAAAGCAGTTGGCTTGTCTGTAGTAGAAGCACATGAGATGATCATGTCAGCCAGTTCTACAGCGTACCCAAACGTATACACCGATTACTTGAAACTCAATGTGACATTGGAGCAACTTCACAAATGTCACACTATTTACAGCTTATAATTGTGAAGCATCCTGAACAAAGCAGACAATGAAAATATTGCAAATTGCTTCACACATGCCTGGGGGAGATGGCTAGCGTGATTCCCATCCACCACCCATCTCACACACTACAAGTGCTTTGACACTTCAATATGCAAATAGTATGCCACTGGCAAATTCTTTATAACAATGATTCACTATTATGTTAGACAATTATTTGAGAAAACTGTTTAACATATGACCGTCCAAATATGATACCAATGAGAGGCACATGATTCATGTCAATAAATCTCATAATTCCAACACTTGGAGCTTAACAATAATGAAGTTTGAACATAGAATACTTTCATGAAACTTAACCATAGGTGAAGTTAGAACATGGAATACATCATGCAACATCTTGTCTAATAAAGAGAAAGTATTGGAATTTTTTCTATCATATTTTACCTCTTTGTAACAGTACAAAAATAAAGAACATGTTGTTATGCAAGAAACTGTTTTTTGATACCGCATTTAGATAAATAACATCATTTATGAATGAGGAAGCTAACAACTTAGAGAAAACATCTTGAAATACTGAGAGAAAGTATCAAGTGTGTATGAGTACCATTAGGATTTTACAGTCTGACCTTGGTTGTGAAATCTAAGTTTTTTTGTTTTTCTTTTAATTTAACACGATCTTGTCAAATAAGACACAAGATATCAAATAAGACAACCTGTTGACTATTCTTAAAATGATATGAATGCAATTTTTCAAAACACCTATCAGGTGTGAAGTTAACAAGCATAGGTGCTGGAGGGCGTGACTGGTTGATGGATTAACTCATTATCATATCAATCATATCCTGTGATCTACCAATAAGCTTCATCATCAACGAATATAACTCTTCACCGATAACATGTATATTAATTCATATTTTTCTTTCAATAAAATCAATGTAATTGAGTTCAATGCAGGATTCTTTTGTTTTGGACGAGTGGCCTTCTCATGTGTTATAGAGAGAGATAGACAGAAGAGGAAGATATTGGTAACTTCTTCTTCATATCATGCGTTGGTTTACTTTGTCCTGTACACTAGTCAGGTACTCAGGAACATTTTATCTGCTATAATTGCATCTGATGATATATTGCGGTTGTGTTTGATTTTCATTAAAAACAATAAAATGTTATAAATTTAGGGCTAAACGCTGTAATAAATGCAGCATAAATTATATTTTGGCACATATCTAATCAAAATGTCTCCCTTTAAGAGAATACCATTTTTACATGGAATAAGAGGACTGAGGAAGTGATTGTCAATTCCTAGTTTTTGAAATTAATACAAAATTATATGATATACCGGTAGGCATAAACTTTGTTGGTGCTAGTTGCTGACAACTGGTCAGAGAGACTTAAGAGCCTCACACAGAGACTCAACCAGACCCCAGCAGATAGCCGAGTGTACTGCAAACCCTCACCTGGCCAGCTGCTTATATAGCGGATATATCGGGCAGCACAGGTAATCAGGAGGGCGGGGGGTAGAGTAAACACACGTGGGTAATCTCTCTACCTGCTCCCCCCCTCCCCCAGTGAACAGTTATCTCCCAGCATATCAGAGCCCTGTGCAACAGGTGACAATTAGATCCCACTATACCATTCATAGGCCATCTTACGGTACTAGCGTCTCTCTCTACTTTCAATTTCCTCAAGGTTTATCTCAACAGTTTCAATAACACATAATCACAAAGAATATCCTTACATTTCCTTCAAGCACTCATACTCAATTGTAAGGAATGTGACTTTTTCTTGATTGAATTATCATCTAACTTCATGAGCTGGGTGCTTGCATAATAGTCTGTCATCCAGACCCTGAAGCAAAAATATTTAATTGATGACCAACCAAGTCTAGAAAAGTAAAGCAAGTCTAGATCGCTTAGCTTTCTGAAGTTAAAGCATTTTCTGGGCTCCATTTTGTCATAATACATGATTTGTTTAAAAATACGTCAATA
Organism: Steromphala cineraria; assembly: GCA_916613615.1. Taxonomy (NCBI): domain Eukaryota; kingdom Metazoa; phylum Mollusca; class Gastropoda; order Trochida; family Trochidae; genus Steromphala; species Steromphala cineraria. Next base: position 49,858,193 of record OU744724.1, on the reverse strand, counting down.
TTGACAAAAAGTACTTCTGAGACTAAGTGTTAGTCTACTAGCATAAGTGTACACACTGAGGACTGGGTAGTGTATTTATAGGTCACCTTCTGGCTTCATGTGCAAGTTTCAATTTCCATCACAAATTACATACCCTTGTTGTCTAATTAAATACGTTTTCCCTATTTGACCCTTAAAACAATCACCCGTATGTATTATCAGAAAACAAATATTGTAAATACTTAACTAGGCCAACAATGTAAAACTGTACAGGGTAGCAAACAAGTCCCTAGTACATTAGGAACCTAAATCATCACTTTTCTTATATAACCAGATAACTATGAATTTGACAACTTGAAATACACCACTTGATTATCAGAAGGGCTCACATAGTCAGGAAGTATTACCATATATAGAACACCAATATTTCAACAAGCCATGCTAGCAAATGTACTTCACATAACGTATTTACTCTAATAAGCGCCTGGGCGCTAATATTTTCAGCACCCCTTTACCCCCCGGCTCTTATTAGAGTCCCGGCGCATATTGGTGACCAGGGACTTATTTCTTTCATAGAAAAATTGAAGTTTGTATTAAGCAGTCTTTACAAAAAACACTTGTAAATGTTTACTTAGAGAGCAAATGGTTAGGACCCGGCGCTTACTAGAGACCCATCGCTTATTAGAGGCCCGGCGCTTATTTTCTCAACTACCCTTGACCCCCCGCACTTATTGGAGACCCAGCACTTATTAGAGACCCGGCGCTTATAAGAGGAATCACGGTATAGTGATCGGAAAAGGTTCTGTATCGAGACAATAGAAAGAGCAAGGATTCTGGGAGTGAGGAAAAGAGGTTCAGGGAACAAGCTGGCAACACCTTCACAGCCATTGGTGAAACGTGTCACCTCCCCGTCACAATACCACTGCAGATTGACAAATATTCATATATTCATATTGGTTTAAGTCACACAATGTAGTGGATATTGATATATTGACACAGGGTTTGAAGACACATTACAGTGATATTAACCCAGCGAGTACAGTATAACCCAAGGGTGCCGGGTGTCATGTTGGAATTAGCTATAATCACTTCCAAGAGCTGTGGACGGTCACTACCACACGTCAATCGAACATGAGCTAAAGTACAACACCTTTCCATTCATTTAACTCATCAATCACTCATTGTTAATACACAACAACACTGGACCCAACATTCTACAAATGAACTTGAGAATATCCAGTGCTTATATCAAGTTCCCCACTGCGTCCATCTACTTGAGACATACTGTGTAGACAGCTGCAACACAACATTGTTTTACCTTCACTCACATTAATGTGAACCAGGCTTATTGTCCCATATAATGTGTGCACAGAGGCCCAGACTAGTCACAACTGCAGCCAGAGCCATCAAGTGAGATCACGCATGTTATATTGCACATTGGAAACTTTTTGGAAAATGTTTTCATCTACACTGGACAATTTTACTTGTGTTTGCCTCCTTTCTTTCGACAAAAATGCAAGAAACTCTGTTAATCAAATAATTAATTTTTTCTGGCCTTATGGGAAGGTTACACACAATAAACTATGGATATGCTTTATCTGATGTAGAGATTGGGAAAGACACCTCTGCCCATTATATCAATGGTAAACTTCAAAATTTTAATGAGTCATTTTTTCATCCAATGTGCAAAATGACCCATGGCCACTGCTAATGGAAGACTCTTGAGCTCTGGTTGGGGTGAGCAGACCTGTACAAGTGTATGTGGATGTATGTGGATGCATGTAGATGCTAGGGACCCCTGCTGGTATGTGGTGCGGCGGGCAGGCCAGCCATGTGGTGGAGCCAGACCGGTACCTGCTGCCTGCCCAACAAAGGATCCAGTCTATCCACCGCTCCTCCATTGTCTTACTCTGAACCACTCACTCCCAGACTAAGGCTCATGCACTTGAATACAATACCACTTACTCATGATACATAGCTTAACGAAATCTTCCCTATGCTGCATGGAATTAAATAGTCACATTTGGTGACCTGATGTATGGTACTACTTTTGTGTCAAATTAGATATCATATTAAAGATGATATGTCATGATAGTCAGTCAAGATTGAAGCCTTTATATAAGATTCCACTGAAAGAAGAATTAACACTTAGAGAGGGACAGATTCACTTAAATAAGCTGATAGTCTAACTTCTTTAGAACTGTTGTAAAGTAAGGACTTATTCATATCCAATGATTAGATGATATTATTATTGCGAAGGAAAATGAGAAAAACTTCAAATAACTATTCTTGATAAACTTGTAGATGTTTACCAATGAGTGAAGTGACCCCTCAAGTGGTTCATTGTATTCTTGTACTCCATCTCATAACACTTACATTTACACTCATCATCAAATATGATATGGCTTTTTCAAAAATTATTTTCTTTTACTTGAAATATAGTGCAATCATTTCACTTACATGTTTAAACTTTAAAACTATGTGCCATGTTATTGCTCGTCTCTACAAAATGGAATTCACAAAAGGTGAATCAATCCAAACTATTCTTTATTTATATAAATGTATATAATTAATGTTTAAAATAATTCTAAAAAGTTGGAATGCAACATTAAGAACATTCTCAAATCATAAATGATAGAACAATATCATGAATATGTCTTATCAATATCAGGATTCACATGGAAGCAACAAAACAAATGAACCAAGGGCAAGCTTTTATCAATCAGGAATGTTCTTAATGGTGAGACCTAAATCATACATAAGATGGTTCTGCTATTTCCACTCCAATAAACTTACTCTTTTTCTACGTTTGTGTCTTCGGTAAGTTCGATGATTAGGATTTATCGAGGTCAGGAAAATGCCCAAGAAACTGCACTGTCAGGCAGAGAATCTAAAAATAGTAACACCGCGACCCGGTGCTTCTTCGTCTCCGTGCCTTACAACGATGAATACACAAACAAACCATTGTTCTAACTATATCCCATACACACAGGAGCAATACGCTTGTTATTACACCGCTCGCCAAACAATAATATAATCACTTTAGGTGTTATAATTACTCAAGAGCACAAATGAAAACAATGTATACAAATGTCACCTTCGGCTTTGCGGGGACCGTCCCAAATCGGAATCTGCTACTTTGCAACTTATGATAAACAAAGAATCCAGATACAACATAAACAATTATTGAATACAACCCTTAAACGATTAAGGACTTACCTCGCATTTATATAAATCCCTTAAATGGTCATAAACCCAATCTTCTACTGCAAGTCTCTTTCTTATCAACGACATTTGGTCTTTTCCATATTTTTGTGTGAAATATCTCTTCTTAGTTTCCTTCACTTGGTCCCGATGAAATAAAACACTTTTCGTGGGTGTCTTTTCCTTAGGAATCACTTCTGATGGTTGATCCATTTGTCTATAATCCATTTGGCCGCTGTTCGTGTCGTGCGTCTGATGCACTGGGGTAGCCATAACTTTATAGAAGCCTACAGTCTTTCTGCTGAAGGGGTTACGACTCATATTGCACACACGGTATCAACACACCAAAACCGATTAATGCGCCGGCGTATCCGTGATTATAAGAGGTCTTGGATCACTGAAAATCAAATATAAGAGTATCAGTTTACTTTTATCTACACGTAATATAATATGATTAGTGAATTAGGGTAAAAACATGTTTTATATCTTGGACTATTTTGTTTAAAACTAAATAAGGATTTCGTTAAAACATATTAAATTTCAAAACTATTTGTAGTTAAAATCTTCCAATGACAGAAATCCACACACAATTGTCGAATATTGGAATAAGATGAATAAAATGATTCTTATAATCATAATAGTCAGCCCGTACATATATTTTCCAAATGCACGAGATAAACTTTTGCAACCAGACAAAGCTGTTAATCATAAAAGAACTTTGAAAATATGAGGCCTAGTTCAAAGCGACTTTAAATAAAACCTATACACACTACATGTATTGTAATTCTGCGGATGTTAGAGAAAGGATTTTCGTTTTTTTATGAAAATAGTTGCCAACATAAAAATGAATAATCATGCCATTACGCCCACGAAATTGCCGGATTACGATACTGTTATCATATGTTTGTAAAGTAAGCCAGGAAACAATTTCTTTTCACTTTTAGTAGAATTTGTAAAGTGTGAGCTCGATTTCTGGATTATCATTTACTGACATTTCGAACAAATTAGTGCGTGAGCCAATAAGATATGGAAATAATTCCGGCGTCACTAAAGTTGATCTGCGTATTTATGAACACAATATATTATTATCCCTTTGTTTAAGTGCGTTTAAGCAATCATGATTACTATTTATTGAATTTATCTAAATCTTAAAATAAATGTATTATATATAAAATAATAAAAATATAATAATTATTTGGGCGATTTTTTTTAATTTGCCCGTGATTATAAGTTCTACAAGGAAGTTTTAAATAATACCTTATCAAAATAAGATTTGATTCATTTTTGATATATTCATTAATGCAGACACCAGATGACCCATTTCTGCTAAAGTGTTACTCTCCATTAGGGAAATAGTATATACCAGCCGGTCCATGTAATGCGCATGCGTGTATGTTTGGAAGCCATGTTTTGATGTTTATATTAGTGTGTCCTGATTATAAATTCCCCTGTTATCAAACATGAATATATTTATCGCGTTTTGTGTCATTTTGGTACCTTCATTGGCATCAAAGGAATATGCAGACGATATTTCTCAGCTTCTAGAAGACCCAGATCTCATTCTTGAATTAGTCAAAAGACTTGGAAGCGAAAAGAACTCTCCTGTCCAGAAACGTCCATATCCAGAAAAACATGCTCAGTCGGAACCGTATGTTCCTGTCGTGCATTCCGATGCACGATCTTGTAGCATGCAGCAGAAAAGGAGGACAATAATCAGGACAGAAGATTCCAAACAAAATGGTGCCCTCTTCTTGAGTTTCACGGGAAACATTACAACTAATGAAGAGTGCTTGTCTCAGTGTTGTGAGAAAAAAGGTTGTGATTTGGCAGTTTATGAAAACAAGGTACAGTTATGATTATATTTGGAATAAAACATTTATTTCATATCTTTTAAAGGTTAATCTTTTATACAATTGTATTGTCAACCCTTAATGAAACTTTACATGCATAGTTGCATATCCAACATATAAATAGCGATATAATCCTTGTGCATTCTTTATCAAAAATCATTTACCGTATTTCCTCTAATAGGGGCCCGGGCCCTTATTAACATTTAGGGAGTATTACCCCCCGGCTCTTATTGGAGGCCCGGCCCTTATTATGATAATAGGTTTACCAAAGTCAACTTGAGACCTGTATTCTAATTTTTGAAACAAAGGTTACCGGTATACACAACATAGGCTTATTATAGTTCTATGTGTGGTATTGAAAAAGTTAAAGGGAGAGAATATTTAAGTCGAATATACAGAAGGGAGTAATTATTGACTAGACCCGGCCCTAGAGGCCCAGCTCTTATTCACGTTTAGGTACCTTTACCCCCCGACCCCTATTGGAGACCCGGCCCCAATTAGAGGAAATACGGTAAATAACATTTCTTAGGATAACTGCACTTTACCGGGCCCTTGTAATAATATAATAATAACTATATCACTTTATTATACTCAGTACATACATACATTATTGGAAATTCGAGTTATTGAGAATTCGAGCCTAAGCATGCCGCAGTGCAGCGCCAGTTAATGCGTTGTTCTGCGTTTACAATGCTGAGTGTCAAGCAAGACAGCAACAACTCCCACCTTTTAACGTCTTTTGGTATGACGCGACCGGAAAATGGAACCCAGAACTACCGGGTGACAAGCGGACACTCTACCACTGAGCTACGCCCCCAGATACTAACTAGATACTAACTCCAACACGTAACCAACCCATATGCTAGCAAACTAACCCTAAAACAGTGTTGTTCCTAGGTGATCAACTAAGGGGCCCTTTGGCAATGGTAAAAGTATCCTACAGCTTATAATTTTAAGGGACATTGAGCAAATATTGTGGGTCAATGTACCCAGGACCACCTCCAGGAACAACACTGCTAAAAGAACGTCAACAAGTATCCAAGGGTTAAAAAAAATAGTATTGTAAGTTGTGAAAATATATTATAGTATTGATAATTTTGGTACTGAATCTAAAGATATACCTATTGGCTTGCCGCTTCAAAAAGTTTTTTTTCGGCTAAAACTTTAGGTTAATGTAATTTTGTCAAGGGAGACATTTTATTAATAGAATATTAATAAGTGTAGTGTAGCAATCTTATTATTCTCAAATTTGTGATACCAGTGTATCGACACAACTCTTATCTCATTGCTCTCACCAAAAGGCAATCCACTGTTTTCATATTAATTTTTATCCGATGCGCGCATACGCACGCAACCACTTGAACCAGAATTCCCCGGCTGGAATACCCCCTTGTGGTTGTGAGCACATACTCGAGGCATATTTAAAATTAATGTGAAAAAGGTAAATGTCAGTTCGTCTCTCCAGTCTGTACAGTAATGGTCTACCTTATGAGTTCTTAATCATTGCATTGCACACTACCACTTGACACACTATTGGCAAGTTTTTAAAACAATTGACACCAATAATGAAAAATTAATTGAAGTTAAGACATGAACTCTATCAGTTCAATTAAGAACAGTTTTTTTTATTTAAGTATACAGGATGACATTTTGTATCCTCATGTAGCTGAAATTCCCTTTATAACTCCTTTGTGTGAACTTAAATCTTGTAAATCAGGAAAAAAATTAGCTTGGATAGTCACAGGTGAATATTTTCCGTCCCTGGAAAGGATATTCACATAAAAGATTACAATTGAAAATGCTTGAATCTAAGCATATTGTTGTTTATATATCTAGATACCACCACATTTCCAATCATTGAGAACGTTACGCCAAATTTTTCATAATCTTGAAAATTCATACTCATGTTCCGAGAGGTATCTCTTCAACTTGCTGTTGGTTTGTGTCAAGAATAATAAGTACAAGCACTTACCTGACCAGAGCTGAAAATTGGTGCGATTATTAAGTGTACTCCAGTAGGTATGTCTAACTATGTGTATAAAGTGTCCAAAGAGACTGTCCTCTTCACCAGTAACAGGGTTGATAGAGACACGCACCAGTGCCTTTGTATTGTCAAATGGCTTGTTTGGACAGTCAGGGCTTTCGTAATTACAATGTGTCAGTCAAGCTTTATCTTGTGGTCCAATAATGTGACAGGTATTCACACCGTGATGTTGACGCCTTCAGGATATCAAGTTTCCTCCATGGACATGAATTTTCATGACGGTATATCTAAGTATAGATTACCTCTGTCACTAGCCAATTTATCACATTATCATTATAGTGATAAACATAGGGTTGTATTAGTTCTTACATCATGTTACAAAACAGGGAAGAGCAATGCTGCATTATAAGTGATATACTTATTTCATTGATATGATTATATCAATCTGTCAAGCACATCAAATGTTAAATTCCTCTGAGGTATTCAGTCACTTGTGATTCTGGGTATTTCTTACAAGTACTTATCTCATTCATATCTGCTTTAAGAAGGATCATTTAGTGAAGGGATTTTTATCAACCAGTTTCAGTGTCAGAAATTATGTATAAAGAGGATTAATTCATTTAAAATAAAATGAAAAGTAGTTTTGAAATTTTTTGTTTTTCTGCACACAATTTTCACAAGACTAACAAGCTAAACATTTTATAATAAAAATGAAGAAAATGCTATTATATCCTTTACCATTTGATGTTGAAATAATCTAGTCTATCTTGAGCATTGCCTATCTCAAACTATCAAACTCTTTCTACAAAGTGAACTGGGGTCTATAAAGCATTCATTTTTGTGTTATAATTAATACAAATAAGTTTTACAAGAGTTCATGCCCATTTACAGTTTTTTGGCAATCACCTTCTGTGCTGAGGAAGTAATATGGATGGCAACTTCTTTGTTCATGTAAAGCAATGTTTCGACACAACACAAAGAGGAATATATGAATGACAACTTCTTTATTCATATGAAGCGACGTTTTTGACACAACACAGTGTCAAAACTTCATTTAACATGAACAAAGAAGTTGTCATCCATATATTCCTCTTCCTTATTGTCATTCCAACTTCTATGATGTCTCTCAAAGAAATTTTTGTGCAGTTTCCATTGCATTTCTTTTTTTGCCTTTCGCTATAGTATAGTCTATTTGGGTAAGTTTGAGTTATTATATAAGTATACCCGGTACTCTGGATGAGACTTCACATGCAAATTTCGAATATTTAAGATATTATAATTATGGGTTGTGGCACCAGACAGTAACTTAACCTGCTGAGAATAACTGCTGTGATACTCATATGATCACAAAATTCCTCAGAAAACCATAACACATTGGAATATGAAATTTGTCATTGGAGATTTGCATTGTTTCTCATGATACATTTGGTGATGTTCAGAAGCCAGATCTACAGTATTATTGTTCACAAATTGAAGTGATTATTTTGGTACCATGTTTTTGTTGCAGACAAAACACAACTGTTACCTATTCAAGTGTCATGATGATGTGACAGGGGAAGATCACTGTTTACTGGATGGTCATGCAGACTACATCACAACATCACTCACTACTGTTCCCAGCAGTGCTCCCATGTCAAGGGGGGATAACTCTCACTCACATCAGGAGGAGGACCTGGGGGCCAGTTTGGAACGGGTCACTCACAAACCTGACCCCCCACAACCTAGACCTACCCCGAGGCCCACACAACTACCTCACTCAGGTATTATCCATGTTGATCCGATCACTCAGTGAGACCCACACAACTAACTCCGTACCACACTCTTTAAAACATTCATTTAGCTTCTTCCTCTTTGGAATCCTGACCAACATAAATACCCATTTCCCCTGGACCCAAAAGCCAGATGAATCACTAGAATCTCGTCTGATAACCCTTCCCTCACCATTAAAACACAATAGCAAAACAGAGACTTGAAGTCCAAGACTTACCCCACAAGCAAGCACTCAAACCTGTTTACCCATTCTCATCTCTCTCTTGTAACCCACCACAAACAATCAGCTCAGACAAACAGCAGTAAGACATTTCAAATAATTGGGTCAATGGTCATAAAGATTAATTGAACTAAACGACTTTTAGATTTGTGTTAGAATCAAACTAGAATAAACACATCATTTTGTTGTGAGTACTTACATTTGTTCTTGCCTGTCACTGGGGTACGGGTAAAGAAGTAGAGAGGGGTGAAATATCCTGTATGTAATATAGATCTATATAGGTTACTCAAACACTCCAGGAGGCCACCTGACGGTATATATACCTACTACATACCTACCTCTGGATATTCTGCTGTCACTTGATCCAATCGGCACTCACTGCCCACTAGTATTTATATTTATTCTCTCTCAGAAGTACAACATGAATCTCATGCAATGTCCTCTTGAAGACAACTTTATACCAGGACAGTCAGAGTTTAGGACATTCAGTGTTTGGAGTGATTTTAGTCGAGTAAACCATGTGTAAAATTATAGGCTGTGTGGATGAAGCAAAGCGTGTCTATTTTGTGTCGGCTTTTCTTTGTATCCTTGTGTATGTTACATTCCTTTCTATTCAACAGCTATCTTATTTATCATTGGCTAGAGTTTCTTTGACGTAATTCCTACTGAATGTGTATGAATATGCAGGATGTATAGGTATGTTTTTATGTCAAGTTGAAATTAAACCTCAAACTGTCACGATTCAAGCAAGTGTAGAGAAAGATATGATGAAATAGTTGTGATCATTGGTGTGTTCTCTTGAAATGAATGTAGGATCACCTATGGGGAACTAGTGTAGGCAGGGTTAGCGTTGTAATACATTTTACATAAGGTTCAACTATGTGTTTGTATCAGTCAACAGCAGCTTAGACTGAGTTACTCAATCCATACTCTAACCCAAATAGAAAACCTCTTCTGTCGACACCTATGAGTCGCCGACAGTTGTAAATGTAGTTTTGTATTGACTGTCAGATATATCCATGAAGCTGGACACCAAGACAGTGTAAGAGCAACTCAGTGTGGTGTATGTGACAGATGACTTGTGCTATCAGTGTGATTTGTACAGACAGATACACAGTATCATCTCACTTTGTCAGTAGTTCCCCTGTCCATGTTCACCATTGTCTGCAGTGCTATGTCACTTACCTGAGAGGTGCGGCAGACACGCCTGAGTCGTTTAGCCAGGTATCTGGCAGTCTGTTGAAGGGCCAGGTATGTGAGGTTGTGTGCTGACTGTCTGCAGGAGATATTATGATGAGACTCACATGTAACACTACCTCACCTCACCCTGGCTGGCCTCACACACATAGCATACATAGATCTATGAGGCAGCAAGTTGAGTTATTGCCAGTTTGCTTTGTTATCAGCTTTGACCTGGGGCGTGACTGATTGTGGACCTGTTTATGGTCCTAGTTGACTGATTGTGGACCTGTTTATGGTCCTAGTCAGTAGATGTGTGCCGAGTTACTTCAGGTTCACTTGATCACCATTACTTGTGTTGTTGAATAATTTCCTCTTAGATTATGGTTTGATTTATACAACTACAGATGAAGGAAGTAGAGCAAATTGACAATATAACAATTAATGATGATGTGTTTTGTCAGGAAATATTTTACATTTGTTACTATTTTGAAGGATGCAAAAGGAATTGACTAGAAATTGAGTAACCAAACATTATGATGTTCAAATTCTTATGAATTTAATTGATAAATCCATTTTGACTTGTGATGTAACCTGTCATCCTTAAACATTTATGTTTCGTCTGACAAGTCTGCATTAATCCAAAATGTTCAATTATTTTTAAGCTACCACTTGTGTACATGTACTTCTGACACTTGTCAAAAGCCCAACCCCTATACTTACTGAGTTTTATGTTTTAAGATGAATTAACAGCACTAATCACAAATTAAGCAAAAGTGTCTTCAACCCTGTTAAGGAACCTCCTTGAAAACACAAATTATCATGTAATTATATTCAGAGTTGTGTCAACACTGACATTCAAAACATTTTGATTTTTAGGCAAAATTAGCAATATCAAGCCCACAATATGTATCACACTCGTATGAAGTCAGATAAGGCATCACAACACAAGACACTATTATATGTTGTCTTAACTTTAACCATATTTGTCGTGTGAATCTAAGGAAAGCCAAATGTCTAATAGTGTTTAGCACCCAAAATATGGTATCTAAATGAAAAGATGAGCTGCTGAACATTTTGTGATATGAATTAAAGTGTTAAGTCTTGTCTTAAGTAAGACGGAAGTGCAAGAGCATTAATGATGTTAATTAAGAAATATTCTTTCAGCCAGTTAAGTGAAAACATTTAATGTCCTGGGTACATATTTTCGAAGCTCTCTTAGTGCTAAGATAGTCGTATGTACCATACTTTAACATAGGCTTACGACTATCTTAGCACTAAGAAAGCTTTGAAAATCTAGGCCCTGGGTTTAAGTACCGGTATGTGTAATAACATGTTTAAGTGAACATATGTAATACTAAAAGCAGTCAATAAAGATGATGCTATAGATTGTATGTTATGAAGAAAAGTGACATCTTTATAGAAATCTTTATGGTTAGCCCCAGGGAAGTGTTTAGAGCAGGCACTGTATGATAGAATGTGTGGTATTTCTGACATTAATGTATTTAGCTTTTATCATAAATATACAAATTATAATTATGGATAGTTTCAGTGTATAGTTGTTAACAAGGCATGTTTTCATTTTAAAAGGTTATGAGAATTGAATAAGGCCTGTCTGCTGTGAGTGATAAACTTATTTATCCAAAAAGCTCACAACAATATTTATACTTAAAGAATCAGATTAGTTTATTTGCAAATGTTTAAAAGGACATGGTTATGATTGCAATGCCTCAAGGTAAGAGCAATTGCAAAAACTTGTGAATTTATCGTGTCTATTGATGCTGTTGATGGGAGCAAGAGCAAAAAGATGACCCCTGAGATGTTGCCTCCCTGCCTGGCTATATTAAATTGAAGGATATTAGCAACTGCAAGTGGAAGTTTATTGTCCCCTGGCAGTAATCTCGTGCATTAGTTGCATCTGGTACTGACTTGCAGGAGCAACAATACCTCCTCTCTCTCTCTCTGTCTGTCCCTCGGCTAGCCACTAGCCACTAGTACAGCCTGTCCGGAAAAAAAGTCCTCGGGGAAAAAAAGTACCAAGAAAAAAGTCCTAAATTCAACTAGGAAAAAAAGTCCTATTGTAGATTTTAGGTAACAAAGTATGACAAAATAATAAACTTTTATTGTAATTCACTTTATTCAGATACAACAATGCAATATTGACTTTCATGGATGCATCTATACACAAAGAACTTAATTAAGCACCGCCAATTTTGTAAAATTAAATTGGGAGCTCTTTGAATATTGTGAAATATTTGATGTATTGACCACTCTAGATATAACAATTGCCATTTTATTCACTATTTAATTGACGTTAAAATCATTAAAATACAAAATAATTGAAAATATGAGAAAAAATGTGAGACCACTGAAATTTGGCTAAATATAACTATTGTCATTGGTGAGAAACCACGCATGATACTTTGGGTTTTTAAAATCAAAAATAACAATTTTGATCCTTAGTTGACATTCAATTAGAAAAACCTTTTTTTTATCATGCACGATAAAAGCCTAGGAGAACATTGAATTTTCAGTACTTTTTTCAACCATAATTTCGAAAATTTCTAAAATTTCAATTCTGTGAGTAAATTTGAGATTCTTTGAGTTGGACTTGTTGGACAAACACTTCTTTTCCCTTTAGATAAGCCATTATCTTAAACAGTCGCCAGTCTTTCTGGGTGAAGCTTTTTTCAAATTTGATATTTTATAATTTTGTGGTTTTGAAGGCTCATCACATGAGACTCACATCACATATACTCTTGATTGGTGCTTAATTAATCCTTGATTAATCCTTATTTAATATAACAGTTGATTCAATAGATTGAGATAAACTCACATTTTCTTAATTCTTAATTAATCCAAAATGCCTCTTAAAGTAAAGTCTTAAAGTTAATTAATCCATATTTAGATATCACAAAATCCTTCTTGATACCTCAAGTACAAACAATTCAAGTTTTCTTTGATGTTAATGTCTACTTAACCTGTTTTTATAGTAATAGGACTTTTTTTCCGGAGGACTTTTTTACCGGTACTTTTTTTCCAAGGACTTTTTTTCCTATAATCTAGTACAGCATATCTGACACTAGCCTCTAGTCCAGGGGACTCTGTTTAGACTCCTATGAATGCTCAGCATACTGCAGGCTGTAATCTGCACGAGGCGGAGATGAGTGGGGATGGGAGTGTTCCCTCAGATGTCTCTTACCGTCCAGGTGTGAAGTGCCACACTATATTTTCTGTCCTGTCCTCAAGCCCTCAAGTATTAGAGCAAAAGCTGCTCGTTTTGTTTTAGAACTTCTTGTTGGTTTATGACTCAACTGATTATGAAGATGTTTTTTTATTCCCCGCTGGCCTCAATCAACATATTCTATCTTCTTGTATGGCAAATATTCTACTATATTCTGAGATTGTTGATGAATTTATGGCATCTGGTGTCTCCATCTGTCCATAAGCCATTTCACACTTCAACTTGCAAAGGAGGCTGAAACCTTTTGTACAGGGGCTTTAGCTGATGGGGATACTTATACATGTGCTGACTGTGACCCAAAACAGCTAAATATATTTTCAACTTCTTCTCCAGAAGCAAAAAGCCTAACACATATTTTATTTGTATTAATCATTATCAATGGTAGATCCCTTGTAATTGTGAAAAAGTTGGAATAAAGTATAGTGCTTTATGTATACAGTGTAAGACTCTCACTGTGAATTTGTGAGATTTTTTAGAATTTATATCATCAATAAGTTTTGTTTCAAATGATTTGATGAAAGAATGCCTTTTCAGTTCATACCATATTGCATACTTACGTAATTTATGTTTATCTTCATGTACCATCAAGATATAAGAGTTCTGGTCCATGTTTGCAAGGTCCATGCTGATGAAAGGGTTGTGTTGTAGTTGCACTGGGCAGCCCGTGCCTGCTGGACGTGAGCTGTGAGGACCCCCACGCCGTCTGCTTCCAGGACTCCTGTCAGTGTCAGCTACACTTCCAGCAGAGGGGCCGCATCTGTCGTGAGTATACTTGCCTGCTGTATTTTTATACCCCCACCTACGAAGTAGTGGGGGTATATAGCGCTCCGCCTGTCCGTCCATCCGTCCGGGCTTGTCCTTCCGGGCATTCTTCAATATCAACTATTGAATTCTACCACTTGTTTAACTGATGGTTTTTTTTTGGTATTGATATTTATTGATGAACTTTATTATTCTCGGATCTATAAAATATTGAGGGTACATGACGCTCTGAGCATTAGTCAAGATAACCTGTAGAAGTCTTCCACATTTTATTTATGGATAAATTTAATTTGCATATAGAATTTATCAGTACCGGTAATTTACTGGAATTTAAAACAATGCCATCTAGATCTTTTCGTTTTACCTCCCCTGAAACAATTCATGACCTTATTTGGATTTAGGTTCATACTGTGCATTATTTCATGTCTTTTAGACCCTACTTCAAATTAATTGAAATTGTTCTGCCTTCTTAAAAATTCTGGAAATATTTATTGGCATTGTGTATGAGTTTATGTAGTGCATTGTACGGGACAGACTTTTGAAAATCTTCGATGATAACATCATTTTGGGTTAATATTGTATATTTCATAAAGCCTTTGCCAGACATATCTTAGCTACATACCTACCTACAAATTGCTCCATCTACCTGTCTGTTTGAAAATCAAATTCTAAAGACAGACACATATCAATAATTCAAGAAAATATGTCTCAATCTTTGAGACTTAGGTATTCTTGTCTCCGTCCTATGCATTCTGGCTGTTTTTGCACAATAAGACAATTGAATTTTGCTACTTTTAAGATAAGTTATTTATTTTTACTTTATGAAAAATCACAATTCTATGAATTTAAAACAGACAAATTTAACTATATTCAAGATGTATTGCAGCTACTATCAATGCCTTCAAGAGATTGTCCCTTATATTTACCCAAATGTATAAGAAAAGAGCTCTGTGGTTAATATTGTTGTGAGAAAGGTTTTGGGCACATTTTTCAGGTTTTTTAGTATGGTTATGAGTAATGTGTCTTATGTCTTGTCCTCAGTATTTTAACTTGTACAATGCAATTTTCTGTTTTTTGTTCATCTTACAGCTAACCTTATCTCAAGAAATTATTCAATATGCATGGTTGTTGTAGCAAGAACAGACAAATGTTAACACAAGATTTATAGTTTATTCATCTGAACCATATTATGAACACTTTATTTCCATTGACAGTTTTTCTCTCAGAGGTGACAATATCATGCACTGATAGTTTGGCAATAAGGGTTGGCAACATTATTTACAGGGGACATCATGGCAATAAAAGGGCCCAAGTTTTATTCAGCTCCCATTATGTTGCCTTGCTTCAAGTTTGAATTCTTTAGCCAAGTGACCAAGTTGTTGTCAAATGGTGGCGTTGAAAAACTACAAAAGAAACAGAAAAAAGATTCCTTACTTTTTTTACAATTACAGAACAAACAAAACATTAATTAAGATACATTTTACAATACAACTTCATTGACAATAAAATACAAGATATTGTCTCAAGTAGTAAATGAATATTACCAAGAATTTGTTTTTATAAATTATACAAATACAATTAAATATGAATATTTTATCAATAAGCAAATAATATAAAGCTTACCTTGATAACACAATAACTGAAGGTAAAAGATTACTTCCACTGAAAATATCTGCAAATGAAGCATTAATTTGTGATGGATGTTATCACTCCAATAAAAAGCAATTCCAACGTTAGAATTAATAATTCTTACTGAAAATCTCCTTTTTTACTTGACAAATCCATATTATAATATATTGATACACAATAACCTAAAAAAAAGTAAAGTTATTGTCAAAAAATTAAAAATTCCCACCTCCTGCTTGCTGGCTTTTTCTATGGTAACAGGTTAGCTTGAGACTGGTAGAATGCCTAAGTACAGGCCTGTGGGGCAAAAAAAGCTAGAAGATCATGCAAAAGTGAGGTAAGTTGTATGCCGCATGAAAAAATCATGCAAAGACAGCCAAGTCACATGATACTCACCATGACAGCCTAAGCCATCTAGACTTGAGCAAGACTCTTATTGGTCAAATAATAATACATATTTTTAACAAATAAAAGTGTTTCTTGATTTTATTAACTTAACTTTTGGAAGTAAAATCCATAATTGAAAATAAGAAGAGATTCTACCATTTGATTTTTTTAAACAAGATTGAAAAATAATGTGAAAATGAGTCTTGCTTGCAAACTGGCACAAGTTGTGATGATATATGCAAATAAGGTCAGCTGACCTTTTGTTTATAAACATTGACATGTGCATTTTGTTTTGATCAACATCAAGGAGCATAATTAATGGTTTGATTACAGAATTTAGTTTGCCAAATTATAGAATTAGACAAGTAATAGATTATAGATAATGAAAATAAATATGAATATGCTTATAAGTGTATTTAATAAGCATTTTTAAATGAAAATATAATAAATATGCTTACCCTATAAATGAAATATAAAAAAATATTTTAGCCTTTTCACTGCTGTACTTAAGATTATCATGTATAGTTCTTGGCTCTCTGTCTGTGATCATTGTTTGTAGAGTATATGCAACATGCAATTGTATCTTTTTGGGTTTTCAACTTTCGAAGATTTTGAGTTTTGTAAATTACTCTTGAAGCACTACATAGAAATTTATTTCACAAAACATATCTCCATGAAACTTGGTATTTATCATCACTAGAGGTCGTGCTTTTCAGGGTTTTTATGCTTTCTCGACTATCATTTTTCAATATGATCAACTTTCAAATTAATTCCTTCCATGACTTATCACAACGAGTTTTCCTGACTAATCATTACAAGAAGTTCATTCAGTATTCTTGTTATGTCTCTCCCCGAAGGGTTGGGGAGACATATTGGTTTGAGCTGAGTTCCGGTCGGCGTTGGCGTTGGCGTTCCCATTTCGTTTCCGGAGCATATCTCTAAAACTATGTGACCGATCATCACCAAACTTGGTAAACTGTCTCTCCATATCATGTAGATGTGTCTTTTGGAGGTTATAGATTTCTTAAAATTTAATTATTTATTTATTTCCATGGCAACAATTTGGACTTAGTCTTTTTCAAGGGTAGTGATCGTTTCCGGAGCAGATCTCTAAAACTATGTGACCGATCATCACCAAACTTGGTATACTGTCTCTCCATATCATGTAGATGTGCCTTTTGGAGGTTATAGATTTCTTAAAATTTTTATATTTTTTTTATTTCCATGGCAACAATTTGGACTTGGTCTTTTTCAAGGGTAGTGTTCGTTTCTGGAGCAGATATCTAGCCAAACTTGGTATATTGTCTCTCCATATCATGTAAATGTGCCATTTGGAGGTTTGAGATTTAAAACAAATTATTTTGTTTATTTTCATGCAACAATTTG